>JASDDO010000024.1:479401313-480705063 GCA_030015575.1 Agapanthus africanus | reverse complement strand
TTAGAAATGATATGTCTGCAATCAAATTCTGCATTTATATTTTGTGAAGTAAAAGCTTTTTCAAAATGAGAAGCTGTCATATGAACAATCTGTTTATGCTCCTCAAAACAAATGCCTTCTACATTTTGCAACTTTGTAATTCTGTTTTGACATCTTCTGACATTAACCCAACAATGAAAAAAATTGGTATTTTTATCACCATCTGAAATCTATTTTTTCCTTGATTTATGTCTCCAAAAAAATTGAGGAAGGTTGTGTTTGTTATATCAAAAACCTTTTTGTTGAACCCAACAAGTGAAAGTTTAGAGTTGTTATGGATAGCTCTTACATGTTGTTTAATGCATGTACCATTGTTAAGAGAGTGCAAGGTGGAGAACAATGATTTGTTTCAACGGCACATTTTTCAAGTTAAAACCAATATATGATATTCGATGATAATATGAAACTTTCATATTCTCATTGATACTCATATATGAAACTCAAAGCGCCACTTAGTCCCCGTCTATCGGTTAACATACGTTCGATATTCGTCGTGACATAGAACTATACGAAGGTTGTTAAATATCGGACGGTATAGATCGATACTAACAACCGTCGTATAGTCTATATGATGAGAAGATTCGATCGTATGATAACCGATAGATTTGTCTGTGTGGACAAGTTAGGAATGTATAAAGTAAGCACCTTCATTCACTTGTGTTTTCATCCGTTTCGAGATATTTTATCGGTATCTTTCCGCTGGTTCTCCGTGTATAAAGATAGATTAGATGTTCATTTCAACGTTGTTTCACAGCTTTGAAATGATTGTCTATTCTATTACAGTATACTCGGAGAACAGCGGGGAGGTGCTGCCGAAATTTACTCGAAACGGTTGAAAGTACAAGCGAATGGGTGTTCGCTCTATACATTCTTAATGGGATAGAAGCCTTACCCCCGATAGCCGAAACACACACATACAATAAGAATACACAACAAACGCATCATTAGAGAGTGATTCAAGATGTTCAAGTTAAAACCAATATATGATACTCGATGATAATATGAAACTTTCATATTCTCATCGATACTCATATATGAAACTCAAAGCGCCACTTAGTCCCCGTCCATCGGTTAACATACGTTCGATATTCGTCGTGATATAGAACTATACGAAGGTTGTTAAATATCGGACGGTATAGCTCGATACTAACAACCGTCGTGCAATCTATGTGACGAGAAGATTCAATCGTATGATAACCGATAGATTTGTCCCGTGTGGACAAGTTAGGAATGTATAAAGCAAACACCTTCATTCACTAGTGTTTTCATCCGTTTCGAGATATTTCGTCGGTACTTTTCCGCTGGTTCTCCGTGTACAAAGATAGATTAGATGTTCATTTCAACGTTGTTTCACAGCTTTGAAATGATTATCTATTCTATTACAGTGTACTCGGAGAACAGCAGGGAGGTGCTGCCGAAATTTACTCGAAACGGTTGAAAGCACAAGCGAATGGGTGTTCGCTCTATACATTCTTAATGGGATAGAAGCCTTACCCCCGACAGCCGAAACATACACATACAACAAGAATACACAACAAACACATCATTAGAGAGTGATTCAAGATGTTCAAGTTAAAACCAATATATGATACTCGATGATAATATGAAACTTTCATATTCTCATCGATACTCATATAAGAAACTCAAAGCGCCACTTAGTCCCCGTCTATCGGTTAACATACGTTCGATGTTCGTCATGACATAGAACTATACGAAGGTTGTTAAATATCGGACGGTATAGCTCGATACTAACAACTGTCGTGTAGTCTATGTGACGAGAAGATTCAATCGTATGATAACCAATAGATTTTCCCATATGGACAAGTTAGGAATGTATAAAGCAAACACCTTCATTCACTTGTGTTTTCATCCGTTTCGAGATATTTCGTCGGTACCTTTCCGCTGGTTCTCCGTGTACAAAGATAAATTAGATGTTCATTTCAACGTTGTTTCACAGCTTTGAAATGATTATCTATTCTATTACAGTGTACTCGGAGAACAGCAGGGAGGTGCTGCCGAAATTTACTCGAAACGGTTGAAAGCACAAGCGAATGGGTGTTCGCTCTATACATTCTTAATGGGATAGAAGCCTTACCCCCGACAACCGAAACACACACATACAACAAGAATACATAACAAACGCATCATTAGAGAGTGATTCAAGATGTTCAAATTAAAACCAATATATGATATTCGATGATAATATGAAACTTTCATATTCTCATACATGAGTATCCTCAAATCTAACTTTGATTATCGATAATTTATTCTTTTCAACGACAAACGCACACACAAAGCATATACACGGATTTTCTCCTTTGTCAGTAACCATCTCGTTCATAGATTTCTTAATATAGTCATCATAACCTACAATTTATATGTTATACAGTCTAACATGGCCCATGAGTACGTCAGAGTTATGGACTGGATGTATGTGGATTGGCAAAAACGTATGCAACTTAAGTTTGTCACAGGAGTTGCTTCTTTTATTGAATTTGCACGCGCACATAATAATATCGTGATAGAGAAGATTCTCTGCCCGTGTGATAGATATGAGAATAAGTACTGGCACAAGGTAGAATTGGCAGAGCTTCATATCGTAAAATATGGTTTTACTAGATTTTATACAACTTGGAAATATCACGGGGAAGGAGAAGAACGCAGTAATGCGGCAGAAGAAGAAGGAGAAAACGATAATGCGGCAGGAGAAGAAGGAGAAGACGATAATGCGGCAGAACAAGAAGATGGAAATTTCATTCCATCAGAAGAAATGGAGGATATGGTAGAGGCAGCCTTAGGTAAATATATTCGTACCGAAGATGACATTCCTTCCGGTCAAGGACCGCGTGCGAATAAATATGAAAATTTCATGAATGATACTAGAAAACCAATTTATGAGAATGCAAAGTATGCCACCCTCTCATGGTTCGTCCAACTTTTCCAGATTAAGTGCCTAAATGGATGGAGCAACAAGTCATTCACAATGCTTCTTTCGTTCTTGAAAGATTTTATGCCCCCGGGAAATAACGTGCCCGACAGCTGGTACGGTGCCTAGAAGATGATGTCTGATTTGGGTCTGAAGTGTGAGAAGATTCAAGTATGTCCTAAAAATTGCGTGTAGTACCGGAAAGAGAATTCAGATTTGAAAGAGTGTCCAACATGCGGAGAGGCCAGGTATAAGCCGAAAGATTCTGATAAGAAGCCTGATATACCTGTCAAGATAGCACGATACTTTCCCATAACACAGAGGCTGCAGAGGCTATTCAGGTGCAAGAAAACAGCCGAGGCAATGATTTGGCATCACCGTGCTCCTCCAAGTGAAGATGGAAAAATGAGCCATCCAAGAGATTCACCGGCATGGAAGGATTTCGATAGGAGGCTCGCAATATTCAGTAGCGATCTTCGCAATGTCAGGCTCGGACTGGCTAGTGATGGCTTCTGCCCATTCAACTATATGGCTGGAAGTCACAGCATATGGCCCGTTGTAATGATAATTTATAATCTGTCGCCTTGGTTGGTTATGGACCAATCATACTTTATGATACTTCTTCTTATCGACGGACCAAACTCACCGAAAAACAATATCGACGTCTATCTCCGACCTCTGATCGAGGAGTTAAAATCTTGCTTGGTTATGGGAAACAATATACACAATAGAAATCGACCAGAGGGTTCTATCATGCAAGGTTATCTTCTTGATGAAGCAACGACATTTTGTTCTCACTATCTGGACGAGAATATTGAGACGAGACTTAACCGGCCTCGAAGAATTCAAGACGGGCCATATGGTAAAGCCGATTATAAGAGGGTAGACACTATGTTTATCAACAAGATATACCGGTTAATCTTTCTTAATTGCACATGTCTTGAAAAAATTAGAGAGTAAGTTTTTTTGGATTAATTATTATATTTGTGTTTGTGTGTGTATGAAACGATATAATATTAATGTCATAATTTATTGTCGAAAACAGAATTCATTTTAACGAGGTACGCGAGGGGCATCCTGATTGGAACAATGAACGATTGGAAAAATATCATTGGGATAATTTTTGCGATTGGATTGCAGATCATGTAAGTTATTCGAATAACATGTTATTACTATCAGTTTTAATCTAAACTTATATCGCTATGTATTTGTCGTAAAATTTATTTTGTTAGATCCACGATCCGAACTTGTCTGCATCATTTGAGAGTGATTCAAGATGTTTAGCTCAATTTCCTAGTATGGAGGCTGCATATTATGAAGGATTCGGTGTCCTTGGATACAAATTCGAAGTTAAGGACATAGAAACATCTAGAACCACTCAGAATAGTGGGATTGCGACAGTAGGATCGGATGGTGTGATTTATTATGGATACTTAAATTGTATACTCGGCATCCACTATCCGGGATGATCAGAACCCTTTCATATATTCCAGTGTACTTGGTACGATACGCGAACCGATACGGATAAGTGGAGAAGCAATCTTGGGACTTGGAAAAATGAATATGGATTGACCAGTGTGAACACACTTCGATTTTACGGTCAGGAAGATCCATTTATCTTTCCGAACCAAGCGTTCCAAGTATACTACTCACAGTGTTTGAAGCATCCGGGATGGAGTGTCGTATGCCGTTGGAAACCCAGGAATGTCTACGATGTCCCAGAATTCGAGAACAGCGATGAGGATGAAGAAGAGAGAAGACTTAGAGTGCTCCGACCGTCTGTTTCGAAAGACGGGTTGTCTTCTGCTGATCATGAAGTTACGTGGGTTAGAAATGATATCGATGATGAAATCCAAGTAAATATGTCTAATGCGCCTACGAAACGAAAAAGGTTATCAGTAATGTTATATTATTACTTCACATTTTACGATCTATACATATATAGTCAATACTTGTAATGATTGTCTAATGCGTCCACGAACCGTTTATCTAGATTTGATGACGATGACGGGAGCAGCGAGGGGCGGCAGGAGCTCCAGCCGCGGCACCGGCAGAGGCAGAGGCAGAGCGGTTCTACCGCCCGGAGAGCTGCGTAGGGAGCTTCAGAGGGCCGGTCTTGCACCCCGATTGGAGACCCCTTCGGATGCCTCCTTCCGTGTGGACTTTACTACACCTCCAGGTATATTGCACACATATTCATTTTGAATGTAATATTATAGATATACATGCATGTTCATGTCAAAATTACGTATATTGTCAATGTTTGATTGTCTAGCTGTTGGTGATACGTCCACATCAGGGACAAAGGCCACTCCCGCACCTCCAGGTATGTTTATATATCATATAGTGCATGTATATTGATTTAGAATGCTATATCATAAATATACATACATTCTTTTTGCTCTTACATACTTACATCAGGGACAGAGGTCATTCCCGCACTTCCAGGTATGTTTATATATCATAAACCTGCGGGTATGTTTATATATCCTATAGTGTATACATGTTGATTTAGAATGTTATATTATTGATATACGCATTCTTTTTGCAATTACTTATATAGATGATACTTGATTGTCTAATTATAGGTGGTGCGTCCTCGTCTGGTGCAGGGGCCACTCCCGTCACTTCCATTCCCTCCGCTCAGTCTGCAGGTTTGTATGAATAAATATAAAATATTTATTCATTTTACATATCCTTTAAGAATAAACATGAACTCCATGTAATTTTATCAATGTTTATTTTCTAGTTGGAGATGCGTCCACTTCCGGGTCACCGGCTGTTCCTTACCGGAGGAACTATCGTCCCGCTCGTGCTGCTGCCCGGGCCCGGGCTCGTGCTTTAGTCACCGGAGGTATATATCACACTTCAATTTTCGTTAAATCTTGATTTCTTAATACAACTTTGTCTTAATATTGATTGTCTTGATATTTCTTGCAGACGCAGGGCCTCCCCATCCCGAGAGGGGGACTCGAGGCCCGAATCAATCCCACAGGCTGAGGCCCGACAGAGCTGGGGAGAGACAGCATTCCCCTTTCTTTTACCCCTGATTATCGCTATACCGGCGATCATGCCGAGAGGTTCGGCCGGTATATGGGGGATGAGAGCCGGCTCGTGAAGAACTATCCACTTCACGTTGAGTGGGGCGACCAGCACCGGCGCTCATTCGCCCTCTTGCAGACGAAGGTCCGATACAACAGGAATGAGCTGAAGACCGACTGCTATTCCCTGTGGATGGCGACCCCCGAGGCAGAGAGAGCGGCCCTCCTATCTACTCCGGCCTTTGCGAGAGTCGACGTAGATACATGGCCTCTATTGTGCGAATATTTCGACTCTCATCACAAACAGGTATGTATTTTTAATGTAATTCATTATTTAGTATATAATTTATTTTTTTGTATTGCTTAATTAGAAAACTAAATGTGAATGTGTTGTGCAGAAACAGGCCGATCAAAATAAAGAGAATAGGAAGTCGGCGAAGAGGGGTCGCCCCACTTATACAGGTGGCTCGAGGAATATTACTCGTGCCATGGAGTTATCAGTAAATTACAATAGACCGGCCTTTGTGATATAATGTAATATTAAGAGTTATTTTCTAATATATCTAATATTAAGAGTTATTTTCTAATATTGCAGAGAACTCAGACCCTAGCGCAGGGTGGTACACCGAGCGTGCTGTCCGCGTATCTTGACGTCCACGGCATCTCGACAGATCCCGCCATGGGCGAGCTTTGATACCCCGACGCCGATACCCAGGGGTATTGCGTAAGTGTTAATATTTATTCAACCCCTATTTGAAATTTTAGTTTTGAAAGGTTTAAATGATATACTTATATTTTACTGGTTAATGTGAGTGCAGGAGCGGGTGATTGAGCAGGCCGAGGTATCGGGGATCGATTTTACTGGACAGAACGATCCGATGCTGCTGACCCCAGTCCTGGACGCCGCACACGGAGGGCGCCACGGAGGTTGGGAGAGAGGCCGGGGACTGGACCCTAGCAGGGCCCATATGAGGTTGGACTCCACTCTGGCGGTTACTTCCTCCGTCTCCAATGAGCGACGTTTCCAGCAAGAACTGGATAGCTTGAAGGCCACCGTTCAAGAGTTGAAGGAGATGTTGGTATATATACTACTTAATAGTAAAATATTATGTCATATTATAGATAGCAATATATCCAATATTAGTACGTAGTCTGAGCTTATTTGGTTGTAGACTTAGCTTTGATTAATCATACATACATATCTAATTAAAATAAACTACGGTTTTCCAAACTAGATATCCAAACGAGGCATAAGCCCCTAAGTATACATAGATTGGGGTTTCGCAATAACTTGATAATGATACGAATTCGACTAATACACAGTTCTTACTCGTTTGTTACACACGTAGGTCCAGACGCGACAGGGTACATCACCCGAGCCTCCACATGCATCTCCTTCGGCTGCGGCTCCGCAAGCCACTACCTCGGCTGCGGTTCCGCAGACGGCTCCTATAGCTCTACTGCCCGCTCAGACTCCCGCAGCTGCGGCTCTGCAAGCCACTACCTCGGCAGCGGTTGCACGGACCACTCCTATAGCTCCACAGCCCGCTCAGACTCCCGCACACTCCGCATTGCATGATTTATTGACTCAGGGTATATCCGAGTAGCAGGCGTGCCAGATTCTGGCGTTTATCAGAGGTGGAGCTGGACCGAGCTAGGGTAGCTTTTTTATTCTTATATTTTAAACATGTATTTATTTATATTATACATATTGTATATATTTTGGACAATATTGATATTGGTGGTGTTTGCGTGTTTATATTGATACCATATTCTGCTTGTTGATTTCTTTTGTATATTATGCGTGGGATGTAATTATGAATACTGCGATATATATTCTGCGTGTTGATTAATTTTATATATGATGTATATATTATTGTGCATAGGGCGAGAAAAAAATAGGCAGCCCTTTTTTTTAAAAACCATGATAATATGTACCTACGGATTAATCTGTAGGACCCAACATTACCCCTACGGATTAATCCGTAGGGACCTTCTTTGCCCCTACTGATTTATCCGTAGGGGCAAAATATCAGGATACCTGATATTTTGCCTCTATGATCTCAGTAATAGGGGTTTACTTGTCCCTACGGAGTTGTCCGTAGAGGCAAACAATTGCCCCTACACAGGTATCCGTAGGGACAAAATATCAGGATACCTGATATTTTGTCCCTACACATCCAGACCTACGCACGTATCCGTAAAGGCAACTATTTGGCCCTACGGATACGGCAGTAGGGACACCTAATTTATTTTATAAACTGATAGATTAAATAAGTTTTTTGTCCCTACAGCCTAATCCGTAGGGACAACTGGACCTACGCATTACGCCGTAGGGGCAAGTTTTTAACCGTAGGGCCATGTTCAAGGTGAAGACTTGCACCTACAGCGTTTGCACCTACAGGATAATTTATTGCCCCTACGGATATATCCGTAGGGGCAGTGGTTTGCTCCTACGGATAAATCCGTAGAGGCAACCCTTATTTGTAGTAGTGAATTAGTCAATTGCTTAAGCAAGGATGAGACGGAAAGAAAGTCGAGGGCGAGCTATCACATCAACGTTCAAAGGCGAATAAGCTCAAAAGTCTACTTGCAAGAAAGATAGGAAGAGATCGAAAAAGGATTAGAAAATTAGGAATTTTGTCACTTTGGGGTTAAAATAAAACTAGATCTTCGAAATATTCAGACCTGGTGCAAAAACTTCAAACCCGACCCATTTGCTGAATTGATTCAAATCTTGAAGCTCAAAAATCGTATCAAATCGTATGATACGGATCGTGAATCGTACAATTCGATGGGAAAAGACGACCATAATGATGAAGGACCATGGAGGGTGAGAAATTAGGGTCTGGATCCTCTCCTAAGCTGGAATGTACCATGCAAAGTTGTTAATTAAATTGCGATATGAATTACATATCTTTTTTTATGAATCGTATCGTTTATCGTATCGAATCGTAAATCGTAAGAAGTGATATTCGTTTATGCAAAATTGAAGCAATTAAACATATAACTATACACACACACACACACACACACACACACACATATATATATATATATATATATATATATATAATAATAATTATTATTATTATTATTATATAACCAAACTAGCAATACATGACAATACATTGTATAAAAATGCAAAATCCAATAAAAAAATGCATAACTCGATAAAATTCTGTGAATTTATGATTAATTATAGTAATTAAAATAATTAGTCAATTGTCATATGCTTAAGCAAGGATGAGACGGCAAGAAAGTCGAGGGCGAGCTATCAGATCAAAGTTTCAAAGGCCAATAAGCTCAAAAGTCTACTTGCAAGAAAGATAGGAAGAGATCGAAAAAGGATTAGAAAATTAGGAATTTTGTCACTTTGGGGTTAAAATGAAACTAGATCTTTGAAATATTCACACCTGGTGCAAAAACTTCAAACCCGACCCATTTACTGAATTGATTCAAATCTTAAAGCTCAAAAACCGTATCAAATCGTATGATACGAATCGTGAATCGTACAATTCGATCGTAATTTATGTATCGGAGTTTCGTAAATTATAAGATTTTAATAACTATGGTACCATTATTTCCCGTGATGCAAATATGCAAGAAGATTGCATATATATAAATATATGAGAATAAATAATAACAGCTAAAAAATTGGAATAGTTGCATGCTTGGTGCAAGCGTCCAAAATGTGGTAAGAAAAAAAAAACAAGGACGAAAATCACACCACCTCTCTCTTTTCTTTCTTGCACTCATGCACACTTGGTATATATATACACCAACCATGCAATCATCAAAACTTTCTCTTTTCTTGCACTCATGCACACGGCCTCTTCTTGCATTTATAAATTGCTACATCACTACTAATTCTACCCCAATTAAGCTCATGCCAAATTAAAAATGAAGCAACACTTGGCCATATTCCTTGCTCTTTTTGTGCTAACTGTGATCCATAACAGCACATCACAGGCAGCTATCCACTGCAGTGATGTTATCAAGGACTTGACTCCCTGCGTCCGCTTTCTCACCAGCGACGGCAGTGGGACCCCGTCGGCCGCTTGCTGCAGTGGCGTCTCAGCCGTGAAATCCTCTGTGTCGAAGAGGGCCGATAAGAGGGCTGCGTGCAAATGCATCATGTCGGCTGCATCGAAAATGAAGATGATCAACTCTGCTGCAGTGCAGGCGCTGCCAAGGAGCTGCAGGATCAACTTCCCTTTCACTCTCTCTCCTAATGTCAAATGCTCCAAGTACGTACCTATATATTCTCCTATCCTTTGATCATATTATTTTTAAGGCTTAAATCCAAAAACACTACCACCAAAACTTTGCCGGTTTTGGCGACTAATTATCAAATAGTCTCAAAATTACGAGAAATTACCACAGTTAACAGTCAACTTTATTCAACGCCTCATGGAGTAATGGTATTAACCGTGTATGTAAAATGTCCATTTTACCCTTTCAATTGATTGAATTAAATCATTTTCAATTATTTTATTAATACTTGTTAATTAATTAATAAGCACACCGGCCAAATGGAGGAGATGGTTGACGGTGGCGGCGAGAGAGAAGGGCAGAAGAAGTGGCTACGACGGTGGCGTCGAGAGAGAAGGGCAGAAGAAGTGGCTACGACGGTGGCGGCGAGAGAGAAAGGCAATGGTGGCTAGGGTTAGAGTTAGGGTTTGGGTTAGTAAATGGAGGAGGAGGAAGAAGAAGATGATGATGATGAAAAGACGGCAAGGCAGCTAGAGCATCGCCGGCGAAGCTGCTAAAGCGAGGCGTCAGCGGCGAAAGAGAAGGGCGGGCAGCGGAATGGTTAGGGTTAGGGTTATGATTAGATGAAAAGTTGATTTAGAGAGAAGAAGATGATGAAAGATATCCCACGAGGAGGGTGGTTGATGCGGCGGGCCGGCGGTGAGATGAAGGATGGTGGCGGAGTTATGGGATGAGGGAAAAGAATGAGGATGAAGATGAAGCGGACAAGGATGGCGGCGGCGGTGCTCGGCATGGCGGTGATGACGACGGCGGAGGAAGAGGGGTGCTGGCGGTTAGGGTTAGGGATCGGGAGAGGATGAGGAAGAAGGGCACCTTTCAGAATTTTTGCATTTTTTATACTGACGGTGTCACGGTTAACCACGGTGGTTTCTCGTAATTTTGAGACTATTTGGTCGTAAATTGGCTAACAAGCAAAACTTTTGGTAGTTTTTTTGGATTTTAGCCTATTTTTTTTTGGATTTTAGCCTATTTTTAATGATTTTAGGGTACAGATGATTTGATTAATTTGTGTTTCTTGCAGAATTGCTTGAAAGGGATCTCTAGCTTCTGGGCTGCTGCTGCAATCAATATGTGTGTTTATGTGATAATAGCATTGTACCAAGTTAATCAAAATCATGAGTCTGTGTTCTCTTGGTGTTTGAGAATATATATACTGAACGAATGACTCGTTTGTGCTTAATTATTGTGATAAGAAAAGACCATACTTGTTTACTTACAATTCTAAAGCTCTTTCGAATCCTCCTATAGCCATGCTGCAGAAAGTCACAAGAACAAAAGATATATACACATCTACGTGACTTAAATACCAAAGCTTTATTCTTATAATGCAAATCCAAAGACGTGACTCCTGTTATCTATTGATGGACTAGTTTTCTTGACGGTGCCAAAATTTAAGATAGTATAAAATTTTAATTTTCTTCATGTGTATCGAATTCGAGGTGCAAATATAAATATAGTAAACCGAATTTGACCTGAAAGAAATTGCTTGACTCTAATATGACTCATAAGAAGCATAAATTACTGAACAGTAAAATAATCTCTCTCACAAGAGCGTAATAAACTATAAATACAAGTAGAGTACTCAAGAGGTATTTACTTTTGAAAGATGGAGAGGGATCTCATAATATTTGGCGACACTGAGTTACTTAATTGATGGGAGGATTGGATTATGATTGCTATCTTTTAATATCATTTTAATTCATAATAGGTCCAATAATTAGTAATCAATATGCATGTACACCCTCCAAATTAATGCACGGCTAGTATTCAACGATTGGCTTCACAAAGAGACCATTTCTCTTCTTATCCACTACGTACGAGACCAGGGATTATGCTTGAGATGTCAATAATGACCTGCTATCCGTTTAACTTGCTGGTTGACCCGTAAACATAGCTTATGAGTCAAAATTTTACAACCCGCTAAAATCTACCTATACACAGCCCACCCGTTTGCAAGTACCACCAAGTCAATCCTGAACTTATTATTTCTTAAACACACACTAATCTTAAAATTAAGGGTAAATTGTCTTTAAAAAAAACCAAGCAATTTTTTCCACTGTCAAAAACCCCCGGTCTTAAAACGGTAGTCAAAAACCCCTAAGAATTTTTTCCTGCGGTATCTACATAGTAGCCTGCTATATTTAACAAATTCATACAAATTATTTAGATATTACAGAAAACGGTTTAGATATCATAGGTAACTGCTTAGATTTTATTAATTACTGCTTATATATCGCTAGCTACTAGATATAGAAGGCAACTACGAGATATCACAGATAAAGGGTTTCTTGACAACTAAAAACTTTTTTAGGAGGTTTTGACTAACCTTTCGAGGCCGGGGTTTTTTGACAGCAGAAATAAGTGCTTGGGGTTTTTTTTTTAGACAATTTACCTAAAATCTTTACTAATATAATCCAAACTCATGGGGGCATGTCAAAACGTTTCTCATTTCTCATAGAAAAATACAAAAAAAAAGAGAGAAATTCATGAGAGGATTCTAAGTGAAAGTATGCCATGTCATTCTTTCATACACATGTTAATACCTTTATACTCTTCAACAATACTCAATACAAAATAGCTTCTCATGAGCAAATTTAATTAAAAACCTCTTGAATTAATGACCATACAAAAATCTGAGTATGCAAATTTTCTCCTTCATAAAATTCTAGTTAAATTAAAATATATCCCTAGTTAACTTTCGCCCTCTCCCATCCAAATATGTTAGTTCTCTATAAAAAGACATGATGATGCTCAATAATTGTAGTTCCTTATATCATGACACGTGGCGGATGACATGTCACATGCGTAAACCAGTTAGGCCCTTGAGGGCCATGGAGGAGGAACCAGTGTGCTACAGTGGAGGCTTCCCGCAAACTTTGTCTCCGAGTTTGCACCGCACTCCTTATCCTGAGCACTTTAGCAGCCAAGCCAACTGTCATTTTGCTCTACTCCGAGCTATCACAGGCCCGAGCTTTCTCGGCCATCCGGCTCGCCTCCGAGCCTTCCTTCGGGCTGAGCTTCCTCGGGGTCCCGGCTCGCCTCCCAAACCACCCATCGGCTCGCCTCCGAGCTATCACAGAATCAAGACGCCTCGGCCTCCCGCTCGTACTCGAGCCTCCCGCCGAGCTCATCTTTCTCGGTCTCAACCAGACCGACCCGCAGCATTGATCACTGGCGCCTCCGCCATGGCTCCGCGAATCTCGCCATGCGGGAGATATCCGCCGCCCACGATCCCGTGTTCCACGCCATCACGATCCCCCATTAACGTGCCTGTCTCATCATTAATGCGGAATTCCGCCTATCAAGCAGGTGTGACGCCAGGGGCGTAACGGCCAGCGTGATTCTCGCGCCCGCCTGCCCTTTGCTGCCGCTATATAAACCCCTCTCTCAGACGATCGAGTTACGGAATTCTTTTCACTAGGCCGCTACTCTGCCCAACATGCATCATTAACTTGATCGTCGGAGGGTCCTCGGTGGCACAACCATCCCGGGACTTCTTTGCAGGTAGCTCTGTTAGTGTATATGCCCTAGGGGCCATTATTGTATCATACTAAGTTGTATATTACTTAATGGAAGCTTGAGATATTCACAGTTGTATATAACAGTCTTGCTAAAAATGGTAGTATGCTACTTGGTTTGTGTCTACTTTAATATGTGCATATGTTTCTTGTAACGTATCACTTATACATATTAGTAGAGCCCATAGGATCTTTGCTTGATTACCAGCGTTGTGATGGCAGTCACACTAGTAGGGGCTGGGTAGTCTATAAGCAACATCCTATACTTGTCCCTAATCGTAGGATTATCGAGACAGGGTATCGATATTCCGGAGTAGACTAAGTATGTACGCTTCTCATCCCAGTTGGGGAGATGGTCTGTCCCACAGCCATCAGTACATCGTACTGGAAATAGTATACAGGTGCTCGTTAGGTTACGGGTACACCGGACAGGACTCGCAGGGGAACTGATTGATTAGTATTATACCCGTCGTCAGTTAACAGTTCCCAGGTGACATGAGTACAGCATAGTCCGCAGACTTGACACTACTACTTCGCCTCGAGTGTGTCCCACTGTTCTTAGATTGCTGCCCTACCACGGCTCAAAGGAGTCCTGCAAACAGGTAGCAGTTGGGTGCAGTCCCGAGCACTTGGAGGCAGTGGCGATTAGACAGGATTCGTCTCTCCCGGTATTGGGAGATGATATCGCGCTGTGTCAGAGAGCCATTACGCAAAGTCTCTGACCAGGGCAAGCGAGATTTACTGGTAGGTTCCAGTAGTTTCTCACGGTGTAATGGGCTACGCTCCGACACGACTTATACCGCTACTAGGGGACTGACGCTTGCCGCCCCCTAGGCTCGATATGCGATAGTCTTAGACGAACAGACCGGACTGTACGGAGATTGTCACATCAGGCTCAGTAGGAGTTCGGATGGTTTTCCTCATCGGCCTTCTTATCGACATCTACCTGGGGACCGTTACTTACAGCTAGTGCCGCTTGCAGTCTGTGGTTAAACCCACTGCCAGCGTAGTGTCGAGTCTTTAGAGTCCCACACAGAGAGTTTCCCTACTTCAGGCGAAACGATATAGAGGTCGTATGGTTTTACGACAAGGATTCGGACGCATACGTGTGTTTACGCACGTACGACGTTCGGACAGTTTTTACTAGCCGGCTTTGGTTTAAGCCAGATTCTAGTATCGGGTTATTGGATTTATACAGTCTAAAGTTTTTTCGTGTTTTCACGGATTGGAGGGGCGTTCCCGTAATTTTCCGAGAAGCTTCTAGAAGCATGGTGACTTGGAGGGTAAGGTGGCATTAGCATTAATTGATTTTGTGACTCATGAGATGAATCATTCAAGTGAGTTAATGAAGCATTTATTGCTTAAGGACTCACTTGATGATTCATTGCACATATTCAATGAAGCATGATGATAATGCATTTGATTTATTCATTTGATAATTCTTTATGCTTCATAATATATTAGAAGTGAGAAACAATTTCAATTCATTCTTATCATCACCTTCTCTCTCCTCAAACTCTCTCATTCTTGAAACCCTAACCCTAACCTCTCATGTGTTGAGATCAAGGGTTAGCTAGACTAATACATCCATAACCTCACTCTATATCCCCTAGGTAGCTTAGATTGGCACTTTGAGCAACTAGTTATCTCAAGTTAGAGATAAAGCTTGGCGTAGGAGCTCTCGGGTGGATCGTCTTTGACTCAAGGAGGCCGTTGAGGTGCCGATATTCCCAGGCGCCTACGAGGAGTGGAGGACCGCGATGAAGACCCGAAGGACAAGTAACGTGAGGTATAACTTCAAATCCGAGTAGTTAAACCTTTCGTAGTTTGCTAGTAACGGTTTAGATACGATTCATGCGCTCAAATCCGTGTTACGAAGCTTTGATAATCGTTTTTCATATATTCCGCCTCCCCGCAAGTTCGTGGGGTGCGTGACATGGACTTACAGTGGTATCAGAGCCAACTAAACCATTACTAGCTTGTTAGCAACTAATTAGAAGTTCGATCGACGGAAAACACGAAAACGAAACCCCGGGATCCCTAAGTTTCTGTTAATTTTAAACATGTCTAAAAAATTATTTGATATGCCTTAAAATTCACAGCAGGGAAATTTAAGAATACTGGGAAAATACGAAGTTCCAACTCAGTGTTATGGCCGCAGATCCGCGGCATTAGAGTGCTTTTGCCGCGGATCCGCCTCCGAGTCAACTCCGAGTTGACTCGGATTTGCTCTGTTATTCATTTTTTCTGGTTTTTTGTTTTCCTGTATATTTTGTTTTCTACCCAGGTTACTTCAGTACAGGTTTGCTTTTGGGGTAAACACGGATAAAGGTAGTCGATCGATGTTCTAAACTAATTGCTAATCGGGTTATTATATGTAATGTTTAATGTGTTCGTAAACCTCCCCTGACTGCTAGTATGTCGGTTGGCAGGGGGGTTGCACATTTCTGTAATGTTTACTGTTTGTGTATATGGACTTGATTGGAGTGTTGTAATGATTAGCCGGGGTTTGAGATGGGTTTAATATTCATTCATTCGATATAAATGTAATATGATGTAATATTCTTTTGCGGGGCACATCCAGGTTGCGGTTGTAGACACCGCTGTATTATTTCTTTTTACTGTTTTTGCTCTTAGGATAGACCCAAGGTGGGGTACACAAACTACCGGGTACGTCGAAGTGTTTAGTGGCCTACTCACGTTGTTGAGGGAGACCGCTTCACTTCGGGTACTTGGCAGGTAGTTTGCCGTACCCGTAGGGGTCTAGGGTGGGGTAATGGCTATTCATCACAACTGTGTAATCCGTCTTTTATTGCAGGCTCAAAGCAAATGCGAATTGTTAGTATATCCAATAAAGTTCATCTGTGATCTGGAATGCATATTATTGTGTCTGACGAATGTACAATATCTATATATGATAGCTATTAGACGTCACTTATGTTTTATACCCGCGCTAGCCCAGCCCCCGCTCTGTCGTTAGTTAAGTAACCTTACGGGTGATGACGGGACCCCGTGGCAAATGCGGATGGCATAAGAGGACGTGGTATTTTCGTTGTTTTCTGCAATGATAAGATAACTGATGGGACGCATTATTATAATGCAAAGAAAATAAACCATTGTTTAATCGTTGGAACAAATTTAAAAGAAACCACTCGGTTATTTTTAAAAAGATCAGAATTTTTAAATTGCGGAGTTTTAACCACTCCTTTTAAAAAGTATCAGGTTCCTTCGATTATATCAAGTTCACTACGTTCACGGTTTTGCCAAAACCATTCGTAGCCCTCCGTCATTTCATTTGGATATTCAGTAGTATTCAAGCTATGCATTTGACCAACGCCAGGGCATAGTGTTTGGTAGCTGCTGGGGTATTTCATTTGTTGCATAGATAGATGTGTTAGTTTGGGACAGTCGTATTATCATTTAGCCAACGTCAGGGATATGTACGGATGGGTTCAAATTAACTAGGACAATGATGGGTAGAACTTGATATGTGACTTATGACATTTTGACCAACGCCAAGGTCATAAGAGCATGGGGCAAAAATCTATATCGGGAATTTCTAAAGAAACTGAAATTTGCAGAGAGAGCATACCATTTTGGAGTTTGATGAATGTTGGTAGAATTCCTTCAACATTATCATACGATGATATTTTGGATCTCGATCCTGCTGTGAGTATATATTACTTATCAGGAGATTCGTCACTTAACGATCAATGCTATAAACCAAGTACGTGCCTAGAAAGGTGTCAGCGGGGTTACGCCCCCAGAGAAAAGAGGTTATTTAATTAAGGAACTTCGCGAAAGCGTTGGAAAACCTCCCTCGAAGTATCGACACTGACCTGGCTGAACGGTTAAGCAAGAATTGTACGGTGAGAATAGTCCTGACTAATTCTTCTTTTATGGTTTGAGGAGGGATTCGAGAAACAGTGGGAGCCATCCTGTTTAGATAAATTAAAAACCAATCTAAACTTGCAAGAGCATCATGCTAATAGTATATTCTTCTCTCTCTTAAATTGCAGCGACCTTGTGATCACGACTAGGTTACATCTAGATAATAAATTGACTGAATCTTACTTATATGAGTGGCAAAAGTCTGTCCAGATGTCCATTGCCTATGACAAGCTGGACCACCCTATTACTACTCAAGATCCCGCCGTCCCAGGTCCAGTTTCCACTGTCGCGGATATGGATATCCGTCAGACAAGGGAAAAAGATAAAGCAAAAGCTAAGTGGCTCGTGTTAGCTTCAGTTGATGGTGTATACCAGAAGCAGCACGAGAAGATGGACTTAGTTTCCATCTTTCTCCATAACAAAGATTTATATGGAGAGCAATCTCGAATCGCAAGATATGAGACCTCGAACGAATTAATTCAAGCGAGATTGGCTGACGGGTCATCTGTAGGGGACAACATCCTTACAATAACTTGCTGTATTGATGAGCTCCAGGACCTGGAGACCGCGTTGGGAAACGAGTCAGATACTGACTTGATTCTACAGTCTCTGCCTCCTACCCTGAAGGAAACCAGGAAAGTAGAAGGAAATAGAAGGGAAAAAGTTTCGGGACTGGATATAGTAAAAGAGGGACGTTCCTATTGTTACAGGAATGAACATTGGCAGAATGATTGCAGGGCTAGCAAAGCCAGTAGCCAGGATTCGAAGCATGTTGTGGCTTCAGCCTCAAGTGTATTTATTATTGAGAACCGTTTGTCAATTAACTCTACTTCCTGGGTACTAGATACCGGAGCAGGATCTCATATCTGTAATTCAATACATGCTTTGAGAAATCGTAGAGTTATAAAGGTAGGTGATTGGTCTCTCAGAGTTGCAAAAGGAATGAGCGTGGACGCTGAATCCGTGGGAGAATATCGCCTATATTTGACAAGTGGGCATATATTGATTCTACGTAACTGTTTGTATGTACCTAGTATGACATGTAATATCATATCAGTGTCTTCACTTTCGAGAGAGGGATATGATTTTACATTCGTAAGCGATATAGTTAACATCCACCTAAATCAAGTTATGATTGGGTCCGGTACATTAGATAACGGTATATACGTATTAAGTCAAGCTCAGGTTTTCAATATCCAGAACACACTTCAAAGAAAGTCTTCGGAAATAAATCAGGCTTTCTTATGGCATTGTAGACTAGGTCACATCAATGAGAGAAGGTTGACTAAGTTACACAGAGAAGGATATTTGAATCCGTTCGAATATCAATCTTATACTACTTGTGAATCTTGTCTCAAAGGAAAGATGACAAAGACTCCGTTTACTGGACACGGAGTAAGAGCAAGCGAGCTTTTGGGACTCGTACACAGTGACGTGTGCGGTCCAATGTCTACACATGCGCGAGGTGGTTATTCCTACTTCATTAATTTCACAGATGATTTCTCTAGGTATGGATATGTCTTCTTAATGAAGGATAAATCCGAGGCTTCTGAGAAATTCCAAGAATACAAGAATAAAGTGGAAAAACAAACAGGCAAGAGTATAAAGACACTGAGATCTGATCGAGGTGGTGAATACTTAAGTACCGAGTTCCTGGGTTACTTAAAAGAGAATGGAATTCTCTCTTAGCTTACTCCTCCATACACGCCACAACATAACGGTGTATCGAAAAGGAGGAATCGAACCCTATTGGATATGGTTCGTTCCATGATGAGTAACGCTGAGTTACCGCGATCATTCTGGGGATATGCGCTAGAATCAGCGGCATATCTTATGAACAGGGTTCCTACCAAGACAGTGCCTACCACCCCATATCGGATGTGGAGTGGGAAAAAACCCTATCTTCAGTATCTGAAGATTTGGGGATGTCCGGTTTTTGTTAAAAAACAGTATGCGGACAAGCTCGAGGCACGATCAGTACAGTGTAAGTTTGTGGGATATCCCAAGAACTCCAAGGGGTATCTGTTCTATAACGCAGAGGAACAAAAGGTTTTTGTTTCTCGTAATGCCCATTTTTTAGGACAGCAAGTTTTAGAAAAGGATACAGGTGGGAGCGAAATAGAACTGGAAGAAATTCCAGAACCACAAACTACAACTGAAAGTATGGTAGAACCAGTAGTTCAAGAAGAATTGGACATTCCCACATCCCTCCGCAGGAGTAGTAGGCTGTCTCATCCGCCTGAAAGATACTACGGTTTTCTCATAGATGGGGATAGAGAGGATTGTGTCATTGATGAAGATGACCCTACTAGCTTCCAGCGAGCCATTCAGAGAAGTGTCTCAGTAAAATGGCTGGATGCAATGCGGACCGAAATGGAGTCCATGTACACTAACAAAGTATGGACTTTGGACATTGCTCCAGATGGGGTAAAACCCGTAGGATGCAAATGGATCTTCAAAAAGAATATTGGTGTAGATAGACAGGTTGAAACCTATAAGGCTAGACTTGTTGCAAAGGGTTTCCATCAAAGACCTGGTCTGGACTATGACGAAACCTTTTCTCCAGTGGCTATGCTTAAATCCATTCGGAGCCTTCTTGCTATTGCTGCCTTCCACGATTATGAAATCTGGCAGATGGACGTAAAGACGGCCTTTCTAAATGGTAATTTAGAAGAGAACGTCTATATGGATCAACCAGAGGGATTCATTCAGAGTGGGAGCAGCGGTAAAGTATGCAAGTTGCTTAAGTCCATTTATGGTCTGAAGCAAGCATCGCGGAGTTGGAACATCTGTTTTGATGCTGCTGTCAAAGAATTTTACTTTATCAAAAATCCAGATGAACCTTGCATATACAGTAAGATTGTAGGGAGAGCTGTAGTATTCCTCGTCTTGTACGTGGATGACATTCTCCTAATAGGAAATGATATTCCTATGTTACAGTCAGTCAAAAGATTCTTATCACAGAAATTCTCCATGAAAGACCTGGGTGATGCCACCTACATTCTGGGGATCCGGATCTATCGTGATAGATCAAAAAGGATGTTGGGACTTTCGCAGTTCAGGTACATAGACACCATAGTGAAGAGATTCAAAATGGATGATTCTAAGCGCGGTAACCTACCGGCTTGTCACGGAATCACCCTCTCCAAAGAGATGTCTCCCAAGACTGATTTGGAAAGGGATCGCATGTCGATTATACCCTACGCTTCTGCGGTAGGCTCTATAATGTATGCGATGTTATGTACCAGACCAGATGTAGCATACGCATTGAGCGTTGTAAGCCGGTATCAGGCAAACCCAGGGGAGAATCACTGGATAGCAGTAAAGAACATTCTCAAGTACCTAAGGAGGACTAAGGAGATGTTCTTGATGTATGGCGGAAAAGACCTCCAGATAGAGGCCTTTGCTGACTCCGGCTACCAGAGTGACAAGGATGACTCCAAGTCCATGTCGGGTTATGTCTTTACCCTCAATGGAGAGGCGGTCTGTTGGAAGAGTTCCAAGCAGGAGACCGTTGCTGACTCAACAATGGAAGCGGAGTACATAGCTGCTTGCGATGCCGCAAAAGAAGCTGTCTGGATGAAGAAGTTCCTCACAGAACGTCAGGTGGTTCCTACCAGTGTTGATCCAATACCTCTGTATTGTGACAACAACGGCGCTATAGTTTTAGCGAAGGAACCCAGGTCCCATCAGAAGTCCAGACACATATTAAGGCGGTATCACCTGATCAGGAAGATCGTAGATCGCCGGGAGATCGAGGTGAAGAGAGTGGAGACGGAGAATAACATTGCTGATCCATTCACAAAGGCCATTCCTCAGACGCAGTTCGATAGGCTATTCGAGATGATAGGTCTACGATATGCCAGCTCATGGCCCTAGTGCAAGTGGGAGATTGTTAGTATATATGCCCTAGGGGCCATTATTGTATCATACTAGGTTGTATATTACTTAATGGAAGCTTGGGATATTCACAGTTGTATATAACAGTCTTGCTAAAAATGGTAGTATGCTACTTGGTTTGTGTCTACTTTAATATGTGCATATGTTTCTTGTAACGTATCACTTATACATATTAGTAGAGCCCATAGGATCTTTGCTTGATTACCAGCGTTGTGATGGCAGTCACACTAGTAGGGGCTGGGTAGTCTATAAGCAACATCCTATACTTGTCCCTAATCGTAGGATTATCGAGACAGGGCATCGATATTCTGGAGTAGACTAAGTATGTATGCTTCTCATCCCAGTTGGGGAGATGGTCTGTCCCACAGCCATCAGTACGTCGTACTGGAGATAGTATACAGGTGCTCGTTAGGTTATGGGTACACCGGACAGGACTCGCAGGGGAACTGATTGGTTGGTATTATACCCGTCGTCAGTTAACAGTTCCCAGGTGACATGAGTACAACATAGTCCGCAAACTTGACACTGCTACTTCGCCTCGAGTGTGTCCCACCGTTCTTAGATTGCTACCCTACCACGGCTCAAAGGAGTCCTGCAAACAGGTAGCAGTTGGGTGCAGTCCTGAGCACTTGGAGACAGTGGCGATTAGACAGGATTCGTCTCTCCTGGTATTGGGAGTTGATATCGCGTTGTGTCAGAGAGCCATTATGCAAAGTCCCTGGCCAGGGCCAGCGAGATTTACTGGTAGGTTCCAGTAGTTTCTCAGGGTGTAATGGGCTACGCTCCGACACGACTTATACCGCTATTAGGGGACTGACGCTTGCCGCCCCTTAGGCTCGATATGCGATAGTCTTAGACGAACAGACCGGACTGTACGGAGATTGTCACATCAGGCTCAGTAGGAGTTCGAATGGTTTTCCTCATCGGCCTTCTTATCGACATCTACCTGGGGACCGTTACGTATAGCTAGTGCCGCTTGCGGTCTGTGGTTAAACCCACTGCCAGCGTAGTGTCGAGTCATTAGAGTCCCACACAGAGAGTTTCTCTGCTCCAGGCAAAACGATATAGAGGTCGTATGGTTTTACGACAAGGGTTCGGACGCATACGTGTGTTTACGCACGTACGACGTTCGGACAGTTTTTACTAGCCGGCTTTGGTTTAAGCCAGATTCTAGTATCGGGTTATTGGATTTATACAGTCTAAAGTTTTTCCGTGTTTTCACGGATTGGAGGGGCGTTCTCGTAATTTTCCGGGAAGCTTCTAGAAGCATGGTGACTTGGAGGGTAAGGTGGCATTAGCATTAATTGATTTTGTGACTCATGAGATGAATCATTCAAGTGAGTTAATGAAGCATTTATTGCTTAAGGACTCACTTGATGATTCATTGCACATATTCAATGAAGCATGATGATAATGCATTTGATTTATTCGTTTGATAATTCTTTATGCTTCATAATATATTAGAAGTGAGAAACAATTTCAATTCATTCTAATCATCACCTTCTCTCTCCTCAAGCTCTCTCATACTTGAAACCCTAACCCTAACCTCTCATGTGTTGAGATCAAGGGTTAGCTAGACTAATACATCCATAACCTCACTCTATATCCCCTAGGTAGCTTAGATTAGCACTTTGAGCAACCTAGTTATCTCAAGTTAGAGATAAAGCTTGGCGTAGGAGCTCTCGGGTGGATCGTTTTTGACTCGAGGAGGCCGTTGAGGTGTCGATGTTCCAAGCAGCCTACGAGGACTGGAGGACCAAGATGAAGACCCGAAGGACAAGTAACATGAGGTATAACTTCGAATCCGAGTAGTTAAACCTTTCGTAGTTTGCTAGTAACGGTTTAGATACGATTCATGCGCTCAAGTCCGTGTTACGAAGCTTTGATAATCATTTTTCATATATTCCGCCTCCCCGCAAGTTCGTGAGGTGCGTGACATGGACTTACAAGCTCGGCCACAACCACTCAAAGCCCATTGAGATCCACACGCTAAAGGAGCCAACCCCAAGATCAAATCTCAGTCGTCCGCCATTACGCGAAGAGATCAACGGAAAATAACATCTGAAAGAGAACCGATGCCTCCATCAGTTGGCGCCGTCTGTGGAAAGCTTTACACTCAACCAAAAGTTCATCTTCCGATCTCGACTACATGGCAAGCAGTCACCGCGACGATCCAAGCATCAGCCGTCGGCCTACCCACGGTGGAGACGAGGGAGAATCTCCTCCTCCACCAAACGCCATTCACGTCATATCCGCTCAGATAGATCGACTCACGTCAGTTGTGGATGCGCTCATCCGTGTCCAAATGGCCGGGCAAGCTCCCCAGGTCACCGCTCCCCCTCAGCGGGACCAGGACCCCTACAGAGAGAGAGAAAACTCTGCCTGCGATGGCATGACCGATCACCGCCTCGCTGTCTCCGGCGGCCGCAGATCCCCTGGGCCCACATATTCGATGACCCAGTGGGCGCCGCACAGCTTAACTCCGAGGTCTTACACCAGAGCGCCTCGCCCCGAGCCCCATCGCGCTCCTGTCCTTCCCGAAAAGATGTCGGTCAACTCGCCTGCACCCAGGCATGACCGGCACCCCCTCTCTCGATGGGGGCGTGCGTACGGGACTCACCACGGCAGCTCGAAAACGACCTCGCCAGGAGACCTGAGGAACCTCATCGGACGGAATTGGGGTTGTGGCCACGCAGAGGTCTCCAGCAGCATAGGCCAAAAATCTGAGTATGCCGACTCATCGGGATACCACGGCCAAGTCGACGCCCTCGAAAAGAAGATCGAGGGCATGCATCAGGAAGGTCATCATTCGAGCGACGGGGCTAAATACGCTGCCGACTCGCTCACGAAGCCCTTCACAGAAGAGCTACTCGCCGTCCATGTCTCCTCTCAGAACAAGCCCCCGAAGGTCTCACTCTTTGACGGGAAGTCTAACCTGAAGAACCATTTGGACGCGTTCACAGCCGGGATGAGTTTCCAGGACTGTTCCGACGCCGCACAATGCTGCGCTTTCCCAGCCACTCTCATCCGCTCTGGCGGAGACTGGTTTCGAGGACTCGCGCCATGCTCGATCTAAACCTTCGACGAGCTGGCCACCCAATTCCTCGGCCACTTCGTTGGGAACAGACGACAGAAGCGGAATGTCAACCATCTCTTCACAATAAAGAGCGGGGACAAAGAAACCTTCAAAGGGTACATCACCCGCTTCTACAACGCCCACCTCGAAGTCCTAGAACACCGGGACGAGACGGTCATTACGGTGCTTAGGTCGGGTCTTAGGCATAAGGAGTGGTTACGCTCCTTTGCATTAGCGCAATCTAAGACCATGGGCGAGGTGAAGTCCTGGACCGAGCGAGAGATCCAGCTGGAATCCGGGGTAAACGCCAATCTTCCCCGGCAGAACAAGCTGATCATAAGAAAAGGGCCCGGGAAGAGAAAAAGAGGCTTGAGCGGCCAAAGCCCTACTCCCCGAAGTTTCACGAGTACTGATTGTCACGATCTAACCGTGTCGTGTTTAAAAAGAGTTTTGAAATTACCACAATCAAAACGGTGTCGCTTGTAGCGATCCGCGATGAATACGGGTCGTCCGCAGGGAGATGGTAAGTTTTTATATCTTGTTTTAACGAGTTAATACCGGGTTTTGATTTGTTGGTTAACTAATTGTCGTAACAAAGATATGAATAAAAAGGACTTGTTAAGGGTAGTAATAAGTTAGATTGTATGAAGGTGATATTTGCCAATTCCTTATAACCCCAACTTGGTATTGACACTAAAACAATAGGTAACAACGCGGATTAGGGAACTTGAAATATGGTATTTGCGGCATTTCGCTAAATCCGTTTTCCTTGTCCCTTGTCCTTCCATTGTTATCTCTTGATTTTAGCCTTCGGCAAACCACGGGCAATCCGGTCATGATTAGAAATCATCACTATCGTGGTAGGATAGGATGCCTAGTGAGCGGAGTTGCGGGTGATTTGCATGAAGTTTCAATAGGCAAGTTTTAGGTTTTAAAGTTTGGACAAAGAAAATCTTCGAATACGATCTAACATATTGCACCCTTAACAAGTGAAAAGATTACTCACACATATTTACAAATTAACAAGAAAGAAAAGAGAAGATACATAAAAACATGCAATGAAATAAAGAGGAAAAGAGAACCGATGAGTTCAAGCTTTTTATCTCCAAGTGTTCGATCCCCGGCAACGTGTGAAATCCGAATACCAAGCTTTAAGGTTGCAAGCTCACTTAAGAGGTTGCAAGATCAAAACAAAGCATGAATTTCACAATTGAAATTATGTAAAGTGGAACAAGACATGTAAGAAAAATATGAACTTTTATTGAAAAACAAACTTGTTACAAGAGATCTTGAAGTCAAGAACCTAAGCCTTAAGCTTGCAAGTTCTAAATGAGAAGTTGCAAGGTCAAGACAAAAGGGCAAGAGCTCAAGAATGAAAAGAAAAATTACAAGAATTCTAAGATAAAAACTAAAGAAAAAAGCTACCCTTTCCTCTTGCCTCTAGTATCTATTTATAGGCTCAGAAAGAAATATTCATATCTGTCCCATTATGGCTCATGCTGATTTGTTTCATTGCCTTTGATTTGAACACATGCTTTTTAGTCTTGAATGCATATAATATCATATGCATATAGAATCATATCCTTGATTGCATATAAAATGATATCCACATGGGCTTAAAAGTCTTGTGTACACACTTGTTGTGTTGGACCATTTAGAAAAAAAATGTGTACACAACTTGTTGCGTAAAGGAACTCCTGAAGTATCGGTCGGTTAGCGTTTCTGGTCGCAGTGTCTTCCCTCAAGTGATATATCCGTGCTGTTGGATGCATTTCCAGTATTTTGTCATGGATACCTGTAATCTGTAATACTGAGCAGACACTGGTCAATAATACCGATAAATACAACAATTAGATAATGAATGAGCGGTATTAGAATGCAATTTTCTGATATGAACAAATACCCCCAAACTTATCTATTGCTCGTCCCGAGCAAAACCATTTATTCACAAAAGAAAATCCTAACCGCACTTTCGCAGGGAACGCGATTGCACTGAGCATGTGCAACAAGCCGTTTAACCTCTAGGTGTCCCTAGTAGGAGGAGTGTTGTCTCCTGAGGGTTTTCAGCGGATACTACCCACAAAATCCCATCAAACTAGTTTTGCGAATTAACTATAATTCAAACCCTAAGGTTTTGTTTTCAAAAATAGCAATTCTATTATCCTAATTCTAGACTATCGAACCTTTATTTTTCACACCTCGCTTCTCATTTAACTTAAGATTTTATATGTCTTTACGTGCGATGTAAATAGCGTCGTTAAGTTTCAGAAGGATCGATTAAAGTTGTCATGTCACAAAATAAAGCCCAGATAAAAATTTAAAGAGGATCACATAAGTTTTATAAAGAGTTAAGTATTTCTCAAGTTTCGTTTTCCAGTTAGGTTTCAAATTCAGAATTTCTATCTTCCTTAACAGGAAACTGGGTCTTATTTTTCACTCCACCTCTTTCTTGTTTTCATTTCATACACATCTTTGTGAACGTGCAATAGTCTTTATCATAGAATAAAACCTTCATATCTCCGGTAGAAATACTTTTTTTTTATAAAAACCTGTCTTTTGTCAAGATTATTCTCACACAAAGAACCGTTAGGAATTTTAACTCGGAGAGAACACTTGCTTGACTTTGTTTTAATCTGGACTTTCTAGGCTTCTTAGCGAGCTTTGGACCAATGCTCCCAAACCAGTTGGCTTTAGGGCATTAGGTGTAGAGACACCCCAGCGGACTTAATTACTCAAGTTACCTAGGCCCAAAAACAAAAGACAATTTTGGCGTGAAAATCATAACGATTTAATGCGAACGGAGATATAATCGGTAGTTCAATTATTTTTTGGATAAAAGACGTGTCTAGTGGCTCAGGTGTGTAATCATTCCAATCAAGTTCCAGATGGGTTATTTTTCAGAATTAGTTCTTATCAAGGCATCAATAACATCCCTTCATATTCGCTTCACTTCATAAACTATTCTTGATATTACTTATTTCAAAACAAACCTATTTGATCCTCAGAAAATAGTTTATCAAAAAAAAAATTCAGACATAATAGACTTGTCATCTAATTTCTCAAAAACTCACGACACGTGTAGTGTGATATAAAGACATATAACAGCATTAGTTAACTTCAAAGGAGAGTTATTTTTCAGGTTTTCAAAATCTAAAAATAGGATTTAGTTGTTCCTATCTTATTAAACAAAACCGTCGAAATATTGAATCTAAGTTCTTTCACCAGCTAACTTGGCGACAAAGTTTTTATGTTTTTAGAAAATTTTCTGATTTTTATGAGTTTTTTATTATTATTTAAATAAGTATGAAAATGCAGAATATACAAATGAATGCGAAGGTTAGAAATGCGTGCCGAGCGTACCCCCAAACTTAAACTTGACAGTGCCCTCGCTGTCATTGTACATTAAAAGGGCAAAAATACTGAAGGTTAGATATACAAAAAAAAATTATTTATATATATATATATAATATTTTTAACATATATACAAAGGAAAATCGTATATACATACCCCCAAACTTACTTGAAACAGCGTCCACAGTTTTGGCTGGATAACCGAAGTTTGGTGGTAGACAGAGGAAGATTATGCAGGGTAAACCGGCTCCTGCAAGAGCAGGAGCTCCTCTGATGGTTCAGCGCTAAGGTACGGTTTCAGTCTATGTCCATTTACTTTGAAAAGCGAACCGTTCTTTGGATTTTCCAAATCCACCGCGCCGTGCGGATATACAGTCCGCACAACAAATGGTCCCTTCCAGCGATATCTGAGCTTGCCGGGATGAAAATGCAGTCGGGTGTCGTAAAGAAGCACCTGCTGTACAGGTGTGAAAGTTTTGCGCGTGAGGTGTTTATCATGAAACACCTTCGTTCGGTTCTTTACAATAACCGCGTTGTCGTAAGCTTCATCCCGAAGCTCATTCAATTCATTCAGCTGCAGCTTCTGATAGCTGCCCACATCTTTGAGAGATAGATTCAGCTCCTTAATCGCCCAAAATGCGCGATGCTCTATTTCGACTGGAATGTGGCAAGCCTTTCCGTAAACAAGCCGATAAGGAGACATGCCGAGATCGGTCTTATAAGCAGTTCGAAATGCCCAAAGGGCATCATTGAGTTTTACCGATCAATCCTTACGGTTCTTGGAAACCGTCTTCTCCAGTATCTGCTTGATTTGCCGATTTGAAACTTCGGCTTGCCCACAGGTTTGGGGGTGGTAGGGCGTAGATAGCTTATGATTAATGGAATATTTCCGCATCAAGGCCTCGAAAGTCTTATTGCAGAAATGAGTTCCATTGTCGCTAATGATCGCTCGGGGGTGCCCAAACCGGGAGAAAATGTTTTCCTTGAGAAATCTAACGACAACCTTGTTGTCGTTAGTCCGGCTGGGCGCAGCCTCGACCTACTTAGAGACATAATCAACAGCTAGAAAGATGTACAAGTTCCCAAAAGAGCTGGGAAACGGCCCCATGAAATCAATCCCCCAAACATCGAAAATCTCCACAACCAAGATTGGTTGGAGCGGCATCTCGTTTCTCCTGGATATCCGTCCCAAGTGTTGGCACCGGGAGCAAGTCTTGCGGTAATCATGAGCGTCTTTGAAGAGTTGTGGCCAGTAGAAGCCACACTGCAAGATCTTCTCGGCTGTCTTTCCGGGGCCAAAATGCCCGCCACATGCTTGATCGTGGCAAAATGACAGCACACTCTTGACTTCATTGTCAGGGACACAGCGACGAATAATCTGGTCGGGACAGTACTTAAACAGATAGGGTTCATCCCAGTAAAAGTGTTTCACTTGGGATAAGAATCGAGGTCTGTCCTGACTTGACCATTCAGTCGGTAGTAGTCCTGTGGCCAAATAGTTCACAATATCTGCGAACCAGGGTTCGCAAGATACCGTCAAGAGTTGTTCATCCGGAAAAACATCGTTGATCGGAATTTGAAGCGACGACGAAGAAGGAAGTCGTGAGAGATGGTCGGCGACCACGTTTTCACATCCTCTTTTGTCCTTGATGACAAGGTCAAACTCTTGAAGCAAGAGGATCCAACGTATTAGCCGAGATTTAGCATCTTTCTTCGCAAAAAGGTGGCGAAGAGCTGAATGGTCCGTATAGACAATGACTGGAGAGCCGATTAAATAAGGCCGAAATTTTTCAAGTGCAAACACAACTGCTAAGAACTCTTTTTCTGTTGTTGTGTAGTTTAGTTGGGCCTCATTTAATATACGGCTAGCGTAATAAATCACGTGTGGCATTTTATTAATGTGCTGTCCAAGAACAGCACCAATGGCAAAATCCGATGCGTCGCACAAAATTTCGAATGGGTGCGTCCAGTCTGGAGATGAAAGAATGGGCGCAGAAATGAGAGAGTGTTTCAATGACTCGAACACTTCCATGCAAGTTGAGTCAAAATCAAATGTTGTGTCCTTGGCCAATAAGAGAGTCAAAGGTCTAGCAATCTTGCTAAAATCCTTGATGAACCGTCTATAAAAACCGGCATGGCCAAGAAAAGCTCGAATGTCTTTGACGCATTTAGGAGGAGGAAGATTAGAAATGACTTCAATTTTGGCTCTATCAATCTCTATGCCGTTTTGCGAGATGACATGTCCTAAGACAATACCTTCTCATACCATAAAGTGGCACTTCTCCCAATTCAAAGTTAGATTCTTATCTCTACAGCGGGTAAGAACTGCGTCAAGGTGTAGCAAACACTCGTCGAAGGAGTCACCAAAAATGGAGAAATCATCCATAAAGATCTCCAAAAACTTTTCAACCATGTCTGAAAAGATCCCCATCATACACCGCTGAAATGTAGCGAGCGCATTGCATAACCCAAAGGGCATGCGACGATAAGCAAAAGTGCCAAAAGGACAAGTAAATGTGGTCTTGTCTTGATCCTCTTTAGCTATGGGGACTTGGTTATAGCCGGAGTAGCCATCTAAAAAGCAATAGAACTCATGCCCAGCCAATCGTTCTGGCATTTGGTCAATGAAAGGTAAAGGAAAGTGGTCTTTCCTTGTCGCGGCATTGAGTTTTCTATAGTCGATGCAAACTCGCCACCCAGTTTGGGTGCGAGTGGGAATTAACTCATTTGCCTCATTGGTAATGACCGTGATGCCCGATTTCTTTGGCACAACATGAATGGGTCTAACCCATTGGCTATCCGAGATAGGGTAAATGATACCACTATCAAGACATTTAACAATCTCCTTCTTGACAGCCTCTTTCATAATGAGGTTGAGGCGTCTTTGTGGATCCCTTACCGGCTTGGCATCATCCATCAAGTGTATATGATGTTCGACTATGAGGGGACTAATCCCTTTGATGTCCGCCATAGACCAGCCAAAAGCTTGCCGATTATTTTGCAAGACCATTAAAAGGGCCTTCTCTTGCTCAAGAGCTAGAGAGGCCGATATGATAATGGGTAGGGTCTCATTCTCACCTAGATAAGCATATTTTAGGTGCGACGGCAAAAGTTTTAGTTCGAGTTTAGGAGGTGAAACAATAGATGTAACAATGGAGTAACTGTTTCAAACTCGAAGGATTCCATCAAAGGTTCAAATCGAGTGTACGCAACCGAGTCGGATAATTCAACTAACTCATCCGAAAAAGCAAAAGACTCAAGCTCTGGTGGTGACTGGCTAAGATCGTTCGAGAAGGTGAAACACCCGTAGTCATTGTCGGGCGCAGAAACAGCAGCAGGTTTGAAGAGGAACGCACTAGTGGCGTTAAGGTCGTCGTGATCAAACAAAAACTCCTCGAATTCACACTCCTCCGGGGTGATCTCCTTGGATTGAAAAAATGTCTAGTATATGAGCATTAGGTTCGGAGGGCTGATTCCCCAACCTAAAAATGTTGAGTTCATTGTCATGTTTCCAAAAGATAGGTTCATCGAACCATTTCGACAATTGATCACAGCATTTGAGGTTGCAAGGAATGGGCGACCGAGTATCATCGGAATTTGATTCCGGGGGTTAGCTACAGGTTGTGTGTCCAAAACAATGAAGTCAACGAGGAATATGAAGTCCCCAACCTTGATTAACACATTCTCTAGCTCTCCCCTAGGATGGGTGATCGATCGGTCGGCCATTTAGAGAGTGCAGTGTGTGGGTTTCAGCTCTCCTACACCCAGTTGCTCATATACTGAGTACGGAAGCAGGTTAACACTGGCACCAAGATCTAAAAGTACGCGGTTGATGTTCTTATCCCCAATGGTGATAGAAATCGTAGGACAGCCAGGGTCCTTCCGTTTTTTAGGTAAAGATTGGATAAGAGCATCACTCACAACACTAGCCAAGAAAACTTTCTTGGGTACCTGAGATTTCCTCTTTTTCGTGCACAAGTCCTTTAAGATTTTCGCATAGGAAGGGACTTGTTAGACAGCATCTAAAAGAGAAATGTTGATGTTAACCTGCTTAAACAATTCCAGAATCTTCTCCATTTGTGTATTTTGTTTATTAGGCCTCAACCGGTTTGGAAATGGAACATTTTTAAAATTGGTTGAGTCCAATGCTTGTGGAGGAGATTGTGGAGTTGGAACGGATCCCAGAGCTGGTGTTTTCGTGGAGTGAGAAATGGGTCCGTTTAGAGCAGCAAAAGAAGAAGAGCCTTTTGAAGAATGGAGAATAGGCTCAGAAGAAGAAGAAGAAGAAGCGGCCGGGGTGTCATTGTCAATCCGTGTGCCAATATTGTTTTGCAGCATCCTCCCAGATCTCAATATAGTCACGGCACTCACATTATGGTTTTGTTGTTCAAGAGCAACATGTACATTATGTGGGTGACCGGGATTTGGAAGTGGTTGAGATGGGAGCTTCCCCTTCTCTCGCTCGCTTAAGGCCGCATTCAGTTGTGCTATTTGGGCTTCGATAGTCTTGATGCTTTGCCCGTGTGCAGCAGTGTGTTGCACCAAAGACTGAATGGAAGACTGGATGTTGGCGGTGGATTGAGTTGATTGTTTTACGAACGCCTCCAGACTTCGTTCTAGCGAGGAAACCTTATCGTTGTTTGACGGAACAAAGTTGTTTTGAGGAAAAGGATTGTTGGGTGCAAAATTGTTCGTCGGATTTTGAAAAGGTTGGGGTTGGAAGGGCTGCTGAAATTGTTGTTGTGCTTGTTGTTGAGGAGGCCCCCTTTGAAAGTTGTTCTGCCCTTGGAACTGATTTTGATTCTGGTTCCAAGCGAAGTTAGGGTGGTTTCTCCATCCAGGGTTGTAAGTGGAAGAGTATGGATCGTTTCTTGGTCTCTTCTGAAATGCAGCATTGACCTGATCCTGTCCTTGGGAAGGTGGGTTGTAAGGACACTCTTCGGTTAGGTGAGATGGATCGGAACAACAAGCACAAATGGTACGAAGGGGAAGAACGGGGGCAGGAGCGGGAGATGAAAATTTGCTCTCTATCGCTTCAAGTTTTCTCGTTACTGCAGCCATTTCAGCTTTCATTGCAATAGAGACATCGAGTTGGTGAATGCCTACCCTAGACTGACCAGTAGAAGTAGAGGAAGAAGAAGAAGTACTTGGTCTGGTGCTCTCCCATTGAAGCGTTTGTTCCGCAAGGTCGTTGAAGAATTGCCATGCTTCGTCGTCAGATTTCGATAGGAAGTGGCCCTGACAAATGGTTTCCAACAACTGCTTGGTTGTTGGGTTTAGGCCCTCGTATAAAGTTTGGCAAAGTTGCCATTTCTCAATACCATGGTGAGGGCACTGAACAAGAAGGTCTTTATACCGGTCAAAACACTTCCAAAAAGGTTCATTAGGAAGCTGGGAGAATTGGTTGATTTCGTTACGGATACTCGCGGTTTTATGATTCGGATAGAATTTCTTGAGAAACGCTTTCACAAACTCGTCCCAACTGGTTATGGAGTGGGAAGCGGTGCTATACAGCCACTTTTCAGCAAGATCGCACAAAGTGAACGGAATGACCCGTAGCCGTATAGCATCGTCAGACAACTGGGTCGTTTTCATCATGGCACAAACATTTTGGAACTTGTTGATGAAGATATAGGCATCTTCAGATTCAAGCCCATGAAATTTCGGAAGCATGTTAATGAAGTGGGGCTTAATTTCAAAATTATCCCCATTGGCCGGTGGAAGTGAAAGACATGTTGGAAGTGCAGAGCGGGTAGGGTAGAAACGATCCTAGAGCGCTATTCGCTGTGGCGCTGCAACAGGTTGCGGGTTATTCGCATCCAGATTAGGTGGAATCAGTCCCTGGGCAGGTGGAGGGATGTTAGGATTAAACCCTGACATCTCAGAAGAAGAATTAGGTGATAGAGAAGGTGAAGATGTATGAACAGAATCTCGGTCAATGTCGGAGTTGACCGGCAAAGGTAAAGGTGATAAAGGGGTGGAGGGATTTTCGATGTTGGAGTCGATCGCGTAGTCTGTAGGGACTAACGAAACGCGGACTAAACGGGAACAAGGGTCCCTAGTCCAAGCGGACATACACTAAACGAGTTTAGTGTAGTCAAAGCGTAGAATGTGAGGGTAAGAAAACGAAAGTGGAGAAAAATTGGGTGATGGTGGTAAAAATGGCAATTTTTTGTTTGTTTCAAAAGAATGGGAAAATGAAACGACTGTTCAACAAACACAATCACAAATGCACAGTCAATACCAAGACTAGGGTTCTCTAAGTCCACTAGACCTGCTCCTAACTGTTCCAAAGGTCAAGAAATAGGACCTCAAACCGCCTCTTCACCGCCAATTGCGGCCAGGTAAGTGCCAGGTAAGTGGAAAGGAACCACAGTAATGGGCCTAATTAAAAACCACTAGCCTTGACACACTTGCCTAGTCACCGAAAAGTCAGGTTAGGATAAACGGCCGATGCCTATAACTAGTCCTCTGTCCTATTGAGCGCGAAGTCCTTAGGGCTGAGTCTAATCTTTTTTATTAACTTGAGGTGACACTTATGCAATTAGTGATTTCTGGGGTCTTAGGAAGGGTGATGAAATCCCCACCCAATCTGGATTGGTGTTAGAGCCCCTTAAGTCCGTATTAAATGATGCAATGCGCAAAATTCAACCAAGTTTTGTTTTCAAGCAATCAGTTATCGTTTTTTACTTTTAATGCGGCGCTGCAACAAATACGGTTAGTTAGTTTTTTTTTGGCTTTTTTTTGCGGTGATTTTTGCTAAGAATCCTGCAAAGACAAGAATATTAGAGCGTCGGGTTTGAGAGGGGAAGTTTAGAAAAATACGTACCAAAAAGTATCGAGTTCCAGAAACTCGTGTTGATATTGCCTCCGAGTGGTCGAATGGTTCGCTTGCGCGGGTCTAACTATCCGGATCTTTGGCACTGAGTGTTCACCCTCCTTTGCACTTGAAAATGCCACTTGTTCCGCACGATCGCTGCTCAGAATCCGTCAAATCTGCATATGTTGGAAAAATACGGATATTTGAGCCAAAAAGCAATAATAATAACCACAATTCTGAACACAAATAATTAAGAAAATCAAATAATAAAAATGGAATTTTATCAAAACACGGGAGACAACACAGAAAAACAAAAGTGAAAAGACCACACCAAGGCCGGCGAGCTTGGTTTTTCAGGGTATGTCGCCGGTTTTGTGTGAGGAAATTGGCTCCATTTTTGTGTGTTTTCTCAATGAAGAAATGTCATTCCAATTTTATAACTTAATTTATTTCTTTAGCATCAGAGTGTTAGCAGAATTCAAATCCAGAGAAGAAAAGAATTTTATTTGTGTTTGTGGTTGGTTTCAAAAAGAATGGTTATTTGTTTGAATGTGTTAGAAGTTAGTTTTATACAGAATATGCACAAATTTAACCCGAGAATACAAGTATAAAAGCGTTACCGTCTCCCCGGCAACGGCGCCATTTGATTGTCACGATCTAACCGTGTCGTGTTTAAAAAGAGTTTTGAAATTACCGCAATCAAAACGGTGTCGCTTGTAGCGATCCGCGATGAATACGGGTCGTCCGCAGGGAGATGGTAAGTTTTTATATCTTGTTTTAACGAGTTAATACCGGGTTTTTATTTGTTGGTTAACTAATTGTCGTAACAAAGATATGAATAAAAAGGACTTGTTAAGGGTAGTAATAAGTTAGATTGTATGAAGGTGATGTTTGCCAATTCCTTATAACCCCAACTTGGTATTGACACTAAAACAACAGGTAACAACGCGGATTAGGGAACTTGAAATACGGTATTTGCAGCATTTCGCTAAATCCGTTTTCCTTGTCCCTTGTCCTTCCGTTGTTATCTCTTGATTTTAGCCTTCGGCAAACCACGGGTAATCCGGTCATGATTAGGAATCATCACTATCGTGGTAGGATAGGATGCCTAGTGAGCGGAGTTGCGGGTGATTTGCACGAAATTTCAATAGGCAAGTTTTAGGTTTTAAAGTTTGGACAAAGAAAATCTTCGAATACGATCTAACATATTACACCCTTAACAAGTGAAAAGATTACTCACACATATTTACAAATTAACAAGAAAGAAAAGAGAAGATACATAAAAACATGCAATGAAATAAAGAGGAAAAGAGAACCGATGAGTTCAAGCTTTTTATCTCCAAGTGTTCGATCCCCGACAACGTGTGAAATCCGAATACCAAGCTTTAAGGTTGCAAGCTCACTTAAGAGGTTGCAAGATCAAAGCAAAGCATGAATTTCACAATTGAAATTATGTAAAGTGGAACAAGACATGTAAGAAAAATATGAACTTTTATTGAAGAACAAACTTGTTACAAGAGATCTTGAAGTCAAGAACCTAAGCCTTAAGCTTGCAAGTTCTAAATGAGAAGTTGCAAGGTCAAGACAAAGGGGCAAGAGCTCAAGAATGAAAAGAAAAATTACAAGAATTCTAAGATAAAAACTAAAGAAAAAAGCTACCCTTTCCTCTTGCCTCTGGTCTCTATTTATAGGCTCAGAAAGAAATATTCATATCTGCCCCATTATGGCTCATGTTGATTTGTTTCATTGCCTTTGATTTGAACACATGCTTTTTAGTCTTGAATGCATATAATATCATATGCATATAGAATCATATCCTTGATTACATATAGAATCGTATCCTTGATTGCATATAGAATCATATCCACATGTGCTTAAAAGTCTTGTGTACACACATGTTGTGTTGGACCATTTAGAAAAAAATGTGTACACAACTTATTGCGTAAAGGAACTCCTGAAGTATCGGTCGGTTAGCTTTTCTGGTCGTAGTGTCTTCCCTCAAGTGATATATCCGTGCTATTGGATGCATTTCCAGTATTTTGTCATGGATACCTGTAATCTGTAATACTGAGCAGACACTGGTCAATAATACCGATAAATACAACAATTAGATAATTAATGAGCGGTATTAGAATGCAATTTTCTGATATGAACAAGTACACCCCGCTCAACGTCTCCCAGACAGTACTGCTGGAAGAGGCGATCGAGCAGCTACTGTAAATCCCCGTTTCCTTCAATGAGAATCTTTCTATATTTTTCCCAAGTCCCCGAATGTTATCCTATTTTTCCCGTGTCATTATTTTGTGTGAAGGTTAGTGCGTAAGTTGTAGTAATTGTATTTCTTAACCAATTAAAAATCAAAACCCAAAGTTAAAACCAAATATATAATTTCCCACCATTTTTCCCAAGCCCGTTTCCCTTTTTAAATCCAACCCCAGCCCATTCCCACAAAAACCCCAAAACTCAGCCTAAGCAAATAAAATAAAAGGTTAATTAAAACCTCACTCCCTGGCCCAAGAAAACCAAACTTAAAACATATAATAAAAATCCCTAATTTCCTCCGGCCCAAGCCCCCAAAGCCCAGCTCCCCACACTACCTGACCCGACCCGCTTTTAACCCCTCTTCCCCCCAACGTAAAACTTCTCCCGCCCATTTTTCCTTCATCGCGAACCCACGTCCCCGAGCCTCCCCCTCGCGCCCACGTCGCCCGCGCCGTTGCCTCATGTCCCCGCGACCTCGACCACGACTCCTTCGAGTTCTTCAACCTCAAACTCTTCTCTCCCTCTCATTCTCCAACTCACTCTCTCCTCACTCTCTCGAAAACTCCCACAACCCACTGCCTTCAAGCACCCCCGATGACGACGACGCCGCCGACGACGATTCTCCTCGTCCCTCTTTCTCCTCTCTCACTTTCACTCTCGTGCTCGCTCCTCTACTTCCGCAGGAAAAAAAAACCCACCACCATCTTTCCCTCACCATCTCCAAACCGCCACCACCGAACTCACTCACCTGCACTCGACGCCGGCGAGCCTCCACTGACTAGAACTAACTCGTCGACACCCCTACACCCTCAGCAGTATCACCAACATCTCCAAACCGAGCCCCACTACATCTCTCCCTCTCTCTAAACCCACAGACAAACTCATCTGCTGCTGCCTATCACCGGAGCGACACCGCCGACTATCGTCGACCCCAGTGCACTCACAGAGATCCATAGCACCACACTCCGCCTCCAGTGACCACGAGTCGTTCCCCGGACAACCCCGACGACGAAACGGAAACGCGAGCCGAGGCCGCAAATCCAAACCGCGCCGTTCGTCGCTCGTTCGTGCCGTTGCCGCTGCCGTGCATCGCCAAATCGTCTCCAGGCAAGTACCCTACTTGCTACATACTAGATTATTTCCGTTACAAATCAAAACCGTATTAATTCCATATCTGCGATTCATGAAAACTTAAATGACATAAGTGTTTGATGCAAGATCCAAATGAAAACCTTCATTTAATTTGACGAGACTCAATTGCATATTCTGGCACGTGTGGCAATGAGCACTATGTAGAAATTTTACTTGAAAATACAATTGCTAATGGCTTAAACGAACACCCCCAATTACACCCGTAAAAACGGGGAATTTCCCGCACCTGAAATTTGTTAAAATCACAATTAATTGTGTACATATTGAAATGATGCTTTCGAGGGCTCAAATCAAAGCCGACTCGACGACCTGTAACCCTATGCAAGTTCTTAATTGTTTCTATACTGAAATTATGACGAGAATTGGTTCGGAGAGCGGCTGTGGACTGCAGTCCAGAGCAGCTCTGGTTGTTGTTTTATGTCTCATGATGCTTACCCCTTCGCTGCCTGAACTTGTTTGTTGTAGAACCCTGTATTTTATTGAATATCAATCTATTAGATAAATAACGCAAGTGATTTCATCCCGTTATATCATCGTTTATTATTAAAACTGCAATTTAAAAGATCAGGACGCATAGCAGTCCCAAACAGAAACAGAATTGATACACTAGTGTTGAACAGCGCATAACTTCTGACGTATAGATGCGATTGAGAATCCGTCTGTTGCGTTGAAAACCCTACTAAAAACCCTAAAGTTCATTCAACTGTAGCATCGCTCCAACTGGGTGAAAATCGTGTCGCGAAACGGACGTTCAGTTCAGAAACTGAATTTTCTGCAGCGAGCACTTAAATTGAAACGGCTGTAGCTTGAATACCAGAAATCCGATTGTACTGAAACCAATTTTGCTGAACTTCTGACAGAGTGTGCTTGTTACCGTATTTGTATCATTTCACTGAATTCTGAACATATGAATTACTGCAATTTTTGTAAGTTTATGACGTGCATGTTGGTTCATAATACACATGACTTGTTAACCGCATAGATATACATACCTTACCCAATTGCCATATACATAATGTTAGTGCGCGTTATTATTCAGTGGACATTGCATTATCGTGCGTGAATGATATTGGTTTAGGAGTGTCAAGTACGCCAATGGAAAAGTGAATGATTCGTGACAGTGATTAATACAGTGAACAGTGACAAAACCGTGCTATTGGTGTATACTTGTACACGACTAATAATCATCAATAGTGTAAACCTGGGGAAAAAGGGGAAATCGAAGTGGAAAGAGGATCGTATTTAGCGGGACCGTGTTTTAGAGGATGATCATTCGAACAGTGATTCTTATATATATTAGGTAGGATCTAACGATCCGGCTGACAGGGTTATGTCCCAGGCGTGTGGGCCGTTGTCTCGGGTATGTACGAGACTCCTGTTAAACATGATCTTCCTTTTCACTATACGATTTGAAACATGACTTAGAGACTGATAGGGACACAGATCATACTTTGCATCATTTAGTGACATAGCGATTATCAGCATTTTACTTTCACTGTTATTAGCTTATCTGCATATTTCATGTCTTTATTACAAAAATTGATATTGTTTCGCTCTGACGACCTGAGTATGCATGCTCAGTGATAGAGGTGGATTCGCCTGACCTCGAGAAGACCGTGAAGATCCAGACTAGTGAACCAGCTACATTTCTACACTGATATTCCTGGTTAGTTGCCTTTGCTTACTTCCATTGAGCTCAGTTTCCTTTATACCTGATAGTTTTAGTGACTGCATTCTCTTTACCCGTATTGCAATTTACTGATTACCATATAATGCTAGAAGCCGAAGTGTGACTACGGCGGGGTTATTCCTTGACCGTAGGAGCATGGCTGGCCTAGTCATCCCTCGTTTTCCGTATTTTGGGAAGCGGGGCATGACATGGTTTTGTTGGTATCAGAGAGCCGGTTTAGAATAAATTGCAGCTCAATTTAGGGATCCCTTGAATCATACTTGGTTTCCTTACTGTCACTTCCATATACTACCTGTGCATCACCACTCAAGTTCATGTTTTGAATCTTATCTACCTTATCCTTTCCTCGTGTCCGCATCATTAATCGTAATTTTTCCTTCGTGTTCCACTATCTGATCATGACCCTTACTTTTCTGGCCATGGCCAACCATGGGGCAGCACTATTTCTTGCGGAGGACACTCGGTTCTGCGTTTCTTTCGACCGTATGTTAGCGAGCTCAGATGACGAGGGAATCGATGTCGTAACTCCAGAGATCAATATGATTAATGACTCTATCAACGAAGAGGACCCAATAGGAGAGGGTCCACATTGAAATGCGGTAGAGGAGGAACCCGATGAGGATCCTGAAGAGGAATACCCTGAGGAAGACCCTCTGGAAGAGGATCCAGAAAAGGACTATGTAACAACCCCAAATTTCCGATACAAATATTTCAAAATATTTTTTTTTCAAAAATTCATAAAGGAGTATTTCAGCCTGAGCACAATATATAAGTAAATTTTTTGTTTTTAAATAACTCCATTTTTAGTGTACATAAAATTGTTTAAAAATTAAAGTATACTTGGGGTATTTAATGTTGCTCTTACCAGTTTAAGTAATTATTTCACACCATAATTACAAGAAGGAGCTTGTAGCTCATTGGTAACACCTTGCACTGCTGAACCAAGCCATCAGAGTTCAAATCCTCTGCCCCACATTACTTTTATATTGTTTTTGTTTTAAATCCTTTAGAAGCCCAACAGTCCAAACACCATAACTCCCAAAAGTTGAACTACACTTTAAAAACTAAAAATACCAGGACCCACGTCTAAAGACCCCCCACCCAACGACCACCGGACTCGGCCGAGTCAGCCGGCGGACCGGCCGACTCGGGCCGGCGCCTCCGGCCGGACTCGGCCGGACGGCCGAGTCCCCAAAACGAAATGTGCGCCTTTTCATCTTCTTTAACCCCCTGCACACACCATTTATTTGGATCAGTACCCGAATCTTAAATATCCCCCATTTACTACAATTTTTAATGAATTTCTACATTTTTTACAATTTTTTTTTAATTAAAAACCTTTCACCTACCCTACCCTAGACTACCCTATAAATACACCCCCTACCCTCTACCCTCTCATCCCAAAACCCTAAACTCACTCTCTCAAAATCTTCTCAAGAGTTGCGTACTTTGAAAACAAGTTCACGGCGAAACTCCGACGAAATTCCGGCGGAAATTCCGGCGATGTTTTTAGGAACAACCGGCGACGAAGCAACGCCTCGGTAACCCCTCTAGTCCCCCCTTCACTCCTTTGCTTAATCGAAACCCGTAAGTCCCATTCTATCCCCCTTTCTATTTCACTAAAATATGAAATTACGAAACCCAATGGAATCGGAACAAATCCGATTTCCGATTCGGTTTTCTATAAAATTTCACTTCTAACCAATACATTCATGCCTAAACATCTTTATCTTGACTATCAAACTTTTAAAAATCAATTTGAACTAGTTTTCTCACATGAAATGATAATCTTTCCAATTTATCGTATTTTCACTTTAATACCATCATGTTTCGATTTCACATTTAACCCCTTAACTTTGCTATACATTTAAAGTAGAGCAGAGGTAATGACCTACCTCCACACACACGCAAATACAACCCTGAACGATATCATCAAAACTTAGAATACGATACAACAATACTTTCATTTAAATACCATTTTCTTAATAAAATCAATTCTAAAAGTTTAGCTTTGATACACTTTTAAATAAATACCTCTTATTAGGAAAACACGATAAGTTGTGGACATTGATCGTTTATCTAAACCTGACTTTGTGGTGTCTAGGCTAGGCAAGTGAGCAAAGGTAACTTTAAAAGGCCCGTCTTATGATTCGTGAGCGGATCCCTCCTTTCCTCACTTGTACTTACCTGGCCACAATTGGCGGTGAAGAGGCGATTTGAGGCTTCTAACGACTTGTCATTTAGACCATTTAGAAATAGGCTAGTTGGCTTAGGAAACGCTAGAATCTAAAATACGGAAAATTACACTTTGCAAATAAATACCTTTTACTTTATAAAACCGTTTTCTAAAGGATTAGTATTTTACAATCTTTGCAAAGCGCCGCTACAACCCATCTTTGGGGAATCCATTCGGGATCGTGCGGTTTATCGCGCACTCTCGGGCTAGTAGTGCGAGATTCAGACCTCCGCAAGGAGCATTCGGTCTTGAAAGGTTTAAAATACGACATCTTAAGAAAATGAGATTTTTGGAATATAAAATATTTATTAAAATTATTTTTGTATAAACAAATGTATATTTATCATTTAAATATCTATTTTATTATAATATAAATTTTCCATCTTTTCCTAAAAATCATAAGAATAAATTTTACACTAAAATACCATGAACTTCAATTAAATCAATATTACAGATAAATACCCTTATTTATAAAACTAGGATATTTTCACTAGAAATATCACAACATAAAATCCACCATCATTATAACTCTAAAGACGATCAATAAATACTTGAGGCGTATTTTGAAAAGTATATAAAAGTATTTTTACATAAAACCCCCTCAAGTTTTATAAATTACCCTAAGGACCCTAGCAATTAAAAGACCTAGATTCACAATTCTGATTGTCTGATTCGGGTTTGAGTCTGATTAATCTGACTTGAATATGATTCAAGTTCAACCTATACTCTACAAGATTTCAATTCAATGTGAACACATGAATCCATGAATACAATTATCAATTTATACAACTTGACCGAACCGAGCCATGGATATATATTCTTTTTACATGATTCTCAGTATTCCATTTACATGACTCTACGGTTATAACCGTTTCCTGATATCAAGGTTTCGGTCAGTCAGTCAATCACTCATACACTCTGTTAGTTATATGTATGCCCTAGAGGCCATTACTATACATAGGATGTATATTATAGTGGATGCTTGGACATATATAAGGAGGACTTTCTTGCTCGACATGATAGTATGCTATCTGGTTGCTCTTTACCTTAACGTGTACACTGATTGTCTCTCTATTACATGTTGGTAAAGCCCTTAGGATGTGTACTTGACTACCTGGACTGTGATGCGGATCATACTAGTGGGGACATGGTAGTCCATAAGTACATCCTTCAAGGTCTCTAGTCATGGGTGTATCGAGACGGGGCATCGATATACCAGAGTAGACTAGCGTATACCTTCTCGACCCATACAGATGGGCGATGGATGATCCCATATCCATTGGTGTTTGACATCGGAGATGATATACGGGTGCTCAGTAGAGACTGGGTACACTGGACGGACTCGCCGAGAACTCCCAGATGGTATTATACCTTACGTCAGATGGCAGTTCTCTGGTGACACTGGTACAGGTTAGTCTGTAGACCCGAGATCGTCATAGAGTCTTGTGTGATTCCCACTGTGCTTTGATTTCCACCTTACCACGTCCAAGAGGGCGTGCAAAACGGTGGTTTTTGGATACAGTCCCGAATCACATGGAGGCAATGAGAGATAGGAGGGGATTCTTCTCTCCCGGTATAGGGGGTTGATGTTGCGCTGTGTTCGATTGGCTATAACCGGAAATCCCTGGCCATGGTTGCTGAGATTTACTGGTAAGTGTTACCAGTAGTTTCTCGAACTGTTATAGACCTCATATCGACACGACTTATCGAGCTATTGGGGTCTGACGTTTACCACCCCTAGGCAAGATATGCGACATATCAGACGACGAGACCGGACTGTACGGTAAGTGTTACTGGTTGGATTTACAGGAGTGTGATCGGGCTTGCTCGTTGATCTTCTGATCGCTCAATACCCGGATGGCCGTTACGTTTAGCAGACCGCTTGCGGCTTGTGGGTGTTTGATACGATCATCACCTGCTGCTGGCGTATTGACGAGTCTTTAGAGTCCTACACAGAGGTTTCCTGGCTCAAGCGAAACGAAATAGGAGCGCATATGAGATATGTGCGGGACCGAGAATAATACCAGTATGTGATACGGTATTCTATTCTCACGATTTGTATCATCGGCAGGTTATATGTGATATAGCCGGGTTATCGAATCAAGTGTTGATTCGATACATTGATACACTTTATATTAGTCGGTTATATGCAGTATGACCGGATCATTAAATCAAGTGTTGATTTAATGATTTAATGCATAATTATATATTTGATATATTACTTTACATTAACTAGTATTGGTTCACTTAAGATGATTTTCTCACTTGATGTGCACATTGTATATGTGATATATTTTTGTGCACTTGTTTGTATCATGTTTGATGATACATGCAAACTTGGGTGTATATTTGAATTAAACCATGTTTAGTAAATGGTTAGGGTTTCTTTTGACTTATTTATTTATTCATTTATTTTTGGCAAAAAAGAAATGGTGGCTTTCTTTGTTGTTATGCTTGAAGCTTCATGAAGCTTTTCTAGCATCCTTGAAAAGTCTACCATTTTTGTTTTGTCCTTAACCCTAACCCTTTAACTAAACCCTAGTTTATTCTCAACATGAGTAAACTTCACCCATGGTTGCATTATGATAAGTATTCACTTGTATTATTATTTGAAAATTAATTGATTTTTCATTCTCTTCTTCTTCTTCTTCATGAAGAAAAAGAAAACCATTCTTGAAAATTCTTAAGTGATGAAATCAAGTGAGAAATCCAAATCCAAAGTGAACCCACTTCCTATTTCTTCATCCTCTACCACTTGCCATGTTGTATTGGGTGTTTTCTTCACAAGTTTCATGACTTAGTGAAGGTGGAGCTTGAGTTTGAGTTGCCTCGACGTAGATCATCTTCGGCATCGAAGTCAACGACCTAGCCCGATCATTTCTCCGACGAAACCATCGCTAGGATCCGGGATCGTGGTGATCGCAGCGAAAGGACGTCAACACGGAGCTTAGGAAGTGGAGGACCGGATCTACAAAGGTTGTAGCCCCTTTTACTATCTAGTTAAGTTGTTAACTTGTTGTTTCGCCTATACCTCTAGTTACGATCTTGCTTAGGGTTACTTGGCACATAGAAAAATTTGAAATTGGCATGATTGATGCCTTGTGAGACCTCATTAGTGTGCCTAGGAACCCTACACAATCAATAAAATTTTACAAGATAGCAATACAAACAAGACATCGCGGGGTTTAAGGGGTAGATTGGTACGGAAGATGTTAAAAGTGGCACGAGACGGTCAGATTTAAGATACCTAACATAAATCCAATTGTCGTTGTTCCGGGCCTTCTAACGGAGACTTGTACTCTATATTCCGTTTGCCCTGGTCTCTAGCATATAGAGACCCCTCTCGTATACACTGGTATTCTTCTGTACCAAGCTACAAACAACAGCGTTAATACAACATTACAACAATATAATACAACATTAAAAGCTACTCTCTCTCCTACTCTTTGTCTATTTCTCCCCTATCTTTGGGACTTACCGAGCGACCTGTTCGCTGACGACATTCTATTTCTTTCTTCTTTGAATGTCGTCAGGTGGTTTGGACCCGGCGGAGATCGAGCCATCTCAAGAAGACTTGGAGCAGTTTACCGAAGACCCTGCACTTTAGTTTCATTGTACACTTTTCCTTTCTGTATTTTTCATTTCCTGTTATGCCACTGTTTAGGCATCTTTATTTTCAGTTGTATTTCCTTTTCATTGTACAAAAGAATGTTAATAAATAAAAGTTGCTGTTTTTATTATCTCTTGTCTCTTGTGTATTTATATTATATTACTTAGATACGCTTAGCGTATGTACTTCTGAGTATATACGTAGCGGGCCTCGTCGCGTCCCCTTCGCCGTACACTGGGAAGCGGGGCATGACAGGTTTTATTGGTGGCCCATGCAGATCAGAGCTGTATGAATCCCTATCATGCAGTTCTGTTCTGCGTGAACAACCTAAGCAATATAACACAAGAACCAGCAACTAAAACATTCTTTACAATTCATGTTCCTTGAATCTTGCAATTTCATATTCCTTGAATCTTATCATTTCATTACTTGAATCTGTCCTGACCCAAATTTTTCTTCAGGGTTATAGATTTCCCGAACAACACCAGCACCAACGTCAACAACACACCTCCAGCACTACCCCTCACACCTGCTGTTCCTGTGCCACCCACCGAGTAGACAGTGCTACTTGAGGCGATCCGCAGCCTTCTCGAGGGACAGCAACAACTCCTGAACCGTCCCGAGACTGACGCACCAGGGGTAAAGCAATTCAGAGGTTTACATCCCAAACAGTTCTCAGGAAAGGGAAGCCCACTGGAAGCTGAGGAATGGGCTCAAAGCATAGAAGATGATCTGGCAGAAGCTCAAATGCCAGACATAGCTTGGGTCCGTGTGGCGAAACTACAGCTCACGGAAAATGCTCCCAACTGGTGGAAGGCGGAAGAAAGCCGTCTTACACAGCCTATTGAATGGAAGACTTTTCGCGAGAAGTTCGACGTGAAATACTTCCCTGTGACTGCCAGGTTTGCCATGGAACGGCAGTTCATTCATCTACAACAAGGTTCGATGTGGGACAAGTCAGTAGATGAGTATGACGCTGAATTCACCATGCTCAGTCGGTAAGATATGTCACAGTATTTCAAATTTTTTGATATCACATACTACACAACTAACATAAGACCGTAACACATTTGCGGCACACTTGATACCGACGGATGAGATCAGAGCCCGTCGATTTCAACAAGGTTTGGACACAGAAATCTAGGCTGCACTAGCCACAGGGAAATTTCCAACTCATGAAGATACTCTGGAAGCTGCCCGCAGTTATGAGGAAGTGATAAAGGCAAGGGGCAGACCTCAGTCTGCAGGAGTGAAACGTCCTGCCACTCAAATGGCAGGAGGGGCCTCTTCAAGGCCAGCTGTTGAACTCAGAAAACTGGAAGAAGTTAAGGATCGGCCAAGACCCGATTTTTGCTTTTATTGCAAGAGGGAAGGACGCTTGTGGAAGGACTATAGGCACGCAAAAGGCCTATGCTTGGTTTGTGGCGCGTCCAATCACGGAATTGGAAACTGTCCTTATAGACGCAACCCAGCACACCCGCCAACTACCCGCAGCAGCCAGCTATCCAGGCTCCTGCAACTCGTCCTGCACTCCTAGCACCACCTCCACGTGGATTCCCTGCTCAGCCAAATCGCCAATTCCATCAGGCACTGAGAAACATGCCTCGAGTACAGGGGAATATGCCTCCAGCTAGGAGGAACGTGCCGAGACGCCAGGTATACAATTTGGCGACCATAGAAACTGATACGGTTGGTCAGGATAACCCTGGTAATTCTCTTCAACTTTTTTTCACACCTTTGCATCATTTTGTCATTCTTCACTTTCCTTGACACCTTCCTTCTATAAATTTCGAGGACGAAATTTTTTATAAGGAGGGTAGAATGTAACAACCCCAAATTTCCGATACAAATTTTTCAAAATAATTTTTTTTCAAAAATTCATAAAGGAGTATTTCAACATGAGCACAATATATAAGTAATTTTTTTGTTTTTAAATAACTCCATTTTTAGTGTACATAAAATTGTTTTAAAATTAAAGTATACTTGGGGTATTTAATGTTGCTGTTACCAGTTTAAGTAATTATTTCACACCATAATTACAAGAAGGAGCTTGTAGCTCATTGGTAACACCTTGCACTGCTGAACCAAGCCATCAGAGTTCAAATCCCCTGCACCACATTATTTTTATATTGTTTTTGTTTTAAATCTTTTGGAAGCCCAACAATCCAAACACCATAACTCCCAAAAGTTGAAATACACTTTAAAAACTAAAAATACCATGAGCCACGTCTGAAGACCCCCCACCCAACGACCACCGGACTCGGCCGGCGGACCGGCCGGACTCGGCCGAACGGCCGAGTCCCCAAAATGAAATGTGCGCCTTTTCATCTTCTTTAACCCCCTGCACACACCATTTATTTGGATCGGTACCAGAATCTTAAATATCCCCCATTTACTACAATTTTTAATGAATTTCTATATTTTTTATAATTTTTTTTTAATTAAAAACCTTTCACCTACCCTACCCTAGACTACCCTATAAATACACCCCCTACCCTCTACCCTCTCATCCCAAAACCCTAAACTCACTCTCTCAAAATCTTCTCAAGAGTTGTGTACTTTGAAAACAAGTTCGCGGCGAAGTTCCGACGAAATTCCAGCAGAAATTCCGGCGACGTTTTTAGGAACAACCAGCGACGAAGCAACGCCTCGGCAACCCCTCTAGTCCCCCCTTCACTCCTTTGCTTAATCGAAACCCGTAAGTCCCATTCTATCCCCCTTTCTATTTCTCTAAAATACGAAATTACGAAACCCGACGGAATCGGAACAAATCCGATTTCCGACTCGGTTTTCTATAAAATTTCACTTCTAACCAATACATTCATGCCTAAACATCTTTATCTTGACTATCAAACTTTTAAAAATCAATTTGAACAAGTTTTCTCACATGAAATGATAACCTTTCCAATTTATCGTATTTTTCACTTTAATACCATCATATTTCGATTTCACATTTAACCCCTTAACTTTGCTATACATTTAAAGTAGAGCACGAGATAATGACCTACCTCCACACACACACAAATACAACCCTGAACGATATCATCAAAACTTAGAATACGATAAAACAATACTTTCATTTAAATACCATTTTCTTAATAAAATCAATTCTAAAAGTTTAGCTTTGATACACTTTTAAATAAATACCTCATATTAGGAAAACACGATAAGTTGTGGATATCGATCGTTTATCTAAACCAGAATTTGTGGTGTCTAGGCTAGGCAAGTGAGCAAAGGTAACTTTAAAAGGCCCGTCTCACGATTCGTGAGCGGATCCCTCCTTTCCACCCTTGTACTTACCTGGCCACAATTGACGGTGAAGAGGCGATTTGAGGCTTCTAACGATTTGTCGTTTAGACCATTTAGAAATAGGCTAGTTTGCTTAGGAAACGCTAGAATCTAAAATACGGAAAATTATACTTTGCAAATAAATACCTTTTACTTTATAAAACCGTTTTCTAAAGGATTAGAATTTTACAATGTTTGCAAAGCGCCGCTACAACCCATCTTTAGGGAACCCTTTCAGGATCGTGCGGTTTATCGCGCACCCTCGGGCTAGTAGTGCGAGATTCAGACCTCCGCAAGAAGCATTCGGTCCCGAAAGGTTTAAAATACGACATCTTAAGAAAATGAGATTTTTGGAATATAAAATATTTATTAAAATTATTTTTGTATAAACATATGTATATTTATTATTTAAATATCTATTTTATTATAATATAAACTTTCCACCATTTCCTAAAAATCATAAGAATAAATTTTACACTAAAATACCATGAACTTCAATTAAATCAATATTACAGATAAATACCCTTATTTATAAAACTAGAATATTTTCACTAGAAATGTCACAACATAAAATCCACCCTCATTATAACTCTAAAGACGATCAATAAATACTTGAGGCATATTTTGAAAAGTATATAAAAGTATTTTTACATAAAAACCCCCTCAAGTTTTACAAATTACCCTAAGGACCCTAGCAATTAAAAGACCTAAATTCACAATTCTGATTGTCTGACTCGGGTTTGAGTCTGATTAATCTGACTTGAATATGATTCAAGTTCAACCTATACACTATAAGATTTCAATTCAATGTGAATACATGAATCCATGAATACAATTATCAATTTATACAACTTGACTGAACCGAACCATGGATATTTATTCCTTTTACATGATTCTCAGTATTCCATTTACATGACTCTACGGTTATAACCGTTTCCTGATATCATGGTTTCGGTCAGCCAGTCAATCACTTATACAATCAATACAATTTTATAAGATAGCAATACAAATAAGACATCACGGGGTTTAAGGGGTAGATTGGTACGGAAGATGTTAAAAGTGGCACGAGACGGTCAGATTTAAGACACCTAACATGAATCCAATTGCCGTTGTTCCGGGCCTTCTAACGGAGCCTTATACTCTATATTCCGTTTGCCCTGGTCTCTAGCATATAGAGACCCCTCTCGTATATACTGGCATTCTTCTGTACCAAGCTACAAATAACAGCGTTAATACAACATTACAACAATATAATACAACATTAAAAGCTACGCTCTCTCTCCTACTCTTTTTCTATTTCTCCCATATCTTTGGGACTTACCGAGCGACCTATTCGCTGACGACATTCTATTTCTTTCTTCTTTATGTAGGGTTCCTAGGCACCCTAGTGAGGTCTCACAAGGCATCGAACATGCCAATTTCAAAAAAATGGTGCCGAGAAACCCTAGACTACGGATCGTTGCTAGAATTCTAGGCGAAATATAAATCTAGTTAACAATTTAACTAAAGTTAAGATGCTACAACCTTTGTAGATCCGGATACCCACTTCCTTAGCTCCACGAGGGCGTCCTCTCGCTGTCCATCTTGAACCTTGGACTCTCGTGACGGCTTCATCGGAGAAACGTGCGGAATAGGTCGTCGGCTTCGTATCAAAGACGATCTACGTCGAGGTTGCACAAGCTCAAGCTCCGACTTCACAAAGTTGTGAAACTTGTGAAGAAAACACCCAAAACAACTTGGCAAGAGGTAGAGGGTGAAGAAATAGGAGGTGGGTTCACTTTAGAATTGGATTTATCTCACTAGATCTCAAGTTGCCATTAAAGTAGCAAGCTTGAAGAAGAAGAAGAAGATGAAGATGAAGCAAGAATGATAAGTCTTCACTTTTTAAAATAAAACTAATATGAATACTTATCATATCTTGACCATGGTCAAGTGTAGAGATTAAACCAAGGTTAGTTAGAGTGGTTAGGGTTAAGGATGAGATAAGGATGGTGGACTTTGTCAAAGCTTCAAGAAGCTTCAACATAGCTCCAAAATAAGCCACCATTCTTAACTTAATCCTTTCCAAATAAATAAACAAATAAATAAATGAAAAACCAAAACCCTAATCATCACTTAACCATGGTTTAACCCTTTACACTTAACCACATTATCAAGTATCATCAAACATGATACAAAGTAGTGCACAAAAGTATATCATATATACTTCTTGCACATCGAGTGAGAAAATCCATATAAAGTGAACCAATACTAGCTAATGCAAAACAATATATCAAATATATAATTATGCATTAAATCATTAAATCAACATTTGATTCAATGATCCGGTCATGTCGCACATAACCGACTAGAATCCAATGTATCGATTTATCGAATGAATGATTCGATAACTAGGTCATATCGAATATAACCAGTCGAAACATATATCGCGAGAATGAAATGCGGTATCACATACACGCATTATTCTCGGTCCTGCACATATCTCATATGCGCTCCTATTTCGTTTCGCTTGAGCCAGGAAACCTCTGTGTAGGACTCTGAAGACTCGTCAATACGCCGGTAGCAGATGATGATCATATCAAGCATCCACAAGCCGCAAGCGGTCTGCTAAACGTAACGGCCACCCGGGTATTGAGCGATCAGAAGATCGACGAGCTAGCCCGCTCACACTCCTGTGAATCCAACCAGTAACACTTACCATACAGTCCGGTCTCTTCGTCTGATATGTCGCATATCAAGTCTAGGGTGGTATACGTCAGACCCCAATAACCCGATAAGTCGTGCTGATGTGAGGCTCATAACGGGTCGAGAAACTACTGGTAACACTTACCAGCAAATCTCTGATCAGCCCTGGCCAGGGACTTCCCTGTTACGGCCAATCGAGCACAGCGCAACATCAACTCCCAATACCGGGAGAGACGAAACCCCTCCTATCGCTCATTGCCTCCATGTGACTCGGGACTGTACCCAAAGACCACCGTTTTGCACGCCCTCATGGATGTGGTAAGGTGGAGATCAAAGCACAGTGGGAATCACACAAGACTCTATGACGATCTCGGGTCTACAGACTAACCTGTATAAGTGTCACCTGAGAACTGCCATCTGACGTGAGGTATAATACCATCTGGGAGTTCTCGGCGAGTCCGTCCAGTGTACTCAGTCTCCACTGAGCACCCGTATACCATCTCTGATGTCAAACACCAATGGATATGGGATCATCCATCGCCCATCTCATGGGTCGAGAAGCATATACGCTAGTCTACTCTAGTATATCGATGCCCTGTCTCGATACACCCACGACTAGGGACCTTGAAGGATGTACTTATGGACTACCATGTCCCCACTAGTATGATCTGCATCACAGTCCAGGTAGTCAAGTACATATCCTAAGGGCTTTACCAACATGTAACTATAAGACAGTATAAAGAGACTAGTGTACATGTTAAGATAAAGAGTAACCAGATAGCATACTATCATATCGAGCAAGAAAGTCATCTCTATATATGTCCAAGCATCCAATATAATATACATCATCTGTACAATACTGGCCTCTAGGGCATACATACAACTAACAATCTCCCACTTGCACTAGGGCCAGCTGCTGTAGTATCTCATACCGAGCATCCCGAAGAGTCTCTCAAACTGTATCTGGGGAATGGCCTTCGCGAGTGGATCCGCCGTGTTGTTCTTCGTATCAACCCTTCTGACCTCGATCTCCCGGCGATCAACTATCTCCCAGATCAGGTGATACCGCCTCAGAATATCCCTGGATCGCTGATGGGACCTGGGTTCCTTGGCCAAAGCCACTGCTCCATTGTTATCGCAATACAAAGGTATTGGATGCTCAATGGACGGAACCACACCAAGTTCAGTAATGAACTTCTTGATCCAGACAGCCTCTTTGGCAGCATCGTTGGCAGCGATGTATTCAGCCTCCATCGTCGAGTCTGCCACGGTTTCCTGCTTGGAACTCTTCCAGCTAACCGTCCCTCCGTAAAGGGTAAAGACAAAGCCCGACTGCGACTTAGAGTCGTCCTTATCACTCTGGAAGCTCGAATCGGTAAAGGACTCCACTTGGAGCTCTCCGTTACCATACACCAAGAACATATCTCTAGTCCTTCGCAAGTACTTGAGAATGCACTTCACAGCTGTCCAGTGACTCTCTCCAGGATCAGCTTGATACCTGCTCACTACACTTAGTGAGTATGCTACATCGGGTCTGGTACATAGCATCGCATACATGATAGAGCCTACTGCCGAAGCATAGGGTATCCCTTGCATGCGAGCTCTCTCCAAATCAGTCTTGGGAGACATCTCTTTGGAGAGAGTGACTCCAGAGATCGTGGGCAAGTTCCCATGCTTGGATTCTTCCATACTAAACCTCTTTAGTATGGTGTCAATGTACCTGGATTGGGACAATCCCAAAATCCGTTTGGATCTATCTCTATAGATCCTAATTCCCAATATGCAGGAGGCATCACCAAGATCTTTCATTGAGAATCTTTGTGATAAGAAGAGCTTGACCGATTGCAGCATAGGAATATCATTTCCTATCAAGAGTATGTCGTCCACGTACAATACGAGGAAGACAACCTTACTCTCTGCCACCTTCTTGTAGATACAAGGTTCATCTGGATTTTTGACGAAATCAAACTCTTTGATAACGACGTCAAAGCAGATGTTCCAACTCCGCGATGCTTGCTTTAATCCATAAATGGATTTAAGCAGCTTGCACACCTTCCCGCTGCTCCCACTGTCTACGAAGCCCTCTGGCTGAGTCATGTACACGCACTCTTCTAAATCACCATTTAGAAAGGCGGTCTTAACATCCATTTGCCAGATTTCGTAGTCATGAAAGGCAGCAATGGCAAGCATGATTCGGATGGATTTAAGCATAGCCACTGGAGAAAAGGTTTCGTCATAGTCCACACCTGGTCTTTGACGAAAACCCTTTGCTACAAGTCTAGCTTTGAAAGTCTCCACTTTCCCATCTACACCAAGTTTCTTCTTGAAGATCCACTTGCTCCCAATGGGTTTTACCCCTTCAGGAGCAACTTCCAAAGTCCATACTTTGTTGGTGTACATGGATTCCATCTCGGACCGCATAGCATCCAGCCATTTCACTGAGTCCCTACTCGTGATGGCCTGCTCGAAGCTAGTTGGGTCATCATCCTCCATGATGCAATCCTCGCTCCCACCGTCCATGAGAAAACCGTAGTATCTCTCAGGTTGGCGAGGAACCCTACTAGATCGGCGGAGTGGCTGGGGTTCATCGGGAACTACGGAATCCTCTGGTTCCACCAGATCTTCTGTTGTAGCTTCTGCAGCTGGAACCTCTTCCAGTTCTACCTCATGACCACTAATCTCTTTTTCAAGAAATTCCTTTTCTAAAAAGGTGGCATGCCGAGAAACAAATACTCTTTGTTCCTCAGGGTGGTAGAAGATATACCCTTGAGAATTCTTGGGATATCCTACAAATTTGCATAGAACAGACCGTGCCTCGAGTTTGTCCGGATTTTGTCGTTTGACATAGGCTGGACAACCCCATATCTTAACATAGTTAAGATATGGTCTCTTCCCTTTCCATATCTCATATGGAGTGGTAGGCACAGATTTGGTGGGGACCATATTCAATAGATGTATGGCTGTCTCAAGCGCATACCCCCAGAAGGAAATAGGTAACTCAGCTGTGCTCATCATAGAGCGCACCATATCTAATAGGGTGCGGTTTCTCCGTTCTGATACACCGTTGTGCTGTGGTGTATATGGAGGAGTCAGCTGAGAGAGAATCCCATTCTCTTTTAGGAAGTCCAGGAATTCATTGCTCAAGTATTCACCTCCTCGATCAGATCGAAGGATTTTAATACCTTTTCCGGTTTGGTTTTCGACTTCTTGTTTATATTCTCTAAATTTCTCAAAAGCTTCAGACTTGTGTCTTATCAAGTACACATGTCCGTATCTTGAGAGATCGTCAGTGAATGTAATGAAGTACGAAGAACCATCCCTGGCATGTGTAGACATTGGACCGCATACATCACTATGTATCAGTCCCAAGAGTTCGGTAACTCTTTCTCCGTGTCCCGTAAACGGAGTTTTGGTCATCTTGCCTTTGAGACATGACTGGCAAGTGTCATAAGATGAAAATTCGAATGGTTTTAAATACCCATCCTTATGCAACTTAGCCAGTCGTGTCGCATTGATGTGACCCAGTCTACAATGCCACAAGAAGGATTCGTTCAGTTCAGAACTCTTCCTCTTGTGTGTGTTTGTTATGCTCAGAACTGTTGATTGGTTTAGAACATAAATGCCATTGCACAACGTGCCTGATCCAACCAACTTTTGGTTATGGAAAATGTTCATAACATTGTCCTGTAATACAAAATTATATCCCTCTTTACTTAATAAAGAAACCGATATAATGTTGCATATCAGGTTCGGCATGTAATAGCATTCGTTCAGAACCAATGTACTACCAGTTGGTAATACAAGGTGATATTCCCCGACAGTCTTAGCTGCAACAATTGCACCATTTCCAACTCTAATGTCTTTATCACCTTCTCCAAGTTCTCTACCTTTCCTAAGCCCATGTAACTGATTACATATATGGGATCCTGACCCGGTATCTAATACCCAGGACGTAGAGCAAATGGAGAAACAGTTCTCAGTAACGAACACACCCGAAGAAAATGCATCGACATGTACTTTCTTCATTCGGGTGGCATGGGAATCCTGGTATTCCCCTATATCCTGTTCATTCCTATAACTCTTATAAGAAAGAACGGAACCAACGTTCCCCAGCACAGTATAACATGCGGGTTCGGTCAATACATCCATATTATTATCTTCATTAAGGCATGAAATGGTCGCTACCTGGAGAGAGAGAGAAGAAAACACTTTAGCGTATGCTCGTGCAAGATCAGATTGGTTATTATCTTATCTAATCAGGATGGCTCCCACTGCTTTTTATCAAATCTTCCTCCAAACCCTAAAAGGATAGACTAGCCGGGATTAATTACACACTACAAGTTCGCCAATCTTTCAGCCAGGCCAGTGTCGGTACTTTGAGGGAGGTCCCCCGTGCTTTCGCACGAACCTAATTAATGTAAACCTCATTTTCCCAGAAGCGTAACCTCGTTAACACCTTTCTAGACACCTACTTGATCGGCTAATTGTAATGTGTAAAACTCTCCCAGGAGTAACTCTTACTCGCAGTGGGTATCGGGATCCAACTATCTCATAGAAGGTATGCAATCTCATTGCAAATTTCAACACTTGAAATTCCCGTTAATGCTTTTGCCCCTAGCGTGCTATGATCTTGACGAAAGCCAACAAACCACAGCCCGCTAGTCAAGTTCAACCCGTACATTTCTTGACTGAATTAAACCCACCCGCACGACCCTTGACGAAAGCCAACAAAGCCGTACGACTACCCTAATCCAGTCGCATCATATGCAGCAGATAAACAGCACATAGCTACCGCACACTACACCTTGACGAAAGCCAACAAATGTAGCACGAATACTATATGTAATTTATCTGAAATGACGGAGGGCTACGACAGGTTTTCTGAAAACCTATTGCGTAATGAACTTGATATCGTTGTAGAATCAAATGAAGTTTTTGAAATGGAGTGATTTTGAGGCTTTTCTAGTTTTGCTAAAGGAGTCACTCCCGATGAAGGGATCTCGGTCCTTTCCTCGTCGAATGAGGTGCAGGATATATCATATATATCGCTGTGCAAAGCAAAAACCCAAAAGCAGTCAAAAGAAAACCGAGTGTGTAGCATCTGCCAGTTATTGCTAAAGGAGTCACTCCCGGTGAAGGGATCTCGGTCCTTTCCTCATCGAATAAGGTGCAGGGTATATCATATATACCGCTATGCAAAGCAAGAACTGTAGCTACCTGTTTTGTTTTAAAATTTGATTCTACAACATCTTAGGTTTCTTTTCTTTCATTAATCACATTAATGAAGTCCCATCATTTAAGTACCTAAACATCACAGATAGATATGACGTACACTTATGCCATCCGCATTCGCCTCGATGTCCCCTCGTGCACCGTTAGGTTAGGTAACTAACGACAGAGCAGGGCAGGGCTAGCGCGGGTGTAAAACATAAGTAACGTCTATATAATATATCATATATACTATATACTATATCCATCACAGAGTCACAACACAGATATCGCAGCAGAATAAACATATGAAATATTGGATATACTAGGACGTCCGTGTTTTCAATACGAGCCTGTATAAAACACGGATTCCACGGTCGTGATGAATAGCCAATCCCACACCCCTAGACCCCTACGAGAGCGGCAAGCAACCCTGCCAATTCTAGGGTTAGGAGACCCGGACTCGACTCCTCGAGTTGGTCTCCCACTGGACCCCAGAACCCGGTTACTTGTGCTCTCCTCCTTGGGTCTATCCTAATGCGGAAAAGTAAATAATATACAAAAGGTGACAGCTTCCGCTACCTGGAAGTGCCCCAAATAAAAGAATATTACATACAAGTTTTTACATGAATGAAAATGAAAAACACTCATCTCACATAAAAACCCCCGGCTATTCGAACACGACGATCCAATATAACATATCCAGCAACACATAACATCACATGTCATCAACGTAAGTAAGTATGCATACCCCAATTGTCGTTGACGTATAGCAACGAAACCGGCGATATGAACATACTACACTTACGGTCACAGAAAAGAAAGTGTAAAACTACAACAATTGGAATCCGCAACTTCTTTAGACATCGCATGCCTAACAGATATAAATCCCGCATTTTAGTCTCATTATCGAAAACTCTTTTCAATATCATGTGGGACTAAACTGCTAGATTTATAACAATCATTCAGTTATCTCATAACTGTTTGTGAATTCCAATTATTGTATCACATTCCAGATAAACAGAAAATGTCAAACTTTCCGATCGAACATTCGAATACCCAAGTTTTCCCGATACAGCTCAACACATGAAATAAGTCTAACAACATTCAGTTCGTGCCTCAGTACCGACGGTCCAGCCGTAGAAGGGTCAAGCCAACGCCTCACATGTGGCACGCCGTACTGCCCCAAACCCGAAGGTTCAAAGGGCAGTTCAAGACGGTCACATAATCGAGTTAAGGTTTGTTGTCTTCTAGAGGGTCCATCGCGTTACTTGCACTACTTAGAACGTCGTTAAACTACGGAAAAATCCAACACTTGGAAATTTCCCGACAGGGGAAAAATTGGGTATTTATATCCGGTCGAACTTTTTAACATATTCTAAAATTTATCCGGAAAGCCACAAAGACGAAATTTGATACCCCGATCGAAACACCGAATCCCCAAAGCATCCCAGAAAATTCAACTCTTGAATAATTATTAAAAATTTCCATAAAACTCAGCAACAGAAATGATGAATTACTGTGCAACACAAATTGTACAAAGTGAACAGTGGGACGCGGAACAGCGGCAGAAGCCATGCTTCTGCCGCGTTTCCGCGGCTATTTGAACGATACATGATGTCGTGCTTCACCATAATTCTTAGATATTCCTGCTGAATTTTTTAGACATTTTTAATCTCGAAAAATCCCACTTTTTAGAAAAAGTCCAGAGAGCGTGTAAAATATGCGGTTTCGGGTTCGATCGGACTTCAAATTCCGTCTAGACTTCGCCTAAGGCTCTAGCTAGGCTCTGATACCACTGTAGGGTTCCTAGGCACCCTAGTGAGGTCTCACAAGGCATCGAACATGCCAATTTCAAAAAAATGGTGCCGAGAAACCCTAGACTACGGATCGTTGCTAGAATTCTAGGCGAAATATAAATCTAGTTAACAATTTAACTAAAGTTAAGATGCTACAACCTTTGTAGATCCAGATACCCACTTCCTTAGCTCCACGAGGGCGTCCTCTCGCTGTCCATCTTGAACCTTGGACTCTCATGACGGCTTCATCGGAGAAACGTGCGGAATAGGTCGTCGGCTTCGTATCAAAGACGATCTACGTCGAGGTTGCACAAGCTCAAGCTCCGACTTCACAAAGTTGTGAAACTTGTGAAGAAAACACCCAAAACAACTTGGCAAGAGGTAGAGGGTGAAGAAATAGGAGGTGGGTTCACTTTAGAATTGGATTTATCTCACTAGATCTCAAGTTGCCATTAAAGTAGCAAGCTTGAAGAAGAAGAAGAAGATGAAGATGAAGCAAGAATGATAAGTCTTCACTTTTTAAAATAAAACTAATATGAATACTTATCATATCTTGACCATGGTCAAGTGTAGAGATTAAACCAAGGTTAGTTAGAGTGGTTAGGGTTAAGGATGAGATAAGGATGGTGGACTTTGTCAAAGCTTCAAGAAGCTTCAACATAGCTCCAAAATAAGCCACCATTCTTAACTTAATCCTTTCCAAATAAATAAACAAATAAATAAATGAAAAACCAAAACCCTAATCATCACTTAACCATGGTTTAACCCTTTACACTTAACCACATTATCAAGTATCATCAAACATGATACAAAGTAGTGCACAAAAGTATATCATATATACTTCTTGCACATCGAGTGAGAAAATCCATATAAAGTGAACCAATACTAGCTAATGCAAAACAATATATCAAATATATAATTATGCATTAAATCATTAAATCAACATTTGATTCAATGATCCGGTCATGTCGCACATAACCGACTAGAATCCAATGTATCGATTTATCGAATGAATGATTCGATAACTAGGTCATATCGAATATAACCAATCGAAACATATATCGCGAGAATGAAATGCGGTATCACATACACGCATTATTCTCGGTCCTGCACATATCTCATATGCGCTCCTATTTCGTTTCGCTTGAGCCAGGAAACCTCTGTGTAGGACTCTAAAGACTCGTCAATACGCCGGTAGCAGATGATGATCATATCAAGCATCCACAAGCCGCAAGCGGTCTGCTAAACGTAACGGCCACCCGGGTATTGAGCGATCAGAAGATCGACGAGCTAGCCCGCTCACACTCCTGTGAATCCAACCAGTAACACTTACCATACAGTCCGGTCTCTTCGTCTGATATGTCGTATATCAAGTCTAGGGGTGGTATACGTCAGACCCCAATAACCCGATAAGTCGTGCTGATGTGAGGCTCATAACGGGTCAAAAAACTACTGGTAACACTTACCAGCAAATCTCTGATCAGCCCTGGCCAGGGACTTCCCTGTTACGGCCAATCGAGCACAGCGCAACATCAACTCCCAATACCGGGAGAGACGAAACCCCTCCTATCGCTCATTGCCTCCATGTGACTCGGGACTGTACCCAAAGACCACCATTTTGCACGCCCTCATGGACGTGGTAAGGTGGAGATCAAAGCACAGTGGGAATCACACAAGACTCTATGACGATCTCGGGTCTACAGACTAACCTGTACAAGTGTCACCTGAGAACTGCCATCTGACGTGAGGTATAATACCATCTGGGAGTTCTCGGCGAGTCCGTCCAGTGTACTCAGTCTCCACTGAGCACCCGTATACCATCTCTGATGTCAAACACCAATGGATATGGGATCATCCATCGCCCATCTCATGGGTCGAGAAGCATATACGCTAGTCTACTCTGGTATATCGATGCCCTGTCTCGATACACCCACGACTAGGGACCTTGAAGGATGTACTTATGGACTACCATGTCCCCACTAGTATGATCTGCATCACAGTCCAGGTAGTCAAGTACATATCCTAAGGGCTTTACCAACATGTAACTATAAGACAGTATAAAGAGACTAGTGTACATGTTAAGATAAAGAGTAACCAGATAGCATACTATCATATCGAGCAAGAAAGTCATCTCTATATATGTCCAAGCATCCAATATAATATACATCATCTGTACAATACTGGCCTCTAGGGCATACATACAACTAACAATTTAAATGTCGTCGGGTGGTTTGGACCCGGCGGAGATCGAGCCATCTCAAGAAGACTTGGAGCAGTTTGCCCAAGACCCTGCACTTTAGTTTCATTATACACTTTTCCTTTCTGTATTTTTCATTTCCTGTTATGCCACTGTTTAGGCATCTTTATTTTCAGTTGTATTTCCTTTTCATGCATTGTACAAAAGAATTTTAATAAATAAAAGTTGCTGTTTTTATTATCTCTTGTCTCTTGTGTATTTATTTTATATTGCTTTGATACGCTTAGCGTATGTACTTCTGATTATATACGTAGCGGGCCTCGTCGCGTCCCCTTCGCCGTACACTGGGAAGCGGGGCGTGACAGACTTGGGGCAGGCAGCTATGACGCAATTCTCGAGATGGATTGGATGGGTACCTTCCATGCAGTTATTGATTGCCGAGTAAGGAATGTGACCCTCCGCATTCCCAACCATCCGGAGTTTATTTTCGAAGGCGGAAGCGAATCATTGGAGCCAGCCAAGCCAAAAGAGCTGACGGCTATGGGGATTGATGAGAGCGCAGACCCAGAGATTGTTCGGGATTTTCTGGACGTGTTTCCTGAGGATTTACCAGGTCTACCACCTCCACGCGTCTTGGAGTTCTCGATCGATTTGACTCCAGGTACAGCACCAGTTTCCAAGGCCCCGTACAGAATGGCACCGGTTGAGTTGGCAGAATTGAAGAACTCCTGGAGAAGGGATTTATTCGGCCAAGCGTTTCACCGTGGGGTGCACCAGTTCAGTTAGTGAAGAAGAAGGATGGATCGCTGCGGATGTGTATAGATTATCGGGAGCTGAACAAAGTCACAATAAAGAACAAGTACCCAATTCCGCGCATCGATGACTTATTCGATCAGTTAAGTGGGGCCAAGGTATTTTCGAAGTTGGATCTCCATTCTGGCTATCATCATATCAGAGTGGCAGCCGAGGATGTATGCAAGACGGCTTTCAAGACCCGATACGGACACTATGAGTTCCTTGTGATGCCGTTCGGTGTTACCAATGCTCCAGCGATATTCATGGACTTGATGAACAGGGTGTTTGCAAAGTACTTGGACACGTTTGTCGTTGTATTTATCGACGACATACTCGTCTACTAGAAGACCCGGGAGGAGCATGTTGAGCATTTGCGCACAGTTCTACAAATTCTTCGGGAAGAGAAGCTGTACGCGAAACTAAGCAAGTGTGAATTCTGGCTTGATAAAGTTCAGTTCTTAGGACACATTGTTTCGGGCGAAGGCATCTCAGTGGACCCGGCAAAATAGAACCTGTCAGAGATTGGCCAACCCCGAAGTCAGTGGCCGAGATCAGAGCTTTCTGGAATTGGCAGGATATTATCAGAGGTTCGTCCAGGACTTTTCACGAATCGCTGAACCGTTGACGAGGCTAACACGGAAGAATGTACCATTTGCGTGGACAGAGGAGTGTACTCAGGCATTTGACACACTGAAGCAGAAGTTAACCACGGCGCCTATTCTTACAGTACCAAATGATTCCGGTGGTTTGGTGATATATAGTGATGCCTCAGGGAAGGGATTAGGCTGTGTTCTGATGCAGCACGGTCGGGTGGTTGCCTACGCCTCTCGACAGCTGAGAACTCACAAGAAGAACTATCCTATGCATGACTTGGAGTTAGCTGCAGTGGTTTTTGCGTTGAAGATTTGGAGGCACTATCTATTGGGCGAGAAAGTGGATGTGTACACGGATCATAAAAGTCTGAAGTACATCTTCACTCAGAAGGAACTAAACATGAGGCAGCGCCGATGGCTAGAGCTGGTGGCAGATTACGACTTGGACCTTCAGTATCACCCGAGAAAAGTAAATGTTGTACCAGATGCGCTCAGTCGCAAGCCAGCGGTCATGATGTTGACTAGTCAGAGGAGCATTATTAAGGACTTTCAGAGACTCGAGCTTGAAGTCGTTACACCGAGCGCACTCAGTCAATTTTGGCAACTACAGGTGCAGTCTTCCCTTGTGGATCGCATCAAGGCTGCACAAGCGGATGATCCTCGATTGCAAAAGTTCAGAGCTCAAGTAGAAGCCGGGCTAAGAACGGACTTAATCATACATGAGGACGATTCTCTGAGATTCGGTAGCAGACTCTGTGTACCCAAAGGAGGTGTTCGAGAGGAAGTACTGGCTGAGGCGCATAGTTCAGCTTATTCTGTGCATCCGGGAGGTACAAAGATGTATTGGGACCTAAAGCAGCATTTTTGGTGGAACGGGATGAAGCGAGAAATTGCGCGGTTCGTATCCAGGTGCTTGGTATGCCAGCAGGTGAAGGCGGAACATCAGAGGACAGCGGGATTGTTACAACCGCTTCCGATACCAGAATGGAAGTGGGAGCACATTACTATGGATTTCGTGATGGCCTTACCACGGAGCCCTAGGGGCAACAACGCCATTTGGGTTATCGTCGACCACCTCACGAAAGCTGCACACTTCCTACCATTCCGAGTAGGACAGTCGACTGAATCACTGGTTGAGAGATACATGCAGGAGATAGTGCGACTTCACGGTGTTCCAGTCAGCATTGTGTCAGATCGAGACACCAGATTCGTTTCGCACTTCTGGAAGAGCTTACAGGAGAGCTTGGGTACCTGCCTCAAGTTTAGCACAGCTTATCACCCGCAGATGGACGGACAGTCCGAGCGTACGATTCAAACGCTCGAGGATATGTTGAGAGCCTGCATGTTGGATTTTCAGGATTCCTGGGAGGACCATCTGCATCTAGTCGAGTTTTCCTATAACAACAGTTACCAGGCTAGCATTCAGATGGCCCCTTTCGAAGCACTTTACGGGCGGAAGTGTCGATCCCCAGTTTGTTGGGATGATGTGGGAGAACGAAAATTACTGGGTCCCGAGCTCATTGTTCAGACAGTCGACAAGGTCCAAATGATCAGGCAGCGTATTAAGATGGCTCGGAATCGACAGAAGAGCTGGGCAGATACCAACAGGAGGGCACTAGAATTTAAAGTCGGAGATCACGTGTTCCTGAAGATTTCCCCTAACCGTGGAGTTATCAGGTTCAGAGGTCGGGGAAAGCTCAGTCCCCACTTCATCGGACCTTGTGAGGTGCTAGAGCGAGTAGGAGAGGTGGCCTACCGACTTGCCTTACCTCCATCGCTAGCTGGTGTGCATAATACCTTCCATGTGTCACAGTTGCGGCGTTATGTTCGGGATGAGAGCCACGTTCTGGACTATTCGGAGCTAATTTTGGGTACCGATCTATCATACGAGGAGCAGCCCACCACCATTCTTGACCGCAGAGAGAAAGTGCTGAAGAACAAGGTCATTCCGTTAGTCCGAGTGGCTTGGGGCGGTCGTTCCCCAGGAGAATCTACATGGGAGCGGGAGGAAGATATCCGTGCACGTTTTCCACATCTTTTTATGTAGTACTTTTGTTTCTTTGTATCCTGGTTAAATTTCGAGGACGAAATTTTCTGTAAGGGGGGTATGATGTAAATCCCCGTTTCCTTCAATGAGAATCTTTCTATATTTTTCCCAAGTCCCCGAATGTTATCCCATTTTTCCCGTATCATTATTTTGTGTGAAGGTTAGTGCGTTAGTTATAGTAATAGTCTTTCTAAACCAATTAAAAATCAAAACCCAAAGTTAAAACCAAATATATAATTTCCTACCATTTTTCCCAAGCCCGTTTCCCTTTTTAAATCCAACCCCAGCCCATTCCCACCAAAACCCCAAAACTTAGCCCAAGCAAATAAAATAAAAGGTTAATTAAAACCTCACTCCCTGGCCCAAGAAAACCAAACTTAAAACATATAATAAAAATCCCTAATTTCCTCCGGCCCAAGCTCCCAAAGCCCAGCTGTAAGTCTATGGTAGCGTCCCGGCTGTCTAACAGACGCCAAATGCGGAACAAAAACTTTTTAACTGGCACTATCGTATACTATAACCCGGATCTGCCATTATTGCTAAACTAACAAACTACAAAGAAGGTAGAAAGGTTATACCGAACGATCTGAGTCCTTCGTTCTTTAACCATCATCCCACGCTCCGTTGCGGCTGCTCCGATCTCGTCGATCTCCGATCTGCTCGTCCAGGTGGCACCACGTCAACGGATCTTTAAACTGGCTCCCGCCTCTGACTCGAGGCAACTCGGTCATCAAGTTTGCTCAAAGAGATGACCAAGATTGATGTAGAGAATGAGTAGAACACTTTGTCTTGCTTCGTCCAAAGCCATGGACGAACGGTTAATGAAATTGCCATTTGAATCGGGTGATGGAATGAAATGAGCTATGAAATTTCTATACACCAAAACTATAATCTTTTTTAAAACAACCACCATGATCCCTCACAAGCAAGGACCGGCCACTTTAAAGGAGGAGGGAGGTGAGTGTAGAAACAAGAGAAGGGTAACAAAAGATAAAGATCAATCATGAAAAGAATGAGTCATTTAAACACCTTGCATATCATTAATTGCATATATTGAATCATAAACCCTAGTCATCCTTTTCATTAAATGCACAATCAATGCACTAATGAGTCATGAAATCTAGTCACCATCTAGAAACTTCTAGAACCTTCCACACTCATGACTCACCCTCAAGAAAAGATAAATCCGCATTTAACCGAATGTTAAAGACGGGCGATAGAAAACTGGAAACTGGCAACTTCCAAAAGCGATCCCGAAACGAATTTCAGGATAACCCCGTAACAGTATAAACATACCCGCATTTGTATTACAACCGAATACAAATACAACTGAGACAAAAATATTATATCTACACAGTATAATACTCAGATCCAGCTTAAACCAAAGCCCACCAGTATTATCTGCCCGAAACATGACACGTGCGTAAACGCACGTGCATTTTCCGAACCCTGCCATAAAACCATACGGCCTCTACAACGTTTCGCCCGAACTTGGGAAACTATCTGTGGGGGACTCTAATGACTCATCAATACCCTAGCAGCGGGTTTAACCACAAGCCGTCAGTGGCACTAGCTGTGCATAACGGCTGCCCATGTACTGACCTCAAGGGAGGCCAATGAGCGAACTCATCCGGAAACCCTACTGAGCCTAACAGTGACAATGTATATACAGTCCGGTCCGTTCGTCTATGAGTATCGCATATCGGCCTAGGGGACTGGTAACGTCAGACCCCCAATAGTAGTATAAGTCGTGTCGGAGTGTAGCCCAAAAACACCCTGAGATGCTACTGGAGTACCTACCAGTAAATCTCCTGCCACGGCCGTGGGCTTTGTGTAATGGCTCTCCTAGATACAGCGCGATCTCACCCCCAATACCGGGAGAGACGAGTACCCTGCCGATCCACTCACTTGCCTCCATGTGGCTCGGGACTGTACCCAAAAAATACCTGTTTGCACGGCTCCTTTGAGCCGTGGTAGGGTAGAAATCAAAGCACAGTGGGAACTCACACGAGACAAATGACGACCTCAGATCGATGAACTTGTTGCACCACGGCAGCGCCCCGGCCGTCTATCCGAGGCCAAAATGCGGAATCAAAATTTTTTCTTAACTTTAAACTGGCGCTACCACGGACAATATACCCGGATCGAAACCATTAACCTATACTAGCTAACTAGAGATGGGGTTTGAGATATACCGAGTGATCCGAGTCCTCCGGTCTTCTCGTCATCGTCCCGATCTCCCGCGGAAACTCCGGTCGTCGCCTTCTTGCCGGAAGGGCACCACATCGTCTGTATCTTTTACGGGCTCCCACCTCAATACCGAGGCAACTCGGGCACGAAGCTGGCAAGTCGACGTGCCCAAGATTTGCTGTAGAATGTGTAGTGCTTTGTCTCTTTGGGGTTATGTTGCCTTGATGGAGGAATGAGGTTGAGAAATGAACTTGGGAATTTTGGTAGCAATGAAAAATGATATGAATGATAATTTTTTCCACCCTCACCAAAATGATCCTCTCTCTCCTTCTCTCAAAATGGTGGCCGGCCCATTTCTAATGGAAATGGTGGAGGGAATGAATTTGTAGCATAAAGGAAGGTGATGGTAGGATAAAGAGAAGGGGTGACCACATCCAAAGACAAGAAAACATCAACCATACTAAAAACCCATACCCACTCAAATCTCATTAATGCACCATTATGGATGAAAAACAAAAATGCTTATCATAATGAATACAAGTGCAAGAAACCCCCTCCATAAATGTTATTTGCACAATTGCAAATAACCCCCTCCATCGGAAAAGTCCGGCCGGGAAAGAACAAGGAAAACCGGCCGGAACGGAATGCAAACTGGCAACTCCAGAAAACTGGTCCCGTAATAAATTACAGGAAAACCCCGATACTGTGCATACACACCCGCATCTGTATTCCGTCCGGATACAAATGCAATGAGACAAAATCTACACTGTACTAAACTAGGATCCGGCTTAAACCAAAGCCGGCTAGTAATATCCGTTCGATCCTGATCCGTGCAATACCGCACGTATCTGATCGAACCCTGCCATATAACCATACGGCCACTAGTACAAACCGTCCGATCCTGATCCGTGCAATACCGCACGTATCTGATCGGACCCTACCATATCTCCATACGGCCTCTACAGCGTTTCGTCCGAAAGCTTGAGTAACTGAAAGTGTGGTGGACTCTAAAGACTCGTCAATACAATGGCTGTGGATTTAACCACTAGCACGTCAGAGGTATAAGCCAATACGTAACGGGCCACCAGCTATTGACCAAAAGGGACGTCGATGAGCGAACTCATCCTGACACCCTACTGAGCCTGTCAGTGACAATATCCGTACAGTCCGGTCCGTTCGTCTATGAGCATCGCATGGCGGGCCTAGGGGGTTGGTAAAAGTCAGACCCCCAAAAGCGGTACAAGTCGTGTCGGAGTGTAGCCCAGAACGCCCTGAGATACTACTGGAATACCTACCAGTAAATCTCCTGCCTCGGCCGAGGGCTTTGCGTAATGGCTCTCCTAGACACAGCGCGACCTCACCCCCAATACCGGGAGAGACGAACCCCTGCAGATCCGCTCACTGCCTCCATGTGGCTCGGGACTGTACCCAACTAAAACCTGTTTGCATGACTCCTTTGAGCCGTGGTAGGGTAGTAATCAAAGCACAGTGGGAACTCACACGAGACAAATGACGATCTCAGGTCGATGAACTAACCTGTACACATGTCACCTGGGAACTGCTATCTGACGTCTGGTATAATCCCAACTAGCAGGTTCCCGGCGAGTCCTGTCCGGTGTACTCATAGCCCAATGAGCACCTGTATACATCTTAGGTGAACCAACTGACACCAGTGGCTTGTGAGACCGGCCACCGCCCCTCGTCGGGGTCTCGACTGTATACACTAGTCTACTAATGGAGTATCGATGCCCTGTCTCGAAACTCCTACGACTAGGGACCTTCTAAGGATGTGCTTATAGACCCCAGCTCCCACGTATATGATCGCCATCATACTGCTGGCAGTCAAGCAAGAATCCTAGGGGCTCTATCAGCGTGTAATAGCGACCTGTAAGGTCACCTGAAGCAGTACACGATGATAAAGGTAAACCAGATAGCATACTATTATCTCGAGTAAGACTGTCCTACCGGGATAGGTCCTCCCTCAATCATTGCAATCACGTGCCTGTGATCCAATAATTGACTCTGAGAGCACTATCTCCAACAATCTCCCACTTGCACTCAAGGCTAATTATTGCGATGTCGCATACTCACAGCCCGTGTGATACCGAACACCCAACTCCTCTACTAGTCAGTCGCACAAAGCCTGTTTGCGAAACTATTGCGTTCGAGGAATAGCCTCAGTGAGTGGATCCGCCTAGATGTTTCTTTCTATGTCTCTCTAAATCTCAAGTTCGCGGAGAATGCCATCTCCCGAAATGAGCAATACCTGTCTTAGAATGTGTCTGGATGTATGATGGGACTTAGCTCATAAATGAACTCCAAATCCAAACTTCTTAGACTGTATCGACAACTGAACTTAATCAGTATCCTGCGCCATGCCTCCCTCAGTATTGCCTTGGATCACCTGTCCAAAATACTGTCCCTCGTCAGAGGGAGAACTATAACTCTGACAACCTCCTTGTCGTCCATGTCACCTTGGAAGCCTGGAGTGATAACCGTCTCCTAAAGGAGGCAGCCGTTATCATATCCCTAGAACATTCACTTATGTTCTAAAACTGCTTCCGACTGTTCCTCCAGGATTGGATCAATATCAACTTATTGCATCTAGTGCAAGAACAACATCTGGTGTGGTACTTGACATCTCATGATTGACTCAATTGCCTAAGCAAGTGATTTGCCAATCATGCACATCCCTCTCTACTTTAGTCTATAAGACATCTTTAGAGAGGGTGACTCCATTACCTGCAGGTACACTACCATGCCAGGAGTCGTCCATTCTAAATACTCTTAGAATGCTGTCAAAGTACCCTGATTGGGAAACCACCCAAATCTAGATCTAAAACCATAGGTCTAGTAACCAGTATGTCTGATATAATGTCCAAGTCCTATGTGGAGAAAACACCGTGTGACGACCAAAGTATAACCGATCGTAGTATAGGAATATCACTTCCTACTACCTTCTCAACAGATCCATCCCCTATTCTGATGACGTCAAACCCATGACTGTCACATCAGAAATAGATGATCTAACTCCGCTATATCTGCTTTAGTCTATAAATAGACATAAGCCTGAAGTCCACCAATGCTTCCGCTGCTCCCACTGACTACGACAACCCTCTGCCAGAGTCATATAGACGTGCACTTCTAAAGCTAGTTTAGAACGACGCTATACTCATCCTCCTGCCGGGTCTCGCAGCCTGGAACAACAACATTGGCAAGTGTGGGTAAACAAGAACTTCCCTGTCACCGTCCTTGAGGCTACCGGAGTACCTCTCGGGTGCCTGAAGTTACCCACCTTATCTGCGGAGTGGCCAATGGAATGTCAAATCAGATTGAATCTTTAGGTTCCTTATCAAATCTTCAGTAATCGTTTGCGGTTCTGGAATCGCTTCCAGTTCTACCATACTCCCACTACTGTTTTCTGAAAAATAACCATTTCCTTTTAAAATGTGGCGAGTTAAGAACAATATCACTATTGATCTTCCAGATGGTAGAAAATCAACCCTCGTCATAGCCTGGGTCAACCCACAAACAGCCATTACAGAAACGTGCCTTGAGTTGTCCAGTGTCTGGTTTTAATCATAAGCCGGACAACTCCCCGTACCTTAACAATGTTAAGATATGAACTGTACTATATCCAATATAGAACCAGAGGCACTGATTTAATTGAAACAGATTCAAATCATGCAGCTATCTCCAGTGCATGTCAACTAAATGGAAGGAGGCCGATCAGCGTTACTCAACTTAGGAATGCTTCCAATTATGAGTAACCTGAAAGAGAAGCAATTTCTCTTTATCATTACTATCAACTGAATACCATACACAAGTATCTACATCTTCGATCACTTTGAAGAATCCCGATACTTGCTATACCTGGTTCTCTACTCTATTCAAATACCTATAACTCCTCAAAAACTTAGACCCTGTGTTTCTACGAAACACATGTCTAAGAACTAGAGAAGTTAAAAGTAAACAGAATATAGTATGAGGACCAACCCCTCTGTCCTAATGGACACTGGACAACATACAATACTCTGTATAAGTCCGCTGAGTCTAACAACTCTTTCACTGTGTGTCATAGGTTGAAAACTGTACTTATGGTTAAGAAGAATTACACCGCTGTTTAATGCTCCTTACCTAACCATCCACTGATATAGGTAAATGTGATCGACATAATATCAAAAGGTATATCTCACTCTATGAAAATAGACGTACAGATATATCAATTTGAAATTGGTGCACAACAGCGGATATTCAAAACCAAATATTTGCCGACCGGCAAACAGCCCAGATGATCTCCTCAAATTTCACCGATTACAACGAATCCCGATATAATGAGGATGATCACCCAATTCCCAATAACTTACTCCCACTCATCATCTGTAAAACCATACAGATGTGAGAATCAAACCTGGTAAATACATACCCTGGAGCAAGTGTCTAATCGGGAAATCAGTTTTCTTTTAACAGTACACAGTTGAAACTGAAACATTAAAATGTTTCGATAGGGTATCCTGGTATTTCTAGTAATGCCTCTACCATTATCCAGATTCACAACTGTAACCGTATATCTCTTTGCCATCTGTCCAAATCCCTTTATATGTCTTTAGTCATTACCGTCTGCACACCCCATTAGGCCAAATGGTTTTCTTCCTTCCCTACCGTTCGGCACCAGCCTATGGTTTGGAAGAAGACTATCCAATAAGCATAATGGGTGTACTGTCCTAATCCTAGGAGCACTCGCAATGCGAGAGAAGGTGAAGATAAAAGACAACCGAATAAACCTTATTCCTATTTCTCCTGGACCAGAATCCATCCCCGAACTGGAACAAGTTCCTTTCGAGTTCGTATATAACCATACGATGGAGTATCCAAATAAACTGTGGATCTTCGCAGTGATACGGAGTGTCCTGGAGAAATACAAAGGTGATTTAGGTTTGGCGAAGATATACTCGGTTTGGTCGTGAATAGCAGTCGCAATTTACTTTGCCCTCTTACTAATCCCTTGCTTTGTCTTAACTTAATACCTTCTGCACACCATCGTTATGCTAATTGGTTTTCTTCATTCCCCACCGTTCGGCACCAGCCTAAGGTTTGGAAGAAGACTATCCAATTTGCATAATAGGTGTACTATCTCCTAAACCAAGGAGTACTCGCAATGAGAGAAGGTGAAATGAAAAGACAACTGAATAATCCTATTCGTTTTCTCCAGAACCAGAAACCATCCTCGAAGTCCTTCGAGTTCGTATATAACCATACGATGGTTTTGTCCAATGGAAGTGGACGTTCGTAGTAATACGGGGTGTCCTGGAGAAAAGGGTAAAAGTAGGAGTGGCAATGAGGTTTGCAACTCTGACAATCCAAAAGCCAGTGTTAAGAAGGTTCGGTCAACTTGGTCACTGAGTCATAGTCCAGGGTTGGGTCAATGGTCGCTGCCAGAGAGAGAGAAAAGAAACACTCAGCGTGCACTCTAACCTAGATCAGAATGGTTATCACTTTATCTAATCTGGAAACCTCCCACTGTACCGTCAAATTCTCCTCCAAACCTGAAAGAAGAATTAGTCGGGATCACCCGAGGAGTAAACCAACTCATCAGTGGGAATCGGGATCCAACTATCATCGCATGATAACTTGACGGAATCCACTCAAGTCACCACACTCCAGAAGGTATGCGCATGTCTGGCAAGTTTCAGTTCTTTTGAAACTCCCGATGAGATTTTTACCCCTAGGACCCAAGTGACCTTGACGAATAATCAACAAATCAAAAAGGTCCTAGTCAAGTTCAGCCCGTCATTATCTTGATTGCGTTAAACCCACCCGCACGACCCTTGACGAATAATCAACAAAGTCGTACGACTGTCCTAACCAATCCACATATCCATGCGACAGAATAGCACAACAAAGCTACCGCACACTACGCCTCGGCGAATAGCAACGACAAACGCAGCGCGAATACTAAGCAATACTGATCTGAAATGACGGAGGGCTACGACTGGTTTTTGGCGAAAAACCTTTAACGTAATGAACTTGATATCGTTGAAGGAACTAGATAACTTTTTATAAAAATATAGTGACGAAAACCTTTACTAAAGAGGTCACTCCCGGCGAAGGGATCTCGGCTCTTTCCCCGTAGAATGAGGTGCAGGATATTCCAACTGAATACCACGATGCAAAGCAAAAGTAATCGGCTATAGTGAAGTTAATGCCCTGACGCAAACTTCTGTCCAAGGGGTCACTCCCGGTGAAGGGATCTCGGCCCTTGCCTCGTCGACTGAGGAGCAGGATATTCCAAATGAATACCACGATGCAAAACAAAAGTGAACGTCCTTGCAATAACAGCTTTTTGAAAAATGTTCCAACAACATCAGAATAGGTTTGTTTATCTTGCATTGATCCGAATCAACGCAGTCCCATCAATTGATCACACCACAAAGAACGAAAATATACTGACGTACGTATATGCCATCCGCATTCGCCACTGGGTCCCGTCATCACCCGTTAGGTTAGCTAACTAACGGCAGAGCGGGGACTGGACTAGCGCGGATGAAAAACATATACAACATCTACTAATATATATACCAATATATAGTATTTCGCTCAAGGCGTGAATAAAATGCAACATCACAGAAAATGTACAGCATCACAGAACAATACAGATATCTGGAAGCCCCGGGTTTCACAGAGCCGCTGCTGAAACCCGACTTCTCCTGGTCGTGTGGATAGCCTGTGCAATGAAATCCTAGACCCCTACGGGCGCGGCAAGTCACCCGCTAAAACCTGAAGCGAGGCAGCCCCCTTCAGCACCGTGAATGGACCACCCAGCACTTCACGGAATCCGGTAACTTGGGCACCCCTCCTGGGTCAACCTGTACCCCCTATGAGTGCGGCGAATAGCCCGCCAATCCTGGAGTGAAGCCCCCTCCGTCCCAATGCCATGAGATGTCGGCTTGTTGCCCTCCAGAACCCGGCTATCCGTGCACCCCACCGCAGGGCAATCCTAGTACAGAAAGTAAAATATACATACACCGGGTATATCGACCGCAACCAGGTCGTGCCCCAAAAGAATAATACAATCAGGCAGTGACGGCAGTCCACATGTCGGACGCTCGCCCCGCAATATCAAATATACATAATACAACAGCACAGTACTAGCATTGCATCCAGGCTATCCCCCACGACCGATCCGCAACAACACAGCATAAACACAGAACATCAACGTGAAAATCACGTTCGCAAATCCGTCTTACCGGGCTATAGCAGTCAGACCGGATTTACCGATCAAGTGATATTCACGGTCGCAGATATAATGTAAATACTGTGAAATAATGTGTTTAGAATATCCGATCAATCAAAAATTAACAAGTGGGCCCCCAAGCAATACTGTAGCACTCACAGAAATTCTGGGCCCAAGTTTAATATTCCAAAAACCCCCAAAAATAGTCCACAAGCCCACTGGAAAATTTCGACCCATTGATCCCTTAAACCTGCGGCTGATCCGCGGCAACAAGGAGGATTTTGCGGCGGATCCGCGCTATTCCTGAGAGATCAATGTCTCGAATTTTCCCAGATCTCTTAGAACTTCTAGTACATCAATTTTCTACAACCTGAAAAAAATTTCGAGCAAGAAAAAAAACAACAGAAAACTGATGTACACAAAAAACGCGGTTTTTGGAATTTTGGTCGATCGGATAAGAAAAACGCATTAGAAAAAACTAGACAAGGTTAATGGCGTGTCTCTGATACCATGTTGCACCACGGCAGCGCCCCGGCCGTCTATCCGAGGCCAAAATGCGGAATCAAATTTTTTTCTTAACTTTAAACTGGCGCCTCCGTCCTCCGGATACAAATGCAATGAGACAAAATCTACACTGTACTAAACTAGGATCCGGCTTAAACCAAAGCCGGCTAGTAATATCCGTTCGATCCTGATCCGTGCAATACCGCACGTATCTGATCGAACCCTGCCATATAACCATACGGCCACTAGTACAAACCGTCCGATCCTGATCCGTGCAATACCGCACGTATCTGATCGGACCCTGCCATATCTCCATACGGCCTCTACAGCGTTTCGCCCGAAAGCTTGAGTAACTGAAAGTGTGGTGGACTCTAAAGACTCGTCAATACAATGGCTGTGGATTTAACCACTAGCACGTCAGAGGTATAAGCCAATACGTAACGGGCCACCGGCTATTGACCAAAAGGGACGTCGATGAGCGAACTCATCCTGACACCCTACTGAGCCTGTCAGTGACAATATCCGTACAGTCCGGTCCATTCGTCTATGAGCATCGCATGGCGGGCCTAGGGGGTTGGTAAAAGTCAGACCCCCAAAGGCGGTACAAGTCGTGTCGGAGTGTAGCCCAGAACGCCCTGAGATACTACTGGAATACCTACCAGTAAATCTCCTGACTCGGCCGAGGGCTTTGCGTAATGGCTCTCCTAGACACAGCGCGACCTCACCCCCAATACCGGGAGAGACGAACCCCTGCAGATCCGCTCACTGCCTCCATATGGCTCGGGACTGTACCCAACTAAAACCTGTTTGCACGACTCCTTTGAGCCGTGGTAGGGTAGTAATCAAAGCACAGTGGGAACTCACACGAGACAAATGACGATCTCAGGTCGATGAACTAACCTGTACACATGTCACCTGGGAACTGCTATCTGACGTCTGGTATAATCCCAACTAGCAGGTTCCCGGCGAGTCCTGTCCGGTGTACTCATAGCCCAATGAGCACCTGTATACATCTTAGGTGAACCAACTGACAGCAGTGGCTTGTGAGACCGGCCACCGCCCCTCGTCGGGGTCTCGACTGTATACACTAGTCTACTAATGGAGTATCGATGCCCTGTCTCGAAACTCCTACGACTAGGGACCTTCTAAGGATGTGCTTATAGACCCCAGCTCCCACGTATATGATCGCCATCATACTGCTGGCAGTCAAGCAAGAATCTTAGGGGCTCTATCAGCGTGTAATAGCGACCTGTAAGGTCACCTGAAGCAGTACACGATGATAAAGGTAAACCAGATAGCATACTATTATCTCGAGTAAGACTGTCCTACCGGGATAGGTCCTCCCTCAATCATTGCAATCACGTGCCTGTGATCCAATAATTGACTCTGAGGGCACTATCTCCAACAGAACTAATCTGTACACATGTCACCAGGGAACTGCTATCTGACGATAGGTATAGTACCAACTAGCAGGTTCCCGGCGAGTCCTGTCCGGTGTACTCATAACCCAATGAGCACCAGTATACATCTTAGGTGATCCAACTGACACCAGTGGCTTGTGAGACCGGCCACTGCCCCTCGTCGGGGTCTCGACTGTATACACTAGTCTACTCCGGAGTATCGATGCCCTGTCTCGAAACTCCCACGACTAGGGACCACAATTAAGGATGTGCTTATGGACTACCCAACTCTCACGTATATGATCGTCTTCATACTGTTGGTAGTCAAGCAAGATCCTAAGGGCTCTATCAAAGTGTAACAGTGATCAGTCACCTGAACCTCTATACAACTGATAAAGGTAAACCAGATAGCATACTATCATCTCGAGTAAGACTGTCCTACCGGTATAGGTCCTCCGCAATCATTGCAATCACGTGCCTGCGATCCAGTAATTGACTTTGAGGGCACTATATCCAACAATCTCCCACTTGCACTTAAGGCTAATTATTGCGATGTCGCATACTCACAGCCCGTGTGAAACCGAACATCCAACTCCTCTACTAATCAGTTTCACAAAGCCCGTTTGTAAAACTATTGTGTTCGAGAAATAGCCTCAGTGAGTGGATCCGCCTTGATGTTTCTTTCTATGTCTCTCTTAATCTCAAGTTCGTGGAGAAAGCCATCTCCCGAATCGAGTAATACCTGTCTTTGAATATGTCTGGATATCTGATAGGACCTAGTTCATAAATGAACTCCAAATCCAAACTTCTTAAACTGTATCGATAACTGAACCTAATAAGTATCCAGCACCATGCCTCGCACAGTATCCTCTTGGACCACTTGTCCATAATACTGTCCCTCGTCAGAGGGAAAACTATAACTCTGACAATCACTCTGTCATCCATGTCACCTTTGAAGCCTGGAATGATAACCGTCTCCCAATGGAGGCTGCCGTCATCAAATCCGTAGAACATGCACTTATGTTCTAAAACGGCTTCCTTATGTTTCTTCAGGATTGGATTAATATAAACTTATCGCATCTAGTGCAAAAACAACATCTGGTGTGGTACTTGACATCTCACGATTGACTCAATTGCCTAAGCAAGTGATCTGCCAATGATGCACATCCCTCTCCCCTTTAGTCTGTAAGACACCTTTAGAAAGGGTGACTCCATCACCTGCAGGTACATCACCATGCCAGGAGTCATCTATTTTAAAAACTATTAGAATACTATCAAAGTATCTACATTGGGAAACTACCCAAATCTAGATCTTAAATCATAGATCTAGAAACCAGAATGTCAGATATTATATCCATATCCTGTCTGGAGAAACAACTGTGTGACGACCACAGTACAACCGATCGTAGTATTGGAATTTTACTTCCTACTCTGTGTATGTCATCCAAATACCATGACATCACACCCTACTACCTTCTTAACAGATCCATCCCCTATTCTGATGAAGTCAAACCCATGACTGTCGCATCAAAAATAGATGATCTATCTTGGCTATATCTGCTTAAGTCTATAAATAGACATAAGCTACTTGCCCACTATGCTTCCGCTGCTCCCACTGACTATGACAACTCTCTGGCAGAATAATATATACGTGCGCTTCTAAAGCTAGTTTAGAACGACGCTATACTTAACCTCCTGCCGGGTCTCATAGTCTAGAACAACAGTAGTGTCAAGTCTGGGTAAGCAAAAACCTCCCTGTCACCGTCTTTGAGGCTACCAAAGTACCTCTCCGGTGTCTGAGATTACCCACCATATCTGCGGAGTGGCTAATGGAATGTCAAACCTGATTGAATTTTTAGGTCCTATTAAATTTTCCGTAATCGTTTGCGGTTCTGGAATCACATCCAGTTCTACCATACTCCCACTACTGTTTTCTGAAAAAATCCATTTTACTAAAACTGTGGCGAGTCAAGAACAATATCACTATTGATCTTCCAAATGGTAGAAAGTCAACCCTCTTCATAGCCTGGGCCAACCCACAAACAGCCATTACAGAAACGTGCCCTGAGTTATCCAGAGTCTGGTTTTAAGTATAAGCCGGACAACTCCCAGTACCTTAACATCGTTAAGATATGAACCATTCTATATCCAATATAGAAACTTTGGCACTTATTTAATTAGAACCAGATTCTAATCATGCAGCTGTCTCCAGTGCATATCAACTTAATGGAAAGAGGCTAATCAGTATTACTCAACTTAGGAATCCATCCAATTATGAGTAACCTGAAAGAGAAACTAGTTTCTCAAAACTTTTACTATCAACTGAATACCAATCACAAGAATCTATATCTTCGATCTTTTTGAAGAATCCCGATACTTGCGATACCTGGTTCTCTACTTTATTCTTATACCCACAACTTCTCAAAACTTAGACCTTGTATTTCTACGAAACACTTGTCTAAAAACTAGAGAAGTCATAAGTAAACAGAACATAGTACGAGGACCTACCCTTTTGTCCAGATGGACACTGGACAGCATACAATACTCTGTATAAGTCCGCTGAGTTGAACAACTCAAAACTTGTGCATCGTAGATTGAAAACTGTACCCAGGCGATTTCCTCAAATATCACCAATTACAACGAATTCTGATATAATGAGGATGATCACCTAATTCCTAATAACTTACTCCCACTCATCATCTGTAAAACCATATAGATATGAGAATGAAACCTGGTAAATACATACCGTGGAGTAAGTATCTAATCGGGAAATCAGTTTTCCTTTAACAATGCATAGAAACATGAAAATGTTTCGTAGGGGTATCCTGGTATTCCTAGCAATGCCTCTTCCATAATCCAATTCATGACTTCAACCGTATATTTTATTGCCATCTCTCTAAATCCCTTTATTTGTCTTTAGTCATTACCTTCTGTACACAATCGTTAGGCTAAATGGTTTTCTTCCTTCCCTACCGTTCGGCACCAGCCTATGGTTTGGAAGAAGACTATCCAGTAAGCATAATAGGTGTACCCTCCTAAACCAAGGAGTACTCGCAACTTGAGAGAAGGTGATGATAAAAGACAACTGAATAATACCTTATTCTATTTCTCCCGAACTGGGGAAAAAAGCAAAGGTGAAATAGGAGTAGTGATGAAGTACGTGGTTTGGTCGTGAATGATAGCAGTCGCAATTCACTTTGCCCTCTTTCTAATCCCTTTATTTTGTCTTTATATATTACCTTCTATACACCCTAGTTAGGCTAATTAGTTTTCTTCATTCCCTACCTTTCGGCACCTGCCTATGGTTTGGAAGTAGACTATCCAATAAGCGTAATAGGTGTACTCTCCTAAACCAAGGAGCTCTCGCAACCTGAGAGAAGGTGATAATAAAAGACAACTGAATAAACCAATTCTATTTCTCCTGAACCTGGATCCATCCTCGAAGAAGTCCTTTCGAGTTCGTATATAACCATACGATGGATCTATCCAATAGAAGTGGATGTCCGTAGTAATACGGGGTATTCTAAGAAATGCAAAGGGTAAAAGAAGGAGCGGCAATGACTTATGCAACTCGGACAATCCAAAAGCCAGTATTTTAAGAAGGTTCGGTCAACTTGGTCACTGAGTTATAGTCTAGGGTCGGTCAAAGATCGCTGCCAAAGAGAGAGAGAAAAGAAACACTCTGCGTGCACTCTAACCTAAATCAGAATGGTTATTACTTTATCTAATCAGGAAACCTCCCACTGTACTGTCAAATTCTCCTCCAAACCTAAAAGAAGAATCAATCGGGATCACCAAAAGAGTAAACCAACTCATCAGTGGGAATCGGGATCCAACTCTCATCGCATGATAACGTGACGGAATCCACTCACGTTACTCACACTCCAGAAGGTATGCGCATACTTGGCAAGTTTCAGTTTCTTTAGAAACTCCCGATATGATTTTTGCCCCATGCTCTTATGACCTTGGCTTTGGTCAAAATGTCATAAGTCACATGCCAAGTTCTACCCGTCACTATCTTGTCAATTTGAACCCACCCGCACATGCCCCTGACTTTGGCCAATCGGCAGATCGACTGTCCCAAACCAACTCATCTATCTATACAATAAATGAATACCCAGCAGCTACCAAACACTATGCCTTAACTTTGGGTAAAATGCATAGCTTGAATACTACTGAATACCCAAAGGAAATGACGGAGGGCTACGGCTGGTTTTTGGCGAAAAACCTTTAACGTAATGAACTTGATATCGCTGAAGGAACCTGATAGCTTTTTTATAAAAAAAATATAGTGGCGAAAACCTCTGCGAAAGAGGTCATTCCCGGTGAAGGGATCTCGGCACTTTCCTCGTGGAATGAGGTGCAGGATATTCCAACTGAATACTGCGATGCAAAGCAACTTGTAATCGACTATAGTGAAGTTATTACTCTGACGCAAACTTCTGCCCAAGGGGTCATTCCCGGTGAAGGGATATCGGCCCTTGCCTCGTCGAATGAGGTGCAGGATATTCCAACCGAGTACCGCTATGCAAAACAAAAGGAAACGTCTTTGTAATAACACTTTTTAAAATTGTTCCAACAACTGCCAAACAGGTTTGTTTTCCTTTGCATTGATCAAAAATCAACGCAGTCCCATCAATTAATCACACCAGAAAAGAACAAAAATAAAATGTACGTATATGCCATCCGCATTTGTCACTGGGTCCCGTCATCACCCGTTAGGTTACTTAACTAATGACAGAGCGGGGACTGAACTAGCGCGGGTGCAAAACATATACAACATCTACTAGTATATATACCAATATACAATAATCGCTCCAGGCGTGATAATATACAACATTACAGAAAAGTAATAAGCATCACAGAACAATACAGATAATCTGGGATCCCCAGGTTTCACAGAGCCGCTACTGAAACCCGACGTTTCTCTGGTCGTGTGGATAGCCTGTGCAATGAAACCTAGACCCCTACGGGTGCGGCAAGTTACCCGCCAAAACCTGAAGCGAGGCAGCCCCCTACAGCAAAGTGAATGGACCACCCTGCACTTCACGGAATCCGATAGCTTGAGCACCCCTCCTTGTGTCAACCTGTACCCCCTACGAGTGCGGCGAATAGTCTGCCAATTCTAGAGTGAAGCCCCTCTGCCTCTCAAACCCATGAGATGCGGACCCGTTGCCCTCCAGAACCCGGCTATTCGTGCACTCCGTCGTGGGGTAAAACCTAGTACAGAAATGAAAAATATTTACAACGGGTACATCGACCTCAGCCCGGTCGTGCCCCAAAAGAATATTATACAACAGGCAGTGACGGCAGTCCACATGTTAGACGCTCGCCCCGCAATATCAAATGTACAAATAAATTCAAACTGCACTACCATTGCACACTGCTATCCACCACGACAAATCCGCAACATCACAGCACAACACAGAACATCAACGCGAATGTCACGTTCGCAAACCAGTCTAAAAAAACTATAGCAATCAGACGCGGTTTACCGCTCGAATGACATTCACGGTCGGAGATATAATGTAAGTACTGTAAACTAACACGTTTAAATTTCGATCGACTAAATTTCCCGAAGTGGGCCCCACGTACATCTGCAGTACAGTAAAAAATCTGGGCCCAAAAGAAATATACCAAAAACCACAATTTACCAAGTCAAGCATACTGAAGCAATTTGGACCACTGTTCCTATATACTGGCGGCGGATGCGCGGTCAAACCCTAGGTTTGACCATGGATCCGCGGCGGTACAGTAAGATCACGTGACCGGATTTTTACAGTGTGCTTAAAAAACCCTGCTCAATTTTCTGGGATCATCAAAATAATTTTTAAACCAGATTTAAAATCGACAGAAACATTGAACAGAAAAATTATAGTTTTTGAAATTCGGTCCGATCGATATTTTAAACGTGTTAGCACAAGTTAGTAAAGCATAATGGTGAGGCTCTGATACCACTGTAAGTCTACGGTAGCGCCCCGGCCGTCTAACAGACGCCAAATGCGGAACAAAAACTTTTTAACTGGCGCTATCGTATACTATAACCCGGATCTGCCATTATTGCTAAACTAACAAACTACAAAGAGGGTAGAAAGGTTATACCGAACGATCCGAGTCCTTCGTTCTTTAACCATCATCCCACGCTCCGTTGCGGCTGCTCCGATCTCGTCGATCTCCGATCTGCTCGTCCAGGTGGCACCACGTCAATGGATCTTTAAACGGGCTCCCGCCTCTAACTCGAGGCAACTCGGTCATCAAGTTTGCTAAAAAAGATGACCAAAATTGATGTAGAGAATGAGTAGAACACTTTGTCTCGCTTCGTCCAAAGCCATGGACGAACGGTTAATGAAATTGCCATTTGAATCGGGTGATGGAATGAATGAGCTATGAAATTTCCATACACCAAAACTATAATCTTTTTTGAAACAACAACCATGATCCCTCGCAAGAAAGGGCCGGCCACTTTAAAGGAGGAGGGAGATAAGTGTAAGAACAAGAGAAGGGTAACCATAAGATAAAGATCAATCATGAAAAGAATGAGTTATCTAAACACCTTGCATATCATTAATTGCATACATTGAATCATAAACCCTAGTCATCCTTTTCATTAAATGCACAATCAATGCACTAATGAGTCATGAAACCTAGTCACCATCTAGAAACTTCTAGAACCTTCCACACTCATGACTCACCCTCAAGAAAAGATAAATCCGCATTTAACTGAATGTTAAAGACGGGCCATAGAAAACTGGAAACTGGCAACTTCCAAAAGCGATCCCGAAACGAATTTCAGGATAACCCCGTAACAGTATAAACATACCCGCATTTGTATTACGACCGAATACAAATGAAACTGAGACAAAGATATTATATATACACAGTATAATACTCGGATCCGGCTTAAACCAAAGCCCACCAGTATTATCTGCCCGAAATATGACACGTGCGTAAATGCATGTGCATTTTCCGAACCCTGCCATAAAACCATACGGCCTCTACAACGTTTCGCCCGAACTTGGGAAACTATCTGTGGGGGACTCTAATGACTCGTCAGTACCCTGGCAGTGGGTTTAACCACAAGCCGTCAGCGGCACTAGCTGTGCGTAACTGCTGCCCACGTACTAACCTCAAGGGAGGCCGATGAGCGAACTCATCCGGAAACCCTACTGAGCCTAACAGTGACAATGTATATACAGTCCGGTCCGTTCGTCTATGAGTATCGCATATCGGTCTAGGGGGCTGGTAACGTCAGACCCCCAATAGCAGTATAAGTCGTGTCGGAGTGTAGCCTAAAAACACCCTGAGATACTACTGGAGTACCTACCAGTAAATCTCCTGCCACGGCCGTGGGCTTTGTGTAATGGCACTCCTAGACACGGCGCGATCTCACCCCCAATACCGGGAGAGACGAATCCCCTGCCGATCCGCTCACTTGCCTCCATGTGGCTCGGGACTGTACCCAAAAAATACCTGTTTGCACGACTCCTTTGAGCCGTGGTAGGGTAAAAATCAAAGCACAGTGGGAACTCACACGAGACAAATGACGACCTCAGATCGATGAACTAATTTGTACACATGTCACCAGGGAACTGCTATCTGATGATAGGTATAGTACCAACTAGCAGGTTCCCGGCGAGTCATGTCCGGTGTACTCATAACCCAATGAGCACCAGTATACATCTTAGGTGATCCAACTGACACCAGTAGCTTATGAGACCGGCCACCGCCCCTCGTCGGGGTCTCGACTGTATACACTAGTCTACTCCGGAGTATCGATGCCCTGTCTCGAAACTCGCACGACTAGGGACCACAATTAAGGATGTGCTTATGGACTACCCAACTCTCACGTATATGATCGCCATCATACTGTTGGTAGTCAAGCAAGATCCTAAGGGCTCTATCAAAGTGTAACAGTGATCAGTCACCTGAACCTATACACGACTGATAAAGGTAAATCAGATAGCATACTATCATCTCGAGTAAGACTGTCCTACCGGTATAGGTCCTCCGCAATCATTGCAATCACGTACCTGTGATCCAATAATTGACTTTGAGGGCACTATATCCAACAAGCTCCCGGCACTACCCGACCCAACCCGCTTTTAACCCCTCTTCCCCCAACGTAAAACTTCTCCCGTCCATTTTTCCTTCGTCGCGAACCCACGTCCCCGAGCCTCCCCCCGCGCCCACGTCGCCCGCGCTGTTGCCCCACGTCCCCGCGACCTCGACCACGACTCTCTCGAGTTCCTCAACCTCAAACTCTTCTCTCCCTCTCATTCTCCAACTCACTCTCTCCTCTCTCTCTCGAAAAATCCCACAACCCACTGCCTTCGAGCACCCCCGATGCCGACGACGCCGCCGCCGACGATTCTCCTCGTCCCCCTTTCTCCTCTCTCACTCTCACTCTCGTGCTCGCTCCTCTGCTTCCGCAGAAAAAAAAACACCACCACCATCTTTCCCTCACCATCTCCAAACCGCCGCCACCGAACTCACTCACCTGCACTCGACGCCGGTGAGCCCCCACTGACCTGAACTAACTCGTCGACACCCGTATACCCTCAGCAGCATCACCAACACCTCCAAACCGAGCCCCACTACTTCTCTCCCTCTCTCTAAACCCACAGCCAAACTCATCCGCTGCTGCCCATCGCCGGAGTGACACCGCTGACTATCGTCAACCCCAGTGCACTCACAGAGATCCATAACACTACACTCCGCCTCCAGTGACCACGAGTCGTTCCCTGGACAACCCCAACGACGAAACCGAAACGCGAGCCAAGGCCGTGAATCCAAACCGCGCCGTTTGTCGCACGTTCATGCCATTGCCACTGCCGTGCATCGCCAAAACATCTCCAGGCAAATACCCTACTTGCTACATGCTAGATTATTTCCGTTACAAATCAAAACCGTATTAATTCCATATTTGTGATTCATGAAAACTTAAATGACATAAGTGTTTGATGCAAGATCCAAATGAAAACCTTCATTTAATTTGAGAAGACTCGAATGCATATTCTGGCCCGTGTGGTAATGAGCACTGTGTAGAAATTTTACTGGAAAATACAATTGCTAATGGCTTAAACGAACACCCCCAATTACACCAGTAAAAACGGGGAATTTCCCGCACCTGAAATTTGTTAAAATCATAATTAATTGTGTACATATTGAAATGATGCGTTAGAGGGCTCAAATCGAATCCGACTCGACGACCTGTAACCCTATGCAAGTTCTTAATTGTTTCTGTACTGAAATTATGACGAGAATTAGTTCGGAGAGCGGCTCTGGACTGCAGTCCAGAGCAGCTCTGGTTGTTGTTTTATGTCTCATGATGCTTACCCCTTCTCTGCCTAAACTTGTTTGTTGCGGAACCATGCATTTTATTGAAGATCAATCTGTTAGCTAAATAACTCAAGTGATTTCATCCCTTTATATCGTCGTTTATTATTTAAACTGCAATTTAAAAGATCAGGACGCATAGCGGTCCCAAACAGAAACAGAATTGATACACTAGTGTTGAACAGCGCATAACTTCTGACATATATATGCGATTGAGAATCCGTCTGTTGCGTTGAAAACCCTACTGAAAACCCTAAAGTTCAATCAACTGTAGCGTCGCTAAATTCTGGTCCCAACTGGGTGAAAATCGTGTCGCAAAACGGACATTCAGTTCAGAAACTGAATTTCCTGCAGCGAGCACTTAAATTGAAACGGCTGTAGCTTGAATACCAGAAATCCAATTGTACTGAAACCAATTTTGCTAAACTTCCGACAGAGTGTGCTTGTTACCATATTTGTATCATTTCACTGAATTCTTAACATATGAATTACTGCAATTTTTGTAAGTTTATGACATGCATGTTGGTTCATAATACACATGACTTGTTAAGCGCATAGATATACATACCTTACCCAATTGCCATATACATAGTGTTAGTGCGCGTTATTATTCAGTGGACATTGCATTATCGTGCGTGAATAATATTGGTTTAGGAGTGTCAAGTACGCCAATGGAAAAGTGAATGATTCGTGACAGTGATTAATACAGTGAACAGTGACAAAACCGTGCTATTGGTGTATATTTGTACACGACTAAATCATAATCATCAATAGTGTAAACCTGGGGAAAAAGGGGAAATCGAAGTGGAAAGAGTATCGTATTTAGCGGGACCGTGTTTTAGAGGATGATCATTCGAACAGTGATTCTTATATATATTAGGTAGGATCTAGCGATCCGGCTGACAGGGTTATGTCCCAGGCGTATGGACCGTTGTCTCGGGTATGTACGAGACTCCTGTTAAACATGATCCTCCTTTCCACTATACGATTTCAAACATGACTTAGAGACTGATAGGGACACAGATCATACTTTGCATCATTTAGTGACATAGCGATTATCAGCATTTTACTTTCACTGTTATTACCTTATCTGTATGTTTCATGTCATTATTATAAAAATTGCTATTGTGTCGCTCTGACGATCTGAGTATGCATGCTTAGTGATAGAGGTGGATTCTCCTGACCTCGAGAAGACCGTGAAGATCCAGACTAGTGAACCAGCTACATTTCTACACTGATATTCCTGGTTAGTTGCCTTTGCTTACTTCCATTGAGCTCAGTTTCCTTTATACCTGATAGTTTTAGTGACTGCATTCTCTTTACCCGTATTGCAATTTACTGATTACCATGTAATGCTAGAAGCCGAAGTGTGACTACGGCAGGGTTATTCCTTGACCGTAGGAGCATGGCTTGGCTAGTCATCCCTCGTTTTCCGTATTTTGGGAAGCGGGGCTGTCACGCCCCGCTTCCCAAAATACGGAATACGAGGGGTTGACAAGGCCAGCCATGCTCCTACGGTCGAGATAATATCTCTCCGTAGTCACACTTCGGTTTCTAGCTTTAAGTGGTAATCAATAAACAATGCACAGGTAATGAAATATCCAGTAACTGAAACAAAACAAATACAAAGAACTAACCCGAGGGAGATCAAAAGAGTATAGCTCTGGATAGCTGATCAAGATATCTGCGATGTACGTCTGATCCTGGTCCAAGCTAGATCCACTTCTCACTCTAAGCATGCACACTCAGGTCGTCAGAACGACACGATAGCAACATATATATAGGTGCAAGTAGTAACTCGTACAGTAATAATGAAAATATAACAGTAAATCAAGATAGTGACGATAAGAACATGAAGTAGCCAATGCGGCGTCTAAAAGAGCAGGTGAGCCGTAAAGCAGTAAAATAGTATGTCAGGTGTGCCGATTCAGTAAACAATGCATGTCAATGTCACTATCCCTATCAGTCTCTAAGTCTCACTGTACGGGTCACTAAGCCTATCGTCAATCCAAGTGTGAGAGTCAACCACTCGTGAGTATCCCCCATCCAAGGGTAGGACCCAAGGGCAAGGGAACACGGGGCCAAGTCGCTCGCTAATAATCAGTGATAACCCTGTATATCTCCATATATCTCCATATGTGCCGGCATGAGACTCCCGAGAATCTGTTGAACTCACACTCAAATTACCCCGCATCCCGTGGTCTACATCAAACGCCAACCATAAACTCAAGTACCAGCCGGTCCATGACGAGTCTACGCGAGAACTGAAGACAGGGTCTCCATCAAGCATGTCTCGACTGATACCTAAGCTAAATGGACAGTGTTTGGTGTCTTACCTGTGACACCCATACAAATGCTTCCATAATTGTCCCATACCAATTATAGTCACACTTATACATGTCCCACAGATGTCGACAATGCAATAAATCAATAGGGTCCACTGATTGTGTACAAGTACGTGTCACTTCCACTTATCCAATCATGCTCAACCACTAACGTACTTGCCACAATAATCACTAATACCTAACACTGGGTAATGCACATGATCACTAGCTTATCAATGCAATGACATATATGTAACGTGATGAGAATACGATAATTCAGGCATGATTAAGAAGTCATAAGTCGGTGTCCTACCACTTGCCTAATTTATCATAAATCATACACGTAAAATTTAGCGAAACAATGAATAGGGGATAAGTAGTATGTTAGATTATCTAACCAGAAAATTTGGTTTCACGTCAATCGGGTTTCAGGATCTCCAGAAATGGCCATTTCATTTTAAGCGTTCACTGCTGGAAATCCGGTTTCAGAATCGGAAATCCGGTTCGTAACGCATTTTAATCCTAGTTGAGACCAGAATTTAGTGATGCTACAGTTGAATGAAATTTAAGGTTTTCAATAAGGTTTCTGACGCACCAGACGGATTCTCAATCGCGTCTCTACGTCAGAAGTTATGCACTGTTCAACATTAGGGTATCAGTTCTGGTTCTGTTTGGGACTGCTATACGTCCCGATCTTTTAAATTGCAGTTTAAATAGTAAACGACGATGAAAAGGGGTGAAATCACTTGAGTTATCTAACTAACAGATTCATATTCAATAAAGTATAGGGTTCCATAACATACAAGTTCAGGCGACAAGGTAGTGAGCATTACGAAATAGACACCAACAGCCAGAGCTGCTCTGGACTGCAGTCCAGAGCCGCTCTCCAAACCAATTCTCGTCATAATTTCAGTATAGAAACAATTAAGAACTAGCATAGGGTTACAGGTCGCCGAGTAAGCTTCGATTTGAGCCCTCGAACGTATCATTTCAATATGAACACAATTAATTATGATTTTAACAAGTTTCAGGTGCGGGAAATTCCCAGTTTTTACGAGTGTAAATGGGGGTGATCGTTTAAGCCGTTAACAATTGTATTTTCCAGTAAAATTTCTACACAGTACTCATTGCCACACGGACAAAAATATGCAATCAAGTTCCGTCAAATTAAATGAAGGTTTTCGTTTGGATCTTACATCGAATACTTATGTTATTTAAGTTTTCATGAATCGCAAATAGGGAATTAATACGGTTTAATTTGTAACGAAAATAATATAGCATGTAGTAAGTAGGGTACTTGCCTGAAGATGTTTTGGTGACGCACGGCAGCGGCAACGGAACGAACACACAGCAGCGGCACGGTTAGGGTTCGCGGCCTCGGCTCGCGTTTCGGGTTCGTCGTCGGAGTTGCCCGAAGATGTCTCACGATCACCGGAGTCGGAGTGTGGTGCTGCGGATCTCTAGGGATGTGCTGGGGTCGACGATGGTCGGCGGGGTCGCTCCGGCGGCGGGCAGCAGCGGGCGTTTGGAGGTCACAGCGAGGGTTTGAAAGAGAGAGAGAGAGAGGTAGTGGGGGCTTGAGTTCGTAGTGATGATGATGATGCTGGTGACGTAGGGGTGTCGACGAGGTGGTTCAGGTGCAGTGGGGGCTCGCCGGAAAGAGGGTGCAGGGCTCGAGCTCGGGTGCAGTGAGCTCGGCGAGGGGTGTGCAGTGGAGGTGGTCGGTGGTGTGGGGAGTGGCGAGTGGGGCTAGAGCTCTGGAGAGAAGAGTAAGGGAGGAAGGACGAGACAATGGGGAGCTCGTCGGTGGCGAGGAGGCGCACAGGGTTCGGAGCTCGGTGGTGGGGTTCGGCTGTCGATGGGTTTTCTAGAGAAGTGGGGAGCTAAGTGGAGGAAGAGAGGAAGAGAAGGGAAGGAAGGCGAGGAGTTAGAGACGAGGTGATAGTCGTTTTTCATCGTCGTCGGAGGTGAGGCAGGGGGTGTGGGGAGTGAGGCTGGGGGTTGCGAGAGGTGGAGAGGAGTGGGAACGAGAGTTAGAGAGAGACAAGAAGAGATGAGCGGGATGGAAACAGGGTCGCGGGCGTGCGCGCGAACTTGGGTCGTGGTCGCGACGAAGGTGGCACGTCGACGACTTGGGGAGCGACGTGGGGACGTGCGGAGGAAGAAGGCAAAAGGAGCGGGAAATTTTGTGGGGTGGGGAAAAGGATTGGTAACGGGTCGGGTAAGTGCAGGGGTTTGGGTAAGGGAAAAGGGCGGGGGCTTGGGCCTTGGGGGGCTTTAATTTAATTCGTAATGAGAGAAGGGAGTGGGCTGGAGTAGCATGGGCTGGGGATTTGAAGAATAAATGGGGAAAAATAAAAGAGGAAAGGGGATAGTAAGGTTAGGAGTTTAATAACCTAATAAAAGATATACAAAATATATATATTTAAATCAGGACAGCCCTGGATTATATTCCGGAAAGATACAGAAAATTTGTAGTAAATTCAGGAAAATATCTGGAGACTTATTTAATAAGATGTGCTAAATATTATAGGGGACTGGGTATAGAAAAGGGAGAACAATAAAGGGGAAGAATAAGAAGGTTTTGAGTAAAAGAAATAGTTTTAGGTAATCGGAAAAAGAATAAAAGAATTAGGATTTTTAAATACTTAAAATACTCATAAGTATAACTAGATAAACATGTAAGTGACCCCTCTTAAAAGACACAGCTATTGACGCATAAAAGAACTGGGTGCTATATCATACCACCCTTACAAAAATTTCGTCCTCGAAATTTAAAATAAACGATAAGCTACAAAATAATAAGCGAAAGACTACCACATCCACCAACATAAAGTGATTTACTTAAAACAGGTGGATAAAAATTTTTGAAGGTCTATATATATGTAAGAATAACACAACTAAAAGGATAGGTCTAAATAAGTATAAAGCAGAAACAACTATAAGGGCAACCTATATGTACAAAAGAATAAAATAGCAATAACGAATAATAACATTCAAGGCGTGCTAGATAAAATCGAAATCCTAAATATGTGCACACATAAGTATATCAAAAGTAGCGCAGCTAAAATAATAAGTATAAGGCATAACCATAATGAAATAGTGAAGGATTTGTCGATAGGTTAAAACATTTTAGAATAACGTATCAATCAAACAATTTTAACATAACTTAGAAAATCACATGGTGAAAATAAGAAACATAGCGCAAAATAATATGTGCAATATATGGTTGCGCTACCGAAAAATGGGAAGAATGGTAGTGTACTTAAAATGCATAAAACAGAAGTAGTCAATAACACGCACTTTTCGATAAATACAAAATAATGAAAACTAAATTTTCGAATAACGATATCTCTAAATATAGTTAGGGCACTAGGAGATAGTACAAAGATGTAAAGGGCTAGTCAGGGTAGGGATTACGATGGAGTATGGCTCATTCAAGAGGTCGGAGTGTGACACTTTAAACTGAAGGTCGAAGAGACCGGGGTCGGGTTAGCCCAGGGTATAAGGACGAACAGTAATGAACCTCAGGAGGTGAAAGGATGTATGGGAAGGAAAACGGTCGATACACCATGCGAATTAAAAATCCGAAGGGTTAGCGAACTCGGAAATTTCACTATCAATTTCTCCTCCAGAAGGATCTCAAACAAGGCATATACGAAGGATGAAGGGTGGCCCATTTAAAAGATCAGGGTGCGGTACTTTTTAATCTAAGCGAGGGTCAAAACAGCACAAGGTGCAGGGGTAGACAGTCAGGGATCTCAGGAGGAAAGTAGATGTATAGGGGAAACAGTCAAGCATCATGTGAACCAAAAATCAAAAGATTAGCGAACTCAGCAATTTATTTCATTTCAGAAAAGTCCGAACAAGGCATCCACGACGAATAAAAGACAGCCATAAACTATACATAGATTTTATTTGGCCAGAGGAAACGAAAGCTCACTCACGTCAGTCGCGGTTGTGGAGGTTCAGCAGGTTACGGTAGGCTCGCGCGCTCAGATAGGGGCGTCCATTCCCATATCGCCTCACAGGGATCGCCATCGGAGGTTCTTCTGCCGCGGGGTCTTATTCTTCTGGTCCTTCTGTCTCGACTGGAGCTTCTCCATCGAGGTCTGATTCTGCGTGATCCTCTTCTGCTGGATCTTCCTCCATGGGATCTTCTTCGGGATCTTCCTCTATCGGGTTCTCTTCGGGGTCCTCCTCATCGTCGTCAGAGTCGCTGATTATGTTGTCTTCTGGGGCTGCAAATCCTTCACCCTCGGAATTGCTGTTTCCGAAAATAACCTGTGGGCCGTTAATCTCGTCATCTGATCTTACCAGCATGTAGTCTGAGGAAACGCACGACCGTGAGTCCTCATCCAGAGGCGGCGCTTCTCCAAAGTGGGCCATGACTTGAAAAGAGAGTGTCATGATTAGACAGTGGGACACATTAAGAAGATATCCAAGGATACGGTGACACAGGGCAGATATGCTGGAGGCAAGGACGGAAAATTTAAAATGTAAAAATGCTGATGCAATGATTAGTATAAGGAAGGTAAGTGACAAGGGGACGTTACATACATCACAACTCAGAATTTCATTGCATTTCGACTAAAGTTCAATGGATACAAGATCTTAAACGAAAGGAAAATATTTACAAAGGAGTGACAACATCTTTATTGAAAGTGGAAAATGTGATAATTCTTCTTTGATTTCTGGACTGCTGCATTCCGGTCTCGCGAGTTGAATCCTGCGCGGGGTCCGCACTATCCTCGAAACTCGAACTATGAAATAACTATCACTTAGCAGAAGTGGAGAGTGGGGATGAACCGCCTCCTTGTAGCTCCTTCCTCTTAGGGCAATCATTGATAAAGTGTTCGCTGGATCAGCAAATCAGGCATCTCCCTTTGGCGCGGTGACAATCCCTCTGAAAGTGTCCTGGCCTCTTGCAGTACCCATAACATTGGGTCTTCTGCTGCTTCGGTCGTGGGAAAACAAGTGGGCGCTTCATCTTCATCTCTTTTCCTCGTCTAACAGGGATCCCTTTACGATTGGAGACTTCCGCTGGTGCCTGAGTCATCTGCCTTCTTAGTCCTTCAGCTAACAGGTCGTTTGTTCGCTCCTGGGCTTCTTTCAGACTTTGTAGTGCATTCAGAATCTCTACGGTCTGATTCTGGGGAGTGGAGATAGAGGAAGAGTTGTTGGGAGACATGATCCTGAAACAACAATTTTAGGACGGCATAAGATACAGGGAAAAATCAGAACAAGATATAAAATTGACAATGAAACAAGAGTATCAGGTGAGGTGAAACTCAATCGAGCGGAAAACAAATGTAGAACTCCAAGTTACCCAGTAGAATACAGTATTGTAGCTATGCTGCAGTTCATAATACAACCACGTAACTCTACTAAGTCACCCAAAACTCTAACGGATGGAGTCAAAATATGGCATGGCGAATAATAAAGATTCAAGTCAAAGATACCAGTTCACAATCTGGACCGAAAGAGGGACTTAAATTGTCAAGCTCTACTCGGAAACTGAAATCCCAATCATAGCAAAACCTGGCTTTGATACCAACAAAACCATGTCACGCCCCGCTTCCCAAAATACGGAATACGAGGGGTTGACAAGGCCAGCCATGCTCCTACGGTCGAGATAATATCTCTCCGTAGTCACACTTCGGCTTCTAGCTTTAAGTGGTAATCAGTAAACAATGCACAGGTAATGAGATATGCAGTAACTGAAACAAAACAAATATAAAGAACTAACCTGAGGGAGATCAAAAGAGTATAGCTCTGGATAGCTGATCAAGATATCCGCGATGTACGTCTGATCCTGGTCCAAGCTAGATCCACTTCTCACTCTAAGCATGCACACTCAGGTCGTCAGAGCGACGCGATAGCAACATATATATAGGTGCAAGTAGTAACTCGTACAGTAATAATGAATATATAACAGTAAATCAAGATAGTGACGATAAGAACATGAAGTAGCCAATGCGGCGTCTAAAAGAGCATGTGAACCGTAAAGCAGTAAAATAGTATGTCAGGTGTGTCGATTCAGTAAGCAATGGGTGTCAATGTCACTATTCCTATCAGTCTTTAAGTCTCACTGTACAGGTCACTAAGCCTATTGTCAGTCCAAGTGTGAGAGTCAACCACTCGTGAGTATCCCCCACCCAAGGGTAGGACCCAAGGGCAAGGGAACACGGGGCCAAGTCGCTCGCTAATAATCAGTGATAACCCTGTATATCTCCATATATCTCCATATGTGCCGGCATGGGACTCCTGAGAATCTGTTGAACTCACACTCAAACTACCCCGCACCCCGTGGTCTACATCAAACGCCAACCATAAATTTAAATACCAGCCGGTCCATGACGAGTCTACGCGAGAACTGAAGACAGGGTCTCCATCAAGCATGTCTCGACTGATACCTAAGCTAAATGGACAGTGTTTGGTGTCTTACCTGTGACACCCATACAAATGCTTCCATAATTGTCCCATACCAATTATAGTCACACTTATACACGTCACACAGACGTCGACAATGCAATAAATCAATAGGGTCCACTGATTGTGTACAAGTACGTGTCACTTCTACTTATCCAATCATGCTCAACCACTAACGTACTTACCACAATCACCACTAATACCTAACACTGGGTAATGCACATGATCACTAGGTTACCAATGCAATGACATATATGTAACGTGATGAGAATACGATAATTCAGGCATGATTAAGAAGTCATAAGTCGGTGTCCTACCACTTGCCTAATTTATCATAAATCATACACGTAAAATTTAGCGAAACAATGAACAGGGGATAAGTAGTATGTTAGATTATCTAACCAGAAAATTTGGTTTCACGTCAATCGGGTTTCAGGATCTCTAGATATGGCCATTTCATTTTAAGCGTTCACTGCTGGAAATCCGGTTTCAGAATCGGAAGTCCGTTTTGTAACGCATTTTAATCCTAGTTGAGACCAGAATTTAGTGACGCTACAGTTGAATGAAATTTAGGGTTTTCAATAAGGTTTCTGACGCACAAGACGGATTCTCAATCGCGTCTCTACATCAGAAGTTATGCACTGTTCACCACTAGGGTATCAGTTCTGGTTCTGTTTGGGACTGCTATACGTCCCGATCTTTTAAATTGCAGTTTAAATAGTAAACGACGATGAAAAGGGGTGAAATCACTTGCGTTATCTAACTAACAGATTCATATTCAATAAAGTGTAGGGTTCCGCAACATACAAGTTCAGGCGTTAAGTTAGTGAGCATTACGAAATAGACACCAACAGCCGGAGCTGCTCTGGACTGCAGTCCAGAGCCGCTCTCCGAACCAATTCTCGTCATAATTTCTGTACAGAAACAATTAAGAACTAGCATAGGGTTAAAGGACGCCGAGTCGGCTTCGATTTGAGCCCTCAAAGGTATAATTTCAATATGAACACAATTAATTATGATTTTAACAAGTTTTTGGTGCGGGAAATTCCCAGTTTTTACGAGTGTAAATGGGGGTGATCGTTTAAGCCGTTAAAAATTGTATTTTCCAGTAAAATTTCTACACAGTACTCATTGCCACACGGGCCAGAATATGCAATCAAATTCCGTGAAATTAAATGAAGTTTTTCGTTTAGACCTTGCATCGAACACTTATGTTATTTAAGTTTTCATGAATCGCAAATAGGGAATTAATACGGTTTGATTTGTAACGGAAATAATATAGCATGTAGTAAGTAGGGTACTTGCCTGGAAACGTTTTGGCGATGCACGGCAGAGGCAACGGCACGAACGCGCGATGAACGGCACGGTTAGAGTTCGCGGCCTCGGCTCGCGTTTCGGGTTCGTCGTCGGAGATGTCTCGCGATCACCGGAGGCGGAGTGTGGTGCTGCGGATCTCTAGGGATGTGCTGGGGTCGACGATGGTCGGCGGGGTCGCTCTGGTGGAGGGCAGCAGCGGGCGTTTGGAGGTCGCAGCGAGGGTTTGAAAGAGAGAGAGAGAGAGAGGTAGTGGGGGCTCGAGTTCGTAGTGATGGTGATGATGCTGGTGATGTAGGGGTGTCGACGAGGTGGTTCAGGTGCAGTGGGGGCTCGCCGGCAAGAGGGTGCAGGCCTCGAGCTCGGGTGCAGTGAGCTCGGCGAGGGGTGTACAATGGAGGTGGTCGGTGGTGTGGGGAGTGGCGAGTGGGGCTAGAGCTCTGGAGAGAAGAGTGAGGGAGGAAGGACGAAACAATGGGGAGCTCGTCGGCGGCGAGGAGGCGCACAGGGTTCGGAGTTCGGTGGTGGGGTTCGGCTGTCGATGGGTTTTCTGGAGAAGTGGGGAGCTAGGTGGAGGAAGAGAGGAGGAGAAGGGAAGGAAGGCGAGGAGTTGGAGACGAGGTGATAGTCGTTTGTCGCCGTCGTCGGGGGTGAGGCAGGGGGTGTGGGAGTGCGGCTGGGGGTTGCGAGAGGTGGAGAGGAGTAGGAACGAAAGTTAGAGAGAGACGAGAAGAGATGAGCGGGATGGAAACGGGGTCGCGGGCGTGGCGCGAACGTGGGTCGTGGTTGCGACGAAGGTGGCGCGTCGACGACGTGGGGAGCGACGTGGGGACGCGCGGAGGAAGAAGGCAAAAGGAGCGGGAAATTTAGTGGGGTGGGGAAAAGGATTGGTAACGGGTCGGGTAGGTGCAGGGGTTTGGGTAAGGGAAATGGGCACGGGCTTGGGCCTTGGGGGGGCTTTAATTTAATTCATAATGAGAGAAGGGAGTGGGCCGGAGTAGCATGGGCTGGGGATTTGGAGAATAAATGGGGAAAAATAAAAGAGGAAAGGGGATAGTAAGGTTAGGAGTTTAATAACCTAATAAAAGATGTACAAAATATATATATTTAAATCAGGACAGTCCTGGATTATATTCCGGAAAGATACAGAAAATTTGTAGTAAATTCAGGAAAATATCTGGAGACTTATTTAATAAGATGTGCTAAATATTATAGGGGACTGGGTATAGAAAAGGGAGAACAATAAAGGGGAAGAATAAGAAGGTTTTGAGTAAAAGAAATAGTTTTAGGTAATCGGAAAAAGAATAAAAGAATTAGGATTTTTAAATACTTAAAATACTCATAAGTATAACTAGATAAACATGTAAGTGACCCCTCTTAAAAGACACAGCTATTGACGCATAAAAGAACTGAGTGCTACAGGGGCGTGACAGCTACCCTTCTCAGTCATCCATGGCTAGTAGTTCACTACCCACCGACGCCAAGGATCAAAGCCCTCGCCAAGAGGCACCGGGCAGCAACCCTGCTCGGCCCGTCCTTAGCAGGCCTCTTACGGCCGCTCCCGCACTAAGGATCAAAGCCCTCGCCAAGAGGCACCGGGCAGCAACTCTGCTCGGCCCGTCCTTACCAGACCTCTTACGGCCCCTCCCGCGCTAAAGATCTAAGCCCTCGCCAAGAGGCACCGGACAGCAACCCTGCTCGGTCTGTCCTTAAGGATCCAAGCCCTCACCAAGAGGCACCGGGCAGCAACCCTGCTCGGGTCGTCCTTACCAGGCCTCTTACGGCCCCTCCCACGCTAAGGATCAAAGCCCTCGCCAAGAGGCACCGGGCAGCAACCCTGCTCAGCCCGTCCTTAAGGATCCAAGCCCTCGCCAAGAGGCACCGGGCAGCAACCCTGCTCGGCCCGTCCTTTGCAGGTCTCTTACGGCCCCTCCAGCGCTAAGGATCAAAGCCCTCACCAAGAGACACCGGACAACAATCCTGCTCGCCCCGTCCTTAGCAGGCCTCTTACAGCCCCTCCCGCGCTAAGGACCAAAGTCCTCGCCAAGAGACACCGGGCAGCAACCCTGCTCGGCTCCTCCTTAGCAGGCCTCTTACGGCCCCTCCCGCGCTAGGGATCAAAGCCCTTGCCAAGAGGCAACCGGGCAGCTATCCTGCTCGGTTATCCCTGGTTGGTAGTTCCCTACCCTACGACGACAGGGATCTAAGCCCTCGCCAAGGAGCACCGAGCAGCTCCAACGCTCGGCAATTCTTTGGAGAGCACCAACCTTCTTACAACAAAGGTTCGTCCATACTATTCAAGTAAACGATCACCACCTCGACTCCGGGGGCTGGAGGACACCGACCTTCTTACACAACGGTTAATTGACAAGCACTCGAAGGGCGATCGTTATCTAAAACACCGGCCATCGATCTGTGGCCTAACGCTTGATCGAGGACAGAACTGACAAGCTCAAGTACTCACGCAGGGAAAGCATTGTCACGTAGAAGAAAAAGACTAAGTTTCATTCAAACTTCCTAAATCTTTTACAAGGTATTCTGGGCTCCCCAGCCTTCCCAAATTGCCCGTAGGCTTACAAAAAGAAAGAGAAAAAGGGAAAGGATCAAAGCCCTCGCCAAGAGGCCACTGAGCAGCTACCCTGCTCGGCCAATCCTTAGCGAGTAACTTCTTACCCATCAACGCGATGGGTCCGAAGCCCTCTTCGCGAGGCCGCCGAGTTTCTTCCTGCTTGGCGCATCCCCAGTGGGCAGCCCCCTACCCATCAGATGCTGAGGATCTAAAGCCCTCCTCACGAGGCCGCCGAGTTTCTTCCCGCTCGGCACATCCCCAGCAGGCATCCTCCTGCCCATCAACACGGTGGGTCCGAAGCCCTCCTCACGAGGCCGCTGAGTAGCTTCCTGCTTGGCGCATCCGCAGCGGGTAGCTTCCTACCCTATAAAGACACGGATCCAAGACCCGCCGAATAAACCCATACTCAACGCGTGATCAGCGCCTCAACTCCGGCAAAAGAAGGATACCGACATTCCCACACTCGTCCTTCGTTCGACTCATACTTGATGCGCGACAACGAGAACGCCGTGCCATCCATCCCCGAACAATCCACCACGAGGAATTATCAGCGCCAAGCCGCACAGAAAGAACCAAGCAGTCCACTCTCGGCCCGACCCACAAATAGATCGGAACGAGAGTGGGGGGCTAATGATGATGCTCAATAACGGTAGTTCCTTATATCATGACGCGTGGCGGATAACGTGTCACATGCGTAAGCTAGTTAGTCCCTTGAGGGCCACGGAGGGAGAACCAATGTGCTACAGTGGGGCTTCCCGCAAATCCTGCCTCCGAGGTTGCACCCCACTGCTTACCCCGAGCACTTCAGCAGCCAAGACAGCTGTCCCTTTGCTCTACTCCGAGTTATCACAGTCCCGAGCTTCCTCGGCCATCCGGCTGGCCTCCGAGCCTTCCTTCGGGCTGAGCTTCCTCGCCCCCCCCCCCCGGCTGGCCTCCCAGACCATCCCTCGGCTCGCCTCCGAGCTATCACAGAATCAAGACGCCTCGGCCTCCCGCTCGTACCCGAGCCTCCCACCGAGCTCATCTTCCTCGATCTCAATCAGACCGACCCACAGCATTGATCACCGGCGCCTCCGCCACGGCTCCGCGAATCTCGCCATGCGCGAGATATCCGCCGCCCACGATCTCGCGTTCCACGCCATCACGATCCCCCATTAACGAGCCTGTCTCGTCATTAATGCGGGATCCCGCCTATCAAGCGAGTGTGACGCCAGGGGCGTAACGGCCGGCGTGATTCTCATGCCCGTCTGCCCTTTGCTGCCGCTATATAAACTCCTCTCTCAGACGATCGAGGTACGCAATTCTTTCCACTAGACCGCTACTCTGTCCAACTTGCATCACTAACTTGATCGTCGGAGGGTCCAGGGTGGCACAACCACCCTGGGACTTCCTTGCAGATAGCTCGGTCACAACCACTCAAAGCCCATTGAGATCCGCACGCTAAAGGAGCCAACCCCGAGATCGAATCTTAGTCGTTCGCCATTACACGAAGAGATCAACGGAAGATAACATCTGAAAGAGAACAGAGGCCCCCATCAAGACTAAAATGCCTTTTGGAAATAAAAGACTGAAACCTTTAGGAATTCAACCATTGGGCGCTCTCTCTCTCTCTCTTATATATATATATCGATCTTGAGGCACCCTAGCTAAATATATCCCTGCCAATTTTCATACACAAACCAATAACATTGCCTCACTTCCTCTACACAAATCAATATCCTTCCTCTTCAACCCATCAAAATTCACACCACCAACCAACAAACCTGTAATGATCAGACAACAACCTCAAAATTACAAAAAACTAATTAGTGCACTTGTTAATACCAATGGACTACCACAAAGCAACAAATTGGTTTAAAGAAATACCCACAAAGCGATCTGCCTCTATAAAGAAATAAAAAAGACATCAACTTTTTGATTGCAGGGACTTGGACCAATGGTCAGTGACCCAAATTAATGAGCGAAGCTAGCTTGCTCTTGGGGTTTCTAAGAAGTTAAGGTAATTTTGGTTAGCGAGGTCGAGGAGATTTGTGGTGAAGACCTTGTAGTCATCGGTGACGATGTCATGGAGATGGGTTAAGTCAGTTTTGAGGAGATTAATTGGGTTCAATTAGGTTGCATAAATTAGGGCAAGGTTGAGATGAGAGCAACCAATTGCGGATAGGATTGATTTTGAGAAGTTTGGATGATGAATTCATAAGAATGTAGAAGAAGAAGAAGAAAATGAATACGGAATTGGATGATGAGAAAGGGAAAGAGGGTGGTTAGGTCTTAATAATGACCGGGTCCCAATTAAGGTCATACCATTCCATTTATAGATTTATTGTCAAAATTATTATATGAAGGCTAAGTCTATTATGCAAGTCTCATTCCTGCCACACAAAGTGATTCATTCATTGTCCAGGTATTGAAGATAATATTTGGTAGGTATAGACACCAGACTTATATATTCTTGAGACTTAGAGCGAGATACGTGTATTATTCTTTATTTTTAGCTTGATGATGTTTTGGTCTTCTTTATTTTCTTTCTATGATTGATTTTCGCCTTAGGCGTTGTATATTTGTATATTACGTGGTTATGATTCCACCAATTGGCGAAGAGCTAGTTCCTGCTTGGGGATGCTTATATTATTGCTGTGGTGTATTGATTTTGGATCAAATTTTACAAAGGATGTGCTGCCCAAAATTTCAATGACGAAAATATTTTCAAAGATTGTATATAATCCACTTGCATTTTCATATAATATTTCTTATACTTTTAAAAAAAGAATTTTGAATTCATTATACCGTTATTTCAAAACTGCACCTCCATTATTTTCCGAAAACCGTTTAGATTTCTGGGCTTTCGACTTACTTGGGTTACGGTGGGGTTCTATAAACTTCACGTGAGTGCCGGTCACGTGCCAATTTCGGGTCATGACAGACACATTGTTCAACCGTCTTCTCTTTTTGAGACGTGAGTTATCTATTGCTGATCGCAGTTTTATATAACTCGAAAATAAATATCAGTTAAAAAATGCCTCTAAACAATTAATCAATTTCAAGCAGGATGAAAAAACATGAGAAACTCGAATGAAATTTTCAGTCTTTTAATTCCGTATGGTTAAACTTAAAAAAACCAAAACAAATATCCTAAAGAGTCCGAATGAACATTTCAACTAACACGAAGGGGCAAAAATTAATTTTCCAATCATTATGATATATATACAGAGAGAGAAAGAGGTCAGAGAGAGAGAGAGAAGGCGTCAGTTGAAAATTTCCTTAAAAAGTAGGGCCGGAGTTTAAATTTCCACAACGCATGAATTTTGGTTGATAAACTTGCAAAGGGCAAAATGTAAATTTGCTTAAAATGTAAGGAGGTGAAGATAGAAGATAATTTTCCGTGGTAAATAACCAAAAAGAGCAGAGTATGGCTCTTGCGTACAGCTTTATTTTTATATATATATATATATATATATATATATAAAATAATGGTGGACAAAAGCCATTAGAGGGAATTTCCTCCTATGGCGTCGAAAAAGTACGTCCTCCATCGTGTTTTCCGACGATCGGAATCCATCATCTTCATCATTATTATCTAAGATGTGGGTACGCTAAATTTCATATGATTCTACAACTTTTTCACCGTTGATTTAGCCATGTAAAAAGTTCTATTATCGGTAAACCGTTAATTTTGAACCCACTAATTCAACGGTGAAAAAGTTGTAGAATCACATGAAATTTTGTGTACCCATAACTTAGATGATAACGATGAAGATGATGGATGCCGATCGTCGGAAAACACGATGGATGGTGTACTTTTTCGACACCATAAGGAGGAAATTCCTTTCTATGGCATCTTGCCTCCATTATATATATATATATATATATATATATATATATATATAAACCATAGGAGGAAATTCCTTTCTACCGCGTCTTGTCTCCATTATTCTCATATATATAGAGAGAGAGAGAGAGAGGGGGAGGGGGGGGGAGCGCAGGGGATTTCCTCCTATTGCGTCGGAAAAATGCACCCTCCGTGATTTTTTTCGACGATCGGCATACATCACATTCATCTTTATTATCTAAGATGTGGATACACCAAATTTCATATGATTATACCATTTTTCACCGTTAATTTAGTTGGTGCAAAATTAATGGTTTACCGACAATAGAACTTTTTACATTGCTAATTCAACGGTGAAAAAGCAGTGGAATCACATGAAATTTGGTGTATGCACATCTTAGATGATAACGATGATGATGATGATGATGGATGCCGATCGTCGGAAAAAATGGTAGGGGTTGGAATTTTTCGACGCCATAGGAGGAAATCCCCTCCTATGTACTCTTTTCTTCATTATTCTCATGTGTGTGTGTGTGTGTTTCAAAATGTGACTTCTCGTACTTATTAAGAGAGAACTGAGTTGGCATTGGATCATATAACTTTATCAAGGTGCGGGGCATAGAGCCTAATAGTGGGCAATTGGAGTCTGTGGGGAGGATACCCGGGATCGAAACCAGGATCTTCAATTTAGTGCTTCGAATAGAGACACACGGGGCCGATGGGCTTCATTGCGGTCAAAAATAATATAACTTTATCAAGTCTTTCATGTTGATTTGGTTTCATGGTTGATCATGTTTCGATGGGAAAAGACGACCATAATGATGAAGGACCATGGAGGGTGAGAAATTAGGGTCTGGATCCTCTCCTAAGCTGGAATGTACCATGCAAAGTTGTTAATTAAATTGCGATATGAATTACATATCTTTTTTTTTCTGAATCGTATCGTTTATCGTATCGAATCGTAAATCGTAAGAAATGATATTCGTTTATGCAAAATTGAAGCAATTATATATATATATATATATATATATATATATATAAAATAAATAATAATAATAATAATTATTATTATTATTATTATATAACCAAACTAGCAATACATGACAATACATTGTATAAAAATGCAAAATCTAATAAAGAATGCATAACTCGATAAAATTCTGTGAATATATGATTAATTATAGTAATTAAAATAATTAGTCAATTGTCATATGCTTAAGCAAGGATGAGACGGCAAGAAAGTCGAGGGCAAGCTATCAGATCAAAGTCTCAAAGGCCAATAAGCTCAAAAGTCTACTTGCAAGAAAGATAGGAAGAGATCGAAAAAGGATTAGAAAATTAGGAATTTTGTCACTTTGGGGTTAAAATAAAACTAGATCTTTGAAATATTCACACCTGGTGTAAAAACTTCAAACCCGACCCATTTACTGAATTGATTCAAATCTTGAAGCTCAATAACCGTATCAAATCGTATGATACAAATCGTGAATCGTACAATTCGATCGTAATTTGATACAGTCTTGCGATATGTATCAGAGTTTCGTAAATTATAAGATTGTAATAAATATGGTACCATTATTTCCCGTGATGCAAATATGCAACAAGATTGCATATATATAAATATATGAGAATAAATAATAACAGCTAAAAATTTGGAATAGTTGCATGCTTGGTGCAAGCGTCCAAAATGTGGTAAGAAAAAAAAAACAAGGACGAAAATCACACCACCTCTCTCTTTTCTTTCTTGCACTCATGCACACTTGGTATATATATACACCAACCATGCAATCATCAAAACTTTCTCTTTTCTTGCACTCATGCACACGGCCTCTTCTTGCATTTATAAATTGCTACATCACTACTAATTCTACCCCAATTAAGCTCATGCCAAATTAAAAATGAAGCAACACTTGGCCATATTCCTTGCTCTTTTTGTGCTAACTGTGATCCATAACAGCACATCACAGGCAGCTATCCACTGCAGTGATGTTATCAAGGACTTGACTCCCTGCGTCCGCTTTCTCACCAGCGACGGCAGTGGGACCCCGTCGGCCGCTTGCTGCAGTGGCGTCTCAGCCGTGAAATCCTCTGTGTCGAAGAGGGCCGATAAGAGGGCTGCGTGCAAATGCATCATGTCGGCTGCATCGAAAATGAAGATGATCAACTCTGCTGCAGTGCAGGCGCTGCCAAGGAGCTGCAGGATCAACTTCCCTTTCACTCTCTCTCCTAATGTCAAATGCTCCAAGTACGTACCTATATATTCTCCTATCCTTTGATCATATTATTTTTAAGGCTTAAATCCAAAAACACTACCACCAAAACTTTACCGGTTTTGGCAACTAATTATCAAATAGTCTCAAAATTACGAGAAATCACCATGGTTAACAGTCAACTTTATTCAACGCCTTATGGAGTAATGGGATTAACTGTGTATGTAAAATGTCCATTTTGCCCTTTCAATTGAATTAAATAATTTTCAATTATTTTATTAATACTTGTTAATTAATTAATAAGCACACCGGCCAAATGGAGGAGGTGGCTGACGGTGGCAGCGAGAGAGAAGGGCGGAAGAAGTGGCTACGACATGGTGGCGAGAGAGAACGGTGACGGTGGCTAGGGTTAGTATTAGGGTTTGGGTTAGTAAATGGAGGAGGAAGAAGAAGAAGAAGAAGATGATGATGATGAAGAGACGGCAAGGCAGCTAGAGCATCGCCGGCGAGGCTGCTAAAGCATCGGTGGCGAGGCCGCTAGCGAGGGGTTGGCGGCAAAAGAGAAGGGCAGGCAATGGGCTGGTTAGGGTTAGGGTTATGATTAGATGAAAAGTTGATTTAGGGAGAAGAAGATGACGAAAGATATCCCACGAGGAGGCGCTGAGGTGGTTGATGTGGCGGGCCGGCGGTGGTGAGATGAAGGATGGCGGCGGAGTTATGGGACGAGGGAAAAGAATGAGGATGAAGATGAAGCGGACAAGGATGGCGGCGGCTTGAGGGCGGCGGCCGCCGCAAGGTGGTCGGCATGGCGGTGATGACGACGGCGGAGGAAGAGGGGTGCTGGCGGTTAGGGTTAAGGATCGGGAGAGGATGAGGAAGAAGGGTATCTTCAGAATTTTTGCATTATTTATACTGACAGTGTCGCCATTAACCATGGTGGTTTCTCGTAATTTTGAGACTATTTGGTCGTTAATTGCCTAACAGTTTTTTGGATTTTAGCCTATTTTTAATGATTTTAGGGTATAGATGATTTGATTAATTTGTGTTTCTTGCAGAATTGCTTGAAAGGGGTCTCTAGCTTCTGGGCTGCTGCTGCAATCAATATGTGTGTTTATGTGATAATAGCATTGTACCAAGTTAATCAAAATCATGAGTCTGTGTTCTCTTGGTGTTTGAGAATATATATACTGAACGAATGATTTGTGTGTGCTTATTGCGATAAGAAAAGACCAGACTTGTTTACTTACAATTCTAAAGCTCTTTCGAATCCTCCGATCGCCATGCTGCAGAAAGTCACTGGAACAAAAGATATATACACATCTACGTGACTTAAATACCAAAGCTTTATTCTTATAATGCAAATCCAAGGACGATGACTTGTGTTATCTATTGATGGACTAGTTTTCTTGACGGTGCCAAAAATTAAAATAGTATAAAATCGAATCGAGGTGCAAATATAAATATAGTAAACCGAATTTGATCTGAAAGAAATTGCTTGACTCTAATATGACTCATAAGAAGCATAAATTACAGAACAGTAAAATAATCTCTCACACAAGAGCCTATAAACTATAAATACAAGTCGAGTACTCAGAGGTATTTACTTTTGAAAGATGGAGAGGGATCTCATAATATTTGGTGAGACTCAGTTGCTTAATTAATGGGAGGATTGATAAAAAGGATTATGATTGGTATCTTTTAATACCATTTTAATTCATAATAGGTCCAATAATTATTAATCAATATGCATGTACACCGTCCAAATTAATGGACGGCTAATATTCAACGATTGGCTTCACAAAGAGACCATTTCTCTTCTTATCCACTACCTACGAGACCCACTACCTACGAGACCAAGGATTATGCTTGAGATGTCAATAATGACCTGTTACCCGTTTAACCTGCTAGTTGATCCCTAAAACATAGCTTATGAGTCAAAAGTTTACAACCCGCTAAAATCTACCTGTACACAGCCAACCCGTTTGCAAGTATATCAAGGGTAAATTGTCTTTAAAAAAAATCAAGCATTTTTTTCCACTGTCAAAATCCCTTGACCTTGAAACGGTAGTCAAAAACCCCTAAGAATTTTTTCCTGCACTATGTATATAGTAGCCTGCTATATCTAACAAATTCATACAAACTATTTAGATATTGCAGGAAACGGTTTAGATATCACAGGCAACTGCTTAGATATTACTAGCTACTGCTCATATATTGCTAGCTACTAGATATAGGAGGCAACTACGAGATATCACAGGTAAAGGGTTTCTTGACAACTAAAAACTTTTTTAGGGGGTTTTGGCTGACTTTTCGAGGCCGGGGTTTTTTGACAGCAGAAATAAGTTCTTGGGTTTTTTTAAAACAATTTACCTAAAATCTTTACTATTATAATCAAACTAATGGGGGCATGTCAAATCGTTTCTCATTTTCATTGAAAAATACAAAAAGGAGAGAAAAATTCATGAGATGATTCAAAGTGAAAGTATGCTATGTCATTTTTTCATACACATGTTAATACCTTTATACTCTTCAACAATACTCAATACAAAATATCTTCTCTTTAGAAAATGAGCAAATTTAATTAAAAACCTCTTGGATTAATGACCATCAACAAAAGCATACAAAAATCTGAGTATAGCAAATTTTCTCCTTCGGCCGCATAAAATTCTAGTTAATTAAAATATATCCCTAGTTAACTTTTGTCCCTCTCCCATCCAAATATGTTAGTTCTCTATAAAAGACTGAAATACCTTTAGGAAATAAAAGACTGAAATACCTTTAGGTATTCAACGATTGGGTTCTCTCTCTCTATATATATATAGATCATGAGGCAGCCTAGTTAAATATATCCATGCCAATTTTCATACACAAACCAAAAACATTGCCTCACTTCCTCTACACAAATCAATATCCTTCCTCTTCAACCCATCAAAATTCACACCACCAACCAACCAACCTGTAATGATCAGACAACAACCTCAAAATTACAAAAAATTAATTAGTGCACTTGTTAATACCAATGGACTACTACAAAGCAACAAATTGGTTTAAAGAAATACCCACAAAGCGATCTGCCTCTATAAAGAAATAAAAAAGACATCAACTTTTTGATTACAGGGACTTGGACCAATGGTCAGTGACCCAAATTAATGAGCGAGGCTAGCTTGCTCTTGGGGTTTCTAAGAAGTTAAGGTAATTTTGGTTAGCGAGGTCGAGGAGATTTGTGGTGAAGACCTTGTAGTCATCGGTGACGATGTCATGAAGAGGGGACACTTCCTTTTATATATCCCGGCCTTCCACTCTCTTCCAAAAGTCTTAGTGCCTTCATGTGCCAACCTCTTATAAATAAGATGACATCAAGATTTAGTGGATGGAAGTTCAAATTTCTCTCCATGACCGGACAATACAAACTTTTTCGATCGACCCTACTCGCTTTTCAAATGTATTGGTCTCAAGCCTTCCACCTTCCGGAAAAGGTTTTAAAGAAAGTGGAATTTATTTGTCATGGGTTTTTGTGGGGGCAATTCAAAACTTTGTACCATTAAATGGTGTGATATTTGTAGGCCAAAAGAATAGGTGGTTTGGGAATATACAGTCCACATGATTACAATCTTGCATCAGGACTAAAGCTTTGTTGGAAACTTTACCACAAAGAGGGACTTTAGGCTTTATAGACTCACTCGGTTTTTGGGGCACCTTCGAGAAAATACAATTTATGAACCTTTTGGACCACCTCATCATCGTGAAGATCTCCTAACATGGGAAGCATTTTTCATACAAGAGATGCATTTAAAGATAGAATTGAATATCGGATTCATGAAGGAACTTCAACTTATATATTTTTAGATGCTTCGATCGCAGGAAGAACTCTTTTCGCAGGAAGAACTCTTTTGGATATTTTAGATGGTAATTGACATATGATATTAATGTTCCACTTGACGCTAAGTTGTCGGTCCTTATTTGAAATGGGGAATGGATTTTACCTCATTCTACTTCACCATAAATGGTTGAGGCATGTAGGTTGATTCGACCGATTAATATTGATGGATCTATCACCGACGATACTTTATTTTGGAAACCATCTCATTTTGGAATATTCACCATAAAATCGGCGAAAGCATCTCTTCTACCACAACCTTCCTTAATATATTCTTAGGTTAAATTTGTTTGGTTTCACAAATCCATTCCGAAAAACCCTTTTTGTCTATGACAATCCATTTTTGGAAAATCGAAGGCCCCTGATTTACTTCATGTAAGGGGTATAGGTGATGGAGAACAATGCATTTTATACAATGCAAAATCCGAAAGTCACAAGCCTATCTTTTTTAGTATGAATTCTCTAATTGGATAGTCCGAGCATCATTAACACGTTTGCAAACTTTACAATTAACCATCTAATGTACATGATATCATAGATTTTATCCAAATGAAGGTATCATGTATGAAACCAATTGGAGCACTCGTTCGTATTGTGGTTGCAAATATCGTTAGGTATGTTTGGAAAGGACGAAATTATCGAATTTTTAGGTCTCAATTGAGATCTAAAGAGATTTTTCTTCGGGATGTTATCTTCGATGCTTCAATTAGGATGGCTAAACCTTTTGATGATACGGATCTTGGTAGTGGATCAATTGCTCGAAATTGGAGTGCACCACCTTTTTTTTTTAAAAGTGGGATCTTGAGCTATTATCTTGTAATAGCCTTAATTTTGTTCATTTGTATTTCGTTTTCATTTTATAATTATCTTATTTAAAATATATAAAAATTTGGGCTTTTTGCCCTCGCCTTTGGAGAAAAAACTATACCTGTTAACCAATTGGGCTTAACATGGTTGGTATCAATTTCCTCTTCAATATGAGAAGTCACAAGCTCGATCTCCGAACAAGATTGATTTAAAAATTTAAAAAAAACCTATACCTGTTTCCTAACAGCTACCTAAGGGTAGATATTAGAGTATGTGTTTAAGAAATATAAAGTTTAGGGTGTGATTTTAGCAATAACAAAATTTCAGGGGTGCAAAATTAAAAAAAAACCTAAAGAAAAATCTTAAAATTTTTAAGCTCAGAGAAAAAGAGAAACCCATAAAAATCTTAAAACAAAGGTTGCATTGACATTTGGAAATCATACATCGAAACAACTAACAGCTTTTGATTCATTTGGTAAAATGTATATATTTCTAGTCAAAAATCATACATCGAAACAACTAACAACTTTATATTTAGTTCTCCTCCAAGCTTCAAAACCCCTGAGCCCTCCTCAAAAATCTCGTTTTCTTTTCCCCCCATATGTATCATGTCAAACTCCCCACAAAACCCTCTCCATCTCTCTCCGCTCTGGTCACCTTCCTCTTCCGCACCCACCCCTCAGCCCTCCCTTCTCACCCCTCTCCTTCACCTTCTCCCCAACCCCCAACCCCTCCTCCTCCTCTTACCGGCGGTGACCACGCCCCTTTCTCCTCTCTCCTCCACTCTCTCTCCCAACCCCAACCCCCATCCTCCTCCTTCGCCATCGCCGCGAGAATCCTAAAGCTCAACCCCAACCCCAACTCCCTCTTCATCCTCAACCTCCTCATCAGTTCCCTCTCCAAGTCCCACCACCTCCCCAAAGCCCTCCATCTGTTCCGAAACAGCTCGATCGAGCCCGATGCCGTCACTTACAAGACCCTCATCCATGGCCTGCTCAAAGGGAACAAGATCCAAGAGGCAATGCAGATGTGGGAGGAGATGAAATCAGGAACTGGGTGCTGCATCTCAGAACCTACACCATTGTAATCGGTTTTCTTTGTAGAGCTTGTAAAGTTGAGAAAGCCTGCAACTTGTTCGACGAAATGGTTGAGAGAGGATTGATCCCCGACGTGGTCGTTTTCACCGCTCTCATCAATGGTTTTTGTGATGCGGGTCTTGTCGATAAGGGGTTGGAGTTGTCGGAAGAGATGGAGATGAAGGGAGTTCCGCGGAATGTTATTACTTATAGCCGGGTTGATTAATGGCTTCTGTAAAGATAGGCGGTGGGAGAAGGTGAAGGAGATTTTGGTTTCGATGGAGAAGTGGTGGGGGGGGGGGGGGTTGATCGATGGGTTGTGTAAAGATGGGAAGGGGAAGGAGGCGATGAGATTGTTGGGTTTGATGGTGGAGAAAGGGGAGGAGCCGAACACGGTGACTTGTAACGTGTTGACCAATCAATTGTGTAAGGAAGGATCGGTTGATGACGCGGTGGTGTTCTTGAAGAAGATGGTGGAGATGGGGAACTCACCGGATGTTGTGACTTATAACACTTTGATTGCTGGCCTTTGCGAGGTAGAGAAGGTCAACGAGGCATTGAACTTGCTCGAGGAAATGCTTGATGGGAAACGTAGCGCTAAGCCGGATATGTGGAGCTTTAACTTGATCATACATGGGTATTGTAAGAGAGGAAACATTATCAAAGCATTGGATGTCTACGAGAAGATGACGAAAAGTGGTTATAAATGTGATTTGATGACTCACAATGTGTTGATTGTGGGGCTATTGAAGATTCAAAAGGCTGGTAGGGTGCGGGAGCTTTTTAAAGAGATGATCAGTAAAGGGTGGGAGCCGAATAAGTTTACATATAGCATTATTATAAATGGATTTTGCAAGATGGGCATGGTTGATACCGCCGAAAGATTTTTACAGAAAATGAAGGAACGAGGAATTCGTGTTGATTTCTTTGACTACAATTCATTACTAGGAGCTATGCGCAGAAAGGGAATGGTGGATCAAGCAATGCGTTTGCTTCATGAAATGGGCGATAATTGCAAACCTAATGTTATAACCTTTACCACTCTTATTAATGGAGCTTGCAAATCTGGGAACTTTGAACACGCCAAGGAATTGGTACAAGATATGATTTATAGAGGTTTGAAGCCTGACGCAATAACCTATACCGCTTTGATAAGTAATTTTGTTAAGGCAGAGAAATTGGATGAAGCCAAGAAAGTTTTTCAGCAGATGCTTATTAGTGGAATTTCTCCGGATGCGGTTGTTTATGATACATTACTTCTTGGATTTAAAGAGAAAGGGGAAATGGGAGAAATTATTGATTTGCTTCGTCATATGGCTGCTAATGACGTGGTTCTAGATATACAAGTGGTCAAAACTGGCTTGAGCTCTCTAACTATTGATGGAGACGATCATGCCATCTTAAAATATTTACCCATAATCTCAAAAGACATGTCTAAGGGGACAAGCCTCTCATGTAATGAATTGCTAAAGGAACTCCAAAAAACTCGCCCCGAGCTCCAACTGCAAACTGCTTAATGATTTTCTATGGTTTCTCTATTGCATATGTGGTTGTTCTTGTAACTACAGGATCACATCATTCGGTATGTTACTATATTCTCTGTATTTTTAATTTTTTCGTTTGCTTGGATGCATTATTGTCTATTCTGCTAACAGTTCTAACGTGAATTAGTAATATTTACTTAGTTGTATGGAACACCCAACAAACCTAATTTCGATGACAATGATCATCACAAAAGCATGCATAATAGTAACATCCATTTCAGGAAGCTTGTAAGATTTTTTAGAAGTTAGCAGTATATTCACCATGGATGCACTCATCGACTAATTTGTACTTGCTGTCTTTAGTGCCATTTCTATGCGTTCTCCATTTGGTGGAGTTTCTGATTAGATGTTTTGATTCTGAAGCTTGTAAGCTTTTGTAATGTTAATAAGTTTTTAAAATAAATTTAGGTTGTAGGTTTTGTTGGCTTATTACATTTTCCCCACCTGCATGTTGCTTTATAAATTAGGCTTGCTATTGATGATAGGCATAGTATATAGTTTAGTTATTTTCCTGCAGTTGTTTCTAATGGTTGTTCATGTGATTCCATAAAAAAATGGCACCATTTCTTTTCTTTTTTTTGGTGGGAGGGATATGCCACTATGTTTAAACTAGAAGCTAAGCAGAATGACCGATTCTCTTTATTTTCCTTCTCTTTCTTTCTGCCTTTTTTGCCTCTTCTGGGTCCATGTTAGCTTATTTAATTAGCTTCCTAAAATGTATATTGTGAAAATAAAGGTTAGATGAAGATCAGAGTCCAAAAAGAATATAGAATTAGAACTATCAATTCAAAGGATATATAAACAAGATGTTGGAGGAGACCGAGTCGAAAAAAACACAATGAAATCATATGTTTATGATTATTTTGGCTAACTGTACATTTTAATTATTTCAGAAGAAAAGATCACATGCAAAACAATATTATAAGCATAACCAAATAGAGTGCAGCATGTAAAGAGACAAAACATGTAAAGGAGTAGAGGACGTGGAGATGATGTTTGGTTGAAGCATTTGTCAAACACTTGATTGGGAAAACGCGAAACTTTTTACCGATACAAAGTTGCACTATCAGTACATGCTAGATAAATAAAAATATCAACCGATCCTGCCATATCATAAGTCATAATTGAGACGTAAAGGAGGAAGCTATCCCAGATCACTATTGGGACACTATCGAACAGAATCAATTTCACCGGTTTTTATTCAGTCCACTCATATTGCTATACAGAACTACAAAGGCACTAACTACAATATCAATGACCATCCCCTATGAGAGATCACTATTACCGAAGAAGGTTGCTATAGTTTTTGCCAACCTGAAACAAAAAGGCAAGAAAAATAAAGTCAAATTGAATGATAATAACCTTTCAGGTATAAAAAAGCAAATGGATCAGAAAAATATGACGGCAAGTCTGTAAAATTGAATGGTACATGATGAAGACATAGTGACCGACTCGTCAATGCTCTCCTTTAGGCCAGTCATACCCATGCTTCCAATATTTGTTTGCCAATATTAAACCTTGTAGTGTCAATCATTCACCATCTCCTAACATTTTCATTAAGCTTTAACCATCCAATCGGATGCACAATACCAACAACTATGTGTTTGATATTGCCAACATTAAACCTTGTAGTTTCAACTCATTCACCATCTCCTTAAAAAACGTTCTAACATCTTCATCAAGGGTTGATCATCCAATTTACCGCATAATATCAACAACGATGTGTTTGATATTCGCAACAGTAAACCTTGAAGTGTCAACTTATTCACCACCTCCTTAAAAACACTCTTAACATCTTCATATTATTAACAACGATGTGTTTGATATTAAAATGTCTTGGGACTAGCACCCCTAAATGGTTACCCAACTTTCTGCTCTAATGTGGTATTGTTTTATCAGTTGTCTTTTAACTATCTCAAAGTTTTTTGTTTGCATTCCAACAGCTTTGATATTTTTTCCATATTGCAAGGGAAAAACAATATCGCAAGAAATCAAAAGGCCAAGATGCAACCTAGAGGGGGTTGTATACGGTTTAAAGCAAAATCTTGTCAAGTTAGCAGCCAATTTTACAAACACCACAAGTTATACAATATTAAATAATTAAACAAAATTTAAGAGCAATAAATAGGAAAATCAAACACAACGGTTCAACATTTTATATATACCACATCATTGTGAAACCTTGTCTTTAGGATTTTCCCAAACCATTATTATACTACATCCAGTGTAATATTTCAGAAAATATAAAATATTATTTTTGGAATTTAATATTAAAATAATATATTACCCGAAATCTGTCCGATTTGCGAAATTGGGGTTTCCGAAAAAGGGTATAAATATATACCAATAATTGTGAAATAAATGGAAATTAAAATGATTTATTCATTTAAAAATATGTTTAAAGGATTTGGCATTTTTAAAATTTATTATATGCAGTTTGGATAAAACCCGATTAGTGCACTGCTAATCGTGATTAAGCCAAATCCGTGTTTCTACAGTTTTCATGGTTAGTACACCATAACATGTTTCATTTGGTTACATGTTCATTTGTGTTGTTTTATGTCATGGTTTTATTATGGTGAGAAAAGGAGGAAATTGTGTCGTGATGACTTGAGGAGAGAGAGAGAGGAGACATCATGACGAGAGTGAGCATACTAGGAGAGAGAATGAGAGTGAGAAAGAGAGAGAGGGAGAGAGGGCTGCCCATTCTTTTTCCCCACCATTTTATTTCTCCTTCTTCTTCATCCTCAAGCCCCTCATTCTACCCTCATGACCCATCTCCAATCTTTCATGAAAACCCTATACCCCTTCACAAAAGATGATCACCTCCTCACCATCATCGCATTGGACCAAGCAAAGTGGAATTTTGACAACTTTGAGAAGCTAGGGTTCTCTTGAGTTTCATCCATGAGGTATAATCCTTTCCATTTAGTTAGTTTTAAGTTTCTTATGTTCTAGTTTAGTTTAGAAGCGGTTTAGTGGTGTTTTGTGAAGTTAGAAAATTCTAGAGAGGGTTTGGGTGACTTGTGGACTTGTGAGCTGTAGTGAGAGTGTGCAAGACCCTAGAAATTCAATTCTGGACCTAGAACAGAGACCATAAACTTAGATTGTATCCATGTCAGTTTTGTTGCATTATGTGTGCCTACTGTGAATCTGGAGCAACCCGGGTAATTTCTGAGCTTACCAAACAACTCCAGGGACCAAATTAGGGTATTAGGAGACCACCCTGACCAGACGAACCAAAACGGAGCAACTATGGCCGAGGTGGCTGGATTTTGTGGGTAGGTGGCCGGCCATTCTGTGTTGGTTGGGTTCCAGGTTGTCCCAGTAGCTCAAATACCCCATATATTACACCCTATACTTGTTTGTTCATCCCAATTTCACCTAAGTCAAAATCTGGGAGCACTTTGGTATGGTTTTTGGTTATGTTTTCCGTATTTTGAATGTTAAGTTTTGCGATTTGGTTTTCTAATTGGTTGTTGGATGTTTGTACATCAACAACAAGGGTTGTTTGGTTGATTTTGTACGCGTAAGCTATAGGTTCTAACCTATGAGCAATGCGTGTGCCGTATTGGATTTCAGAACTTGATTTTAATAGCGTTGCGATATGTGTTGTTATTGTAGGTACCTTCGCGTGGATTCCGAGACGACGGAGCATGGCATCATCAACTTCGGCAAGCGAAGACCACAGTGAGTAGATCTATATCTACGAGGGAAGTCGGGTGGATGGCGTATAGCACCCCCGCAAACTTTGATGGAAACCGATTTATATATATAGATTACGATTAATGAAACCTTTAATAGAAGACTATAGATAGAGTAACAAGGTACTTAGAGAACCATATTAGAAACTAAGGATAGTTAGAAGTGATATGATACGACTAGTATGTGATGACGGAATTTGAGGATGACGATTGACGATATTGCCGTTTAGGGTACTATAGGACTAGATAGCCGACGTAAATGTGTAATCCGAACCATACCTATTTCCAACCCGAAGAATCGTATGTATCTTTTAAACAGATAACTTGAGGGACGTTACGGATTTTCAAATGATATCTTTTCCTTAAAAACACCGTAGTCCCTACTTTCAGAAAGAGTACATGTCACAACTGCATTGGATGCCTGGGCAACCTGGGGAGTCAAAGCGAAAACCCGAGCCTGGCCCCTACCCGCATCCTGACGTCCTCTCCCTCGGTCTCCTCATCCCTTCTGAGTACGTCCGGCAAATCTACAGCCTCGCGGTGCAACGACCTAGCGTATTGTAGCAGCTGGTGGAGGAAGTAATGCCATCGAAGAAGAAGGTGGAGGGGGTAAAGCAGCCTGCGGAACTACAGTCCCTCCCTGGAGCCTACAATCCCTAGAGAAATGCCCCGGATGCCCGCAACTAAAACATGTCGGCGGCGGCCTCTGCTCCTCAGGGTATGAGCCAAACATCCAGCCCTGAGCCCAACCTCAACCGATATTGCGGCCTGTAATGAATCTGCCTCGACCTCTGCCAAACTTCCTGGTAACTGACCCAATAGGTTTGGCCCTCTTCGATTCTGGAACAATCATCGTCTCGTTCAGTCGCTCCTCCACTCGCTGTTAGTGTATATGCCCTAGGGGCCATTATTGTATCATATTAGCTTGTATATTACTTAATGGAAGCTTAGGATATTCACAGTTATATTAACAGTCTTGCTAAACATGGTAGTATGCTATTTGGTTTATATCTATCTTAATATGTGTATATGTTAGCATATCGAGAATACATATTGATAGAGCCCTTAGGATCTTGCTTGACTACCAGCGTTGTGATGGTAGTCACACTAGTGGGGGCTGGGTAGTCTACAAGCACATCCTTTTTCAGGTCCCTAGTCGTAGGATTATCGAGACGGGGCATCGATACTCCGGAGTATACTAGTGTGTGCGCCTCTCATCCCAGTTGGGGAGATGGTCTATCCCACAGCTATCAGTACGTTGTACTAGAGATAATATATAGGTGCTCGTTGGGTTACGGGTACACCGGACAGGACTCGCAGGGAACTGTTGGTTTGTATTATACCCGTCGTCAGTTAACAGTTCCCAGGTGACATGAGTACAGCATAGTCCGTAGACTTGACACTGCTGCTTCGCCTCGAGTATGTTCCCACTGTTCTTAGATTGCTACCCTACCACGGCTCAAAGGAGTCGTGCAAACAGGTAGCGGTTGGGTGCAGTCCCGAAGCATTTGAAGGAAGTGGCGGTTGGATAGGATTCGTCTCTCCCGGTATTGGGAGTTGATATCGCGCTGTGTTTGGAGAGCCATTACGCAAAGTCCCTGGCCAGGGAAAGCGAGATTTACTGGTAGGATTTCCAGTAGCTTCTCAAGGTGTAATGGGCTTCACTCCGACACGACTTATACCGTTTTTAGGGGACTGACGCTTGCCGCCCCTCTAGGCCCGATATGCGATAGTCTTAGACGAACAGACCGGACTGTACGGAGATTGTCACATCAGGCTCAGTAGGAGTTCGGATGGGTTTCCTCATCGGCCTTCTTATCGACATCTACCTGGGGACCGTTACGTACAGCTAGTGCCGTTTGCGGCTGTAGAGTTACTAGGCACTCTCACAAGGGTCTATAAGGCATCAACCATGCCCGATTCAAAATTTAGACGTGCCGAACAACCCTAACCAAGATCTTAGACTAGAGATTAGGTGAAACATTAGCAAGTAAATAACTTTATTTCTAAGAGTTAGGGATTACAACCTTTGTAGTCCGTTCCTTCACTTCTAAAGCTCCGTGTTTAGGTCCCTTCGCTGCGATCATCGAGTATCCGGACTCAAGAGAGGCTCCATGAAAAGAAAGATGCAAGTTTGCTTCCGATCTTCGATAACAAAGATGATCTACCTTGAAGAAACTCAAGCCCAAGTTTTTGCTTTGCTAATCAAGTATTAACAAAGTAAACACCCTAATCTAAACAGCTAGAATAGATGAGGATGATGATGTAGGAATTTAGCTCTCATTTGTTTTCAATTTCTCACTCATTTTCATCACAAGTCAGAAAGCTAGAAGCTTTATCAAGAGGAAGAAGAAGATGAAAACCATTTGTGATGAACAATGAAAAGTAGTGAGGTTAGAAATGCAACCATGGGTTAAGTATGATAACTTAACCCATGTAGAGACTTAACCATGGTGAAGGGTTGGGTTGGGTTAACAAATATCAACCAAAATATTTTAGTTAAAAACAAAAGCAAAGCTTCAAGAAGGTTTAACCCTAATTCAAACTCTAACCATGTCTAAACTCCACAAAACATGTTGCATTTGTAACCTTAACTTGTTACAATATTATATATCACATATATAATATATTTTGTAACAAAATAAAATAATACAATTAACATATATCGTATATATATCAATGTATTACCCGAGTGAGAAAAAGAATCTTTTAGTGAGCTTATATTAGTTAATGTAATTTAATATATCAAATATATAATTATACATTAAATTATCGAATCAACACTTGATCCGATAATCTGGCTATTTCACAAATAACCGACTAATATAATCTGTATCAGTTCATCGAATCAACACTTGATCCGATGACCCGGCTATATCACATATACCCGGCCGATATCTCATATCGCGAGAATCTAATACGGTATCACATACACGTATTGTTCTCGGTCCCGCACATATCATATATGTGCTCCTACTCCGTTTTGCCTGAGCCAGGAAATCTCTGTGTAGGACTCTAAAGAATCGTCAATACGCTGGCAGTAGGTGATGATCATATCAAACACCCACAAGCTGCAAGCGGTCAGCTAAACGTAACAGCCACCCAGGTATTGAGCGATCAGAAGATCAACAAGCAAGCCTGTACTTTCTCCCGTGAATCCAATCAGTAACACTCCCGTACAGTCCGGTCTCTTCGTTTGATATGTCGCATATCTCGCCTAGGGGTGGTAAACGTCAGACCCCAGTAGCTTGATAAGTCGTGTCGATATGAGGTCTATAACAGTTCGAGAAACTACTGATAACACTTACCAGTAAATCTCAGCAACCCTGGCCAGGGATTTCCAGTTATAGCCAATCAAACACAGCGCAACATCAACTCCCTATACCGGGAGAGACGAAACCCCTTCTATCGCTCATTACCTCCATGTGATTCGGGACTGTACCCAAAAGCCACCTTTTTGCACGCCCTCTTGGACGTGGTATGATGGAAATCAAAACACGGTGGGAATCACACCAGACTCTATGACGATCTCGGGTCTACAGACTAACCTGTACCAGTGTCACCAGAGAACTGCCATTTGACGTGAGGTATAATACCATCTGAGAGTTCTTGGCGAGTCCGTCCAGTGTACCCAGTCTCCACTGAGCACCCGTATACATTCTCTGATGTCAAACACCAATAGATATGAGATCATCCATCGCCCATCATATGGGTCAAGAAGCGCATACGCTAGTCTACTCTGGAATATCGATGCCCTGTCTTGGTACTCCCATGACTAGGAACATTTCAAGGATGTACTTGGCGACTACTCTGTCCCCACTAGTCTGATCTGCATCATAGTCCTGGTAGTCAAGTACTCATCCTAAGGGCTTTATCAACATGTAATATAGAGACAATCAGAGTACATGTTAAGATAAAGAGTAATCAGATAGCATACTATCATGTCGAGCAAGAAAGTCCTCCCTATATATGTCCCAGCATCCACTACAATATACAACGCATGTACAGTAATGGCCTCTAGGGCATACATATAACTAACAATCTCCCACTTACACTAGGGCCATCTGTTGTAGTATCTCATACCCAACAATAAGTTGTGGTTGAAGTATCTCATACTCAACCATCCCATAAAAATCTCTACTGGGAAATAGGCCTTTGTGAGTGGATCCGCGCTGTTGTCCTCTGTGTCTACTCTCCTAATCTCGATCTCCCTGGAGATCAACCATCTCCATGATCAGGTAATACTGCCTAAGAATTATATCTGGATTTCTGATGGGACGGGGGTTCCTTGGCATAAGCCACAACTCCATTGTCACACAATGGTAGGAACGAAGTTCATCTTATGAACTTATATATATCCAGACTGCCTCTTTGGTAGCATCCTTGGTAACGATGTATCTTGCCTTTAATCGTCTAGTAAGTCACGGTATCTAGTTTGGAACTCTTCCAACATACCGTCCCTCCACTGAGGGTAAAGACAATGCCTGTGACTGACATTCAGTCGTCCTTATCACCCTGGAACCTTTCCAGTGATTCTCCCCACGATCGATTAATACTATCTCACTACAACTAGTGAGAATCCTAACATCCAATTAGATCTATCTCATAGATCCATAACTCAGGATTTATGAGGTATCACCTTGATCCTATATGGAGAATCTTTGTGATAAGAGGAGATTGACCCAACGTAGCATAGGAAACTCCTTCCCTATCAAGAGTATGTCATCCACGTACTCTACGAGGATCACCACCATACTCTCTACTACCTTTTTGTATATACAAGGTTCATCTATCATTTTGATGAAGTCAAACTCTTTGACTACCACATCAAAACAGACGTTCCAACTCCGCGATGCCTGATTTATCACATAAAACAACTTGCACACGTTTCCGCTGCTCCCACTGTCTACGAAGCCCTCTGGCCGTGTACTTATAGACGCTCTCTTCCAAATCAATATTTAGAAAAGCAGTCATGACACCAACCGCCAGATATCGTAGTCATGGTATGTAGCCGTGGCAAGTAGGATCTGGATAGACTTAAGCATAGCTTTGAAAGTCTCAACTTTTCCATGTACACCAAATAATCTTCTCAAGATATACTTGCTCCTGATAGGGATTTAACCTTTCAGATAAAGCAACCAAAGTCCATATTTTGTTGGTGTATAAGGATTCCATCTCAGATCGCTAAGCATCCAGCCATTCTTACAGAGTCCCACTCCTGATGGCCAACTCGAAACTAGTTGGGTCATCATCTCATGATGCAATCCTCTCTCCCACTGTCATAGAGAAGCCGAAGTATCTTTCAGGTACCAGATCAGCGGAGAGGCTGAGGTTCGTTGAAAACTATTGAATCCTCCGGGTTTACCAAATCATCAGCTGCAGTTTGTATAGCTGGAACTTCTTCCAGTTCTACCTCTTGACCACTAATTTCTTCATAAGAAATTCCCTTTTTCTCAAAAAGTGGTATGCCGAGAAATAAAACATCTTTTGTTCTTCGGTGTGGTAGAAGATATTCCCTTGCGAATGCTTGGGATATCTAACAAACTTCCACAGAACTGACCTTACCTCGAGCTTGTCCGGATTTTGCTTTTGACATAGGCCGGACAACCCCAAATCTTAACTTCCTTAAGAGATGGGCTCTTCCCATACCATATCACATATGGAGTGGTAGACATATGATTTGGTTGGAACCCTATTCAATAGGTATGCAACTTCTCAAGTGCATAACCCCAAAAGAAAATAGGCAACTTAGTAGTACTCATCATAGAGCACACCATATCACATAGGGTGCGTTTGCTCCGCCCCGATACACCGACGTGCTGTGGTGTATTCGGAGGAGTAATGCTAAGAGAGAATCTCATTCTCCTTTAGAATAGTCCAGGAATTCCGTGCTTAAGTATTCTCCTCCTTGATCTCATTAAAGGACATAATACTTATACCCGTTTTTGGTTCTCTACTTCTAACTTATATTCATTGAATTTCTCAAAAGTTCCAGACTTGTGTTTCAACAGGAACATATGTCCGGATCTTAAGAGATGATCAGTGAATGTAATGAAGTATAAAGAACCGGTCCTGGCATATGTAGACAGGGGACTTTCATACATCAACATGTATCAATCCCAAGAGTTCACTAACTCTTTCTCTATTTCTAATAAACGGAGCTGTGGTCATCTTATCTTTGTGACATGACTGGCAAGTTTTACAAGATGTAAATCCAAACTAATTTAAATATGCATCTTTATGTAACTTCAGCTAGTCGGGTCACATTGATATGACCTAGTCTACAATACCTCAAGAAGGATTCGTTCATTTCTGAACTCTTCCTCTTGTGTGTGTTCTGTACGTTAAGAACTGTGGTTTGATTTAGAACGTCTATGCTTTTAGATAACGTGCCTGAACCGATCAACTCTTGATATAGGAAATGTTCAAAACATTATCCAACAATACAAAATTATATCCTTTTTTACTAATAAAGAGACTGATATGATGTTGTATATCAGGTTCGGTATCTAATAACATTCGTTCAGAATCAATGTATTCTGATAATACAGGGTGATAACTGCCAACAGTCTTGGCTGCAACACTTGCATCATTTCCAACTCTTGAAACTTATCACCCGTTCTCAGTTCTCTACCTATCTGTAGCCCATGTAACAAATTACATTTGCGGGATCCTGATCCGGTATCTCATACCCAGGACGTAAAGGATACTGAGAAACAGTTCTCGGTAATGAACACACCCGAAGATAATGCATCGGCATGCACTTTCTTCGTTTGGGCGGCACGGGAATTCTGGTAATCCCCTATTTCCTGCTCTGTTTTATAACAATTATAAATTGGAGCGGGACCAATGTTCCTTAGCGCGGTATAACAAGCGGGTTCGGTCAATATATCCGTATTATTATCTTGATTAAGGCGTGACATGGTCGCTACCTGGAGAGAGATAGAAGAAAACACTCATCGTATGCTCTTGCAAGATTAGATTGGTTATTTATATATCTAATCAGGATGTCTCCCACTGTTTTAGTCAAATCTTCCTTCAAACCCTAAAAGGAAAGACTAGCCGGGATTAATTACACTCTACAAGTTCGCCAATCTTTCAACCAGGCCAGTGCTGGTACTTTGAGGGAGGTTCCCCGCGCTTTCGTACGGACCTAATTAAAATAAACCTCGTTTTCCCAGAGGTATAACCCCGTTGACACCTTTCTAGACACCTACTTGATCGGCTAATTGTAATGTGTAAAACTCTCCCAAGAGTAACTCTTACTCGCAGCGGGTATCGGGATCCAACTATCTCATAGAAGGTATGCAATCTCATTGCAAATTTCAACACTTGAAATTCCCAATAATATTTTACCCCTAGTGTCCTATGACCTTGACGGAGGTCAACAAACCATAGGCTGCTAGTCAAGTTCTACCCGTCATTTCCTGATTGAATTAAACCCACCCGCATGACCCTTGACGAAGGTCAACAAGGCCGCACGACTACCCTAAAACAATCTGCATCATATGCATAAACTGATAAATACTAGTTAGCTACCGCACACTACGTCTTGACGGAGGTCAACAAACGTAGTACGAATACTAAGTAGGACTTATCTGAAATGACGGAGGGCTACGACAGGTTTTTAAGAAAACCCTTTGCGTAATGAACTTGATATCGTTGTAGAATCGAGTGATTTTAAATGGAATGTTTTTGAGGCCTTTTGTAGTTTTGCTAAAGAGATCACTCCCGGTGAAAGGATTGTCGGTTCTTTTCTCATCGAATAAGGTGCAGGATATTTCACAAATATCAATATGCAAAGAAAAAACTATAGAAGCAATCAAAAGACAAACCGAGTATGCAGCATCTGCTAGTTTCGCTAAAGAGGTCACTCCCGGTGAAGGGATCTCGGCTCTTTCCTTATCGAATAAGGTGCTGGATATTCTACAAGGAATACCGCTATGCAAAGCATGAACTAGAGCTACCAGTTTTTAAACAAGTTTCTACAACATCTTTAGGTTTCTTTTAGTTTCATTAATCTCATTAATGAAGTCCCATTTTATTATGCTTCACAAGCATCACATTTGAAACGAAATCAGCAATATAACATATATCTCATATATATAATATAAACATTCATCTCAGGCAGTAATATGATCTCATCACAGAACATTGCAGCAGAAGAACACATATGAAATATTTGATATACTAGGACATCCGTGTTTTAATACGAGCCTGTATAAAACACGGATTTTACGGTCGCGATGAATAGCCAAACCCACATCCCTAGACCACTACGAGAGCGGCAAGCAACACTGCCAATTCTGGGGTAAAGAGACCCGGTCTCGACTCCTCGAGATGGTCTCCCACTGGACCCTAGAACCCGGTTACTTGTGCTCCCCGCCTTGGGTCTACCTAATGCGGAAAAGTAAATAATATACAATGGTGACATCATCCTCAGCCCGGAAGTGCCCCAATAAAAGAATATTACATACAAATGAATTTTACATGAATGAAAATAAAAACCCTCATCTCACATAAAACCCCCGGCTATTCAGAACACGACGATCCAATATAACATATCACAGCAACACATAATATCTCATATCATCAACGTAAGCAAGTATGCGTATCCCGATTGTCGTTGATGTATAGCAACGAAGCCGGCGATACACCACATGCTATGCTTACGGTCACAGAAAAGAAAGTGTAAAACTACAACAGTTGGAATCCGCAACCTCCTTAGACATCTCATGCCTAACCAAATGAATTCCTTAGACATCGCATGCCTAACAATTATAAACCCCGCATTTTAGTCTCGATCTCGAAAACACTTTTCAATATCAAGTCGGGCAATTCAACAAGATTCCCGACATCCTGATCGAATTCTCGTCGCAAATTTTAGTAGACGGCCGCACCCCTAGATGCCGTCGACGAAGTGCACTAAGGCGGAACACCGCTGCCGCGAGCATCCGAACGGATACTTTTGGCGACGGGGTTCTCCTACAGTTACTTGGTCGGGGCTATGGGGCGTGGCTATCTATTAAGTTTACCCGGCGAGTATCCGCGTACGTGTAACACTTTGAATTTCCGTTAGAATGTTTTTCGTGATAACTAGTAATTGTACGTGTTATTGTATATGTGTGTCTAGGATTATTAGTTATTTTAGTCGTGTTGGCAAATTGGAAAATTTTCCTTTGTAGTGGACACTTGCACACTTAGCCATTTTTGAGACATAGGTTTAAGTGTTAGCCAAATTCTTTTGTTGCATGGTTGCTAACTTATTCCCCACCATTTTAATCCATTCATAACCCTTTTCATAATTCAAAATCCTAATAAACAAATGAGCATGGTGTTAGGTATGGAACTTTGACTTTTTGACCCCTTTTCTTCTCTCTTCTCTCTCTTTCCCTCATTCTGAAATCCAGCAGAAATTTAGCAGCAAAACCCTAGCTTTTCTTCATCTTTTCTTCTCCTTTTTCATTTCCCTTTGATCCTTACACAAAACCCTATACATATCAACTCATTTTCTTCACAAAACCATGGAAAAGTGAGGTTTTTGAGGTGTTCAAAGGCAAATCTGCACACTTGAGGGAAAATCTGAGACTTTTGGTGTTTTACAAGGTCTTTAGGAGGTATAAACTCATGTCTTAACCTTTTTTTCCATAACTTGCATGTTTAGTTTCAAAATATCACATTTTTGTGCAATTTTAGTGCTATTGAAAGGATTTAGTGTTAATATGTTAAAATTTATGTCGTTGTGGCTTGATTAGCTTGTTAATGAGTTATTAGTGTAGGTTTAGACTTAGGTTTGTTTCAGATTTCAGAAAAATACCCTAAAGTTTGATTTTTGTGCAAAAGTGTGGATTTTAACTAGAAATAAGGCTCTGAAGGATCTGCTGCTACCCGAGATATTTCAGAGTGAAACTAGAGGTTACTGTAGCATGTATGGGGGATGTAGAGTGCACACACAAAACCTGGGAGCCCAATTCCCTACCCAGGCCGCCGAAATATGCATTATGGCCGCAAATTGCGGCCAGATGGGGGTGTTTTGGGTTGGGGTTTGGGGTGTTGGTGTCTGCTGCTATGTAGGTTATTTTGGTATATATAGTTTTACATTATCTGTTCTGTATCAAAATCTGGAGTAGAATACCCTATTTCCCGTATTTTTAATCTTCGCGACACGCGTGATACGTGTGTATGGGTTTTGGGTTTCTGCGTATCGCGACGCGTCTGAGTGACTTCACGCGCGTAACCACACGTTTTAACGTATCGCGCACACGCGCGCTTGGTTCACGACACGAGTTACTAGTTCGGCCTTAATGTCGTGTTTGTGTGACTTCAAGCTTATGTATGATGTATTGTGAAATTCTAGGTTCGCAGGCGAGTACGGCGGACGCCGCGCAGAAGGGGAAACAAGTTGTTGGCTATACTTAGCGAGAAATTACGGTGAGTAGATTTAACATCTACGGGGATATCGCCCGCATGGCGTTCTACGTCAGGGCTGATAGGACCTTATAGCTATATTCACATACATTGACTGTTCATGGCTACTATTTAGTGCATACTGCATTCCCTGCTATATAGTTATAAACTAGAATTGATAGAACACCGCACCATTACTAACGGTCCATGTTGCACGAGCACTATCCTGCATGTTACACACACACCGTTAGTAATTGCCATGACACTCACACTGTAGAATTTACATCGGATCATGACATTGTAGCTCATCTATATGTGACATGACTTGATATTCATACTTGATGCACATATCACATCGGATCATTGACTTGCATATTGATTTGGATTACATGTGATTTCTGGATTTGGGAACCGTGGCTATTTCAAATATGTAATCATTTAAAAACCCGGTTCCCTTGATATGATATTTCGGTGCGTCCACCATGTATTTCCTCGGTGCTAGAGTGATATATATGAATCCGAATCGAGGAGCTGGTTGAGGCCGATTACGGGTACATGGTGGACCCGGTATGGTACCCCGGGACGAGAACGGTTTCGCTGTGTAGTATACGGTGAGCCTGACAGAGGGACTACTACCTACCGGTGATTGGTTGGACCTGACAGTTATCCGGAGGATACTGATCAGAGTCGAAAGATGGATGCGGGGTGATCCGTACTGCCGGGGCCGAGGGCCGATACCGCAGACGGAGCCCGTGGGCTGACCCGGACTGACGGGGCCCGATGGATGAGGATTTGCGTGTCGATGCTGGACACGAGTATTTATGATATTTGGGTGCCGATGTTGGGCACTCGGGATTCTCAGAGATTTACAGGATTTGAGGGCCGATGAGGATGCCGGCGCCTGAGCTATTTGGGGGATCTGGGTGCATTGATGGACACCGATTATATATTCCACGTTGACATTCCGTGCAGATGTTATATTGCCCATGCTCAGCATTTATTATTGTACCTCATCCTGTAGTTATATTACCTGATAGAGCACTTGCATGATTATTGCACATACTGCTTATCACACATTGATATCATCTGTTGGCATATGATAGAGTAGCGTAGTACGTGCATACTCGCGATTACCTTTACATGTTATCTCTATTCACGAGTTGGCAACTCACCCCCGTTGTGCCACAGTGTTTGCAGGTTGCCCTTCGGAGTAGTCGCGGCAGGCTGCGTTTTGCATCTTTTGACACAGATACCCCATAGTTGGTGTACTAGCTCTTTTGCTGATAGGTAGGTTTTGTGCGGTATCTGTTTATCTTTCAGTTATGTACATTGTTATATCTAGTATTCTCCATCTACCATATATGTATTTGACTTAGAGACAGTGTGAGAATAATGATGTATATTATTGGTATTCTGGTGTCGAGCTCGTTGTGAGCCGACTTCTCTTATGCAGTTTTATTCTATCTGTAATGTTCCCACTTGTGGATCTTGATCTTCGCTACGGCGTCGTATATTGCTATCTTGATGATTGTTTACTTAGATTTCTTAACATGTTAGTAAGTGCTTTCATTTTAAACTTATAACACTCTATACTTTTACTGGTTTGATTTCTGGGTTTTCGGTTCACTTAGCCGCGTTACGCCTGTAGACGTTACGTGGTTAAGTACCGGTCACGGGCCAAACTTTGGGTCGTGACAGTACGTTACGTGATTGCGACAGACTTTTGATCACATCAAAATCCCGTTGAAATCGATCAAATGAGACTAAACTGCTAGATTTATAACATTCAAATTAGTTATCTCATAACTACTTGTGGATTCCAAATATTGTATCACATTCCAGATAAATAGACAATGTTAAACTTTCCGATCGAATAAACAAACACCCAAGACTTCCCAAATAGCTCAACACTTGAGCGGAGTTCCAAAAAGTATCCATCACATGCCACAGTACCAATGGTCCAGCCGTAGAAGGGTCAAACCAACGCCTCACATGTGGCAACGCCGTACTGCCCCAAACCCTAAGGTTTAGAGGCGGTTCAGACGGTCACATAATCGAGTTAAAGTTTGTGTTCTTCTAGAGGGTCCACCGCGTTACTTGCACGAGTTAGAACGTTCTTTAACTAAGGAAAAAATCCAACACTTGGAAATTTTCCGACAGGGGAAAAAATGAGTTATTGATATCCGTTCGAACTTTTTAACATATTCTAAATTACCCGGAAAAAACATAAACGAAGTTAAACTTTCCGATCGAATCAACGAATACAAAGATCTCTAGAAAACTCAACATTTGAGTAAAATTAAAAATTCCCAGAAGCATGAAAAAGTACCCAAGAATCATACCTTGAAGTACGAGCCCCTGACTCCTCATTATGGCCGCGGAACCGCCGCCAAACCCATGATTTGGCCGCGGTTCCGCGCTCCCATGATGGAGTTGGGGCTTCGTATTTCACAGTAATTCTTAGAATTCCCTGCTTATTTTTCTGAGTATTTTTAATATGAAAAAATCAACATTTTTAAAAATTTCCAGAGAAGGGGTAAAACGCGACGTTTCGGGGTTCGATCGGACTTTAAACTTCGTCTAGACTTCGCCTAAAGCTCTAGCTTGGCTCTGATACCACTCTAGGGTTACTAGGCACTCTCACAAGGGTCTATAAGGTATCAATCATGCCCGATTCAAAATTTAGACGTGCCGAACAACCCTAACCAAGATTTTAGACTAGAGATTAGGTGAAACATTAGCAAGTAAACAACTTTACTTCTAAGAGTTAGGGATTACAACCTTTGTAGTCCGTTCCTTCACTTCTAAAACTCCGTGTTGAGGTCCCTTCGCTGCGATCATCGAGTACCCAGACTCAAGAAAGGCTCCATGAAAAGAAAGATGCAAGCTTACTTCCGATCTTCGATAACAAAGATGATCTACCTTGAAAAACTCAAGCCCAAGCTTTTGCTTTGCTAATCAAGTATTAACAAAGCAAACACCCTAATCTAAACGGTTAGAATAGATGAGGATGATGAAGTAAGAATTTAGCTATCATTTGTTTTCAATTTCTCACTCATTTTCATCACAAGTCAAAAAGCTAGAAGCTTTATCAAGAGGAAGAAAAAGATGAAAACCATTTGTGATGAACAATGAAAAGTAGTGAGGTTAGAAATGCAACCATGGGTTAAGTATGATAACTTAACCCATGTAGAGACTTTGTAAATCCCCGTTTCCTTCAATGAAAATCTTTCTATATTTTTCCCAAGTCCCCGAATGTTATCCCATTTTTCCCGTATTATTACTTTATGTGAAGATTGGTTGCTTAAGTCTCAATATTTAAATTTTTTTCTAAAACCTTTAAACAAATCAAAGCCCAAAATTAAAACCAAACATATATATTAAACCACTACCCAGCCCAAACAAAATAAAACAAATTATATGCAAACAAACCCCCGGCCCAACATCCCCTTCCTCAGCCCAAAGAAAATTAAAATTTAATTAAAACATTAAACAAAAAACTCCTTGGCCTAGCCCGTTTCCCCAACCCAGCCTTTCCCCACACCCGCGCCCGCAGCAAACTCGACCCGACCCGCTTCGTTTCCTTCTTCCTCACCCACGTAAAATTTCCCACTCACATTTTCTTTCCCGTTGCACCCACGTACCCCTCGCGCCCACGTCGCCCGTGCCGTTGCCCCACGCCGCGCACCCCAAGCGAGCCCCTCAAACCTTTTCTCATCTCAAACTCTCTCCCCCTCATCACTTTCACTCTCAAATCTCTCTCTCTACAGAAAACTCCCAAACCCACTGCCAACTTCATCACTCGCCGCCGCCGCCGACGACGAGGACAACCACTACAACCACCTCGTCGACTCCCTCGCTCTCTTCTCTCCATCAACAGAGCCCCCCTACACTACTCCACCCTCTTCAACCGCCGAGCACCAACTCACTCGACCCCCTCGGCCGCCCCTGCACCTCAATGCCGGTGAGCCCCCACTGCCCTGAACCACCTCGACGACACCCTACAACCTCAGCATCATAACCTTCATCACACCCGAGCCCCACTACTCTCTCTCTCTCTCTCTCTCTCTCTAAACCCTCACTGCGAGCTCCAAACACCCACTGCTGCACGCCGCCGGAGCAACCCTGCCGACCATCGTCGACCCCAGCACATCCCTGGAGATCCGCAGCACCACACTCCGCCTCCGGTGATCGCGAGACATCTCCGGGCAACTCCGACGACGAAACCGAAACGCGAGCCGAGGCCGTGAACCCTAGTCGTGCGTTCGTGCCGCTGCCGCTGCCGTGCATCGCCAAAGCGTCTCCAGGAAAGTACCCTACTTGCTACATGCTAGTTTATTTCCGTTACAAATTAAAACCGTATTAATTCCATGTTACGATTCATGAAAACTTAAATGATATAAGTGTTTGATGCGAGATCCGAACGAAAATATCACATTAAATTGACGGAACTTAGTTGCATATGCTGGCCCATGTGATACTGAACATTGTGGTGAAATTTTATTGGAAAATACAATTGTTAATGGCTTAAACGAACACCCCCAATTACACCCGTAAAAACTGGGAATCTCCCGCACCTGAAATTTGTTAAAATCACAATTAATTGTGTACATATTGAAATGATGCGCTCGAGGGTTCAAATCGAAGCCGACTCGACGACCTGTAACCCTATGCAAGTTCTTAATTGTTTCTGCACTGAAATTATGACGAGAATTGGTTCGGAGAGCGGCTCTGGACTGCAGTCCAGAGTAGCTCTGGTGGTTGTTTTATGTCTCATGATGCTTACCCCTTCGCCGCCGGAACTTGTTTGTTGCGGAACCCTGCATTTTATTTAATATAAATCTGTTAGATAAATAACTCAAGTGATTTCACCCCTTTATATCGTTGTTTACTATTTAAACTGCAATTTAAAAGATCAGGACGCATAGCAGTCCCAAACAGAAACAGAATTGATATACTAGTGTTGAACAGTGCATAACTTCTGACGTACAGACACGATTGAGAATCTGTCTATTGCGTTGGAAATCCTGTTTAAAAATCTATATTTCATTCAACTGTAGCATTGCTAAATTCTGAACCCAACTAGGTGAAAATTGTGCCGCGAAACGGACGTTCAGTTCAGAAACTGAATTTCCTGCAGCGAGCACTTCAATTGAAACGGCTGTAACTTGAATACCAGAAATCCGATTGTACTGAAACCAATTTTGCTGAACTGCCGACAGAGTGTGCTTGTTACTTTATTTGTATCATTTCACTGAATTCTGAACATATGAATTACTGCAATTTTTGTAAGTTTATGACGTGCATGTTGGTTCATAATACACATGACTTGTTAACTGCATAGATATACATACCTTACCCAATTGCCATATACATAGTGTTAGTGCGCGTTATTATTCAGTGGACATTGCATTATCGTGTATGAATGATATTGGTTTAGGAGTGTCAAGTACACCAATGGAAAAGTGAATGATTCGTGACAGTGATTAATACAGTGAACAGTGACAAAACCGTGCTATTGGTGCATACTTGTACATGACTAAATCATAATCATCAATAGTGTAAACCTGGGGGAAAAGGGAAAATCGAATTGGAAAGAGTATCGTATTTAGCGGGACCGTGTTTTAGAGGATTATCATTCGAACAGTGATTCTTATATATATTAGGTAGGATCTAGCGATCCCGCTGACAGGGTTATGTCCTGGGCGTGTGGGCCGTTGTCTCGGGTATGTACAAGACTCCTGTTAAACATGATCCTCCTTTCTACTATACGATTTCAAACATGACTTAGAGACCGATAGGGACACAGATCATATTTTGCATCATTTAGTGACATAGCGATTACCCGCATTTGATTTTCACTGTTATTACCTTATTTACCTGTTTCACATCATTATTATAACATTGCTATTACGTCGCTCTGACGACCTGAGTATGCATGCTCAGATCTCGAGGAAGAACCAGCGCAGGAGTCGGATTTACCTTTCGAGCTGGCGGAGATCTAGCCTGGAGTACCTTTTTCTTCTTTTCTGCTTTCCCTAAAGAGATCGTGTAATCGAACTTAGTTAGTAGCTCTTCTTGTTTATTTGTAATTTGTGAACAATGGAATTTGATTTAATATTTGAGTGATGTTTTTCCTTTACTGACGTGCTTTGTTTACTGATTACCATGTAATGCTAGAAGCCGAAGTGTGACTACGGCAGGATTATTCCTTGACCGTAGGAGCATGGCTGGCCTAGTCATCCCTCATTTTCCGTATTTTGGGAAGCGGGGCGTGATATGGTTTTGTTGGTATCAGAGCCCTGTTTAGTAACAAGGGATAACATTAACTACACTGTATTATATTATTTTTTCGCTTCACTATTCCTGATTTTCATCCTTGAATCTAATCATATCCTTTTGAATCTTCCAGCGATATGACGTCCCCGAACGACCACTTCTCGGACTCAAGTTTTCAGGATCGCACGGAAAGAATACTTAGTGCACTGACCTCTTGTTCATACCATAATATTGCATTATTACATTCCCCAATCTTATTCTTTTAATAAATAAACAGGTGCTTTTGACGCATGTCTGCTACATGTTACAGGTTACAGGTTCTTGAACAGAAAATAGTGAAAACGATGTAAAGACGATGAAAAAGTGGACTTTGACCAACAAACAGAAGACTCTTGATCAAGCCTACATCGAAGGACAGTTCACAATTAATAAGGCAACGCAAGGTCCAAAATTACAAAGAGAACGGTTAAAAATCCATTGCAAATTGTTCACTGGAGATCTGGAACCAACTTGGAAGCCCAATTGAGAAAAGAACCAAAGAATAACAAAGACCAGAAAGCCCAAAAGAAGCACAGAAAAACTGAGGAAATAAATCCTCCAATGGGCCGCGGAACCGCGGCCCAAGCCTGCCCATGCCGCGGTTCCGCGGCCATCTGGTGCCCGGGCTTCGATAATTTTTTGGATAAATATTGGGCGGCGCTGAATACTTAATCTAAGGGCAAATTTGTAAATTTAGACATGCGGATCAAAATGTAACCTAGGGTTTCCTATTCTCTATAAATAGGAACTCTAAAGCTTGTATTTGTTCATGCCTCCTTTTAATAATAAAATACAGATTTTTTTATGGAGAGTATCGGTGCCTCTTTTCAATTAATGAATTCAGATCTGACAACCTGCGTTGATGATTGGAGAGAGCATTTGTAAGTAGTTTTAATTAATTGCTCTAGTTTAGATTTTAATTTTTTGCCCTAGGTAGATTTAATCCCTTGCCGTAGAAAATTGTTTAGAGTTAGGTTTGGGGAAGGCTTTTGAGAGATGAGATCTCTCATCCCTTTCTTGCCCATTATATATTTGCAATAGGACTCCATGCATACACGTACACACCGCGCCCTACGGCACCCTATCCTTCGAGGTAGCGGTGATACCGTAGTATAAAGGCCCGGTTGTGCGCGTTTTCCATGGAGGTTAGGGTAAGGATCTCTAAAGGAAGGACAAGAACCTAGAGAAAGGAACACCTTCCCGAATGGATCTAATCCCCTTTATTGATAATTACCATAACTCCTCATAGATCTTCATTTGGGTATAGAAAGCGTTGAGATTTACTTGCATTTCCAAACCATCCCTAAACCTAACCCTAGCAAGACTAGATCTAGTTAATCTTAGATAGATAGATTTGGATTTTAGATTTAATAATCAATCCGAACACCCTTCGGAATTAACTCGTTAGCGCGATTAGGAGATTCACAACATCCCTGTGGACCGACCCGTACTCACCGGCTAGCTTCATGCGACGCCGTTCTTGATTGCGGTTATAGATAGTTTTTGAGACCAATCAAATGGCGCCGTTGCCGGGGATGGCGTAGAAATTTCCTTTTTGCGATTTCGGGTTAATCTAAAATTAAAACATCTTAAAAATCTGAAAAATCACCAAAAAATTATAAAAATATATCAATTGTTATTTTTTGGAAAGGGTACTTTGTTGTGTGAAATCTTGCAGGAACAAACTTGGATCTAGAAATTTACAGAAAGACAAACAGAAAACAAAATATCAAAACAGAAGGGGACTACGAAAACAGAGCAGCAGAAAATTTTCAGAAACACGACTCCTCCACCGCGCCGCGATTCCGCCGCTTAACCCCAACTTAAACCGCGGAAACGCGGTCTTCTTGCTGAATCAGAACGTAGAAATTTTTCTGGGGATCCGCGCCCGCTCCTTCACCGCGAAACCGCGGCGGGAGACCCCTTTTGGCCGCGGTTCAACTGCTCTAAGGTGGCATCATCTCGTGGAATTTCCTCTGTAAGTTCCTCTGTTCCTCCTCTGTAATTTTTGAAATATCTTTTCTGAAAATTCCTGCAGGATTCCGTGCGCTATAAAAATATTTCCCCTTCAAAATAACAATCTTGTGCAGGATTTTTGTGCCTCGTTTAACATAGAAATTGATTGCAAGTAATCTTTTTTGTTGCATATCTTTTCTCGAATATCTTTTTGCAACAATTTTTCCAAATAAAGAGAAAAAGGAAGAAAAAAGGAAAATTTTTATTAGAAAACTTGCAAACTTTTGCCGCAAATAAATCCTTGCACCACCATCACCCAACTTTCTTTCTTTCACCCTTTCTTCTTACCAAATGGGTATCCCACATAATAAATCACTTGCCGAACTTTGGTATCCCGAACCTAATTTTGCGTCTTACGTCAATTTGTTCGGTCAATTTAAAGACGATCCCTCCATGCCTAAAATATCTTTGAAAGATCAAATAGAGGCGTCTAGGAAAAACAGTTTGACTTTTCAACCCACTTCGTGTCAACCAAGTCAACCTTTACCACTTCAATATGTTGATACCACTTTTTCAAGTCCTTCTGTCACTCCTAAGCCGATGTCCATTGCTGAGCATATTGCTCAATCTCGCAGCCGATCTTTCACCCTTCTCCACTTATCTAGTTTTAGGGATCAACATGATTATTCACCTTTTTATCCATATGTTGACCCTACCCCTGTCCAACCACCCACTTCCTACCAGTCCTACCCGACTTTTCCACCTTCACTAGACACTGTTTCTACACAGCCATTAGGGAGTTTCACATATCCAAACAATTTCGAATCTTTTACCGAAACCCCCTCACCACCTAAGTCTAGTTTGGAACAGTCGTTGGAGGCTTATATTGCAGCAACAAATAAAATGACTAAGAATGTGGAAGCGTCCTTGGCCGCCCTTATGCAACCTACTGAACCGGTAGCTAGTTTTCCGCTAGCTCAAAAATTTTCAATGTATAAGAAGGCGGTTGGACAGAGTGAGAATGTGAGAGGATTTCAAAATCAAACCTACCCTTACCCAATTGAAACCCACAACTCCAGTTTTCCATCGAATGTCCTAAATGATTCACTAGTTCAAAATAAAAACGAGTTGTGTGATTTTGTAGTGCTTGATTTGCCAAATTGTGAAGAACCCCTTTCGAGTGAAACCACACCTAATCCTTTCAATCTTTACACCTCCAATCTAGAACCTGAATTGATACATATCCATGCTTTTGATGAGGTGTCAGAAAATATTGATTTTCACTTGATTGAGGATATAGACGCCGGGAATATTTCGGATGATGAACCTGTCGATTTGCTTGAAATTTTATGTCCAATTCATCATCCCGAGTCATTAAATGCTTCTCCCGAACTTCATATGCGTCTTGATTTTGATGATAATGGCATGGATGAGTTAAACATTGAGGAGAATTATGAGGATAGTATTGAGGAGAGTATTGAGGATAATATTGAGGTTGAACCATTTTTCTTTGATGTGTCGGATTTTCCAATTCATCCTCTTGAACCTTTAACTAAATCACCCTCCCTCCTTTCCATCGTTCCGACCACGCCTAATATCATGCTTGAAGACTGTGAGCTTGAAAATTTTTCGTTTGAATCTGACACAGTTCTCACAGACGATAACACTTACGAGTGTTTCATTTTTTCGGACGATGTTGATGACTCACCGCCCGAGTTTGAGTCCTTTACATTTTCAGATGAGTTAGTTGAACCATTAGACTCGGTTGCCTACAGTAGTTTCGAACTATTGATGGAATCTTTTAAGTTCGAGACAATTTACTACGGTGAGAATGAGACTATCCCTAATTCACTCTCTTTCGTCCTTCCTATCGTTCTGACCGTACAAGAGACCGTTACGCTTTCATCTCCAATACCAAGTTCGTCGTACCCATGCTTTCTTGCGAATCTTGAGGGATTTGATCCCATTTCTCGATGGGTTGATAGGTTAGCACAATCGCTTTTAACACATCGGTCATCACAAATTGCGCTAATTTATTCACTCGATTTACACCCTCAAGATCGCGCGACCCTTCTTTCTCCTTTCCGCCATTCTTCTCCTCCACCGAGACCGTATTCTACCTTTCTTCCCACACGGTCTCGTGTGTTTCTCATCTCTTTTCTTTCCACTCCATTCTTTCATCAACTAGATCTTTACCACGATAAGATTTTTGAATGGTTGGTGCTAACCTTTGGCTTATGTAAGGCCAAGCTTAAATTTGGGGGGAACCTTGTTGTATATATGTATATATTTTTGTTTTCTTTTTCTATAATAAAAAAAAATTCAAAACAATAAAAAAAAATAAATAAATTATAAATAAATAAACAGGAGGGTGCCGGCATTTTGACCCTCTTGGTGTAGCATGACAGTGAGGATACTGTCAAGTTTAAGTTTGGGGGTATGCTCGGTACGTCTTCTTCCTTCGCATTCATTTGTACATTTTTTTTGCATTTGCATACTTATTTGAAAACCCATAAAAATTTGAAAATTTCAAAAATTATAAAAATTATTGTATTCAATTTTGGCATTATTTTGACTTAAGTTTAACAGATAGGTTAACTAGCTAGGAACAACTAGATCTTAGACTTAGTAAATTAAAAACCCTAAAAATAACCTTTCTTAAAGTTTAACGGTAGAAAGTATATGCCTTTGTAGTTTATTTAGAAATAGGCAAATTTTGGGTTCACTTTTTGGGCTAAGTCGAAACGAAGGAAAAGTATTGATATTTTTATTAGAGTATAAGTTTGAAAAATAATTCCTAGCTTAAGTCTAGATTCTGAAAATACATACCCTACAAATTGCACAAACACGCACCTTGAAACTTGGAATAGTAGAGGAGACCTTGAAATGCTCTTGTCTAAAGTCCTTAGTACAATGAAAAAAAAAGAAAAAAAAGTGAATAAAGAGAGAAAAAAATGAACACTGGTTTTGTAATTACTTAAGGCTGCAAAAATAGAAAAATATTTAGCGAGGGTGCTTCATCACCTAGTGCCTTAGACCAACTGGTTTGGGAGTCACTGCTAAAAAGCCTTAGGTGTTACAAGACTAGGAAGTACGCTTTAAAGTGCAAACACATTTTGTAATCGGTCGTTGGTACCTCAAGAAGTATTAACGGTCGCATGAAGGATGTGTAAGCAAAATTCATTTAAATTCACCAACTAATTAGTACTTTGGACAACGGACAAGGGTATGATTGCTTGATTTGAATTCCAAGTGTAGGGGTGATTTATACACACACGTAGGGGTATGTGATTGGAGTTTAGATGAGAGAAAGGAGTGAAGAATAGAACTTGTATCTTTAGTAGAGTTGATCGAAATTCCTAGGTGGAGATGGAACCCTTGAAGGAAAACTTAAGAGATGCCGAAAGTTAAGTAAGTCTATAGAACATATATAATCTTAAGTTAAATGATAAGGAAGTGTGAAGAATATGGGTGGATAATTTACGAGTCGACGATAATAGAATTCCTTGTTAGAAAACCTAATTGGAGAATCAAAGTCGAAAAAGCCAAATTGATAGGATTTTGTGGGTGTAATCCGCTGAAAACGCTCAGGAGACAATACTCCTCCTACTAGGGACACCTAGAGGTTTAACGACTTGTTGCACGAGCTCAGTGCAATCACGTTTCCCTGCGAAAGTGCGGTTAGGTTTTTGTAGAGAATAAAAAATAAGTTTGCTCGAGGACGAGCAAAAGATAAGTTTGGGGGTATTTGTTCATACCATAATATTGTATTATTACATTCCCCATTCTTATTCTTTTTATAAATAAACATGTGCTTTTGACGCATGTCTGCTACATGTTACAGGTTACAGGTTCTTGGATAGAAAACAGTGAAAACGATGTAAAGACGATGAAAAAGTGGACTTTGACCAACAAACAGAAGACTCTTGATCAAGCCTACATCGAAGGACAGTTCACAATTAACAAGGCAACGCAAGGTCCAAAATTACAAAGCGAACGGTTAAAAATCCATTGCAAATTGTTCACTGGAGATCTGGAACCAACTTGGAAGCCCAATTGAGAAAAGAACCAAAGAATAACAAAGACCAGAAAGCCCAAAAGAAGCACAGAAAAACTGAGGAAATAAATCCTCCAATGGGCCGCGGAACCGCGGCCCAAGCCTGCCCATGCCGCGGTTCCGCGGCCATCTGGTGCCCGGGCTTCGATAATTTTTTGGATAAATATTGGGCGGCGCTGAATACTTAACCTAAGGGCAAATTTATAAATTTAGACATGCGGATCAAAATGTAACCTAGGGTTTCCTATTCTCTATAAATAGGAACTCTAAAGCTTGTATTTGTTCATGCATCTTTTTAATAATAAAATACATATTTCTCTATGGAGAGCATCGGTGCCTCTTTTCAATTAATGAATTCAGATCTGACAACCTGCGTTGATGATTGGAGAGAGCATCTATAAGTAGTTTTAATTAATTGCTCTAGTTTAGATTTTAATTCTTTGCCCTAAGTAGATTTAATCCCTTGCCGTAGAAAATTGTTTAGAGTTAGGTTTGGGGAAGGCTTTTGAGAGATGAGATCTCTCATCCCTTTCTTGCCCATTATATATTTGCAATAGGACTCCATGCATACACGCACACACCGCGCCCTACGGCACCCTATCCTTCGAGGTAGCGGTGATACCGTAGTATAAAGGCCCGGTTGTGCGCGTTTTCCATGGAGGTTAGGGTAAGGATCTCTAAAGGAAAGACAAAAACCTAGAGGAAGGAACACCTTCCCGAATGGATCTAATCCCCTTTATTGATAATTACCATAACTCCTCATAGATCTTCATTTGGGTATAGAAAGCGTTGAGATTTACTTGCATTTCCAAACCATCCCTAAACCTAACCCTAGCAAGACTAGATCTAGTTAATCTTAGATAGATAGATTTGGATTTTAGATTTAATAATCAATCCGAACACCCTTCGGAATTAACTCGTTAGCGCGATTAGGAGATTCACAACATCCCTGTGGACCGACCCGTACCCACCGGCTAGCTTCATGCGACGCCGTTCTTGATTGCGGTTATAGATAGTTTTTGAGACCAATCACCTCTCTCGCAGAAGCTCAGGAGAGGAAGACGGACTTACTCGCCGAGGGACTCGGGGCTATTACCGCTGCAGGGGGACCCTCCGCACTCATTACCGCCCCCGAGGGCACTACTCCACCAGCTTACTCTGCTAGGGCTGGCACCGTATCAGACTTCCGGAGGTTGCATCCAGCTGCATTCACAGGGCTTGCTGAACCCCTCGAGGCCAAGCAATGGCTAGTGAACATGGAGAACTTACTGACGGCCGCCAGGGTACCAGATGAAGATAGGGTGAATGTGATAAAGATCCAGTTGGAAGATGAAGCCCGTACTTGGTGGACAGTTGAAGAAAGCAGGCTAGAGAGGCCAATTGAATGGAGCAAATTCAAGGAGTGCTTCCTTGACCACTATTTCCCTTCCACCGCCAAGGCAGAGATGGAAGAAAGATTCATTCTACTGAAGCAGAATGGCCGCCCCGTGGACATATATGCGGCAGAGTTCAACCGTCTGAGCCGATTTGCTCCATACATGGTCGCTTCAGAGGCTACCAGGGCCAGACGCTTCTTGCAGGGACTTGATTTCGAGCTGCAGCAGTTGATCGCATCACTGGAGTTGCAGACTTTTGCACAGGTACTCAACGCGGCGAGAATTCAGGAGCAATTGATCAACAAGTTCAGGAAGCCCCCAGTTGTTCCAGCACGTACCCATGCACCTTATCGAGGAGCCATACCAGCTCACAGGCCTGGAACGACTCAGATGAAGCGCCCATTTTTGCCCCAGCATCGCCCCCAAAGACAGAACGTAGTATGCGGCTACTGCAATAGAGATGGGCATACCCAGAAGGACTGTCGCCGCGCCAAGGGACAGTGCTTGATTTGCGGATCCAGTCAGCACAGGATCAGCGGTTGTCCCGAGCGAGCAGAGATACAGGGAGGTTCTGGACCGCAGCAGCAGAGACCACAGAAGCAAAGGCAACCTTATACAGGTCGCGGTCAGGGACGGGCTTTCACCTTGACCGCCGAGCAGGCAGAGGCTTCAGGAGAAGTTGTTACAGGTACTCTACTCGTACATTCCTTGCCAGCTAGAGTATTATTTGGTTCTGGAGTATCGCACTGTTTCATATCTGAGCATTTCATTGATACACACTCCATACCACATGAACCACTAACCAAGGGCTGGGAGATACATACAGGTCATGGCATTAAAATATCTAGTCGAGAATGTAGATCATGTCCGGTTGTAGTGTGTGGCAGGGAATTCTATGCGAATTTCCTATTGATCGGGACAGGCAGTTATGACGCATGCAGTTATTGATTGCCGAGCAAGGAACGTGATCTTCCGCATCCCCAATCATCCGGAGTTTATTTTCGAAGGCGGGAGTGAATCGTTGGAGCCAGCCAAGTATAGAGCCAAGCCAAAGGAGCTGACAGCTATCGAGATTGATGAGAGCGCAGCCCCAGAGATTGTTCGGGACTTTCTGGACGTGTTTCCTGAAGATCTACCAGGTCTACCACCTCCACGCGTCTTGGAGTTCTCGATCGATTTGACTCCAGGTACAACACCAGTTTCCAAGGCCCCGTACAGAATGGCACCGGTTGAACTGGAAGAATTGAAGAAGCAAATTGAAGAACTCTTGGAGAAGGGATTTATTCGGCCAAGCATTTCACCGTGGGGTGCATCAGTTCTGTTAGTGAAGAAGAAGGATGGATCGCTGCGGATGTGTATAGATTATCGGGAGCTGAACAAAGTCACAATAAAGAACAAATACCCAATTCTGCGCATCGACGACTTATTCGATCAGTTAAATGGGTCCAGGGTATTTTCGAAGTTGAATCTCCGTTCTGGATATCATCAGATCAGAGTAGCAACCGAGGATGTATGCAAGACGGCTTTCAGGACCCGATACGGACATTATGAGTTCCTTGTGATGCCGTTCGGTGTTACCAATGCTCCAGCGATATTCATGGGCTTGATGAACATGGTGTTTGCAAAGTTCTTGGACATGTTTGTCGTTGTATTTATCGACGGCATACTTGTCTACTCGAAGACCCGGGAGGAGCATGTTGAGCAATTGCGCACGGTTCTATAAATTCTTCGGGAAGAGAAGCTGTACGCGAAACTGAGCAAGTGTGAATTCTGGCTCGACAAAGTTCAGTTCTTGGGACACATCGTTTCGGGCGAAGGCATCTTAGTGGACCCGGCAAAGATAGAATCTGTCAGAGATTAGCCAACGCCGAAGTTAGTGGCCGAGATTAGAAGCTTTCTGGGATTGGCAGGTTATTATCGGAGGTTCGTCCAAGACTTTTCACGAATCGCTGAACCGTTGACGAGGCTGACACGGAAGGATGTACCATTTGCGTGGACAAAGGAGTGTACTCAGGCATTTGACACACTGAAGCAGAAGTTAACCACGGCGCCTATTCTTACAGTACCAGATGATTCCGGTGGTTTGGTGATACATAGTGATGCCTCAGGGAAGGGGTTAGTCTGTGTTCTGATGCAACATGGTCGGGTGGTTGCCTACACCTCTCGACAGCTGAGAAATCACGAGAAGAACTATCCTACGCATGACTTGGAGTTAGCTGCAGTAGTCTTTGCGTTGAAGATTTGGAAGCACTATCTATTGGGTGAGAAAGTGGAGGTGTACACGGATCATAAAAGTCTAAAGTACGTCTTCACTCAGAAGGAACAAAACATGAGGCAGCGCCGATGGCTAGAGCTGATGGCGGATTATGACTTGGACCTTCAGTATCACCCGGGAAACTAAATGGTGTACCAGATGCGCTCAGTCGCAAACCAGCGGTCATGATGTTGACCAGTCAGAGGAGCATTATTGAGGACTTTCAGAGACTCGAGCTTGAAGTCGTTACACCGAGCGCACTCAGTCAATTTTGGCAACTACAGGTGCAGTCTTCCCTTATGGATCGCATCAAGGCTGCACAAGCGGATGATCCTCGATTACAAAAGTTCAGAGCTCAAGTAGAAGCCGGGCTGAGAACGGACTTAATCATACATGAAGATGGCTCTTTGAGATTCAGTAGCAGACTCTGCGTACCCAAGGGAGATGTTCGAGAAGAGGTACTGACTGAGGTGCATAGTTCAGCTTATTATGTGCATCCGGGAGGTACAAAGATGTATCGGGATCTAAAGCGGCATTTTTGGTGGAACGGGATGAAGCGAGAAATTGCGAGGTTCGTATCCAGGTGCTTGGTATGCCATCAGGTGAAGGCGGAACATCAGAGGACAGCGGGATTGTTGCAACCACTTCCGATACCAGAATGAAAGTGGGAGCATATTACTATGGATTTCGTGATAGCCTTACCACGGAGCCCTAGGGGCAATAACGCCATTTGGGTTATCGTCGACCGCCTCACGAAAGCTGCACACTTCTTACCATTCCGAGTGGGACAGTCGACAGAGTCACAGAGATACATGCAGGAGATAGTACGACTTCACGGTGTTCCAGTCAGTATTATGTCAGATCGAGACACCAGATTCGTGTCGCACTTCTGGAGGAGCTTACAGGAGAGTTTGGGTACCCGCCTCAAGTTCAGCACAGCTTATCACCCGCAGACGGATGGAAAATCCGAGCGTACGATTCAGACGCTCGAGGATATGTTGAGAGCCTGCATGTTGGACTTTCAGGGTTCCTGGGAAAACCATCTGCATCTAGTCGAGTTTTCTTATAACAACAGTTATCACGCTAGCATTCAGATGGCTCCTTTCGAAGCACTTTACGGGCGAAAGTGTCGATCCCCAGTTTGTTGGGATGATGTGGGAGAGCGAAGATTACTGGGTCCCGAGCTCATTGTTCAGACAGTCGACAAGGTCCAAATGATCAGGCAGCGTATTAAGACGGCTCAGGATCGACAGAAGAGTTGGGCAGATACCAGCAGGAGGGCACTAGAATTCAAAGTCGGAGATCACGTGTTCCTGAAGATTTTCCCTACCCGTGGAGTTATCAGGTTCGGAGGGCGGGGAAAGCTCAGTCCCCATTTCATCGGACCTTTTGAGGTGCTAGAGCGAGTAGGAGAGGTGGCCTACTGACTTGCCTTGCCTCCATCGCTAGCTGGTGTGCACAATACCTTCCACGTGTCACAGTTGCGGCGTTATGTTCGGGATGAGAGCCATGTCCTGGACTATTCGGAGTTAGCGTTGGGTACCGACCTATCATACGAGGAGCAGCCCACCACCATCCTCGACCGCAGAGAGAAAGTGCTGAAGAACAAGGTCATTCCGTTAGTCCGAGTGTCTTAGGGTGGTCGTTCCCCAGAAGAATCTACCTGAGAGCTGGACGAAGATATCCGTGCACGTTTTCCACATCTCTTTGTTTAGAACTTTTGTTTCATTGTATCCTTGTTAAATTTCGAGGACGAAATTTTTGTAGGGGGTATGATGTAAATCCCCGTTTCCTTCAATGAAAATCTTTCTATATTTTTCCCAAGTCCCCGAATGTTATCCCATTTTTCCCGTATTATTACTTTATGTGAAGATTAGTTGCTTAAGTCTCAATATTTAAATTTTTTTCCAAAACCTTAAAAAAAATCAAAGCCCAAAATTAAAACCAAAACATATATATTAAACCACTGCCCAGCCCAAACAAAATAAAATAAATTATATGCAAACAAACCCCTGGCCCAACATCCCCTTCCTCAGCCCAAAGAAAATTAAAATTTAATTAAAACATTAAACAAAAAATTCCCTGGCCCAGCCCGTTTCCCCAACCCAGCCTTTTCCCTCACCCGCCCGCAGCAAACCCGACTCGACTCGCTTCGTTTCCTTCTTCCTCACCCATGTAAAATTTCCCGCTCACTTTTTCTTTCCCGTTGCACCCACGTCCCCCTCGCGCCCACGTCGCCCGCGCCGTTGCCCCACGCCGCGCACCCCTCGCGAGCCCCTCAAACCTTTTCTCATCCCAAACTCTCTCCCCCTCATCACTCTCGCTCTCAAATCTCTCTCTCTACAGAAAACTCCCAAACCCACTGCCAACTTCATCACTCGCCGCCGCCGACGACGACGAGGACAACCACTACAACCACCTCGTCGACTCCCTCGCTCTCTTCTCTCCATCAACAGAGCCCCCCTACACTACTCCACCCTCTTCAACCGCCGAGCATCAACCCACTCGACCCCCTCGGCCACCCCTGCACCTCGACGCCGGCGAGCCCCCACTGCCCTGAACCACCTCGACGACACCCTACAACCTCAGCACCATCACCTTCATCACACCCGAGCCCCACTGCTCTCTCTCTCTCTCTCTAAACCCTCACTGCGAGCTCCAAACACCTACTGCCGCCCGCCGCCGGAGCGACCCCGCTGACAATCGCCGACCCCAGCACATCCCTGGAGATCCGCAGCACCACACTCCGCCTCCGGTGATCGCGAGACATCTCCGGGCAACTCTGACGACGAAACCGAAACGCGAGCCGAGGCCGTGAACCCTAATCGCGCGTTCGTGCCGTTGCCGCTGCCGTGCATCGCCAAAGCGTCTCCAGGCAAGTACCCTACTTGCTACATGCTAGTTTATTTCCGTTACAAATTAAAACCGTATTAATTCCATGTTATGATTCATGAAAACTCAAAATGATATAAGTGTTTGATGCGAGATTCGAACGAAAATATCACATTAAATTGACGAAACTTAATTGCATATGCTGGCCCGTGTGATACTGAACATTGTGGTGAAATTTTACTGGAAAATACAATTGTTAATGGCTTAAACGAACACCCCCAATTACACCCGTAAAAACTGGGAATCTCCTGCACCTGAAATTTGTTAAAATCACAATTAATTGTGTACATATTGAAATGATACGCTCGAGGGCTCAAATCGAAGCCGACTCGATGACCTGTAACCCTATGCAAGTTCTTAATTGTTTCTGCACTGAAATTATGACGAGAATCGGTTCGGAGAGCGGCTCTGGACTGCAGTCCAGAGCAGCTCTGGTGGTTGTTTTATGTCTCATGGTTCTTACCCATTCTCCGCCGGAACTTGTTTGTTGCGGAACCCTGCATTTTATTGAATATAAATCTGTTATCTAAATAACGCAAGTGATTTCACCCCTTTATATCGTCGTTTACTATTTAAACTGCAATTTAAAAGATCAGGACGCATAGCAGTCCCAAACAGAAACAGAATTGATATACTAGTGTTGAACAGTGCATAACTTCTGACGTACAGACGCGATTGAGAATCCTTCTATTGCGTTGGAAACCCTATTTAAAAACCTATATTTCATTCAACTGTAGCGTCTCTAAATTCTGATCTCAACTAGGTGAAAATTGTTCCGCGAAACGGACGTTCAGTTCAGAAACTGAATTTCCTGCAGCGAGCACTTAAATTGAAACAGCTGTAACTTGAATACCAGAAATCCGATTGTACTGAAAAAAAAATTTCTGTACTGACGACAGAGTGTGCTTGTTACTCTATTTGTATCATTTCACTGAATTCTGAACATATGAATTACTGCAATTTTTGTAAGTTTATGACGTGCATGTTGGTTCATAATACACATGACTTGTTAATTGCATAGATATACATACCTTACCCAATTGCCATATACATAGTATCAGTGCGCGTTATTATTCAGTGGACATTGCAATATCGTGGGTGAATGATATTGGTTTAGGAGTGTCAAGTACACCAATGGAAAAATGAATGATTCGTGACAGTGATTAATACAGTGAACAGTGACAAAACCGTGCTATTGGTGTATACTTGTACACGACTAAATCATAATCATCAATAGTGTAAACCTGGGGGAAAAGGGGAAATCGAAGTGGAAAGAGTATCGTATTTAGCGGGACCGTGTTTTAGAGGATGATCATTCGAACAATGATTCTTATATATATTAGGTAGGATCTAGCGATCCGGCTGATAGGGTTATGTTCCGGGCGTGTGGGCCGTTGTCTCGGGTATGTATGAGACTCCTGTTAAACATGATCCTTCTTTCCACTATATGATTTCAAACATGACTTAGAGACCGATAGGGACACAGATCATATTTTGCATCATTTAGTGATATAGCGATTACCCGCATTTGATTTTCACTGTTATTACCTTATTTACCTGTTTCACATCATTATTATAACATTGCTATTACGTCGCTCTGACGACCTGAGTTTGCATGCTCAGACCTCGAGGAAGAACCAGCGCAGGAGTCGGATTTACCTTTCGAGCTGGCGGAGATCTAGCCTGGAGTACCTTTTTCTTCTTTTCTGCTTTCCCTAAAGAGATCGTGTAATCGAACTTGGTTAGCAGCTCTTCTTGTTTATTTGTAATTTGTGAACAATGGAATTTGATGTAATATTTGAGTGATGTTTTTCCTTTACTGACGTGCTTTGTTTACTGATTACCATGTAATACTAGAAGCCGAAGTGTGACTACGGCAGGATTATTCCTTGACCGTAGGAGCATGGCTGGCCTAGTCATCCCTCGTTTTCCGTATTTCGGGAAGCGGGGCGTGACAGACTTAACCATGGTGAAGGGTTGGGTTGGGTTAACAAATATCAACCAAAATATCTTTAGAAAATATTTTTAGTTAAAAACAAAAGCAAAGATTCTAGAAGCTTCAAGAAGGTTTAACCCTAATCCAAACCCTAACCATGTTTAAACTCCACAAAACATGTTGCATTTGTAACCTTAACTTGTTACAATATTATATATCACATATATAATATATTTTGTAACAAAATAAAATAATACAATTAACATATATCGCATATATATCAATGTATTACCCGAGTGAGAAAAAGAATGTTTTAGTGAGCTTATATTAGTTAATGTAATTTAATATATCAAATATATAATTATACATTAAATTATCGAATCAACACTTGATCCGATAATCCGGCTATTTCATAAATAACCGACTAATATAATCTGTATCAGTTCATCGAATCAACACTTGATCCGATGACCCGGCTATATCACATATACCCGGCCGATATCTCATATCGCGAGAATCTAATACGGTATCACATACACATATTGTTCTCGGTCCCGCACATATCATATATGTGCTCCTACTCCATTTTTCCTGAGCCAGGAAACCTCTGTGTAGGACTCTAAAGAATCGTCAATACGCCGGCAGTAGGTGATGATCATATCAAACACCCACGATCTGCAAGCGGTCAGCTAAACGTAACAGCCACCCAGGTATTGAGCGATCAGAAGATCAACAAGCAAGCATGTACTTTCTCCCGTGAATCCAATCAGTAACACTCCCGTACAGTCCGGTCTCTTCGTCTGATATGTCGCATATCTCGCCTAGGCATGGTAAACGTCATACCCTAGTAGCTTGATAAGTCGTGATGATATGAGGTCTATAACAGCTCGAGAAACTACTGATAACACTTACCAGTAAATCTCAGCAACCCTGGCCAGGGATTTCCAGTTATAGCCAATCAAACACAGCGCAACATCAACTCCCTATACCGGGAGAGTCGAAACCCCTCCTATCGCTCATTGCCTCCATGTGATTCGGGACTGTACCCAAAAGCCACCTTTTTGCACGCCCTCTTGAACGTGGTATGATGGAAATCAAAGCACAGTGGGAATCATACAAGACTCTATGACGATCTCGGGTCTACAGACTAACCTGTACCAGTGTCACCAGAGAACTGCCATCTGACGTGAGGTATAATACCATCTGGGAGTTCTCGGCGAGTCCGTCCAGTGTACCCAGTCTCCACTGAGCATCCGTATACCTTCTCTGATGTCAAACACCAATGGATATGAGATCATCCATCGCCCATTTTATGGGTCAAGAGGCGCATATGATAGTCTACTCTGGAGTATCGATGCCCTGTCTCGGTACTCCCATGACTAAGAACATTTCAAGGATGTACTTGGCGACTACTCTGTCCCCACTAGTATGATCTGCATCATAGTCCTGGTAGTCAAGTACTCATCCTAAGGGCTTTATCAACATGTAACATAGAGACAATCAGAGTACATGTTAAGATAAAGAGTAACCAGATAGCATACTATCATGTCGAGCAAGAAAGTCCTCCCTATATATGTCCCAGCATCCACTACAATATACAACACATGTACAGTAATGGCCTCTAGGGCGTACATATAACTAACAGCGGTCTGTGGTTAAATCCACTGCCAACGTAGTGTCGAGTCTTTAGAGTCCCACACAGAGAGTTTCCCTGCTTCGGGCGAAACGATATAGAGGTCGTATGGTTTTACGACAGGGTTCGGACACATACGTGTTTTTACGCACGTACGATGTTCGGACAGTTTATACTAGCAGGCTTTGGTTTAAGCCAGATTCTAGTATTGGATTATTGGATTTATACAGTCTCAGTATTTCCGTGTTTTCAGGATGGGAGGGGCATTCTCGTAATTAGTCGAGAAGCTTCTAGAAGATTGATGAGTTGGAGGCTTAGGTGGAATTTGCATTAAATGAATTAGTGACTCATGGTGTGATTCATCAAATGAGTTAATGAAGCATTTATTGCTTAATAACTCATGAGATGATTCACCCAAAGAGAGTTAATGAAGCATGGTTGATATTGTTATTATTATGTTATTCATTTTAATAATTATCATGCTTCATATATATTCTAAAATGAGTTATAATTCATTATCATTCTCACTCTCACCTTCTCTCTCCTCAAGCTCTCTCTCTTCAAAGAACTAACCCTAACCTCTCATGTGTTGAGATCCAAGGGTTAGCAAGACTAATAGATCCCTAATCCTATTCTATATCCTATAGATTACTTTGATTAGCACTTATAGCAACCTAGTTACCTCAAGTCAGAGGTTAAGCTTGGAGAAGTAGCTCTCGAGTGGATCTTCTATCACAACGAGGAGGCCGACGAGGAGGTGGTCTACGAGAACAAGAAGGACTTGATTCATTAGGTATAATCATCATTCATAGTAGCTAATCACTTCTATGTTATTGTTAGTTGGACTTTAGCAAAGATCTGTAAAGTTAGTCGATGTTAGTTTAAACAAAATGATTGTTTTACCTATTCCGCCTCCCCGCATCATGTGGGGTGTCTAACGTCGACTTACAGTGGTATCAGAGCCTCGCTAAACCATAACTAACTAGTTAGCAAAGTCGTTAGAAATTCGATCGCAAAACGAATCCGAAAAAACATCATTTTAACCAAGTTTCTGCCGATTTTAAAACGGGGTCTAAAAATTTTTCAGGGACCCTTAAAAATACAAGCAGGGAATTATAAGATTACTGGAGAAATTTGGGATCGTAACTCGGCCAAACCGCCGCGGAACCGCGGCCGATCCAAGCGATCCGCCACGGATCCGCGGCCGAGTTGAAGCCGAGTCAGCCCAAATTTGCCCAGTAACTCTTCTGTGTTGATTTTGTATTTTCTGGGATGTTTTGTTTCTGCTCAGGTTTCAGGTGCACAGAGAATTATTTGGAGTAGAATCATTTGTGTTTGCTTGATCGAAATTCTAAGCTGTTTGGCTAACTTGATTATATCTGTAATGTGTTTAATGTTTTCGTAAACCTCTCCTAACTGCTAATATATCGGTTAGTAGGGGGTTGCACATTTCTGTAATGGTTTTTTACTGATTTGTGTTTGTGGACTTGTTGGATTGTCGTGAATGGATAGCCGGGGATGTGAGATGAGTGTTTCTTTCATTCAAATGTAATTTGTAAATTGCTGTAATATTCTTTTGCGGGACACATCCGGGTTGAACTTGTAGCCACCGTTGTATTATTTCATTTACTGTTTTCTGCTCCTAGGATAGACCAAAGATGGGGTGCACAAACTACCGGGTACTTTGAAGTGTTTAGTGGCCTACTCACGTTGTTGTGGGAGACCGCTTCACTTCGGGTACTTGGCGGGTAGTTTTCCGTACCCGTAGAGGTCTAGGGTGGGGTTTTGGCTATTCATCGCTACTGTGTAATCCGTCTTTCTTTGCAGGCTCAAAAGGAATGCGGATTCGTAGAAAATCCAATATGTTCATCTGTGATCTGGAATGCCTATTATTGCGTCTGACAAATATACAATATCTATGTATGATATCTATTAGGCGTCACTTATGTTTTACACCCGCACTAGCCCAGCCCCCGCTCTGTCGTTAATTAAGTAACCTAACGGGTGAATGACGGGACCCAGTGGCGAATGCGGATGGCATAAGAGGACGTTGTATTTTCGTTGTTTTCTGCAATGATAGGTTAATTGATGGGACGCATTATATTAATGCAAAGAAAATAAACCAAAAATGAATCGTTGGAACAGTTTAAAAGAAACCACTCGGTTATTTTAAAACAGAAGATATTTTTAATTGCGGAGCTTTAACCACTCCTTTTAAAAGCTATCAGGTTCCTTCGATCATATCAAGTTCACTACGTTCACGGTTTCGCCAAAACCATTCGTAGCCCTCCGTCATTTCATTTGGGTATTCAGTAGTATTCAAGCTATGTATTTTGACCAACACCAAAGCATAGTGTTTGGTAGCTGCTGGGTATTCATTTGTTGCATAGATAGATGAGTTAATTTGGGACAATCGTATTATCATTTGGCCAACATCAGGGGTATGTACGGATGGGTTCAAATTAACAAGATAATGATGGGTAAAACTTGACATGTGACTTATGACATTTTGACCAACGCCAAGGTCATAAGAGCATGGGGCAGAAATTTATATCGGGAATTTCTAAAGAAACTGAAATTTGCTAAGAGTTGCATACCATTTGGAGTGTGATAATTTTGGTAGGATTCCTTCAGTTTTATCACACGATGATATTTGGATCCCGATCCTACTGTGAGTATCCGCTACTCATCAGGAGATTCGTCACTTAACGATCAATGCTATAAACCAAGTAGGTGTCGAGAAAGGTGTCAGCGGGGCTACGCCCCCAGAGAAAAGAGGTTATTTAATTAAGGAACTTCACGAAAGCGTCGTAAAACCTCCCTCGAAGTACCGACATCGGCCTGGCTGAACGGTTAAGCAAGTATTGTACGGTGAGAATAGTCATGACTAGTTCTTCCTTTTTAGTTTGAGGAGGGATTCGAGAAACAGTGGGAGCCATCCTGTTTAGATAAACTAAAAACCACTCTAAACTTGCAAGAGTGTCATGCTAAAGTGTTCCCTCTCTCTCTCATTGCAGCGACCCAGAACATGACAGGCCTTAAGTTACTATTAGATAAAAATATTTTGACAGGGCCAAACTATAAAGATTGGTTCCGGAATGTTAAGATGGCTTTGACTTATGACAAATTGGGGTATGTCCTTACTGCTAAGGCACCTGCAGTCCCTGGTCCAGAATCCAGTACTGCGGATAAGGAAATCCACAAGACCAGGGAGTTAGATTGCGCGAAGGCCAAATGCATCGTGCTTGCCTCTATGAATAATGAACATCAGAGGAGGCACGAGGATATGGATCTTGAATCCATATTTCTCCACACAAAAGATCTGTATGGAGAGCAATCTCGTATAGCTAGATACGAGACCTCGAAGAACATGTTTCAGTCGAGGCTGGCCTTCGGATCATCTGTAGGAGAACATGTCCTAAAAATGATTGGCTATATAGAAGAGCTCGCGGACCTTGGGACGACTTTAGAGAACGAGCTCTATACAGACTTGGTTCTTCAGTCCCTTCCTTCCACCTACGCAAAGTTTATTCTGAATTTCAACATTCAAGGAAAAGAAGTTGAACTTCCAGAACTCCTTAACATGTTGAGGAGTGCAGAGGGCACCTTGCAGAAAGCAAGGGAAACACCCACTATGTTTGTTCGCGGTGCTTCCTCTTTCAGGTCCAAGGCAAGGGCCAAAGGAAGGAAGATGAAGGCCTCTACCAAACCAAGAGGTGGTGTTGGTAAGGTAGGAGTTAAGAGAAAGGCAAAGGTTGCGGTGCCAGTAGTGGCAAAGGACGAGTGCTTCCACTGTCGTAGAAAAGACCACTGGAAGAAAGGTTGCAAAGCTTGGATTGCCAAGAACCAGGACCCGAAGCAAGCTGTGGTTTCGACTTCAGGTGTGTTTGTAATTGAAAATTGTCTGTCAATCAACTCTACTTTCTGGGTATTGGATACCGGATCAGGATCTCATATATGCAATTCATTGCAGGCACTGAGAAGCCGTAGAGTGCTGAAGGTTGGTGATATGACCCTCCAGGTTGCTAACGGAGCTAGCGTGGATGCTGTGTCCATAGGGGATTATCACCTAGGATTGACGAGTGGACATATTTTGTTTTGCGCAACTGTTTTTGTGTATCTAGTTTAACGTGTAATATCATATCAGTATCGTTGTTATCAAAAGAAGGTTATGATTTCACGTTTGTAAGCGATGTTGTTAACATCCACCTTAATCATGGTTTGATTGGGTCCGGTACACTAGATAACGGTATATACGTATTAAACTAATTACAGATTTTCAATATCCAAAACACACTAAAAAGAAAGTCTCAAGATATAAATCAGGCTTTCTTATGGCATTGTAGACTGGGTCATATCAATGAGACAAGGTTAACTAAGTTACATAGATAAGGATATTTGGATCCGTTCGAATATCAATCTTATACAACTTGTCAATCATGTCTCAAAGGAAAGATGACAAAGACTCCATTCACTGGACATGGAGTAAGAGCGAGTGAGCTCTTAGGACTCATACACAGCGATGTATATGGTTCAATGTCTACACATGCAAGAGGTGGTTTTTCATATTTCATTACTTTTACGGATGATTACTCTAGGTATGGATCCATTTTCTTAATGAAACATAAATCCGAGGCCTTTGAGAAATTCCAAGAATATAAGAATGAAGTAGAAAACCAAACCGGAAAAAGTATCAAGACACTGAGATCTGATCGAGGTGGTGAATACTTAAGTGCCGAGTTCCTGGGTTACGTAAAAGAGAAAGGAATTCTCTCTCAGCTTACTCCTCCATACACTCCACAGCATAACGGTGTATCGGAAAGACGGAACTGAACCCTATTGGATATGGTACGTTCCATGATGAGTAATGCTGAGTTACCGCGATCTTTCTGGGGTTATGCGCTAGAATCAGCAGCATATCTTTTGAACAGGGCTCCTACCAAGATTGTGTCTACCACGCCATATCAGATGTGGAGTGGGAAGAAACCCTATCTTCAGTATCTGAAGATATGGGGATGTCCAGCTTTTGTTAAAAAGCAGCATGCGGACAAACTCGAGACACGATCAGTACAGTGTAAGTTTGTGGGATATCCAAAGAACTCCAAGGGGTATTTCTTCTATTACGCAGAGAAACAAAAGGTTTTGTTTTCTTGTAATGCCCATTTTCTAGAACAGCAGTTTTTAGAAAAGGAAACAAATGGGAGCGCAATAGAACTGGAAGAAATTCCATAACCACAAACTGGTACTGAAAGTTTGGTAGAACCAGTAATTCAAGAAGAACAGGACATTCCCGCACCCCTCCGCAAGAGTAGTAGGCCGTCTCATCCGCCTGAGAGATACTACGGTTTTCTCATAGATGGGGATAGAGAGGATTCCGTCATTGATAATGATGAACCTACTAGCTTCCAGCAGGCCATCCAGAGCGGTGACTCGGTAAGATGGCTGGATGCAATGCGGACCGAGATGGAGTCCATGTACACGAACAAAGTATGGACTTTGGACTTTGCTCCAGATGGGATAAAACCCATAGGATGCAAATGAATCTTCAAGAAAAAGATTGGTGTAGATGGACAGGTGGAAACCTATAAGGCTAGACTTGTTGCAAAGGGTTTTCGTTAAAGACATGGTTTGGACTATGACGAAACTCTTTCTCCAGTGGCTATGCTCAAATCCATTCGGATCCTTCTTGCCATTACCGCCTTCCATGATTATGAGATCTGGCAGATGGACGTAAAGACGGCTTTTCTAAATGGTAATTTAGAAGAGTACGTTTATATGGATCAGCTAGAAGGCTTCAATCAGAGTGGGAGCAGCGGGAAAGTGTGCAAGTTGCTTAAGTCCATTTATGGACTAAAGCAGGCACCGCGGACTTGGAACATCTGTTTTGATGAAACGGTCAAAGAATATGACTTTATCAAAAATCCAGATGAACCATGCATATATAGTAAAATTGTAGCACGAACTGTCATATTCCTCGTCTTGTACGTGGACGACATTCTATTAATAGGAAATGACATTCCTATGCTGCAATCTGTTAAAGGATTCTTGTCACACAGGTTCTCCATGAAAGACCTGGGTGATGCCTCTTACAATCTGGGGATCCAGATCTATCGTGATAGATCTAAGAGGATGTTGGGACTTTCGCAGTCCAGGTATATCAACACTATACTGAAAAAATTCAGTATGGAAGATTCTAAACGCGGTAATTTACCGGCTTGTCACGGAATCACCCTATCCAAAGAGATGTCTCCTAAGACTGATTTGGAAAGGGATCGCATGTCAGTTATACCCTACGCTTCTGTGGTAGGCTCTATAATGTATGCGATGTTGTGCACCAGACCAGATGTAGCTTACGCACTGAGCGTGGTAAGCAGGTATCAGTCAGACCCAGGGGAGAAGCACTGGATAGCAGTAAAGAACATTCTCAAGTACATGAGAAGGACTAAGGATATGTTCTTGGTTTACGGCGGAAAAGACCTCCAGATCGAGGCTTTTGCCGACTCCAGCTTCCAGAGTGACAAGGATGACTCCAAATCCATGTCAGGTTATGTCTTTACCCTCAATGGAGGGGCGGTGTGCTGGAAGAGTTCCAAGCAGGACACCGTTGCTGACTCGACGATGGAAGCGGAGTATATCGCTGCTTGCGATTCCGTAAAAGAAGCAGTCTGGATAAAGAAGTTCCTAACAGAACTTCAGGTGGTTCCTACTATTGTTGATCCAATACCGCTGTATTGTGACAACAACGGAGCTAGAGCTTTAGCGAAGGAACCCAGGTCCCATCAGAAGTCCAGACACATCTTGAGGCGGTATCACCTGATCAGGGAGATCATAGATCGACAGGAGATCGAGGTCCGGAGAGTTCCTATAGAGGAGAACACTGCAGATCCATTCACTAAGGCCTTACTTCAGATTCAGTTCGAGAGGCTACTCGAGATGATAGGTCTTCGATACGCCAGTACATGGCCCTAGTGCAAGTGGGAGATTGTTAGTGTATATGCCCTAGGGGCCATTATTGTATCATACTAGCTTGTATATTACTTAATGGAACCTTGGGATATTCACAGTTATATTAACAGTCTTGCTAAACATGGTAGTATGCTACTTGGTTTATATCTATCTTAATATGTGTATATGTTAGCATATCGAGAATACATATTGATAGAGCCCTTAGGATCTTGCTTGACTACCAGTGTTGTGATGGCAGTCACACTAGTGGGGGCTGGGTAGTCTACAAGCACATCCTTTTTCAGGTCCCTAGTCGTAGGATTATCGAGACAGGGCATCGATACTCCGGAGTAGACTAGTGTGTGCGCCTCTCATCCTAGTTGGGGAGATGGTCTGTCCCACAGCCATCAGTACGTTGTACTGGAGATAGTATACAGGCGCTCATTGGGTTACGGGTACACCGGACAGGACTTGCAGGGAACTGTTGGTTGGTATTATACCCGTTGTCAGTTACCAGTTCCCAGGTGACATGAGTACAGCATAGTCCGCAGACTTGACACTGCTGCTTCGCTTCAAGTGTGTTCCCACTGTTCTTAGATTGCTACCCTACCACGGCTCAAAAGAGTCGTGCAAACAGGTAGCAGTTGGGTGCAGTCCCGAAGCATTTGGAGGCAGTGGCGGTTAGATAGGATTCGTCTCTCCCGGTATTGGGAGTTGATATCGCGCTGTGTTTGGAGAGCCATTACGCAAAGTCCCTGGCCAGGGCAAGCGAGATTTACTGGTAGGATTTCCAGTAGCTTCTCAAGGTGTAATGGGCTTCATTCCGACATGACTTATACCGCTTTTAGGGGACTGACGCTTTCCGCCCCCTAGGCCCGATATGCGATAGTCTTAGACGAACAGACTGGACTGTACGGAGATTGTCACATCAGGCTCGGTAGGAGTTCGGATGGGTTTCCTCATCGGCCTTCTTATCGACATCTACCTGGGGACCGTTACATACAGCTAGTGCCGCTTGTGGTCTGTGGTTAAACCCACTGCCAGCGTAGTGTCGAGTCTTTAGAGTCCCACACAGAGAGTTTCCCTGCTTCGGGCGAAACGATATAGAGGTCGTATGGTTTTACGACAGGGTTCGGACACATACGTGTTTTTACGCACGTACGATGTTCGGACAGTTTATACTAGCAGGCTTTGGTTTAAGCCAGATTCTAGTATTGGATTATTGGATTTATACAGTCTCAGTATTTCCGTGTTTTCACAGATGGGAGGGGCATTCTCGTAATTAGTCGAGAAGCTTCTAGAAGATTGATGAGTTGGAGGCTTAGGTGGAATTTGCATTAAATGGATTAGTGACTCATGGTGTGATTCATCAATTGAGTTAATGAAGCATTTATTACTTAATGACTCATGAGATGATTCACCCAAAGTGAGTTAATGAAGCATGGTTGATATTATTATTATGTTATTTATTTTAATAATTATCATGCTTCATATATATTCTAAAATGAGTTATAATTCATTATCATTCTCACTCTCACCTTCTCTCTCCTCAAGCTCTCTCTCTTCAAAGAACTAACCCTAACCTCTCATGTGTTGAGATCCAAGAGTTAGCAAGACTAATAGATCCCTAATCCTATTATATATCCTCTAAGTTACTTTGATTAGCACTCATAGCAACCTAGTTACCTCAAGTGAGAGGTTAAGCTTGGAGAAGTAGCTCTCGGGTGGATCTTCTATCACAACGAGGAGGCCGACGAGGAGGTGGTCTACGAGAACAAGAAGGACTTGATTCATTAGGTATAATTATCTTTCATAGTAGCTAATCACTTCTATGTTGTTGTTAGTTAGGGTTTAGTAAAGATCCGTAAAGTTAGTCGATGTTAGTTTAAACAAAATTATTGTTTTACCTATTCCGCTTCCCTGCATCATGTAGGGTGTCTAACGTCGACTTACACTCGCATCACTGCATCCATGGTCTGTGCATAAGTATCGAAATGCTGGGAGCCCAAAGCAAGGAACAGCTGTGTATCCAGGCTCCTCACAAATCTCTTCATCCTGAGTTCCTCCGTGGGAACTAAGAATGGAGCATAGCGTGACAAATGGGTGAACTGCAAATCATAATCTGCCACAGACATATCTGCCGGTTTTTGCAATGCCTCAAAACTGTTGGCTCTGGCGTCTCTCACGCTCTGCGGAAGGAATCTAGCAAGGAAAACCTCAGAAAACTCTTTCCATGACATCGGAGGTAGATCTGCTGCTCGCCCTCTCTCCATCGACTCACACCATGTCTGTGCAAGTCCCTCTAACCGAAAACTGCTCAGCTCCACCGACCTCATATCTGAACATCTCAAGGACCTACTGATCCTAGCCATCCTATCAAGAAATGACTGGGGATCCTCTGTTGTGTCTGCCCCAGTAAACACCGGAGGCCTCAACCTCATAAACTCCGGGAATGATGCCTCCATAAACCTCGAGACTACAGGTGCGACGGTCTGCACGGGATGTACAACGGGCTCTACCATCGTCGATGCCTGATCCTATCTCTGAACACGGGTGGCCTCAGCCAACTGCCTCATCATCTGTTGTAAGCCCAACATGCCCTCCTCTTGTCTAGTCAGTCTATCGGGAAGAGGAGGATCGACATGTCCCTATGCCGTCGGGATGTCCTGTGGGTCAGTTGCCGTCACTGGCGGATCTATCCGAGCTGCATCCCTGGCTGCGGCTCGCCTAGATCACGTGGCCATGGCAACTGAAACAAGAAACGAGAGTTGACAAGGTGTACGAACATGAACAACAATAATAGAGAGTCAAATGAAGGATTAATCAAGATATACATCATAAGGTTACTTAGGCGGGGTATCGTATCGTAAATATGTCGCGGAACATATGCACGGTACTTTACTCATCCTAAGTTACCTACTCCATCAAACCAAGGGTCGATATAAATAACGAAATTTTATGCCTAAAAACTCCAAAGTCACTTCTAAGTTCCATAAGGTTAATCCTAAGCTCGGATACCAACTTTGTCACGACCCGAATTTGGCGCATAGCCGACACTTAAATTGTATGACATCTAAAGATGTCGACACAATCCGAGTAAGCCAGAAAACCAAGATCAAAAACCTGTTTGCAGAATTAAGAAAGTACAGTTTTAAAAGTAAAAAGGATGAGGTGGCATGTCGAGTGGTTTTAAGAAATGAAATTTAAATAACTGATTTTAGTATTGAAAATTTCGACAACACCTCCTTTGTAATTTTTAATAAAAGCAGTTACATAAACATTCAAATAAGTGGCATCCCTACTTGGGAGCAAAATCAACACCAAACGGCGGAAAAAACCCACGCAATAACAATACGACGCTCAAAAGCGAAGAATCACATGCATAAAGTAAAGAAAGTATAAACTAACATAACTAGTCGATCTCACTCAATCGAATCAAAACATATACAAATATGCCTCGTTCTAAGTCAAATATATAGGGTCTGATGGAGTGATACTAGATCCAAAATACATATACAAAAAATAGACGGTTACTGCATATGTAATCCACCTAGCAAGACAAGCGATAAAAGCTGATAAGTGTGTCCGCACCGCTGATATGCGTCCACGCGTCTCCTGTAAGGAACTAAGGCACAACGGGGGTGAGTTGCCAACTCAGTGAATAAACGAACATCCAACAGTTGACATTATAAGCATAAATAAATAATGACTACAACTATGCATCAGATAAGCATGATATATGATGACATATGTCTTATTAATATGTATGCCCTAGAGGCCATTATTGATGATATAGTGGATGCTTGGACATATATATAGAGAGGACTTTCTTGCTCGATATGATAGTATGCTATCAGGTTACCTTTATCTTAAAATGTAGACTGATATGCTGTCTAGCTCTCACATGTTGATAAAACCCATAGGATATGTACTTTGTTGGGTAGTGGGAGCGCCCCGGCCATCGAACCGTGGCCAAATGCGGAACAAAAATTTCTTAAAACCCGGCGCTACCATTACCCGTTTTGCAAAATCGAAACCATTAACCCTAAAACTAGCAATCTAACAAAAGGAGATAGAATGGTTATACCTAATGAACCAAGTCCTTCGGGTCTTCAACCATTTCCAAGCTCCAAGTGATGCGGATCGACTTTGGTCGCCGGTCTTCCGTCATCTCCGATGATCCACCCGAGGGAAACGACGCAAGCTTCAGGTTCGCCAAGCGAACCAACCGACTCTTCAAAATGGCTAGTAGTGGAGAGTGGGGAGTGTAGGATAGTCTCACCATATTTTTCTCTCAAAAATTATGCTCATAGAACAACCATGGAAGATGTGGAGGTCATGATCAAAGGCATGAGAAAATGGCTATGTGTTTTATGGGAGCATGAGAGTGAGAGAGCACAAAAATGATATCACCAAAAATAATGAGCAATCCCCTCCTCTAGTGGTCGGCCCCCTCTCCCATGCACCCACAAAAAAGTCATTTTCAATTTCATTAAACAAATACCATACCAATCTCTACATTGCACAAAAGCCATGCTTTGACCAAAACCCATGCTTATGCCATGTCACCATTTCCACCTCACCTTAAACAAATGATTTTCTAATGAAAATCAATAATGAGGTGGCACCTTCTAGAAGCCATTCCGTATAAATACGGAATGCTTCCCGGTACATGTATCGAAATACACATACGCGTATTCGTACGAAAATACGAATAGCCAAGAGAGAAAACGAATAGTGAGCAATAATACTAGAATACATATATATAAATACATATGTAAATTATTAAATCAAAACTTGATTTAAAAAATCTGGCTTAATCCTAAGCCGCCAGTATTATCAACCATCCGATTAAAGTCTGTGCAGTCCGTGCACATATTTAATCGAACACATGTATGTATCAACATACGTCGCCTACACCATATCGCCTGAACCGTGAAAACCCTCTGTGTGGGACTCTAAAGACTCGTCAATACGCTGGCAGTGGGTTTAACCACAAGCACGTCAGCGGCACTAGTTGTACGTAACGGCTATCCAGATATTGAGCGAAAGGAAGGCCGACGAGCCAACTCATCCGAACCCCTACCGAGCCTGTCAGTGACAATATTCGTACAGTCCGGTCTGTTCGTCTAAGAGTATCGCATATCGAGTCTAGGGGGGTGGATAAAGTCAGACCCCTAACAACGCGATAATTCGTGTCGGTATGAAACCCATCACTACCCGAGAAACTATCGATCCTGGATCGGTAATTCTCACATACCCCGGCCGAGGATTTCTAGTGATGGCCACCCGTGCACTGCGCGACATCAACCCCCAATACCGGGAGAGACGAATCCCCGACGATCCGCTCACTGCCTCCATGTGGTTCGGGACTGTACCCAACTAAAACTTGTTTGCACGACTCCTTTGAGCCGTGGTAAGGTAGTAATCAAAGCACAGTGGGAACTCACACGAGACAAATGACGATCTCAGGTCGACAGACTAACCTGTACACATGTCACCAGGGAACTGCTATCTGACTATAGGTATAATACCAACTAGCATGTTCCCGGTGAGTCCGTCCAGTGTACTCATAACCCAATGAGCACCTGCATACTATCTTTGGTGAACAACTGACACCAATGGCTTGTGAGACCGGCCACCGCCCCTCGTCAGGGTCTAGATAAGTACACACCAGTCTACACTGGAATATCGATGCCCAGTCTCGATACTCCTACGACTAGGGACATTTAAGGATGTGCTTATAGACCCCCAGCTCCTATGTATGTGATCGCCATCACAATGCTGGCAGTCAAGCAAGATCCTAAGGGCTTTATCAACATTCACATGATGATAAAGACAAACCAGATAGCATACTCTCATCTCGAGCAAGACTGTTTTATCGGTATAGGCCCTCCCTCAATCATCATGATCACCTGTCTGCGACTATGATAATTGCCTTGAGGGCACTATAGCCAACAATCTCCCACTTGCACTTAAGGTTAATTATTACGATGTCGCATACTCACAGCCCGTGTGATACCAAACACCCAACTCCTCTACTAATCAGTTTCACAAAACTCGTTTGTAAAACTATTGCGTTCGAGAAATAGCCTCAGTGAGTGGATCCGCTCCAGTGTTTCTTTCTTTGTCTCTCTTTATCTCAACTTCGCGGAGAAAACTATCTCCCGAAATGAGCAATACCTGTCTTGGAATATTTCTGGATATCTGATGGGACCCAGTTCATAAATGAACTCCAAATCCAGCAAACTTCTTAGACTGTATCGACTACTGAACTTAATCAGTCTGATGCGCTATGCCTTCCTCAGTATCCGCTCGGACCACCTGTCCAAACTACTGCCCCTCGTCAGAGGGAAAACTATAACTCTGACAGTCACTCTGTCATCCAGGTCATCTTGGAAGCCTGGAATGATAACCGTCTCCCAAAGGAGGCTGCCGTTATCAAATACCTAGAACATCCGCTTATGTTCATAAAATACTCCCATCCGTTTTTCTCCAGGATTGGATTAATATGTCAACTTATTGTATCTAGTGCAAAAACAACATCTGGCGTGGTACTTGACATGTCATGATTGACTCAATTGCCTAAGCAAGTGATATGTCAATCATGCACACCCCTCTCCCCTTTTGTCTGTAAGACACCTTTAGAGAGGGTGACTCCATCACCTGCAGGTACACCACCATGCCAGGAGTCGTCCATTCTAAATATCTTTAGAATACTGTCTAAGTACCCAGATTGGGACACTTCCCAAATCTAGATCTAAAACCATAGATCTAGTAACCAGAATGTCTGATATAATATCCATAACCTATGTGGAGAAAACACTGTGTGACAACCATAGTATAACCGATCGTAGTATAGAAATTTTACTTCCTACTCTGTGTATGTCATCCCAAATACCAGGACACACACCCTACTACTTTCTTAATAAATCCATCTCCTATTCTGATGAAGTCAAAAAAAAAAAAACTATGACTGTCACATCAAAATAGATGATCTATCTCTGTCATATCCGCTTTAGTCTATAAATAGACATGCTACTTGTCCACTACGCTTCCGCTGCTCTCACTGACTACGACAACCCTTTGGTAGAGTCATATACACGTGCACTTCTAAAGCTAGTTTAGAATGACTCTATACTCATCCTTCTGCCGGGTCTTATAGTCTGAAACAACAGTAGTGTCAAGTCCGGGTAAACAAGAACCTCCCTGTCACCGTCCTTGAGGCTACCTGAGTACCTCTCGGGTGGCTGAGGTTACCCTCCATATCTGCGGAGTTGCTAATGGAATGCCAAACCTGATTGAATCTTTAGGTTCTTATTAAATCATCAGTAATCATTTGTGGTTCTGGAATCACTTCCAGTTCTACCATACTCCCACTATTGTTTTCTGAAAAAAATCCATTTTACTAAAACTGTGGCGAGTCAAGAACAATATCACTATTGATCTTCCAGATGGTAGAAAGTTAACTCTCGTCAAAGCCCGGGATACCCCACAAACAACCATTACTGAAAAGTGCCCTGAATTTATCTGGATTCTGGTTTTAAGCATCAGCCGGACGACTCCATATACTTTAACATCGTTAAGATATAAATTGATTCTATATATATCTAATATAGAAACAAAAGCAATAATTTAATTGGAACCAGATTCAAATCATGCAGCTATCTCCAGTGCATGTCGACTAAATGAAGATAGGCCAATCAGCATTACTCAACTTAGGAGTGCGTCCAATTATGAGTAACCTGAAAGAGAAACAAGTTTCTCAAAACCATTACTATCAACTGAATATCTCATACAAGTATCTACATCTTCGATCACCTTGAAGAATCCCGATACTTGCGACACCTGGTTCTCTACTTTATTCTTGTACCTATAACTTCTCAAACTTGGACCTTGTATTTCTACGAAACACTTGTCCAAAACTTGAGAAGTCACACGTAAACAGAATATAGTACGAGGACCAACCCCTTTGTCCTAATGGACACTGGACAACATACAATACTTTGTATAAGTCCCCTGAGTTTAATCTTTCAAATCCTGTGCGTCGTAGGTTGAAAACTGTACCCAGGTGATTTCCTCAAATATCACCAATTACAATGAATTCCGATATAATGAGAATGATCACCTAATTCCCAATAACTTACTCCCACTCATCATCTGTAAAACCATACAGATGTGAGAATCATACCTGGTAAATACATACCCTGGAGCAAGGGTCTAATTGGGAAATCAGTTTTCTATTAACAATACACAGTGAAACTGAAACTTGAATATGTTTCGAAGGGGTATCCGGGTATTCCTAGTAATGCATCTTCCATTATCAGATTCATGATTGTAACCGTATATTTCCTTACCATCTCTCCAATTCCCTTTATTTGTCTTTACTCATTACCTTCTGTACACCATCGTTAGGCTAAGTGGTTTTCTTCCTTCCCTACCGTTCGGCACCAGCCTATGGTTTAGAAGAAGACTATCCAATAAGCATAATAGGTGTACTCTCCTAATCCTAGGAGCACTCGCAACCTGAGAGAAGGTAAGGATAAAAGACAACTGAATAAACCTTATTTCTATTTCTCCTGAACCAGAATCCATCCTCGAAAAAGTTTCTTCGAGTTCGTATATAACCATACGATGGATTTATCCAATGGAATTGGATGTTCGTAGTGATACAGGGTGTTCTGGAGAAATACAAAGGTGAAGTAGGAGTGGCGATGAAATACGTGGTTTGGTCGTGAATCATAGCAGTCGCATTTTACTTTGCCCTCTTTCTAATCCCTTTATTTGTCTTTAGTTATTACCTTCTGCACACCATACTTAGGCTAATTGGTTTTCTTCATTCCCTACCTTTCGGCACCTGCCTATGGTTTGGAAGAAGACTATTCAATAAGCGTAATAGGTGTACTGTCTCCTAATCCTAGGAGCCTTCACAACCTGAGAGAAGGTAAAAGGAAAAGACAACTGAATAGTCCTATTCATTTTCTCCAGAACCAGAAACCATTCTCGAAAAGGTTCCTTCGAGTTCGTATATAAGCATACGATGGTTTTATCCAATGGAAGTGGATACAGGTAGTGATACGAGGTGTTCTAGAGAAAAGCAAAAGGGTAAAAGAAGGAGTGGCAATGATGTATGCAACTTGGACAATCCAAAAGCCAGTGTTTTAAAGAAAGTTCGGTTAACTTGGTTACTGAGTCAATGTCTAAGGTCGGGGCATGGTCGACGCCAAAGAGAGAGAGAAAAGAAACACTCAGCGTGCACTATAACCTAGATCAGAATGGATAATCATTTTATCTAATCTGGATGGCTCCCACTGTTTTCTCAAATTCTCCTCCAAACCTAAAAGGAGAATTAGTCGGAATCACCCGAGGAGTAATCCTACTCATCAGTGGGAATCGGGATCCAACTATCATCGCATGATAACTTGATGGAAACCACTCAAGTCACCACACTCCAGAAGGTATGCGCATGCCTGGCAAGTTTCCTGTATGTTTGAAACTCCCAATATTATTTTTACCCCAAGCTGCTTATGACCTTGACGGATGCCAACAAATCATAAGTTGCAAGTCAAGTTCTACCCGTCATTGTCCTGATTAATCTAGACCCACCCGTACTCGCCCTTGACGGATGCCAACAAGGCTGCACGACTGTCCTAGATTAATGCATATCCATGCTACAGAAAAGTAACACATAGCTACCGCACACTATGCCTTGACGGAAGCCAACAAACATAGCACGAATACTAGGCGCTGCTTTTCTGAAATGACGGAGGGCTACGGCTGGTTTTTGGCGAAAAAACTTTAACGCAATAAACTTGATATCATTGAAGGAATCCAAGTGGTTTTTATAAAAGTATAGTAGCGAAAACTTTTGCTAAAGAGGTCACTCCCGGTGAAGGGATCTCGACTCTTTCCCCGTCGAATGATGTGCAGGATATTCCAAACTGAATACCACGATGCAAAGCAAAAAGTAATCGACTATAGTAAAGTTATTACGTTGACGCAAACTTCTGCCCAAGGGGTCACTCCCGATGAAGGGATCTCGGCCCTTGCCTCGTCGAATGAGGTGCAGGATATTCCAAACTGAATACCACTGTGCAAAGCAAAAGCGTACGTCTGTAATGTCAGTTTTAAAAAAACTTGGTTCCAACAACATCATTTTTATATTGGTTTGTTTTCCTTACATTGATAAGAATCAACACAGTCCCATCAATTAATCACACCAGAAAAGAACGAAAATAAAATGTACGTATATACCACCCGCATTCGCCACTGGGTCCCGTCATCACCCGTTAGGTTACTTAACTAACGACAGAGCGGGGACTGGGCTAGCACGGGTGCAAAACATATACAACATCTACTAGTATATATAAATATATATAACAATCGTCCCAGGCATGATAAATGCAACATCACAGAAAAGTAATAAGCATCACAGAACAATACAGATAATCTGGGAGCCCCGGGTTTCATAGAGCCACAACTGAAACCCGACGTTCCCCTGGTCGTGTGGATAGCCTGTGCAATGAACTCCTAGACCCCTACGAGCGCGGCAAGTTACCCGCCAAAACCTTAAGTGAGGCAGTCCCCTTCAGCAAAGTGAATGGACCACCCAGCACTTCACGGAATCCGGTAACTTGAGCACCCCTCCTTGGGTCAACCTGTACCCCCTACGATTGCGGAGAATAGCCCGCCAATTCTAGAGTGAAGCCCCCTCCGTCTCAACGCCATGAGATGCGGGCCCGTTGCCCTATAGAACCCGGCTATCCATGCACCCCGCCTTAGGGTAATCCTAGTACAGAAAAGAAAATAATATACAAGGGTGACATCGACCTCAGCCCGGTCGTGCCCCAAAAGAATAATATACAAACAGGCAGTGACGGCAGTCCACATGTCGGACGCTCGCCCCGCAATATCAAACGTACAAATACAACAAAACTGTACTATCACTGCACCCAGGCTATCCACCACGACAATCCGCAATATTATAGCACAATACAGAACATCAACGTGAATGTTACGTTCGCAAACCCGTCTAAAAGGACTATAGCGATTAGACAAGGTTTACCGATCAAATGACATTCACGGTTACAGATAGAAATGTAAAGTACTGAAAAATTACACAGTTAAAATTTCGATCGACTAAATTTATCCGCAAAGGCCCCAAAAGAAAATCCAGTACTCAAAAGTTTCTGGGCCAAAAAAAAACATCACAAAAATCATTTTTCCTTGTCAGATAGCTCCATAAGAAATTTGGAGTCATGAAGCCACAAAAGCGCCGCGGACCGCCGCCAAATGGCATGTGTCGCGGCGGTTCCGCGGCCAAAAAGTCGAATTAGGTTACCAAATTTCTTGTGGTGCCCTGTATTTGCCTGCACGGATTTTTAAGCTATACAGAAAAATTTTTAGAGTAAGTTTTAAAATCGACAGAAACTTGGCGAATCGGAAAAAAGTTTCGGAAATTTTGATCGATCGAGATTTTAAGCTTGTGTAAACTAACTAGTAGGGTTTAATGGGTGGCTCTGATACCATTGTTGGGTAGTGGGAGCGCCCTGGCCATCGAACCGTGGCCAAATGCGGAACAAAAATTTCTTAAAACCCGGCGCTACCAGTACCCGTTTTGCAAGATCGAAACCATTAACCCTAAAACTAGCAATCTAACAAAAGGAGATAGAATGGTTATACCTAATGAACCAATTCCTTCGGATCTTCAACCATTTCCAAGCTCCAAGTGATGCGGGTCAACTTTGGTCGCCGGTCTTCCGTCATCTCCGATGATCCACCCGAGGGAAACGACGCAAGTTTCAGGTTCGCCAAGCGAACCAACCGACTCTTCAAAATGGCTAGTAGTGGAGAGTGGGGAGTGTAGGATAGTCTCACCATATTTTTCTCTCAAAAATTATGCTCATAGAACAACCACGGAAGATGTGGAGGTCATGATCAAAGGCATGAGAAAATGGCTATGTGTTTTGTGGGACCATGAGAGTGAGAGAGCACAAAAATGATATCACCAAAAATAATGAGCAATCCCCTCCTCTAGTGGCCGGCCCCCTCTCCCAAGCACCCACAAAAAAGTCATTTTCAATTTCATTAAACAAATACTATACCAATCTCTACATTGCACGGAAGCCATGCTTTGACCTAAACCCATGCTTATGCCATGTCACCATTTCCACCTCACCTTAAATAAATGATTTTCTAATGAAAATCAATAATGAGGTGGCACCTTCTAGAAGCCATTCCGTATAAATACGGAATGCTTCCCGGTACATGTATCGAAATACACATACGCGTATTCGTACGAAAATACGAATAGCCAAGAGAGAAAACGAATAGTGAGCAATAATACTAGAATACATATATATAAATACATATGTAAATTATTAAATCAAAACTTGATTTAAAAAATCTGGCTTAATCCTAAGCCGCTAGTATTATCAACCGTCCGATTAAAGTCTGTGCAGTCCGTGCACATATTTAATCGAACACATGTATGTATCAACATACGTCGCCTACACCATATCGCCTGAACCGTGAAAACCCTCTGTGTGGGACTCTAAAGACTCGTCAATACGCTGGCAGTGGGTTTAACCACAAGCACGTCAGCGGCACTAGCTGTACGTAACGGCTACCCAGGTATTGAGCGAAAGGAAGGCCGACGAGCCAACTCATCCGAACCCCTACCGAGCCTGTCAGTGACAATATTCGTACAGCCTGGTCTGTTCGTCTAAGAATATCGCATATCGAGTCTATAGGGGTGGAAAAAGTCAGACCCCTAACAACGCGATAATTCGTGTCGGTATGAAACCCATCACTACCCGAGAAACTATCGATCCTGGATCGGTAATTCTCACATACCCCGGCCGAGGATTTCTAGTGATGGCCACCCGTGCACTGCGCGACATCAACCCCCAATACTGGGAGAGACAAATCCCCGACGATCCGCTCACTGCCTCCATGTGGCTCGGGACTGTACCCAACTAAAACCAGTTTGCACGACTCCTTTGAGCCGTGGTAGGGTAGTAATCAAAGCACAGTGGGAACTCACACGAGACAAATGACGATCTCAGGTCGACAGACTAACCTGTACACATGTCACCAGGGAACTGCCATCTGACTATAGGTATAATACCAACTAGCATGTTCCCGGCGAGTCCGTCCAGTGTACTCATAACCCAATGAGCACCTGCATACTATCTTTGGTGAACAACTGACACCAATGGCTTGTGAGACCGGCCACCGCCCCTCGTCAGGGTCTAGATAAGTACACACCAGTCTACACTGGAATATCGATGCCCAGTCTCGATACTCCCACGACTAGGGACATTTAAGGATGTGCTTATAGACCCTCAGCTCCCACGTATGTGATCGCCATCACAATGCTGGCAGTCAAGCAAGATCCTAAGGGCTTTATCAACATTCACATGATGATAAAGACAAACCAGATAGTATACTATCATCTCGAGCAAGACTGTTTTATCGGTATAGGTTCTCCCTCAATCATCATGATCACCAGTCTGCGACTATGATAATTGCCTTGAGGGCACTATAGCCAACATACTTACTACCAGGACTATGATAAGATCATACTAGTGGGGCCAGGGTGGTCCACAAGTACATCCTTTAATCAGTTCCTAGTCGTGGGAATATCGAGACCAGGGCATCGATATTCCAATGTAGACTAGTGTGTACGTTTCTTGTCCCTTAGAGGTGTTAGTTGTATGTATGCCCTAGAGGCCAGTATTGTACAGATGATGTATATTATATTGGATGCTTGGACATATATAGAGATGACTTTCTTACTCGATATGATAGTATGCTATCTGGTTACTCTTTATCTTAACATGTACACTTGTCTCTTTAAACTGTCTTATAGTTACATGTTGATAAAGCCCTTAGGATGTGTACTTGACTACCTGGACTATGATGCAGATCATACTAGTGGGGACATGGTAGTCCATAAGTACATCCTTTAAGGTCCCTAGTCGTGGGTGTATCGAGACAGGGCATCGATATACCAGTGTAGACTAGCGTATACGCTTCTCGACCCATGAGATGGGCGATGGATGATCCCATATCCATTGATGTTTGACATCAGAGATGGTATACGGGTGCTCAGTGGAGACTGGGTACACTGGACGGACTCGCCGAGAACTCCCAGATGGTATTATACCTCACGTCAGATGGCAGTTCTCAGGTGACACTTGTACAGGTTAGTCTGTAGACCCGAGATCGTCATAGAGTCTTGTGTGATTCCCACTGTGCTTTGATCTCCACCTTACCACGTCCATGAGGGCGTGCAAAACGGTGGTCTTTGGGTACAGTCCCGAGTCACATGGAGGCAATGAGCGATAGGAGGGGTTTCATCTCTCCCGGTATTGGGGGTTGATGTTGCGCTGTGCTTGATTGGCCGTAACAGGGAAGTCCCTGGCCAGGGCTGATCAGAGATTTGCTGGTAAGTGTTACCAGTAGTTTCTCGACCCGTTATGAGCCTCACATCGGCACGACTTATCGGTTATTGGGGTCTGACGTATACCACCCCTAGACTTGATATGCGACATATCAGACGAACAGACCGGACTGTACGGTAGGTGTTACTGGTTGGATTCACAGGAGTGTGAGCGGGCTAGCTCGTCGATCTTCTGATCGCTCAATACCCGGATGGCCGTTACGTTTAGCAGACCGCTTGCGGCTTGTGGGTGCTTGATATGATCATCATCTGCTACCCGGCGTATTGACGAGTCTTTAGAGTCCTACACAGAGGTTTCCTGGCTCAAGCGAAACGAAATAGGAGTGCATATGAGATATGTGCAGGACCGAGAATGATGCGTCTATGTGATACCGTATTTCATTCTCGCGATGAATGTTTCAATTGGTTATATGCGATATAACCTAGTTATCGAATCGTAGATTGATTCGATAAGTCGATACATTGGATACTAGTCGGTTATGTGCGACATGACCGGATCATTGAATCAAGTGTTGATTTAATGATTTAATGTATAATTATATATTTGATATATTACTTTGCATTAACTAGTATTGGTTCACTTTAATAGGATTTTCTCACTTGTAGTTCACAAGTTGTATATGTGATATACTTTTGTGCACTACAATGTGTCATGTTTGATGATGCATGTAAATTGGTTTTGTGTTAAGACTTAAACCATGGTTATGATAATAGTTAGGGTTTTGATTTATTTACTTATTTATTTATCTATTCTTTTTTGATAAATAAATAAAAGATAACAAAATGGTTTCTTTCATGAAGCTTGATGAAGCTTCATGAAGCTTTGACTAAAGTGACCATTTTGTCATCATCCTTAACCCTAACCATTCTCACTTGACCATGGTCTATTCTCTACACTTAACCAAGGTTAGAAGATGATAAGTATTCATTTTTTTATTATTCTTTTAACAACACTTATAATAATTCTAGCTTCATCATCTTCTTCTTCAAGATAGAAAGCTTGATGCCATCAATGGCAACTTGAGATCTAAAGTGAGAAATCCAATTCTAAAGTGAACCCACCTCCTATTTCTTCACCCTCTACCTCTTGCCAAGTTGTTTTGGGTGTTTTCTTCACAAGTTTCACAAATTTATGAAGTTGGAGCTTGAACTTGTGATGCCTCGACGTAGATCATCTTCGGCACGAAGCCGACGACCTAGTCTGCCCATTTCTCCGATCAAGCCGACGATTGAGTCCGGGATTCGAGATGGACAGTGAGAGGACGCCTACGTGGAGCTAAGGAAGTGGATATCCGGATCTACAAAGGTTGTAGCTTCTTATCTTTAGTTAAGTTGTTAACTAGATTCGTTTTTCGCCTAAACTTCTAGTCAACGATCCGTATTAGGGTTTCTCGGCACCCGTAAAATTTGAAATTGGCATGGTTGATGCCTTGTGAGACTTCATTTGCGTGCCTAGGAACCCTACAGTGGTATCAGAGCCTAGCTAGAGCCTTAGGCGAAGTCTAGACGACGTTTGAAACCCGAATACACATCGAAACCCTAACACATCATGCTCTCCGGACTTTTTCTAAAAACTGGGATTTTTCAAGATTAAAAATGCTTAAAAAATTCAGCAGGGAATTCTAAGAATTACGGTGCAAATTTTTTCCAATGAACAGTATATTGTGCGGCGGAACAGCGGCAGAAGCATGGCTTCTGCGGCGGTTCCGCGGCCTACTGATGACGTCAGCCCTCCTCCTTTGCACAGTACTTCATCATTTCAGCAGCTGAGTTTTATCGGTATTTTTAATATTTATTCAAGAGTTGAATTTTCTGGGGTGTTTTAGAGCTTCGATGTTTCGATCGGATTATCAAATTTCGTCTTTGTGTATTTCCGGATTACTTTAGAATATGTTAAAAAGTTCGACCGGATATAAATACCCAACTTTTCCCCTGCCGAAAAATATCCAAGTGTTGGATTTTTGTGTGGTTTAAGGACGTTCTAAGTAGTGCAAGTAATGCGATGGTCCCTCTAGAAGACAACAAACCTTAACTCGATTATGTGACCGTCTTGAACTGCCCTTTGAACCTTCGGGTTTGGGGCAGTACGGCGTGCCACATGTGAGGCGTTGGCTTGACCCTTCTACGGCTGGACCGTTGGTACTGAGGCATGAAGTGAATGTCTTTGAACCTATTTCATGTGTTGAACGGTTTCGGGAAAACTTGGGTGTTCGAATGTTCGATCGGAAAGTTTAATATTTTTTATTTATCCGGAATGGGATACAATAATTGGAATTCACAAACAGTTATGAGATAACTGAATGAATGTTATAAATCTAGCGGTTTAGTATCATTTGATATTGAAAAGAGTTTTCGATAATGGGACTAAAATGCGGGGTTTATAACTGTTAGGCATGTGATGTCTAAGTATTTCATTTGATTAAGCATGTGATATCTAAAGAGGTTGCGGATTCCAATTGTTGTAGTTTTACACTTTCTTTTCTATGACCGTAAGTGTAATATGTGATATCGCCGGTTTCGTTGCTATATGTCAACGACAATTGGGATGCGCATATTTACTTACGTTGATGACATGTGATGTTATGTGATGCTGGATATGTTATATTGGATTGTCGTGTTTGAATAGCCGGGGGTTTTTATGTGAGATGAGTGTTTTTCATTTTCATTCATATAAAAACTTGTATGTAATATTCTTTTAATTGGGGCATTTCCAGGTTGCGGAAGATGTCACCTTTTGTATATTATTTACTTTTCCGCATTAGGATAGACCCAAGGAGGGGAGCACAAGTAACCGGGTTCTAGGGTTCATTGGGAGACCATCTCGAGGAGTCGAGTCCGGGTCTCCTAACCCTAGAATTGGTAGGGTTGCTTGCCGCTCTCGTAGGGGTCTAGGGGTGTGGGATTGGCTATTCATCACGACCGTGGAATCCGTGTTTTATACTGGCTCGTATTGAAAACACGGACGTCCTAGTATATCCAATGTTTCATATGTTTCTTCTGCTGCGATATCTGTGATGTGATCATGTGATGTTCTGTGATAGATATAGTATATAGTATATATGATATATTATATAGACGTTACTTATGTTTTGCACCCGCGCTAGCCCTGCCCCGCTCTGCCGTTAGTTACCTAACCTAACGGTGCACGAGGGGACATCGAGGCGAATGCGGATGGCATAAGTGTACGTCGAATTTATCTGTGATGTTTAGGTATTTAAATGATGGGACTTCATTAATGTGATTAATGAAAGAAAAGAAACCTAAGATGTTGTAGAATCAAATTTTAAACAAAACAGGTAGCTACAGTTCTTGCTTTGCATAGCGGTATATATGATATACCCTGCACCTTATTCGATGAGGAAAGGACCGAGATCCCTTCACCGGGAGTGACTCCTTTAGCAATAACTGGCAGATGCTACACACTCGGTTTGATTTTGATTGTTTTTGAGTTTTGCTTTGCACAGTGATATATATGATATATCCCGCACCTCATTCGACGAGGAAAGGGCCGACGATCCCTTCACCGGGAGTGACCCCTTTAGCAAAACCAGAAAAGCCTCAAAATCACTCCATTTCAAAACTTCATTTGATTCTACGACGATATCAAGTTCATTATGCAATAGGTTTTCAGAAAAACCTGTCGTAGCCCTCCGTCATTTCAGATAAGTACTAGTTAGTATTCGTGCTACGGTAGTTTAGCCTCCGTCAAGGCGTAGTGTACGGTAGCTAACTAGTGCTTATCTGCTAGCATATGATGCGATTGGATTAGGATATTCGTACGGCGTTGTTTGGCCTCCGTCAAGGGTCGTGCGGATGGGTTTAATTCAATCAGGAAATGACGGGTTGAACTTGACTAGCGGACTATGGGTTGTTTGGCCTCCGTCAAGGTCATAGGACGCTAGGGGCAAAATATTATCGGGAATTTCAAGTGTTGAAATTTGCAATGAGATTGCATACCTTCTATGAGATAGTTGGATCCCGATACCCACTGCGAGTAAGAGTTACTCCTGGGAGAGTTTTACACATTACAATTAGCCGATCAAGTAGGTGTCTAGAAAGGTGTTAACGAGATTACGCCTCTGGGAAAACGAGGTTTACATTAATTAGGTTCATGCGAAAGCACGGGGGACCTCCCTCAAAGACCGACACTGGCCTGGCTGAAAGATTGGCAAACTTGTAGTGTGTAATTAATCCCGGCTAGTCTTTCCTTTTAGGGTTTGAAGGAAGATTTGATAAAAACCAGTGGGAGCCATCCTGATTAGATAAGATAATAACCAATCTGATCTTGCACGAGTTTACGCTAAAGTGTTTTCTTCTCTCTCTCTCCAGGTAGCGACCATGTCATGCCCTAAGCAAGATAATAATATGGATGTATTGACCGAACCCGCATGTTATACTGTGCAGGGGAACGTTGAACCCGTTCTATCTTATAAGTGTTATAAGAATGAACAGGAAACAGGAGAATATCTGGATTCTCACACCACCCAAAAGGAGAACATGCATGTTGATGCATCATCTTCGGGTGTGTTTGTCATTGAGAACTGTTTCTCAGTTCACCCTACGTCCTGGGTATTAGATACCGGATCAGGATCCCACATATGTAAGATGTTACATGGGCTGAGGAAAGGTAGAGAACTGGGAAAAGGTGATCATTCCGTTCAAGTAGGGAATGGGGCAAATGTTGCAGCCAAAGCAGTTGGCGAATATCACCTAGTATTACCAAGTGGTGATACACTGATTCTAAATGAATGCTATTATATACCGAACATGATGTGCAACATTATATCAGTTTCTTTATTAAGTAAAGAAGGATATAATTTTGTAGTAAAGGATAATGTTATGAACATATTCCTAGATCAAAAGTTGATTGCATCAGGCTCGTTACATAATGGCATATTCATTCTAAATCAAAATACAGTCCTCAATTTACAAAACACACACAAGAGGAAGAGTTCTGAACTGAACGAATCCTTCTTGTGGCATTGTAGACTGGGTCACATCAATGCGACACGACTAGCTAAGTTGCATAAGGATGGATATTTAAATCCGTTTGAATTTTCATCTTATGACACTTGCCAGTCATGTCTCAAAGGCAAGATAACCAAAACTCCGTTTACGGGACACGGAGAAAGAGTTACCGAACTCTTAGGACTAATACATAGTGATGTATGCGGTCCCATGTCTATACATGCCAGGGATGGTTCTTTGTAATTCATTACATTCACTGACGATCTCTCTAGATTCGGATATGTGTTCCTGATGAAACACAAATCAGAAGCTTTTGAGAAATTTAGAGAATATAAACAAGAAGTAGAGAACCAAACGGGCAAAAGTATTAAGATCCTTCAATCTGATCGAGGAGGAGAATACTTAAGTAACGAATTCAGAGATTATTTAAAAGAGAATGGGATTCTCTCTCAGCTTACTCCTCCTTATACACCACAGCACAACGGTGTATCGGAACGGAGAAATCGCACCCTATTAGATATGGTGCGCTCTATGATGAGTGCAGCTGAGTTACCTATTTCCTTCTGGGGATATGCACTGGAGACTGCTGCATATCTATTGAATAGAGTTCCAACCAAATCTGTGCCTACCACTCCATATGAGATATGGAATGGTAAGAGACCATGTCTTAATTTTATTCAGATATGGGGTTGTCCGGCCTATGTTAAAACACAAAATCCGGACAAGCTCGAGGCAAGGTCTGTTCTATGTAAGTTTGTTGGATATCCCAAACGCGAGGGTATATCTTCTACCACTCCGAGGAACAAAAAATGTTTGTTTCTCGACATGCCACTTTCTTAGAAAAGAGTTTTCTTATGAAACATACAAGTAGCATTGAGGTAGAACTGGAAGAGGTTCCAGCAATACAAACTATAACAGAAGACTTGGTAGAACCAGAGGATTCAGTGGAACTCGACGAACCCCAGCCTCTCCGCCGATCTAGTAGGGTTTCTCGTCCACCTGAGAGATACTACGGTTTTCTCATTGACGGTGGAAGCGAGGATTGCATCATGGAGGATGATGACCCAACTAGCTTCGAGCAGGCCATCACGAGTAGGGACTCAGTGAAATGGCTGGATGCTATGCGGTCCGAGATGGAATCCATGTACACCAACAAAGTATGGACTTTGGAAGTTGCTCCTGAAGGGGTAAAACCCATTGGGAGCAAGTGGATCTTCAAGAAGAAACTTGGTGTAGATGGGAAAGTGGAGACTTTCAAAGCTAGACTTGTTGCAAAAGGTTTTCGTCAAAGACCAGGTGTGGACTATGACGAAACCTTTTCTCCAGTGGCTATGCTTAAATCCATCCGAATCATGCTTGCCATCGCTGCGTATCATGACTACGAAATCTGGCAAATGGATGTTAAGACCGCCTTTCTAAATGGTGATTTAGAAGAGTGCGTGTACATGACTCAGCCAGAGGGCTTCATAGACAGTGGGAGCAGCGGGAAGGTGTGCAAGCTGCTTAAATCCATTTATGGATTAAAGCAAGCATCGCGGAGTTGGAACATCTGCTTTGACGTCGTTATCAAAGAGTTTGATTTCGTCAAAAACCCAGATGAACCTTGTATTTACAAGAAGGTGGCAGAGAGTAAGGTTGTCTTCCTCGTATTGTACGTGGACGACATACTCTTGATCGGAAATGATATTCCTATGCTGCAATCGGTCAAGCTCTTCTTATCACAAAGATTCTCAATGAAAGATCTTGGTGATGCCTCCTGCATATTGGGAATTAGGATCTATAGAGATAGATCCAAACGGATTTTGGGATTGTCCCAATCCAGGTACATTGACACCATACTAAAGAGGTTTAGTATGGAAGAATCCAAGCGTGGAAACTTGCCCACGATCTCTGGAGTCACTCTCTCTAAAGAGATGTCTCCCAAGACTGATTTGGAGAGAGCTCGCATGCAAGGAATACCCTATGCTTCGGCTGTAGGCTCTATCATGTATGCGATGCTATGTACCAGACCCGATGTAGCATATTCACTAAGTGTAGTGAGCAGGTATCAAGCTGATCCTGGAGAGAGTCACTGGATAGCTGTGAAGAGCATTCTCAAGTACTTGCAAAGGACTAAAGAGATGCTCTTGGTGTATGGTAACGGAGAACTCCAAGTGGAGTCCTTTACCGATTCGAGCTTCCAGAGTGATAAGGACGACTCTAAGTCGCAGTCGGGATTTGTCTTTACCCTTTACGGAGGGGCGGTTAGCTGGAAGAGTTCCAAGCAGGAAACCGTGGCAGACTCGACGATGGAGGCTGAATACATCGCTGCCAACGATGCTGCCAAAGAGGCTGTCTGGATCAAAAAGTTCATTACTGAACTTGGAGTGGTTCCATCCATTGAGCATCCAATACCTTTGTATTGCGATAACAATGGAGCGGTGGCTTTGGCCAAGGAACCCAGGTCCCATCAGCGATCCAGGCATATTCTGAGGCGGTATCACCTGATCCGGGAGATAGTTGATCGCCGGGAGATCGAGGTCGGGAGGGTTGACACGAATAACAACACGGCGGATCCACTCACGAAGGCCATTCCCCAGATATAGTTTAGAGACTCTTCGGGATGCTCGGTATGCGATACTACAGCAGCTGGCCCTAGTGCAAGTGGGAGATTGTTAGTTGTATGTATGCCCTAGAGGCCAGTATTGTACAGATGATGTATATTATATTGGATGCTTGGACATATATAGAGATGACTTTCTTGCTCGATATGATAGTATGCTATCTGGTTACTCTTTATCTTAACATGTACACTTATCTCTTTAAACTGTCTTATAGTTACATGTTGATAAAGCCCTTAGGATGTGTACTTGACTACCTGGACTATGATGCAGATCATACTAGTGGGGACATGGTAGTCCATAAGTACATCCTTCAAGGTCCCTAGTCGTGGGTGTATCGAGACAGGGCATCGATATACCAGTGTAGACTAGCGTATACGCTTCTCGACCCATGAGATGGGCGATGGATGATCCCATATCCATTGATGTTTGACATCAGAGATGGTATACGGGTGCTCAGTGGAGACTGGGTACACTGGACGGACTCGCCGAGAACTCCCAGATGGTATTATACCTCACGTCAGATGGCAGTTCTCAGGTGACACTTGTACAGGTTAGTCTGTAGACCCGAGATCGTCATAGAGTCTTGTGTGATTCCCACTGTGCTTTGATCTCCACCTTACCACGTCCATGAGGGCGTGCAAAACGGTGGTCTTTGGGTACAGTCCCGAGTCACATGGAGGCAATGAGCGATAGGAGGGGTTTCGTCTCTCCCGGTATTGGGGATTGATGTTGCGCTGTGCTTGATTGGCCGTAACAGGGAAGTCCCTGGCCAGGGCTGATCAGAGATTTGCTGGTAAGTGTTACCAGTAGTTTCTCGACCCGTTATGAGCCTCACATCGGCACGACTTATCGGTTATTGGGGTCTGACGTATACCACCCCTAGACTTGATATGCGACATATCAGACGAACAGACCGGACTGTACGGTAGGTGTTACTGGTTGGATTCACAGGAGTGTGAGCGGGCTAGCTCGTCGATCTTCTGATCGCTCAATACCCGGATGGCCGTTACGTTTAGCAGACCGCTTGCGGCTTGTGGATGCTTGATATGATCATCATCTGCTACCGGCGTATTGACGAGTCTTTAGAGTCCTACACAGAGGTTTCCTGGCTCAAGCGAAACGAAATAGGAGTGCATATGAGATATGTGTAGGACCGAGAATGATGCGTCTATGTGATACTGTATTTCATTCTCGCGATGAATGTTTCAATTGGTTATATGCGATATAACCTAGTTATCGAATCGTAGATTGATTCGATAAGTCGATACATTGGATACTAGTCGGTTATGTGCGACATAACCGGATCATTGAATCAAGTGTTGATTTAATGATTTAATGTATAATTATATATTTGATATATTACTTTGCGTTAACTAGTATTGGTTCACTTTAATAGGATTTTCTCACTTGTAGTTCACAAGTTGTATATGTGATATACTTTTGTGCACTACAATGTGTCATGTTTGATGATGCATGTAAATTGGTTTTGTGTTAAGACTTAAACCATGGTTATGATAATAGTTAGGGTTTTGATTTATTTACTTATTTATTTATCTATTCTTTTTTGATAAATAAATAAAAGATAACAAAATGGTTTCTTTCATGAAGCTTGATGAAGCTTCATGAAGCTTTGACTAAAGTGACCATTTTGTCATCATCCTTAACCCTAACCATTCTCACTTGACCATGGTCTATTCTCTACACTTAACCAAGGTTAGAAGATGATAAGTATTCATTTTTTTATTATTCTTTTAACAACACTTATAATAATTCTAGCTTCATCATCTTCTTCTTCAAGATAGAAAGCTTGATGCCATCAATGGCAACTTGAGATCTAAAGTGAGAAATCCAATTCTAAAGTGAACCCACCTCCTATTTCTTCACCCTCTACCTCTTGCCAAGTTGTTTTGGGTGTTTTCTTCACAAGTTTCACAAATTTGTGAAGTCGGAGCTTGAACTTGTGATGCCTCGACGTAGATCATCTTCGGCACGAAGCCGACGACCTAGTCCGCCCATTTCTCCGATCAAGCCGACGATTGAGTCCGGGATTCGAGATGGACAGCGAGAGGACGCCTACGTGGAGCTAAGGAAGTGGATATCCGGATCTACAAAGGTTGTAGCTTCTTATCTTTAGTTAAGTTGTTAACTAGATTCGTTTTTCGCCTAAACTTCTAGTCAACGATCCGTATTAGGGTTTCTCGGCACCCGTAAAATTTGAAATTGGCATGGTTGATGCCTTGTGAGACTTCATTTGCGTGCCTAGGAACCCTACAAGAGGGCGATGGTTGATCCCGCAACCATTGGTGTGTGATATCAATGATTGTACACAGATGCTCATTGGAGAATGGGTACACCGAACTGGACTCGCCGAGGACTCTTATGTGGTAGTATACCTATCGTCAGATAAAAGTCCTCTGGTGACAAGAAAGATTGCTCTCTGTAAAATAAAGAACTCTTGGATTAAGAATCCAATGGTGATAAAAAAAATCACCTTTTTACAGAATAAATTCTGTATAGAGGAAAATATTTCCCCAATCATATTCTGTAAAACAGAAGTCATTAGATCAAAAATCCAACGGTGGGTAAAATTCCCCAAATCAATTTTGAGTCCAATTAAATTAATTGGAATCTCTCAATGAGAGATTTTCTCAAAACTAGTTAACAATTTGCCTCTACTATATAAAGGCCCCGAGACTTCAAGTCTCATGGGGGGACAGAAAAAATACAGGAAGCTTTCAAAAAGAATAGAGAATTCAGTTCTCAAAGAAGAAGACCTTCCTTCTCAAAACCCTAAGTAAAGAAAAGAGATCAAAATATCTCTATCATATCTGAGGGTTTAACCCTTTTTAAAGAATTTAGTTCTTTCTCTAGGTCTGAGATCCACAAGACAAGTCTTCCATAAGTTGAGAATTTAATTCTCTTCGGGAAGATCTTGTTCTTAAGAATTAAAGATTCAGAAAAGAACTAGGTCCAAAAGAAAAAACAAAAGGAGAAAGGAACCTATAAAAGAACTTAGTTCTTAAAGGAAAAAACGATCCCAGATCTTCAAAAAGGGCAGATCTTGGTGATCATTAATGGTTAAAATTCCATTAACAGAGATTTAATCTCTAAAAATAGGGGAAAAAAACATTAGCGCTTCACGTGCTCCTCACGTGGGCGTCCCCTTTTAACAGCGCCTAGCGCCTCACGTGAAAAATACGTGGGCGTCCAAAACAGAAGGCCGGCGCCTCACGTGAAACATACGTGGGCGCTGAATAAAAGTGCTTAGCACTTCATATGCAGCCAAAACGATTGAGTGCTTAGCCCTGATTGGGAAGCGCCCAGCGCTGCACGTGCACCTCACGTGGACGCCATTAAAAGTGCTTAGCACTTCACATTTAGTCAAAATGACTAAAAGTGCTCAACATTTATTGGGCAGCACCTATGACTGAATGCTTCACATGGCATACATGTGAGCGCCAGAACTTAAATAAGTGCTTAGCGCTTTTACATGAAAAGAAAATGGCTGAACAAACAGAGCCCAAATAAGTGCTTAGCGCTTTTAAATAAAACAAAAGGCTAAGTAGATTTATCCCAAATTGGCTAAGTCTCTGAAATTTTCTTGTAGCTGAGCCCAAATGCTCTTTTGCTGGATCTTAAATAGAAATGATCTTTGAAATTTCGCTAAGTTGATCTCAGTCTCAAATTAGACTAACGCATTCTTAGCAAGAATAAATTGAGCCCAAATGCTCATACATTTATATTGATCTTAATCTCAAACCAGATTAACGGTCCTCAAATAAATCTAAACCCAAATCTAAAATATACGGATTTGGACTAATCCGCGCCCTACAGGCGACGACATAAACTAGTCTCCGTATACAATCCACGGGCAATCAAAATAAACAAAAACACATACGACACGAAGTGAACTTCCGGAGCAGGAGAAAGTGGTTATCGCAATGCGGTAACGTAATTAATTGCAGGGGCTTACGCCTGCAGGGAAGAGCGTCCCCACAATCAAAAACCCCTCATAAAATGAGGAGGAATCTGATAAAGTCTGTTACAACGGTCGCGTCTATCCAAACCTCCGATATATGGTGTCATAAATTAACTTGGTATATTCGGAAAGGTGGATGGATAAGTCCAAATAGCATCTGCCCCCAAATTCAGGCCAGACGTCCCAATGTCTCGGTCCAGTCTTTCGGCGGTGAACAGTGTCGACGCTGGACACTCAGGTTTTATGATAATTTGATGTGTCGTTGATGAGCACACATTGGATGATACATATGTATACATGCATATGATTCAGATGACTTAATACTATATATTGTTACTGGCACGACCTTATTATCATTACACATATGTATATACGATCGCCCTAGATACCACATAATATTACTTTTATGTTACAGTATGACCTAGGAGGTCGTTATACATTCGATTTCTACCTGCTGATATTTTCTACTCACGAGTTGGCAACTCACCCCCGTTGTGCCATGGTTTTCTTGCAGGATCGACCGCTCGGATCGGTAGCAGCATGGTGGCACACAGTTTTCTTCTGGGTGATTTGCATTGGTAAGTATGGTACACTGGGATCGTGACCACCTTTTATATATATTATTTTCAGTTGTATCTAGTTAAATTCTGCATCAACCAGACTATATATATTTGGTAGACCTGGACACCAGACTTATATATTCTTGAGACTTAGAGCGAGATACGTGTATTATTCTTTATTTTGAGCTTGATGATATTTTGGTCTTCTTTATTTTTTTCTATGATTGATCTTCGCTTTGGGCGTCGTATATTTGTATATTACGTGGTTATGATTCCACCAATTGGCGAAGAGCTAGCTCCCGCTTGGGGATGCCTATATTATTGCTGTTGTGTATTGGTTTTGGATCAAATTTTACAAAGGAGGTGCTGCCCAAAATTTCAATGACGAAAATGTTTTCAAAGATAGTATATAACCCACTTGCATTTTTATATAATATTTCTTATACTTTTAAAAGAAGAATTTTGAATTCATTATACCGTTATTTCAAAACTGCACCTCCATTTTTTTCCGAAAACGGTTTAAATTTCTGGGCTTTCGGCTTACTTGGGTTACGGTGGGATTCTATAGACTTCATGTGAGTGCTGGTCACGTGCCAATTTCGGGTCGTGACAGACACATTGTTCAACCGCCTTCTCTTTTTGAGACGTGAGTTATCCATTGCTGATCGCAGCTTTATATAATCGAAAATAAATATCAGTTAAAAAATGCCTCTAAACAATTAATCAATTTCAAGCAGGATGAAAAAACATGAGAAACTGGAATGAAATTTTCAGTCTTTTAACTCCGTATGGTTAAACTTAAAAAAACCAAAACAAACATCGTAAAGAGTCCGAATGAACATTTCAACTAACACGAAGGGGCAAAAATTAATTTTCCAATCATTATGATATATACACAGAGAGAGAGAGAGAAAGGGGTTAGAGAGAGAGAAGGGGTCAGCTAAAAATTCCCTTAAAAAGGAAGGCCGGAGTTTAAATTTCCACAACGCATGAATTTTGGTTGAGAAACTTGCAAGGGGCCAAATGTAAATTTGCTTAAAATGTAAGGAGGTGAAGATAGAAGATAATTTTCCGTGGTAAATAACAAAAAAGAGCAGAGTCTGGTGCGTGCGTGCGTGTGTGTGTGTGTCTATATATATATATATATATATATATATATATATATATATATATAAAGGAGGTGAAGATAGAAGATAATTTTCCGTGGTAAATAACAAAAAAGAGCAGAGTCTGGTGCGTGCGTGCGTGTGTGTGTGTCTCTCTCTCTCTCTCTCTCTCTCTCTCTCTATATATATATATATATATATATATATATATATATATAATAATAATAATAATGGAGGAAAGAGGCCATAGGAGGGAATTTCCTCTTATGGCCTTGAAAAAGTACGCCCTCCATCGTGTTTCCGACGATCGGAGTCCATCATCTTCATCGATATCATCTAAGATGTGGATACGCCAAATTTCATGTGATTCTGCAACTTTTTCACCGTTGATTTAGCAATGTAAAAAGTTCTATTGTCGGTAAACCGTTAATTTTGAACCCATTAATTCAACGGTGAAAAAGTTATAGAATCACATGAAATTTGGTGTACCGACATCTTAGATGATAACGATGAAGATGATGGATGCCGATCGTCGAAAAACACGATGGATGGTGTACTTTTTCGACGCCATAAGATTGATCCTCCTATGGCATCTTTCCTCCATTATTCTCATATATTTCCTCCTATGATATCTTTCCTCCATTATTCTCATATGTGTGTGCGTGCGTGTGTGTGTGTTTTTTTCCAAAATCCGACTTCTCATACTTATTAAGAGAGAACTGAGTTGGCATTGGATCATATAACTTTATCAAGGTGCGGGGCATATAGCCTAATAGTGGGCAATTGGAGTCTGTTGGGAGGAGACCCGGGATCGAAACCAGAATCTCCAATTTGGTACTTCGAATAGAGACACGCGGGGCCGATGGGCTTCATTACGGTCAAAAAAATATATAACTTTATCAAGTCTTTCATTGATTTGGCTTCATGGTTGATCATGTTTCGATCGGAAAAGACGACCATAACGTTGAAGGACCATGGGGGTGAGAAATTAGGGTCTGGATCCTCTCCTAAGCTGGAATGTACCATGCAAAGTTGTTAATTAAATTGCGATATGAATTACATATCCTTTTTTTTTCTGAATCTTATTGTTTATCGTATCGAATCGTAAATCGTAAGAAATGATATTCGTTTATGTAAAATTAAAGCAATTATTATTATTATTATTATATATATATATATATATATATATATATATATATATATATATAATAATAATAATAATAATAATTATTATTATTATTATTATTATTATATAACCAAACTAGCAATACATGACAATACATTGTATAAAAATGCAAAATCCAATAAAGAATGCATAACTCGATAAAAATCGTGTGAATATGTGATTAATTATAGTAATTAAAATAACTAGTCAATTGTCATATGCTTAAACAAGGATGAGACGGCAAGAAAGTCGAGGGCGAGCTATCAGATCAAAGTCTCAAAGGCGAATAAGCTCAAAAGTCTACATGCAAGAAAGATAGGAAGAGATCGAAAAAGGATTAGAAAATTAGGAATTTTGTCACTTTGGGGTTAAAATGAAACTAGATCTTCGAAATATTCAGAGCTGGTGCAAAAACTTCAAACCCGACCTATTTACTGCATTGATTCAAATCTTGAAGCTCAAAAATCGTATCAAATCGTATGAGACGAATCGTGAATCGTACAATTCGATCGTAATTTGATACGGTCTTGTGATATGTATCGGAGTTTCGTAAATTATAAGATTTTAATAACTATGGTACCATTATTTCCCGTGATGCAAATATGCAAGAAGATTGCATATATATAAATATATGAGAATAAATAATAACAGCTAAAAATTTGGAATAGTTGCATGCTTGGTGCAAGCGTCCAAAATCTGGTAAGAAAAAAAAACAAGGAGGAAAATCACACCACCTCTCTCTTTTCTTGCACTCATGCACACTTGGTGTATATATATATATATATATATAGACACACACACGTGTGTGTGTGTGTATATCACCAACCATGCAAACATCAAAACTTTCTCTTTTCTTGCACTCATGCACACGGCCTCTTCTTGCATTTATAAATTGCTACATCACTACTAATTCTACCCCAAGCTCATGCCAAATTAAAAATGAAGCAACACTTGGCCATATTCCTTGCTCTTTTTGTGCTAACTGTGATCCATAACAGCACATCACAGGCAGCTATCCACTGCAGTGACGTTATCAAGGACTTGACTCCCTGCGTCCGCTTTCTCACCAGCGACGGCAGTGGGACCCCGTCGGCCGCTTGCTGCAGTGGCGTCTCAGCCGTGAAATCCTCTGTGTCGAAGAGGGCCGATAAGAGGGCTGCGTGCAAATGCATCATGTCGGCTGCATCGAAAATGAAGATGATCAACTCTGCTGCAGTGCAGGCGCTGCCAAGGAGCTGCAGGATCAACTTCCCTTTCACTCTCTCTCCTAATGTCAAATGCTCCAAGTACGTACCTATATATTCTCCTATCCTTTGATCATATTATTTTTAAGGCTTAAATCCAAAAACACTACCACCAAAACTTTGCCGGTTTTGGCAACTAATTATCAAATAGTCTCAAAATTACGAGAAATTACCATAGTTAACAGTCAACTTTATTCAACGCCTTATGGAGTAATGGTATTAACTGTGTATGTAACTTGTCCATTTTGCCCTTTCAATTGAATTAAATAATTTTCAGTTATTTTATTAATATTTGTTAATTAATTAATAAGCACACCGGCCAAATGGAGGAGGTGGTTGACGGTGGCAGCGAGAGAGAAGGGCGGAAGAAGTGGCTACGACGGTGGTGGCGAGAGAGAACGGTGACCGTGGCTAGGGTTAGTATTAGGGTTTGGGTTAGTAAATGGAGGAGGAGGAGGAAGAAGATGATGATGATGAAAAGACGGCAAGGCGGCTAGAGCATCACCGGTGAGGCTGCTAAAGCATCGGTGGCGAGGCCGCTAGCGAGACGTCAGCGGCGAAAGAGAAGGGCGGGCAGCGGAGGAATGGTTAGGGTGTTAGGGCTATGATTAGATGAAAAGTTGATTTAGAGAGAAGAAGATGATGAAAGATATCCCATGAGGAGGCGCTGAGGTGGTTGATGCGGCGGGCCGGCGGCGGTGAGATGAAGGATGGTGGCGGAGTTATTGGACGAGGGTGAAGAATGAGGATGAAGATGAAGCGGACAAGGATGGCGGCGGCGGCCGCAAGGTGGTCGGCATGGCGGTGATGACGACGGCGGAGGAAGAGGGGTGCTAGCGGTTAGGGTTAGGGATCGGGAGAGGATGAGGATGAGGAAGAAGGGCATCTTCAGAATTTTTGCATTTTTTATACTGACGGTGTCACGGTTAACCATGGTGGTTTCTCGTAATTTTGAGACTATTTGGTCGTAAATTGGCTATCAAGCAAACCTTTAGGTAGTTTTTTGGATTTTAGCCTATTTTTAATGATTTTAGGGTATAGATGATTTGATTAATTTGTGTTTCTTGCAGAATTGCTTGAAAGGGGTCTCTAGCTTCTGGGCTGCTGCTGCAATCAATGTGTGTTTATGTGGTAATAGCATTGTACCAAGTTAATCAAAATCATGAGTCTATGTTCTCTTGGTGTCTGAGAATATATATACTGAACGAATGACTTGTGTGTGCTTATTGTGATAAGAAAAGACCAGACTTGTTTACTTACAATTCTAAAGCTCTTTCGAATCCTCCTATCGCCATGCTGCAGAAAGTCACTAGAACAAAAGATATATACGCATCTACGTGACTTAAATACCGAAACTTTATTCTTATAATGCAAATCCAAGAACGTAACTCATGTTATCTATTGATAGACTAGTTTTCTTGACGGCGGCAAAAATTAAAATAGTATAAAATTTTAATTTTCTTCACGTGCGACGAACCTAGTTGCAAGTATAAATATAGTAAACCGAATTTGACCTGGAAGAAATTAATTGCTTGACTCTAATATGACTCATAAGAAGCATAAATTACAGAACAGTAAAATAATCTCTCTCACAAGAGCCTATAAACTATAAATACAAGTCGAGTACTCAGAGGTATTTACTTTTGAAAGATGGAGAGGGATCTCATAATATTTGGTGAGACTCAGTTACTTAATTAATGGGAGGATTGATAAAAAGGATTATGATTGGTATCTTTTAATACCATTTTAATTCATAATAGGTCCAATAATTATTAATCAATATGCATGTACACCGTCCAAATTAATGGACGGCTAATATTCAACGATTGGCTTCACAAAGAGACCATTTCTCTTCTTATCCACTACCTACGAGACCAGGGATTATGCTTGAGATGTCAATAATGACCTGTTACCCGTTTAACCTGCTAGTTGATCCCTAAAACATAGCTTATGAGTCAAAAGTTTACAACCCGCTAAAATCTACCTGTACATAGCCAACCCGTTTGCAAGTATATCAAGGGTAAATTGTCTTTAAAAAAAATCAAGCATTTTTTTCCACTGTCAAAATCCCTAGACCTTGAAACGGTAGTCAAAAACCCCTAAGAATTTTTTCCTGCACTATGTATATAGTAGCCTGCTATATCTAACAAATTCATACAAACTATTTAGATATTGCAGGAAACGGTTTAGATATCACAGGCAACTGCTTAGATATTACTAGCTACTGCTCATATATTGCTAGCTACTAGATATAGGAAGCAACTACGATATATCACAGGTAAAGGGTTTCTTGACAACTAAAAACTTTTTTAGGGGGTTTTGACTGACTTTTCGAGGCCGGGATTTTTTGACAGCAGAAATAAGTTCTTGGGTTTTTTTAAAACAATTTACCTAAAATCTTTACTATTATAATCAAACTAATGGGGGCATGTCAAATCGTTTCTCATTTTTCCTAGAAAAATACAAAAAGGAGAGAAAAATTCATGAGAGGATTCAAAGTGAAAGTATGCTATGTCATTTTTTCATACACATGTTAATACCTTTATACTCTTCAACAATACTCAATACAAAATATCTTCTCTTTAGAAAATGAGCAAATTTAATTAAAAACCTCTTGGATTAATGACCGTCAACAAAAGCATACAAAAATCTGAGTATAGCAAATTTTCTCCTTCGCAGGTGCATAAAATTCTAGTTAATTAAAATATATCCCTAGTTAACTTTTGTCCCTCTCCCATCCGAATATGTTAGTTCTCTATAAAAGACTGAAATACCTTTAGGAAATAAAAGACTGAAATACCTTTAGGTATTCAACGATTGGGTTCTCTCTCTCTATATATATATATAGATCATGAGGCAGCCTAGTTAAATATATCCATGCCAATTTTCATACACAAACCAAAAACATTGCCTCACTTCCTCTACACAAATCAATATCCTTCCTCTTCAACCCATCAAAATTCACACCACCAACCAACCAACCTGTAATGATCAGACAACAACCTCAAAATTACAAAAAATTAATTAGTGCACTTGTTAATACCAATGGACTACCACAAAGCAACAAATTGGTTTAAAGAAATACCCACAAAGCGATCTGCCTCTATAAAGAAATAAAAAAAGACATCAACTTTTTGATTACGGGGACTTGGACCAATGGTCAGTGACCCAAATTAATGAGCGAGGCTAGCTTGCTCTTGGGGTTTCTAAGAAGTTAAGGTAATTTTGGTTAGCGAGGTCGAGGAGATTTGTGGTGAAGACCTTGTAGTCATCGGTGACGATGTCATGAAGAGGGGACACTTCTTTTTATATATCCCGGCCTTCCACTCTCTTCCAAAAGTCTTAGTGACTTCATGTGCCAACCTCTTATAAATAAGATGACATCAAGATTTAGTGGATGGAAGTTCAAATTTCTCTCCATGACCGGACAATACAAACTTTTTCGATCGACCCTACTCGCTTTTCAAATGTATTGGTCTCAAGCCTTCCACCTTCCGGAAAAGGTTTTAAAGAAAGTGGAATTTATTTGTCATGGGTTTTTGTGGGGGCAATTCAAAACTTTGTACCATTAAATGGTGTGATATTTGTAGGCCAAAAGAGTAGGTGGTTTGGGAATATACAGTCCACATGATTACAATCTTGCATCAGGACTAAAGCTTTGTTGGAAACTTTACCACAAAGAGGGACTTTAGGCTTTATAGACTCACTCGGTTTTTGGGGCACCTTCGAGAAAATACAATTTATGAACCTTTTGGACCACCTCATCATCGTGAAGATCTCCTAACATGGGAAGCATTTTTCATACAAGAGATGCATTTAAAGATAGAATTGAATATCGGATTCATGAAGGGACTTCAACTTATATATTTTTAGATCCTTCGATCGCAGGAAGAACTCTTTTGGATATTTTAGATGGTAATTGACATATGATATTAATGTTCCACTTGACGCTAAGTTGTCGGTCCTTATTTGAAATAGGGAGTGGATTTTACCTCATTCTACTTCACCATAAATGGTTGAGGCATGTAGGTTGATTCGACCGATTAATATTGATGGATCTATCACCGACGATACTTTATTTTGGAAACCATCTCATTTTGGAATATTCACCATAAAATCGGCGAAAGCATCTCTTCTACCACAACCTTCCTTAATATATTCTTAGGTTAAATTTATTTGGTTTCACAAATCCATTCCGAAAAACCCTTTTTGTCTATGACAATCCATTTTTGGAAAATCGAAGACCCCTGATTTACTTCATGTAAGGGGTATAGGTGATGGAGAACAATGCATTTTATACAATGCAAAATCCGAAAGTCACAAGCCTATCTTTTTTAGTGTGAATTCTCTAATTGGATAGTCCGAGCATCATTAACACGTTTGCAAACTTTACAATTAACCATCTAATGTACATGATATCATAGATTTTATCCAAATGAAGGTATCATGTATGAAACCAATTGGAGCACTCGTTCGTATTGTGGTTGCAAATATCGTTAGGTATGTTTGGAAAGAACGAAATTATCGAATTTTTATGTCTCAATTGAGATCTAAAGAGATTTTTCTTCGGGATGTTATCTTCGATGCTTCAATTAGGATGGCTAAACTTTTTGATGCTACGGATCTTGGTAGTGGATCAATTGCTCGAAATTGGAGTGCACCACCTTTTTTTTTTAAAAGTGGGATCTTGAGCTATTATCTTGTAATAGCCTTAATTTTGTTCATTTGTATTTTGTTTTCATTTTATAATTATCTTATTTAAAATATATAAAAATTTGGGCTTTTTGCCCTCGCCTTTGGAAAAAAAACTATACCTGTTAACCAATTGGACTTAACACGGTTGATATCAATTTTCTCTTCAATATGAGAGGTCACAAGCTCGATCTCCGAACAAGATTGATTTAAAAATTTAAAAAAAACCTATACCTATTTCCTAACAGCTACCTAAGGGTAGATATTAGAGTGTGTGTTTAAGAAATATAAAGTTTAGGGTGTGATTTTAGCAATAACAAAATTTCAGGGGTGCAAAATTAAAAAAAACCTAAAGAAAAATCTTAAAATTTTTAAGCTCAGAGAAAAAGAGAAACCCATAAAAATCTTAAAACAAAGGTTGCATTGACATTTGGAAATCATACATCGAAACAACTAACAGCTTTTGATTCATTTGGTAAAATGTATATATTTCTAGTCAAGTGCGGTTTCTTGATTTTCTAGCAAAGTGAAGATGTTTCTATAACAACATCGATAAAGGGTTCCACGGTATGAAATGACGTCTCAAACAAGCGCTTCTTAGGGTCTATTTGGTTGCAGAATTTCTTTGGATTTGGATTGTGGAATCCTAAGATTCCATAATTTTGTGTTTGGTTGGGGAATTTGGATTTCTAGGATTCCTTTGTTTTTTATGCGGGGCCCAACACAAAACATGGATTCCTGAATCCTAAATTTTTTAAAGGATTTTCAAGGATTTGACACTATTCATTGTACTTTTAGATGAGACTCGTGTACTTTATTTATTTAATAATCCTCTCTCTATCTATCTCTCTAAAATTCTCAAATCCAAATCCCACTTTATTTTCACCAACCAAACAAAGATTACAAGAATCTACAAATCCAATACTATAAATCTAAAACCAACCAAACAACAAATTACCAGATCCAGAAATTTTCAACCGTACTATTTGGAATCCAAATATCATAATCTTGCAACCAGAGGGCCCGGAGCATGAATGATATGGAAGCAACACAATGGATGGAGCGGTCTTTGATGAGTGCCATCCTAATCCCGAGGAGGTTAAAGAAAAACCTCTATTCTAAGCCAAAGGATTCGAGTGCCATGAGGTCGGTAACTTCTCGAGTTCCTCAACGGCTAACTGGTGTGACTCGGTGTCCTCTGGGTACTTAATAGATCTCATTGTTTTTCAATGGTTATACCACAACGTGATGAATTTAGGGCAATTTTTGTTGGATCAGTTAAAGAATTCTCTATAGCAAGAATAAGTGTATTATGCCGTGACGGGTGAAGTTATGTTTTTCAAGAAGAAATGATGGAGACTTACGGGACATACCGTTTCGTTAGTCGAATTATGAACAGCTAGAGAGGTTATTCGAGTTACGGTATTTGAGCTGCCTACTACCAAGCTTTGTTTAAAGACCGATTCAGCTTTTTAGTTATATGTTGGATTAATCATGAAGGTTGTTCTTCCAGTATTGCAAAATTGATGCTTGATAATATATGGGAGTGGATTGGATTGCTTGAGAGCATTCGAGTTTCTCATATCTTCCATGAAAATAAATGCCGGTGCTGACTTTCTAGTAAATGTTGGGACGCCGGATGGTGTTGTCGGATTTGATGAGATGACTCTTCCGGGAGGGTTAATGCAGCCGTCCCTGGTGACCGTCCCAATTGTTTTTCTTCTTTCTTCACGTTCACCCAAGTTCGTACTCCTGAATCTATGCTTACTTTATATTTAGTTCTCCTCCAAGCTTCAAAACCGCTGAGCCCTCCTCAAAAATCTCGTTTTCTTTCCCCCCCATATGTATCATGTCAAACTCCCCACAAAACCCTCTCCATCTCTCTCCGCTCTGGTCACCTTCCTCTTCCGCACCCACCCTTCAGCCCTCCCTTCTCACCCCTCTCCTTCACCTTCTCCCCAACCCCCAACCCCCAACCCCTCCTCCTCCTCTTACCGGCGGTGACCACGCCCCTTTCTCCTCTCTCCTCCACTCTCTCTCCCAACGCCAACCCCAACCCCCATCCTCCTCCTTCGCCATCACCGCGAGAATCCTAAATCTCAACCCCAACCCCAACTCCTTCTTCATCCTCAACCTCCTCATCAGTTCCCTCTCCAAGTCCCACCACCTCCCCAAAGCCCTCCATTTGTTCCGAAACAGCTCGATCGAGCCTGATGCCGTCACTTACAAGACCCTCATCCATGGCCTGCTCAAAGGGAACAAGATCCAAGAGGCAATGCAGATGTGGGAGGAGATGAAATCAGGAACTGGGTGCTGCATCTCAGAACCTACACCGTTGTAATCGGTTTTCTTTGTAGAGCTTGTAAAGTTGAGAAAGCCTGCAACTTGTTCGACGAAATGGTTGAGAGAGGGTTGATGCCCGACGTGGTCGTTTTCACCGCTCTCATCAATGGTTTTTGTGATGCGGGTCTTGTCGATAAGGGGTTGGAGTTGTCGGAAGAGATGGAGATGAAGGGAGTTCCGCGGAATGTTATTACTTATAGCCAGGTTGATTAATGGCTTCTGTAAAGATAGGCGGTGGGAGAAGGTGAAGGAGATTTTGGTTTCGATGGAGAAGTGGGGGGTCAAGCCGGATGTGTTTACGTATACTGGGTTGATCGATGGGTTGTGTAAAGATGGGAAGGGGAAGGAGGCGATGAGATTGTTGGGTTTGATGGTGGAGAAAGGGGAGGAGCCGAACACGGTGACTTGTAACGTGTTGACCAATCAATTGTGTAAGGAAGGATCGGTTGATGACGCGGCGGTGTTCTTGAAGAAGATGGTGGAGATGGGGAACTCACCGGATATTGTGACTTATAACACTTTGATTGCTGGCCTTTGCGAGGTAGAGAAGGTCAATGAGGCATTGAACTTGCTCGAGGAAATGCTTGATGGGAAACGTAGCGCTAAGCCGGATATGTGGAGCTTTAACTTGATCATACATGGGTATTGTAAGAGAGGAAACATTATCAAAGCGTTGGATGTCTACGAGAAGATGACGAAAAGTGGTTATAAATGTGATTTGATGACTTACAATGTGTTGATTGTGGGGCTATTGAAGATTCAAAAGGCTGGTAGGGCGCGGGAGCTTTTTAAAGAGATGATCAGTAAAGGGTGGGAGCCGAATAAGTTTACATATAGCATTATTATAAATGGATTTTGCAAGTAGGGTATGCTTGATACCGCCGAAAGATTTTTACAGAAAATGAAGGAACGAGGAATTCGTGTTGATTTCTTTGACTACAATTCATTACTAGGAGCTATGCGCAGAAAGGGAATGGTGGATCAAGCAATGCGTTTGTTTCATGAAATGGGTGATAATTGCAAACCTAATGTTATAACCTTTACCACTCTTATTAATGGAGCTTGCAAATCTGGGAACTTTGAACACGCCAAGGAATTGGTACAAGATATGATTTATAGAGGTTTGAAGCCTGACGCAATAACCTATACCGCTTTGATAAGTAATTTTGTTAAGGCAGAGAAATTGGATGAAGCCAAGAAAGTTTTTCAGCAGATGCTTATTAGCCAAGAAATTGTTTATGATACATTACTTCTTGAATTTAAAGAGAAAGGGGAAATGAGAGAAATTATTGATTTGCTTCGTCATATGGCTGCTAATGACGTGGCTCTAGATATACAAGTGGTCGAAACTGTCTTGAGCTCTCTAACTATTGATGGAGACGATCATGCCATCTTAAAATATTTACCCATAATCTCAAAAGACATGTCTAAGGGGACAAGCCTCTCATGTAATGAATTGCTAAAGGAACTCCAAAAAACTCGCCCCGAGCTCCAACTGCAAACTGCTTAATGATTTTATATGGCTTCTCTATTGCATATGTTGTTGTTCTTGTAACTACAGGATCACATCATTCGGTATGTTACTATATTCTCTGTATTTTTAATTTTTTCGTTTGCTTCGATGCATTATTATCTATTCTGCCAACAGTTCTAACGTGAATTAGTAATATTTACTTAGTTGTATGGAACACCCAACAAACCTAATTTCGATGACAATGATCATCACAAAAGCATGCATAATAGTAACATCCATTTCAGGAAGCTTGTAAGATTTTTTAGAAGTTAGCAGTATATTCACCATGGATGCACTCATCGACTAATTTGTACTTGCTGTCTTTAGTGCCATTTCTATGCGTTCTCCATTTGGTGGAGTTTCTGATTAGATGTTTTGATTCTGAAGCTTGTAAGCTTTTGTAATGTTAATAAGTTTTTAAAATAAATTTAGGTTGTAGGTTTTGTTGGCTTATTACATTTTTCCCACCTGCATGTTGCTTTATAAATTAGGCTTGCTATTGATGATAGGCATAGTAGATAGTTTAGTTATTTTCCTGCAGTTGTTTCTAATGGTTGTTCATGTGATTCCATAAAAAAATGGCACCATTTCTTTTCTTTTTTTTGGTGGGAGGGTTATGTCACTATGTTTAAACTAGAAGCTAAGCAGAATGACCGATTCTCTTTATTTTCCTTTTCTTTCTTTCTGCCTTTTTTGCCTCTTCTGGTTCCATGTTAGCTTATTTAATTAGCTTCGTAAAATGTATATTGTTAAACGCTAAATATTGTTCTGTTCCTTCAGAAATTTAGTGTTGATTTCTTCAGTTCTTTCAAAAGCATAGAAGCTGACATTACTTAACTTCTTAATATGGTCAATAAATTTCTTATATATATATATATATATATAGAGGGAGAGAGAGAGAGAGAGAGAGTAATGGAGAAAAGAGACCATAGGAGAGAATTCCCTCCTATGGCGTCGAAAAAATACTACCTTCATCGTGTTTTCCGACGATCGGACACCATCATCTTCATCGTTATCGTCTAAGATATGGGTACACCAAATTTCATGTGATTCTACAACTTTTTCACCGTTAATTTAGCAATGTAAAAAGTTCTATTGTCGGTAAACCGTTAATTTTGAACCCACTAATTCAACGGTGAAAAAGTTGTAGAATCAAATAAAATTTGATGTACCCATATCTTAGATGATAACGATGAAGATGATGAGTGCCGATCGTCGGAAAAAACGATGGAGGTTGTATTTTTGCGACGCCATAGGAGGAAATTCCCTCCTATGGCATCTTTCCTCCATTATTCTCATATATATATATATATATATATATATTCAATTTCTTAGAGGACATTATTTTTTATAATGTGTTTTAAATGGTTTGTAAAATACAAATCTAATGATAGTTGAATCACGCTGTTTCGATAGTTTATTCACACCCTTCACGCTGTTCCCTCTCAACTCATGAAAAATATAGGTCCTCAAATACTTTTCAGATACTCCTATTGAATTTTAATTCCTTCGGTTGTAGATTTTAATCATCCTGGGTCTAAACACCGTAGGAATGAAAAACAACACTTCAATGTTCAACCAATTCTAGGCTGATTTCTGCCTCTCGCTTTAAAGGAATCAATTTTGAGCTAATTGACTCATTAACTTGCGCTCTATAGATTTAGAAATGTAAGCCACAGATGGGGGTAAGAAGAAAATTAAGAATCCATTTGTGAAATAAAGGTTAGATGAAGATCAGAGTCCCAAAAGAATATAGAATTAGAACTATCAATTCAAAGGATATATAAACAAGATGTTGGAGGAGACCGAGTCGAAAAAAACACAATGAAATCATATGTTTATGATTATTTTGGCTAACTGTACATTTTAATTATTTCAGAAGAAAAAGATCACATGCAAAACAATACTATAAGCATAACCAAATAGAGTGTAGCAAGTTAAGAGACAAAACAGGTAAAGGAGTAGAGGACTGGAGATGATGTTTGGTTGAAGCATTTGTCAAACACTTGATTGGGAGAACGCGAAACTTTTTACCGATACAAAGTTGCACTATCAGTACATGCTAGATAAATAAAAATATCAACCGATCCTGCCATATCATAAGTCATAATTGAGACGTAAAGGAGGAAGCTATCCCAGATCACTACTGGGACACTATCGAACAGAATCGATTTCACCTGTCTTTATTCAGTCCACTCATATTGCTATACAGAACTACAAAGGCACTAACTACAATATCAATGACCATCCCTCTGAGAGATCACTATTGCCTAAGAAGGTTGCTATAGTTTTTGCCAACCTGAAACAAAAAGGCAAGAAAAATAAAGTCAGATTGAATGATAATAACCTTTCAGGTATAAAAAAGCAAACGGATCAGAAAAATATGACGGCAAGTCTGTAAAATTGAATTGTACATGATGAAGACATAGTGACCGACTCGTCAATGCTCTCCTTTAGGCCAGTCATACCCATGCTTCCAATATTTGTTTGCCAATATTAAACCTTGTAGTGTCAATCATTCACCATCTCCTAACATTTTCATTAAGCTTTAACCATCCAATCGGCTGCACAATACCAACAACTATGTGTTTGATATTGCCAACATTAAACCTTGTAGTTTCAACTTGATGGAGGTCCTTTTCGGGTCTCCGTCAGATGTTGTCTTCCGTCGATCTTCCAGTAGATCTTGGAGGTGATCTCCTGTTTCGTGTGGGTCTCAATGGGTTTTGAGGAGATTGGTGGTTTGAGGAGTTTGCGCCGAGTATCTGCAAGGAAGTCCCGGGATGGTTTGGTACCACCGAGGACCCTTCGACGATCAAGTTAGCACAAGATCCGAGCAGAGTAACGGCTAAGTGGGGTGAAAAAAGATTACTTGACCCCTCTGTGATGGGGTTTTATATAGTGGCGGCAACACGCAGTAGCAGGCGCGAGAATCTCGCCGGCAGTTACGCTTCCGACGTCACGCCCGCGTAATAAGCGGATCGCCCGTTAATGGGGATCGTGATGGCGTGGAACATGGGATGTTGCCGGCGGAGAATCCGCGCATGGCGAGATTTGCGGAGCGGCGGTTACGCCTGTGAGTGGTGGAGTTGGTCGGTCGGAGGGACCGAGGAAGATGGCTTCGGCGGGAGAGCTCGGGAACGAGCGGGAGGGCCGAGGCATCTTGGTCCTGTGGTAGCTCGGGGCGAGCTGAGAGGCCGAGGAGGCCAATTTGCAGGGGGCTCTGAGGAGAGCCAGCTTGTGCTTGCAGGTCGGGTACAGGGGTGGCCTGGTCGGCCCCTGTGGGCCCTTTCTTCTGAGCTTTGGGACACGTCATCTGCCACGTGCCCTGATCTGGAAGATCGCCAATATAGAGCATCATCATTAGCCCCCCACTCTTGTCCCGACCAGCTGACGGGTTGGTTCAAGAGTGGACTGCCGAGCCGCTCGGGGTGAGCTCGGGGCGCGTCCTCGGGCTGTCAGCTGTCTTTTCTGCCAGTGAATCAGGGCGAGATCTCTGCATTTAAGGAAGGTGCGCCGGTTCGTGCATCCTGTCACTGAAGCGACGGTCCGCGTGTCAAGCGTCGGTTGGCCGACGCGACGTGTGCAGACCTGTGGCGTCTGATGGGATGCGGCTCAATGTGGGAGCGACAAGTGGAGCGATCGGAGCCGTTGGACGCGAGGAGGCGTTTTGGCGGGGGATGAAGGGCGCCGTTGGATGAGGGCGATTGCAGTGATAAATAGGGGTGGGGCCCACTCCATGGCCCTACTCCTTCATATTTCCTCGCTCTAAGTCTTGGTTGCTTGGCGCTCGTCTTCTTTCTTCTGCTTTCGTTTCCCGAGGATCCCTCTTCTCCAGGTTAGATGTCTTATTTCGTAGAATCTGTAGATGTCGTAAGAGTAGGTTCTAGGGAGCCTCTAGTTGAGCCTGAGTCTTCCCGGGGAGCAGGGATCAGATTTTCTTCCCGAGATCGTGCGGCGGGGGGAGCCCCCAGGGAGGAGGCGGTAGACGCTTCCCCCGGCGCGTCGTGTTGGGTGAGGCATGAGGACGAGCTTGCCAATGCTCGGGCTCGCTTCCACATCCCCTCACGTTATACGCTTCGTCTGGCCAAGGAGGGAAAGAGGGCAGACCAAGTACGTGGTAGGGAGATCGCCCTGTACTTGGAAGCTTTTTGGGGGTGGAATGCGCCCACCCTTCTCTCCCGAGGTCGTCGAAGCGCTGAACTTCTTCGGGTTAGCCCCTGGCCAGTTAATGCCGAACTCATGGAGGATTCTCCTCGGGTTCCTGATCCGCCTGAAGCTACAGGCGGTTCCCTTCAGCCTCTCCATCCTTGATTCTTCCCTTGTTTTCAAAAACCATCCTGGGATCGAGCGGGCGACCCAATGTGGGTCTACCTCTCTTTTAGAAAGCGACAGGGGGCGCCGCCGGGACAGAAGTTGTAGTCCTGCCTTCTTCCATTCATGACTGGAAGAAGAAGTTTTTCTTTGTCGCGCCGCCCGAGGGCGAGGACTGGTCCGTGCCCACCAAGTGGTCGAGGGAAAAATGCTTGCCAGGGAACCGGTCCAATGACCCCGCCGCTGTGAGAGTGGCGTCGTGGGAGCCCGTCCCCCGATTTGACGTGCTGCTGTCTGAGAGGGTCCTGAGTTGGACCGGGCTCAGCCCCATCGAGTTTGTCAGTAAGTTAGGCTCGCTTTTTGTCTTTTATATTGCATGTGTCGCTGACTTCTTTGCATTTGGTTTTGTACAGGACCCATGGACATGAACGAGCTCCGAGCCTCCATTCGCCAGCCGAAGAAGGCCACAAGGGCTGGAGGCGCCAGCTCTTCCCGTTCGAAGCCTGCCCCGGCTCCTTCGGCCTCCATCCCAGTGCCTCCGGTGGCCGCGTCCCTTGAGCGTTCGGGGGCGGATCCCGCCCCGGGGCTTAGCAGAGCACCGGGCCGGAAGCGGGCTCGAATTCTGGAGGACCCGGTCTCGGAGGAGGAGACCGACTCTCCATTGGAGCCACTCAAGAGGGGTCCCCGGAGGTCTCCTCGGGGCCCGCCCTCACCGATCATGGTGGAGGAGGGGGGCTTCTAGTTCGCGGTGCCCTCGGGGCTATCTGTCGCAGATAGCCTGCTGCACGAAATAGAGAAGTCGGCAGGGGGTAGGGTCCCCGGGGGACCTTCAGGACCCAGATGGCGTCCATCGCCCAGGAGGCCGTGCAAGTAAGTGCTCGGTTGTTTGTGAGATTTGGTGCTTCCTTCGTCTTCTTGACCTCTTTCTGATTATTTCAGGTCCTCCAGCACGTCGCCCTTGCCATACGTATGGAGGCCGAGGTGATAGACCCGGCGATGAAGGCCGCGGACCAGCTTACCTCGCTGGAAGAGAGCTCCAAGCGGGAGCTGGAGGCGGCGATGGCGAGGGTTACCGCCCTGGAGGGCGAAGTGGAGGCCGGGAAACGGGAGGTTGCCCGTCACCGCGAGGCCGCCGTGGCTGTCGAGGTCAAGCGTGAGGACGCTCAGGCGCTCGCCGGCAACATGAAGAAGACGGTGAGGACCCTCCGGAAGGAGCTGGGGGCGGCGGTCGAGCAGGTGAAGCGGGCCGACCTCTCGGCGGCGAAGGCGGTGGAGGGCTACAAGAAGTCGAAGGACTTCTACAATGACTTAGCCGTGGCCACCACCTGCATCTGGCACGAGGCCCTCGACGCGGTTAAGGTCCGGATGCCGGAGTTCGCTGATGAAGAGCTCCGGGCCGAATACCCCCTCACGGACGCCGATGAGCAGGGGGAAGAGATTCCTGACGAGGAGGTGGTCGAGGACCCTGCTCGACCCGTGGTAGATATCGAGGACCCCGAGGTTATGCCTGGCCCCGAGGCTTAAAGCCCCCGTTTTCCTCCTCCTTTTATTTTGCCGCTTCTGGAATTTTTGTAAGCCTCCCGGCAGTCTGTAAGGCTGGGGAGCCCAAAATACCTGTCACGCCCCGCTTCCCGGTGTACGGTGAAGTAAATACGCTAAGCGTATCTAAGCAATATAAAAATAAGAACAAGAAACAAAAGATATAAACTGAACAGCAACTTTATTTATTAATATTCTTTTGTACAATGCATGAAAAGTAAATACAACTAAATAAAAAGCAATGCCTAAACAATGGCATAACAGAAATGAAAGTACTGAATGGAAAGTGTACAATGACTAGAGCTTGGGGTCTTCACTGAACTGATCCAAATCTTCAGCAGTGGGCTTGATCTCTGACGGGTCCAAATCACCTGACGATATTCAAAGAAGAAAAAAATAGAATGTCGTCAGCGAACAGGTCGCTCGGTAAGTCCCAAAGATAAGGAAGAATAGAATAGACAGAATGAGAAGGTAATTTTTAAAGTTGTATTATATTGTTATAATATTGTATTAACGTTGTTGTTTGTAGTTTGGTACAGAAGAATGCCAGTGTATACGAGAGGAGTCTCTATATGCCAGAGACTAGAGTCAAGTATAGTATAAGGAACCGTTTATACCATGGTACAACAGCAACTGGATTCATGTTAGGTGTGTTAAGTCTTACTGTCTCATGCCACTTCTAACACCTTCCGTACCAATCTACCCCTTAAACCCCGAGATTTCTTGTTTGTATTGTTTGTTTTGTAAATTATATTGATTATATAATTGATTGACTGACCGAAACCATGATATCAGTAAACGGATGTAACCGTAGAATCATGTAAATGGAATAACCGGAGAACCATGTAAATGGAATGTATATCCATGGTTCGGTTCGGTCAAGTTGTATAGATTGATAATTGGATTCATGGATTCATATTGAATTGTAATATTGAAGATTGTAAATTGTAGATTTCTAGACTGTAGATTGTAGATTGTAGATTGTACTTAAATCATATTCAAGTCAGATTATAATGAGACTCAAACTGAGTCAGACAATTAGAAAAGTAAATTGAAGTCCTGATTGTTTTGATATTATCGGTAACCACTGCACATGGACGGCAGGATTTGTGTCTTTTTCAAAGACGATTACCGTATTGATAACACCATTATTAAGTTGTCTACCTTAAGTAGGTAAGCACCCACTTCTTCGGCTCCCTGAGGCTCGAGAGATTGGTCCCGCTTAGACCTATGTTTACTAGGGTCCTTAGGGTAATTTATAGAACTTGAGGGGGTTTTATGTAAAAATACTTTTATATACCTTTCAAAATATACACCAAGTATTTATTATTCGTCTTTAGAGTTGTAATGAATGTAGATTTTATATTGTGATATTTCTAGTGAAAATATCCTAATTTCATAAATAAAGGTATTTATTTGTAATATTGATTTGTATGGAATTCATGGTATTTTAGTGTAAAATGATTCTTGTGACATTTTTAGAAAAAGTGGAATATTTGTAATAATTCAAAATAGATATTTTTATGTTACATATACATATATTTATATGAAAATAATTTTAGTATATATATAATATTCTAGAAATCTCGTTTTCTTAAGATGTCGTATTTTAAATCTTTCGAGACCGAATGCTCCTTGCGGAGGTCTGCATCTCGCACTACTAAGCCCGAGGATGTGCGATAATCCGCACCATCCCGAACGGGTTCCCCAAATGGAATGTAGCGGCGTTTTGCAAATATTTGTATAAATACTAATCATTAAGAAAAAACGGTTTTATTAATTATGGTATTTATTTATAAAGATGTCGATTTCCCGTATTCTATGTTCTAGGGTCTCCTAAGTCAACCAGACTGCTCCTAACTGGTCCAAAGCGACAAGTTGTGAGATAGCTCAAATCGCCTCTTCACCGCCAATTGTGGCCAGATAAGTACAAGTGAAGAAAATAGGGATCCGCTCACGAATCACCGTGAGATGGGCCTTTTAAAGTTACCTTTCTCACTTGTATAGCCTAGGCACCACAAAGTCAGGTTTAGATAAACGACTGAATGCCCACAACCTTTCTCTGTCCTAATGAGTGCGACAGTCCTTAATTGGCTGAGTCTAGATATTTTTTTTATTAGCTCAAAAGTTATTTATTTGTAAAGATGTATCAATACTAAATCTTTTAAAAATGGTTTTTATTAAGTAAAGAGTATTTAAATGAAAATGTTTGTTTTTCCGCATTCTAAGTTCTTGAGGGTATCGTGTTATATTGCATATGAGTGTGTGAGGATGTAGGTCGTTACCTCGTGATCTTCTTAAAGGTATAGCAAGTATTGTGATGTTAAAGGTGGATTTTAAACTATGTGGTATTTACATGAAAAATACGATAAAGTGAAATAGCCATCATTTTATGAAATGAAACTTGATCAATTTGGTTGATTAGTGTTTAATAGTCAACATGATGGAGTTTATGCATATTTGTATTAACGAGAAGTGAAGTTTTATAAGAAAACCGAATCGAAAATCGGATTTGTTCCGATTCCGTCGGGTTTTGCAAATCCGTATTTTTTTAAATGGAAAAGAAACTTAGAAATGGGACTTACGGGTTTTGGACAGTAACGAGAGTGAGATGGAAGGAGAGGAATCGCCGGTGCGTCGCTTCGTAGCCGAGAGCTCCTAGAACGATCGCCGGGAATTTCGCCGAAGCTTCGCTTTGTGTTCGTTTTCAAAGTACACAAGTTTCTTGGAAATTTTAGAGAGTTGGCTCAGAGTTTTGGGGTTAGAGCGTAGAGGGTAGGGATGGTATTTATAGGGTTAGGCCAGGATTAGGATAGGTGAAGGGTTTTAATTAAAAAAATGTAAAAATGTGTGAAAAATGTATTAAAAATGAAGTAAATGAGAGTTAATGGGCTCTCTGGAATTGATATCAGAAATTGAAGTATGCAGGGGAGTGGGGGAGTTGAAGGGACACAATTTTCCTTCAGGTGACTCGGCCGTCTGGCCGAGTCCAGCCGGCGGCGCCGGACCGAGTCGAAGTGTCGGGAGGTGGGGGGTCTCGAGGTGTAGGCTCTGGTGCATTTACATTTGTGAGTGTAGTGGAAAAATTGAGAGTTATCTTGTGTGGACTTTTGGGCTTCTATAAAATTTTAAAACAAATAAATATTAAAAATAATCTGGGGCATGTGATTTGAACTCTGGTGGCTTGGTTCAGCAGTGCAAGGTATTACCAATGAGTTACAAGCTCCTTCTTGTAATTAAATTACTAATTAATTACTTAAGTCTTGTGCTCAGGCAATGAATACCCATTTATGGATTTTTGAAAAAAAATTGTAAAGAAAGTTGTATAGGAAAATTAGGATTGTTACATTCTACCATCCTTATAAAAATTTCATCCTCGAAATTTGTAAAAGGAAAGTGTAACAGATTCAAGAAAGTTTAGCGACTTAAGTACTGCCAGTGTGTGAAAAAGAATAACAAGGTGGTGCAAAGGTTTTAAAAAAAATGTGGGAGAGACTTACTAGTGTTACCTTGGTCAACTGTCTTGGCCCCTATGGCTGCTAAGGTGGAGGCTTGGCGTCTCGGTACATTTTTCTGTGTATGCCGGTACATCGATGCCTGACTGGATAGAGGTGGTCCATATGGAGGTGGTGCTGGGAGTGTAGGACGAGTTGCAGGAGCCTGGATAGCTGGCCACTGCGGGTAGTTGGTGGGGATGTGAGCTGCGTTGCGTCTATAGGAACAATCTCCAATTCTATGATCGGATACGCCACAAACTAGGCACATGCCTTTTGCGCACCTACAGTCCTCCCACAAGTGTCCATCCTACGGCAGTAGTAACAAAAACCTGGACTTGACTGGTTAATTGTTTCTTTCTGTCTCTTGGGTTCAGAAAGTTGTGTAGTGTAGGTTCCTCTTGTCATCTGGGTGGCAGAGCGTTTCCTGACGGTTGCTTCTGCTTCTGGTCGGTTTAATAATATAGTAGTCTGTTGCTGCAGTCCAACCAGAAGGCTTCGGATTTCCTCAAGCAGAACCGTTTGCTCGTTGAGCGGAGCAGGGACGACAGGTGTGATTTGTAGTGGTGGTGGAGTGTTGTTGAAGTTGGTGCTGGTGTTGTTTGGGGAATCCATAACCTTGAATGAAAAATTTAGGTTAGGACAGATTCAAGTACATGAAATGATAAGATTCGAGGAATATGAAAGATAAGATTCAAGGAACATGATTGTAAAGAATGTTTTAGTTGCTGGTTCTTGTGTTATATTGCTTAGGTTGTTCACGCAGAACAGAACTGTATGGTAGTGTTCCATACAGCTCTGACCTGCATGGGCCACCAACAAAACCTGTCACGCCCTGCTTCCCGGTGTACGGCGAAGGGGATGGGACGAGGCCGCTACGTATTTACTGTGAAGTAAATACGCTAAACGTATCTAAGCAATATAAAAATAAGAACAAGAGACAAGAGATATAAACTGAACATCAACTTTATTTATTAACATTCTTTTGTACAATGCATGAAAAGTAAATACAATTGAATAAAAAGCAATGCCTAAACAATGGCATAACAGAAATGAAAGTACTGAATGGAAAGTGTACAATGACTAGAGCTTGGGGTCTTCACTAAACTGGTCCATGTCTTTTGCAGTGGGCTCGATCTCTGACAGGTCCAAATCATCTGACGACATTCGAAAAATAAAGAAATAGAATGTCGTCAGCGAATAGGTCGCTCGGTAAGTCCTAAAGATAAGGAAGAATAGAATAGACAGAATGAGAAGGTGGCTTTTAAAGTTGTATTATATTGTTATAATATTATGTTAACGCTGTTGTTTATAGCTTGGTATAGATGAATGCCAGTGTATACGAGAGGAGTCTCTATATGCCAGAGAATAGAGGCAAATATAGTACAAGGAACCGTTTTTGCCACGGTACAACAGCAACTGGATTCATGTTAGGTGTATTAAGTCTTACTGTCTCGTGCCACTTCTAACACCTTCCGTACCAATCTACCCCTTAAACCCCGAGATTTCTTGTTTGTATTATTTGTTTTATAAATTGTATTGATTGTATAATTGATTGACTGACCGAAACCATGATATCAGTAAACGGATGTAACCGTAGAATCATGTAAATGGAATAACTGGAGAACCATGTAAATGGAATGTATATCAATGGTTCGGTCCGGTCAAGTTGTATAGATTGATAATTGGATTCATGGATTCATATTGAATTGTAATATTGAAGATTGTAAATTGTAGATTTCTAGACTGTAGATTGTAGATTTTAGATTGTACTTAAATCATATTCAAGTCAGATTATAATGAGACTCAAACTGAGTCAGACAATTAGAAAAGTAAATTGAAGTCCTGATTGTTTTGATATTATCGGTAACCACTGCACATGGACGGCAGGATTTGTGTCTTTTTCAAAGACGATTACCGTATTGATAACACCATTATTAAGTTGTCTACCTTAAGTAGGTAAGCACCCACTTCTTCGGCTCCCTGAGGCTCGAGAGATTGGTCCCGTTTAGACCTATGTTTACTAGGGTTCTTAGGGTAATTTATAGAACTTGAGGGGGTTTTATGTAAAAATATTTTTATATACTTTTCAAAATATACACCAAGTATTTATTATTCGTCTTTAGAGTTGTAATGAATGTAGATTTTATATTGTGATATTTCTAGTAAAAATATCCTAATTTCATAAATAAAGGTATTTATTTGTAATATTGATTTGTATGGAATTCATGGTATTTTAGTGTAAAATGATTCTTGTGACATTTTTAGAAAAATTGGAATATTTGTAATAATTCAAAATAGATATTTTTATGTTACATATACATATATTTATATGAAAATAATTTTGGTATATATATAATATTCTAGAAATCTCGTTTTCTTAAGATGTCGTATTTTAAATCTTTCGAGACCGAATGCTCCTTGCGGAGGTCTGCATCTCGCACTACTAAGCCCGAGGATGTGCGATAATCCGCACCATCCCGAACGGGTTCCCCAAATGGGTTGTAGCGGCGTTTTGCAAATATTTGTATAAATACTAATCATTAAGAAAAAACGGTTTTATTAATTATGGTATTTATTTATAAAGATGTCGATTTCCCGTATTCTATGTTCTAGGGTCTCCTAAGTCAACCAGACTGTTCCTAACTGGTCCAAAGCGACAAGTTGTGAGATAGCTCAAATCGCCTCTTCACCGCCAATTGTGGCCAGATAAGTACAAGTGAAGAAAATAGGGATCCGTTCACGAATCACCGTGAGATGGGCCTTTTAAAGTTACCTTTCTCACTTGTCTAGCCTAGGCACCACAAAGTCAGGTTTAGATAAACGACTGAATGCCCACAACCTTTCTCTGTCCTAATGAGTGCGACAGTCCTTAATTGGCTGAGTCTAGATATTTTTTTATTAGCTCAAAAGTTATTTATTTGTAAAGATGTATCAATACTAAATCTTTTAGAAATGGTTTTTATTAAGTAAAGAGTATTTAAATGAAAATGTTTGTTTTTCCGCATTCTAAGTTCTTGAGGGTATCGTGTTATATTGCATATGAGTGTGTGAGGATGTAGGTCGTTACCTCGTGATCTTCTTAAAGGTATAGCAAGTATTGTGATGTTAAAGGTGGATTTTAAATTATGTGGTATTTACATGAAAAATACGATAAAGTGAAATAGCCATCATTTTATGAAATGAAACTTGATCAATTTGGTTGATTAGTGTTTAATAGTCAACATGATGGAGTTTATGCATATTTGTATTAACGAGAAGTGAAGTTTTATAAGAAAACCGAATCGGAAATCGGATTTGTTCCGATTCCGTCGGGTTTTGCAAATCCGTATTTTTTTAAATGGAAAAGAAACTTAGAAATGGGACTTACGGGTTTTGGACAGTAACGAGAGTGAGATGGAAGGAGAGGAATCGCCGGTGCGTCGCTTCGTAGCCGAGAGCTCCTAGAACGATCGCCGGGAATTTCGCCGTAGCTTCGCTTTGTGTTCGTTTTCAAAGTACACAAGTTTCTTGAAAATTTTAGAGAGTTGGCTCAGAGTTTTGGGGTTAGAGCGTAGAGGGTAGGGATGGTATTTATAGGGTTAGGCCAGGATTAGGGTAGGTGAAGGGTTTTAATTAAAAAAATGTAAAAATGTGTGAAAAATGTATTAAAAATGAAGTAAATGAGAGTTAATGGGCTCTCTGGAATTGATATCAGAAATTGAAGTATGCAGGGGAGTGGGGGAGTTGAAGGGACACAATTTTCCTTCAGGTGACTCGGCCGTCTGGCCGAGTCCAGCCGGCGGCGCCGGACCGAGTCGAAGTGTCGGGAGGTGGGGGGTCTCGAGGTGTAGGCTCTGGTGCATTTACATTTGTGAGTGTAGTGGAAAAATTGAGAGTTATCTTGTGTGGACTTTTGGGCTTCTATAAAATTTTAAAACAAATAAATATTAAAAATAATCTGGGGCATGGGATTTGAACTCTGGTGGTTTGGTTCAGCAGTGCAAGGTATTACCAATGAGTTACAAGCTCCTTCTTGTAATTAAATTACTAATTAATTACTTAAGTCTTGTGCTCAGGCAATGAATACCCATTTATGGATTTTTGAAAAAAAATTGTAAAGAAAGTTGTATAGGAAAATTAGGATTGTTACATTCTACCCTCCTTATAAAAATTTCATCCTCGAAATTTGTAAAAGGAAAGTGTAACAGATTCAAGAAAGTTTAGTGACTTAAGTGCTGCCAGTGTGTGAAAAAGAATAACAAGGTGGTGCAAAGGTTTTAAAAAAAATGTGGGAGAGACTTACTAGTGTTACCTTGGTCAACTGTCTTGGCCCCTATGGCTGCTAAGGTGGAGGCTTGGCGTCTCGGCACATTTTTCTGTGTATGCCGGTACATCGATGCCTGACTGGATAGAGGTGGTCCATATGGAGGTGGTGCTGGGAGTGTAGGACGAGTTGCAGGAGCCTGGATAGCTGGCCGCTGCGGGTAGTTGGTGGGGGTGTGAGCTGCGTTGCGTCTATAGGGACAATCTCCAATTCTATGATCGGATGCGCCACAAACTAGGCACAGGCCTTTTGCGCACCTACAGTCCTTCCACAAGTGTCCATCCTACGGCAGTAGTAACAAAAACCTGGACTTGACTGGTTAATTGTTTCTTTCTGTCTCTTGGGTTCAGAAAGTTGTGTAGTGTAGGTTCCTCTTGTCATCTGGGTGGCAGAGCGTTTCCTGACGGTTGCTTCTGCTTCTGGTCGGTTTAATAATATAGTAGTCTGTTGCTGCAGTCCAACCAGAAGGCTTCGGATTTCCTCAAGCAGAACCGTTTGCTCGTTGAGCGGAGCAGGGACGACAGGTGTGATTTGTAGTGGTGGTGGAGTGTTGTTGAAGTTGGTGCTGGTGTTGTTTGGGGAATCCATAACCTTGAATGAAAAATTTAGGTTAGGACAGATTCAAGTACATGAAATGATAAGATTCGAGGAATATGAAAGATAAGATTCAAGGAACATGATTGTAAAGAATGTTTTAGTTGCTGGTTCTTGTGTTATATTGCTTAGGTTGTTCACGCAGAACAGAACTGTATGGCAGTGTTCCATACAGCTCTGACCTGCATGGGCCACCAACAAAACCTGTCACGCCCCGCTTCCCGGTGTACGGCGAAGGGGATGGGACGAGGCCGCTACGTATTTACTGTGAAGTAAATACGCTAAACGTATCTAAGTAATATAAAAATAAGAACAAGAGACAAGAGATATAAACTGAACATCAACTTTATTTATTAACATTCTTTTGTACAATGCATGAAAAGTAAATACAATTGAATAAAACGCAATGCCTAAACAATGGCATAACAGAAATGAAAGTACTGAATGGAAAGTGTACAATGACTAGAGCTTGGGGTCTTCACTAAACTGGTCCATGTCTTTTGAAGTGGGCTCGATCTTTGACGGGTCCAAATCATCTGACGACATTCGAAAAATAAAGAAATAGAATGTCGTCAGCGAATAGGTCGCTCGGTAAGTCCTAAAGATAATGAAGAATAGAATAGACAGAATGAGAAGGTGGCTTTTAAAGTTGTATTATATTGTTATAATATTATGTTAACGCTGTTGTTTATAGCTTGGTACAGTTGAATGCCAGTGTATACGAGAGGAGTCTCTATATGCCAGAGAATAGAGGCAAATATAGTACAAGGAACCGTTTTTGCCACGGTACAACAGCAACTGGATTCATGTTAGGTGTATTAAGTCTTACTGTCTCGTGCCACTTCTAACACCTTCCGTACCAATCTACCCCTTAAACCCCGAGATTTCTTGTTTGTATTATTTGTTTTATAAATTGTATTGATTGTATAATTGATTGACTGACCGAAACCATGATATCAGTAAACGGATGTAACCGTAGAATCATGTAAATGGAATAACTGGAGAACCATGTAAATGGAATGTATATCAATGGTTCGGTCCGGTCAAGTTGTATAGATTGATAATTGGATTCATGGATTCATATTGAATTGTAATATTGAAGATTGTAAATTGTAGATTTCTAGACTGTAGATTGTAGATTGTAGATTGTACTTAAATCATATTCAAGTCAGATTATAATGAGACTCAAACCGAGTCAGACAATTAGAAAAGTAAATTGAAGTCCTGATTGTTTTGATATTATCGGTAACCGCTGCACATGGACGGCAGGATTTGTGTCTTTTTCAAAGACGATTACCGTATTGATAACACCATTATTAAGTTGTCTACCTTAAGTAGGTAAGCACCCACTTCTCCGGCTCCCTGAGGCTCAAGAGATTGGTCCCGCTTAGACCTATGTTTACTAGGGTCCTTAGGGTAATTTATAGAACTTGAGGGGGTTTTATGTAAAAATACTTTATATACTTTTCAAAATATACCCCAAGTATTTATTATTCGTCTTTAGAGTTGTAATGAATGTAGATTTTATATTGTGATATTTCTAGTGAAAATATCCTAATTTCATAAACAATGGTATTTATTTGTAATATTGATTTGTATGGAATTCATGGTATTTTAGTGTAAAATGATTCTTGTGACATTTTTAGAAAAAGTGGAATATTCGTAATAATTCAAAATAGATATTTTTATGTTACATATACATATATTTATATGAAAATAATTTTAGTATATATATAATATTCTAGAAATCTCGTTTTCTTAAGATGTCGTATTTTAAATCTTTCGAGACCGAATGCTCCTTGCGGAGGTCTGCATCTCGCACTACTAAGCCCGAGGATGTGCGATAATCCGCACCATCCCGAACGGGTTCCCCAAATGGGTTGTAGCGGCGTTTTGCAAATATTTGTATAAATACTAATCATTAAGAAAAAACGGTTTTATTATTTATGGTATTTATTTATAAAGATGTCGATTTTCCGTATTCTATGTTCTAGGGTCTCCTAAGTCAACCAGACTGCTCCTAACTGGTCCAAAGCGACAAGTTGTGAGATAGCTCAAATCGCCTCTTCACCGCCAATTGTGGCCAGATAAGTACAAGTGAAGAAAATAAGGATCCGCTCACGAATCACCGTGAGATGGGCCTTTTAAAGTTACCTTTCTCACTTGTCTAGCCTAGGCACCACAAAGTCAGGTTTAGATAAACGACTGAATGCCCACAACCTTTCTCTGTCCTAATGAGTGCGACAGTCCTTAATTGGCTGAGTCTAGATATTTTTTTTATTAGCTCAAAAGTTATTTATTTGTAAAGATGTATCAATACTAAATCTTTTAGAAATGGATTTTATTAAGTAAAGAGTATTTAAATGAAAATGTTTGTTTTTCCGCATTCTAAGTTCTTGAGGGTATCGTGTTATATTGCATATGAGTGTGTGAGGATGTAGGTCGTTACCTCGTGATCTTCTTAAAGGTATAGCAAGTATTGTGATGTTAAAGGTGGATTTTAAACTATGTGGTATTTACATGAAAAATACGATAAAGTGAAATAGCCATCATTTTATGAAATGAAACTTGATCAATTTGGTTAATTAGTGTTTAATAGTCAACATGATGGAGTTTATGCATATTTGTATTAACGAGAAGTGAAGTTTTATAAGAAAACCGAATCGGAAATCGGATTTGTTCCGATTCCGTCGGGTTTTGCAAATCCGTATTTTTTTAAATGGAAAAGAAACTTAGAAATGGGACTTACGGGTTTTGGACAGTAACGAGAGTGAGATGGAAGGAGTGGAATCGCCGGTGCGTCGCTTCGTAGCCGAGAGCTCCTAGAACGATCGCCGGGAATTTCGCCGTAGCTTCGCTTTGTGTTCGTTTTCAAAGTACACAAGTTTCTTGGAAATTTTAGAGAGTTGGCTCAGAGTTTTGGGGTTAGAGCGTAGAGGGTAGGGATGGTATTTATAGGGTTAGGCCAGGATTAGGATAGGTGAAGGGTTTTAATTAAAAAAATATAAAAATGTGTGAAAAATGTATTAAAAATGAAGTAAATGAGAGTTAATGGGCTCTCTGGAATTGATATCAGAAATTGAAGTATGCAGGGGAGTGGGGGAGTTGAAGGGACACAATTTTCCTTCAGGTGACTCGGCCGTCTGGCCGAGTCCAGCCGGCGGCGCCGGACCGAGTCGAAGTGTCGGGAGGTAGGGGGTCTCGAGGTGTAGGCTCTGGTGCATTTACATTTGTGAGTGTAGTGGAAAAATTGAGAGTTATCTTGTGTGGACTTTTGGGCTTCTATAAAATTTTAAAACAAATAAATATTAAAAATAATCTGGGGCATGTGATTTGAACTCTGGTGGCTTGGTTCAGCAGTGCAAGGTATTACCAATGAGTTACAAGCTCCTTCTTGTAATTAAATTACTAATTAATTACTTAAGTCTTGTGCTCAGGCAATGAATACCCATTTATGGATTTTTGAAAAAAAATTGTAAAGAAAGTTGTATAGGAAAATTAGGATTGTTACATTCTACCCTCCTTATAAAAATTTCATCCTCGAAATTTGTAAAAGGAAAGTGTAACAGATTCAAGAAAGTTTAGTGACTTAAGTACTGCCAGTGTGTGAAAAAGAATAACAAGGTGGTGCAAAGGTTTTAAAAAAAATGTGGGAGAGACTTACTAGTGTTACCTTGGTCAACTGTCTTGGCCCCTATGGCTGCTAAGGTGGAGGCTTGGCGTCTCGGCACATTTTTCTGTGTATGCCGGTACATCGATGCCTGACTGGACAGAGGTGGTCCATATGGAGGTGGTGCTGGGAGTGTAGGACGAGTTGCAGGAGCCTGGATAGCTGGCCGCTGCGGGTAGTTGGTGGGGGTGTGAGCTGCGTTGCGTATATAGGGACAATCTCCAATTCTATGATCGGATGCGCCACAAACTAGACACAGGCCTTTTGCGCACCTACAGTCCTTCCACAAGTGTCCATCCTACGGCAGTAGTAACAAAAACCTGGACTTGACTGGTTAATTGTTTCTTTCTGTCTCTCGGGTTCAGAAAGTTGTGTAGTGTAGGTTCCTCTTATCATCTGGGTGGCAGAGCGTTTCCTGACGGTTGCTTCTGCTTCTGGTCGGTTTAATAATATAGTAGTCTGTTGCTGCAGTCCAACCAGAAGGCTTCGGATTTCCTCAAGCAGAACCGTTTGCTCGTTGAGCGGAGCAGGGACGACAGGTGTGATTTGTAGTGGTGGTGGAGTGTTTTTGAAGTTGGTGCTGGTGTTGTTTGGGGAATCCATAACCTTGAATGAAAAATTTAGGTTAGTACAGATTCAAGTACATGAAATGATAAGATTCGAGGAATATGAAAGATAAGATTCAAGGAACATGATTGTAAAGAATGTTTTAGTTGCTGGTTCTTGTGTTATATTGCTTAGGTTGTTCACGCAGAACAGAACTGTATGGTAGTGTTCCATACAGCTCTGACCTGCATGGGCCACCAACAAAACCTGTCACGCCCCGCTTCCCGGTGTACGGCGAAGGGGATGGGACGAGGCCGCTACGTATTTACTGTGAAGTAAATACGCTAAACGTATCTAAGCAATATAAAAATAAGAACAAGAGACAAGAGATATAAACTGAACATCAACTTTATTTATTAACATTCTTTTGTACAATGCATGAAAAGTAAATACAATTGAATAAAAAGCAATGCCTAAACAATGGCATAACAGAAATGAAAGTACTGAATGGAAAGTGTACAATGACTAGAGCTTGGGGTCTTCACTAAACTGGTCCATGTCTTTTGCAGTGGGCTCGATCTCTGACGGGTCCAAATCATCTGACGACATTCGAAAAATAAAGAAATAGAATGTCGTCAGCGAATAGGTCGCTCGGTAAGTCCTAAAGATAAGGAAGAATAGAATAGACAGAATGAGAAGGTGGCTTTTAAAGTTGTATTATATTGTTATAATATTATGTTAACGCTGTTGTTTGTAGCTTGGTACAGATGAATGCCAGTGTATACGAGAGGAGTCTCTATATGCCAGAGACTAGAGGCAAGTATAGTACAAGGAACCGTTTTTGCCACGGTACAACAGGAACTGGATTCATGTTAGGTGTATTAAGTCTTACTGTCTCGTGCCACTTCTAACACCTTCCGTACCAATCTACCCCTTAAACCCCGAGATTTCTTGTTTGTATTATTTGTTTTATAAATTGTATTGATTGTATAATTGATTGACTGACCGAAACCATGATATCAGTAAACGGATGTAACCGTAGAATCATGTAAATGGAATAACTGGAGAACCATGTAAATGGAATGTATATCAATGGTTCGGTCCGGTCAAGTTGTATAGATTGATAATTGGATTCATGGATTCATGTTGAATTGTAATATTGAAAATTGTAGATTTCTAGACTGTAGATTGTAGATTGTAGATTGTACTTGAATCATATTCAAGTCAGATTATAATGAGACTCAAACCGAGTCAGACAATTAGAAAAGTAAATTGAAGTCCTGATTGTTTTGATATTTTCGGTAACCGCTGCACATGGACGGCAGGATTTGTGTCTTTTTCAAAGACGATTACCGTATTGATAACACCATTATTAAGTTGTCTACCTTAAGTAGGTAAGCACCCACTTCTCCGGCTCCCTGAGGCTCAAGAGATTGGTCCCGCTTAGACCTATGTTTACTAGGGTCCTTAGGGTAATTTATAGAACTTGAGGGGGTTTTATGTAAAAATACTTTTATATACTTTTCAAAATATACCCCAAGTATTTATTATTCGTCTGTAGAGTTGTAATGAATGTAGATTTTATATTGTGATATTTCTAGTGAAAATATCCTAATTTCATAAACAATGGTATTTATTTGTAATATTGATTTGTATGGAATTCATGGTATTTTAGTGTAAAATGATTCTTGTGACATTTTTAGAAAAAGTGGAATATTCGTAATAATTCAAAATAGATATTTTTATGTTACATATACATATATTTATATGAAAATAATTTTAGTATATATATAATATTCTAGAAATCTCGTTTTCTTAAGATGTCGTATTTTAAATCTTTCGAGACCGAATGCTCCTTGCGGAGGTCTGCATCTCGCACTACTAAGCCCGAGGATGTGCGATAATCCGCACTATCCCGAACGGGTTCCCCAAATGGGTTGTAGCGGCGTTTTGCAAATATTTGTATAAATACTAATCATTAAGAAAAAACGGTTTTATTAATTATGGTATTTATTTATAAAGATGTCGATTTCCCGTATTCTATGTTCTAGGGTCTCCTAAGTCAACCAGACTGCTCCTAACTGGTCCAAAGCGACAAGTTGTGAGATAGCTCAAATCGCCTCTTCACCGCCAATTGTGGCCAGATAAGTACAAGTGAAGAAAATAAGGATCCGCTCACGAATCACCGTGAGATGGGCCTTTTAAAGTTACCTTTCTCACTTGTCTAGCCTAGGCACCACAAAGTCAGGTTTAGATAAACGACTGAATGCCCACAACCTTTCTCTGTCCTAATGAGTGCGACAGTCCTTAATTGGCCGAGTCTAGATATTTTTTTTATTAGCTCAAAAGTTATTTATTTGTAAAGATGTATCAATACTAAATCTTTTTGAAATGGTTTTTCTTAAGTAAAGCGTATTTAAATGAAAATGTTTGTTTTTCCGCATTCTAAGTTCTTGAGGGTATCGTGTTATATTGCATATGAGTGTGTGAGGATGTAGGTCGTTACCTCGTGATCTTCTTAAAGGTATAGCAAGTATTGTGATGTTAAAGGTGGATTTTAAACTATGTGGTATTTACATGAAAAATACGATAAAGTGAAATAGCCATCATTTTATGAAATGAAACTTGATCAATTTGGTTGATTAGTGTTTAATAGTCAACATGATGGAGTTTATGCATATTTGTATTAACGAGAAGTGAAGTTTTATAAGAAAACCGAATCGGAAATCGGATTTGTTCCGATTCCGTCGGGTTTTGCAAATCCGTATTTTTTTAAATGGAAAAGAAACTTAGAAATGGGACTTACGGGTTTTAGACAGTAACGAGAGTGAGATGGAAGGAGAGGAATCGCCGGTGCGTCGCTTCGTAGCCGAGAGCTCCTAGAACGATCGCCGGGAATTTCGCCGTAGCTTCGCTTTGTGTTCGTTTTCAAAGTACACAAGTTTCTTGGAAATTTTAGAGAGTTGGCTCAGAGTTTTGGGGTTAGAGCGTAGAGGGTAGGGATGGTATTTATAGGGTTAGGCCAGGATTAGGGTAGGTGAAGGGTTTTAATTAAAAAAATGTAAAAATGTGTGAAAAATGTATTAAAAATGAAGTAAATGAGAGTTAATGGGCTCTCTGGAATTGATATCAGAAATTGAAGTATGCAGGGGAGTGGGGGAGTTGAAGGGACACAATTTTCCTTCAGGTGACTCGGCCGTCTGGCCGAGTCCAGCCGGCGGCGCCGGACCGTGTCGAAGTGTCGGGAGGTGGGGGGTCTCGAGGTGTAGGCTCTGGTGCATTTACATTTGTGAGTGTAGTGGAAAAATTGAGAGTTATCTTGTGTGGACTTTTGGGCTTCTATAAAATTTTAAAACAAATAAATATTAAAAATAATCTGGGGCATGGGATTTGAACTCTGGTGGCTTGGTTCAGCAGTGCAAGGTATTACCAATGAGTTACGAGCTCCTTCTTGTAATTAAATTACTAATTAATTACTTTAGTCTTGTGCTCAGGCAATGAATACCCATTTATGGATTTTTGAAAAAAAATTGTAAAGAAAGTTGTATAGGAAAATTAGGATTGTTACATTCTACCCTCCTTATAAAAAATTCATCCTCGAAATTTGTAAAAGGAAAGTGTAACAGATTCAAGAAAGTTTAGTGACTTAAGTACTGCCAGTGTGTGAAAAAAATATCAAGGTGGTGCAAAGGTTTTAAAAAAAATGTGGGAGAGACTTACTAGTGTTACCTTGGTCAACTGTCTTGGCCCCTATGGCTGCTAAGGTGGAGGCTTGGCGTCTCGGCACATTTTTCTGTGTATGCCGGTACATCGATGCCTGACTGGATAGAGGTGGTCCATATGGAGGTGGTGCTGGGAGTGTAGGACGAGTTGCAGGAGCCTGGATAGCTGGCCGCTGCGGGTAGTTGGTGGGGGTGTTAGCTGCGTTGCGTCTATAGGGACAATCTCCAATTCTATGATCGGATGCGCCACAAACTAGGCACAGGCCTTTTGCGCACCTACAGTCCTTCCACAAGTGTCTATCCTACGGCAGTAGTAACAAAAACCTGGACTTGACTGGTTAATTGTTTCTTTCTGTCTCTTGGGTTCAGAAAGTTGTGTAGTGTAGGTTCCTCTTGTCATCTGGGTGGCAGAGCGTTTCCTGACGGTTGCTTCTGCTTCTGGTCGGTTTAATAATATAGTAGTCTGTTGCTGCAGTCCAACCAGGAGGCTTCGGATTTCCTCAAGCAGAACCGTTTGCTCGTTGAGCGGAGCAGGGACGACAGGTGTGATTTGTAGTGGTGGTGGAGTGTTGTTGAAGTTGGTGCTGGTGTTGTTTGGGGAATCCATAACCTTGAATGAAAAATTTAGGTTAGGACAGATTCAAGTACATGAAATGATAAGATTCGAGGAATATGAAAGATAAGATTCAAGGAACATGATTGTAAAGAATGTTTTAGTTGCTGGTTCTTGTGTTATATTGCTTAGGTTGTTCACGCAGAACAGAACTGTATGATAGTGTTCCATACAGCTCTGACCTGCATGGGCCACCAACAAAACCTGTCACGCCCCGCTTCCCGGTGTACGGCGAAGGGGATGGGACGAGGCCGCTACGTATTTACTGTGAAGTAAATACGCTAAACGTATCTAAGCAATATAAAAATAAGAACAAGAGACGAGAGATATAAACTGAACATCAACTTTATTTATTAACATTCTTTTGTACAATGCATGAAAAGTAAATACAATTGAATAAAAAGCAATGCCTAAACAATGGCATAACAGAAATGAAAGTACTGAATGGAAAGTGTACAATGACTAGAGCTTGGGGTCTTCACTAAACTGGTCCATGTCTTTTGCAGTGGGCTCGATCTCTGACGGGTCCAAATCACCTGACGACATTCGAAAAATAAAGAAATAGAATGTCGTCAGCGAATAGGTCTCTCGGTAAGTCCTAAAGATAAGGAAGAATAGAATAGACAGAATGAGAAGGTGGCTTTTAAAGTTGTATTATATTGTTATAATATTATGTTAACGCTGTTGTTTGTAGCTTGGTACAGATGAATGCCAGTTTATACGAGAGGAGTCTCTATATGCCAGAGACTAGAGGCAAGTATAGTACAAGGAACCGTTTTTGCCACGGTACAACAGCAACTGGATTCATGTTAGGTGTATTAAGTCTTACTGTCTCGTGCCACTTCTAACACCTTCCGTACCAATCTACCCCTTAAACCCCGAGATTTCTTGTTTGTATTATTTGTTTTATAAATTGTATTGATTGTATAATTGATTGACTGACCGAAACCATGATATCAGTAAACGGATGTAACCGTAGAATCATGTAAATGGAATAACTGGAGAACCATGTAAATGGAATGTATATTCATGGTTCGGTCCGGTCAAGTTGTATAGATTGATAATTGGATTCATGGATTCATGTTGAATTGTAATATTGAAGATTGTAGATTTCTAGACTGTAGATTGTAGATTGTAGATTGTACTTGAATCATATTCAAGTCAGATTATAATGAGACTCAAACCGAGTCAGACAATTAGAAAAGTAAATTGAAGTCCTGATTGTTTTGATATTATCGGTAATCGCTGCTCATGGACGGCAGGATTTGTGTCTTTTTCAAAGACTATTACCGTATTGAAAACACCATTATTAAGTTGTCTACCTTAAGTAGGTAAGCACCCACTTCTCCGGCTCCCTGAGGCTCAAGAGATTGGTCCCGCTTAGACCTATGTTTACTAGGGTCCTTAGGGTAATTTATAGAACTTGAGGGGGTTTTATGTAAAAATACTTTTATATACTTTTCAAAATATACCCCAAGTATTTATTATTCGTCTTTAGAGTTGTAATGAATGTAGATTTTATATTGTGATATTTCTAGTGAAAATATCCTAATTTCATAAACAATGATATTTATTTGTAATATTGATTTGTATGGAATTCATGGTATTTTAGTGTAAAATGATTCTTGTGACATTTTTAGAAAAAGTGGAATATTTGTAATAATTCAAAATAGATATTTTTATGTTACATATACATATATTTATATGAAAATAATTTTAGTATATATATAATATTCTAGAAATCTCGTTTTCTTAAGATGTCGTATTTTAAATCTTTCGAGACCGAATGCTCCTTCCGGAGGTCTGCATCTCGCACTACTAAGCCCGAGGATGTGCGATAATCCGCATCATCCCGAACGGGTTCCCCAAATGGGTTGTAGCGGCGCTTTGCAAAGATTTGTATAAGTACTAATTATTAAGAAAAAACGGTTTTATTAATTATAGTATTTATTTGTAAAGATGTCGATTTCCTGTATTCTATGTTCTAGGGTCTCCTAAGTCAACCAGACTGCTCCTAACTGGTCTAAAGCGACAAGTTGTGAGATAGCTCAAATCGCCTCTTCACCTTCAATTGTGGCCAGATAAGTACAAGTGAAGAAAGGATGGATTCGCTCACGAATCACCGTGAGACGGGCCTTTTAAAGTTACCTTTCTCACATGTCTAGCTTAGGCACCACAAAGTCAGGTTTAGATAAACGACTGAATGCCCACAACCTTTCTCTGTCCTAATGAGTGCGACAATCCTTAATTGGCTGAGTCTAGTTATTCTTTTTATCAGCTCAAAGGTTATTTATTTGTAAAGATGTATCAATACTAAATTTTTTAGAAATGGTTTTTATTAAGTAAAGGGTATTTAAAAGAAAATGTTTGTTTTCCCGCATTCTAAGTTCTCGAGGGAATCGTGTAATGTTGCATATGAGTGTGTGAGGAGGTAGGTCATTACCTCGTGATCTACTTAAATGTATAACAAGTATTGTGATGTTAAAGGTGAAATTGAAACTATGTGGTATTTACATGAAAAATACGATAAAGTGAAATAAACATCATTTTATGAGATGAAACTTGATCAATTTGGTTGATTAGTTTTTAATAGTCAACATAAGGGAGTTTAAGCATTGTAACAACCCTAATTTTCCTATACATTTTTCTATATAATTTTTTTTTTCAAAATCCATAAAGGAGTATTTTAACCTGAGCACAATATACAAGTAATTATTTTATTTTTAAACAACTCCAATTTTTGTATACATAAAATTGATTTAAATTTGAAGTATATTTGGGGTATTTAATGTTGCTGTTAGCACTTTAAGTATTTATTTTCCCACAATAATTACAAGAAGGATTTTGTAGCTCATTGGTAACACCTTGCACTGCTGAACCAAGCCACCAAAGTTCAAATCCCCTGCCCCACATTACTTTTGTATTTATTTTGTTTAAAATTCTTTGGAAGCCCAACAGTCCACACACCATAACTTTCAAAACTTCCACTACACATAGAAATCTGAAAGTACCAGTGTGCACCCCAGGAGACCCCCCACCCTCTGGCACCTCGACTCGGCCGGGATCGGCCGAGTCGGCCGGCGCCGCCGGACGGACTTGGCCGGACGGCCGAGTCGTCAACACCAAAAAGTTGGCTTTTCATATTCTCTAACCCCCTGCATACCCTAATTTAATAGATCGGTTCCCGAGAAGAATTTATGCCCCATTTAAACCATTTTTTAATGAATTTCTTCATTTTTTTACAATTTTTTTTATTAAAAACCCTTCACCTACCTTACCCCTAGCCTACCCTATAAATACACCCCCTACCCTCTACCCTCTCATCCCAAAACCCTAAGCTCACTCTCTCAAAATTTTTCCAAGAGTGTGTACTTTGAAAACAAGTTCGCGGCGAAACTCCGACGAAATTCCGGCGACGTTTTTAGGAACAACCGGCGACGAAGCAACGCCTCGGCAACCCCTTTAGTCCCCCCTCACTCCTTTGCTTAATCGAAACCCGTAAGTCACATTCTATCACTCTTTCTATTTCTCTAAAATACGAAATTATAAAACCCGACGGAATCAGAACAAATCCGATTTCCGATTCGGTTTTCTATAAAATTTCACTTCTCACCAATACATTCATGCCTAAACATTTTTATGTTGACTATTAAACATTTAACAATCAAATTGAATAAGTTTCATCACATGAAATGATAGCCTTTCCAATTTATCGTATTTTTCACTTTAATACCACAATGTTTCGATTTCACATTTAACCCCTTAACTTTGTTATACAGTTAAAGTAGAACACGAGATAATGACCTACCTCCACACACACGCAAATACAACCCTAAACGATATCATCAAAACTTAGAATACGATAAAACAATACTTTCATTTAAATACCATATTCTTAATAAAATCATTTCTAAAAGTTTTAGCTTTGATACACTTTTAAATAAATACCTCTTATTAGGAAAACACGATAAGTTGTGGACATCGATCGTTTATCTAAACCTGACTTTGTGGTGTCTAGGCTAGGTAAGTGAGAAAAGGTAACTTTAAAAGGCCCGTCTCACGGTGATTCGTGAGCGGATCCCTCATTTCCTCATTTGTACTTACCTGACCACAATTGGCGGTGAAGAGACGATTTGAGGCTTCTAACGACTTATCGTTTAGACCATTTAGAAATAGGCTAGTTGACTTAGGAAACCCGAGAATCTAAAATACGGAAAAATTTACACGTTTGCAAATAAATACCTTTTACTTTATAAAACCGTTTTCTAAAGGATTGGTATTTTACAATCTTTGCAAATCGCAGCTACAACCCATTTTTGGGGAACCCGTTCGGTATTGTGCGGTTTATCGCGCACCCTCGGGCTTAGTAGTGCGAGATTCAGACCTCCGCAAGGAGCATTCGGTCTCGAAAGGTTTAAAATACGATATATTAAGAAAATGAGATTTTTGGAATATAAAATATTTATTAGAATTATTTTTGTATAAACATATGTATATTTATCATTTAAATATCTATTTTATTATAATATAAATTTTCCACCTTTTTCTAAAAATCACAAGAATAAATTTTACACTAAAATACCATGAATTTCAAATAAATCAATATTACCGATAAATACCCTTATTTATAAAACTAGGATACTTTCACGAGAAATGCCACAACATAAAATCCACCCTCATTACAACTCTAAAGACGAACAATAAATACTTGAGGCGTATTTTAAAAATTATATAAAAGTATTTTTACATAAAACCTCCTCAAGTTTTATAAATTACACTAAGGACCCTAGCAATTATAAGAGCTCGATTCACATTTCTGATTGTCTGACTCGGGTTTGAGTCTGATTAATCTGACTTGAATATGATTCAAGTCAATCTATAATCTACAAGATTCCAATTCAATATGAACACATGAATCCATGAATACAATTATCAATTTATACAACTTGACTGAACCGAACCATGCATATATATTCATTTTACATGATTCTCAGTATTCCATTTACATGACTCTACGGTTACAACCGTTTCCTGATATCATGGTTTCGGTCAGTCAGTCAATCAATCCTACAATCAATACAATTTACAAGATAACAATACATACAAGATATCGCGGGGTTTAATGGGTAGATTGGTACGAAAGGTGTTAAAGGTGGCACGAGGTGGTCAGATTAAGACACCTAATCTATATTCCGTTGTTGTTGTACCGTGGCATAAACGGTTCCTTGTACATTCCGTTGCCCTAGTTTCTGGCATATAGAGACTCCCCTCGTATACACTGGTATACTTCTGTACCAAGCTACAAACAACAACGTTAACACTAAATACAACAATATAATAATATAATACAACTATAAAAGCTACTCTCTCTCTATCTTACTCTCTATCTATTCTCCTCTTACCTTTGGGACTTACCGAGCGACCTGTTCGCTGACGACATTCTATTTCTTTCTTCTTTGAATGTCGTCAGGTGACTTGGACCCGGCAGAGATCGAGCCATCTCAAGAAGACTTGGAGCAGTTTGCCGAAGACCCTGCACTTTAGTTTCATTGTACACTTTTCCTTTCTGTACTTTTCATTTCCTGTTATGCCACTGTTTAGGCATCTTTTTATCTCAGTTGTATTTTCTTTTCATGCATTTTACAAAAGAATGTTAATAAATAAAAGTTGTTGTTTTTATTACGTCATGTCTCTTGTGTATTTATTTTATATTGCTTAGATACGCTTAGCGTATATACTTCTGAGTATATACGTAGCGGACCGGTCGCGTCCCCTTCATCGTATACCGGGAAGCGGGGCGTGACAGGTGGCCCATGCAGGTCAGAGCTATATGGAACCCTAAGCAATATAAAACACAAGAACCAGCAACTAAAACATTCTTTACAATTCATGTTCCTTAAATCCTACAATTTCATGTTCCTTGAATCTTATCATCATATACCTTGAATCTGTCCTAACCCAAAATCCCCCCACCTCTTTTACAATCTTACCGAAACCTTCGCATTCTTTCATTCCTTCACATATTCTTCACATTTTATAAACTCTTGAACCACCTTGTTATTTTTCACATACTGTCAGTACTACAGTCACCAAACTTCCTTGAACTGTTACACTTTCCTTTTACAAATTTCGAGGACGAAATTTTTATAAGTAGGGTAGAATGTAACAACCCAAATTTTCCTATACACTTTTCTATACAATTTTTTTTTTCAAAATCCATAAAAGAGTATTTAAACCTGAGCACAATATACAAGTAATTGTTTTGTTTTTAAACAACTCCAATTTTTGTATACATAAAATTAATTTAAATTTGAAGTATACTTGAGGTATTTAATGTTGCTGTTACCACTTTAAGTATTTATTTTCCCACAATAATTACAAGAAGGAGCTTGTAGCTCATTGGTAACACCTTGCACTGCTGAACCAAGCCACCAGAGTTCAAATCCCCTGCCCCACATTATTTTTGTATTTATTTTGTTTAAAATTCTTTGGATGCCCAACAGTCCACACACCATAACTTTCAAAACTTCCACTACACATAGAAAACTGTAAGTACCAGTGTGCACCCCAGGAGACCACCAACCCTCTGGCACCTCGACTCGGCCCGGATCGGCCGAGTCGGCCGGCGGACCGGCCGAGTCGGCCGGCGGACCGGCCGAGTCGTCAACACCAAAAAGTTGGCTTTTCGTATTCTCTAACCCCCTGCATACCCTAATTTAATAGATCGGTTCCAGAGAAGAATTTATGCCCCATTTAAACCATTTTTTAATGAATTTCTACATTTTTTTACAATTTTTTTTTATTAAAAACTCTTCACCCACCCTACCCCTAGCCTACCCTATAAATACACCCCCTACCCTCTGCCCTCTCATCCCAAAACCCTAAGCTCACTCTCTCAAAAAAATTTCAAGAGTGTGTACTTTGAAAACAAGTTCGCGGCGAAGCTCCGACGAAATTCCGGCGACGTTTTTAGGAACAACCGGCGATGAAGCAACGCCTCGGCAACCCTTTTAGTCCCCCTTCACTCCTTTGCTTAATCGAAACCCGTAAGTCCCATTCTATCCCTCTTTCTATTTCTCTAAAATACGAAATTATAAAACCCGGCGGAATCGGAACAAATCCGATTTCCGATTCGGTTTTCTATAAAATTTCACTTCTCACCTATACATTCATGCCTAAACATGTTTATGTTGACTATTAAACATTTAACAATCAATTTGAATAAGTTTCATCACATGAAATGATAGCCTTTCCAATTTATCGTATTTTTCACTTTAATACCACAATGTTTCGATTTCACATTTAACCCCTTAACTTTGCTATACAGTTAAAGTAGAGCACGAGGTAATGACCTACCTCCACACACACGCAAATACAACCCTAAACGATATCATCATAACTTAGAATACGATAAAACAATAATTTCATTTAAATACCATATTCTTAATAAAATCATTTCTAAAAGTTTTAGCTTTGATACATTTTTAAATAAATACCTCTTATTAGGAAAACACGATAAGTTGTGGACATTGATCGTTTATCTAAACCTGACTTTGTGGTGTCTAGGCTAGGCAAGTGAGAAAAGGTAACTTTAAAAGGCCCGTCTCACGGTGATTCGTGAGCGGATCCCTCCTTTCCTCATTTGTACTTACCTGGCCATAATTGGCGGTAAAGAGGCGATTTGAGGTTTCTAACGACTTGTCGTTTAGACCATTTAGAAATAGGCTAGTTGACTTAGGAAACCCTAGAATCTAAAATACGGAAAAATTTACACCTTTGCAAATAAATACCTTTTACTTTATAAAACCGTTTTCTAAAGGATTGGTATTTTACAATCTTTGCAAAGCGCCGCTACAACCCATTTTTGGGGAACCCGTTCGGTATTGTGCGGTTTATCGCGCATCCTCGGGCTTAGTAGTGCGAGATTCAGACCTCCGCAAGGAGCATTCGGTCTCGAAAGGTTTAAAATACATCTTAAGAAAATGAGATTTTTGGAATATAAAAAATTTATTAAAATTATTTTTGTATAAACATATGTATATTTATCATTTAAATATCTACTTTATTATAATATAAATTTTCCACCTTTTTCTAAAAATCACAAAAATAAATTTTACATTAAAATACCATGAACTTCAAATAAATCAATATTACCGATAAATACCCTTATTTATAAATCTAGGATACTTTCACTAGAAATGTCACAACATAAAATCCACCCTCATTACAACTCTAAAAACGAACAATAAATACTTGAGGCGTATTTTGAAAAGTATATAAAAGTATTTTTACATAAAACCCCCTCAACTTTTATAAATTACACTAAGAACCCTAACAATTATAAGACCTCGATTCACATTTCTGATTGTCTGACTCGGGTTTGAGTCTGATTAATCTGACTTGAATATGATTCAATTCAATCTATAATCTACAAGATTCCAATTCAATATGAACACATGAATCCATGAATACAATTATCAATTTATACAACTTGACCGAACCGAACCATGGATATATATTCCTTTTACATGATTCTCAGTATTCCATTTACATGACTCTACGGTTACAACCGTTTCCTGATATCATGGTTTCGGTCAGTCGGTCATTCAATCATACAATCAATACAATTTACAAGATAACAATACAAACAAGACATCGCGGGGTTTAATGGGTAGATTGGTACGGAAGGTGTTAAAGGTGGCATGAGGTGGTCAGATTAAGACACCTAACCTATATTCCGTTGCTGTTGTACCGTGGCATAAATGGTTCCTTGTACATTCCGTTGCCCTAGTCTCTGGCATATAGAGACTCCCCTCGTATACACTGGCATCCTTCTGTACCAAGCTACAAACAACAGTGTTAACACTAAATACAACAATATAATAATATAATATAACTATAAAAGCTACTCTCTCTCTATCTTACTCTCTATCTATTCTCCTCTTACCTTTGGGACTTACCGAACGATCTGTTCGCTGACGACATTCTATTTCTTTCTTCTTTGAATGTCGTCAGGTGACTTGGACCCGGCAGAGATCGAGCCATCTCAAGAAGACTTGGAGCAGTTTGCCGAAGACCCTGCTCTTTAGTTTCATTGTACACTTTTTCTTTCTGTACTTTTCATTTCCTGTTATGCCACTGTTTAGGCATCTTTTTATCTTAGTTGTATTTCATTTTCATGCATTGTACAAAAGAATATTAATAAATAAAAGTTGACGTTTTTATTACGTCTTGTCTCTTGTGTATTTATTTTATATTGCTTAGATACGCCTAGCGTATGTACTTCTGAGTATATACGTAGCGGATCGGTCGCGTCCCCTTCGCCGTATACCGGGAAGCGGGGCGTGACAGGTTTTGTTGGTGGCCCATGCAGGTCAGAGCTGTATGAAACCCTAAGCAATATAAAACACAAGAACCAGCAATTAAAACATTCTTTACAATTCATGTTCCTTGAATCTTACAATTTCATGTTCCTTGAATCTTATCATTATATACCTTGAATCTGTCCTAACCCAAAATCCCCCCACCTCTTTTACAATCTTACCTAAACCTTCGCATTCTTTCATTCCTTCACATATTCTTCACATTTTATAAACCCTTGCACCACCTTGTTATTTTTCACATAGTGTCAGTACTACAGTCACCAAACTTCCTTGAACTGTTACACTTTCCTTTTACAAATTTCGAGAACGAAATTTTTATAAGGAGGGTAGAATGTAACAACCCTAATTTTCCTATACAATTTTTTTTTCAAAATCCATAAAAGAGTATTTTAACCTGAGCACAATATACAAGTAATTATTTTGTTTTTAAACAACTCCAATTTTTATATACATAAAATTGATTTAAATTTGTGTAAGTCTACGGTAGCGTCCCGGCCGTCTTTCAGACGCCAAACGCGGAACAAAAACTTTTTAACTGGCGCTATCGTATACTATAATCCGGATCTGCCATTAACACTAAACTAACAAACTACAAAGAGGGTAGAAAGGCTATACCGAACGTTCCGAGTCCTTCGGTCTTTAACCATCATCCCACGCTCCGTTGCGGCTGCTCCGATCTCCTGGCTCCTCGTCGAGGTGGCACCACATCTACGGATCTTTAAACGAGCTCCCGCCTCTATACCGAGGCAACTCGGTCATCAAGTCTGCTAAAAGAGATGACCAAGATAAAGTAGAGAACGAGTAGAACATTTTGTCTCGCTTCATCCAAAGCCATGGATGAACGGTTAATGAAGTTGCCTTTTTAATCAAGAAATGATAAATGAACATATGAAATTTCCATGAAGCAAATTCCATAATCTTTTTTCCAACAACCATTGGCTACCAAATGAATTGGTCGGCCACTATAAAGAGGAGGAGGGGGTGAGTGTAGGAGCAAAAAAGGGGGGGTGACCATTAGCAATAATACTTATCACAACTCATCACAACATTAATGGAAAGAAACACCTCATCAAACCAATTAATGCATACAATGAATCATATAACACCTCACTAACCTAGTCACCATTTCTAGAAACTTCCTCATGACTCACCCTCATGACTCACCAAAAGAAGAAAAGATAATTCCGCATTAAACCGAATGTTTAAGACGGGTGATAGAAAACTGGCAACTTCCAAAAGCGATCCCGAAACGAATTTCAGGATAACCCTGCAACAGTATAAACATACCCGCATTTGTATTACGACCGAATACAGATGCAACTAAGACAAAGATATTATATCTACACAGTATAATACTCGGATCCGGCTTAAACCAAAGCCCACCAGTATTATCTGCCCGAAATATGACACGTGCGTAAACGCACGTGCATTTTCCGAACCCTGCCATAAAACCATACGGCCTCTACAACGTTTCGCCTGAACTTAGGAAACTATCTGTGGGGGACTCTAATGACTCGTCAGTACCCTGGCAGTGGGTTTAACCACAAACCGTCAGCGGCACTAGCAGTGCGTAACGGCTGCCCATGTACTGACCTCAAGGGAAGACGATGAGCGAACTCATCCTGGAACCTTACTGAGCCTAACATTGACAATATACATACATTCCGGTCCGTTCGTCTATGAGTATCGCATATCGGGCCTAGGGGGATGGTAACGTCAGACCCCCAATAGCGGTATAAGTCGTGTCGGAGTGTAGCCCAGAACATCCTGAGATACTACTGGAGTACCTACCAGTAAATCTCCTGCCTCGGCCGAGGGCTTTGTGTAATGGCTCTAATAAACACAGCGCGATCTCACCCCTAATACCAGGAGACACGAATCCCCTGCCGATCCGCTCACTTGCCTCCATGTGGCTCGGGACTGTACCCAAAAAATACCTGTTTGCACGACTCCTTTGAGCCGTGGTAGGGTAGAAATCAAAGCACAGTGAGAACTCACACGAGACAAATGACGACCTCAGGTCGATGAACTAACCTGTACACATGTCACCATGGAACTGCTATCTGACGCTAAGTATAATACCAACTAGCAGGTTCCCGGCGAGTCCTGTCCGGTGTACTCATAACCCAATGAGCACCTGTATACATCTTAGGTGATCCAACTGACACCAGCGGCTTGTGAGACCGGCCACCGTCCCTCTTCGGGGTCTCGACTGTATACACTAGTCTACTCCGGAGTATCGATGCCCTGTTTCGAAACTCTCACGACTAGGGACCACTTTTAAGGATGTGCTTATAGACTACCCAACTCTCACGTATATGATCGCCATCATACTGTTGGTAGTCAAGCAAAATCCTAAGGGCTCTATCAACGTGTAACAGTGATCAGTCACCTGAACCTGTACACGACTGATAAAAGTAAACCAGATAGCATACTATCATCTCGAGTAAGACTGTGTTACCGGTATAGGTCCTCCTCAATATTGCAATCACGTGCCTGCGATCCAATAATTGACTTTGAGGGCACTATATCCAACAATCTCCCACTTGCACTTAAGGCTAATTATTGCGATGTCGCATACTCACAGCCCGTGTGATACCGAACATCCAACTTCTCTACTAATCAGTTTCACAAAGCCCGTTTGTAAAACTATTGTGTTCGAGAAATAGCTTCAGTGAGTGGATTCGCCCTGATGTTTCTTTCTATGTCTCTCTTAATCTCAAGTTCGCGGAGAAAGCCATCTCCCGAATTGAGTAATACCTATCTTAGAATATGTCTGGATATCTGATGGGACCTATTTCATAAATGAACTCCAAATCCAAACTTCTTAGACTGTATCGTCAACTGAACCTAATCAGTATCCTGCACCATGCCTCCCACAGTATCCTCTTGGACCACCTGTCCAAAATACTGCCCCTTTCGTCAGAGGGAAAACTACAACTCTGACAATCACTCTGTCATCCATGTCACCTTTGAAGCCTGGAATGATAACCGTCCCCGAAGGAGGCTGCCGTCATCAAATTCGTAGAACATTCACTTATGTTCTAAAACTGCTTCCTTATGTTTCTTTAGTATTGGATTAATATAAACTTATCGCATCTAGTTCAAAAACAACATCTGGTGTGGTACTTGACATCTCACGATTGACTCAATTGCCTAAGCAAGTGATCTGCCAATCATGCACATCCCTCTCCCCTTTAGTCTGTAAGACACCTTTAGAGAGGGTGACTCCATCACCTGCAGGTACACCACCATGCCAGGAGTCATCTATTCTAAAATACTATTAGAATACTGTCAAAGTACCCACATTGGGAAACTACCCAAATCTAGATCTAAAACCATAGATCTAGAAACCAGAATGTCTGATATTATATCCATATCCTTAGTGGAGAAACAACTGTGTGACGACCACTGTACAACCGATCGTAGTATAGGAATTTCACTTCCTACTCTGTGTAAGTCATCCAAATTCTAGGACATCACACCCTACTATCCATCCCCTATTCTGATGAAGTCAAACCTATGACTTTCACATCAAAATTAGATGACCTATCTCCGCTATATCTGCTCAAGTCTATAAATAGACATAAGCTACTTGCCCACTATGCTTCCGCTGCTCCCACTGACCACAACAACCCTCTGGCAGAATAATATATACGTGCACTTCTAAAGCTAGTTTAGAACGACGCTATACTTAACCTCCTGCCGGGTCTCATAGTCTGGAACAACAGTAGTGTCAAGTCTGGGTAAAGAAGAACCTCCCTGTCACCGTCCTTGAGGCTACCGGAGTACCTCTCGGGTGTATGAGGTTACTTATCATATCTGCGGAGTGGCTAATGGAATGTCAAACCTGATTGAATCTTTAGGTTCTATTTAAATTTTCCGTAATCGTTTGCGGTTTTGGAATCACTTCCAGTTCTACCATACTCCCACTACTGTTTTCTGAAAAAATCTATTTTACTAAAACTGTGGCAAGTCAAGAACAATATCACTATTGATCTTCCAGATGGTAGAAAATCAACCCTCAACGTAGCCTGGGTCAACCCGCAAACAGCCATTACAGAAATGTGCCTTGAGTTGTCCAGAGTCTGGTTTTAAGCATAAGCCGGACAACTCCCCGTATCTTAACATCGTTAAGATATGAACCATTCTATATCCAATATAGAAACTTTGGCACTTATTTAATTGGAACCAGATTCAAATCATGCAGCTGTCTCCAGTGCATATCAACTTAATGGAGAGAGGCAAATTAGCATTACTCAACTTAGGAATCCATCCAATTATGAGTAACCTGAAAGAGAAACAAGTTTCTCAAAACCATTACTATCATCTGAATACCAATCACAAGTATCTATATTTTCGGTTTCTTTGAAGAATCCCGATACTTGCGACATCTGGTTCTCTACTTTATTCTTATACCCACAACTTCTCAAAACTTAGACCTTGTATTTCTACGAAACACTTGTCTAAAAACTAGAGAAGTCATAAGTAAACAGAACATAGTACGAGGACCAACCCCTTTGTCCTGATGAACACTGGACAACATACAATAATCTGTATAAGTCCGCTGAGTTGAATAACTCAAAACCCGTGCATCGTAGGTTGAAAACTGTACCTAGGCGATTTCCTCAAATATCACCAATTACAACGAATTCCGATATAATGAGGATGATCACCTTATTCCTAATAACCTACTCCCACTCATCATCTGTAAAACCATACAGATGTGAGAATCATACCTGGTAAATACATACCCTGTAGTAAGTATCTAATCGGGAAATCAGTAATCCTTTAACAATGCACAGTGTAACTGAAACATGAAAATGTTTCGTAGGAGTATCCTGGTATTCCTAGTAATGCCTCTTCCATAATCCAATTCATGACTATAACCGTATGTTTCTTTGCCATTTCTCCAAATCCCTTTATTTGTCTTTATTCATTACCTTCTGTACACCCCTTTAGGCTAAGTGGTTTTCTTCCTTCCCTACCGTTCAGCACCAGCCTATGGTTTGGAAGAAGACTATCCAGTAAGCATAATAGGTATACTCTCCTAAACCAAGGAGTACCCGCAACTTGAGAGAGGGTGATGATAAAAGACAACTGAATAATACCTTATTCTATTTCTCCCGAACTGGGGAAAAAAGCAAAGGTGAAATAGGAGTGGCGATGAAGTACGCGGTTTGGTCGTGAATGATAGCAGTCGCAATTACTTTGCCCTCTTTCTAATCTCTTTATTTTGTCTTTACTTATTGCCTTCTGTACACCCCATTTAGGCTAATTGGTTTTCTTCATTTCCTACCTTTCGGCACCTGCCTATGGTTTGGAAGAAGACTATCCAATAAGCGTAATAGGTGTACTCTCCTAAACTAAGGAGCCCTCGCAACCTGAGAGAAGGTGATAATAAAAGACAACTGAATAAACCAATTCTATTTCTCCTGAACCTGGATCCATCCTCGAAGAAGTCCCTTCGAGTTAGTATATAACCATACGATGGATCTATCCAATGGAAGTGGATGTCCGTAGTAATACGGGGTGTTCTGAGAAATGCAAAGGGTAAAAGAAGGAGCGGCAACGACTTATGCAATTTAGACAATCCAAAAGCCAGTATTTTAAGAAGGTTCGGTCAAATTGGCCGCTGAGTCATAGTCTAGGGTCGGTCAAAAGTCGCTGCCAAAGAAAGAGAGAAAAGAAACACTCTGCGTGCACTCTAACCTAGATTAGAATGGTTATCACTTTATCAATCAGGAAACCTCCCACTGTACTGTCAAATTCTCCTCCAAACCTGAAAGAAGAATCAATCGGGATCACCCGAAGAGTAAACTAACTCATCAGTGGGAATCGGGATCCAACTCTCATCGCATGATAACGTGAAGGAATCCACTCTTGTTATCACACTCCAGAAGGTATGCGCATACTTGGCAAGTTTCAGTTTCTTTAGAAACTCCCGATGTGTATTTTTGCCCCATGCTCTTATGACCCTGACGTTGGCCAAATGCCATAAGTCATATGCCAAGTTCTACCCATCATTATCTTGTCAATTTGAACCCACCCGTACATGCCCCTGACGTTGGCCAAATGGCAGAACGACTGTCCCAAACCAACTCATCTATCTATGCAACAAATGAATACCCAGCAGCTACCAAACACTATGCCTTGGCGTTGGTCAAAATACATAGCTTGAATACTACTGAATACCCAAAAGAAATGTCGGAGGGCTACGGTTGGTTTTTGGCAAAAAACCTTTAACGTAACGAACTTGATATCACTGAAGGAACCTGATAGCTTTTTATAAAAATATAGTGGCGAAAACCTTTGCTAAAGAGGTCACTCCCGGTGAAGGGATCTCGGCTCTTTCCCCGTGGAATGAGGTGCAGGATATTCCAACTGAATACCGCGATGCAAAGCAACATGTAATCGACTATAGTGAAGTTATTACCCCGACGCAAACTTCTGCCCAATGGGTCACTCCCGGTGAAGGGATCTCGGCCCTTGCCTCGTCGAATGAGGTGCAGGATATTCCAACTGAATACCACTATGCAAAACAAAAGAAAACGTCCTTGTAATAACACTTTTTAAAACTGTTCCAACAATGTCCAAACAGCTTTGTTTTCCTTTATATTGATCAGAATCAACGCAGTCCCATCAATTAATCACACCAGAAAAGAACGAAAATAAAATGTACGTATATGCCATCCGCATTCGCCACTGGGTCCCGTCATTACCCGTTAGGTTACTTAACTAACGACAGAGCGGGAACTGGACTAGCGCGGGTGCAAAACATATACAACATCTACTAGTATATATACCAATATACAATATTCGCTCTAGGCGTGATAATATGCAACATTACAGAAAAGTAATAAGCATCACAGAACAATACAGATAATCTGGGATCCCCAGATTTCACAGAGCCGCTACTGAAACCCGACGTTCCCCTGATCGTGTGGATAGCCTGTGCAATGAAACCTAGACCCCTACGGGTGCGGCAAGTTACCCGCCAAAACCTGAAGCGAGGCAGCCCCCTACAGCATAGTGAATGTACCACCCAGCATTTCACGGAATCCGGTAACTTGAGCACCCCTCCTTGGGTCAACCTGTACCCCCTACGAGTGCGGCGAATAGTCTGCCAATTCTAGAGTGAGGCCCCTCTGCCTCTCAAAGCCATGAGATGCGGACCCGTTGCCCTCCAGAACCCGGCTATCCGTGCACTCCATCGCGGGGTAAACCTAGTACAGAAATGAAAAATATGTACAACGGGTATATCGACCTCAGCCCGGTCGTGCCCTAAAAGAATATTATATAAACAGGCAGTGACGGCAGTCCACATGTTGGACGCTCGTCCCGCAATATCAAATATACAAATAAATCCAAACTGCACTACCATTGCACACTGCTATCCACCACGACAAATCCGCAGCATCACAGCACAACACAGAACATCAACGCGAATGTCACGTTCGCAAATCCGTCTAAAAGGACTATAGCAATTAGACGCAATTTACCGCTCGAATGACATTCACGGTCGGAGATATAATATAAGTACTACAAACTAACAAGTTTAAAATTTCGATCGACAAAACTTCCCGAAGTGGGCCCCACGTACATCTGCTGTACAGTAACAAAATCTGGGCCCAAACAAAATATTCCAGAAATCACAATTTCCCATGAAGACCTTACTGTAGAAATAGGGTTTACTGTTCCCATAAGCTGGCGGCGGAACCGCGGCCAAACCCTAGTTTTGGCGGCGGTTCCGCGGCAGCACAGTGAGATCAGTTGACCAAATTTCACCAGTTTGCTTAAAAAAGCCTGCACGATTTTCTGTGATGCTAAAAATAATTTTTAGACCAGATTTAAAATTCGACAGAAACTTTACACAGAAAATTGTAGTTTTCGAAATTCCGTTCGATCGATATTTTAAACGTGTTAGAACAAGTTAGTATAGCTTAATGGCGTGGCTCTGATACCATGTAAGTCTACGGTAGCGTCCCGGCCGTCTTTCAGACGCCAAACGCGGAACAAAAACTTTTTAACTGGCGCTATCGCATACTATAACCCGGATCTGCCATTAACGCTAAACTAACAAACTACAAAGAGGGTAGAAAGGCTATACCGAACGTTCCGAGTCCTTCGGTCTTTAACCATCATCCCACGCTCCATTGCGGCTGCTCCGATCTCCTGGCTCCTCGTCGAGGTGGCACCACATCTACGGATCTTTAAACGGGCTCCCGCCTCTATACCGAGGCAACTCGGTCATCAAGTCTGCTAAAAGAGATGACCAAGATGAAGTAGAGAACGAGTAGAACATTTTGTCTCGCTTCATCCAAAGCCATGGATGGACGGTTAATGAAGTTGCCTTTTTAATCAAGAAATGATAAATGAACATATGAAATTTCCATGAAGCAAATTCCATAATCTTTTTTCCAACAACCATTGGCTACCAAATGAATTGGCCGGCCACTATAAAGAGGAGGAGGGGGTGAGTGTAGGAGCAAAAAAGGGGGGGGGGTGACCATTAGCAATAATACTTATCACAACTCATCACAACATTAATGGAAAGAAACACCTCATCAAACCAATTAATGCATACAATGAATCATATAACACCTCACTAACCTAGTCACCATTTCTAGAAACTTCCTCATGACTCACCCTCATGACTTACCAAAAGAAGAAAAGATAATTCCGTATTAAACCGAATGTTTAAGACGGGTGATAGAAAACTGGCAACTTCCAAAAGCGATCCCGAAACGAATTTCAGGATAACCCTGCAACAGTATAAACATACCCGCATTTGTATTACGACCGAATACAGATGCAACTGAGACAAAGGTATTATATCTACACAGTATAATACTCGGATCCGGCTTAAACCAAAGCCCAACAGTATTATCTGCCCGAAATATGACACGTGCGTAAACGCACATGCATTTTCCGAACCCTGCCATAAAACCATACGGCCTCTACAACGTTTCGCCCGAACTTGGGAAACTATCTGTGGGAGACTCTAATGACTCGTCAGTACCCTGGCAGTGGGTTTAACCACAAACCGTCAGCGGCACTAGCAGTGCGTGACGGCTGCCCATGTACTGACCTCAAGGGAAGACGATGAGCGAACTCATCCTGGAACCCTACTGAGCCTAACAGTGACAATATACATACAGTCCGGTCCGTTCGTCTATGAGTATCGCATATCGGGCCTAGGGGGATGGTAACGTCAGACCCCCAATAGCGGTATAAGTCGTGTCGAAGTGTAGCCCAGAACACCCTGAGATACTACTGGAGTACCTACCAGTAAATCTCCTGCCTCGGCCGAGGGCTTTGTGTAATGGCTCTCCTAGACACAGTGCGATCTCACCCCCAATACCGGGAGACACGAATCCCCTACCGATCCGCTCACTTGCCTCCATGTGGCTCGGGACTGTACCCAAAAAATACATGTTTGCACGACTCCTTTGAGCCGTGGTAGGGTAAAAATCAAAGCACAGTGGAAACTCACACGAGACAAATGACGACCTCAGGTCGATGAACTAACCTGTACACATGTCACCAGGGAACTGCTATCTAACGCTAGGTATAATACCAACTAGCAGGTTCCCGGCGAGTCCTGTCCGGTGTACTCATAACCCAATGAGCACCTGTATACATCTTAGGTGATTCAACTGACACTAGCGGCTTGTGAGACCGGCCACCGCCCCTCGTCGGGGTCTCGACTGTATACACTAGTCTACTCCGGAGTATCGATGCCCCGTCTCGAAACTCCCACGACTAGGGACCACTTGTAAGGATGTGCTTATAGACTACCCAACTCTCACGTATATGATCGCCATCATACTGTTGGTAGTCAAGTAAAATCCTAAGGGCTCTATCAACGTGTAACAGTGATCAGTCATCTGAACCTGTACACGACTGATAAAGGCAAACCAGATAGCATACTATCATCTCGAGTAAGACTGTGTTACCGGTATAGGTCCTCCTCAATCATTGCAATCACGTGCCTGCGATCCAATAATTGACTTTGAGGGCACTATATCTAACAATTTGATGTATACTTGGGGTATTTAATGTTGCTGTTACGACTTTAAGTATTTATTTTCCCACAATAATTACAAGAAGGAGTTTGTAGCTCATTGGTAACACCTTGCACTGCTGAACCAAGCCACCAGAGTTCAAATCCCCTGCCCCACATTATTTTTGTATTTATTTTGTTTAAAATTCTTTGGAAGCCCAACAGTCCACACACCATAACTTTCAAAACTTCCACTGCACATAGAGAACTGAAAGTACCAGTGTGCACCCCAGGAGACCCCCCACCCTCTGGCACCTCGACTCGGCCGGCGCCGCCGGCCGGACTTGGCCGGACGGCCGAGTCGTCAACACCAAAAAGTTGGCTTTTCGTATTCTCTAACCTCCTGCATACCCTAATTTAATAGATCGGTTCCAGAGAAGAATTTATGCCCCATTTAAACCATTTTTTAATGAATTTCTACATTTTTTTACAATTTTTTTTATTAAAAACCCTTCACCTACCTTACCCCTACCCTACCCTATAAATACACCTCCTATCCTCTACCCTCTCATCCCAAAACCCTAAGCTCACTCTCTCAAAAATTTTCCAAGAGTGTGTACTTTGAAAACAATTTCGCGGTGAAGCTCCGACGAAATTCCGGCGACGGTTTTAGGAACAACCGGCGACGAAACAACGCCTCGACAACCCCTTTAGTCCCCCGTCACTCCTTTGCTTAATTGAAACCCGTAAGTCCCATTCTATCTCTCTTTCTATTTCTCTAAAATATGAAATTATAAAACCCGACGGAATCGGAACAAATCCGATTTCCGATTTGGTTTTCTATAAAATTTCACTTCTCACCAATACATTCATGCCTAAATATTTTTATGTTGACTATTAAACATTTAACAATCAATTTGAATAAGTTTCATCACATGAAATGATAGCCTTTCCAATTTATCGTATTTTTCACTTTATTACCACAATATTTCGATTTCACATTTAACCCCTTAACTTTGCTATACAGTTAAAGTAGAGCACGAGGTAATGACCTACCTCCACACACACGCAAATACAACCCTAAACGATATCATCAAAACTTTGAATACGATAAAACAATACTTTCATTTAAATACCATATTCTTAATAAAATCATTTCTAAAAGTTTTAGCTTTGATACACTTTTAAATAAATACCTCTTATTAGGAAAACACGATAAGTTGTGGATATCGATCGTTTATCTAAACCTGACTTTGTGGTGTCTAGGCCAGGCAAGTGAGAAAATGTAACTTTAAAAGGCCCGTCTCACGGTGATTCGTGAGCGGATCCCTCTTTTCCTCATTTGTACTTACCTGACCACAATTGGCGGTGAAGAGGCGATTTGAGGCTTCCAACGACTTGTCGTTTAGACCATTTAGAAATAGGCTAGTTGACTTAGAAAACCCTAAAATCTAAAATACGGAAAAATTTACACCTTTGCAAATAAATACCTTTTACTTTATAAAACCGTTTTCTAAAGGATTGGTATTTTACAATCTTTGGAAAGCGCCGCTACAACCCATTTTTGGGGAACCCGTTCGGTATTGTGCGGTTTATCACGCACCCTCGGGTTTAGTAGTGCGAGATTCAGACCTCCGCAAGGAGCATTCGGTCTCGAAAGGTTTAAAATACGTCATATTAAGAAAATGAGATTTTTGGAATATAAAATATTTATTAAAATTATTTTTGTATAAACATATGTATATTTTTCATTTAAATATCTACTTTATTATAATATAAATTTTCCACCTTTTTCTAAAAATCACAAGAATAAATTTTACACTAAAATACCATGAATTTCAAATAAATCAATATTACCGATAAATACCCTTATTTATAAAACTAGGATACTTTCACTAGAAATGTCACAACATAAAATCCACTCTCATTACAACTCTAAAAACGAACAATAAATACTTGAGGCGTATTTTAAAAATTATATAAAAGTATTTTTACATAAAACCCCCTCAAGTTTTATAAATTACACTAAGGACCCTAGCAATTATAAGACCTCGATTCACATTTCTGATTGTCTGACTCGGGTTTGAGTCTGATTAATCTGACTTGAATATGATTCAAGTCAATCTATAATCTACAAGATTCCAATTCAATGTGAACACATGAATACAATTATCAATTTATACAACTTAACCGAATCGAACCATGGATATATATTCCTTTTACATGATTCTCAGTATTCCATTTACATGACTCTACGGTTACAACCGTTTCCTGATATCATGGTTTCGGTCAGTCAGTCAATCAATCCTACAATCAATAAAATATACAAGATAACAATACAAACAAGACATCGCGGGGTTTAAGGGGTAGATTGGTACGGAAGGTGTTAAAGGTGGCACGAGGTGGTCAGATTAAGACACCTAACCTATATTCCGTTGTTGTTGTACCGTTGCATAAACGGTTCCTTGTACATTCCGTTGCCCTAGTGTCTGGCATATAGAGACTCCCCTCGTATACACTGGCATCTTTCTGTACCAAGCTACAAACAACAGCGTTAACACTAAATACAACAATATAATAATATAATACAACTATAAAAGCTACTCTCTCTCTCTCTATCTTACTCTCTATCTATTCTCATCTTACCTTTGGGACTTACCGAGCGACCTGTTCGCTGACAACATTCTATTTCTTTCTTCTTTGAATGTCGTCAGGTGACTTGGACCCGGCAGAGATCGAGCCATCTCAAGAAGACTTGGAGCAGTTTGCCGAAGACCCTGTACTTTAGTTTCATTGTACACTTTTCCTTTCTGTACTTTTCATTTCCTGTTATGCCACTGTTTAGGCATCTTTTTATCTCAGTTGTATTTCCTTTTCATGCATTGTACAAAAGAATATTAATAGATAAAAGTTGTTGTTTTTATTACGTCTTGTCTCTTGTGTATTTATTTTTTATTACTTAGATACGCTTAGCGTATGTACTTCTGAGTATATACGTAGCGGACCGGTCGCGTCCCCTTCGCCGTATACCGGGAAGCGGGGCGTGACAAGCATATTTCTATTAACGAGAAGTGAAGTTTTATAAGAAAACTGAATCGGAAATCGGATTTGTTTCGATTCCGTCGGGTTTTGCAAATCCGTATTTTTTTTAAATGGAAAAGAAACTTAGAAATGGGACTTACGGGTTTTGGACAATAAGGAGTGTGAGATGGAAGGAGAGAAATCGCCGGTGCGTCGCTTCGTCGCCGAGAGCTCCTAGAACAATCGCCGAAAGTTCGTCGGAAATTTCGCCGTAGTTTCGCTTTGTGCTCGTTTTCAAAGCACACACGTTTCTTGGAAATTTTAGAGAGTTGGCTCAGAGTTTTGGGGTTAGAGGGTAGAGGTTAGGAGTGGTATTTATAGGGTTAGGGTAGGTAAAGGATTTTAATTAAAAAAAAATGTAAAAATGTGTGAAAAATGTATTAAAAATGAAGTAAATGAGAGTTAATGGGCTCTCTGGAATTGATATCAAAAATTGAAGTATGCAGGGGAGTGGGGGAGGTGAAGGGACACAATTTTCTTTCAGGTGACTCGGCCGTCCGGCCGAGTCCGGCCGGCGGCGCCGGACCGAGTCGGCCACTCCGCCGGCCGACTCGGCCGAGTCGGGCCGAGTCGAAGTGTCGGGAGGTGGGGGTCTCGAGGTGTAGGCTCTGGTGCATTTACATTTGTGGGTGTAGTGAAAAAATTGGGAGTTATCTTGTGTGGACTGTTGGGCTTCTATAAAATTTTAAAACAAATAAATATTAAAAATAATGTGGGGTATGAGATTTGAACTCTGGTGGCTTGGTTCAGCAGTGCAAGGAATTACCAATGAGCTATAAGCTCCTTCTTGTAATTAAATTGCTAATTAATTACTTAAGTCTTGTGCTCAGGCAATGAATACCCCTTTATGGATTTTTAAAAAAAAATTGTAAAGAAAGTTGTATAGGAAAATTAAGGTTGTTACAATACCTTTTGTAAAGACTTCGCTTTTGGTGGTAAAACTTTTTGTTTCATCAGCTTGCACTTTATCTTCTGTTTGTGAAGAATGCTCACAAAATATCCTTGCTTGCACTGTTGGGCTTCCATGTCAGGTCGGCTATCTGTCTAGCGATCGTTCGTCGAGTTGATTTCGATCACTTGCCAAGTGTGCCAAGTGCTGCTGAGAAAGAGGCATCTCCATGGCCCCGAAGTCGAGAGGGGATCACTCAGACTTGGATAGACCTGATGTCTCTTGTTGGGGCTTCGGATCCGCTGCATGTGATGGGCAGAGAGATGTCCGCCGTAGTTGTGCCGAGCATAAAAGGGCTCAGTGGCCTCGTTATGAGGGCTACAAACCCGCAGCGTCTGTTGGGCAGGAGGATGCCTGCTGGGGATGACCGAGCAAAAAAGCTGCTCGGTTGATCTTGGCGATGGCTTTGATCCCTGTCGGTTGTGGTAGGAAGCTACCAACCGGGGATAGCCGAGCAAGGGTCGGGCTCGACTGCCTCTGGGAGGACTTTGATCCTTAGCGCTGGAAGGGCCGTAGGAGGACCGCTAAGGATAACCGGGCAGTGAAGCTGCGCGGTTGCCTCTTGGCGAGGGCCTTGATCCCTGACGTTTAGAGTAGGGAAGCTACCGGCCAGGGATAGCCGAGCAGGGAAGCCGCTCGGCTGCCTCTGGGAGGACTTTGATCCTTAGCGTTGGAGGGGCTGTAAGAAGCCTACTAAGGATAACCGGGCAGTGAAGCTGCGTGGTTGCCTCTTGGCGAGGGCTTTGATCTCTGGCGTCGTGGGTAGGCAACTACCAGCCTGGGATGACCGAGTGGGGTAGCCGCTTAGATGCCTCTTGCGAGGGCTTTGATCCCTGGCGTCATGGGTAGGGAGCTACCAGCCGGAGATGACCGAGCAAAGGTCGGGCTCGGTTGCCTCTTGCAAGGGCTTTGATCCTTCAGGACGGGGATCGAGCAGGGTTACTGCCCAGTGCCTCTTAGCGAGGACTTTGATCCCTATCGGTTGTGGTAAGAAGCTACCAGCCGGGGATAGCCGAGCAAGGGTCGGGATCGACCGCCTCAAAGGAGGACTTTGGTCCTTAGCGCGGGAGGGGCTGTAAGAAGCCTACCAAGGACCCCTGGCCGGGCAGGGTTACTTCCCGATGCCTCTTGGCGAGGGCTTTTGTCCTAAAGGATAGCCGAGCAAGGGTCGGGCTCGACTACCTCTGGGAGGACTTTTTGATCCCTGGCGTTGCGAGTAGGGAAGCTACCGGTCAGGGATAGCCGAGTAGGGTAGCTGCTGAGCTGCCTCTAAGGAGGACTTTGATCCTTAGCGTTGGAGGGGCCGTAGGAGGCCTGCTAAGGATAACCGGGCAGTGAAGCTGCGCGGTTGCCTCTTGGCGAGGGCTTTGATCCCTGGCGTTGCGAGTAGGGAAGCTACCGGCCAGGGATAGTCGAGCAGAGAAGCCGCTCGGCTGCCTCTAAGGAGGAATTCGATCCTAAGCGCGGGAAGGGCTGTAAGAAGCCTACTAAGGATAACCGGGCAGTGAAGCTGCGCGGTTGCCTCTTGGAGTGGGCTTTGATCTCTGGTGTCGTGGGTAGGCAACTACTAGCCTGGGATGACCGAGCGGGGTAGCCGCTCATATGCTTCTTGCGAGAGCTTTGATCCCTAGCGTCATGGGTAGGAAGCTACCAGCCGGAGATGACCGAGCAAAGGTCGGGCTCGGTTGCCTCTTGCGAGGGCTTTGATCCTTCAGGACGGGGACCGAGCAGGGTTACTACCCAATACCTCTTGGCGAGAACTTTGATCCCTGTCGGTTGTGGTAGGAAGCTACCAGCCGGGGATAGCCGAGCAAGGGTCGGACTTGACCGCCTCAAAGGAAGACTTTGGTCCTTAGAGCGGGAGGGGCTGTAAGAAACCTACCAAGGACCCCTGGCCGGGCAGGGTTACTGCCCGGTGCCTCTTGGCGAAGGCTTTTGTCCTGAAGGATAGCCGAGCGAGGGTCGGGCTTGATTGCCTCTGGGAGGACTTTTTGATCCCTAGCGTTGCCAGTAGGGAAGCTACCGGCCTGGGATAGCCGAGTACGGTAGCTGCTGAGCTGCCTCTAAGGAGGACTTTGATCCTTAGCGTTGGAGAGGCCGTAGGAGGCCTGCTAAGGATAACCAGGCAGTGAAGCTGTGCGGTTGCCTCTTGGCGAGGGCTTTGATCCCTGACGTTGCGAGTAGGGAAGCTACCGGCCAGGGATAGCCGAGCAGAGAAATCGCTCGGCTGTCTCTAAGAAGGACTTCGATCCTTAGCGCGGGAGGGGATGTAAGAAGCTTACTAAGGATAACCGGGCAGTGAAGCTGCGCGGTTGCCTCATGGAGAGGGCTTTGATCTCTGGTGTCGTGGGCAGGCAACTACCAGCCTGGGATGACCGAGCAGGGTAGCCGCTCAGATACCTCTTGCGAGAGCTTTGATCCCTAGCGTCATGGGTAGGGAGCTACCAGCCGGAGATGACCGAGCAAAGGTCGGGCTCGGTTGCTTCTTGCGAGGGCTTTGATCCTTCAGAACGGGGACCGAGCAGGGTTACTACCCAGTGATCTTGGCGAGGACTTTGATCCCTGTCGGTTGTGGTAGGAAGCTACTAGCCGGGGATAGCCGAGCAAGGGTCGGGCTCGACCGCCTCAAAGGAGGACTTTGGTCCTTAGCGCGGGAGGGGCTGTAAGAAGCCTACCAAGGACCCCTGGCCGGGCAGGGTTACTGCCCGGTGCCTCTTGGCGAGGGCTTTTGTTCTGAAGGATAGCCGAGCGAGGGTCGGGCTCGACTGCCTCTGGGAGGACTTTTTGATCCCTGGCGTTGCGAGTAGGGAAGCTACCTGCCAGGGATAGCCGAACAGGGTAGCTGCTGAGCTGCCTCTAAGGAAGACTTTGATCCTTAGCATTGGAGGAGCCGTAGGAGTCCTGCTAAGGATAACCGGGCAGTGAAGCTGCGCGGTTGCCTCTTGGCAAGGGCTTTGATCCCTGGCGTTGCGAGTAGGAAATGTACCGGCCAGGGATAGCCGAGGAGGGAAGCCGCTCGGCTGCCTCTAAGGAGGACTTTGATCCTTAGCGTTGGAGGGGCCGTAGGAGGCCTGCTAAGGATAGCCGGGCTGTGAAGCAGCGCGGTTGCCTCTTGGCGAGGGCTTTGATCCCCGGCGCTGCGTGTAGGGAAGCTACCGGCCAGGGATAGCCGAGCATGGTAGATGCTTGGCCGATTATTCACGAGGTTTCGCCCGACCATCCCGTTGTAGGTATGGGGAACAGGAACAGTCGCAGCGAACGTGCGCGTAGCATGCGCATTGAATGTGCGGGGAGGCGACATTTCGATTCCGCCAGAGAAGGCTCAATGATCATCGCGTGGCAGCGACTTTGTGGGTGAAAACGGGGGACTGTTGGGTTCCGTCGGGGCGCAGTGGGCTATATAAAGCGCTGGTCCTTCCTTTCTTCACAAACAGATCGTTGAGAATGGAAGACTTCCCTTTTACCATCACCGAAATCATCCACTTCGAAGACGTATACCTCTACGACCAGAACTGCACCGAGGACACGGTGCAGTTGGTCTATGGGAGCATCGAAGACCACTTCGGCCGGCTGCTCCCCCGACGCTCCCCTATGCTGCAGCTGCTGATGTACTCCATCTGGAGGGCATCGCCGGGGCTTTACAACCCCCTGTCCAAGCAGCTCTACGACGAGGCCGTAGGCAAGCTGCGGTCTCTGAGGCGCTTCGGCCTGATCTCCGCGGGTCGGCTGGCTCACTTGGTGGCACTCGTCCATGAGTGCTACGAATTGAGGCTCGAGGTCAACACGCGCGGGGGGAATCGAGGGCAGAGGCTGGATCTCGCGAGGCCTCGGCTGGCGGAGATCTTTACTGAGTACCATGCGCAGTGCTCTCTGCACCCCCTTTCCCCGCTGCTGTAATTTTCTTTCTCTTTTTGTATGTATGGCTGAGGAGCCCATAATACCTTTTTGAATAAATAAAACCTTTCCTTCTTTTTCGCAATGTGCCATTGATCTTTTATTAAATTAACAACAGGCCCTAGGAAGAGTTTACATTGCCCTTAAAAAAAGTACATGCTAATAGATGACCTTATTAGCGTGGCCCGAGCTCCCCGGAGGCTTGTTGGTCTCCGTGCTCGGCACCGGGTATGGGGCTCCCTGGGCACCGGACTAGTCATCTGCCGAAACGAGCATGATCTGGCCGATGGTCAGCTCGGCGGGAGGGGGACGCTGCTCCTGCTCGTGGTCGGCCTGCCGCTTATTCCTCAAATAGGCGGCGAGGTGCCCTGATCGGATGAGCTCCTCGATGTAGTCCTGGAGTTGCTCACAATCCTCCATGGCGTGGCTCAGCGTCCAGTGGAAGGCGCAGTAGGGGCCCCGGGTTCACTTCGAGGCCTGACGCGGGATTGGAGGGAACTTGAAGAACCCCTAGCCCTGTGCCTCTTCTAGTAACACTGCGAGGGAGACGTTGAGCGGGGTGTACTTCTGGAACTTCGGGTGATAGGGCTGCTGACGCTCCGGCCTCTCTTCCCGAGCCCTCTTCTTCTGGTCGGACCGTTCTACTCGAGGGAGGTTCGCGTTCACCTTGGACTCGAGCTGGACCTCGCGCTCGGTCCATGCCTTGACCTCGGCCATGGTCTTAGGCTGCGCCAATGCAAAGGAGGGCAACCACTCCTTGTGCCTAAGACCGGATCTGAGCGCCGTGATGACGGTCTCGTCCCGATGCTCGGGGACCCCGAGGAGGGCGTTGTAGAAGAGGGTGACGTAAGCTTTGAACGTCTCCTTGTCCCTGCTCTTAATTGTGAAGAGGTAGTCGACCGTGCGCTTCTGCCGACGGTTCCCGACGAAGTGGCCGAGGAACTGAGTAGCCAGCTCGTGTCGAGATTGAGCGAGGCTCGAGTCCTCAGAACCAGTCCCGACCAGAGCGGATGAGGGTGGCTCGGAAGGCTCTGCACCGGGCGGCGTTGGAATGGTCCTGGTAGCTCATCCCCGCGGTGAAAGCATCCAAATGGTCTTTCGGGTCGGTTTTCCCGTCGAACAGAGAGACCTTCGGGGGTTTGTTGCGCGAGGAGACGTGAACAGCGAGCAGTCCCTCGGTAAATGGCTTGGTGAGCGAGTCGGCGGCGTACTTAGCCCCGTCCCCTGAGAGGTGACCTTCTCGGCGTATGCCCTCGATCTTCTTCTCGAGGGCATCGAGTCGACCGTGGTACCCCGAGGATTCGGCGCCTTGTGATCCCTGGCCTCTGCTGTGGGAGATTTGCGTCTGGGCACGGCCCCGGTTCCTCTTGATGAGGTTCCTCAGATCCCCGGGCGAGGTGGCCCTCGAGCTGCCGTGGCGAGCCCCTTCTGTGCGACCCTGTTGAGGGAGGGGGTGTCGGTCAAACCTGGGGACAGGCGAGGTGACCAACATCTCCTCAGGGGGGTGAGGGTCGCGAGGAGGCTCGAGGCGAGGTGCCCTGGCGGCGGATCTTGGTGTGGAGTTGTGGGGAGCCCAGCGGGCCTCAGAAAGTATCAGCCCGTGAGATCTGTGGCCATGGGACGTAGCCTGCCGGTGGTCAGCCGTGCCGACGAGGGCAGAGTCTTCTGGAGGCGGAGGAGCGGCGATCTGGGGCCTTGGCCCGGCCGTTTGGATGCGGACGAGCGCCTCCACGATGGACTGTAGTCGGTCTATTCGGCCGGCGAGGGCGTTGATGACGGTCGCCGGAGGAGGTTCATCCGCGCCTCCGGTGAGGGGGAGGCGATGGCTGGTACCTGGATCTTCAGGGTGATCGCATGCTATGTGGATGGAAATCGGAAGGCCAACTTTTGTTTTTGTGGAGTTTTAGGTTCCCATAGACGGCGCCAACTGATGGAGGTCCTTTTCGGGTCTCCGTCAGATGTTGTCTTCCGTCGATCTTCCGGTGGATCTTGGAGGTGATCTCCTGTTGCGTGTGGGTCTCAATGGGTTTTGAGGAGATTGGTGGTTTTGAGGAGTTTGCGCCGAGTACCTGCAAAGAAGTCCCGGGGTGGTTTGGTATCACCGAAGACCCTCCGACGATCAAGTTAGCACAAGATCCGAGCAGAGTAACGGCTAAGTGGGGGTGAAAAAAGCTTACTTGACCCCTCTGTGATTGGGGTTTATATAGTGGCGGCAGCACGCAGTAGCAGGCGCGAGAATCTCGCCGGCAGTTACGCTCCCGACGTCACGCCCGCGTAATAAGCGGATCGCCCGTTAATGGGAATCGTGATGGCGTAGAACGCGGGATGTTGCCGGCGGAGAATCCGCGCATGGCGAGATTTATGGAGCGGCGGTTACGCCTGTGAGTGGTAGAGTTGGTCGGTCGGAGGGACCGAGGAAGATGACCTCGGCAGGAGAGCTCAGGAACGAGCGGGAGGACCAAGGCATCTTGGTCCTGTGGTAGCTCGGGACGAGCTGAGAGGCCAAGGAGGCCAATTTGCAGGGGGCTCTGAGGAGAGCCAGCTTGTGCTTGCAGGTCGGGTACAGGGGTGGCCTGGTCGGCCCATGTGGGCCCTTTCTTCTGAGCTTTGGGACACGTCATTTGCCACGTGTCCTGATCTAGGAGATCGCCAATATAGAGCATCATCACAACTCATTCATCATCTCCTTAAAAAACGTTCTGACATCTTCATCAAGGGTTGACCATCGAATTTACCGCATAATATCAACAACGATGTGTTTGATATTCGCAACAGTAAACCTTGTAGTGTCAACTTATTCACCACCTCCTTAAAAACACTCTAACATCTTCATATCATTAACAACGATGTGTTTGATATTAAAATGTCTTGGGACTAGCACCCCTAAATGGTTACCCAAATTTCTGCTCTAATGTGGTATTGTTTTATCAGTTGTCTTTTAGCTATCTCAAAGTTTTTTGTTTGCATTCCAACAGCTTTGATATTTTTTCCATATTGCAAGGGAAAAACAATATCGCTAGAAATCAAAAGGCCAAGATGCAACCTAGAGGGGGTTGTATACGGTTTAAAACAAAATCTTGTTAAGTTAGCAGCCAATTTTACAAACACCACAAGTTATACAATATTAAATAATTAAACAAAATTTAAGAGCAATAAATAGGAAAATCAAACACAACGGTTCAACATTTTATATATACCACATCATTGTGAAACCTTGTCTTTAGGATTTTCCCAAACCATTATTATACTACCTCCAGGGAGGAGCAAAATCTTTACTATCCTCTTTTCTTAAGACGTTACAATCAATCCGTGAAAAAAGGTGCAAAGTTTACTGTAATTAAAAGCCAAAAAGTAATTTTTTAGTGTATTACATAAAATTTCTCTAGATTACACATTTTGTCTTTCTTCTCTATATTCCAAACCCTGGACCCCTAAGCCTTCTCCTCAACTGCCTCTCCAAGTCTCATTACCTCCCCAAAGCCCTCCACCTCTTCCAAAAAACCCGAACCAATTCGAAGGGCTGCTCATAGAGAATATGACCCAAGAGGCAATGCAGCTGTAGGAAGAGGTGAAGTTGGGAAATGGGTGCTTCCCTAAGACCAAAACCTATGCCATGGTTTTCTTTGTGAAGCTGCTGAAGTTGAGGAATCCCTCAACTTGTTCGATGAAATGCTTGAAAGAGGTTTAAAACCTGACGTGGTTATTTAATTCGCCCCTTATCTATGGGTTTTGTGATCTTGGTCTTGTCGATGAGAAATCCGAGTTATTTGATGAGACATGTTTAAAGGGAGTTCCGCTGAATATGGTCACTTATAGTTGGTTGGTTGATGGTTTGTGTAATGTTGGGTGATGGAAATAGGTGACAAAGTAGTTGAGTGAGATGGAAAAGGGAGGGATTGAGCGAGATGGGCTGTGTAAAGACGGGAAAGGGAAACAAGCGATGTGATTGTTGGGTTTGATGGTGGAGAAAGGGGAGGAGCCGAGCACGCTAACTTAATATGTGTTGATTAATCAATTGTGTAAGGAAGTATCAATCAATGATGCGATCGAGTTCTTGAAGGAGATGGTGGAGAATGGAAAATTGCTGGATGCTGTGACTTGTAACACTTTGATTGTTGGATTTTGTGAAGTAGAATAGGTCAATGAGGGAGTAAAGTTGCTTAAAGAAATGGTTGATGGAAAATGCAGTGCTAAGCTGACATGAGTTTTAACACATTTATACATGGATTTTGTAAGAAATGAAACATTAACAAAGCAGTGATCTCCATTATTAGATGGTGAAAAATGGCTGTAATTGTAATTTCACGACTTATAATTTGTAGATTGGTGGGCTTTTGAAGATTCAAAAGGTTGGTAAGGAGAGGGTGCTCCATAAAGAGATCATTTGTAAAGGTTTGGAGCTGATTAGTTTTGCATACAACGTCATTATAAAGGTTTGGTGGGCTTTTGAAGATTCAAAATGATGAGACAAGGAATTAATGTAGATTTGTTTGACTACATTTCATCGCTGGAATCCATATGCTAAAAGGAATTGCTGCGTCAAACGACATGTTTATTAAATGGAATGGACGGTAATTGCAAACCTCCTGTTATAACCTTTATTCTTACAAATGGAGCTTGGATATCTAAGGATTTTGATATGTGAAGGAATTGCTTTAAGATGTATGCTTGAAGGGGTTTGAAACCTGATGCAATAACTTATTCCACTTCGATAAATAAATCTGCAAAGCCAAGACAATTGGAGGAAGTGAAGAAACTTTTTGAGCGCATGATTTCTGGTGGTTTTTTCTCCAGATGTGGTTGTGCTTGATACAGTGCTTGATACAGTGCTTGATGTAGAGTATATGACCATTTGATAAATTGTTCAATGAGAGCTTTACTAAGAATTTGGATGGACTTGTCATTCAATCTCAAGATATAAACCGTGATTTCATGCGTAAAATAAGACTACTTGAGATTAAAAAAGTTTTGAACAGAATGAGTTTAAGAAAAACGGTTGGTCCTGACGGGATTCCTATCGAGATTTGGAGATGCTTAGGGACGTTAAATGGCAGACAGATCTGTTTAATAAGATTTAGCAGAAAAAAAAATGCCAAATGAATCGAGAAAAAATATCCTTATACCTATCTACAAGAACAAGGATGCCACTCAAATTTGCTCAAACTATCATAGAATAAAACTTATGTGTCACACCATGAAACTTTGGGAGAGAGTGATTGAATACAGGCTAAGCATGGATATTAAGATAACAGAGAACCAGTTTGGGTTCATGCCTGGACGATCGACGACAGAGGCTATTCATTTGCTTCGTCAACTTGTCGAGCGTTTTCGAGAGAGGAGAAGAGATTTGCATATGATATTTATTGATTTAGAAAAAGCGTACGACAAGATACCTAGAGAGGTATTATGGGGGACAATGATGAAGAAGGGGTCCTCGTCAAGTATATTGACATAATCAAGGATATGTACGATGGAGTAGTGGCAAATGTCAGAACTTGCGGCGGCTTAACGAGTGATTTTCCGATTACAATTGCTTTACATCAAGGATCTGCATTAAGTCCATTCCTATTTACCATCGTGATGGATGATGTCACGACCCGAAATTGGCACGTGACGGCCCTAATACTACGCAACGCCTAAAGACGTAACGCAGTAAAAGAAATCCAAAACCCAGAAATCTAAACCAAATAAAGACGAGAAAAGATAATAGCAGTTTTGAAACATTTGAAATCACAACCCAAATTCTTTAAAAAGTTCAACTTGCTTTCTTAAAAATTTTGGCAGCACCCCCTTTATAAAAACTAACCCCCGAAACGGGTACAACAATTAAAGATAAATAAAGAATCCCCAAACGGGAGCAAATACACGCCCAAATGCGGAAAACAATCACCACCACAAATATACGACGCCATAGCGAAGAAATAAAGACAATAGAGAGAAAGCTGTATAAAAGACAACAAATCCACAATTTATACAATATCGTCCTCACCAAGTCTCTAAGTCAACAACATAATAGTAGATGGAGAGTACAAGATACAACGAATATACAATACAAATACAGATAACCACTAAAACCCACCTGAACAAAACAGCACACTGTGAGCCAATGCGGTATCTGTAGTAAAAGATGATAGATGAATAGCCAGCCTCGACTACCCTGGGGAACACTCTGTAACACCTGTGGCACAACGGGGGTGAGTTGCCAACTCGTGAATAGTAAATAACATATTCAGGTAATCGCAAATATGCACGTAAAGCGTGAATCTAAGATATGCAATTAACAGCAATAACATGTCATATGAATGCAGAATAATGGAAAGTACTCTAGCAGGTACAACCAATATATAAAGCAATAATAATATGACAATAGTATACAATAATCATGCAATAAGGGTGTGAGAATATGACTATGCAACAATCATGAAAGGTACACTAACAGGTACTACTAATATATGAAACAGTGCACAAACAGATAAAGGTGAGGTATGGAGTGAAATATGTCATTTCCACGGAATCTTGATATCGTGGTAGGATCACAATCCATCAAGATACTCAAAATCCCAATTCCTCAATCAGCCCCCAATTGGCTCTCATAACATATAAGTCCCACATCTTCTCAATGTACAATATTAAGTATATTTCGCATATCCCGAATGTACAACATCAAGTAGATCTCACATATCTATCCAGTATCCAATCTCAATGAATCACTTATATCCCAAATCAAATCTCAAGTAACATTCTAACATCCTAAATATATTTGCATAAATAAATATGATGGGGTCAATACACATATATTAGCGTCCCATTCCACTAATAATGGTGTAAGGGTATATATAACAGCGGCTAAATCCCCTGTTATATATACAAGGAGTAATTAAAAATATCATGAAACCAATGTGCCAAGTATCGAAACAAAAATACTAATCTATCAGATACTGCCACCAAGACTAGCATCCTGATAGGTACGTATCACACGCTATCCCGAAAGCACGAGTGCCTAGCTTTGACCCTCATCTTTCGACGTATCAATACATACATGACTCACGTCGGTATCCACTTGATAGCCGCTGAGTCATAAGTACTGTCACCGGTAGGTACTTTCCCACCTCCAGGCTCAATCGGCAAAGTCCATCGATCATCTTGCCGAGGGGAACCGTATCGGGCCCCACCATGTACCCTCATACGGCAGCCACTCCTCGTATGGAGTATATAATCAGAACCGATAAATCTCATGGTGGATGCGCAAATATCATATCAAGGAAACCAGGCCTTTCATATAATGCATACTTTTATGAACTCCCGCGGTTCCCAAATCCAGAGAATATCATGAAAAATCCATATAACAACGCGAAAATCCATGAATATAATATGTGCGCCATATCTGAAATGCAAGCATATAAAGGAAAAACCGCTAATTAACTGCATCAAGTTAATACAAATATCATGCGGTTCCTATTTATCCACTTCTAAATAACATCAAGTGAAGGTAAACATGTAGCTAAAACCAGATGTATGTGAAATCAATAAGGTATAGCAAGATAATGTGTCTACCTATAAGCAATGATATAGTATACCTCCTGGGTATAAGAACAGTATGTGCAAGATATACCTGTAGCTATGTCAGGGAGTGTGTATGTACCTATCACTAATGGTACAATACTCTATAGGAATACATGTATGCTAAATGTCATATATGATAAGCAGTATGAATCAATGTCACAATGTCCCTAACCAAGCAATATAACATCTATAATTGGTTTGTGTGTGACATGGCAATTATTGACGGCGTGTGTAGCATACAATCAGTACTCGTGCAACATGAATCGTCAATAATATATGCAGTGTCTTACTATTACTAGTCCAGGCACAACTACATCTAAGTAATAGGGTAAATGCGCAATTCTAACAATAACGTAGAGTATGCGACAAGTAATAAAATCTCTAGCCCTGACGCATAACGCCATGCGGGAGATTCCCCTGTAAATGTTAAATCTACTCACAGATGGTCTCGAGCTATGAAAATCCGACCACCTGCTTCCCCTTGTCCGCGGCACTCGAAGTCCCTGCTTGCGAACCTAAAATTTCATAAATACAACACATAAGCTAAATATCCTATGATGATAAAAAGACAACGAAACGCGATGAAAACGCCCGGAAAATTACATTGCGCGCTTAGCGCATCTATCGCGCACGATACCGGCCAAAAACCCTAATTGGGGTCGCTAAACTACAAAACACCAAGTCTGGACCCCGATCGTCCCGATCGCGCAACACAACACAAGAATAAATGTGGACTCAATATAATTAACGTCGCAACGTCAAAAGAAACCCACGCCTAAAACTTATCAAAATCTAGTAAGCAGTATTTATCATTTTAGCACAAAAGTACAAGTTTTACCAAAACTATAATTTACAAACATCTTCAAATAGCATGGTTAAGCCATTTAAACCTTTATTAAAAATTTAGTTTTCACTAATTAGGATTAGCAAAAGTCTAGTTTGTAATTAAGCTTAATAGGCGATTAGGAAAAATAACAATTATCATTTTCACAAAATACTTCACTTTTCCAAATCTAAGCTTCAAGATTAACCAGTTTAACCATACAAAAACCTAACTTGCAATTTATACTAATTATCATGAATTAGCAAAACATGAATTTTTAAGCAATAATAAACACCAAATAAGCAAGCTTAAAGATTAAACACAACTTATAAGGATTAAGGTTAGGATTTATATACCTCCTTAGGAACACCAACAAACGACTAACACCAAATTTGATCCTCCAAAATGAAACCTTTTCTTCAAGATCCATGCTAGTTTAGGCTTAAGGAAAAATGGGTAATGATTTGTTTATGAGTTTGTGTGAATATTTGATGATTTTTGAGGATTTATTTGAACTTGGAGATGATGGAAATGGGCAAAGAAAATGAGGGGGCAGAACATGAAGGAGGCTCGGCCATTTAGGGGATCAAAATGTGCTCTGTGGAATGAGAAAAATATAAGTGGAGAGAATGAATACTTTAATTGATGCTGCACATCAATTAATATATTAAATTCATGTCCAATTAAGGGGGTGGCCGGCCGGTTCACTGTGAATGGGGGGTGAGCACAAGGATGTGGAGTGTGACCTTAAGAATCATATCAACAAAAGATCTAAAGCTTACAAAAAGCATTAAAGAAAAGGATGACTCATCAAAAGGAAACCATGCTTGCATTAATTAAACAAGTGCTCAATGACTCATCAAACCAATCAATCCCACTTCCATCTAGAAAGATTTCGGCCATTCTAGAAATGATGAAGGAAAAATTGGAATTTGGCCAAAAAAGATATGCACAAAAAAAGTATTAAAAATAATATTTTATTTGGAAAAATTCTATCAAAACCAAAACCTCCCATATACTCCCAGAGTTCGTGCACTAGCTTTATTTTAGCTAAACTAGGTGCCGGCAAGCTTATACGGACGTTCGATCGAAATCGGGTTAAAACGGGAAAAACCGACAATTTTGCCCTAAAACGGGAAAATTCACAAAACGATTTCTAAAACGTTACAATCTCCCCCTTATAAAAATTCGTCCCCGAATTTAAAATTTTCACTAAGCGTACCTTCAAAAAGAAGAGTACAAAACTCCCAATTCTCGCTCGCAGCCTCCCGAGTGATCATCTCACTATACGGCTACGTCCAAGAAAACTCTCCACCGATAGCAAGACCCTTGACCGAAGTTTCTCCACCTGCCGGGCCATTAACACCAATGGCTGCCGGTGAGCGAAAAGATCGCGTCAAAGCAAATGGTCTAATGCTGAATCATGTGAAAAAAATCATGAAAGTAATTGCAAAGTATTAACACAAAGAATGCGGGGTGAAAACTCAATAATCTGGGCGGAAGTGCCAAATTAAAAGCAACGAACTAACTCGCTTAAAGGATTTCAAAAGGACCTACAATCCTGAGATAAGATTCCTAAAACTCCACATGTCATTTATCGAAAAATCCATAGGAATACATGATCTCCCACTGCGAACTCAGGCCTGCGACCACCCTGGTCGACATAAGATCTCTGTCCGCACAGGACTGTCATCATCCTGACCTGAACAACTGGATCATCTCCGAAGTCTCTAGACTAGCTGGGGTCCAAAAATCCAACAACGCAGAGTCAGAAAAACAGATTGGTGATCGACACGACCTAACCCCTAAACCTAAAGGTTGCCAATTGGAGTGTCTCCTGATAACAACCATCGAAGGAGAATCCTAACAATGGCGAATGACGATCCCCAACTGCCGACAACAACAACACGAACACACAAACATATCCTCCAGAGTCGGTATAGCCCGCTCTCACAAACCCATCATCCTGCGGATGGAAAGATGGAGCTAAAGCTTAACCAGTACCTAAGGCTTCCTGAAGCTTCTGCCCAAGACGGCAAGCGAACAGGGTGCCTTCATTGGATACGACCCTCGAAGGAACTCCATGCAACGCACAACTTAACAAAGATCAACTGAGCAAACCGAGTAAAACCGGACAACAAGCATCCGAATGGAGTGACACCCTGACTAAATCTGGGTAGACCCATAACGAAATTCGTGGAAATCTGCCCCCATTCCCACTTCGGAACAGTTAAAGGTTGCAACTCTCCAGCCGGTCTCAGATGCTCAACCCAAAACACACAACAAGACAAACAACTTGAAACGAAACCTGAAATTTCTCTTTACATTCCTGCCCACCCGTAACTATCTCATAAGTCACATCAATGTTGGTGGAACTTGAATGAATACAGAGAATTGACAGATGTGCCAGCTCTAGGATTTCACGTCTCTACCTGATAATATCAGGTACACAAACGCGTCCCTAACTTAGCACACTATTGTCACAAATCAAGGACTCTGAATGTTTACCCTGCCGAGTATGCTCGAGTATCTCTGACGAACGACTATCGGCGGGCAGTGCCTCGCGAAAACGATTAGGGAAAAGTTGTCGGGCGCGGACATGAGCAAGCTATCCCCTCAGTAGAGGCGAACCTAAGCTGTACTCCACGATCGCACAAGAACTGTATATCTGCAGAAGACTGTCTCAACAATCTACACCCGCTGCAGGAAGATGTATATTAAGCTCTGGTGGTCCGTGAAAATCTGACACAACTCTCGAACAAGTAGTGTCTCCAAATCTCCAACGCAAAACCACCGCGGCCATCTCCAGATCATGAGTGGGATATCATGCTAGTACTTCCTCCAAGTGTAGGGAAGCAAAAGCGATAACTCTATAATGTCACCTCTGTACACACTCGAGCCCCACTCACGAAACATCACAGTTAAACAACAAAGTCGCCCGAACCAGAAAGCAAAGAAAGACTGATGCAGTTGTTAACCGAGTCTTCAACTGCTGTAAAAACTCTGCACACATGCCTCGGTCCAAAGAAAAGAAACCTCCTTTCAGGTCAGTCCATTCAATGGTGCAGCACTACATTAGCAATCCTGCATGAAACGGCGGTAAAAACATGCTAAGCCCAAAATCTGCGGACTTCCGTCCCGTACAAAAGTCTGGGACAAAGCTGTATGGCCTCGATCTTCCTCGGAACCATACGAAAACCATCTCCTATAACTACAAGACCTAGGAGTCAACACAAACAGGCCTGAAGGAACACTCCGAGAATCTAGCAAACAGCTGGGGCTCTCCCAATGTCTGCAAAACAAATCCTCAAGTGCTGCTCCTGTTCCTCACGACACATTAAAATAGACCACACAACAATAACTGGTCGAGGAACGGCCTGAAGAAATCCGGTTCATCACATCTACTAATGCTGCTAGGGCATTGGTGAGTCCAATGACACACCAAAACACATAAAGCCCGTAGCACGCACAAGGCAGCCTTCGGAATGTCTTCACTCCGAACCCGCAACAATGATGACCTGATCCCAAACAACTTAGAAAATGTCTCACAATGTGGAGCGGATCGAAGAAATCGTCAAGGTGAGGTAAAGGATACCTATCCGGACCGTAAGCCGGTTCAATTGACGATCTATCAATCCATAACCGCAATCTGTCATCTTTCTCCTTGACGAACAGAAATAGAAGCTTCCAAAAGCGAAACGCTTAGACGCACAAAACTCCCCAACAAACAACTCTGCAGCTGATCCTTAAGATCCCTAAGCTTCGCCAGCTCCTCTGGAACATCGTCGGAAAACTTTTGCACGAAAGAAAACCGCTCCAACAACCCTCTGTGGCTACGGTATCACGAATGAATGCCAAGAATTCATGACATCTCCTCAAAAGCCGAATAGCGAAAAAGGCTGAATTCAAGCTGTGAGAGGCGGCACAACTATCCACCTGCACAACAAGAATTGACTTGTCTGAAAAACAAACCTAACTGTTTCCTCGCGGTAGTCTACAGACGCCTAGCACGCAACTAACCAGTCCGTGCCCAGGAGAACGTTAAATCCAACATCTTTAGAAGGATCAAGTGACGGATGAATCTCCTAACCGATTGGCATACGACTGAAATACGTGTCGCGGAACAAAACAATCGCTGACAGAAGTTAACACAACAAACGACTGATCTAGCTAACACGAATCCCCTCATCCCAAACCTCTGCTACTCCCGCAACGGTCACGAAAGCTGTCTCGACGACTAAGCCTCTGTCTCTGGGCTGGTACACCGGTACGAGTCCTCTACTGTTCCGGAACTCCCAAAGTCTCAGGAATACGTGTCTCGTAAACTAGGGCTACATCCACTGGTGCTATGTAGGTGACGGAATGCTGTGCGCCGATCGCAAGGAAGAACTGGGTAACAGGGGTGACAGCCTCCTGTCGCTGCGCTCGAATGGTCTCCACCAAAGAACTCATCGTCTGGCGCATGTCCTGCATCTCTGCCACAAGCCTAGCGATACTATCTGTCGAAGGCGGATCCGTTTGCACCTGTGCAACGAGCGTGCCATCCTGGTCAGTCCTTGACCCACCCGAGTCAACTCTGACCTCGGCCCTCGCTGCACCTCACTGAGTCCCCATAGTCGGCGGCGGCAAAGGCTATAAATAAGGATAGGATTCGATATGAACACGGAAATCGAATCACAAGGATATGAATCATCAAGGAAGGAATTTCAAGCAATTTGTACTTAGGTTACTTTAGGTGAAGTACCGCATCGTGAGCATGCTGCAGACATACACACACTACGTTACTCTGCTTAAGCTACCTACTCCATCATACCAAGATCATCCTACTCTCCGAAAGGTAAAACCTAGCGCTCTGATACCAACTTTGTCACGACCCGAAATTGGCACGTGACGGGCCTAATACTACGCAATGCCTAAAGACGTAATGCAGTAAAAGAAAGCCAAAACCCAGAAATCTAAACCAAATAAAGACAAGAAAAGATAATAGCAGTTTTGAAACATTTGAAATCACAACCCAAATTCTTTAAAAAGTTCAACTTGCTTTCTTAAAAATTTTGGCAGCACCCCCTTTATAAAAACTAACCCCCGAAACGGGTACAACAATTAAAGATAAATAAAGCATCCCAAACGGGAGCAAATACACGCCCAAAGGCGGAAAACAATCACCACCACAAATATATGACGCCGTAGCGAAGAAATAAAGACAATAGAGAGAAAGCTGTATAAAAGACAACAAATCCATAATTTATACAATATCGTCATCACCAAGTCTCTAAGTCAACAACATAATAGTAGATGGAGAGCACAAGATACAACGAATATACAATACAAATACAGATAACCACCAAAACCCACCTGAACAAAACAGCACACTGTGAGCCGATGCGGTTTCTGTAGCAAAAGATGATAGATGAATAGCCAGCCTCGACTACTCTGGGGAACACTCTGTAACACCTGTGGCACAACGGGGGTGATTTGCCAACTCGTGAATAGTAAATAACATATTCAGGTAATCGCAACTATGCACGTAAAGCGTGAATCTAAGATATGCAATTAACAGCAATAACATGTCATATGAATGCAGAATAATGGAAAGTACTCTAGCAGGTACAACCAATAGATAAAGCAATAATAATATGACAATAGTATGCAATAATCATGCAATAAGGGTGTGAGAATATGAATATGCAACAATCATGAAAGGTATACTAACAGGTACTACTAATACATCAAAACAGTGCACAAACAGATAAAGGTGAGGTATGGAGTGAAATATGTCATTTCCACAGAATCCTGACATCGTGGTAGGATCACAATCCATCAAGATACTCAAAATCCCAATTCCTCAATCAGCCCCCAATTGGCTCTCATAACATATAAGTCTCACATTTTCTCAATGTACAATATCAAGTATATATCGCATATCCCGACTGTACAACATCAAGTAGACCTTACATATCTATCCAGTATCCAATCTCAATGAATCACTTATATCCCAAATCAAATCTCAAGTAACATTCTAACATCCTAAATATATTTGCATAAATAAATATGATAGGGTCAATACACATATATTAGCGTCCCATTCCACTAATAATGGTGTAAGGGTAAATATAACAGCGGCTAAATCCCCTGTTATATATACAAGGAGTAATTAGAAATATCATGAAACCAATGTGCCAAGTATCGACACAAAAATACTAATCTATCAGATGCTACCACCAAGACTAGCATCCTGATAGGTACGTATCACACGCTATCCCGAAAGCACGAGTGCCTAGCTCTGACCCCTGCCTTTCGACGTATCAATACGTACATGACTCACGTCAGTATCCACATGATAGCCGCTGAGTCATAAGTACTGTCACCAGTAGGTACTTTCCCACCTCCAGACTAAATCGGCAAAGTCCATCGATCATCTTGCCGAGGGGAACCGTACCGGGCCCCACCATGTACCCTCATACGGCAGCCACTCCTCGTATGGAGTATATAATCAGAACCGATAAATCTCATGGTGGATGCGCAAATATCATATCAAGAAAACCGGGCCTTTCATATAATGCATACTTTTATGAACTCCCGCGATTCCCAAATCCAAAGAATATCATGAAAAATCCATATAACAATGCGAAAATCCATGAATATAATATGTGCGCCATATCTGAAATGCAAGCATATAAAGGAAAAACCGCTAATTAACTGCATCAAGTTAATACAAATATCATGCTGTTCCTATTTATCCACTTCTAAATAACATCAAGTGAAGGTAAATATGTAGCTAAAACCAGATGTATGTGAAATCAATAAGGTATAGCAAGATAATGTGTCTACCTATAAGCAATGATATAGTATACCCCCTGGGTATAAGAACAGTATGTGCAATGTATACCTGTAGCTATGTCAGGGAGTGTGTATGTACCTATCACTAATGGTACAATACTCTATAGGAATACAGGTATGCTAAATGCCATATATGATAAGCAGTATGAATCAATGTCACAATGTCCCTAACCAAGCAATATAACATCTATAAGTGGTTTGTGTGTGACATGGAAATTATTGACGGCGTGTGTAGCATACAATCAGTGCTCGTGCAACATGAATCGTCAATAATATATGCAGTGTTTTACTACTACTAGTCCAGGCACAACGACATCTAAGTAATAGGGTAAAGGCGCAATTCTAATAATAACGTAGAGTATGCGACAAGTAATAAAATCTCTAGCCCTGACGCATAACGCCATGCGGGCGATTCCCCTGTAGATGTTAAATCTACTCACAGATGGTCTCGAGCTATGAAAATCCGACCACCTGCTTCCCCTTGTCCGCGGCACCCGAAGTCCCTGCTTGCGAACTTAAAATTTCATAAATACAACACATAAGCTAAATATCCTATGATGACAAAAAGACAATGAAACGCGATGATTAGCGCATCTATCGCGCACGATACCGGCTAAAAACCCTAATTGGGGTCGCTAAACTACAAAACACCAAGTCTGGACCCCGATCGTCCCGATCGCGCAACACAACACAAGAATAAACGTGGACTCAATATAATTAACGTCGCAACGTCAAAAAAAACCCACGCCTAAAACTTATCAAAATCTAGTAAGCAGTATTTATCATTTTAGCACAAAAATACAAGTTTTACCAAAACTATAATTTACAAACATCTTCAAATAGCATGGTTAAGCCATTTAAACCTTTATTAAAAATTTAGTTTTCACTAATTAGGATTAGCAAAAGTCTAGTTTGTAATTAAGCTTAATAGGCGATTAGGAAAAATGACAATTATCATTTTCACAAAATACTTCACTTTTCCAAATCTAAGCTTCAAGATTAACCACTTTAACCATACAAAAACCTAACTTGCAATTTATACTAATTATCATGAATTAGCAAAACATGAATTTTTAAGCAATAATAAACACCAAATAAGAAAGCTTAAAGATTAAACACAACTTATAAGGATTAAGGTTAGGATTTATATACCTCCTTAGGAACACCAACAAGCGACTAACACCAAATTTGATCCTCCAAAATGAAACCTTTTCTTCAAGATCCATGCTAGTTTAGGCTTAAGGAAAAATGGGCAATGATTTGTTTATGAGTTTGTGTGAATATTTGATGATTTTTGAGGATTTATTTGAACTTGGAGATGATGGAAATGGGCAAAGAAAATGAGGGGGCAGAACATGAAGGAGGCTCGGCCAAAAAATTTAGGGGATCAAAATGTGCTCTGTGGAATGAGAAAAATATAAGTGGAGAGAATGAATACTTTAATTGATGCTGCACATCAATTAATATATTAAATTCATGTCCAATTAAGGGGGTGGCCGGCCGGTTCACTGTGAATGGGGGGTGAGCACAAGGATGTGGAGTGTGACCTTAAGAATCATATCAACAAAAGATCTAAAGCTTACAAAAAGCATTAAAGAAAATGATGACTCATCAAAAGGAAACCATGCTTGCATTAATTAAACAAGTGCTCAATGACTCATCAAACCAATCAATCCCACTTCCATCTAGAAAGATTTCGGCCATTCTAGAAATGATGAAGGAAAAATTGGAATTTGGCCAAAAAAGATATGCACAAAAAAGTATAAAAATTAATATTTTATTTGGAAAAATTCTATCAAATCCAAAACCTCCCATATACTCCCAAATTCACGCACTAGATTTATTTTAGCTAAACTAGGTGCCGGCAAGCTTATACGGACGTTTGATCGAAATCGGGTTAAAACGGGAAAAACCGACAATTTTGCCCTAAAACGGGAAAATTCACAAAACGATTTCTAAAACGTTACAGATGAGCTTACTAGAACTATCCAAGATGAGATACCTTGGTGTATGCTATTCGCTGATGATATTGTTCTAGTAAATGAGACGAAAGCAGGGGTTAATGCCAAATTGGAATTATGGAGGCAAACATTGGAATCTCGGGGATTCAGATTGAGCAGGTCCAAGACAGCATATATGCATTGCAAATTTAGTAACCAGAGAAGTCAAAACCATATTGGTATAACGTTGGAAGGGCAAAAGATATCACCGAGCGACCAGTTTAGATATCTAGGTTCCATCATCCAAAAGAATGGGGAGATCGATAGTAATGTTAATCAAAGGATCCAAGCTGGTTAGTTGAAATGGAGGAGTGCAACAGGGATTTTGTGTGATCGTAACTTTCCGTTAAAATTGAAAGGGAAGTTTTATCAGAGCGTTATTCGGTCTGCCTTATTATATGGTACAGAATGCTGAGCTTCTAAGAACTATCATACACAGAAGGTGCACGTAGCGGAGATGCGCATACTTCGTTGGATGTGCGGTAACATTAGAAAAGATAAGGTGCGAAATGAGGATATTCGTACAAAAGTTGGTGTAGCACATGTGGAGGAGAAGTTGCGGGAAAATCGGCTAAGATGGTTTGGTCATGTGCGACGCAAACCTATGCAAGCACCGGTTCGACGAATAGATACTCTCGATATGGACAATGGCAAAAGAGCAAAAGGGAGACCGAAGAAAACATGGATGGAGGTGATACGAAACGATATGGTTGCCAAAGGACTCAATGAAAGTATATTGTTCGATAGGAGTGAATGGAGGCGGAGGGTTCATGTGCTGGACCCGGTGTGATTCTCATATTGGTTCATGTAGCCTACCCCATATGCTTGGGATAAAAGGCTCAGTTGTTGTTGTTGTTGATAGAGTATATGAGTAGAATTCTGAGAACCTAATCTGACAAAAATATAAAATATTCGGCCATTTTGGACATTGTGAGCATTATCTATCCTCGATGCACGATTGTGCATCTTAGCAAACATCATTTCTTTATGAAGAGATTCTGAAGATGAACAACAATTCTTATGACATGAAGGTTCTGTAAAGTATACAAAATTGAAATTTAGCACATTCAATTCATACCATAGATTGCCCTAAGTTAAGGTGTAGGCATAGGAACCTTGTGGGTGGTTATATATAAGCATTGCTAATCAAATTTTCACTCTGACATTGCAGCAGTTTCAAACTGATATATCTGTACGTTTATTTTTTAAAGTGAGATATAACTTTTTGAAATTATATCTACGACGTTTACCTATATTAGTTCATGCTTAGGTAAGGTGCATTCAATAACGGTGTAGTTCTTATTAACCATAGTACAGTTTTCAACCTACGACGCACAGAGTTTGAGTGATTAAACTCAGTGGACTTATACAAAGTATTGTATATTGTCCGATGTCCGTTAGGACAAAGGGGTTGGTACCCGTACTATATTCAATTTACTCATGACTTCTCTAGTTTTAGACAAGTATTTCGTAGAAATACAAGGTCCAAGTTCTGAGAAGATATAGGTATACGAATAAAGTAAAGAACCATATGTTGCAAATATCAGGATTCTTCAAGGTGATTGAAGATGTAGATATTTTTGTTAGGTATTCCGTTGTAAGTAATAGTTTTGAGAACTTGCTTCTCTTTCAGGTTACTCATACGTGGATGTATTCCTGGATGAGTAATGCTGTATGGCCTTCTTTCATTTGGTTGATATGCACTGGAAACGGTTATATGATTTTTGAACCTAAAAATTCAAATGGTTTCGACGATCCATTAGCCACTACACAGATTTGGTGGGTAACCTCAGGCATCCGAGAGGTAACTTCGGTCTCCTTAAAGACGGTGACAGGAAGGTTTTTGATTACCCAAACTTGCCACTACTGTTGTTCTAAACTATGAGATTTAGCAGGAGGATGAATATGACGTCGTTCTAAATTAGCCTTAGAAATGCACGTGTATATAACTCTGCCATAAGGTTGCTGTAGTCAGTAGGAGAAGCGGAAGCATAGTGGGTAAGCAGTTTATGTCTATTTATAGACTAAAGCAGATATAGCGGAGATAGATCATCTATTTTTGATGTGACAGTCATAGAGTTTGACTTCATCAGAATAAGAGATGGATCTGATAAAAAGGTAGTAGGGAGTGATGTCCTGGTATTTGGATGACATGCACTTGATAGGAAGAAATCTTCTTATATTACGATCGGTTATACTGTAGTTGTCACAAGAAGTTTCTCCACATAGGATATGGATAAAATATCAGGGATTCTGATCACTAGATCTATGGTTTTAGATCTAGATTTGGGAAGTGTCCCAATTTAGGTACTTTGACATTATTCTAAAGTGTGTTAGAATGGACGACTCCTGACGTGGTGGTGTACCCGCAGGTGATGGAGTCACCCTCTCTAAAGAGATGTCTTTTAGACTGATGAGGAGAGGGATTTGCATGATTGACATATCACTTGCTTAGGCAATTGAGTCAATCATGAGATGTCAAGTACAACATCATATATTGATTTTGCACAGGCTGCAAGAAGTATATATTAATCCAATCATGGAGAAATATTGGGAAGCAGTTATGAACATAAGATAATGTTCTTGGTATATGGTAACGACAACCTCCTTCAGGAGGCGGTTACCATTTCAGGCTTCCAAGGTGACCTGGATGACAGAGTGACTGTCAGAGTTATAGTTTTCCCTTTTTTTAGGGACAGTATGTTGGAATAATGGTCCAAGCGGATACTGTGGAAGGCATGGCGCAGGATACTAACTAAATTCAGTGCATGATACAGTCTAAGAAGTTTGTTGGATTCGGAGTTCATTTGTGAACTGGGCCCCATCAGATATCCAGACAAATTCTAAGACAGGCATTGCTCATTTCGGGAGATAGTCTTCCTCCGCGAAGTTGAAATATAGAAAGAGATAAAGATAGAAATATTGGAGCGGATCCACCCACTGAGGCTATTTCTCGAACGCAATAGTTTCACAAACGAGCTTTGTGAGATTGATTAATAGAGAATTTGGGTGTTCGGTATCACACGGGCTGTGAGTATGCGACACCACAATTATTGGCCTTAAGTGCAAGTGGGAGATTTTTGGCTATAGTGCCCTCAAGACAATTATTGTAATCACATGCAGGTGATTATGATGATTGAGGGAGGACCTATACGAATAGAACAGTCTTACTCAAAATGATAGTATGTTATCTGGTTTATCTTTATTATTATGTACATGCATTATGTGGTATTACAGATCACTATTACATGTTGATAGAGCCCATATGATTCTTGCTTGACTACCAACATTATGATGGCGATCATATATGTGGGAGCTAGGTGGTCTCTAAGCACGTTCTTAAATGTCCCTAGTCATGGGAGTATTGAGACTGGGCATTGATACTCCAGAGTAGACTAATGTATACTTATTAAGACCCCGACGAGGGGTGGTGGCCGGTCTCATAAGCCATTGGTGTCAGTTAGTCACCTAAGATAGTATACAAGTGCTCATTGGGTTATGAGTACACTGGACTGACTTGCCGGTAACATGCTAGTTAGTATTATATCTATTGTCAGATAGCAGTTCCCAGGTGACATGTGTACAGGTTAGTCTGTCGACATGAGATCGTCATTTGTCTCGTGTCAGTTCCCACTGTGCTTTGATTACTACCCTACCACGGCTCAAAAAAGTCGTGCAAACAGGTTTTAGTTGGGTACAGTCCCGAGCCACAGAGAGGCAGTGAGCGGATCGTCGGGGATTCGTCTCTCCCGGTATTGGGGGTTGACGTCGCGTAGTGCACGGGTGGCAATCACCAGAAATCCTTGGCCACACTACAACAATAAGGGGTTGCCTCTGCGGGTATAAAAATTCGTAGGGGCAACTTTTTATTGCCCCCATGGATTAATCCATAGGGCTATCGGTTTGTCCTTACGGTGCCCTACTAAAAAATATTAAAATGTAATCATTGATTTGGCCCTACGGAGCCGCAAAAGAAAGCCCTACGGATTAATCCGTAGGGGAATCAAAGGCTTTATATAAAAAAATAAAGCTTAAAAATTTCCTCATCGTTCCCAAAATTTTCCAACTCCCTCGTCACCGATCTCCTGCACGTGCCTCTTCGCCACCACACCCACGCATGCCTCTTCGTCGCCGGTACACTCATCGACTTCCTTGTCAACAGTAGAATCCTGCGAGCTCGCGTCGTCGACCGTGTCTCATCGACAGAGGAATCTCTAGCCTCCTCCACCTCGTCGACAGTAGAATCGTCGGCAAAACTACTACTAAGGTGAGTTAATTTCAATTTTTAACTTATAATTATGCTTTTATTTGTGTTATTGTTGATTTTAGGGTTACTACTAGGGCTTAGAGTTAGGGTTCGGTCTAGGGTTTGGGCTAGGGTTAGGGTTAACTAGGTAGGGTTCGGTTTAGGGTTAGGATTAGTTTGGGTTAATTAGGTAAAATAGGGTTGGTGATGATTAGGACTAGGGTTTGGGTTAATTAGATTAATTAGGGCTAATTTTGGTTTGGCTAGAGTTAATTTGTGTTGGGGTTTGGGTGATGATTAGGGTTACGTTAATTCGGGTTAGGATTTGGGCTAGGGTTAATTTGGGTTAATTAGGTAAAATAGAGTGTATTTGTGTTGGGGTGTTGATTAAGGTTAATTTGGGATAATTAGTGATAATTTGAAGGGTTAGAGTGTTGATTAGGGTTAATTTGGGTTAATTTTGGGTTAATTAGGGATATAATTAGGGTTAATTTGGGTTAGGGTTTAGGATGCATTAGTTCCTTCAGTAGGATACTTGATGATATCGTAAACGTACAAATTTACCGTAAACGCAAGAAAAATTCACCCTAAACTAAAAACTTCGAACCCTTAATAACGAAACGTAAACGTAAAACCTATTCATGTTAAATGTTCGAGTTAAAACCAATATATGATATTCGATGATAATATGAAACTTTCATATTCTCATCGATACTCATATGTGAAAATCAAAGCGCGACTTAGTCCCCGTCTATCGGTTAACATAAGTTCGATATTCATCGTGACATAGAACTATACGAAGTTTGTTAAATATCGGACGGTATAGTTCGGTACTAACAACCGTCGTGTAGTCTATGTGATGAGAAGATTCAATCGTATGATAACCGATAGATTTGTCCAGTGTGGACAAGTTAGGAATGTATAAAGCAAACACTTGCATTCACTTGTGTTTTCATTCATTTCGAATTATTTTGTCAGTACTTTTCCGCTGGTTCTCCATGTATAAAGATAGATTTGATGTTCATTTCAACGTTGTTTCACAGTATTGAAATGATTATTTATTCTATTACAGTGTACTCGGAGAACAGCGGGGAGGTGCTGCCGAAATTTACTTGAAACGGATGAAAGCACAAGTGAATGGGTGTCTGCTCTATACATTTTTAATGGGATAGAAGTCTTACCCCCGACAGTCGAAACACACACATACAACACGAATACATAACAAACGCACACACAAAGCACATACACACTAACAACCCTACACTTAAGCGAAATCATAAATTGAAACACAGATACACAAAATACAACTCATACTTGGGTATCTTCAAATCTAACTTTGTTTATCGATAATTTATTCTTTTCAACGATAAACTTGCATCTATGGATTTTCTTCTTTGTCAGTAACCATCCCGTTCTTAGATTTCTCAATATAGTCATCATAACCTACAATTTATATGTTATACAGTCTAACACAGCCCATAAGTACATCAGAGTTAAGGACTGGATGTACGTGGATTGGCAACAACGTATGCAACCTAAGTTTGTCGCAGGAGTTGCTGCTTTCATTGAATTTGCATGCTCACATGATAAGATCGTGTTAGAAAAGATTCTCTGCCCGTGTGATAGATGTGGGAATAAGTACAGGCAGAAGGTAGAATTCGTAGAGCTTTACATCGTTAAACATGGTTTTAATAGACTTTATACAACTTGGCTATATCACGGGGAAAGAGAAGAAGAAGACAGTAATGCGGCAGAAGAAGAAGGAGAAGACGGTAATGCGGCAGAAGAAGAAGACAATAACTTCTTTCCAAGAGAAGAAATGGAGGATATGGTATAGATTGCCCTAGGTGATAGTATTCGTACCGAAGATGACATTCCTTCCTGTCAAGGACCACTTGCAGATAAGTATGAAAAGTTCATGAATGACGCTAGAAGACCAATTTATGAGAATGCAAAGTATTCCACCCTCTTATGGTACGTCCAACTTTTTCAGATTAAGTGCCTAAATAAATGGAGCAACAAGTCATTCACGATACTTCTGAAGTTCTTGAAAGATTCTATACCCCAGGAAATAGCGTGCCCGACAGCTGATACGGAGCCCAAAAGATGATGTCTGATTTGGGTCTGAAGTGTGAGAAGATTCAAGTATGTCCCAAAAATTGTGTATTGTACCAGAAAGAGAATTCAGATTTGAAAGAGTGTCTAACATGCGGAGAGGCCGGGTATAAGCCAAAAGAATCCGATAAGAAGCCCGATACACCTGTGTACGATACTTATCCATAACACAGAGGGTGCAGAAGCTATTCAGGTGTAAGAAAACAGCCGAGGCAATGATTTCGCATCACCGTGCTCCTCCAAGTAAAGATGGAAAAATAAGTCATCCAAGAGATGCACCAGTATGGAAGGATTTCGATAGGAGGCATAAAATATTCAGTAGTGATCCTCGCAATGTCAGGCTCGGACTCGCTAGTGATGGCTTCTGCCCATTCAACTATATGGCTGGAAGCCACATCACATTGCCCGTTGTAATGATAGTTTATAATCTGTCGTCTTGGTTGGCTATGGATCAATCCTACTTTATGATGCCTCTTCTTATCGACGGACCAAACTCACCGGGAAACAATATCGATATCTATCACCGACCTCTGATCGATGAGTTAAAATCTTTATTCATTGATGGTGTAGAGACTTACGATGCAAACACAAATACAACATTCACACTGCGTACGGTTTTAATGTGGACAATTAATGACTTTCCTGCATATGGAATGCTATCAGGTTGGTCCGTACATGGTCACAAAGCATTCCTTTATTGTCATCAATATACAACATCGAAATTCTTGAATTTTAGCTGGATGGTTTGTTATTGCGGTCATCGGCATTTTCTGCCACTAGACCATTCCTACAGGTTAGACGCTGCGCACTTTGATGGTGATCCGGAGCTTCTTGGGCCTTCAGCCTCATTGTCCAGAGAGGACGTGACTGCTCAGTGGGATGGGTACAATAATGTGACCTTCGGGACAGATCTGGCAAAACAGGTCAAATCATCCTACTGGAACAAATTAAGCATTTTCTACGAGCTTCCATACTGGTCAACAAATTTAGTGCGTCATTTGTCTGGACGTCATGCACATAGAGAAGGGAATATCCGAGCACGTACTCAACTTGCTTCTTTGTAAAGACGAAAATCGAAAGACAACCTCCGTGCTCGAATGGATCTTCAGGACTGGGAAATTAGAAGTGGATTGCATCTAAACTGATAGCGGGTAAACCAGGCAAGTTTGTACTTCCCAATGCCGCGTATCATATGTCACAACCGGAGAAGAAAATGTTCCTGCAGCTGTTGCATGATTTGAAAGTTCCCACAGGTTTTTCAGGATCATTTGGCAAGAAAATAAAAATTGTGAAAGGTAAGATTGATGGGCTGAAAAGTCATGATCACCATATTATTATGGAGCGCCTTCTCCCATTAGCCCTTAAGACTTCTCTTCCCGATTCGGTTGGTCTAGTAATCAATGACCCTTATTGCTTTTTTAGAGAATTGTGCGCTAAAACCCTGAATGTTGCGACGCTGGAGAATCTAGAAAATTCTATTCTATTGATACTTTGCAAGCTTGAGCGTATTTTCCCACTGTCATTCTTCGATATCATAATACACCTGACGGTTCATCTTGCAACTGAGGCTAAGTTAGCCGGACCGGTACAATATCGATGGATGTATCCCGTCGAAAGGTACGTGGAATTTTTCGTTTCATGCAATTTGTAAAATTATTGTTGTCCTATATGCCCGTATTTATTTATTTAACATATTTTTCTTTAGGTAGCTCTACACTCTAAAAAGGTATATACGCAATAGAAATCGACCAGAGGGTTCTATCATGCAAGGTTATCTTCTAGATGAAGCAACCACATTTTGTTCCTGCTATCTGGACGAGAACAATGCGACGAAGCTTAACCGGCCTCGGAGAATTCAGGACGGGCCATATGGTAAACCTGATTATAAGAGAGTGGACACTATGTTTATCAACAAGATATATCGGTTTATCCTCCTCAATAGCATATGTCTTGAAGAAATTATAGAGTATGCTTTTTTGGATTAATTGTTAAATTTGTGTTTGTGTGTGTATGAAATGATATAATATTAATGTCATAATTTATTGTTGAGAACAAAAATCATTTTAATGTGGTGCGTGAGGGGCATCCTGATTGGAATGATGCACGATTGGAAAAATATTATCAGGATAATTTTTACGATTGGGTTGCAAATCATGTAAGTTATTCGAATAACATGTTATTGCTACCAGTCTTAATCTAAATTTATATCGTTATGTATTTGTCGTAAAATTTATTTTGTCAGATCCACGATCCGAACTTGTCTGCATCATTAGAGAGTGATTCAAGATGTTTAGCCCAGTTTCCTAGTTTGGAGGTTGCATATTATAAAGGATTCGGTGTCCTTAGATACAAATTTGAAGTTAAGGACATAGAAACTTTTCGAACCACTCAGAATAGTGGGATTGCGATGGTAGAATCGGATGGTGTGATTTATTATCGATACTTAAATTGCATACTTAGCATCTAATATCCCGGACGATCAGAACCATTTTATATATTTCAATGTACTTGGTACGATACACGAACCGATATGGATAAGTGGAGAAACAATATCGGGACTTGGAAAGATGAATATGGGTTGACTAGTGTGAACACACTTCGATTTTACGGTCAAGACGATCCATTTATCTTTCCAAATCAAGCATTTCAAATATACTACTCACAGTGCTTGAAGCATCCGAGATGGAGTGTCGTATGCCGTTGGAAACCCAGGGATGTTTACGATGTTCCAGAATTCGAGGATCGTATGAAGGACATCGATGAGGACGAAGAAAAGAGAAGACTTAAAGTGCTCCGACCGTATGTTTCAAAAGACGGGTTGTTTTCGGTTGATCATGAAGTTACGTGGGTAAGAAATGATTTCGACGATGAAATCCAAGTAGATATGTCTAATGCGTCCACGAAACGAAAAAGGTTATCTGTAATATTATATTATTACTTCACATTTTTACGATCTATACATATATAGCATGCATATGTAATGATTGTACTCTTGTCTAGATTTAATGACGACGACCGGAGCAGCGAGGGGCGGCAGGAGCATCGGCCGCGGCATCGGCACCGGCAGAGGCAGAGTGGTTCTGCCGCCCGGAGAGCTGCATAGGGAGCTTCAGAGGGCCGGTCTTACACCCCGATCGGAGACCCCTTCGGATGACTCCTTCCGCGTGGACTTTGCCACACCTCCAGGTATATTGCACGAATATTCATTTTGAATGTAATATTATAGATATACACGCATATTTATTTCAAAATTACTTATATAGTTAATGTTTGATTGTCTAGCTGTTGGTGGTGCGTCCACATCAGAGGCAGAGGCCACTCCCGCACCTCCAGGTATGTTTATATATTCTATAGTACATGCATATTGATTTAGAATGTTATATCATAAATATACACATATTCTTTTTTCTCTTACTTAGATAATCACTTTTTTTACTGTTTAGCTGTAGGTGGTGCCTCCACATCTCAGGTAGAGGCCACCACCGCATCTGCGGGTATATTTATATATCTATATTGATTTAGAATGTTATATTATTGATATACACATTCTTTTTGCAATTACTTATATAATCTATTTTTAATTGTCTAATTATAGGTGGTTCGTCGACATCTGGCGCAGGTGCCAATCCCGCCACTTCCATACCCTCCACTCAGTTTGCAGGTTAGTATGAATAAATATAAAATATTTATTCATTTTACATATCCTTTAAGAATAAATATGAACTTCATGTAATTTTATCGTCAATATTTATTTTCTAGTTGGAGGGGATGCGTCCACTTCTGGATCACCGGCCGTTCCTCACCGGATGAACTATCGTCCCGTTCGTGCTGCTGCCCGGGCCCAGGCTCGTGCTGCCGTCGCCGGAGGTATATATCGCACTTCAATTTTCGTTAAACCTTGATTTCTTAATACCACATTATCTTAATATTGATTGTTTTGATATTTCTTGTAGATGCAGGGTTTCCCCATCCCGAGAGGGGGACTGGAGGGCCGAATCAGTCCCACAGTCTGAGGCTCGACAGAGCTAAGGGCGAGGCAGCATTCCCCCTCTTCTTTACCCCCGATTATCGCTATACCGGCAATTATGCCGAGAGGTTCGGCCGGTATATGGGGGATGAGAGCCGCCTTATGAAGAAGTATCCACTTCACGTTAAGTGGGCGATCAGCACCGGCGCTCATTCACCTCTTCTGGGATCAGGCTCGGGTATTAATATATTTTTTCATTTGACTTATCCAATATATTTATTATTATTTAACACTTGCAATTTAATACATTGTTTTTTTGTATTTGCAGTTGGATTACGACTTTCAGCATATACCCGACCCTGATCACCCTGAGAGAGTGCTCGATCTTCACGCTCTGTCCTGATGAAGAACATGCAATCAAAGGTCCGATACAATAGGAACGAGCTGAAAATCGACTGCTATTCCCTGTGGATGGCGACACCCGAGGCAGAGAGAGTGGCTCTCCTACATACTCCGGCCTTTGCGAGAGTCGACGTAGATACATTGCCTCTCTTGTGCCAATATTTTGACTCTCAGCGCAAACATGTTTGTAATTTAAATGTAATTCATTGTTTAATATATAATTTATTTGTTTGTGTTGCTTAATTAGAAAGCTAAATCTGAATGTGTTGTGCAGAAACAGGCTGATCAAATAAAGAGAATAGAAAGTCGGCGAAGAGGAGTCACCCCACTTATACAGGTGGCTCGAGGAACATTACTCGTGCCATGGAGGCATCGGTAAATTATAATAGATCTATTATGATATAATGTAATATTAAGAGTTATTTTATAATATATGTGTATTTTTTGCAAATTGCTGAGTGCTCAGACCTTAGCGCAGGGTGGTACACCAAGCGTGTTGACCGTGTATCTTGCTGTCCACAGCATCTCGACAGATCCCGCCACGGGCGAGTTTCGATTTCCCGACACTGCTACCCAGGAGTATTGCGTAAGTGTTAATATTTATTCTAACAGGTTTGAAATTTTTGTTTTGAAAAGTTCAAATTTAAATGATATACTTATATTTTAATGGTTAATGTGGGTGTAGGAGCGGGTGGTGGAGCAGGATCAGGCATCGAGGATCGATTTTACTGGACAGACCGATCCGATGTTACTGACCCCAGTCCTAGACGCCGCACACGGAGGGCACCACAGAGGTTGGGAGAGAGGCCAGGGACTGGGTCCTAGCAGGGCCCATATGAGGTTGGACTCCACTCCAGTGGTTACTTCCCCTACCTCCATGAGCGACGTCTAGAGCATGATGTTGCCGTCTTGAAGACCACCGTCGATGAGTTGAAGGAGATGTTGGTATGCATACTACTTAATAGTAAAATATTATATCACGTTATAAATAGTAACATATGCAATATTAGTAGCATGAGCTTATTTGGTTGTAGACTTGGATTTGATTAATCATACTTACATAAAACTATCTAATTAAAATAAGCCTCTAAGTATTCTTACTTGTTTATTACACACAAACTTTAACAGATGCGACAGGCTGCTTCGGCTGCGGCTCCACATGCATCTCCTTCGGCTGCAGCTCCTCAAGCCACTACCTCGGCTGCGGTTGTACAGACCACTCCTGCAGCTCCATAACCCGCTTAGACTCACGTACAGTCCGTTCCTTCATTGGTCGAGCTTTTGACGACTCAAAGCTGCACCGAGGAGTAGATGCGCCGGATTACGGCGTTTATCAGAGGTGGAGGAGCTGGACCGAGCTAGGGTAGCTTTTTTTAAAATATTTTTTAGGATGTATGTACTTGATACATATTGTATATATTTTGGACGATTTTGGTGGTTGTTTGATTGTTCACGATGATTTAGATTGATATCGTATTTTGTTTCTTTATTTCTTTTATATATTATGCGTGAGATGTTGATTATGAATATTTCTGTATTTGGTTATATGATGTATATATTATTGTGCACATGGCGGGAAAAAACAGTAACCACATTTTTAAAAAAAACTGATATTTTGTCCCTACGGATTAATCCGTAGGCAGATCTATTGTACCTACGGATTAATCCATAGGTGCAAACTTTTCCCCTACACTGTTATCCGTAGGGACAAAATATCAGGATACCTGATATTTTGTCCCTATGGACTCAGTAAAACTTGTCCCTACGAATTTATTCGTAAGGGTATTTATCTGGACCTATGGATATCTCCGTAAAGGCAATAATCAGGCCCTACGAGTACATCCGCAGGGGAAAGTATTTTATTTTATAAACCAATAAATTAAAATATTTATCAGGTCCAACGGAGTAAACCGTAGGGATATATGTCCCTACGGAGTAAGGCATATGGGGCAATTATTACTCCGTAGGGGCTTGTTAAGGGCGAAGACTTGCACCTGCGGCCTTTGCATCTACGTGGTATTTTTATGTCCCTACGGCTATATCCGTAAGAGCAGTGGTTTGTGCCTACGGATAAATCCGTAGGGGCAACCCCTTGTTGTAGTAGTGCCAAGGTAGTCGAGAATTACTGATTTGGATCAGTAGTTTCTCATGTGGTGATGGGCTTCATACCGACACGAAATGTCGCGTTATTAGGGGTCTGATTTTATCCACCCCCTAGACTCGATATGCGATACTCTTAGACGAACGGACCAGACTGGACAAAGATGTTAGTATATGGTAGCGCCTCGGCCGTCTGTCCGAGGCCAAAATGCGGAAACAAAGACTTTTTCTTAACTTGAAACTGGCGCTATCGTATACTTTTTCGCGGATCGAACCATTAACCTACAATTAGCTATCTAGAGAGAGGGTTGGAAAGCTATACCGATTGATCCGTGTCCTTCGGTCTTTGGCTACCATCCCAAGCTCCTCGCGGTATCTCCGGTCTCGATCTCCTCGTCGGAAGGGCACCACATCGAGAAGTCTTTTTACGGGCTCCCGCTTCATCCGAAGCAACTCGGGCACGAAGTGTGCTAGTCGACGTGTCCAAAGTTGAAGTAGAGTAGTGTAGAACTTTTTGTCTCAAGGGTTAATGAAGTTGCCATTTTGGAGGTGAAGGTGGAAATGAGCTAGAATGATTTTTGCAAGAATGAATCTATTTCTTTTGCAACCAAAATGAACTAATCTATCCTCACCAAAAAAAAATGGGGCTCTCCAAAGTAATGGCTGGCCATAAAAAATAAAGAGAGGGAGGTAATCAAGGGAGGTGAGTGTAGAAGCAAAGAAGTGGTGACCATAAGCAAAAAGGAAACCTCACTTCATGCAAAAAGGAAACCTCACTTCATAATGCTAATCAATCCAATCTCCATAAATGCAAACCTAGAAACAAAGTATATCTAGAAACCTCATGATGAGCCACAAAAAACCCCTTGCATTTTGTAAAAGCCACTTTTACAAAAAGACCCCCTCAATGCAAAAATCGGCCATGAAAGGATAAAAAGAAAAATGGCCAAAACGGAATGCAAACTGGCAACTTCAAAAAAACGATCCGGTAATAAATTACAGGTAACCCCGCGACTGTATATACATTCCCGCATTTGTAATCCGACCCAATACAAATGCAATGAGACAAAATCTACACAGTAAAATACTAGGATCCGGCTTAAACCAAAGCCCGCTAGTATTATCCGTCCGAATCATGACACGTGCATAAGTGCACGCGTACGTTCGAACTCTGCCATAAATCCATATGGCCTCTACAACGTTTCTCCCGAAACTTGAGAAACAGTCTGTGGGGGACTCTAAAGACTCGTCAATACTTTGGCTGTGGATTTAACCACTAGCACGTCAGAGGTACTAGCCGTACGTAACGGGCTACCAGGTATTGACCAAAAGGGAGGTCGATGAGCGAACTCATCCTGATACCCTACTGAGCCTGTCAGTGACAATATCCGTACAGTCTGGTCCGTTCATCTATGAGTATCGCATGGCGGGCCTAGGGGGTTGGTAAAAGTCAGACCCCCAAAAGTGGTACAAGTCGTGTCGGAGTGTAGCCTAGAACACCCTGAGATACTACTGGAATACCTACCAGTAAATCTCCTGCCTTGGCCAAGGACTTCATGTAATGGCTCTCCTAGACACAGCGCGATCTCACCCCCAATACCGGGAGAGACGAAACCCCTGCCGATCCGCTCACCGCCTCCATGTGGCTCGGGACTGTACCCAACTAAAACCTGTTTGCACGACTCCTTTGAGCCGTGGTAGGGTATTAATCAAAGTATAGTAGGAACTCACATGAAACAAATGACAATCTCAGGTCGATGAACTAACCTGTACACATGTCACCAGGGAACTGCTATCTGACGTCAGGTATAATACCAACTAGCATGTTCCCGGCGAGTCCTGTCTGGTGTACTCATAACCCAATGAGCACCTGTATACATCTTAGGTGAACCAACTGATACCAGTGGCTTGTGAGATCGGCCACCGCCCCTCGTCGGGGTCTCGACTGTATACACTAGTCTACTCTGGAGTATCGATGCCCTGTCTCGAAAACTCCCACGACTAGGGACCTTTTTAAGGATGTGCTTATAGACCCCAGATCCCACGTATATGATCGCCATCATACTGCTGGCCGTCAAGCAAGAATCCTAAGGGCTCTATCAACGCGCAATAGTGACCTGTAAGGTCACCTAAAGCAGTACATGATGATAAAGATAAATCAGATAGCATACTATCATCTTGAGTAAGACTGTCCTACTGGTATGGGTCCTCCCTCAATCATTGCAATCACGTGCCTGCGATCCAATAATTGACTCTAAGGGCACTATATCCAACAATCTCCCACTTGCACTCAAGGCTAATTATTGCGATGTCGCATATTCACAGCCCGTGTGATACCGAACACCCAACTCCTCTACTAATCAGTCTCACAAAACCCGTTTGCGAAACTATTGCGTTCGAGGAATAACCTCAGTGAGTGGATCCGCTCTGATGTTTCTTTCTATGTCTTTCTTTATCTCAAGTTCGCGGAGAAAACCATCTCCCGAAATGAGCAATACCTGTCTTAGAATATGTCTGGATGTCTGATGGGACCTAGTTCATAAACGAACTCCAAATCCAAACTTTTTAGACTGTATCGTCGACTGAACTTAATCAGTATCCCGCGCCATGCCTCCCTCAGTATCCGCTCGGACCTCCTGTCCAAACAACTGCCCCTTGTCAGAGGGAAAACTATAACTCTAACAGTCACTCTGTCATCCAGGTCACCTTGGAAGCCTGGAATGATAACTGTCTCCCGAATGAGGCTGTCGTTATATATCCCTAGAACATCCACTTATGTTCTAAAACTGCTTCCGAATGTTTCTCCAGGATTGGATCAATATCAACTTATTGCATCTAGTGCAAAAACAACATCTGGTGTGGTACTTTACATTTCATGATCAACTCAATTGCTTAAGCAAGTGATCTGTCGATCATGCACATCCCTCTCCTCTTTAGTCTGTAAGACACCTTTAGAGAGGGTGAATCCATCACCTGCAGGTATACTACCGTGCCAGGAGTCTTCCATTCTAAAACGCCTTTAGAATGCTGTCTAAGCACCCTGATTGGGACACTTCCCAATCTAGATCTAAAACCATAGATCTAGTAACCAGAATGTCTGATATAATATCCAATTCCCATGTGGAGAAACCACTGTGTGACAACCAAAGTATAACCGATCGTAGTATAGGAATTTCACTTCCTACTCTGTGTATGTCATCCAAATACCAGGACATCACATCCTACTACCTTCTTAACAGATCCATCCCCTATTCTGATGAAGTCAAATCTATGACTGTCACATCAGAAATAGATGATCTATCTCCGCTATATCTGCTTTAGTCTATAAATAGACATAAGCCACTTGTCTACCAATGCCTCCGCTGCTCCCACTGACTACGACAACCCTCTTGCAGAATCATATACACGTACACTTCTAAAGCTAGTTCAGAACGACGCTATATTCATCTTCCTGCCGGGTCTCATAGCTTGGAACAACAGCAATGGAAAGTCTGGGTAAACAAGAACCTCCCTGTCATCGTCCTTGAGGCTACCGGAGTACCTCTCGGGTGCCTAAGGTTACCCACCATATCTGCGGAGTGGCTAATGGAATGTCAGACCAGATTGAATCTTTAGGTTCTTATCAAATTTTCAGTAATCGTTTGCAGTTCTGGAATCACTTCCAGTTCTACCATACTCCCACTACTGTTTTCTGAAAAAATCTATTTTTATTAAAACTGTGGCGAGTCTAGAACAATATCATTATTGATCTTCCAGATGGTAGAAAATCAACCCTCGTCATAGCCCGGGTCAACCCACAAACAGCCATTACAGAAACGTGCCTTGAGTTATCCAGAGTCTGGTTTTAAGCATAAGCCGGAAAACTCCCCGTACCTTAACATCGTTAAGATATGAACCGTTCTATATCCAATATAGAAACAGAGACACTGATTTAATTGGAACCAGATTCAAATCATGCAATTGTCTCCAGTGCATGTCAACTAAATGGAATGATGCCGATCAGCATTACTCAACTTAGGAATATATCCAGATATGAGTAACCTGAAAGAGAAACAAGTTTCTCAAAACCATTACTATCATCTGAATACTATACACAAGTATCTACATCTTCGATCACCTTGAAGAATCCCGATACTTGCAACATCTAGTTCTCTACTTTACTCTTATACCTATAACTTCTCAAAACTTGGACCTTGTATTTCTACGAAACACATGTCTAAGAACTAGAGAAGTCACAAGTAAACAGAATATAGTACGAGGACCATCCCCTCTGTCCTAATGGACACTGGACAATATACAATACTCTGTATAAGTCCCCTTAGTTGAATAATGTCAAACCCTGTGCGTCGTAGGTTGAAAACTGTACTTATGGTTAAGAAGAATTACACCGCTGTTTAATGCTCTTTACCTAACCATCCACTGATATAGGTAAATGTCATAGACATAATTTCAAAAAGTTATATCTTATTTTATAAAAATAAACGTACAGATATATCAAATTGAAATTGGTGCATTACAACGGATATTCAAAACCAAATATTTGTCGTCCGGCAAACAACCCAGGTGATTTCCTCAAATATCACCAATTACAACGAATCCCGATATAATGAGGATAATCACCCAATTCCCAATAACTTACTCCCACTCATCATCTGTAAAACCATACAGATGTGAGAATCAAACTTGGTAAATACATACCCTGGAGCACGGGCTAATTGGGAAATCAGTTTTCTTTTGACAATACACAGTGAAAATAAAACATGTAAATGTTTCAAAGGGATATCCGGGTATTCCTAGTAATGCCTCTTCCATTATCAGGTTCACAATTGTAACCGTATATCTCTTTGCCATCTCTTCAAATCCCTTTATATGTCTTTAGTCATTACCTTCTGTACACCCCTTTAGGCTAAATGGTTTTCTTCCTTCCCTACCGTTCGGCACCAGCCTATGGTTTGGAAGAAGACTATCCATTAAGCGTAATAGGTGTACTGTCCTAATCCTAGGAGCACTCGCAACCCGAGAGAAGGTAAAGATAAAAGACAACTGAATAAAACCTTATTCCTATTTCTCCTGAACCAGAATCCATCCCCGAACTGGAACAAGTTCCTTCGAGTTCGTATATAACCATACGATGGAGTATCCAATAAACTTGTGGATCTTCGTAGTGATACGGAGTGTTATGGAGAAATACAATGGTGAAGTAAGAGTGGTAATGAAATACTTGGTTTGGTCGTGAATAGCAGTCGCAATTTACTTTGCTCTCTTTCTAATCCCTTTATTTGTGTTAACTTATTACCTTCTGTACACCACACTTAGGCTAATCGGCTTTCTTCATTCCCTACCGTTCGGCACCTGCCTATGGTTTGGAATAAGACTATCCAATAAGCGTAATAGGTGTACTATCTTAATCCAAGGAGCACTCGCAACTTGAGAGAAGGTAAAAGGAAAAGACAACTGAATAGTCTTATTCGTTTTCTCCAGAACCAGAAACCATCCTCGAATCTGGAACAAGTTCCTTCGAGTTCGTATATAACCATACGATGGTTTTATCCAATGGAAGTGGATGTCCGTAGTAATACAGGGTGTTCTGGAGAAAAGGGTAAAAGAAGGAGTGGCAATGAGGTATGCAACTCTGACAATCCAAAAGCCAGTGTTTAAGAAGGTTCGGTCAACTTGGTCACTGAGTCATGGTCAAGGGTCGGGCCATGGTCGTTTCCAAAGAGAGAGAAAAGAAACACTCGGCATGCACTCTAACCTAAATCAGAATGGTTATCACTTTATTTAATCAGGAAACCTCCCACTGTAACGTCAAATTCTCCTCCAAATCTGAAAGAAGAATTAGTCGGGGTCACCCGAGAAGTAAACCAACTCATCAGTGGGAATCGGGATCCAACCATCATCGCATGATAACGTGACGGAATCCACTCACGTTATCACACTCCAGAAGGTATGCGCATGCCTGGCAAGTTTCAGTTTCTTTAGAAACTCCCGATGTGATTTTTACCCCATGTTCTTATGACCTTGACTTTGGCCAACAAATCATAAGTCACATGTCAAGTTCTACCCGTCATTATCTAGGTTAATTTGAACCCACCCGTACCTACCCTTGACTTTGGCCAACAAGGCAGTACGACTGTCCCAAACCAACGCATCTATCTATGCAACAGAAAAGTAACAAATAGCTACCATACACTATGCCTTGACTGGCCAACAAACATAGCATGAATACTAAGTGCTACCACTCTGAAATGACAGAGGGCTACGAATGGTTTTTGGCGAAAAACCTTTAACGTAATGAACTCGATATCGTTGAAAGAACCGGATAGCTTTTTATAAAAATATAGTGGCGAAAACCTTTTGCTAAAGAGGTCACTCCCGGTGAAGGGATCTCGGCTCTTTCCCTGTAGAATGAGGTGCAGGATATTCCAACTGAATACCACAATGCAAAGCAAAAAGTAATCCACTATAGTGAAGTTATTACCCTGACGCAAACTTCTGTCTAAGGGGTCACTCCCGGTGAAGGGATCTCGGCCCTTACCTCGTCGACTGAGGTGCTGGATATTCATAACCGAATACCACTGTGCAAAACAAAAGAGAACGCCCTTGCAATAACAACTTTTTGAAAAATGTTCCAACAACATCAAATAGGTTTGTTTATCTTGTATTGATCCGAATCAATGCATTCCCATCAATTGATCACACCAATAAAGAACGAAAATACGATGTACGTATATGCCATCCGCATTCCCCACTGGGTCCCGTCATCACCCGTTAGGTTACTTAACTAACGACAGAGCGGGAACTAGACTAGCGCGGATGCAAAACATATACAACATCTACTAATATATATATCAATATATAATATTCGCTCAAGGCGTGATAAAATGCAACATTACAGAAATGTAATAAGCATCACAAAACAATATAGATAATCTGGGATCCTCGAGTTTCATAGAGCCGCTACTGAAACCCGACGTTCCCCTGGTCGTGTGGATAGCCTGTGCAATGAAATCCTAGACCCCTACGGGCGCGGCAAGTTACCCGCCAAAACCTGAAGCGAGGCAGCCCCCTTGAACAACGTGAATGGACCACCCAGCACTTCACGGAATCCGGTAACTTGTGCACCCCTCCTTGGGTCAACCTGTATCCCCTACGAGTGCGGTGAATAGCCCGCCAATTCTAGAGTGAAGCCCCCTCCATCTCAAAGCCATGAGATGTGGGCCTGTTGCCCTCTAGAACCCGGCTATCCGTGCACCCCACCACGGGGTAATCCTAGTACAGAAAATAAAATATATATACAACGGGTACATCAACCTCAGCCCGGTCGTGTCCCAAAAGAATAATATACAAACGGGCAATGACGGCAATCCACATGTCGGACGCTCGCCCCGCAATATCAAATGTACAAATACAACCAAACTGTACTACCATTGCATCCAGGCTATCCACCACGACAAATCCGCAATATCACAGAACAACACAGAACATCAACGTGAATGTCACGTTCGTAAATCCGTCTAAAAGAACTATAGCAATTAGACAGGATTTACCGATCAAATGACATTCACGACCGCAGATATAATGTAAATACTGTAAACTAACATGTTTAAAATTTTCGATCGACTAAATTTTCCGAAGTAGGCCCCAAGCACAATACCCAGTACTCAAACAAATCTTGGCCCAAACTAAAAATACCAGAAACCACATTTCCAAGTCAAAGACCACCTCAGAAAATTTCGTGCACTGTGGCTACAGTACGGCGGCGGATCCGCGCCCAAAACGTGGGTACGGCCGCGGATCCGCCGCGCTACAGTGAAATCAGCCCACCAAATTTTCTCAGTTCTCTTAAAAAACCCTGCCTGATTTTCTGACATGCCCAAAAAAAATTTTAGAGTACAAAACAAATTCGACAGAAACTGAACAATTGGAAACGCGGTTTTTGGAAATTTCGTCCGATCGAAGTTCTAAACACGCTAGAGCAAGCTAGTAAAGGTTAATGACCTGGCTCTGATACCATGTAAGTCTATGGTAGCGCCCCGGCCGTCTGTCCGAGGCCAAAATACGGAAACAAAGACTTTTTCTTAACTTAAAACTGGCGCTATCGTATACTTTTTCCCGGATCGAACCATTAACCTACAACTAGCTATCTAGAGAGAGGGTTGAAAAGCTATACCGATCGATCCATGTTCTTCGTTCTTTGGCCACCATCCCAAGCTCCTCGCGGCATCTCCGGTTTCGATCTCCTCGTCAGAAGGGCACCACATCGAGAAGTCTTTTTACGGGCTCCCGCTTCATCCGAAGCAACTCGGGCACGAAGTGTGCTAGTCGACGTATCCAAAGTTGAGGTAGAGTAGTGTAGAACTCTTTGTCTCAAGGGTTAATGAAGTTGCCATTTTGGAGGTGAAGGTGGAAATGAGCTAGAATGATTTTTGCAAGAATGAATCTCTTTCTTTTGCAACCAAAATGAATTAATCTATCCTCACCAAAAAAAATGGGGCTCTCCAAAGTAGTGGTCGGCCATAAAAAATAAAGAGAGGGAGGTAATCAAGGGAGGTGGGTGTAGGAGCAAAGAAATGGTGACCATAAGCAAAAAGGAAACCTCACTTCATGCAAAAAGGAAACCTCACTTCATAATGCTAATCAATCCAATCTTCTTAAATGCAAACCTAGAAACAAAGCATATCTAGAAACCTCATGAAGCTTCATGAGCCACAAAAAAACCCTTGCATTTTGTAAAAGCCACTTTTACAAAAAGTCCCCCTCAATGCAAAAATCGGCCATGAAAGGATAAAAAGAAAATGGCCGAAACGGAATGCAAACTGGCAACTTCAAAAAAAACGATCCCGTAATAAATTACAGGATAACCCCGCGACTGTATATACATACCCGCATTTGTATTCCGACCGAATACAAATGCAACGAGACAAAATCTACACAGTAAAATACTAGGATCCGGCTTAAACCAAAGCCCGCTAGTATTATCCGTACAAACCATGACAAGTGCACAAGTGCATGCGTACGTTCGAACTCTGCCATAAATCCATACGGCCTCTACAACCTTTCGCCCGAAACAGTCTGTGGGGGACTCTAAAGACTCGTCAATACTTTGGCTGTGGATTTAACCACTAGCACGTCAGAGGTACTAGCCGTACGTAACGGGCTACCAGGTATTGACCAAAAGGGAGGTCGATGAGTGAACTCATCCTGACACCCTACTGAGCCTGTCAGTGACAATATCCGTACAGTCCGGTCCGTTCGTCTATGAGCATTGCATGGCGGGCCTAGGGGGTTGGTAAAAGTCAGACCCCCAAAAGCGGTACAAGTCGTGTCGGAGTGTAGCCCAGAACACCCTGAAATACTACTGGAATATCTACCAGTAAATCTCCTGCCTTGGCCAAGGACTTCGTGTAATGGCTCTCCTAGACACAGCACTATCTCACCCCCAATACCGGAAGAGACGAAACCCCTGCCGATCCGCTCACTGCCTCCATGTGGCTCGGGACTGTACCCAACTAAAACCTGTTTGCACGACTCCTTTGAGCCGTGGTAGGGTAGTAATCAAAGTACAGTGGGAACTCACACGAGACAAATGACGATCTCAGGTCGATGAACTAACCTGTACACATGTCACCAGGGAACGGCTATCTGACGTCAGGTATAATACCGACTAGCATGTTCCAGGCGAATCCTGTCCGGTGTACTCATAACCCAATGAGCACCTGTATACATCTTAGGTGAACCAACTGACACCAGTGGCTTATGAGACTGGCCACCGCCCCTCGTCGGGGTCTCGACTGCATACACTTGTCACGACCCGAAAGTACGGAACGTGACCGGCACTTAGATTACGAAGAGTCTAGAAGCGCAACGTAATCTAAGTAAGCCGAAGCCCAGAAATCTAAACCATAAAAGAAGAAGAAGTAAAGGAAAACATGAAGAAAACAAGTTTAAAAGCAACATCCAACTTCTTAAAAATTTCGGCAGAGTCTCCTTTGTAAAAACTGGCCCCAAACGGGTACAAACAAGAATGAATACATATAAACAATAAAAAGCATCCCCAACGGGAGCTAGCTCTACGCCAAAAGGCGGAAACAACCACACCAATGCACAAAAGTATACAACGCCAAAGGGCGAGGCTCAAAACTCAAAAGAAAACAAAACCACCAGATATCATAATAATACAAGCGCGACTCTAAGGTCGAAATAAATAATTGGTCCAGTAAACTATCAAGTAATACAAGTTTGGTTGATGGAGTTTACTAGATACAAATGAAATAATAAAAATACAACGGCGGTCCAGATACAAATGAACCAACCTAACGTGCAAATCACCCGGAATGAAATGATGTGCCAGCAAACTGCCAAGGAACCCTGTACATCAACCTGTAATAAAATTTGGCACAACGGGGGTGAGTTGCCAACTCGTGAGTAGAAGATATCTGCGAAAAGAAATCGAATGCACGACGCTATCCTAGATCATAATAATACACTACTATATCCCAATCATCTAGTAATAGCAGGGTAATACTACGTGTAAATGCAACTACTCCGTGGTCGTGTCAGTGCCTCAAATAATAATATGTCATGTGAATGAATATGTATGCACTATGAATGTAAAATAATCAATTCTGAAATCTAGATATATCTGTATAAAGAAGATCTTTAACTTTGATCATGGTAAATTTGTATAAAATCTAAAATATCATCGATGAAATCCATGGAAATCCGTGTCAAGCATCGACACAAAACATGTAAATCTCAAGTCTCAATCCTCATAGTCTCAATATCTCATAGTCTCAATATCTCGGGCTCCGTCAGTCCGGATCGGCCCATATCATCAAATCTCACGACAACGGTCGGTATCCTCCGGATATCCGCCGCGCCAGACATCACCGGTAGATAGCCTTCCCCTGCCAGGCTCATCGTCTACGACTCGATCTTCTTGTCCCGGGGTACCATACCGGGCCCACCATGTACCCGAGACGGTTCATCCACTCCTCGAATCGGGTCTCGAAATCCAACAGAAAATATGAAATCTCATGGTGGACGACACATACATCACGAGAAAACCGCATCTTATGTTTTAAAAAGAGAGGAGGAGAGAGAGAAGTTTTTATGTATTCTTGCGATTTTCCCCAAAAATTCAGAAATCTTATATAAATCCAAAATTCCAAAAAAATCATGAGTAGGTATATGATAAGTGTCGGCATATGCCCCATAATACTGCATGATAACACGAAAATATGAATGCATGAATTTCTAAGTGATAAATGCCATGTCTAGACTAACATCTGAGAGTAATCATAATGCTATATCGATCTAGCTTTTAGCTGATTCTATCAATAAAAGATAATATGATCTAAAGTGTACGTGACATAGAAATTACCGATGATGATGTGTGTGAGCCGGCAAATAATTGTGTGTGGAATATGCGCATCATCGGTAATGGTGTTGGTGTCCTAACAGACAAAGTTTTATGCTGATTATAGAAATATATGTATGAACATGCACATTATGATTACGGTATGAATGTAAAGACGGATGTGTAATAACCACTCATCTGCGATATACAAGTACCACTACCACTATATGGCTCGAACCCAAACTAGTGTCCATCTAACCTCCTAAGGAACTAAACCTAAGAAATTAGTCAATAAAAAATAAGAGTCCACCTAAGGTCTAAATCCATATCTCTAATAGTCGGCGATCCAGCCTCAATAACGTCACGTACGTAGTACGACTTTCTCGAATCAAGAGAGCGGATCAATCATCACATCTATGCCTCGTACGGTAAATCCATCGTACGGCATCCCAATATCGGGGTACGGGTTAAGTATCACCTACGTGTCCCATTATTCGTATGATATCATCAACAACACATGTCATGATCAAGGTGATATACTGTAATCGCATACATCAATCATATATCATTGCCATCATAAATATACATCATTAATTTATCCTCAGAAATATCATGTCATATGTATCATATTGTGATTAAGTCATACTGATATCATATCGTCATCAAGTCACACCTATATGATATCGACATCAAGTCACACCTATATGATATCGACATCAGGTCACACCTATATGATGTTGTAATCAAGTCATACATATATCATATCGTGATCAGTCACAAGTTACAGTTCGGGTTCTATTTTAGAGTCCCATGTACCTCAATATCATCACTACCCATTATAATTTATGTATACGTGTTCATTATCTCATTTTTTAATGATCCGCTAACATTTTAATATGACTGTATAGCCAAGAATCACGGCATCAAGCCCAGTTATACTGTTTCATTCCCGTGTATCATATCGCATCATTGTATCCCATATATGTGTTGTGTGTGTGTGTGTGTGTATATATATATATATATATATATATATATACCTACACATAGTCCTATATATATACACATACACGTATACACCATGTCGAGTTTCAGTGTATGCGTGTGTGTGTGTATCTACCTGAAACCTACGAATCTCTTCCAAGGTATTCATCCTCTGGTATGGTCTTCCTAAATCAGTCTAGTCCAGCCTAGGGTCATTACTAGGGTCCTACTCTTTAAGAATTTAGGGTCACATCTGGCTTCCTAATATCAATAAGTACTATTCCTATTCTACGTTGCGGAGGTGCTAAACGCCATCCACCCGACTTCCCCCCGTAGATATACATCTACTCACCTGGTCCTTGTCTGCCGAAGACGATGTCGCCTTCCTCTTCTTCCTCGTCCGAAGTCCACGTGAGGGGTACCTATATGCAAACATATGTAGTATCATAAACTGAATCACGGACAAAAGTCAAAACGACGCGCGGAACGCGCATAAGTTAAAACATATGTCCCGTTCACGCAAAAAAACCAAATATCGCTCGATATCGGCGTACAAACTCCGATTAACCGAGATAAATATCAACAAACAACTCGTAGTTTAAAACTTATTACTTATAATATAAAACATAATTTAATCCATCGAAACCCTAAAAATCGATCAAATCGTCCGATTCCGTAAAACCCGAAAATGCCAATTTACCGTTTTACTTCAAAACTTACTGTTTAAATGAAACTACTGGTCATAATATTCATTAATTAGCATAACTAGACTATATAAACCATCGCTATATTTTTAACACCCTAATTTGCTTTAAATTGAAATTCTAGTTTATAAACTTGCCCGATTTCGGTATTTTTAAGCAAAACTACACAATTTCACTTCCAAACTTGTTCTAACATAACTTAAACCATTAAACCACTCCTTGAAACCGTAGGGATGTTCTAAAACCCTAAATTTACTTTTAATCCCACATTTTAAATGAATTTTCAAAACCTAGTTTAATAACATAGCAATATTGTGGAAATTTTCAAGTGAAAGCTAGAAATTGACAACTAGTTTATGTTTAACCCTCACTCAACAAGTTAATCTACACACTAGCACTACAATCTAATAATAAAAACCTAAATTCTAATTTTATCTAACTTATTTACATGTTTTGCAAAAATCTAGTTTACAAAAATAACCTAATTAAACAATTAAATGCAATAACTAGCAAATTGCTACTAGACTAAGTTTGACATTTTCTAATATGTTAAGCTACAATTTTAGATCACAACCTAAGAATCAAAACCCTAATAATAATTCAATAACCATTTTCTAGAAATTCAAATCTTAAATCAAAACCATAATCAAGCATTTTAATTTAATCGGGTTGCAATAATTAACACAAATTAACATGGGTTTAGAATTTATACCATAAAATTTTGAGTCCACCCTTGCTTCATGACCAACAAAATGGATCTCATGCCTTCAAATTCCAAGTAAAATAGGAGTAAGGAAATTGGATAGGGTTTAGGGATGAATTTGTGATAAATGGGTATTAATTTTTTTGATTTATTGTAATACCCAGCCCCTTTTGTACCAAAAATCTATATTTTATTACTTTAGAATTCTAGGTATTCTTACTTATAATTGAATTTATTTTATTTATAATTATATTTCTTCTAAACCGCATATTTCTTTTATTACAACCCAACCCTAATTCCCTAATCCTATATTTTTCCTTATAAATACCCGAGCCCAGCACACTCTTTCCAACAGCCCCAGCTCATTTTTCCTTCATTTTAAATTAAAACCCAAAACCTTATTTTCCCAGCGGCCCAGTGCCTCAGCCCACTCCCTTTTCATTGTTAATTAATTAAATTTTAATCCCCCAGCCCAATACCCTCAGCAGCCCACTTCCTTATAAATTTATTTTCTTTTCATTTTCCCTTAATACCCAAAACCCAGCCCGGCCCACACCTTTCTCCCATTTTCCCCAAGAATTCTAAAAACTTAATATCTGTTTTCACTCTGGGCCCGGCCCGTGTCTTCCTTTTCCTTTTAATTTATTTTCCTTGCAGGCCCAGCCCACTCTCCCTCACCCGCGCGCCTACCCGACCCGACCCCACTCCTGTTCATCTTCTCCCCCTCCCTCTAACGGTAACTCCCCCATTTCGCGCGCGATCCCTTTTCCCCGCCGCGCCTCGCGCCCACGCTCACGCCCCGCTCCTGCCGTTACGCCCTCGACGCGCGCATCTCTCTCTCCTCTCATAATTTTCCTCCCCTCTCTTTTCCTCTGTCTACACCTCTCCCCCTCGAGCCAAGTCAGTCCCCTCCGTTTCACCTTCGACTCCGACCACCACACCCCCGATCTCGACACCATCATCAACGTCGTCGCATCATCTCCCTCACCACCACCCTCGCACCCACACCCGAGCACCCCTGTCGAGCGCCCCGCACACCAACCCTGCACCCGAGCTTGGCCACCCCTGTGCCGACGACCGGCGAACCCCTCATCGTCGTCGTCGTCATCCTCCTCACCATCCCTTTCTCTCTCACTCTCTATCTGTCCCTACTCTCTCTCTTTCTCACTCTGCTCAACACCCTCTCTCACCCTGTTCTCTCTAACCATCTCTCTTTCTGGCCTTTTCCCTCACTGTCTCTCTCTGGTCTCTCACTCACTATCCTTCTCTCTCTATCTCTCTGTCTCTCACCCTCTATCTCTCTCCCTCTCTGTCCCCATCTCTCCCCTCTCCTTCTTCTCACTTTCTCTCTCAAATTCTTTCTCTCTCTAACTCCTTCTCTCTCTAAATTCTCCCTCTCTCCCTCTGCAATCTCTCCATCGGCCCCGACAGCATCAGCGATCCCCAGCCAGGACATTGCCCGAGGCTGCAACAGCCAACTCCACCAAACTGCGAGCCATCGTTGCCGAGACTCGTGTTCGAGCCAAGTCAAGTGCCGAGCCGCGCGCGTGTCGCGATCGTGCCGTTGCCGCTGCCGTACCTTCGCCTAGATGCCTTCAGGCAAGTTCTTTACTTGCTTACATGCTATTTTATCTATGTTACAAACCAACATTGTATATAAATCATGCTTTACCTTCCCGTTAGATTATTCGACACAACTGTTCGATGCTTGTTCTCATAGGAAATCATTATCAGGTTAGGCGGAACTGGATAAATTACATTGGCTCTTGTAGAGATGGTTAACGTGTGCAAATTTCATTAGAAAATACGACTGTTAAAGATTAAAATGACTACCCCCAAGTTTAATCGTAAAACTGTATTCTTATTGTACCTGAAAACCGTTAAATTCACCATAAATTATATATATACTAGAATGGTGCGTTCGAGAGATCAAATCGAAGCCGACTCGATGGAATTTAACCCTATACCAGTTTCCGGACATTCCTGTACTTAAATTGTGATGATATTTGGATCGGAGTGCGACTCTGGACTGCAGTCCAGAGCGACTCCAGTTGTTGGTTGCTGTTTCGTAGTGGGTACCACATGATTTCCTAAACTCATAGGTTGCGGAACTCCACTGTTCATTGTAGATAACCCTGTTAGCTAGACAACACAATTGGTTTCATTCTGTTTCGTTACCGTTTGATATTTAATCTGTAATTTAAACGATCGGGACGCATAACAGTCCCAACAGAATCAGAACTGACATATTGGCATTGAATAGGGTATATCTCCTGACGTACAGACGCGATCAAAGATCCGTCTGTTGCGTTGAAAAACTAACTGAAAACCCTAGAATTTATCCAACTGTAGCGTCGCTAAAATCCGATCCCAACTGGGATCAAAATGCGTTGCGAAACAGACTTCCGATTCTGAAATTGTATTTCCAGCCGCGAGCGCTTAAAATGAAGGGGTTATAATTTATGATCCTGGAACCCGATTGGCTTGAAACCAAACTTGATGGATGGACAACTAAACATACTAATTACTACCTGTTTATCGTTTCGCTAAATTATATATGTACGTTTCATGATAAATCGTGCAAGTGATAAAATACTGTTTTGTGACACCTTAATCGTGCTTATATACTGTTCACGCATCATATCATACCCATATCATTGTAGTGATAACCTAGTGATATCGTGCATTTACCCAGTGTTAGATTCTAGTGATGATTGTGGCAAGTACGTCAGTGTTCGTGTATCCGTGATTAAGTGAAAGTGATACGTACTTGTACACAATCAGTGACCCTATTATTCTATTGCATTGTCGACGTCTGTGGGATGCGTGTACGTGTGACTATAAGTGGTATGGGACACTTATGGAAGCGCTTGCACGGGTGTCACAGATAAGGCATCCGACACTGCCATTTATCTTAGGTATTAGTTGGGACGGGCTTGATGGAGGTCCTGCCTCCAGCTCTCGCGCAGACTTGTCACGGATCGATTAGTATTTAGGGTTATGGTTAGCGTTTGATGTAGACCACGGGGTGTGAGGTAGTTTAAGTGTGAGTTCAACAGAATCTCAGGAGTCCCATGCCGGCTTATATATTTAGGGAGATATATGGAGATTTACAGGGTATGTGATATACACCGTGATATACATGTTACATGTTGGGCCCGTGGTCCCTTGCCCTTGGATTCTACCCTTGGGTGGAGGACACTCGCGAGTGGTTGACTCTCACACTTGGACTGACGATAGGCTTAGTGACCTGTACAGCGAGACTTAGAGACTGATAGGGATACTGGCATTTACATTCCTTCTATACTGTGTTGACATTCGTGACATATCGTTCTACTACTTTACTGCTCCGCTGCATCGATTACTGTACATTCATATTCATGCTGTCATTGATTTACTGTTATTCATATCTATTACTACTGTTAGAACTGTCACTTGATTTTATATATATTATATTGCTATTGTGTCGCTCTGACGACCTGAGTATGCATGCTCAGTGTGAGGAGAAGATTTAGCCTGGACCAGAACTAGACGTGCATCACAGACTTCTTGACTTGCCATTCCGAGTTACATTCGTTCGTTTCCCATCTGGTCAGTTTATATCATTGTTTCTTTCAGTTACTGCATTTCTCATTACCTGCGCATCATTTACTGTTTACCATGAAAAACTAGAAGCCGAAGTGTGACTTCGGCAGGACATTTTCTTGACCGTAGGAGCATGGCTGGCCTTGTCTACCCCTCGTATTCCGTATTTTGGGAAGCGGGGCGTGACATGGTTTATTTGGTATCAGAGCCAGGTTTTGCATCGATTGGGATTGCAGTTTTCGTGTATAGTTTGGCAATCTAAGACATCCTTCGGTCTAGATTGTAAACTTGTCATTCTTGATCCATATTCACATCGTGTGTTCAGTTATCCATTCGCTATGGTTTCGGGTGACTTGACAAGGTTACGTGGTTGCAATTGCACTACCGTACTCTAATCAAGTGACTTAAAGTCATACAGTTGACTCCCCATTTATAATAAATTCAGCACCTCTGATATTTTTGAATCCTTGTCCTATCCATATTATATTTTGATTCGTATATCTTGTGACTTATATCATCCTCAAAATCATTGTTTCAGGATCATGTCTTTCAACGACTCTTCCTCCATCTCCACTTCTCAGAATCAGACTGTTGAGATCCTTAGTGTACTGCAAGGTTTAAAGGAAGCCCAGGAGCGAACAAACGACTTATTAGCTGAAGGGCTGAGAAGACAGGTGAGTCAGACCCCAGCGGGAGTCTCCTATCATAAAGGGATCCCTATTAGACGAGGAAAAGAGAAGAAGATGAAGCGTCAACAGAAGAATCAGAAGAACCCTTGCTATGGGTGCTGTAAGAGGCCAGGACATCTTCAGAAGGATTGTCGCCGCGCCCAAGGAAAATGTCTGATATGCGGATCCAACAAACATATCATCAACGGTTGCCCAGAAAGGAAAGAACTACAAGGAGGAAACTCGTCCACACTCCCCACTTCGGCCAATTGAGGATTACTGCGTAGCTCAAATTTCGAGGATAAAGCGGACCCAACACAGGATTCAACTCGCATGACGATGATGCAGCGTTCTGGCAATCAAGGAAGAGTTTTATGTTTTCCAATTTCAGTATTATGTTGTCATCCTCTTATAAACATTTCTTTCCGTTTGAACCTTTGTATCCGTCGAACTTTTAGTTGGATGAAATAAAATTTGAATCGTAATTTATATGCATCATTCCCTTGTAATTTCCCTTGTTCATACTATTCATTAGCACAACATTTTAATCTTGATCCTTTTAAAATTCCTACCACCGCATATCTTTCTATACATCGTACACTTAACTATTTTCTTGATGTGTTTCGTTGTCTAATCATGACTCTTTTCTTTCAGACCATGGCCCACCCTGGACCTGCGCCGCATCTGGATGAGGATACACAGTCATGCGTTTCCATAGATCACACACTGACGAGTTCTGATGATGAGGGCAACGGTCCCCAGGTCAACTTCGGAAACAACGATTCAGAGGACGAAGAAGTAGCCGCCCCAGAGTTTAATGTGATAGCTGACTCCGACGAAGAAGAAGGAGATCCTGAAGAGAACCCTATAGAGGAAGACCCGATAGAGAAAGACCCGATAGAGGAAGATCCCGATGAAGACCCGATAGAGGAAGATTCCGATGAGGAAAATCCCGTGGAAGAAAACCCAGAAGTAGAGGAACACATGGAATCGGACCTCGATGAAGAAGCTCCATCTGAGGAAGAAGGACCAGAAGATCAAGACCCTGCTGTGGAAGAACTTCCAATGGCGATGCCTGCGAGGCGATATGGAAATGGGCGCCCCTACCTGAGTGCGCGAACCTACCGCAACCTACTGAATCTCCACAACCGCGACTGACGGAATTTTCTTTTGATGTTGTCTTTCTGGCCAAATGAAATGTGTATAGTTTAGGGCCACTTTTCGTCTTTGGGGATGCCTTGTTTCAAATTTCCTTGAATGAAATAAATCTTCTGAATTTGTAAACCTTTTGATTATTGGTTCGCTTAATACTTGTTTATTGCCCATATCCATTTATTTCTGCTGAGATTCCTGACTGTCCACCCCTATTCATTGTATAGTTTTCACCCTCGTTTCGATTAGAAAGTACCGCACCCGGATCCTTGGAATGAGCCACCATTCATCCTTCGTCTGTGCCTCGATTGAGATCCTTCTGGAAGGAGAAGTTCATAGCGAAATTTCAAGTTAGCTAACCCTTCAAATCTTGATTCGTGTGTTGTATCGACTGTTGTTTCCCCCACACCTTTCCTTTTGGATTCCTTTGTTGCTCATCCTTACTTCCTGTGCTGACCCTATCCCAATCTCCTTAACATTCAGCCTAAAACCGCCACACTCCGACCTTCTGATTGAGCCACACCTTCTTGTAATCACTACCCTAGCTAGCCCAATTCATATTGGTGATTTCTCTATTACCCCAAATATATTTAGAGACATTATTATTCAAAATTTAGTTTTCATTATTTTAAATTTATCAAAGAGTGTGTGTTATTGATTACTCTGTTTTATGTATTTTAAGTACACTATTAGTATTCTCATTTTCAGTAGCGCGACCTTACACCGCGCATATTTCGTTACATGTTCCTAAATTTCACTATACAAGCTTTCTAAATTATTTTAAACCCATTTTATCGATACAGTATTCTAAAATGTTTTAACCTACCGATTAATTTTTCACTGCTTTATTCTCATTATTTTATTTTCGGGTTTTGTGCCTATGTTTGCTATTATAAATGGTCGTGCCTTATACTTATTTTTCTGTTGGGCTACTTTTGATATATTGATATGTGCATTTATCGAGTACACCTCGAATATCATTATTCGTTGTTGTTGTTATTACTATTTTGTATACATGTAGTTGCCCCTATAGTTATTCCTGTCTTATACCTATTTAGACCTGTCTGTTGTATGTTGTTCTTACATATTTGTACCTTCAATTTCTTTGTCCACGGATTCCTTATAAACCTTTATGTGTTAGTTTGCAATATAATAGCTTTCGCCTATATTTGTATAACTTATCGTTTATTTTAAATTTCGAGGACGAAATTTTTGTAAGGGTGGTATGATATAATACCCAGCCCCTTTTGTACCAAAAATCTATATTTTATTACTTTAGAATTCTAGGTATTCTTACTTATAATTGAATTCATTTTATTTATAATTATATTTCTTCTAAACCGCATATTTCTTTTATTACAACCCAACCCTAATTCCCTAATCCTATATTTTTCCTTATAAATACCCGAGCCCAGCACACTCTTTCCAACAGCCCCAGCTCATTTTTCCTTCATTTTAAATTAAAACCCAAAACCTTATTTTCCCTGCGGCCCAGTGCCTCAGCCCACTCCCTTTTCATTGTTAATTAATTAAATTTTAATCCCCCAGCCCAATACCCTCAGCAGCCCACTTCTTTATAAATTTATTTTCTTTTCATTTTCCCTTAATACCCAAAACCCAGCCCGGCCCACACCTTTCTCCCATTTTCCCCAAGAATTCTAAAAACTTAATATCTGTTTTCACTCTGGGCCCGGCCCGTGTCTTCCTTTTCCTTTTAATTTATTTTCCTTGCAGGCCCAGCCCACTCTCCCTTACCCGCGCGCCTACCCGACCCGACCCCACTCCTGTTCATCTTCTTCCCCTCCCTCTAACGGTAACTCCCCCATTTCGCGCGTGATCCCTTTTCCCCGCCGCGCCTCGCGCCCACGCTCACGCCCCGCTCCTGCCGTTACGCCCTCGACGCGCGCATCTCTCTCCTCTCATAATTTTCCTCCCCTCTCTTTTCCTCTGTCTACACCTCTCCCCCTCGAGCCAAGTCAGTCCCCTCCGTTTCACCTTCGACTCCGACCACCACACCCCCGATCTCGACACCATCATCAACGTCGTCGCATCATCTCCCTCACCACCACCCTCGCACCCACACCCGAGCACCCCTGTCGAGCGCCCCGCACACCAACCCTGCACCCGAGCTTGGCCACCCCTGTGCCGACGACCGGCGAACCCCTCATCGTCGTCGTCGTCGTCATCCTCCTCACCATCCCTTTCTCTCTCACTCTCTATCTGTCCCTACTCTCTCTCTTTCTCACTCTGCTCAACACCCTCTCTCACCCTGTTCTCTCTAACCGTCTCTCTCTCTCTGGCCTTTTCCCTCACTGTCTCTCTCTCTCTCTGGTCTCTCACTCACTATCCTTCTCTCTCTATCTCTCTGTCTCTCACCCTCTATCTCTCTCCCTGTCTGTCCCCATCTCTCCCCTCTCCTTCTTCTCACTTTCTCTCTCAAATTCTTTCTCTCTCTAACTCCTTCTCTCTCTAAATTCTCCCTCTCTCCCTCTGCAATCTCTCCATCGGCCCCGACAGCATCAGCGATCCCCAGCCACGACATTGCCCGAGGCTGCAACAGCCAACTCCACCAAACTGCGAGCCGTCGTTGCCGAGACTCGTGTTCGAGCCAAGTCAAGTGCCGAGCCGCGCGCGTGTCGCGATCGTGCCGCTGCCGCTGCCGTACCTTCGCCTAGACGCCTTCAGGCAAGTTCTTTACTTGCTTACATGCTATTTTATCTATATTACAAACCAACATCGTATATAAATCATGCTTTACCTTCCCGTTAGATTATTCGACACAACTGTTCGATGCTTGTTCTCATAGGAAATCATTATCAGGTTAGGCGGAACTGGATAAATTACATTGGCTCTTGTAGAGATGGTTAACGTGTGCAAATTTCATTAGAAAATACGACTGTTAAAGATTAAAATGACTACCCCCAAGTTTAATCGTAAAACTGTAATCTTATTGTACCTGAAAACCGTTAAATTCACCATAAATTATATATATACTAGAATGGTGCGTTCGAGGGCTCAAATCGAAGCCGACTCGATGGAATTTAACCCTATACCAGTTTCCGGACATTCCTGTACTTAAATTGTGATGATATTTGGATCGGAGTGCGACTCTGGACTGCAGTCCAGAGCGACTCCAGTTGTTGGTTGCTGTTTCGTAGTGGGTACCACATGATTTCCTAAACTCATAGGTTGCGGAACTCCGCTGTTCATTGTAGATAACCCTGTTAGATAGACAACACAATTGGTTTCATTCTGTTTCGTTACCGTTTGATATTTAATCTGTAATTTAAACGATCGGGACGCATAACAGTCCCAACAGAATCAGAACTGACATATTGGCATTGAATAGGGTATATCTCCTGACGTACAGAGGCGATCGAAGATCCGTCTGTTGCGTTGAAAACCTTACTGAAAACCCTAGAATTTATCCAACTGTAGCATCGCTAAAATCCGATCCCAACTGGGATCAAAATGCGTTGCGAAACGGACTTCCGATTCTGAAATTGGATTTCCAGCCGCGAGCGCTTAAAATGAAGGGGTTATAATTTATGATCCTGGAACCCGATTGGCTTGAAACCAAACTTGATGGATGGACAACTGAACATACTAATTACTACCTGTTTATCATTTCGCTAAATTATATATGTACGTTTCATGATAAATCGTGCAAGTGATAAAATACTGTTTTGTGACACCTTAATCGTGCTTATATACTGTTCACGCATCATATCATACCCATATCATTGTAGTGATAACCTAGTGATATCGTGCATTTATCCAGTGTTAGATTCTAGTGATGATTGTGGCAAGTACGTCAGTGTTCGTGTATCCGTGATTAAGTGAAAGTGATACGTACTTGTACACAATCAGTGACCCTATTATACTATTGCATTGTCGACGTCTGTGGGATGCGTGTACGTGTGACTATAAGTGGTATGGGACACTTATGGAAGCGCTTGCACGGGTGTCACAGATAAGGCATCCAACACTGCCATTTATCTTAGGTATTAGTCGGGACGTGCTTGATGGAGGTCCTGCCTCCACCTCTCGCGCAGACTTGTCACGGATCGATTAGTATTTAGGGTTATGGTTAGCGTTTGATGTAGACCACGGGGTGTGGGGTAGTTTAAGTGTGAGTTCAACAGAATCTCGGGAGTCCCATGCCGGCTTATATATTTAGGGAGATATATGGAGATTTACAGGGTATGTGATATACACCGTGATATACATATTACATGTTGGGCCCGTGGTCCCTTGCCCTTGGGTTCTACCCTTGGGTGGAGGACACTCGCGAGTGGTTGACTCTCACACTTGGACTGACGATAGGCTTAGTGACCTGTACAGCGAGACTTAGAGACTGATAGGGATACTGGCATTTACATTCCTTCTATACTGTGTTGACATTCGTGACATATCGTTCTACTACTTTACTGCTCCGCTGCATCGATTACTATACATTCATATTCATGCTGTCATTGATTTACTGTTATTCATATCTATTACTACTGTTAGAACTGTCACTTGATTTTATATATATTATATTGCTATTGTGTCGCTCTGACGACCTGAGTATGCATGCTCAGTGTGAGGAGAAGATTTAGCCTGGACCAGAACTAGACGTGCATCACAGACTTCTTGACTTGCCATTCCGAGTTACATTCGTTCGTTTCCCATCAGGTCAGTTTATATCATTGTTTCTTTCAGTTACTGCATTTCTCATTACCTGCGCATCATTTACTGTTTACCATGAAAAACTAGAAGCCGAAGTGTGACTTCGGCAGGACATTTCCTTGACCGTAGGAGCATGGCTGGCCTTGTCTACCCCTCGTATTCCGTATTTTGGGAAGCGGGGCGTGACATTTATTTTGGAGACTTTTGATCAAAATTGAAGAAGGAGGAAGGTGGGAAGTGGGAGGACCTGGTTTCGGTTGAAAAATTGAGGGGGGAGAGAGAGGAAATGAGATGTGTGGATGGGTGTGGAAGTTTCCCCCTTTGATTCCTTCTTTATGTCATTTCATCTTTTATGCATTTTCATTTTTATTTTTCCAAAAAGACAAATTCTAGAACCCCCTTGAAGAATCAAGAGAGAGAGAGAGAGGGGTTCCAAGGCCGGACACATGTTTAAGAGAGGGAGAGAGAGTGTGTGGGGTTTGTGGTGAGTGAAAAAAAAAGAGATAAATGATGTACCCCACTTCCGTCTACACTAATTCACCGAAAAAACCTTTTTCTTCGATATTTTCTAACACCGGTGAACAACCCCATTTAAATTCAAAAACCACATGATAAAATTTTGTTTAATGTATTATGATGCTCAAAATTTGTTTCAACTCATTCCGGTTTGTAATTTTCCCTAATTAAATATATTAGTGACGGCTTAAAATAATATTAAAATAATTAAATTCGGAAAAAATTTCAAAAATTTTGAAATCTCACCAGTGGCTCAATAAACACCAATTACTAGCAATTACATAGCTAGAATATTTATATTTAATTTTAAAATAAAAATATTTGTATTTTGACTTTTTACAGAAAACCCCCTTATTTTCCCGATTTTCTGAAATTTCACCAAAACGATTTTCAAGACGTTACAATCTTCCCCCCTTAAAGAAATTCGGTCTCCGAATTTAAATTAAAACTCCCCCCAATTTCTAAAACATTCAGTCAAAATACTCAATTCGCCGGGGCTCCGAAATCATCAATACATAACTAAAATCAACTCCGTCAAGCATAACGCAATCATCGGAGTCATGGTGAAGATAAAATATTCAAAACCCAATATGAAGTCCAACATAATATATATCAAAACTATAACTTATATATATATAGTGCGCATCGTAGTAAAATCGTCTAAACATCTTAATAAAGAAGCATACAAAAAAAACCCTCTTGAAAATCGCCGTGCGATGTACGTGTCACGGCATAAGTAGCGGACGTTTATTTAAAAAAAATAGCTATATATATATATATATCTTTTATTAAATAGTAATGATTATAAAAACATAATGCTCAAACTGAAATCAATCCCAATCACATCATAAAAATATCATGTGCGTCCGGTGCGCACTAAAATCGAAACCAAATACAGATACCACGAATACACACAAAAACAAAACTAAGTGTAACAGATGTGCACCAAAAACGTCTATCAAGTGCAACGGGCGTGCACGACACAATATCAGGTGCATCTAATCTGCATAAAACCCCGATTTAGTGCATCTGGTGTGCTCAAAATCGCATCAAGTGCGCCAAGTGTGCGCAAGAATCTCAATCAGGTGCACATGGTGCACGAAATCATACACCGAATATCATAATCGAAATCACAGTACGAAAGTGTATGTAAACTAGGTCGAAGCATCTGTCAAAATCATATATAACCCATATGCACGAAATCAAATCAATATCTCAAAATATATTAAAACCAAATCGAGTGTACTGGGTATGTACAAAACAACATCAATACAACTGATATATGAAACACGAATAGGAGGTAATGAATGTACACATAAGAAATACCAATCGTGGAACAAAGTCCTCAAAATACCAAAATCCAATCAACGAAAATATGAAATTCAATCACCAAATCACAATCGTAAGCACCATCGTCAATGTGCGCCCCTTTCCTCTTTCCTCTGGTGTCAACTGCCTCGAACTCGTCTCTTCATAGGTGTGCTGACTGTGCTACCAACGACAATACTCATATCTAGAGTCTCCCACGTAGTCGATCCTTTCACCTGATATCCGGACTATATTAAACTTTTCGATCGATCCATCAAAATCCCATAATTCCCCGAGAGCTCAACACTCAAGTACAGCTTAAAAATATCCGGTACATACCCCAGCATCGATGGTCCAGCCGTAGAAGGGCAAACCCAAGCCTCACTAATGGCACCGCGGAACTGCCGTAAACCCTAAGGTTCAAGGGCGTTCTCGTGGTCATTATGTCGAGTTAGGGTTTCATTCTTCTAGAGGGTCCATCGAAATACCTGCATGTTCTTCCGAATACTTTAAACTTAGGAAAATAGGTTTCTGACAATCTTTCGAATCCTTTAACTTCGTCTGGACAGCATGTGAATACCCTTCGTCCTCACGCTAAACAATGCTTCACTCCTCAAGAATAACCAATACCCTAATAGTTATCGCATTCGAGCCGCAGCTTCCTCTGCCCGTGCGCCCGTGGTAACAGAAACCACCCTCCGATATCGACGAAGATAGATCAAAGGAACGAATGAAATGCGGTGCAAACAAATGTACATCCTAAGGCTACTTAAGAAGAGTAGCGTATCGTAAGTATGCCGCGGATCATACCCACGGTACGTCACTCTACCTAAGTCGCCTACTCCATCAACCAAGGGTCACCCTAGACATATACAAGGTTAAACCTAGCGCTCTGATACCAACTTTGTCACGACCCGAAAGTACGGAACGTGACCGGCACTTAGATTACGAAGCGTCTAGAGGCGCAACGTAATCTAAGTAAGCCAAACCTCAGAAATCTAAACCATAAAAGAAGAAGAAGTAAAGGAAAACATGAAGAAAACAAGTTTAAAAGAAACATCCAACTTCTCAAAAATTTCGGCAGAGTCTCCTTTGTAAAAACTGGCCCCAAACGGGTACAAACAAAAATGAATACATATAAACAATAAAAAGCATCCCCAACGGGAGCTAGCTCTACGCCAAAAGGCGGAAACAACCACACCAATGCACAAAAGTATACAACGCCAAAGGGCGAGGCTCAAAACTCAAAAGAAAACAAAACCACCAGATATCATAATAATACAAGCGTGACTCTAAGGTCGAAATAAATAACTGGTCCAGTAAACTATTAAGTAATACAAGTTTGGTTGATGGAGCTTACTAAATACAAATGAAATAATAAAAATACAACGGCGGTCCAGATACAAATGAACCAACCTACCGTGCAAATCACCCGGAATGAAATGATGTGCCAGCAAACTGCCAAGGAACCCTGTACATCAACCTGTAATAAAATTTGGCACAACGGGGGTGAGTTGCCAACTCGTGAGTAGAAGATATCTGCGAAAAGAAATCGAATGCACGACGCTATCCTAGGTCATAATAATACACTACTATATCCCAATCATCTAGTAATAGCAGGGTAATACTACGTATAAATGAAACTACTCTGTGCTCGTGTCAGTGCCTCAAGTAATAATATGTCATGTGAATGAATATGTATGCACTATGAATGTAAAACAATCAATCCTGAAATCTAGATATATCTGTATAAAGAAGATCTTTAACTTTTATCATGGTAAATTTGTATAAAATCTAAAATATCATCGATGAAATCCATGGAAATCCGTGTCAAGCATCGACACAAAACATGTAAATCTCAAGTCTCAATACCTCATAGTCTCAATATCTCATAGTCTCAATATCTCGGGCTCCGTCAGTCCGGATCGGCCCATATCATCAAATCTCACGACAACGGTCGGTATCCTCCGGATATCCGCCGCGCCAGACATCACCGGTAGGTATCCTTCCCCTGCCAGGCTCATCGTCTACAACTCGATCTTCTTGCCCCGGGGTACCATACCGGGCCCACCATGTACCCGAGACGGTTCATCCACTCCTCGAATCGGGTCTCGAAATCCAACAGAAAACATGAAATCTCATGGTGGACGACACATACATCACGAGAAAACCTCATATTATGTTTTAAAAAGAGAGGAGGAGAGAGAGAAGTTTTTATGTATTCTTGCGGTTTTCCCCAAAAATCCAGAAATCTCATATAAATCCAAAATTCCAAAAAAATCATGAGTAGGTATATGATAAGTGTCGGCATATGCCCCATAATACTGCATGATAACATGAAAATATGAATGCATGAATGTCTAAGTGATAAATGCCATGTCTAGACTAACATCTGAGAGTAATCATAATGCTATATCGATCTAGCTTTTAGCTGATTCTATCAATAAAAGATAATATGATCTAAAGTGTACGTGACATAGCAATTACCGATGATGATATGTGTGAGCCGGCAAATAAGTGTGCGTGGAATATGTGCATCATCGGTAATGGTGCTGGTGTCCTAACAGGCAAAGTTTTATGCTGATTATAGAAACATATGTATGAAAATGCACATTATGATTACGGTATGAATGTAAAGACGGATGTGTAATAACCACTCATCTGCGATATACAAGTACTACTACCACTATATGGCTCGAACCCAAACTAGTGTCCATCTAACCTCCTAAGGAACTAAACCTAAGAAACTAGTCAATAAGAAATAAGAGTCCACCTAAGGTCTGAATCCATATCTCTAATAGTCGGCGATCCAGCCTCAATAGCGTCACGTACGTAGTACGACTTTCTCGAATCAAGAGTGCGGATCAATCATCACATCTATACCTCGTACGGTAAATCCATCGTACGGCATCCCAATATCGGGGTATGGGTCAAGTATCGCCTACGTGTCTCATTATTCGTATGATATCATCATCAACACATGTCATGATCAAGGTATTATACTGTAATCGCATACATCAATCATATATCATTGCTATCATAAATATACATCATTAATTTATCCTCAGAAATATCATGTCATATGTATCATATTGTGATTAAGTCATACTGATATCATATCGTCATCAAGTCACACCTATATGATATCGACATCAAGTCACACCTATATGATATCGACATAAGGTCACACCTATATGATGTCGTAATCAAGTCATACATATATCATATCGTGATCAGTCACAAGTTACAGTTCGGGTTCTATTTTAGAGTCCCATGTACCTCAATATCATCACTACCCATTATATTTATGTATACCTGTTCATTATCTCATTTTTTTAATGATCCGCTAACATTTTAATACGACTGTATAGCCAAGAATCACGGCATCAAGCCCAGTTATACTGTTTCATTCCCGTGTATCATATCGCATCATTGTATCCCATATACGTGTTGTGTATATATATATATATATATATACCTACACCTAGTCCTATATATATACACATACACGTATACACCATGTCGAGTTTCAGTGTGTGCGTGTGTGTGTATCTACCTGAAACCTACGAATCTCTTCCAAGGTATTCATTCTCTGGTATGGTCTTCCTAAATCAGTCTAGTCCAGCCTAGGGTCATTACTAGAGTCCTACTCATTAAGAATCTAGGGTCACATCTGGCTTCCTAATATCAATAAGTACTATTCCTATTCTACGTTGCGGGGGTGCTAAACGCCATCCACCCGACTTCCCCCCGTAGATATACATCTACTCACTTGGTCCTTGTCTGCCGAAGACGATGTCGCCTTCCTCTTCTTTCTCGTCCGAAGTCCACGTGAGGGGTACCTATATGCAAACATATGTAGTATCGTAAACTGAATCACGGACAAAAGTCAAAACGACGCGCGGAACGCGCATAGGTTAAAACCTATGTCCCGTTCACGCAAAAAAACCAAATATCGCTCGATATCAGCGTACAAACTCCGATTAACCGAGATAAACATCAACAAACAACTCGTAGTTTAAAACTCATTACTTATAATATAAAACATGATTTAATCCATCGAATCCCTAAAAATCGATCAAATCGTCCGATTCCGTAAAACCCGAAAATGCCAATTTACCGTTTTACTTCAAAACTTACTGTTTAAATGAAACTAATGGTCATGATATTCATTAATTAGCATAACTAGACTATATAAATCATCACTATATTTTTAACACCCTAATTTGCATTAAATTGAAATTCTAGTTTATAAACTTGCCCGATTTCGGTATTTTTAAGCAAAACTACACAATTTCACTTCCAAACTTGTTCTAGCATAACTTAAACCATTAAACCACTCCTTGAAACCGTAGGGATGTTCTAAAACCCTAAATTTACTTTTAATCCCACATTTTAAATGAATTTTCAAAATCTAGTTTAATAACATAGCAATATTGTGAAAATTTTCAAGTGAAAGCTAGAAATTGACAACTAGTTTATGTTTAACCCTCACTCAACAAGTTAATCTACACACTAACACTACAATCTAATAATAAAAACCTAAATTCTAATTTTATCTAACTTATTTACATGTTTTGCAAAAATCTAGTTTACAAAAATAACCTAATTAAACAATTAAATGCAATAACTAGCAAATTGCTACTAGACTAAGTTTAACATTTTCTAATATGTTAAGCTACAATTTTAGATCACAACCTAAGAATCAAAACCCTAATAATAATTCAATAACCATTTTCTAGAAATTCAAATCTTAAATCAAAACCATAATCAAGCATTTTAATTTAATCGGGTTGCAATAATTAACACAAATTAACATGGGTTTAGAATTTATACCATAAAATTTTGAGTCCGCCCTTGCTTCATGACCACCAAAATGGATCTCATGCTTTCAAATTCCAAGTAAAATAGGAGCAAGGAAATTGGATAGGGTTTAGGGATGAATTTGTGATAAATGGGTATTAATTTTTTTGATTTATTTTGGTGACTTTTGATCAAAATTGAAGAAGGAGGAAGGTGGGAAGTGGGGGGGATCAGGTTTCGGCTGCAAAATTGAGGGGGGAGAGAGAGGAAATGAGATGTGTGGATGGGTGTGGAAGTTTCCCCCTTTGATTCCTTCTTTATGTCATTTCATCTTTTATGCATTTTCATTTTTATTTTTCCAAAAAGACAAATTCTAGACCCCCCTTGAAGAATAAAGAGAGAGAGAGGGGTTCCAAGGCCGGCCACATGTTTAAGAGAGGGAGAGAGAGTGTGTGGGGTTTGTGGTGAGTGAAAAAAAAAGAGATAAATGATGTACCCCACTTCCGTCTACACTAATTCACCGGAAAAAAACCTTTTTCTTCGATATTTTCTAACACCGGTGAATAACCCCATTTAAATTCAAAAACTACATGATAAAATTTTGTTTAATGTATTATGATGCACAAAATTTGTTTCAACTCATTCCGGTTTGTAATTTTCCCTAATTAAATGTATTAGTGACGGCTTATAATAATATTAAAATAATTAAATTCGGAAAAAATTTCAGAAATTTTGAAATCTCACCAGTGGCTCAATAAACCCCAAATACTAGCAATTACATAGCTAGAATATTTATATTTAATTTTAAAATAAAAATATTTGTATTTTGACTTTTTACAGAAAACCCCCTTATTTTCCTGATTTTCTGAAATTTCACCAAAACGATTTTCAAGACGTTACAACACTAGTCTACTCTGGAGTATCGATGCCCTGTCTCGAAAACTCCCACGACTAGGGACCTTTTTAAGGATGTGCTTATAGACCCCAGCTCCCACGTATATGATCGCCATCATACTGCTGGCCGTCAAGCAAGAATCCTAAGGGCTCTATCAACGCGCAATAGTGACCTGTAAGGTCACCTAAAGTAGTACACGATGATAAAGATAAACCAGATAGCATACTATCATCTTGAGTAAGACAGTCCTACTGGTATGGGTCCTCCCTCAATCATTGCAATCACGTTCCTGTGATCCAATAATTGACTCCGAGGGCACTATATCCAACAAAAGATTGTCACGGACAGACTCAGTAGGGGTTTGGATGAGTTTGCTCGTCGGCTTTCCTTTCGCTCAATACCTGGTTAGCCGTTACGTACAGCTAGTGCCGCTGACGTGCTTGTAGTTAAACCCACTATCAGCGTATTGACGAGTTTTTAGAGTCCCACACAGAGTGTTTCCCTGCTTCGGGCGAAACGATGTAGAAGTCGTATGGTTTTACGGCAGGGTTCAATCATATGCGTGCACCTGTGCACGTATCATGATACAAACGGATAATACTAGTGGTCTTTGGTTTAAGCCGGATCCTGCTATTATATTATTGGATTATTTTCGTCTCTTTGTATTCGTATTTTTCGGAATAAGGATACGGGTATATATATACAGATGAAGGGTATTCTTGTAATTTATTGCAAGGTGCTTCTAGAAGAAGACACCTCATTTAGATTTTAACCATTTAAGTCAAATGGTTAATGAGGTGGAGGATGAGGTGTTGATTGATTTTAAATGTAGCATGGCTCACTTGGTGGCTCATGGGGTGACTCATGAGTTATTATTGTGGTGTGCTTGATATGTGGGGTTGTGAGATATTTTGTAAGGCTTGATTCATTTTCTTAGCTCAACAACACTTGGCCATTTTTCATGGTTGCTTCACACTCTCATCCTCAAGTTTTTTCTTCTACCTCCACCCTAAAAGTCTCATGTGTTGAGAAACCTAGGGTGTTTGGAGAAATATTAATCCATCATTAGATTCTACATTCTCTAGGCTATCTAGTTTAGCGAACTAGGTACCCTAGTTACCTCGGCTATGAGGTTGGAGCTCGAACTACAAATCCTCAGGTGGATCATTTTCGATGGAGGAAGACCGGCGATCATGCTCGATCATGATGGCCTCAAGGAGCTTAGGAAGATGGTAGAAGACCAAAGAACTCGGATCGTTCGGTATAACCATTCTAAACTCCTCTTTAGTTTGCTAGCTTTAGATTTATGGTAGATTCGGATTATCGGGTTGTTCTAGCGCCAGTTTTGAAAAATTCTGTTCCGCAAACGGTCACGGTAGATGGCCAGGACGCTGGCATAACCCAACAAATATATATATATATATATATATATATATATATATTATTTTCTAATATTTGATTTTTCTAGTTGCTTTTGCAATACCTTTATAGCTTAATGTCTATTTTAAATTTCAAGAACGAAATTTTATTTAAGTGGGGTATGATATAATACCGAGTTCCGTTGTAAATACTTTCCGTATTTTTAAATAAATATTTTCCCAATTTTTTTCTATTTAAACATTTCCTATAAATACTTTTCTATGTTTTTCTAATACTAATTACTAATTCTTATTATCTTAAATTTCAAACTAAACCCAAACCCTACCCTAACCCATACCCAAGCCAGCCCAGACCTACATCTCTTTTCTATTTACCTAATTGCCTTAACTTAAATCTCTTGGCCCCGCCCACTAAACCCATACCCGAACCCGAACCCCATTCTTCTCTCTCTCTAAACCCGACCTGACCCGTCTCCACCTCTATCTTCTTTCCCTCTCTTTCTTTTATTTTCTCTCTCTTCTCGAAGACCAACTGCTCTCCCCCTCATCCGCGACATCCCCACGATCCTCGACTCCAACGTTCGGTCGCGAGAACCGCTCCCCGTTCCCCTCATCTCGCCCCCTTCTCCCCCTCTCTTTAACTTCCCCCCTGTCTCTCTCTCTCTCTTCCATGCTAACCATCGATCCCAGAGCTTCGCCGCCGACCACCTCCTCCCTCATCGTCAACGCCACCACCAAACTCCTTCCCCGAGCCTCTGCTGCAGCCACCTCGTCTCTCTCCAACTCGAGCCAATACCCAAGCCTCCTCCCCTTCCTTCGACGAGCTCCATTGCCACCGTTCACCCTCTCACTTGCAACCGATCGCTGCACGCCTCGCTGTCGACGAGGCCGAGAGCAACAACCATCACCGCCCTTTCCTTCAAAACCCCCAGCTCTTCCCTACACCCAGCCCCTCTCCTTCAACCAGCCCACTTCTCTAAACCTCCAGCTACCTCCTTCATCAGCACCGCTGACCTCCCCTCGCCGTTGCTGCCTCTCTCATGCCCACCTGGTGCCACCTGAACCCCTACAGCTATCATCTCCAGCGGACCCCGTCACCATCGCCGAGCCCATGCTTTACAGTGCCACTATTGTTGCTGCTTGTGTTGTATTGTAGTCGCGCCCGTACCGTCGTCGTCGTCGTCGTTGTCGTGCCGATATCATCGGTAGGCAAGTTATTATTCATCACTTGCTTATTCATGCTAATATAGTAGTTAAACAAATTGATAATGTTGAATGATTTGATATATATATATATATATATATATATATATATATATATATATATATATATACCGATAAATTATGTCGATTAGATCGATGAGTTTAATTATAGTACATTCATGCTTGCCGTGTCGTCGTCGTCATCGTTACATCGTCAAAGGCAAGTATACTCACTTGCTTACATGCTATGTGGAAAAAAAATAGATTAACACATATAGTTATTTTTTATATCGTAAAATACCTTAGTGTTTTCATAATAAACCGTACCAAATAGTTGTATTGAGTTGAGAGATAAACAAGTCTAAAAACTTGTGATAACGTCATATGGAAATTGTAGAATTAAATAGTGTTGGTTTAGTTAAAGAAAACGAACGTTTCAATCATTAATCGTATACTTAACTTAGATATTCGATATGAATCCTATATGAAAATTCATCTTTAAAATGGCGGAACTTGTTATAAATAGATCCATTTACTGATAACGAATATCATGTAGGAATTTGGATTGAAAATAATGAAGTTTACATCATGTAATGACGCCCCCAAAAAGCGTCGTTGAATCTGGAATTCACCACACATGCCACGTTCTAAAATCTATATTAAATTGAATACAACTCGTAACCTAATGTTCTAGGGCTCGTTTCGAATCCAACCGATAAACTTACAGCACCCCATACTTGATCTCTGAATTTTAACAAGTTATTACAACGAAAATTGAGGCAATTCATGACTCTGGACTGCAGTCCAAAGCAGGAATCACTGCCTTTACCTATTTTAGAACGCATATATCTCATTGTTTAAGTACGAAAGTGTGCGGAACAATACATAGAGGCGTATAAATTTGAGTTAGCTTTATAGTGACACTGGTTTCACCAAATTCCAGTGTCGTTTGATATTTATAACATATTTTACACTATTAATAGGTACGGCTGATTACAGCAGTATCAGTTTTTACGTAGCAACAGTAAACCGAGTATAACTCCTAGCACACGATGGATATTTGTATTCCGTCTTGTGCTTTGAACTCCTAAATGATAAACCTATAATACATTGAACTGTAACGACGCCTAACTATGACTATAACTAGGGGTAAAACACGGTTGAAAATGGACTTTCAGTTCAGAAAATATAACTCCAGCAGTGAACACCCGCATTTAAACAACCGTATCTCCCGATCTAGAAATCCGATTGACTCGAAACCAATTTTTCTGTACATTTAATTAAATATATTATTTACGTCTTTCATATTGTTTCGCTAAATTATGCATGTGTGATTTAATGCGATTTTCCTAATCCAAACGACACCGGTTTCTCATATATTATCTGTAGTGTATTTTACCGTGTCTCCATCATGTTGCATGACTGTAATACCCTCAGTAATTAATAAACATTACATCGATACCCTATCGATTGTTCTTAGATTACTGAAACATTAGTGATTAGATTGTGATAAGTACATTAGCGTAAAAACGTGAACGAATAGTGATCATGATACGTATTTATACACAATCAGCGCAACCATTTAATTATTGCATTGTCGACGTCTGTGGAACATATATAAGTGTAATTATAACTGAAATGGGACGGTTATGGAAGCACTTGTATTAGTGTCGTAGATAAGACATTGGGTGATGTCCGCTTGTCTAAAGTATTGGCCTAGTAATGCTTGATGAAGATCAGTCTTCAATTCTCGAGTAGAATTTGTCATGACTAATTGGTATTCTGGTTTGTGATTGGACCTTGATATAGACCATGGGTGTTGGGATAGTTTGAGTGTGAGTTCGGTCAACGGAATCCCAGGGTCTCATTACATGAGCGTGTACTGAATACTGGAGAGAGCCCTTTAGGGTCCCATTACATGAAAGCATATTACTGAATGTTACTGATTACATGAAAGGACCTTGTGTTTCTAATGGTCGACTTTTATGCTCATGCTGACGATAAAATAGTGACATGGACATTGAGACCCCGAGACTGATAGGATTAGCGACATGGACTTGCATCGATTTACCGATCTGATGTGTATTTGTGCCTACTCCTTCATGCTCATGTTTTTAACCTATGCTCACCACTTCATGTTTATTATTATTGCGCGTATTTTGTTTCTTTGACGACACGAGTATGGATGCTCAGAGTAAGAAGTGGACCCGTCGGATTTTGAGGAGATCGTAGATATCTAGACCCGTGAGTCGGCTCTATCGTTCCTTTTATTATCACTGATTAGTTGTTTGTATTTGCTATGCTCAGTTTCCTTTTCACCTGATAGTTTTAGTGACTGTATTATCTCATTATCTGTATAGACTACTGCTATCATATACCGCCATAAGCCAAATTGTGACTATGGTAGGATTATTTCTTGACCGTAGGAGTATGGCTGGCCTAGTCACACCCGTCTTCCGTATTTTGGGAAGCGGGACGTGACACTTTCAATATAATAATTTTTGTCATATATGACTGACAGCTGAAATTCTTATCCTGTATACAGAGATGATTTGAAGGTGAGATGTTGTTCTGCAATCATATTTGCAGGTTCCTTCTTTAGCCAGAACCTAGATTTTACCATTTGAGTTTACAAAATGTTATGATGATATATGTGATATAATAGACGCCTATAATGTATTCGGGTTATATTTATAAGATGTTATGACGCCTATATACAGTGGTGGTGGATTAGGGTTTTCCTATCATCACAATTATTCTCCTAAATACTTCTCACACTCATATCTCTCTCTCTCTCTTATGTCATGGTATCAGAGCCATCAATATAACCTGAGATTCAATCAACACCCTCCATTAAACAAAAAAATCCCAACCATTCAACCCGCAGCCCTCCATCATCACGACCGATCATCCACCATCGTCGCTAGCCCTTATCTTGATCATCGATCAACAATAAAGCTTCGATCAAGCCCAATTGATTGTCAATCTTGTCGGGTCTCTATCTCCTTCAATGAGCCTCATCGAGCCTCGATCTCCTTCGTTGAGAATCGTTCTCGCTCAAGAAGCCGTGTTGACATCAGCTCGAGTTCTATTCGTCGAAGTCTTGAGCCGTTCTTGAAGCAGAAGCCATCGATTTGGAGGAGGATGTCATCGATTTGGAAGAGGAAGCAACGAGCACAATAATTGGGGGTTCTTCAACAGGAGGCGCAAACTGTTTGTAAGGGATTCCTTTGTGCTTCTTAAAGCATACCAAGGAACAATATGGAATAAGGCATGATGGGCACTTGTACTTTGATTGTGCATCTTTGCATGCTTCACATTGTTTAGAACCAGCGGAATCTTGCAGTATTATTTGAGCTGTTGACTGCAGTTTTAAATACCCGCAACAGTAACCCAAGCCCAATTTTTGAGTTTTGCTACATCTTTTGCCTCTAATTCTTGGTGATCAGTTCTTTGATTGGAGAAAGATGTGTTTAGATGTTGTTTTTGCTATAACTTGGTGTATGGATTGTATTGTTGAGGTGATAGGTGTTAGGAATATGTATGTCATAGGGGCCATTATTGCATGATATAGTGGATGATTAGACATATATATAGAGGACTTTCTTACTCGACATTATAGTATGCTACCTGGTTGTCTTTATCTTAACATGTTCGCCGATATTATTATACTGTCTCTCATATACATGTTGACAAAGCCCATAAGATGTTGGCTTGACTACCATGACTATGATGCAGATCATACTACTGGGACCTGGGTAGTCCACAAGCACATTCTTCAATTGTTCCTAGTCGAAGGAATTTTGAGACAGGGTATCGATATTCCAGAGTAGACTAGTGTGTACGTTTCTTGACCATGTACACATGTGCTCATTAGAGAATGGGTACACTGAACAGGACTCGTCGAGAATTCCTAGATGGTACTATACCTATCGTCAGATAACAGCTCTCTGGTGACACTGGTACAAATTAGTCTGTAGACCCGAGATTGTCATAGAGTCTTGTGTGGTTCGCACTGTGCTTTGATTTCCTCCCTACCACGGCTCAAATGAGTCGTGTAAACAGGTGGATTTTGGGTACAGTCCCGAGTCATATGGAGTCAATGAGCGATATGAGGGGTTTCGTCTCACCCGGTATAGCGAGTTGATGTTGCGCTATACTCGATTGGCTATAATAGGAAGTCCCTGACCAGGGCTGTTGATGAGATTTACTGGTAAGTGTTATCAGTAGTTTCTCGTACCGTTATAGGCCACACATCGGCATGACTTATCAAGTTATTGGGGTCTGATGATTCCACCCCCAGACTCGATATGCGACATATCAGACGAAAAGACCGGACTGTATGGTAAGTGTTACTTATAGGCTTCATGGGAATTTGGACAAGCTTGCCTGTTGATCTTTTATTCGCTCAATACCTGGGTAGCCGTTACGTCCAGCCAGTACCGCTGACGGCTTGTGGGTAACTGATGTGATCATTACCTACTGCTGGCGTATTGACGAGTCTTTAGAGTCCAACACAGAAGTTTTCTAGTTCAAGCGAAACGAAGTAGGGCACATATGCTGATATGTGCGGGGGGCCTGATTAAATACGAGTATGAGATATCGTATTCTAATCTGGCGGTTATTTGTTATCGGTCAGGTTATATGTGATATAACCGAATTATCGAATCAAGTGTTGATTTGATAATGCGATATACAGATAAATGATATTAGTCAGTTATATGTGATATAGCCGGATTATTGAATCAAGTGTTGATTTAATAATATGATATATATTTATATTTGATATAATTATATATTAACTAATATTAAGCTCACTAATTATTCTTCATAATATATATATATATTATGAAGCATGGCATGGATTTTCAATTTTTTAGAAAATAGAAAATGAGGTGGAAAAATGAGGAGACTTTTGTGCCATGGTGTAAAGCATGGCTTGATGAATTTTTTACTTCATCATCCTACACTATTGAAGCATGATTACAATTCTATATTGATGGATATTGGTTGCTTTAATAATGTGGGGGTATTAAGTCATTCTTTACTTGGTTCATTTTTCACCTTAGCCATTTACTTGAGCTCATGTGATGAGTTCTTCTCTCTAGCTCTCTTCATCTTCCTCCTCACCTCCTCCAAGCTCAATCTCTCATATGAGTTGTGAAATCTTGAGCTTGTGAGAACCCTAGTGAGCAAACAAAACCCTTACTTCACCATTCTACACTAGATTAACACTTTGGTGTAGTGTGTTTACTTCATTAAAGAGTTTAGTGAAGAGGTAGTTTGGATTAGCGGACTTCGGGTGGATCATTTTCGGCACGAAGGTCATTGAAGCAAGTTCGTTCAACGTTCAAGTGGAGCCTAGTGGAGTCGCGTGGACTACAACCCGGAGCTTTAGAAGAGAAGGACACGGTCTACAAAGGTTGTAGCCTCTTTCTCTTAGTGTAAAGTTTTGTTATATCATGTTAAACCCTAATCATCTAGTTTCGTGTTAATTAGCACCCAATTTTTTTTAAATGGCATGTTTGATGCTAGTAAAACCCAGCGATGGTGCTAACAAACACTTTCATGGTAACAGAGCCAAAGTTAGAAGATTATAGGATATAGTTAGAATTACGAAAACGAAACAATTCCGAAACCGAAACCTAAAACATCAAGTTTCTGTCGATTTCAAAATGGTCTCTGAAATTTTTTTAAACAAGTGCAGAATATTGTATAAGATATAACAAGAACACCATAGAAATTCGAGACCAAAATGACAAAATCGACCCGGCGAGATTGCCAATATGGCCGGCATCGCCGGTTCCCCATCATTGTTTTGGCCTCGATTTTGTTTGGTGTTCTGGTGTGTTACGTTTAGGGTTTCATGTTTATGTTTGATTAGCCCAGTTTGCATATGATATTGACAATTCTATTGGGGCTATTCAGAGTGTTTCGTAGTCGTAATTTTACATCGTTTCGGGTTTAAATTTTATATGTGATACAATAGTTAGAATCCACATTAAATTAGTTTTGTGAAAACTTATTTGTTTGTAAATCTAGCATGTTAGCCTCTATTGATCGATTGCCACGAAGTTTCGATTCGGATCGAAACTCCGTCGCAATCGCGTATCGTACGCAAATACTTGCCAGATAACTTTACTAGGTAGCCACGTCCCATAGCCCCGACCAAGTGACTTTAAGAGAACCCCGTTGCCAAAAGCATCCACTCGGGTGCTCGCGGCCACGGTGTTCCGCCTAAGTGTTAGTGTATATGCCCTAGAGGCCATTACTGTATCATACTGGTTTGTATATTACTTAATGGATGCTTGGGATATTCACCTTGTATATACAATCTTGCTCAAAATAGTAGTATGCTACTTGGTTTGTTTCTACTTCAATGTGTACATGTGTTTATTTTTGTATATCGCCTATACACATTAGTAGAGCCCTTAGGATCTTTGCTTGATTACCAGCGATGTGATGGCCGTCACACTAGTGGGGCTGGGTAATCTATAAGCACATCCTTATGCAGGTCCCTGGTCGCAGGACTATCGAGACAGGGCATCGATACTCCGGAGTAGACCAGCGCATGCGCTTCTCATCCCAGTGTGGGAGACGGTCTGTCCCACAGCCGTCAGTACGTCGTACTTGAGATAGTATGCGGGTGCTCGTTAGGTTACGGGTACACTGGACATGACTCGTCGGGAACTGACTAGTTGGTATTATACCTATCGTCAGTTATCAGTTCCCAGGTGACATGAGTACAGCTTAGTCCGCTGACTTGACACTGTCACTTCGCCTCGAGTGTGTTCCCACTGTACTTTGATCACTACCCTACCATGGCTCAAAGGAGTCGTGCAAACAGGTAGTGGTTGGGTGCAGTCCCGAAGCACTTGGAGGCAGTGACGGTTAGACAGGATTCGTCTCTTCCGGTATTGGGGGTTGACATCGCGCTGTGTCTAGAAGAGCCATTACACGAGTAGTCCCTGGCCAGGGCAAACGAGATATACTGGTAGGTTTCCAGTGTTATCTCAGGGTGTTTTGGGCTTCGCTCCGGCACGACTTGTACCGCTATTGGGGGACTGACGTTTACCGCCCCCTAGGCCCGCCATGCGATGTATCAGACGAACAGACCGGACTGTATGGAGAATGTCACACTCAAGCTCAGTAGGAGTTCAGATGGGTTTCGCCTCGTCGGTCTTCTTGTCGGCATTACCTGGGGACCGTTACGCACAGCTAGTGCCACTTGCGGTCTGTGGTTAAACCCACTGCCAGCGTAGTGTCGAGTCTTTAGAGTCCCACACAGAAAGCTTTTCGCCTTTAGGCAAAAGAGTAGAGGTCGCATGGTATTGCGACAGGTCGTATGGTTTTGCGACAGGGTTCGGTCATATCCGTGCACTTGTGCGCGTACAGTGTCCGGACAGTTTACACTAGCGGGCTTTGGTTTAAGCCAGATCCTAGTGTACCTTATGGGATTGGATTTATCCAGTTTGCATTCGTGTTCCTCGGAACGCGGATGCGGGTGTGTATGCACAGTTGACAGGGAGACAGAGGCAGTGGATTATCATTAGGGTTGTTGACAGTTGACCGTTGACTATTTGACTTTTTGCTCAACCCTAATGAGAATATGATATGTGATTAACTATTATATTAATTAAGTATTATGGTGATATGGTTGTTGTCTTTGTTGACTTGTTGACTTTTGTTGACTTGTTGACTTTGTTGACTTGTTGACTTTTGTTGACTTGTTGACCGGTTGACTAGGCTTGACTAGTTGACCATCATGATAACCATAGCCATCATTTCATGGCAAAGACTTTTGTTTGCTTGCTCATTTGTGCAAAATGAGTGCATGAAATGATATGGTTATGGTTGCTTCAACCATCACATAAGACTTTTGTTAGTATGATGAGTTATGATTGCTTTGGATTATGAGAGGGTGAAAGACAAAAGAGAGCCTCATTCTTTCTTGCTCATTCTCTCTCTTGTTCTTGAGCTCTCCTTTTGCTCTCACCCTCTTGCTCATTTTCCCTCTCTTTAATCTATGGTTCTCTTGTCTCATGAGTTGAGAATCAAGAACCATAGATAAAATCCCATTCTAATTCTTCTCTACTCATTCTAGTTCACTAGGTTTAGCAAACCAAGTGAACTAGTTTCTTCAAAGAACGAAGAAGGAGCTAAAGGTTGGAGCTTTCAGGTGGATCTATCTTCGGCGTACGGAGACGACGAGAAGAAGCCATTCCGGACCACCATCGGAGCTTGAAGACGAAGGAGTTCAAGACAAGCAAGGTATAACCCCCTAACCGAGTAGCTAGAAACTCGTAGTTAGGTTGCTAGATAGATGTTTAACCAAGATCCGGGTTTTAGGTCCATGTTACCACCTCCGTAAAAATCGTTTTTTACCAAATTCCGCATTCCCGAAAGTACCGGGAGAGGTAGCATGGACTTACAGTGGTATCAGAGCCTAGTTAAACTCTATCTAACATGTTAGCAATTAACTAGAAGATCGATCAAAGAAAAAGTCCCGAAAACAAACCCCAAAAATTCGAGTTTCTGTCGATTTTTCTACTGTTCAAAAGTTGATTATTTTAACACCTAAAATCGGCTCAGGGTTTTTTATTGCTACTGTAGAAAAATCACCAGGTGATTCCCCTAAACGAGCGCGGAAACGCGGCAATAGCTTGCTATTGCCGCGGTTCCGCGGCCTCCTTGCCCCCTCTCTGGTTTATTTTTGCTACAGTATGCTTCTGGGGGTATTTTGGGAATTTTGGTACATATATTTTCAACCCAGATTTTCCAGAACGAAAATTTTATTTTGGGGTCCCGAAAATCCGTATTTTTGATCGAACTTCTAAAAGACTTTAGCTAACGGGTTTTTCTGTTATGTGATATTTGTATTGAACGTCTACTAATCGCTATATGTCGATTAGTGGGGGTTATACAAATCTGTGATCTGTAATGTTGCTGGAATGTGGATATGAATATGTTGGATTGTCGCGGGTGAATAGCCGGGGGTTGTGAGACGAGAGTTTTCTTTTCTTTCAATTCATGTAAATTTGTAAATTGATGTAATAATTATTTGTATGGCCGCACAACCGGGTCGGGGTTGTAGCCGTCATTGTATAATTTCTTTTTACTGTTTTTGCTCCTAGGATAGACCCATGGAGGGGGTGCACAAACTACCGGGTATGCCAAAGTGTCGAGTGGCCTACTCATGGAGATGAGGGAGGTTGCTACGCTTCGGGTACTTGGCGGGTAGTTTGCCGCACCCGTAGGGGTCTTGGGTGGGGTTTTGGCTATTCACCGCGACCGTGTAATTTGTCTTTCGTTACAGGCTCGTACGAATTACAGATTCCTAGTATATCCAATGTATTCATCTGTGATCTGAAATGTTTATCATTGCAGTATATCTATATATGATATTATTTAGGCGTTGCTTATGTTTTACAGACGCGCTAGCCCAGCCCCCGCTCTGTCGTTAGTTAAGTAACCTAACGGGTAATGACGGGGCCCCGTGGCGAATGCGAATGGCATAAGCGTACGTCATATTTTGGTTGTTTTCTGCAATGGTGGGATTAAATGATGGGACGCATTAAAAGAACTAATGCAAGAATATCACGCATTAAAAGAACTAATGCAAGATAATAAACCAAGTTAAAGTCGTTGGAACACTTTCGAAAAACCACTCGGTTCTTTTCAAAAACAACTTTTAAATACGGAGCTTGAGCCACTCCTTTTAAAAGCTATCTCGTTCCATCGACTATATCAAGTTCACTACGTTCACGGTTTTGCCAAAACCATCCGTAGCCCTCCGTCGTTTCACATGAATAGTCAATAGTATTCAAGCTGTGTATGTTGGCCAAAGTCAAGGCACAGTAATTGGTAGCTATTGGGTGTTCATGTGTAGCATAGATAGATGCGTTGGTTTGGGACAGTCGTACTGCCATTTTGGCCAAAGTCAAGGGTAGGTACGGATGGATCCAAATTAACCTGGATAATGACGGGTAGAACTTGACATGTGACTTATGATATTTTGGCCAAAGTCAAGGTCATAAGAGCATGGGGCAAAAATCCACATCGGGAGTTTCATAAGTACTGAAACTTGCTAGATTTGCATACCATTTGGAGTGTGATGATTCTGGTAGGATTCCTTCAGTTTCGTCACGCAATGATATTTGGATCCCGATCCTACTGTGAGTATATACTACTCCTCGGGAAATTTCTCACTTAACGATCAATGCTATAAACCTAGTAGGTGCCTAGAAAGGTGTTAGCGGGGCTACGCCCCCAGGGAAAAGAGGTTCTCTAATTAAGGAACTTCGCGAAAGCGTTGGAAAACCTCCCTCGAAGTACCGACACCGGCCTGGCTGAACGGTTAAGCAAGTATTGTGCGGTGGGATTGATCCCGGCTAATTCTTCCTTTATGGTTTGAGGAGGGATTCGAGAAACAGTGGGAGCCATCCTGTTTAGACAAACTAAAAACCACTCTAAACTTGCAAGAGCATCATGCTGAGTGTTTCTTCTTCTCTCTCCTAATTGCAGCGACCAATCAACATGACTGGACTTAAGTTACTCCTAGATAAAAACAAACTGACAGGGCCAAACTACAAAGATTGGCTCAGGAATGTCAAGATAGCAATCACTTACGACAAGCTGGGGTATCTTCTTACCACCAAAGCTCCCCCTGTCCCTGGTCCAACTTCCAGCGTCGCGGATAAGGAAATCCGCAAGACTTGGGAGATTGATAGCGCGAAGGCCAAATGCCTCCTGCTTGCCTCGATGGACAACGAACATCAGAGGAGGCACGAGAATATGGACATGGAATCCATATTGCTTCATACAAAAGAACTGTATGGAGAGCAATCTCGTATCGCAAGATACGAAGCGTCGAAAAAGTTATTTTCGACAAGAATGGCCGTCGGATCATCAGTAGCCGAGCACGTGCTAAAGATGATCGGCTACATTGAGGAGCTCGCAGACCTAGGGATCACATTGGAGAGTGAGCTATATACGGATATAGTTCTCCAGTCCCTTCCTTCCACTTACGCCCAGTTTATACTGAACTTCAACTTACAAGAAAAAGAGGTTGAACTTTCAGAGCTCCTCAACATGCTGAGGAGCGCAGAGGGCACCCTACAGAAAGGTAGGGATACATCCACTTTGTTTGTAGGAGGATCATCTTCTTCTAGGTCCAAGGCGAAAGCCAAGGGAAAGAAGAAGAAGGCCCCCGCCAAACCAAGGGGCGGTGTTAGTAAAGTGGATACGAAGGGAAAATGTAAAGCAACAAAGATAGCGGGGAAGCTTGTGGATAAGGAAGAATGCTTCTATTGTCATAAGAAAGGACACTGGAAGAATGATTGCAGGGCCTGGAAGGCCAGAGCACAGGAATTGAAGCAGGTTGCAGCTTCAGCTTCAGGTGTGTATGTTATTGAAAACTGTCTTTCAATAAACTCTACTTCCTGGGTATTGGATACCGGATCAGGATCTCATATCTGTAATTCTTTGCAGGCGTTGAGAAACCGTAGGGTTTTGAAAGCAGGTGACATGACCCTCAGAGTTGCGAACGGAGCTAGCATGGACGCTAAAGCCGTGGGGGACTATCACCTGGGAATGTCAGATGGACATGTTTTGGTTTTGCGTAATTGCTTTTTTGTACCCAACGCAACTTGTAATATCATTTCTGTATCTTTAGTTTCTAAAGAAGGTTATGAATTTGCGTTTGTAAGTAATGTTGTAAACATTCACCTTAATCAAGTTTTGATTGGGTCAGGTACATTGAGTAATGGTATATACGTGTTAAACCAACCACAGATTTTTAATGTCCAGAATACACACAAAAGAAAGTCTCCAGAAATAAATCAGACTTTCTTATGGCATTGTAGATTGGGTCACATCAATGAGAGAAGGTTGACGAAGTTACATACAGAAGGGTATTTGAATGCGTTCGAATATCAGTCGTATGCCACTTGTCAATCCTGTCTCAAAGGAAAGATGACAAAGACTCTGTTTACTGGACATGGAGTAAGAGCGAGCGAGCTCTTGGGACTCGTACACAGTGACGTGTGCGGTCCAATGTCTACACATGCCCGAAGCAGACATTCTTACTTCATTACTTTTACGGATGACTTCTCAAGGTACGGTTATGTCTTCTTAATGAAACATAAGTCCGAAGCCTTTGGAAAATTCCAGGAGTATAAGAATGAAGTAGAGAAACAGACCGGCAAAAGTATTAAGATTCTAAGATCGGATCGAGGTGGAGAATACTTAAGTGCCGAGTTCCTGGACTATTTAAAAGAGAACGGAATTCTCTCTCAGCTTACTCCTCCATACACCCCGCAACATAACGGTGTATCGGAGAGACGGAACCGCACCCTATTGGATATGGTACGGTCCATGATGAGTAACGCTGAGTTGCCGCGATCATTCTGGGGATATGCGCTAGAATCAGCCGCATACCTTTTGAACCGAGTTCCCACTAAGACTGTGCCTACTACGCCATTTGAGATGTGGTGTGGGAAGAGACCCCATCTTAATCACATTAAGATATGGGGAAGTCCAGCTTTTGTCAAAAAGCAGCATGCGGACAAGCTCGAGGCACGCTCAGTACTGTGCAAGTTTGTGGGATACCCAAAGAACACCAGGGGGTATCTTTTCTACTACGCAGAGGAACAAAAAGTCTTTGTTTCTCGTAATGCCCACTTTCTAGAACACCAGTTCTTGGAAAAGGAAAATAGTGGGAGCGCAGTGGAACTGGAAGAAATTCCAGAACCACAGACTATTACTGAAAGGTTAGTGGAACCAGAGGGTTCAACAGAACAGGACATTCCTACGCCGCTCCGCAAGAGTAGTAGGCAGTCTCATCCGCCCGAGAGATACTGCGGTTTTCTCATAGACGGGGATAGAGAGGATTGCATCATAGATTATGATGAGCCTACTAGCTTCCAGCAGGCCGTTCAGAGCGTTGACTCAGTGAAATGGCTGGATGCAATGTGGACCGAAATGGAGTCCATGTACACCAACAAGGTATGGACGTTGGACATTGCTCCAGACGGGGTAAAACCCGTAGGATGCAAGTGGATCTTCAAAAGGAAGATTGGTGTAGATGGACAGGTTGAGACCTATAAAGCTAGGCTGGTAGCAAAGGGTTTTCGTCAAAGACCTGGCTTGGACTATGACGAAACCTTTTCTCCAGTAGCCATGCTGAAATCCATTCGGATCCTTCTTGCCATTGCTGCCTTCCACGATTATGAGATCTGGCAAATGGACGTAAAGACAGCTTTTCTAAATGGAAATTTAGAGGAGTGTGTCTATATGGACCAACCAGAGGGTTTCATTCAGAGTGGGAGCAGCGGAAAGGTGTGCAAGTTGCTTAAGTCCATCTATGGACTAAAGCAGGCATCGCGGAGTTGGAACATCTGCTTTGATGAGACGGTCAAAGAATTTGGCTTTATCAAAAATCCAGATGAACCATGCATCTATAGTAGATTTGTAGCGAGAACTGTAGTATTCCTCGTTTTATACGTGGATGACATTCTCTTAATAGGAAATGACATTCCTATGCTACAATCTGTCAAGGGGTTCTTGTCACACAGGTTCTCCATGAAAGACCTGGGTGATGCCTCATACATTCTGGGTATCCGGATCTACCGTGACAGATCCAAGAGGATATTAGGACTTTCTCAGTCCAGGTACATCGACACCGTGCTGAAAAGATTCAGTATGGAAGATTCCAAGTGCGGTAACCTGCCGGCTTGTCACGGGATCACCCTCTCTAAAGAGATGTCTCCCAAGACTGATTTGGAGAGGGATCGCATGTCTATTATACCCTACGCTTCTGCGGTAGGCTCTATAATGTATGCGATGTTGTGTACCAGACCGGATGTAGCTTATGCACTGAGTGTGGTAAGCCGGTATCAGTCAAACCCTGGGGAGAAACACTGGATAGCGGTAAAGAACATTCTCAAGTACCTGAGAAGGACTAAGGAGATGTTCTTGGTGTATGGCGGAAAAGACCTCCAGATCGAGGCCTTTGCTGACTCCAGCTTCCAGAGTGACAAGGATGATTCCAAGTCCATGTCGGGTTTTGTCTTTACCCTCAATGGAGGGGCGGTGTGTTGGAAGAGTTCCAAACAGGAAACCGTTGCAGACTCGACGATGGAAGCGGAATACATCGCTGCATCTGATGCCGCAAAAGAAGCTGTCTGGATGAGGAAGTTCTTGAAAGAACTTCAGGTGGTTCCGTCCATTGTTGATCCAATACCTCTGTATTGCGACAACAACGGGGCTATAGCTTTAGCGAAGGAACCCAGGTCCCATCAGAGATCCAGACACATCTTGAGGCGGTATCACCTGATCAGGGAGATCATGGATCGCCAGGAGATCGAGGTTCGGAGAGTCGCTTCAGAAGATAACACTGCAGATCCATTCACCAAGGCCCTGCCCCAGACTCAGTTCGAGCGGCTGATCGAGATGATAGGTCTTCGATACGCCAGTACATGGCCTTAGTGCAAGTGGGAGATTGTTAGTGTATATGCCCTAGAGGCCATTACTGTATCATACTGGTTTGTATATTACTTAATGGATGCTTGGGATATTCACCTTGTATATACAATCTTGCTCAAAATAGTAGTATGCTACTTGGTTTGTTTCTACTTCAATGTGTACATGTGTTTATTTTTGTATATCGCCTATACACATTAGTAGAGCCCTTAGGATCTTTGCTTGATTACCAGCGATGTGATGGCCGTCACACTAGTGGGGCTGGGTAATCTATAAGCACATCCTTATGCAGGTCCCTGGTCGCAGGACTATCGAGACAGGGCATCGATACTCCGGAGTAGACCAGCGCATGCGCTTCTCATCCCAGTGTGGGAGACGGTCTGTCCCACAGCCGTCAGTACGTCGTACTTGAGATAGTATGCGGGTGCTCGTTAGGTTACGGGTACACTGGACAGGACTCGTCGGGAACTGACTAGTTGGTATTATACCTATCGTCAGTTATCAGTTCCCAGGTGACATGAGTACAGCTTAGTCCGCTGACTTGACACTGTCACTTCGCCTCGAGTGTGTTCCCACTGTACTTTGATCACTACCCTACCACGGCTCAAAGGAGTCGTGCAAACAGGTAGTGGTTGGGTGCAGTCCCGAAGCACTTGGAGGCAGTGACGGTTAGACAGGATTCGTCTCTTCCGGTATTGGGGGTTGACATCGCGCTGTGTCTAGGAGAGCCATTACACGAGTAGTCCCTGGCCAGGGCAAACGAGATATACTGGTAGGTTTCCAGTGTTATCTCAGGGTGTTTTGGGCTTCGCTCCGGCACGACTTGTACCGCTATTGGGGGACTGACGTTTACCGCCCCCTAGGCCCGCCATGCGATGTATCAGACGAACAGACCGGACTGTATGGAGAATGTCACACTCAGGCTCAGTAGGAGTTCAGATGGGTTTCGCCTCGTCGGTCTTCTTGTCGGCATTACCTGGGGACCGTTACGCACAGCTAGTGCCGCTTGCGGTCTGTGGTTAAACCCACTGCCAGCGTAGTGTCGAGTCTTTAGAGTCCCACACAGAAAGCTTTTCGCCTTTAGGCAAAAGAGTAGAGGTCGCATGGTATTGCGACAGGTCGTATGGTTTTGCGACAGGGTTCGGTCACATCCGTGCACTTGTGCGCGTACAGTGTCCGGACAGTTTACACTAGCGGGCTTTGGTTTAAGCCAGATCCTAGTGTACCTTATGGGATTGGATTTATCCAGTTTGCATTCGTGTTCCTCGGAACGCGGATGCGGGTGTGTATGCACAGTTGACAGGGAGACAGAGGCAGTGGATTCTCATTAGGGTTGTTGACAGTTGACCGTTGACTATTTGACTTTTTGCTCAACCCTAATGAGAATATGATATGTGATTAACTATTATATTAATTAAGTATTATGGTGATATGGTTGTTGTCTTTGTTGACTTGTTGACTTTGTTGACTTGTTGACTTTTGTTGACTTGTTGACCGGTTGACTAGGCTTGACTAGTTGACCATCATGATAACCATAGCCATCATTTCATGGCAAAGACTTTTGTTTGCTTGCTCATTTGTGCAAAATGAGTGCATGAAATGATATGGTTATGGTTGCTTCAACCATCACATAAGACTTTTGTTAGTATGATGAGTTATGATTGCTTTGGATTATGAGAGGGTGAAAGACAAAAGAGAGCCTCATTCTTTCTTGCTCATTCTCTCTCTTGTTCTTGAGCTCTCTTTTTGCTCTCACCCTCTTGCTCATTTTCCCTCTCTTTAATCTATGGTTCTCTTGTCTCATGAGTTGAGAATCAAGAACCATAGATAAAATCCCATTCTAATTCTTCTCTACTCATTCTAGTTCACTAGGTTTAGCAAACCAAGTGAACTAGTTTCTTCAAAGAACGAAGAAGGAGCTAAAGGTTGGAGCTTTCAGGTGGATCTATCTTCGGCGTACGGAGACGACGAGAAGAAGCCATTCCGGACCACCATCGGAGCTTGAAGACGAAGGAGTTCAAGACAAGCAAGGTATAACCCCCTAACCGAGTAGCTAGAAACTCGTAGTTAGGTTGCTAGATAGATGTTTAACCAAGATCCGGGTTTTAGGTCCATGTTACCACCTCCGTAAAAATCGTTTTTTACCAAATTCCGCATTCCCGAAAGTACCGGGAGAGGTAGCATGGACTTACACTAAGTGCACTTGGTCGACGGTATCGGGGGTGCGGCCATCTACTAAAGTTCCCGACGAGTATTCGATCGTGTAGTCAGGACTCTTGTTGAATTACCCGACTAAGTTTTTGAGAAGTGTTTTCGATATGAGACTAAAATGGAAGGTTTATAGGGTTAGGCATAAAATTTGGAATATGAGATATTCTGGGTTTATGATATCTAAGGAAATGCGGGTTCTAATTATTGTAGTTTTTCATTTCTTTTCTGCGACCGTAAGTGTAATATGTGGGGTATCCCAAATCTCGTTGCTATATGTCAACGACATTCGGGATACGCATATTTACTTACGTTGATGACATGTGATGTTATGTGTTGCTGTGATATGTTATATTGGATCGTCGTGATTGAATAGCCGGGTTTTTTTTTATGTGAGATGAGAGTTTTTCAATTTTCATTCATATAAAAATTGTATGTAATATTCTTTTATTGGGACACTTTCGGGTTGAGGATGATGTCACCATTGATATATATTATTTACTTTTCCGTATTAGGATAGACCCAAGGCAGGGAGCACAAGTAACCAGTTTCTGGAGTCCAGTGGGAGACCATCTCGAGAAGTCGAGACCGGGTCTCCTAACTCTAGAATTGGCAGGGTTGCTTGCCGCTCTCGTAAAGGTTTAGGGATGTAGGTTTGGCTATTCATCACAACCGTGGAATCCGTGTTTTTCATTATTGGCTTAATTTAAAACACGGACCTCCTAGTATATCCGGACAAGCTCGTGACAAGGTCTTTTTTGTGCAAGTTTGTGGGATATCCAAAGGATTCATATGGATATATTTTCTACCATATCGAGGAACAAAAAGTGTTTGTTTCTTAACATACCACCTTTTTAGAAAAGGAATTTCTTGTGAAAGAAATTAGTGGTAATGAGGTAGAACTGAAAGAAGTTCCAGCAACACAAACTATAACTAACAATTTGGTGGAATCGGAGGATTCAATAGTCCCCGATGAATCTCAGCCACTCCGCAGATCTGGTAGGGTTCCTCATCTACCTGAGAGATACTACGGTTTTCTCATAGATGGTGGGAGCGAGGATTGCATCATGGAAGATGATGACCCAACTAGTTTCGAGCAAGCCATCACAAGTGGAGACTCTGTGAAATGGCTGGATGCTATGCAATCTGAGATGGAATCCATGTACACTAACAAAGTATGGACTTTGAAAGTTGCTCTTGATGGGATAAAACCCACCGGGAGCAAGTGGATTTTTAAGAAGAAACTTGGTGTAGATGGAAAAGTTGAGACTTTCAAAGCTAGACTTGTAGCAAAAGGTTTTCGTTAACGACCAGGTGTCGACTATGATGGAACCTTTTCTCCTGTCACTATGCATAAGTCCATCATAATCCTACTTGTCGTTGCTGCATACCATGACTATGAAATCTGGCAGATTAATGTCAAGACCGCTTTTCTAAATGGTGATTTAGAATAGAGCGTGTACATGACACAGTCAGAGGGCTTCGTAAACAGCGGAAGCAGCGGAAGCGTGTGCAATCTGCTTAAATCAATTTACGGATTAAAACAGGTATCGCGGAGCTGGAACATCTGTTTTGATGAAGCTATCAAAGAGTTTGACTTCATCAAAAATGTAGATGAACCATGTATATACAAGAAGGTTGTAGAGAGTAAGGTTGTCTTCCTCATATTGTACGTGGATGGCATACTCTTGATAGGAAATGATGTACGATGTTCCTGTGCTACATTCGGTCAAGCTCTTCTTATCACACAAGTTCTTCATGAAAGATCTAGGTGATGCCTCATACATCTTGAGGATAAAGATCTATAGAGATAGATCTAGACGGATGTTGGGATTGTCCCATTCCAGGTACATAGACACCATACTAAAGAGATTTGGTATGGAATATTCTAAGCGTGGACATTTACCTGCTTGTTCAGGAATTACTCTGTTGAGTTATGCCAGCGCCCCGACCATCATTCCGTGGCCAAATGCGGAACAAAAATTTATGAAAACCGGCGCTACCACAACCCGATGCCCCGGATCGATCCATAAGCCTTAGATAACAAAACATGAAAGACATTTCATTCGAGTGAACCGAAAAATCAATCATCAAAATCATGAATAACTTCCGTTTGACTTTTTGTTCCCTCTACCCCACCCCTATTTGTCTCGAGCTTGTTTTGCATATGAGCTAAACTAAAGGTTAGAAAGATTATACCAAAAGAACCAATTCCTTCGGTCTTCCATCTTCCTCCTTAGCTCTTTGAGGCATGCTCGAACGAACATGGCCGCCGGTCTCCCTTCGTCGAAGACGATCCACCCGAGAGATGTAGTAATGGCTCTAGCTTCACATCAAGGATGCAAGTGAAGCAACTAAGGTTTCTAGGTTGCTAATCTAGAAAGCCTAGGATGTAGTGAATGTTCTAAAGTGTTTGGCTATCTCATCTCACATCCTCTCATGATTCTCAACACATGAGAGGGTTGAGAGGAGGTGATAGATGAAGGTGGAGGAAACCATGAAAATCAAGAGAGGAGTGAAGAACAAATGGTGAGGAGAGCTCAAAACTCAAGTGAAGAAAATAATGAACCATCCTTGGAGAGAGAAAATCCAATACTTGGTTTTGTAAAACCATTCTTTTTAATTTTAAAACGGTACCATACTTGAATAGTATGCACAGATGAATTAACAATTCATTTGTGCACACTATGCAAGCATGGCCCTCTCCATACTCCCCTCAAATCATTTCCACCTCATTATCCATTTAAATAAATGGTAAATCCAAAATGAGGTGTCCACCTTCTAGAATGTTATCTGTAAAAAATACGGATTACATTCTACTGTAATATATACCTGTATTCGTGCCGAAATACGAATACCCAAAGAGATAGAATAACACAAAGAACATAATATTAGAATATACATATTGAAATATATATATGTAAATTATTAAATCAACACCTGATTTAATAATCCGGCTTAAACCCGAGCCGGCTAGTATTATCAACTGTCCGATCGAAAGTCCGGGTACATAGTACAATCAATTGATCGAAACCTTGCACTATCCAATACGGCTACTACATCATTTCGCCAGAACCAGGAAAACCCTCTGTGTGGGACTCTAAAGACTCGTCAATACGCTGGAAGTGGGTTTAACTACAAGCACGTCAGCGACACTAGTTGTACTTAATGGTTACCCAGGTATTGAGCGAAAGGAAGGCCGATGAACAAACTCATCCAAACCCCTACTGAACCTGTCCGGGACAATCCCCATACAGTCCGGTCTGTTCATCTAAGAGTATCGCATATAGAGTCTAGGGGGTGGATTAAAGTCAGACGCCTAATAACGTGATAATTCGTGTCGGTATGAAGCCCATCACCCAATGAGAAACTACTGATCCAAATCAGTAATTCTCGTCCACCTCGGCCGAGGATTTCTGGTGATGGCCACCCGTGCACAACACGATATCAACCCCCAATACCGGGAGAGACTAATCCCCAACGATCCGCTCACTGCCTCCATGTGGCTCGGGACTGTACCCAACTAAAACCTGTTTGCACGACTCCTTTGAGCCGTGGTAGGGTAGTAATCAAAGCACAGTGGGAACTCACACGAGACAAATGACGATCTCAGGTCGACAGACTAACCTGTACTCATGTCACTTGGGAACTGCTATCTGACAATAGGTATAATACCAACTAGCATGTTCCCGGCGAGTCCGTCCAGTGTACTCATAACCCATGAGCACCTGTATACTATCTTAGGTGACTAACTGACACCAATGGCTTGTGAGATCGGCCACCGCCCATCGTCGGGGTCTCGATAAGTACACACTAGTCTACTCCGGAGTATCGATGCTCAGTCTCGATACTCCCACGACTAAGGACATTTAAGGAAGTGCTTATAGACCACCCAGCTCCCAGGTATATGATCGCCATCATAATACTGGTAGTCAAGCAAGAATCCTATGGGCTCTATCAATATGTAATAGTGATCTGTAATGCCACCTAATGCTATACATGATGATAAAGACAAACCATATAGCATACTATCATCTTGAGTAAGATTGTTCTCCCCATATAGGTCATCCCTCAATCATCAGAATCGCGCGCCTGCGATTCAATAATTGACTTGAGGGTACTATAGCCAGCAATCTCCCACTTGCACTTAAGGCTAATTATTGCGGTGTCGCACACTCACAGCCTGTATTATACCGAACACCCAACTTCTCTACTAACCAGTTTCGCAAAGCCCGTTTGCGAAACTATCGCGTTCGAGAAATAGCCTCAGTGAGTGGATCCGCTCCAATATTTCTTTTTGTATCTCTCTATATCTCAACTTCGCGGAGAATAATCATCTCCCGAAATGAGCAATACCTGTCTTAGAATTTGTCTGGATATCTGATGGGACCCAGCTCACAAATGAACTCCAAATCCAACAAACTCCTTTGACTGTATCATCCACTGAATTTAATCAGTATCCTGCACCATACCTGTCTCAGTATCCCCTTGGACCACCCGTCCAACATACTGCCCCTCAAAAGAGGGAAAACTATAACTCAGACAGCCACTCTGTCATCCTGGTCACCTTAGAAGCCTGAAATGATAACCGTCTCCCGAAGGAGGCTGCCGTTACCATATCCCAAGAACATCCACTTACGTTCAAAACTGCTTCCGAACGTTTCTCCAAGATTGGATCAATATAAAAACTTATTGCAACCAGTGCAAAAGCAATATCTGGTGTGGTATTTGACATGTCATGATTAACTCAATTGCCTAAGCAAGTGTTATGCCAATCATTCAAATCCCACTCCTCATCAGTCTAGAAGACATCTCTTTAGAGAGGCTGAATCCATTACCTGCGGGTATACCACTACGCCAGGAGTCGTCCATTCTAAAACACTTTAGAATAGTGTCAAAGTACCCAAATTGGGACACTTCCCAAATCTAGATCTAAAACCATAGATCTAGTGACCAGAAAACCTGATATTTTATCTAGATCCTATATGGAGAAACACATTGTGACAATCACAGTATAACCAATCGTAGTATAGGAAGATCTCTTCCTATTGAGTGCATGTCATCCAAATACCAGGACATCACTCCCTACAACCTTCTTACTAGATCCATCTGTTATTCTGATGAAGTCAAACTCTATGACTATCACATCAGAAAATAGATGATCTATCTCCGCTATATCTGCTTTAGTTTATAAATAGACATAAGCTATCTGCCCACTATGCTTCCGCTGCTCCTACTGACTGCAACAAGCCTCTGGCAGAATCATATACACATGCACTTCTAAAGCTGGTTTAGAACGACGTTATACTCATCCTCCTGCCGGGACTCATAGACTAGAACAGCAGTAATGACAAGTTTGGGTAAACAAGAACCTTCCTGTCACCGCCTCTGAGAAGACCGAAGTACCTCTCGGGTGCCTGAGGTTACCCACCAAATCTGCGGAGTGGCTAATGGAATGTCGAATCCAATTGAATCTTTAGGTTCCTCTAAATTATCTATAATCGTTTGTGGTTCTGGAATCACTTCCAGTTCTACCATACTCCTACTAATGTTTTCTAAAAAGAATCCATTTTACTAAAATTGGTGGCGAGTCAATGACAATATAACTATTGATCTTCCAAATGGTAGAATGTTAACCCTCGTCAAAGCCCGGGATAACTCACAAACTGCCATTACTAAAACGCGCCTCGAGTTTATCCAGAGTCTGGTTTTAAGTATAAGCCGGACAACTCCATATACCTTAACATCGTTAAGATATGAATCCATTATATATCCACTATAGAAATAAAAGGCACTAATTTAGTTGGAACCAGATTCAAAGATCAAGCAGCTGTTTCCAGTGCATATCAACTAAATGGAAGGAGGCCAAGCAGCATTACTCATCCAGGAGTGCATCCACATATGAGTAACCTGAAAGAGAAGCAAGTTCTCAAAAACCATTACTTACGACGGAATACCTAGCATAATTATCTACATCTTCGACCATTTTGAAGAATCCTGATACTTTGTAACAAATGGTTCTCTACTTTATTCTTATACCTATAACTTCTCAATATCTGGAACTTGCATTTCAACGAAATACGTGTCTAGAACTGGAGAAGTCATGAGTAAACAGAATATAGTATGAGTACCAACCCCTTTGTCCTAATGGACACTGGACAACATACAATACTTTGTACAAGTCCCCTGAGTTCGATAACTCAAACCCTGTTCGTCGTAAGTTGAAAACAATATTATGGTTAAGAAGAATTACACCGCTGATGAATGCACCTTACCTAATCACCAACTGATATAGGTAAATGTCATAAACATAATTTCAAAATGTTATATCTCACTTTATAAAATAAACGTTCAGATATATCAGTTTGAAACTGGTGCATAACTATGGATATTCAAAACCAAAAAATTTGTCGTCAGGCAAAACCCAGGTGATTTCCTCAAATATCACCAATTACAACGAATTCCGATATAATGAGGATATAATCACCTAATTTCCATTATTCTACTCCCACTCATCATCTGTAACATTATACAGATGTGAGAATCAAAGCTGGTAAATACATGTCCTGGAATTAGAATCTAATTGGGAAAACAGTTTTCGATTAATACCGTACAGTGAAACTGAAACATGAAAATGTTTCGAAGGGGTATCCAGGTATTCCTAGTAATGCCTCTTCCACTATCCAGATTCATGACAATAATAGTATATTTCCTTGCCATCTCTCCAATCCTTTTATTTGTCTTTACTTATTACCTTATGTACACCACCTTTAGGCTAAATGGTTTTCTTCCTCCCTACCTTTCGGCACCAGCCTATGGTTCGGAAGAAGACTATCCAATAAGCGTAATAGGTGTACCCTCCTAATCCTAGGAGCCCTCGCAACCTGAAAGAAGGTAAAAATAAAAGACAACCCAAATAATCATATTCTATTTCTCCTGAACCGAAAACCATCCTCGAATTGGAACAAGTTCCTTCGAGTTCGTATGTAACTATACGATGGCATATCCAATAAATGTGGATCTTCGTAGTGATACAGAATGTTCCGGAGAAAATCAAAGGGTAAAGTAGGAGTGGCGATGAAATACGCGGTTTTGTCGTGAATGATAGCAGTCGCAATTTCCTTTGCCCTTTTTCTAATCCCTTTATATGTCTTTACTTATTACCTTCTGTACACCACACTTAAGCTATTTGGTTTCTTCATTCCCAACCTTTCGGCACCTTCCTATGGTTTGGAAGAAGACTATCCAATGAGCGCAATGGGTGTACTCTCCTAATACCAGGAGCTCTTGCAACCTGAGAGAAGGTAAAGGGAAAAGACAACTGAATAGTCCTATTCTATTTCTCCAGAACCAGAAACCATCCTCGAGCTGAAACAAGTTTCATCGAGTTCGTATATAACTATACGATGGCATATCCAATAAATGTGGATCTTCATAGTGATACAGAATGTTCCGGAGAAATACAAAGGGAAAGTAGGAGTTGCAATGAGTTATGCGACTATGACAATCCAAAAGCTAAAGTGTTTTAAGAAGGTTCGGTTAACTTGGTTCATGAGTTTTAGTCTAGGGTCCGGTCATGGTCGCTGCCAAAGAGAGAGAGAAAAGAAACACTCAGCGTGCACTCTAACCTAGATCAGAATGGTTAATCACTTTATCTAATCAGGATGTCTCCCACTGTTTCCTCGAATTCTCCTTCAAATCCTAAAAGGAGAATTAGTCGGGATCATCTAAAATCACCCAAGGAGTAACACTTACTCATCAGCGGGAATCGGGATCCAACTATCATCGCATAATAATTTGATGGAATCCACTCAAGTCACCACACTCCAGGAGGTATGCACATGCCTGGCAAGTTTCCTGTATGTTTGAAACACCCGATGTGTGTTTTTACCCCTAGGACCCAAGTGATCTTGACAATACCAACATATCAAAGAGTCCTAGTCAAGTTCAACCCGTCATTATCTTGATTGCGTTAAACCCACCCGTATGATTCCTTGACAATGCCAACATAACCGTACGACTGTCCTAACCAATCCACATATCCATGCGACAGAAAAGCATTACAGAGCCGCCAAACACTATGCATCGGCAATGCACGACATACGTAACACGAATACTAAGCAATACTAATCTGAAATGACGGAGGGCTAAGGCTGGTTTTTGGCGAAAAACCTTTAACGTAATGAACTTGATATCATTGAAAGAACTGAGTGGTTTTACATATATATAGTGGCGCAAACTTTTGCTAAAGAGGTCACTCCCAGTGAAGGGATCTCAGCTCTTTCCTCATCGATTGAGGTGCAGGATATTACAAACCGAATACCACGATGCAAAGCAAAAGAATCGACTATAGTAAAGTTATTACGTTAACGCAAACTTCTGCCCAAGGGGTCAGTCCCGTTGAAGGGATCTCGACCCTTGCCTCGTCGAATGAGGTGCAGGATATTCCCAATCGAATACCACTGTGCAAAGCAAAAGAAAACGTCTGTAATATCTGTTTTTAAAAAAACTTAGTTCCAACAACATCAATTAGGTTTATTTTTCCTTGCATTGATCAGAATCAACGCAGTCCCATCAATTAATCCATATCACACCACAGAAAAGGAACGAAAATAAAATGTACGTATATGCCATTCGCATTCGCCACTGGGTCCCGTCATCACCCGTTAGGTTACTTAACTAACGACAGAGCGGGGTTGGACTAGCGCGGTGCAAAACATATACAACATCTACTAGTATATATATAAATATATATAATCATTCGTCCCATGAATGATATAAAGCAACATCTCAGAATCTCAGCCAACAACACAGAGCGGTGGAAAATCCTGGAGCCTCGGGTTTCTCTTGAGCCGCAAATGAGACCTGACATTCCCCTGTCGTGTGGATAGCCTGTGCAATGAAAACCTAGACCCCTACGAGCGCGAAAAGTTACCCGCCAATCCCAGAAGCCAGGCAACCCCAATCAACAATGTGAATAGGCCACCCAGCACTTCACGGAATCCGGTAACCTGAGCACCCTTCCTTGGGTCAACCTATACCCCCTACGAGTTCGGCGAATAGCCCGCCAATTCTAGCGTAAGGTCCCCTCCGTCTCAACGCCATAAGATGCGTACCTGTTGCCCTTTAGAACCCGGCTATTCGTGCACTCCACCGCGGGGTAATCCTAGTACAGAAAAGAAAATAATATGTACAAGGGTGACATTGATCTCAACCCGGTTGTGCCACAAACAAATAATATACAAACTGGTAGAGACGGCAGTCCACATGTCGGACGCTCTCCCCGCAATATCAATGTATAAATGAATCTAAACTGTACTAATATTGCACCCAAGCTATCCACCACGACGATCCAGCCACAACACCGCACAACACAGAACATCGGCGTGAATGTCACATTCGCAAACCCGTCTAAAAGTCATATAGCAATTAGACGAGTTGTACCTCTCTAATGATATTCACGGTCGCAGATAGTAATGTATGTACCGAAAACTACGACATTAGAATTTCGCACGCAATTAGCAAACTTAACCAATTTCCAAAACTATGAAAAAAAACAGTGAGCTAAAGTTCCAAAAACCGACCGTTTTAAACCAATTCGGAAGTCCGAATCAAAACGAAACGCGCCCGAACCTTCGCGGGGAGTTAGAGAATGAAATTAACTTCGAGTCGGGGGCCTAAAAGGGATACCCTACCCTCGACGCCACCACGAGGTGGCCAGGGGGTGAGGCAGACCTAAAACTGCCCAAGGTGGGCCAGTTTCGGGTTCCCACTCCCCAAGACCACCGCGGGGTGGAGCACACTCTCTCCAAAGGGATGTCTCCCAAGACTGATTTGGAGAGGGCTCGCATCCAAGAGATACCCTATGCTGCGGAAGTCAGGTCTATCATGTATGCGATGTTATGTACCAGACCAGATGTAGCTTACTCACTAGGTGTAGTGAGTAGGTATCAATCAGATCCAGGGGAGAAACACTGGACAGCTGTGAAGAACATTCTTAAGTACTTGAGAAGGACTAAAGAAATGTTCTTGGTGTATGGTAACGGTGAACTCCAGGTGGAGTCCTTTAACGATTCGAGCTTCCAGAGTGATAAGGACGACAGTAAGTTGGTCTCGGGTTTTGTCTTCACCCTCAATGGAGGGGCGGTATGTTAGAAGAATTCCAAGCAAGATACCGTAGCATACTCGATGATGGAGGTTGAATACACCGCTTCCAAAGATATTGCCTGAGAGGCTGTCTGGATGAAAAAGTTCATAGCTGAACTTTGTGTAGTTCCATCCATTGAGCATCCAATACCTGTGTATTGTGATAACAATGGAGCTATGGTTTTGGCCAAGGAACCCTGGTCCCATCAGTGATGCAGACATATTCTTATGCGGTTTCACCTGATCAGGGAGATAGTAGATCTCCGGGAGATCGAGGTCAGAAGAGTTGACACGAAGGATAACACAGCGGATCCACTCACGAAGGCCCTCTCCCAGATGCTATTCGAGAGACTTTTTGGGATGTTGGGTATGAGATACTACAACAACTGGCTTTAGTGCAAGTGGGAGATTGTTAGGAATATGTATACCCTAGAGGCCATTATTGTATGATATAGTGGATGCTTGGACATATATATAGGACTTTCTTACTCGACATGATAGTATACTATCTGGTTGCCTTTATCTTAATATGTTCACTGGTATTATTATACTGTCTCTCATATACGTGTTGATAAAGCCCTTAAGATGTTGGCTTGACTACTAGGACTATGATGCGGATCATACTACTGGGACCTGGGTAGTCCACAAGTGCATCCTTCAATTGTTCCTAGTTGAGGGAATTCGAGACAAGGCATCGATATTACAGAGTAGACTAGTGTGTATGTTTCTTGACCCTGTATGGGGCGATGGAAGATCACATATCCATTGGCGTTTGACATCAAAGACTGTACACAGGTGCTCATTAGAGAATGGGTACTGTTCTGCCAAAAATTTTGGCTCAAAACTTGTTGTTCCCTTATAAAAATAAAGGGAAACCTCCACGTGTTAAACACGTGCACCCATATGCAAAGCATGTGGGTACCGCTTCAGATAGGATTAAATCCTTAAGCGCCTCACATGTTTCCCACGAGGGCGCCAACGCCAAGACCAAACTGATAGTAATTAATCCTATGGTGGCGCCTCACGTGCTCCTCACACGGGCGCCAGCGCCAAGACCAATCTGATATCCTATGGTGGCGCCTCACGTGCTCCTTACACGGGCACCAATGTGCAAAGCACATGAATACCCATTATAAGAATTAAAACCTTGAGTAGCGCCCACGTGCACAACACATGAGCGCCGACGCCCAGGTAGAATTAAATTCTACTCTCTGTTAAATAGAGTCGTTGGATTAAAAATCCAACGGAGATGATAAATTATCAAAAATACAGAATTAAATTCTATCGGGAGAAAACATCCCCCAAATTGGATTATAAAATAAAATTCTATTTTGAGATATATTCTCTCAATCTTTCTAAATAAGAAAGATTGCCCTCTGTAAAATAGAGAACCGGTGGATTAAAAATCCAACGGTGATTAAAAAATCACCGTTTTACAGAATAAATTATGTGCAAGGGAAAATATTTCCCCAATCTTGTTAGAAACAAAAAAATATGTTCTGTAAAACAGAAACCCTTGGATCAAAAATCCAATGGTGGGTAAAAATCCCCAAATCAATTAGGATCTCTTAATGAGAGATTTCTTCAAAAACTAATTAACAAACTTACCTCTACTATATAAAGGACCCAAGACTTCAAATCTGAGAGGGAGGAACCCCCCATAAGATTCTAAAAAAAACTAAAGCAGAAAACTTCAAAAAGGAACAGAGAAGAGGATCTCCCTCCTCAAGAAGCTCTAGGTAAATAAAAAAAGAGATCAAAACATCTCATTTACTTATTAAAGGGTTTAACATTTTTAAAAGAACTTAGTTCTTTCTCTGGATCTGAGATCCACAAGACAAGTCTTCCACAAGTTGAGAATTTAATTCACATCGGGAAGAACTTGTTCTTGAGAATCAAAAATTCAGAAAAGAATTAGGAATCGAATTCCTCAAAACAAAGCATATACGGAAAAACCTAGCGCCCAGCGCCTCACGTGTCTCTCACGTGGGCGCCACAGATGAAATGAGTGCTTAGCACTCATTAGAAAGCGCCTAGCGCCCAGTGCCTTACGTGTCCCTGACGTGGGCGCCACAGAAGAAAAGAGTGCTTAGCACTCATTGGGCAGCGCCCAGTGCCTCGCGTGTCCCTCACGTGGGCGCCACAGAAGAAAAGAGTGCTTACCACTCATTGGGCAGCGTCTAGCGCCCAGCGCCTCACGTGTCTCTCACGTGGGCGCCACAGAAGAAAAGAATGCTTAGCACTCATTGGGCAGCGCCCGGCGTCTAGCGCCTCACACGTTCCCCACGTGGACGCCATAAAGAGCGCCTAGCACTCCATATGAAGACAAAAGGAGTAAAATGTTTTACACTTATTGGGTAATTCTCTATGACTGAAAACTTCACATGAGCATATGTAGGCGTCAGAACTTATATAAGTGCTCAGCACTGTTTGCATAAAAGGGAGACTGATTAAACATAGCTCAAGCAAGTGCTTAGCACTTTTCAATAAGAAAAAGACCACAGAGCAGATCAAGCCCAAAATTGGCTAAGCCCTCTGAGGAAAGAACCTTCTTGATTCAAATCAACCGAGCCCATATGCTCATGATTGCCCAAACTAATCTCAGTCTCACATATGATTATTGATCTTTCAATTGATGATATCCCAAATGATATTCATCTTATATCTCCTAAGATAATTTTAGTCTCAAACATGACTAACGATTCTTAGGGTCACCATAACCCATTTCCCTCAAATACGGGATTTGGTTTAAGGGTACATCTCTCCACACCTATGATATACATCGTTGTAATTCTTCAACGTCTTCATAGCGGTGGCGGGTCCTGACAACCAACAATTCTTCAGTGCATTCCCAAACCGTCCAAACTGTCGTGCACACCTCAAATTAGACCGCATCCCATACTGGGTGCATTCCATATCACCCCTGTTCATTTTGGAGAATCTGTTCACCGCCGGAAATAGGGACGAACTGGGATGGATCGTCCTACCTGAATTCTGGGGGCAGATGCTATTTGGATTTATCCGTCCACCTCTTCAAAGATGCCAAGTTGATTTATGGCACCGTATATCGGAGGTTTGGATGGATGCGGCCGTTGTAGCAGACTTTGTCAGATTACCCCTCGTTTGCGAGGGATTTTTGATTGTGGGGACGCTCTTCCCTGCAGGCGTAAGCCCCTGCGGTTAATTACGTTATCGCATCGCGATAACCACTTTCTCCTGCTCCAGAAGTTCACTTCGTGTCGTGTGTGATTTTGTTTGTTTGGGTTGCCCGTGGATTGTATACGGAGACTAATTTATGTCGTCGCCCGTAAGGCATGGATTAGTACAAATCCGTATATTTTTAGGTTTGGGTTTGGGTTGATTTAAGGATCATTAATCTGGTTTGAGATTAAGATCGACTTAAATGTATGTGAGCATTTGGGGCTCGATTTGTATTTTGTCAAGGATACATTAGTCCAATTTGAGACTAAGATCCACTTAACGGGGTTTTAAGATCATTTTTATTTCAGATCCAACAGAAAAACTTTTAGGCTCTATTATTTTAGTTTAAGAACGTTTTGGTCCATTATTTCCATTTTGGAGGTGAATATTAGTTTAAGGACATTTCGGTCCATTATCGCCGTTTTGGAGGCGAATATTAGTTTAAGGACATTTTGGTCTATTTCCAGTTTAAGGACGTAGTGGTCCAGTGTGTTCATCTTGTGCGCACACGTATTTGTTACGTGACGAAATGAACATAGGTGATATGGAATGCACCCAGTATGGGATGCAGTCTGATTTGAGGTGTGCACGTCGGTTTGGACGGTTTGGGAATGCACTGAAAAATTGTTGGTTGTCGGGACCCGCCACCTCTCTGAAGACATTGAAGAATTACAACGACATATATCAGAGGTGTGGAGAGTTGTATCCTTAAACCAAATCCCGTATTTGAGGGAAACGGGTTATGGTGACCCTATGAATCGTTAGTCATGTTTGAGACTAAAATTATCTTAGGAGATATAAGATGAATATCATTTAAGATATCATCAATTCAAAGATCAATAGTCATATGTGAGACTGAGATTAGTTGGGCAATCATGAGCATATGGGCTCATGAGCATATGAGCTCGGTTGATTTGAATCAAGAAGGTTCTTTCCTCAGAGAGCCTAACCAATTTTGGGCTTTATCTGCTCAGTGGTCTTTTTTTTATTAAAAAGTGATAAGCACTTACTTGGGCTCTGTTTAACCAGTCCCCCTTTTATTCAAACAGTGCTGAGCACTAATATAAGTTCTTATGCCCACATATGATCATGTGAAGCTTTCAGTCATAGGGAATTACCCAATAAGTGAAACACTTTACTCCTTTTGTCTTTATATGGAGTGCTAGGCGCTCTTTATGGCGTCCATATGGGGAACGTGTAAGGCGCTAGGTGCTGCCCAATGAGTGCTAAGCACTCTTTTCTTCTGTGGCGCCCACATGAGGGACACATGAGGCGCGGGGCGCTGCCCAATGAGTGCTAAGCGCTCTTTTCTTCTATGGCGCCCACGTAAGGGACACGTGAGGCGCTAGGCGCTGCCCAATGAGTGCTAAGCACTCTCTTCTTCTGTGGCGCCCATATGAGGAACACGTGAGGCGCTGGGTGCTGCCCAATGAGTGCTAAGCACTCCTTTCTTCTGTGGCGCACACGTGAGGCGTTGGGGGCTAGGTTTTTCCTTATATACTTTGTTTTGAAGAATTCGATTCCTGGTTCTTTTCTGAATCTTTGATTCTTAAGAACAAGTTCTTTCCGATGAGAATTAAATTCTCAACTTGTGGGAGACTTTTCTTGTGGATCTCATATCCAAACTAAGTTCTTTTAAAAGGGTTAAACCCTTCAATAGGTAAATGATATGTTTTGATCTCTTTTTTTTTATTTACCTAGAGTTTCTTGAGGAGGGAGATCTTCTTCTCTGTTTCTTTCCTTAGTTTTCTGGTTTAGTTTTTTTAGAAGCTTATGGGGGGTTCCTCCCTCTCGGAATTAAAGTTTTAGGTCCTTTATATAGCAGAGGCAAGTTTGTTAATCAGTTTTTGAAGAAATCTCTCATTAAGAGATTCTAATTGATTTGGGGATTTTTACCCACCATTGGATCTTTGATCCAAGGGTTTCTATTTTACAGAACATATTTTCTTGTTTCTAACAAGATTGGGGAAATATTTTCCCTTACACAGAATTTATTCTGTAAAACGGTGATTTTTTAATCACCGTTGGATTTTTAATCCACCGGTTCTCTGTTTTACAGAGGGCAATCTTTCTTATTTAGAAAGATTGAGAGAATATATCCCAAAATAGAATTTTATTCTATAATCCAATTTGGGGGATGCTTTCTCCCGACAGAATTTAATTCTGTATTCTTTATGATTTATCATCTCCGTTGGATCTTTAATCCAACAGCTCTGTTTAATAGAGAGTAGAATTTAATTCTACCTGGGCGCCGGCGCTCACGTGTTGTGCACGTGGGTGCTACTCAAGATTTTAATTCTTATAATGGATATTCATATGCTTTGCACATTGGCGACCGCGTGAGGAACACGTGAGGCGCCACCATGGGATTAATTTCTATCAGATTGGTCTTAGTGCTGGCGCCCGCGTGAGGAGCATGTGAGGCGGCACCATAGGATTAATTCCTATCAGATTGGTCTTGGCGCTGGTGCCCTTGTGGGAAACACGTGAAGCGCTTAAGGATTTAATCCTATCTGAAGCGGTACCTACATGCTTTATATGTGGGTGCACGTGTTTCACACGTGGAGGTTTCCCTTTATTTTTATAAGGGAACATCAAGTTTTGAGCCAAATTTTTTGGCGGGAACAAATGCCCCCCACTACTTTGCCCACGTAAGTATGCACGTGGGTGAAGTAGTGCAAAGTTATGCCTGGCCATGGAATTGATGGCTTAGGAGACAAGTTTGCGATCCTTGTACCATAAGGCTTTTTTTCATTTTCATGAGCCGTAAGGGTCCTGAGAAGGTTTTTCTCCCTATGAGTCGTGAGGATCTCATAGGTGCATATTCTCCCTAGAAATCGTGATAATTTCTAAGTGTTCATCACCTCTGTGAGTCGTAAGGATCTCACTGGGTATTTTTCCCTTACGCGTCGTGAAGACCCGTAAGTAGCCTCTTCATTTTATTGGCATGTAACTTTGGTGAATGTGGCCCATGGATAGTATACAAGAGTCCATCTTGACCTACTTGTAGGGCAGCGATGGCTTAGAAAACAGATTTTAGATCTGTCGCCTAAGGTTTTTCAACTTTATGAGCCGTGAGAGTCTCATAAAGACTTTTCTCCCTATGAGTCGAGAGGAGCTCGTAGGTGTCTTTTCTCCTTAGAAGTTGTGAGGACTCCTTAGTGCGTTTTCTCTTGAAAGTCGTAAGGATCTCACAAGAGAATTTTCTCCTTACGAGTCGAGAGGACTTGCAAGTGGTTTTTCCTCCTCGTCGGTATGCAACTTTGGAGAATGTGGCCCGTGGATAGTATACAAGAGTCAATTTGGACTTGCTTGCAGGGCAGCGATGATGGCTTAGGAAATAGGTTTTAGATCTGTCGTCTAAGGCTTTTCAACTTTATGAGTCATGAGGGTCTCATAAAAACTTTTCTCCCTACGAGTCGAGAGGATCTCATAGGTGTCTTTTCTCCTTAGAAGTCGTGAGGACTCCTAAGTGCGTTTTCTCTTGAAAGTCGTAAGGATCTCACAAGAGAATTTTCTCCTTACGAGTCGAGAGGACTCGCAAGTGGTTTTTCCTCCTCGTCGGTATGCGACTTTGGAGAATGTGGCCCGTGGATAGTATACAAGAGTCAGTTTGGACTTGCTTGCAGGGCAACGATGATGGCTTAGGAAACAGGTTTTAGATCTGTCGTCTAAGGCTTTTCAACTTTATGAGTCGTGAGGGTCTCATAAAGACTTTTCTCCCTACGAGTCGAGAGGATCTCGTAGGTGTCTTTTCTCCTTAGAAGTCGTGAGAACTCCTAAGTGCGTTTTCTCTTGAAAGTCGTAAGGATCTCACAAGAGAATTTTCTCCTTACGAGTCGAGAGGACTCGCAAGTGGTTTTTCCTCCTCGTCGATATGCGACTTTGGAGAATGTGGCCCGTGGATAGTATACAAGAGTCAGTTTGGACTTGCTTGTTGGGCCGCGATGATGGCTTAGGAAACAGGTTTTAGATCTGTCGCCTAAGGCTTTTCAACTTTATGAGCCGTGAGGGTCTCATAATGACTTTTCTCTCTACGAGTCGAGAGGATCTCGTATGTGTCTTTTCTTTTTAGAAGTCATGAGGACTCCTAAATGCGTTTTCTTTTGAGAGTCGTAAGGATCTCATAAGAGAATTTTCTCCTTACGAGTTGAGAGGACTCGCAAGTGGTTTTTCCTCCTCGTCGGTATGCGACTTTGGAGAATGTGGCCCGTGGATAGTATTCAAGAGTCAGTTTGGACTTGCTTGTAGGGCCGCGATGGTAGCTTAGGAAACAGGTTTTAGATCTGTCGCCTAAGGCTTTTCAACTTTATGAGCTATGAAGGTCTCATAAAGACTTTTCTCCCTACGAGTCGAGAGGATCTCGTAGATGTATTTTCTTCTTAGAAGTCGTGAGGACTCCTAAGTGTGTTTTCTCTTGAGAGTCGTAAAGATCTTACAAGAGAATTTTCTCCTTACGAGTCGAGAGAACTCGCAAGTGGTTTTTCCTCCTCGTCGGTATGTGACTTTGAAGAATGTGGCCCGTGGATAGTATACAAGAGTCAGTTTGGACTTGCTTGTAGGGCCACAGTGCTTAGGAAACAGGTTGATATCCCCGTCACCGAAGGCTTTTCACCTTCATGAGTCGTGAGGGTCTCATAAAGATATTTTTCCCTACGAGTCGAGGTGAGTCGAGAAGATCTCACAGGTATATCCTAATGTGAAATATAGATAACCTCTGCTCTTTGCGACAGAGGTCCGTTAGGTTTTGTGGTACCAGGGTTTTAGTCCATGGTACCGTCGCGTTGGCTGATGTATGTAGGTGTTTTTCGTCACCCCATTGAGATGGGAATATGCACGTGCTTGTCGGGCGCATTACAGATTCTCCCTGCCTACGGTAGGCGGGGGTTTATTGATTGTAGGGCTCCGAATCTCCGGCAGCCGCGGACTAAGCTGCCGTTAATTACCCCTCGCCTTTGGAGCGAGAGAACCTCTGATTGACGGGTCAACTATTCATGCGAACTCAATATGTAGTGTGCGTGTTTGAAAGGGTTTTGGATATATCGGGAGCCCCGTAGAGTTTTTACGGTGGTCCCGCTATTCGGATAGCCGGCTGGGGGTCAAGTGGGCTAGCAGCCCCCTTACGGGGTGCGGGGTAGCGCCCCGTTAGAAATTTTTTTCTAACAGGGACAGTGTCGTAGAGTGTGTGTGTATATATACATATATACATATATATATATATATATATATATAAGGGAAAAAAGCGTCCAAAGGACGCATGGGGGCCGGCGCCTCACGTGCGTGGCACGCAGGCGCGAGCGCTCTGGGCGTTGGGCGCCCACGTGCTTGGCATGTGGGCGCTAGCGCTCTGGGCGCTCTCCACGTGCTTGGCATGTGGGCGCCCCACGTGCTTGGCATGTGGGCGCTAGCGCTCTGAGCGCTGGGCGTCCCATGTGCTTGGCATGCCGGCGCTGGGCATCATCAGAAAAAGGGACTTTGTCCTTGCACTGGGAGCTGTGCTCCCGATTTGATTTCTGGAGTTAAACTCCTAAAAAGAGATTAATTTATGGAGTTGAACTCCAACAGATCTTGAATGGAGTTAAACTCCTAAAAAAAATTTAGAAATGATCAAAGGGGCTGCTTTGTTTCTCCCCTTTGGCCCTGGATCTTCCCAAGATGGGATTTCTGGAGATGGGTCTCCTTCTTCTTCCTCTCGGTTGGCCGGTTCTTGGAGAAAGGGGGTGAGATTTAAAAATCTCCCATTTTTGAGATCTAATGGAAGATCTGAGCTCCCCTTTATGGGTTTTGTAGTGAAAAACTATTTAATTTTGGAAAAGAAAGAGTAAAACTCTTGATTTAATTGAAAATGAGAAGAAGATTTAGAACCTTGAGGAAGGAGAAGGAGGCACAAAAACCATAGAGTTTTAGAGAATGAAAGAGTGCATATTTTATTCATCATCATGTTGCCTTATATAGGCTTACACATTTACACATAACCCCTTGGGCTTTACAAAATGGCATTTTGCCCATCATATGCCTTATGTGCTCATTTCTTTTGCACATAAGCCATTGACTTTACAAAAAAAATTGGTTTTATTCCCATTTTACTTACATTCATGCACAAAAAATTACATCAAAATTATTTGTTATATGAATTTTATGTTGGCATGGGGAGGCTGTCCACGGGCTCGACTTGGGCATGGGCCCACCTGGCTTGGGGTTGACCTTGACTTTGACTTGGTCAACCGGGGTGCAAATTTTGATCCCAACAAAGTGCCCCCCATCAATAAATGCACACCGCGCATGAGTTGTGTGCATGAAATTGATGGATCTTGAAGCTGGACTTCGAGGGGGACATCATTCCGGGGCGGAGCATCCCTCGGGGAGCGTGATTCCCGGGGATCGGAGCATCATTTCGATTTGCTGAGCATAATTCCAGGGTCGGAGTATCATTCGGAAGAGTCGGAGCATAATTCCGAGGATTGGAGCATAATTCCGAAGGATCGAAGCATAATTCTGAAGAGTCGGAGCATAATTCCGAAGGGTCGGAGCATAATTCCGAGGATCGGAGCATAATTCCGAAGAGTAGAGGCTTGATTCCAGGGATCGGAGCATGATCCCGATGAGCGGAGCATGGTTCCAAAGGGGTCGGAGCATAATTCTGACGAGCGGCAGACATTTTGACCGAAGCATAATTTCGATACAGAGGTTGATTCCTGGGCGAAGCATAATTCCGATAGGGAAAGCAGATACTCCGAGGAGAAGCTTGATTTCAACACGGGGTATATTCTGAGACGAAGCATGATTTCGATGCAGAGCTTGCTGGTTGACTTGATTCTGAGGCGGAGCTTAATTTCGATGAGGAGGTCGCTGGTTGATTCCGAGCTGAAGCATAATTCCAACAGGGAAGGTAGATACATTGAGGCGAGGCTTGATTTCGACGCGGGGTACACTCTGGGACGAAGCATGATTCCAGCGCAGAGCTTGTTGGTCGACTTGATTCCGAGGCGGAGCTTAATTCCGCCGAGGAGGTTACTGGTTGATTCTGAGCCGAAACATAATTTCGACAGGGAAGGTATATACACCGAGGCGAAGCTTGATTTCGAAGCGGGGTACACTCTGAGATGAAGCATGATTCCGGCGCAGAGCTTGTTGGAATAGGTCGGTTTGATTTGTTTGATTTTTGCCTTGTTCGGCGGGACTTTTGAATTTGAGAGGAATTTGGAATTTGTTTAGCATCGGTATTGATGCACTGGAATAATGCCAAGAGCAACTCATCATTTTCCCTGGGAGGACTTGGGATTTTGGTTTTGGTTTGACTTATGTTGACATCAGCATCGCTATACTGGAATATGGTACCATGAGCGAATCATCATCTGTCATGAGAGGATTCGGGGATTTCGGTTTTTGTTTGGCATGGGCATCACCACACTGGAATATGGTACCAAGAGCGAATCATCATTTGCGTTTACTTATTAGGAAGTGATGGCTTAGGAGGCAGGTTTTAGGTCCCTATCACCTAAGACTTTTCAATTTTATGAGCCGTAAGGATCCTATAAAAGCATTTTCTCCCTACGAGTCATAAGGATCCCGTAGGTGTATTTTCTCTTTAGGAGTCGTGGGGACTTCTAAGCGTGTTGCTTCCTTATGAGTCGCAAGGATCTCACGCGGGAATTTTCTCCTCACAAAGTTGAGAGGACTTTGCGAGTGCATTTCATCTCTTTTTCACGAGTTTGTGCCCTTTCGGGTTTTCACAAACTCGTCGGCAGTCCTACTGTTTTTACTCACGGAGCCCTTTCGGGGTTTTCACCCGTGCCCATTTTGCTTGTGGACATACCTTTTTATTTGAATCTGTTAGTGTATATGCCCTAGAGGCCATTATTGTATCATACTAGCTTGTATATTACTTGATAGAAGCTTAGGATATTCACAGTTGTATAGACAAGCTTGCTCAAAATGGTAGTATGCTACTTGGTTTGTCTCTACTTCAATATGTGCATGTGTTTCTTTTAGCATATCGCTTATATACATATTAGTAGAGCCCTTAGGATCTTTGCTTGATTACCAGCGTTGTGATGGCGCTCACACTCGTGGGGGCTGGGTAATCCATAAGCACATCCTTATACAGGTCCCTAGTCGTAGGACTATCGAGACAGGGCATCGATACTCCGGAGTAGACTAGCGTATGCGCTTCTCATCCCAGCGGGGGAGACGGTCTGTCCCACAGCCGTCAGTACGTCGTACTTGAGATAGTATGCGGGTGCTCGTTAGGTTACGAGTACACTGGACAGGACTCGTCGGGAACTGTTGGTTGGTATTATACCTATCGTCAGTTATCAGTTCCCAGGTGACATGAGTACAGCTTAGTCCGCCGACTTGACACTGTCACTTCGCCTCGAGTGTGTTCCCACTGTACTTAGATTACTACCCTACCACGGCTCAAAGGAGTCGTGCAAACAGGTAGTAGTTGGGTGCAGTCCCGAAGCACTTGGAGGCAGTGACGGTTAGACAGGATTCGTCTCTCCCGGTATTGGGGGTTGACATCGCGCTGTGTCTAGGAGAGCCATTACACAAGTAGTCCCTGGCCAGGGCAAGCGAGATATACTGGTAGGTTTCCAGTGTTATCTCAGGGTGTTCTGGGCTACACTCCGACACGACTTGTACCGCTATTAGGGGACTGACGTTCACCGCCCCCCTAGGCCCGCCATGCGATGTATCAGACGAACAGACCGGACTGTACGGAGATTGTCACATACAGGCTCAGTAGGAGTTCGGATGGGTTTACCTCATCGGCCTTCTTATCGACATCTACCTGGGAACCGTTACGTACAGCTAGTGCCGCTTGCGGTCTGTGGTTAAACCCACTGCCAGCGTAGTGTCGAGTCTTTAGAGTCCCACACAGAGAGTTTCCCTGCACTGAGCGAAACGTGTAGAGGCCGTATGGTTTTACGGCAGGGCTACGATCACTTACGTGCACTTGTGTGCGTATGCTGTTCGGGCAGGCAATACTAGAGGGCTTTGGTTTAAACCAAATCCTAGTATTGCACAGATGGATTTGTTTTGTCTTCTGTGCATTCGTATTCTACGGAATGCGGATGCAGGTGTGTATGCACAGTTTTGAGGAGCGATGAAGGAGGAGGTGCCCAATTAGGGTTTTGGCAGATGGTTCGGCCAAAACCATAATGTGGCACACTCATTAGGGTTTTGACAATTCGTTTGGTCAAAACCGTTATGAGTCGGAGACATTGTTTATTAATCCTTTTAGTGATAGATTAGTGATGGCTAATTGCATTGACCATTTGACCACTTAGACCCCTCTTGATTTTGTTGACCCGTTGACCGTGTTGACCATTGACCTTCAAGAGGGATCTACACTCTTCTTTTATTTTCTTTTTAATTCTTGAGTTATGATAATAGTCAATTCAATGTGCCATCAACTCTTTCATGATACGATTAGTAATGATGATTCTTGTGTATTATTGCAACCATGGTTCATTTCATTTGGCTTAATCTTTTCATTATTCTCTTCTCATTCTCTCTTTTGAAATGAGAAGAAAAGAAAAGCTCCATGGTTGCTAACCTTTCTCCTTCTTCTTCCTCCTCTTGATCTTATCTTTTGATCTCATGTGTTGAGAGAAAAAGATCCCACAAAGACAAATACATCCATACATCTCTTCTACACTTTCTACGGCTTCTTGACTAGCAATCACTTTACCCTAGTTGCTTTGGCTTGAGGCGGAGCTTAGTGTACAACTCTCGGGTGGATCGTCTTCGACTCAAGAAGGCCTCGGAGGTGCCCAAGGTCCGGATCGACGCTTGGAGCTTGGATGGACGAGCGGGACAGCGGAATGAAGACCCGAAGGACCGGTTCCGTGAGGTATACTTTCTATAGCATAGTAGCTAAAACCTATAAGTGTTTACTAGTTTCTAGTTTAGCAAAGATCCCGACTTTTAGTCCATGTTGCCTTGCGCCAAAATCATTGTTTTTCGCCGTTTCCGCCTCCCCGTAAGAACCGGGGTGAGCAACGTGGACTTACAGTGGTATCAGAGCCTAGCTAAACATAAACTAGTAAGTTAGCAAAGTGTTAAGAACATCGATCGGAAAAAAAGTCCCAAAACACATCCGCAAAACCTCAACTTTCTGTCGAATTTTTTACTGTTCAAAAATTATTTTAACATACATGAAAATTCGTCTCAGGGTTTTCTAAAACCACTGCAGAAAAACGGTCCCATGAACCGACCAAACCACCGCGGTTCCGCGGCGGTAGCATGCTATTGCCGCGGTTCCGCGGCCGATTTGACTCGGTCGTGGACCTGGTTTTTTGCAGTGTTTTAGTTTGGATGTTTTGGGATTTTTAAGACATGTTTTTTCTATCCAGATTTTCCAGAGAGCAAATTGACTTTTGGGGTGGTTAAAAATCCGTATTTTGATCGATATTCCGTACTCTTTGGATAATGAATATTATCTGTGTTGTGATATATGTATTGAACGTCCGCTAATCGCTATACGTCGATTAGTGGGGGTTATACATATCTGTGATCTGTAATGTTGATGGTTTGTGTATATGAACTCGGTGGATTGTCGCGGATGAATAGCCGGGAATGGGTGTGAGATGAGTGTTTCTTTTTCTTTCATTCATTGTAAAAGTTGTAAATTGATGTAATATTATTTGTATGGCCGCACAACCGTGTTGGGGTTGTAGCCGTCATTGTATAATTTCTTTTTACTGTTTTTGCTCCTAGGATAGACCCAAGGAGGGGTGCACAAACTACCGGGTATCTCGAAGTGCCGAGTGGCTTACTCACGGGTTGAGGGAGGTTACTTCGCTTCGGGTACTTGGCGGTTAGTTTGCCGCACCCGTAGGGGTCTAGGGTGGGGTTTGGCTATTCATCGCGACCGTGTAATCCGTTTTTCGTTGCAGGCTCGAACGAATCGCGGATTCCTAGTATATCCAAAGTGTTCATCTGTGATCTGTAATGTCTATCATTGCTATATATTTATATATGATAACTATTTAGGCGTTGCTTATGTTTTTCAGCCGCGCTAGCCCAGCCCCCGCTCTGTCGTTAGTTAAGTAACCTAACGGGTGATGACGGGGCCCCGTGGCGAATGCGAATGGCATAAGCGTACGCCATATTTTGGTTGTTTTCTGCAATGGTAGGTTTAAATGATGGGACGCATTAAAAGAACTAATGCAAGAAAATAAACCAAGTAAAAGTCGTTGGAACACTTTGAAAACTACTCGGTTCTTTTCAAAAACCAGCATTTTAAACGCGGAGCTTGAACCACTCCTTTTAAAAGCTATCTCGTTCCATCGATTATATCAAGTTCACTACGTTCACGGTTTCGCCAAAACCATTCGTAGCCCTCCGTCATTTCGGTTAAATATTCAGTAGTATTCAAGCTATGTATTTTGACCTTCGCCAAGGCATAGTGATTGGTAGCTGCTGAATATTTATCTGTAGCATAGATAGATGCGTTGGTTTGGGACAGTCGTACTACTATTTTGGCCTTCGTCAAGGGTATGTACGGGTGGGTTCAAATTAACCTGGATAATGACGGATAGAACTTGACATGTGACTTATGATATGTTGGCCTTCGTCAAGGTCATAAGAGCATGAGGCAAAAATCCACATCGGGAGTTTTATAAGTACTGAAACTTGCTAGCGCTGCATACCATTTGGAGTGTGATGATTCTGGTAGGATTCCTTCAGTTTTATCACGCGATGATATTTGGATCCCGATCCTACTGTGAGTATATGCTACTCCTCGGGAACTTTCTCACTTAACGATCAATGCTATAAACCAAGTAGGTATCTAGAAAGGTGTTAGCGGGGCTACGCCCACAGGGAAAAGAGGTTACTTAATTAAGGAACTTCGCGAAAGCGTTGGAAAACCTCCCTCGAAGTACCGACACTGGCCTGGCTGAACGGTTAAGCAAGTATTGTACGGTGAGATTGATCCTGACTAGTTCTTCCTTTATGGTTTGAGGAGGGATTCGAGAGACAGTGGGAGCCATCCTGTTTAGATAAATTAAAAACCAATCTACACTTGCAAGAGCATCATGCTAAGTGTGTTCTTCTCTCTCTCTTAATTGCAGCGACCCAGTGACCGCACCTAGGTTACATCTAGATAATAAAATGACTGAATCTGACTGTTATGACTGGCAAAGGTCTGTCCAGATGTCCATTGCCCATGACAAGCTGGGACACCTCTTGACTGATCCAACCCCTGCCGTCTCAGGTCCAGTTTCCCCTGTCACGGACATTCATATCCATAGGACATCGGAAGAAGACTGTGCGAAAGCCAAGTGCCTCGTGTTAGCCTCAGTTGATGGTATATACCAGAGGCAGCACGAGAAGATGGACTCAGCTTCTATCTTCCTCCATAACAAAGTTTTATATGGAGAGCAATCTCGTATCGCAAGATATGAGACCTCGAACGAATTGCTTCTAGCGAGGTTGGCTATCGGGTCATCTGTAGGGGGCATCGTCCTTACAGAGACCAGCTCTTTTGAGCTCTCGGACCTGAAGACAACGTTGAAGAACGGGTCAGATGCTGACTTGGTTCAACAGTCTCTACCTACTACTCTAAAGGAAACTAGGGAAGTAGAAAGAAAGGGAAGGGCAGAAGTTTCAGGAACAGATGTAGTAAAAGAGGGATGTTCCTATTGTTACGGGAATGAACATGGGCAGAAGGATTGCAGGGCTTGTAAAGCCAGTAGCCAGAATTCGAAGCATGTTGTGGCTTCGGCTTCGGGTGTGTTTGTAATAGAGAACTGTATGTCAGTTAACCCTACTTCCTGAGTATTGGATACCGGATCAGGATCTCATATCTGTAATTCGTTACAGGCTTTGAGAAACCGTAGGGTTATCAGGAAAGGTGATATGACTCTCAGGGTTGCTAATGGAATGAGCATGTATGCTGAATCCGCAGGGGAATATCATCTAGGACTGACAACTGGGCAGATATTGATTCTGCGTGACTGTTTTTATGTACCAGGTGCGACTTGTAACATCATATCTGTATCCTTACTTTCTAAGGAAGGATATGATTTTACTTTTGTAAGCGATGTAGTAATCATCCACCTAAATCAAGTGCTGATTGGGTCAGGTACATTGAAATACGGTATATACGTTTTGAATCAAGCTCAGGTCTTCAGTGTCCAAAACACACTTAAAAGAAAGTCTCCGGAATTAAATCAGGCTTTCTTATGGTATTGTAGACTGGGTCACATTAATGAGACACGGTTGACAAAGTTATATAAAGAAGGATACTTGGATCCGTTCGAGTACCAGTCTTATGCCACTTGTGAATCTTGTCTCATGGGAAAGATGACAAAGACTCCGTTCACTGGACACGGAGAAAGAGCAAGCGAGCTCTTGGGACTCATACACAGTGATGTGTGTGGTCCAATGTCTATACATGCGCGAAGTGGTTATTCATACTTCATTACTTTCACAGATGATTTCTCTAGGTATGGGCATGTCTTCTTGATGAAGCACAAATCCGAGACCTTTGAGAAATTTCAGGAATACAAGAATGAAGTTGAAAAACAAACAGGCAAAAGTATTAAGACACTGAGATCTGATCGAGGTGGTGAATACTTGAGTGCCGAGTTTCTGGGCTACTTAAAAGAGAATGGAATTCTCTCTCAACTTACTCCTCCATACACACCACAACACAACGGTGTATCGGAAAGGCGGAATCGAACCCTATTGGATATGGTTCGATCCATGATGAGTAAGGCTGAGTTGCCGCGATCCTTCTGGGGTTATGCACTAGAATCAGCTGCATATCTTTTGAACAAGGTTCCCTCCAAGACTGTGCCTACCACACCATATCAGATGTGGTGTGGGAAGAAACCCTGTCTTAAGTACCTGAAGATATGGGGATGTCCAGCTTTTGTAAAAAAGCAGCATGCGGACAAGCTCGAGGTACGCTCAGTACTGTGTAAGTTTGTGGGATACCCAAAGAACTCCACGGGGTATTTTTTCTATTACGCAGAGGAACAAAAGGTTTTTGTTTCTCGTCATGCCCACTTTCTAGAACATCAGTTTTTAGAAAAAGAAGCAAGTGGGAGCGTAGTAGAACTGGAAGAAATTCCAGAACCACAAGGTATTACTGAAAGCTTGGAAGAACCAGAGGTTTCAAGAGAACCGGACATCCCAGCGCCACTCCGCAGGAGTAGTAGGCAGTCTCATCCGCCCGAGAGATACTACGGTTTTCTCATAGACGGGGGTAGAGAGGATTGCACCATGGATTATGGTGAGCCTACTAGCTTCCAGCAAGCCATTCAGAGCGGCGACTCGGTAAAATGGCTGGATGCAATGCGGGCCGAGATGGAGTCCATGTACACCAACAAAGTTTGGACTTTGGACTTTGCTCCAGAAGGGGTGAAACCCGTAGGATGCAAATGGATCTTCAGAAAGAAGATTGGTGTAGATGGGCAGGTTGAGACCTATAAAGCTAGACTTGTTGCAAAAGGTTTTCGTCAAAGACCTGGTTTGGACTATGACGAGACATTTTCTCCAGTGGCTGTGCTGAAATCCATTCGGATCCTTCTTGCCATTGCTGCCTTCCACGATTATGAAATCTGGCAGATGGACGTAAAGACGGCTTTCCTAAATGGAACTTTGGAAGAGTGCGTCTATATGGATCAGCCGGAGGGATTCATTCAGAGTGGGAGCAGCGGTAGAGTGTGCAAGTTGCTCAAGTCCATTTATGGACTTAAGCAGGCATCGCGGAGTTGGAACATCTGCTTTGATGATACTGTCAAAGAATTCGACTTTATCAAAAACCCAGATGAACCATGCATTTACAGTAAGATTGTAGGGAGAACTGTGGTATTCCTCGTCTTGTACGTGGATGACATTCTCCTAATAGGAAATGATATTCCTATGCTACAGTCAGTCAAAGGATTCTTGTCGCAGAGGTTCTCCATGAAGGACCTGGGCAATGCCAACTACATTCTGGGGATCCAGATCTATCGTGATAGATCTAAGAGGATGTTGGGACTTTCACAGTCAAGGTACATCGACACCATACTGAAAAGGTTCAGTATGGAAGATTCCAAGCGCGGTAATCTACCGGCTTGTCACGGGATCACCCTCTCCAAAGAGATGTCTCCCAAGACTGATTTGGAAAGGGATCGCATGTCTATTATATCCTACGCTTCTGCGGTAGGCTCTATGATGTATGTGATGTTGTGTACCAGACCAGATGTAGCATACGCATTGAGCGTTGTAAGTCGGTATCAGTCGAACCCAGGGGAGAAACACTGGATAGCGGTAATGAACATTCTCAAGTACCTAAGAAGGACTAAGGAGATGTTCTTGGTGTATGGCGGAAAAGACCTCCAGCTTGAGGCCTTTGCTGACTCCAGCTTCCAAAGTGACAAGGATGACTCCAATTCCATGTCGGGTTATGTCTTTACCCTCAATGGAGGGGCGGTTTGCTGGAAGAGTTCCAAGCAGGAGACCGTTGCAGACTCAACTATGGAAGCGGAGTACATAGCCTTAGTGCAAGTGGGAGATTGTTAGTGTATATACCCTAGAGGCCATTACTGTATCATACTAGCTTGTATATTACTTGATGGAAGCTTGGGATATTCACAGTTGTATAGACAATCTTGCTCAAAATGGTAGTATGCTACTTGGTTTGTCTCTACTTTAATATGTGCATGTGTTTCTTTTAGCATATCGCTTATATACATATTAGTAGAGCCCTTAGGATCTTTTCTTGATTACCAGCGTTGTGATGGCGCTCACACTCGTGGGGGCTGGGTAATCCATAAGCACATCCTTATACAGGTCCCTAGTCGTAGGACTATCGAGATAGGGCATCGATACTCCGGAGTAGACTAGCGTATGCGCTTCTCATCCCAGCGGGGGAGACGGTCTGTCCCACAGCCGTCAGTACGTCGTACTTGAGATAGTATGCAGGTGCTCGTTAGGTTACGAGTACACTGGACAGGACTCGTCGGGAACTGTTGGTTGGTATTATACCTATCGTCAGTTATCAGTTCCCAGGTGACATGAGTACAGCTTAGTCCGCCGACTTGACACTGTCACTTCGCCTCGAGTGTGTTCCCACTGTACTTAGATTACTACCCTACCACGGCTCAAAGGATTCGTGCAAACAGGTAGTAGTTGGGTGCAGTCCCGAAGCACTTGGAGGCAGTGACGGTTAGACAGGATTCGTCTCTCCCGGTATTGGGGGTTGACATCGCGCTGTATCTAGGAGAGCCATTACACAAGTAGTCCTTGGCCAGGGCAAGCGAGATATACTGGTAGGTTTCCAGTGTTATCTCAGGGTGTTCTGGGCTACACTCCGACACGACTTGTACCGCTATTAGGGTACTGACGTTCACCGCCCCCCTAGGCCCGCCATGCGATGTATCAGACGAACAGACCGGACTGTACGGAGATTGTCACATACAGGCTCAGTAGGAGTTCGGATGGGTTTACCTCATCGGCCTTCTTATCGACATCTACCTGGGAACCGTTACGTACAGCTAGTGCCGCTTGCGGTCTGTGGTTAAACCCACTGCCAGCGTAGTGTCGAGTCTTTAGAGTCCCACACAGAGAGTTTCCCTGCACTGAGCGAAACGTGTAGAGGCCGTATGGTTTTACGGCAGGGCTACGATCACTTACGTGCACTTGTGTGCGTATGCTGTTCGGGCAGGCAATACTAGAGGGCTTTGGTTTAAACCAAATCCTAGTATTGCACAGATGGATTTGTTTTGTCTTCTGTGCATTCGCATTCTACGGAATGCGGATGCAGGTGTGTATGTACAGTTTTGAGGAGCGATGAAGGAGGATGTGCCCCATTAGGGTTTTGGCAGATGGTTCGGCCAAAACCATAATGTGGCACACTCATTAGGGTTTTGACAATTCGTTTGGTCAAAACCGTTATTAGTCGGAGACATTGTTTATTAATCCTTTTAGTGATAGATTAGTGATGGCTAATTGCATTGACCATTTGACCACTTAGACCCCTCTTGATTTTGTTGACCCGTTGACCGTGTTGACCATTGACCTTCAAGAGGGATCTACACTCTTCTTTTATTTTCTTTTTAATTCTTGAGTTATGATAATGGTCAATTCAATGTGCCATCAACTCTTTCATGATAGGATTAGTAATGATGATTCTTGTGTATTATTGCAACCATGGTTCATTTCATTTGGCTTAATCTTTTCATTATTCTCTTCTCATTCTCTCTCTTGAAATGAGAAGAAAAGAAAAGCTCCATGGTTGCTAACCTTTCTCCTTCTTCTTCTTCCTCTTGATCTTATCTTTTGATCTCATGTGTTGAGAGAAAAAGATCCCACAAAGACAAATACATCCATACATCTCCTCTACACTTTCTAAGGCTTCTTGACTAGCAATCACTTTGCCCTAGTTGCCTTGGCTTGAGGCGGAGCTTAGTGTACAACTCTCGGGTGGATCATCTTCGACTCAAGATGGCCGCGGATGTGCCCAAGGTCCGGATCGACGCTTGGAGCTTGGATGGACGAGCGGGACAGCGGAATGAAGACCCGAAGGACCGGTTCCGTGAGGTATACTTTCTACAGCATAGTAGCTAAAACCTCTAAGTGTTTACTAGTTTCTAGTTTAGCAAAGATCCCGACTTTTAGTCCATGTTGCCTTGCGCCAAAATCATTGTTTTTCGCCGTTTCCGCCTCCCCGTAAGAACCGGGGTGAGCAACGTGGACTTACAGAATCTTCATCACCGGTGGGACTTTGAATGTGGTCTCACCGGTAGGACTTGGGAGAGATTGGAATCATTTTACGCCGGTGGATTCTATACGGTTTTGCAGGATATATGATCTAGACTGTAGGACCGGAAAAATTTTGGGACTTTGTTGGCGACTGCATCGCTGCACTGGAATATAGTACTAGGAGAGAATCATCATTCGCCGTGGGGGTATGGGATTTGGAATTTGGTTGGCGTCTGCATCGCTGTACTGGAATATGGTACCAGGAGCGACTCATAATTCGCCACTTAGGGATTTGGATTCTGGCCGGCGTCTGCATCGTTGTACTGGAACATGGTACCAGGAGCGACTCATCATTCTCCATTGCCTATTGGGAAGCGATGGCTTAGGAGACAGGTTTAGATCCCTATCACCTAAGGCTTTTCAATTTTATGGGCTGTAAGGGTCCCATAAAAGCATTTTCTCCCTACGAGTCGTAAAGATCCTGTAGGTGCATTTTCTCCTTAGGAGTCGTGAGGACCCCCAAGTGTGTTTTTCCTTTGTGAGTCGTAAGGATCCCACGAAGGCGTTTTCATACGAGTCGTAAGGATCTCGCAAGCTTTGTTCTCCTCATATATTGTGAGGACACATGAACGGGTCTTCCCAATGGAGCATAATTCCAAGGGCGGAGACCGACCGCTGGACTGGTGATTGCAGTAGAGCATGAGTGTGATGAGAATTACTTGAGCACATGGATTGTATACGGTAGTCAATTTGAGGACTAATCGTAGGGCCGGGAGAATTTTGGGAAATTGGATTTTGGTTGGTGTCTGCATCGCTGCACTGGAATATGGTACTAGAAGCGACTCATCATTCGCCGTTTTGGGATTTGGAATTTGGTTGGCGTCTGCATCGCTACACTGGAATATGGTACCAGGAGCGACTCATCATTCGCCGTTGGAAATCTAGAGATTTGGGATTTGGTTGGCGTCTTCATCGCTACACTAGAATATGGTACCAGGAGCGACTCATCATTCACCGTTTTTTTTTGTTTTTTGCATTTTTGTTTTACAGCGATTGCTCTATCATTTCAGCTTTTCTTATCGCGAAGGTCGCGATTGCCCTATCATTTCGGCTATTTATTCGCGGTTGCCCTATCATTTCGGCTTTATTTTTCATTTTTATTTTACTCGCTGATTTTTACTGCGAGTTGCCCCATCATTTCGGCTTTCCTTTTTTTTTTATTTACACATTTTTTTTATTTACACACATTTTTTTTACATTCCCAGTTTAACGACTTAGAGGTCGATTGTTCCAAGTTTAATGACATGGCGGTCGATTGTTTTCAGAGAAAGGCAGATGTCTGAGAGAATCAGTTTCACGAAGGACTTCGGTCTCCATTTGTATGAAATTGGCGGTCGCAGCTTGACTATTCGTTAACACGCCTTTAGACAGTTCTATCTCTCTTGTTTTGTATTGCTTTTCGACCCAATCTTTGAAGACGAAGCAGTCCTCAATGGCATGACCTATCACTCTGTGATAGGGGTAGTATTTGGGGTCGTCGGTCATATTCGCTTCCTGCGGTCTTTTTGATTCTGGCAATTGTAAACCGTTTCTTAGGGCATCTTTGAATATTTTACGGACTTTGCCCCTTCTGAAGGAATATACCTTATCCAGCTTCTCTTTCAGTGGAGCTTCTCCTCCCTCTCCGAACACTGGCTTCCGAGCCCGGGTTGCATTAGGTTCATTCATCCCTTGCTTATTTCGGTTAGCCGAGGTGTTGAAAGATTCAGAATCGTCGGAATTTCCGCCTTTGCGATTGTCGTCCTTTCGGTTTCTCCAGGACCTATTGTTATTTTGGGAGTCAGGGGAGGACTCCTGCTTTGAGCGCTCCAATATCTGAACTTTCCTGGTCAGCTCTTGAAATGTCTTGAGACCCGCAATGCATAGAAACGGGGCCATCCAATTGTTGAGATTTTCAATGAGGAGGCTGACAGATTGGTCCTGTTCTATCGGCGGTTCACATTTGATGGAGAGATTGCGCCATCGGGTTATAAAATCCGTGCTTCTTTCGTTGTTCTTTGGCTCGGTCCTTACGAGATCGGCAATGGTGATCTTATCGCTGACGCTCATGAACCTCTGCCGAAACAGAGACTCCATTTGGACGAAAGTTATGACGGAGCCATCTGGTATGCTCGCGTACCAGTCAAAAGCAAATCGGCCAAGCTATTAACGAACTGGCGGAGGAGAAGTGCATCATTGCCCACAGTATTCCCGCATGAGGCTTTAAAGTGGGCGATGTGCTGATTCGCATTTCCCGTCCCATCAAATCTTTCGAATTTGGGGATGACATGGCCGCTAGGAACTTCTACCAGATCATACTGAGCATGATATGGTCTCCCGCTACTGCTAACATCTTTTTGCGCTTCAGCTTCGGCTACCAATGTTTTGACTTTGTTGGTAACCAAATCCATGATTTGATCTTGAGTTAGCGGGCTACTGTCATCGGTAGCCAAGACATTTCCCGAGATAGGATGTGACTGACTTTCATGTGGTCCGCCTATCTTTAGATTTGAGGGAATAGGCGTCGGCTGTCTCGGGACACCGTTTCCCGGTTCATGAGCAGAGCCCTACGCTTGATTGGGCGGCTCAGAGGCAAGTTGGGCTGTGAGCTGTAACACGACGTTTGTCAAGTCGTCAATTTTTGAGTAGAGCTTGGCCATCTCCTTGTCTTTACTTCTGAGCTATTTTCGGAGCTCTTGTAGAAGTTATTGCTCTGCGTTCTTAGGACGGAAGATTGGCTCATCTTCGCTTTCCGAGCTCGACTCCTCATGAACCGAGAGATCTCTTCGCTTATCAGCTTCACTGGGAGGATTTTCATTATCTTTCGGAGGATGCTGGTCTTAGGAAGTGACAGCCACATTCACACCAGATTGGATTTGAGATGTAGTGGCCCCATCCTTACTCTTGCTGCGCGTGCTTACTATGTAGACAGTGTGGACTACATATCCAGCCATTTCCTCATCTTTGGCAGGGTAACCCTGTTCTTCGGACCTCATGAGGTTCAGCCTAGCAGGAGCCCTAGCCCTTTTGTTGGCTCTATATCTGAGCCTTTTCTGCCTTATCTTCTCAATTTTAAGGGCTTGGCGGGCATATGTTTCCTGGGAAGCCACCGTGAGTCGATTAGCGGGGAGCTTAGAGAAGACACCCGATCGAGCAGTTGTCAGGGGCACCGCCGGAGCTTGCTCGAGACGCCTTGTTGCTTTGTTGGTGTTGATGGCCTTGCCCCCAGCTGGGGCCAAGGAAAGTCGTTCAAACACCGACTTGCGTTTGAGTTGGGGCGCCTTCGAGACCACCACATTTGGCCTCTTGCTTTTCGAGACCGGTTTGTCTGTCACCGAGGCTTGACGAGCTGGGATGGCGTTAGCTGACACGAATAGAATATAGCCAAATGGTAGCGGCGGCTCTTCCCATTGTCGCCCGAGACTGGCCGGAAGGACCTTCCTGGTGTCCATCTCCATCGTGTAGGAGATGGGAGCTGTGTCGAGAGCTGAGTTTGTCCTTGGAGACATTTTTGCTGCGTCCGGAGATTGCAATTTGAAATCTTTTAACCTGCACAAAGAAGCATGATTTCAGTACAGGCAATCGATATGTATATTGATTGAGTTCGCATGAACGTTTAACCCGAAATATGAGAGGAGAGACAAGTCCCACCGGGCGTGCCAGAATCTGTAGGGTGTTTTTCGTCACCCCATTGAGATGGGAATATGCGCGCATTTGTCAGGCGCATTACAGATTCCCCCTGCCTAGGGTAGGCGGGGGTTTATTGATTGTGGGGATCCAAATCTCCAGCAGCCGCGGACTAAGCTGCCGTTAATTACCCTCGCCTTTGGAGCGAGAGAACCTTCGATTGACGGGTCAACTATTCATATGAACTCAATATGCAGTGTGCGTGTTTGAAAGGGTTTTGGATATATCGGGGGGCCCGCAAAGTTTTTATGGGGGTCCCGCTACCCGGATAGCGGGCTGGGGGTCAAAGGGGCTAGCAGCCCCCTTGCGGGGTGCGGGGCAGCGCCCCGTTAGAATTTTTTTCTAACACGGACAGTGTCGTGGAGTGTGTGTGTATATATATATATACATATATATAAAAGGGGAAAAAGCGTCCAAAGGACGCGTGGGGGCCAGCGCCTCACGTGCGTGGCACGCAGGCGCTGGGCGCTAGCGCTCTGGGCGCTGGGCGCCCCACGTGCTTGGTACGTGGGTGCTAGCGCTCTGGATTCTGGGCGCCAGTGCCCTACGTGGTTAGCACGCGGGCGCTGGGGGTCACCAGGAAAAAGGGACTTTGTCTCTGCACTGGGAGTTGTGCTCCTGATTTGACTTCTGGAGTTAAACTCCTAAAAAGAGATTAATTTATGAAGTTGAACTCCAACAAATCTTGAATGGAGTTAAACTCCTAAAAAATTTAGAAATGATCAAAGGGGGCTGCTTTGTTTCTCCCCTTTGGCCCTGGATCTTCCTAAGATGGGATTTCTGGAGACGGGTCTCCTTCTTCCTCTCGGTTGACCAGTTCTTGGAGAAGGGGGGTGAGATTTAAAAATCTCCCACTTTTAAGATCTAATGGAATATCTGAGCTCCCCTTTGTGGGTTTTGTGGTGAAAAACTATTTAATTTGGAAAAGGAAGAGTAAAACTCTTGATTTAATTGAAAAGGGGAAGAATGTTTAGAACCTTGAGGAAGGAGAAGGAGGCACAAAAACCCTAGAGATTTAGAGAATGAAAGAGTGTATATTTTATTCATCATCATGTTGCCTTATATAGGCTTACACATTTACACATAGCCCCTTGGGCTTTACAAAATGGCATTTTGCCCTTCACATGCCTCATGTGCTCATTTCTTTTGCACATAAGCCATGGGCTTTACAAAAAAAATTGGCTTTATTCCCATTTTGCTTACATTCATGCACAAAAAATTACATCAAAATTATTTGTTACATGATTTTTATGTTGGCATGGGGAGGCTGGACGTGGGCTTGACTTGGACATGGGCCCGCTTGACCTGGGCTTGGGCCCACCTGGCTTGGGGTTGACCTTGACTTTGACTTGGTCAACCGGGATGCAAATTTTGACCCCAACAATGTATTTCTCGATATGCAGTCTTTAAGCTGTTGTTCGAGTAGCCCCGCGACTATCGTGTCTCTGATCCCTTCGGGGGCTGGACAAGACGTCTTCAAGTAATCTCCTTAGGCTATATGACCGTCGGAAGAGCAAGCGTTAGGAATTTGCCATGTCGCTTTTTACTTGAGGTTAGGCTCAGTTTGGAGCCCCGATGAGTCATAACCACTCCGCGCTGGTGTGGGATGATGTCCGATAGTCTCTTAGGCTTTATATAACTTGTCGTCGAGACCCTGAAGCTAGAAATTTGCGTCGCTTCAATTTGATTTGGCTGTTTGGAGCCTTTGTTGACATTGCGTCTGCTATAACGAGAAGAATGTCGAGATGGAGCTGGGATTTTGCCGTCACTTCTTTTTTGTTGGCTATTTGGAGCCTTTGTTGACATTGTGTCTGCTGTAACGAGAAGAATGTCGAGCCGGAGCTGGAATATTGACGTCACTCCTTTTTGATTTGGCTATTTGGAGCCTTTGTTGAAATTGCGTCTGCTGTAACGAGAAGAATGTCGAGATGGAGCTGGGATTTTGCCGTCACTCCTTTTTGGTTTGGCTATTTGGAGTCGTCATTGACATTGTGTCTGCTGTAATGAGAAGAATATCGAGCTGGAGTTTGGATTTTGCCGTCACTCCTTTTTAGTTTGGCTATTTGGAGCCATCGTTGACATTGCGTCTGCTGTAACGAGAAGAATATCAAGCTGGAGCTTGGACTTTGCCGTTACTCCTTTTTGGTTTGGCTATTTGGAACCTTTGTTGACATTGCGTCTGCTGTAACGAAAAGAATGTCGGGCTGGAGCTGGGATTTTTCCGTCACTCCTTTTTGGTTTGGCTATTTGGAGCCTTTGTTGACATTTCGTCTATACCCTGATGGAATGAGGAGAGGTACGATAGGGTAGTCTTTAGTTCGTATGTGAACCGTCAAGACTTGGAGCTAGGAATTTGCCATGGCTCTGTTTTGTTTCAACCCTGAGGTCTTTTGTTGACGTTGTTTCTGCATCCTGGTGGAATGAGAAGTAACACCGGGGTAGTCTTTAAGTCATATGTGAACCGTCATGACTTGGAGCTAGGAATTTGCCATGGCTTTGTTTTGTTTCAACCCTTGGGCCTTTTGTTGACGTTGCGTTTGTATCCTACTGGAATGAGAAGTAACGCCGAGATGGAGCTGGGATTTTGCCGTCACTCCTTTTTTGATTTGGCTCGTCGGAGCTTTGTTGACATCGCGTCTACACCCTGATGGAATGAGGAGAAGGTACGACGGAGTAGTCTTTAGGTCGTATGTGAACCGTCAAGACTTGGAGCTAGGAATTTGCCATGGCTCCATTTTGTTTCGACCCCGGGGCCTTTGTTGACGTTGTGTCTTCATCTTGCTGGAATGAGAAGTAACGCCGGGGTGATCTTTAGGTCGTATGTGAACCGTCAAGACTTGGAGCTTGGAATTTGCCATGGGTCCGTTTTGTTTCAACCCTTAGGCTTTTGTTGACGTTGCGCCTGCATCCTGCTGGAATGAGAAGTAACGCCGAGCTGGAGCTGGGATTTTGCCATCACTCTTTTTTTGATTTGGCTCGTCGGAGCTTTGTTGACGTCATGTCTGCACCCTGATGGAATGAGAAGATATGACGGGGTAATCTCTAGGCTGTAGATGTTGCTGTTGAGATCTGGCTTTTCCTTTAATGGAGCCTGGTGGGAAAATCATGGTTCCTTTTTTCATTTGTGTTCATGGATGGTATACAGGGGTCAGGGATCAGTATGGACTCACCTGCAGGGCAAATGAACTTTATTTTATTTTATTTTTTATTGCCGCGATACTCTATCTTTTCAGCTTTTCATATCGCGAAAGTCACGATTGCCCAATCATTTCTGCTATTTATCGCGGCGCCCAATCATTTCGGCTATTTTTATATGTTTACTCGCTGCTTTTTATTGGGAGTTGCCCAAACATTTCGGCTATTTTATATGCATATTTTTTGCTCGCTGATTTTTATTGCGAGTTGCCCCCATCATTTCGGCTATTTTATATGCAATTTTTTGCTCGTTGATTTTTTGTTGCGAGTATGGAACTTAAGATCTGATACCAATCTTGGCATCAGCATCATTGCAACTGGAATATTGCCAGGCGCGAATCATCATTTTCCTTGAAAGGACTTGGACCTTGACACTTGTTTAGGCATTAGCATCGCTACCACTGGAATATTGCCAGGAGCGAATCATCATTTGCCTTTATCGATTTGAACAAAGATGGCTTAGTAGACAGGGTTAGGATCCTGTTGACTAAGACTTTTCGACTTTATGAGCCGTAAAGGTCTCATAAAGTTATTTCTTCCTACGAGTCGTGAGAATCTCGTAGGTGTATTTTCTCCTTAGGAATCGTGGGGATTCTTAAGTGCGTGCTCCCCCTTGCAGGTCGTAAGGATCTTACAAGAGTGTTTTCTCCCTATAAGTCGAGGGGACTTACAAGTGTCATTCACCATATGGGGACATTTCGCGCCATTGGGGGAACTAGGTGAGGGCTATATTTATTTGTACCTGTAGATTGTATACAAGGGCCAATATTGGACCACCTGTATGGCAACTTGGGGATATGATGGCTTAAGAATAGGTTTAAGTGTCTGTAGCTTAAGGCTTTTGAATCCTATGAGCCGTGAGGATCTCATAGGGGGAGTTCTCCTTACGAGTCGAGAGGATCTCGTAAGTAAAAATTTTACGAGATTGCGTCTTTTCGGGTTTTCACAAACTCGCTGGTAGCCCTGCTGTTTTTACTCACGATGCCCTTTCGGGATTTCATCCGTGCCCATTTTGCTTATGGACATACCGTTTTTTTAACGAGATTGCGCCCTTCCGGGTTTTCACAAACTCGCCGGTAGCCCTGCTGTTTTTACTCACGGCGCCCTTTCAGGTTTTCATCCGTTCCCATTTTGCTTGTGGACATATCGTTTTTTTATCAGTTTTCCAATAGGACTTGAGTTGCAGTTTTCGCCGTTGGAGTTTTGATTGCAATATAGATCTCAAGAGAGGATATTGCCGTATTTAGGGCGATGCACCATGTTTGAGGCGGCACACTAGGGACATTTCGGTCCATTATCGCCATATTTGAGGCGACGCGCTAGTTTAAGGACATTCCGGTCCGAAGTTTTAGTTTAAGGACGTCTCGGTCCATTGTTAGTTTAGGGACGTCTCGGTCCATTGTTAGTTTAGGGACGTAGTGGTCCATTATTACCATTTTCGAGGCAACGGATTTTCTGGATACTACTTTCAGGGTTCTGACCCAGGAAGATAGCGAACGGACACAAGCGTCATCATCCATCATTGATCTAGGTCGTAACCCGTTAGGCTTAGTATTTTTTGAGGAGGGAGGCCCGTGGCCCATCTGGTCCATTTGGGCCAGTTTGTCGATCATGGCCTGGAAGGTGGTCGGCTTGAAGAACGTCATGAACTGGGATACGGTCGTCTAAGGATCAAGGGTCTCGATGAACATACCCACGACAGGGGATTCTTCGATGCGTTGTTCGCATTTCGACCATAAGTTCCGCCACCGGATCGCGTACTGGACCCAGGTTTCTCCTGACTTTACCCTGGTGTTGATTAAAGCAGTGATTGGGGTGCGCTCGCTTGCGCTGGCGAACCGCTGTGTGAACAGCAACTCCATCTCTGTGAATGTCTTTACGGAATCATTTGGAAGCTCCGAGTACCATTCGAATGCCGTCTTCGACAGGCTACCGACAAATTGGCAAAGCAGCAGTTTGTCGTCGCCTCCAGTGTTGCTGCATAGAGCTATGAACTGAGGGACATGCTGACGCGGATTGCCTGTCCCTTTGTACACATGAAACTTGGGGATCAAATATCCTGGTGGTACTTGATTTGGTCATATCAGCACGGATACGGTCGCCCAATTTTGACAGTTTGGCCAGCCGCTTCATTCGCTTGATGAGCTCGTATTTGTTGAGCTATATAATTATCGAGAGCGGCCTTGGAGATTGTTTCCTCCTTAGCTATAGATAAAGTCGGAAGAGGGTTTGATGTTTCCTCTCTGTCATCCTCGACGATTATCGGTGGATTTTCGGCTGGAGGTTCTAGCTGGATCATCATTCCAACCATGTCCTGGAACAGAAGCGTCATCTGCTTTATGTTAGCAGCTTGTTCCACGGCCTCTTTATCCTTCTTTTCAAGTACCCTTCGCAGGAACTCTGTATCGGTCTTCTACTCTTGACGCTGTTCAGATGCCGATTCCGAGCTTTCTTTCTGCCCGGTAAGTGCTGACATTTTGATCAGCATTTCCTAGAGCTTTTGTTGTTGCTCCTGAGCTTTTGTCAACGACCGCGTTTGCGGCCGATGACCTACGGAAGCACGACTTTCCTCTTTCCCGGAATCCATGTAAACCGTGTATATGATCATGCCCCCAGACTTGGGGCGTTTGGGGTCCAACACCATTGGAATTTGCCGCAGCTGGTGGGAGATTCTCCAGCCTCACCCTTTTGTGGGAGGTCGAAGTTGAAGGAGCCGTTGTAACAGGAACCTGTTCATATCAGATTTTTGCATTTTTATACCGCCCATTTTTTATCACATTGCTTATAGGTAGGTACTCTTGATCCGTGTTTGCTAGATAAATTGCAGGTTACAGGTTCTCAGCTCTAAGCAGTGAAAATCATGGAAAAAGCGCGACAAATTCTGGATTACTGCCAATCACAGATAAAATACGGGTCTCCGCTCTCTATCCGTATGTTGCCGCACACCAGTTTAAAGTAAAAAATGGCAAATCAATGGTCATTTCATGCACAAAGCACAATGTCAACTCAAGATCCAAGATGTCTACGCGGAGCTCAAGAAAATCATGGCAAAAGATCCACATCAAATCACCTTTTGATCTGCTGAAAATCTGGAAGAAATGTGAAGAGATTCTGAGAAACCAAGTATACCACACTAAAGAGAATAGCAAAACAGGGAAACCCAAAAAATACGACATCATAACTCCCCAACATGGCCGCGGATCCGCGGCCAACATGGCGACTCGGCCGCGGATTCGCGGCCGAGTTAACTCGGTGGCAGATGCTTTTTTTGGGGGCATTTTGGTAATATTATTCAGTGCCAGATTGTTGCCCTATGGTTTCAGTTTCCTGTCTATAAATAGCCTAGAACAATGCCAAATGAAGAGTGCTTATTCTTGTGTGATATTTTAGGATAGATTTTTGTAGTTCTTCTTCCTCTTTTTCATCTTTCTCCATTAAAACCTTGTAGTGAGCTTTTATCAGTGAAGTGATGAATAAAAGAGTTCTTTCCTTTATCATGCTTGTCTTGTTATTTTGTTAATTATATTTGCTTGTAATTTTCATTTGCTAATCTAGTTGTTGTTATTTATTGTTTGTTTGTTTCTTCTTCTATTTTTCTTTATCCTTAACAACAATGATGCTTAAGCTTGATCCTTGCCAAAGTGAGGTCTCAAATAGCTAGTTATAATCTTCTAACCTCTTTCTTTTTATCTTCCTCCTTTTGTTGTATATTCCTTCTTTTGTAATGGGTGAGTAGTTTCTCACTTGTTAGGGTAGGATAAGGAAAGTTTGAGAGAAGGAAATCTCTCTCACTCTTTTCTTGCCCAATATCTTAATTCGGACTCCCGTTAATTGAACCACAATCCGCTCCCTACGGCACCCTATCCTACATGATAGCGGTGATTCCTTAGCGAGACCGGTTGTGGTTGAATTAACCGGAAGTTAGGGCTAAGAGCCAAGAACGGATGGACAAGGACCGAAAGGAAGAAACTAAGCGTTGGAAAGCCTAACTTATACTCGCAAGTTCCTTCCTAGTCGTGCTAATCCCCGTTGTTGCTGGTTACTGTAACACCGATATTAAGAGTGGCAACGAAAGAAGAGAGCGACTCCTATCTCAAACTAACCTAATCCTAACCCTAACAAGCTCTCTTTATATACATTTTAGCACATAGTTAATCTCAAACAAACCTGGACATTTGGACTTAACTCGTTAAAGCACATAGAAAAAGATTCCCATCTCCCTGCGGACGACCCGTACTCAACCGACTAGATACAAGCGAAACCGTCTTGACTGCGGTAATTAACTAAGCACGAAAAATTCAAACAATCAAATGGCGCCGTTGCCGGGAAGACTGTAGTTTATTTCTTTGTGTAATTTTGGGTTAATTTGTGAATATAACAGAAAAACAAAACAAAAAAATATATTGTAAAAATCATCTTGTTATTTTTGATTAGTTTTTGTGCAAGTGTGCAGGATAGAAAGAAGGTTGAGTTCAGTGCCAAAGACGTGGGAAGTTAGACCCATAACTCGTGGCTACACCGCGGGTGATCAAGACGAAACCAACGGTCTACTGTAAAATTCTGGAGCAAACCCAGTGAGCAAATCAAGATTCCGGGGCTCCAAACAAGAAGAGGACACCCAACCCAGCACATGCAAGAAATCTGAAGGTCCAACTCACCCATACAGCCGCGGATCCACAGCATAAGGGCTTGTTTGGCCGCGGAACCGCGGCTAGTTGCTGACATCAACAACCAAAAACCCCCCGTGAGTCTTTCTACCCACTTCCCCACTCCTCTGAACTCCACTGAACTATTTTTTCTGCAGCATTCTTTGCGCAAACTCTCTTCCCCCTTCCAATAAATTGTTTTTTTGCAGGATTCTTTGCGCCGCGCTAAAAAATAAAAAATTTGATTGCAATTGATTGTTACTGCTTTGCATATTTTTAATCGGATTTTAAGGGGCTTGAAACCAATCCAGATTGGGTGGGGATTTCATCACCCTTCTCAGGACCCCAGAAATCACATAAGGCATATGCATTGACCATTATTTAATTAAAAAATACTAGACTCAGCCCTAAGGACGTCGCGCTCAATAGGACAGAGGACTAGTTGTAGGCATCGGCCGTTTATCCTAACCTGACTTTGCGGTGTCTAGGCAAGTGTGTCTAAGGCGAATGGTTACTTAATTAGGGACACTACTTGTAGTGGAGAGCCTCCCACTCACCTGGCACTTACCTGGCTGCAATTGGCGGTGAAGAGCCGGTTTGAGGTCCTATTTCTAGCCCTTTGGAACAGTTAGGAGCTGTCTAGCTGACCTAGGTGACCCTAGATCTAGGTGTGATTGTGCATATTTTGTCTATGATTGTTTGAAGCCCTAAGTCCGTACATATTTCTGCAAAGCTCTTTCTAAAAAAAAAGAAAAAAAAACACAAAACAAAAACTTTTATAAAAACTTGCCCTTTGTCGCCAGAATCCCATTTTTTCACCCACCTCTCATCGTATTTCTCCATTGACATTTTCTTACCCTCACCTTCTCCGCTTTGACTACACTAAACTCGTTTAGTGTATGTCTGCTTGGACTAGGGACCCTAGTGCCCGTTTAGTCCGCGTTTCGTTAGTCCCTACGGACTACGCGATCGACACCGCTGTCGAAACTCCTTCCACCTCTTTATCAACCCTACCCTTACCGGCCAACTCCAACGTTGACCGGGATTCTGTTCATACTTCCTCACCTTTACTATCACCAACTTCTTCTTCTTCTGCGATGTCAGGATTTAATCCTAACATCCCTTCAACTCCCCCGGGATTTATTCCACCTCCTATGGATGCGAATAACGCACAACCACCGCCTGTTGTAGCGCCACGGCGAATCGCGCTCCAGGATCGTTTCTATCCTACCCGCTCTGCACTTCCTACCCGTCTTTCCCTTCCACCGGCCAATGGGGATAATTTCGAAATTAAGCCCCACTTCATTAACATGCTTCCGAAATTTCATGGGCTTGAATCTGAAGATGCCTATATCTTCATCAACAAGCTCCAGAATGTTTGTGCCATGATGAAAACGACCCAGCTGTCAGACGATACTATACGGCTACGGGTCATTCCGTTCACTTTATGCGATCTTGCTGAAAAGTGGCTGTATAGCACTGCTTCCCACTCCATAACCAATTGGGACGAGTTTGTGAAAGCGTTTCTCAAGAAATTCTATCCAAATTACAAAACTGCGAGGATCCGTAACAAAATCAACCAATTTTCCCAGCTTTCTACTGAACCTTTTTGGAAGTGCTTTGACCGATATAAAGACCTTCTTGTCCAGTGCCCTCATCACGGTATTGAGAAATGACAACTTTGCCAAACTTTATACGAGGGCCTGAATCCAGCAACCAAGCAGTTGTTGGAAACCATTTGTCAAGGCCACTTCCTATCCAAATCTGATGAGGAAGCATGGCAATTCTTCGATGACCTTGCGGAACAAACGCTTCAATGGGAGAGCACCAGACCAAGTACTTCTTCTTATTCCTCTACTTCTACTGGTCAGTCTAGGGTAGGCATTCACCAACTCGATGTTTCTATTGCAATGAAAGTCGAAATGGCTGCAATAACGAGAAAACTTGAAGCGATAGAGAGCAAATTTTCATCTCCTGCTCCTGCCCCTGTTCTTCCCCTTCATACCATTTGTGCTTGTTGTTCCGATCCATCTCACCTAACCGAAGAGTGTCCTTACAATCCACCATCTCAAGGACAGGATCAGGTTAATGCTGCATTTTAGCAAAGACCAAGAAATGATCCATACTCTTCCACTTGCAATCCGGGCTGGAGGAACCACCCTAACTTCGCCTGGAATCAGAACCAGCATCAATTCCAAGGCAACAATTTCCAGAGGCCCCCTCCTCCGCAACAACAAGCTCAGCAACAAACTCAACATCAATTTCAGCAGCCCTTTTAACCCCAACCTTTTCAAAATCAGACGAACAATTTTGCACCCAACAATTCTTTTCCCCAAAACAGCTTTGTTCCATCAAACAACGATAAGGTTTCCTCGCTAGAACGAAGTCTGGAGGCGTTTGTAAAGCAATTGACTCAATCCACCGCCAACATCCAGTCTTCCATTCAGTCTTTGGTGCAACACACTGCTGCACACGTGCAAAGCATCAAGACCATCGAAGCCCATATTGCATAGCTGAATGCGGCGTTAAGCGAGCGAGAAAAGGGGAAGCTTCCATCTCAACCACTCTCAAATCCTGGTCACCCACATAATGTACTTGTTGCTCTAGAACAACAGAACCATAACGTGAGTGCCGTGATTTCATTGAGATCTGGAAGGATGCTGCAAAACAACATTGGGACACGGATAGATGATGACACCCCGGTCGCTTCTTCTTCATCTTTTTCTTCGTCTTCTGAGCCTATTCTCCCTTCTTCAAAAGGCTCTTCTTCTTCTTCTTCTGCTCTAAACGGACCCACTTCCCACTCCACGAAAACTCCAGCTCTGGGATCCGTTCCAACTCCACAATCTCCTCCACAAGCATTGGACTCAACCAATTTTAAAAACGTTCCATTTCCAAACCGATTGAGGTCCAATAAACAAAATCCACAAATGGAGAAGATTCTGGAGTTGTTTAAGCAGGTTAATATCAACATTCCCCTTTTAGATGCTGTCCAACAAGTCCCTTCCTACGCAAAAATCTTAAGGACTTGTGCACGAAAAAGAGGAAATCTCAGGTACCCAAGAAAGTTTTCTTGGCTAGTGCTATGAGTGATGCTCTTACCCAATCTTTACCTCAAAAACGGAAGGACCCTAGCTGTCCTACGATTTCTATTACCATTGGGGATAAGAACATCAACCGCGCACTTTTAGATCTTGGTGCCAATGTTAACCTGCTTCCGTACTCAGTATATGAGCAACTAGGTGTAGGAGAGCTGAAACCCACACACTGTACTCTCCAAATGGCCGACCGATCGATCACCCATCCTAGGGGTGAGCTAGAGGATGTGTTAATCAAGGTCGGGGACTTCATATTCCCCGTTGACTTCATTATTTTAGACACACAGCCTGTAGCTAACCCCCAGAATCAAATTCCGGTGATACTCGGTCACCCATTCCTTGCAACCTCAAATGCTGTGATCAATTGTCGAAATGGTTTGATGAACCTATCTTTTAGAAACATGACAATTGAACTCAACATTTTTAGGTTGGGGAATCAGCCTTCCGAACCTAATGCTCATATATTAGACGTTTGTTCAATCCAGGAGATCACCTCGGAGGACTGTGAATTCGAGGAGTTTTTGTTCGATCACAACAACCTTGACGCCACTAGTGCGTTCCTCTTCGAACCTGCTTCTGCTTCTGTGCCCGACAATGACTATGAGTGTTTCACTTTCTCGAACGATCTTAGCCAGTCACCACCCGAGTTTGAATCCTTTGAATTCCCGGATGAGTTAGCTGAACCATCCAACTCGGTCGCTTACACTCGTTTTGAACCTTTGCTAGAATCCTTTGAGTTCGAGACCTTTTCACCAATCTTGCCTTCAATCGTTTCACCTCCAACGCTCGAACTTAAGCCATTGCCGTCTCACCTTAAGTATGCTTACTTGGGTAAGAACGAGACCCTTCCTGTTATCATCTCGGCTTCTCTAGCTCCAGAGCAAGAGAACGCCCTTCTTACGGTCTTGCACAGCAATAGGCAAGCCTTTGGCTGGTCATTGGTGGACATCAAGGGGATTAGTCCCCTGATCGTTGAACATCATATTCATCTGATGGATGATGCCAAACCAGCCAGGGATCCACAAAGGCGACTCAACCCAGTCATGAAGGAGGCTGTAAAAAAGGAGATCGTAAAGTGTCTGGATAGTGGTATCATTTACCCTATCTCTGATAGCCAGTGGGTTAGCCCCATTCATGTTGTCCCTAAGAAGTTGGGCATAACGGTCATAACCAATGTGGCGAATGAGTTAATCCCTACTCGCACCCAGACTGGGTGGCGAGTATGCATCGATTATAGAAAACTCAACGCCGCAACGCGGAAAGACCACTTTCCGCTACCTTTCATTGACCAAATGATTGAACGATTGGCTGGACACGAGTACTACTGCTTTCTTGATGGTTACTCCGGCTATAATCAGATTCCCATCGCTGAAAAAGACCAGGACAAGACCACATTCACCTGTCCTTTCGACACGTTTGCATATCGTCGCATGCCCTTTGGGCTATGCAATGCGCCCACTACCTTCCAGCGTGTATGATGGGAATCTTCTCAGACATGGTGGAAAAATTCTTGGAGATCTTCATGAACGATTTCTCCATTTTCGGCGATTCCTTTGATGAGTGTTTGCTGCATCTCGACGCTGTCCTTACCCGGTGTAAGGACAAGAACCTTACTTTGAATTGGGAGAAGTGCCACTTCATGGTGCGCGAAGGTATTGTCTTAGGACATATCATCTTGCAAAATGGCAATGAGGTAGATAAAGCAAAGATTAAAGTCATTTCCAATCTCCCTCCTCCCAGATGCGTCCGAGACATCCGAGCCTTCCTTGGTCATGCCGATTTCTATAGACGGTTCATCAAGGACTTTATCAAAGATTGCTAGGCCCTTGACTCTTTTGCTGGCCAAGGACACGACATTCGATTTCAACTCGAGCTGTGTGACTGCGTTCGAGTCATTAAAAAGCTCACTCACTTCTGCTCCCGTTCTTTCTTCTCCTGACTGGACGCACCCATTTGAGATTATGTGCGATGCATCCGACTTTGCCATCGGTGTTGTCCTTGGACAACACATCAACAAGATGCCACACGTAATCTATTATGCTAGCCGAACCCTGAACGACGCCCAACTGAACTATACAACAACCGAGAAGGAATTCTTAGCTGTTGTATTTACTTTAGAAAAGTTCAGGCCCTACCTCATCGGCTCTCCAGTCATCGTCTACACGGACCATTCTGCTCTACGCCATCTTTTTGCAAAGAAGGATGCAAAATCTCGGCTGATACGTTGGATCCTCTTGCTTCAAGAATTTGACCTTGTCATCAAGGACAAAAGAGGATGTGAAAACGTAGTCGCCGACCATCTCTCACGACTTCCTTCTTCGCCGTCACTTCAAATTCCGATCAACGACGTTTTTCCGGATGAATAGATCTTGACAGTATCTTGCGAACCCTGGTTCGCAGATATTGTGAACTATTTGGCCACAGGATTACTACCGACTGAATGGTCAAGTCAGGACAGATTTCGATTCTTATCCCAAGTAAAACACTTTTACTGGGACGAACCCTATCTGTTCAAGTACTGTCCCGACCAGATTATTCGTCGGTATGTCCTTGACAATGAATTCAAGAGTGTGCTGTCATTTTGCCACGATCAAGCATGCGGCGGGCATTTTGGCCCCAGAAAGACAGCCGAGAAGATCTTGCAGTGTGGTTTCTACTGGCCATAACTCTTCAAAGACGCTCATGACTACTGCAAGACTTGCTCCCGGTGCCAACATTTGGGCCGGATATCCAGGAGAAACGAGATGCTGCTCCAACCAATCTTGGTTGTGGAGATTTTCGATATTTGGGGGATTGATTTTATAGGGCCGTTTCCCAGCTCTTTTGGAAACTTGTACATTCTTCTCGCTGTTGATTATATCTCTAAGTGGGTCGAGACTATGCCCAGCCGGACTAACGACAACAAGGTTGTCGTTAGATTTCTTAAGGAAAACATTTTCTCCCAGTTTGGGCACCCCCGAGTGATCATTAGCGACAATGGAACTCATTTCTGTAATAAGACTTTCGATACCTTGATGCAGAAATATTCCATTAATCATAAGCTATCTACGCTCTACCACCCCCAAACATGTGGGCAAGCCGAAATTTCAAATCGGCAGATCAAGCAGATATTGGAGAAGACGGTTTCCAAGAACCATAAGGATTGGTCTTTAAAACTCACTGATGCCCTTTGGACATTTCGAACTGCTTATAAGACCGATCTTGGCATGTCTCTCTATCGGCTTGTTTACGGAAAGGCTTGCCACCTTCTAGTGGAAATAGAGCATCGCGCATTTTGGGCGATAAAGGAGCTAAATCTATCTCTCGAAGATGCGGACAGCCATCGGAAGCTGCAGTTTAACGAATTGAGCGAGCTTCAGGATGAGGCTTACGAAAACGCGGTTGTCGTTAAGAACCGAACGAAGGTGTTTCACGATAAATATCTTTTGCGCAAAACATTCGCACCTGGTCAACAGGTACTGCTTTACGACACCCGGCTACATTTCCATCCAGGTAAGCTCAGATCTCGCTGGAAATGGCCATTTTTTGTGCGGAATGTGTATCCGCAAGGCGCTGTGGATTTGGAGAATCCAAAGGACGGATCATTTTTCAAAGTAAACGGACACAGACTAAAACCGTACCTTAGCGCCGAACCAACAGAGAAGCTCCTGGCCTTACAGGAGCCGGTTTACCCTGCATAATCTTCCTCTGCCTACTACCAAACTTCGGTTATCCAGCCAAAACAGTGGACACTGTTTCAAATAAGTTTGGGGGTATGTATATACCATTTTGTATATATATGTGGATATTCTTGTCCGGTGCATATCCATTTTTAATATTTTTCTTTTCTTTAAAAAAATGTGTATATCTAACCGACAATTTTGACCCTTCAATAAATTTTCATGCAATGACAGTGAGAACACTGTCCAGTTTAAGTTTGGGGGTACGCTCGGTATGCATTTCTAACCTTCGCATTCATATGTATATTTTGCATCTGCATACTAAAATCCATAAAATCCATAAAAATCAGAAAATTTTCTAAAAACATAAAAACTTTTTCGTCAAGTTAGCTAGTGGGAGAACTCAGATTCAACATTTCAACGGTTTTGTTTGATAAGATAAGAATAACTAAATCTTATTTTTAGATTTTGAAAACCTGAAAGATAACTCTCCTTTGAAGTTAACTATAGCTGATATACGTCTTTACATCACACTACATATGTTGTGAGTTTTGAAAATTAGATGACAAGTCTATTATGTCAGAAAACTTTTAAATGGATAAATGATTTTCTGAGGATCAAATAGATTTGTTCTGAAATAAGTAATATCAAGAATAGTTTATGAAGTGAAGCGGATATGAAGGGATGTTATTGATGCCTTAATTGGAACTAATTCTGAAAATAACTCATCTGGAACTTGATTGGAATGATTACACACCTAACCCACTAAACACGTCTTTTATCCAAAAAAATAATTGAACTGCCGGTTATATCTCCGTTCGCATTAAATCGTCATGATTTTCACGCTAAAATTGTCTTTTGTTTTTGGGCCTAGGTAACTTGAGTAATTAAGTCCGCTGGGGTGTCTCTACACCTAATGCCCTAAAGCAAACTGGTTTGGGAGCATTGGCCCAAAACTCGTTAAGAAGCCTAGAAAGTCCAGATTAAAACAAAGTCAAGCAAGTGTTCTCTCCGAGTTAAAATTCCTAATGGTTCTTTGTGTGAGAATAATCTTGACAAAAGACAGGTTTTTATAAAAAAGTATTTCTAACGGAGATATGAAGGTTTTATTCTATGATATAGACTATTGCACGTTCACAAAGGTGTGTATGAAATGAAAACAAGAAAAAGGTGGAGTGAAAACTAAGACCTATTTTCCTGTTAAGGAAGATAGAAATTCTGAAATTGAAATCTTACTGGAAAACGAAACTTGAAAAATACTTAACTCTTTATAAAACTTATGTGATCCTTTTTAAATTTTTATCTGGGCTTTATTTTGTGACATGATGACTTTAATCGATCCTTCTGAAACTTAACGACACTATTTGCACTGCACGTAAAGACATATAAAATCTTAAGTTAAATGAGAAGTGAGGTGTAAAAAATAAAGGTTCGATAGTCTAGAATTAGGATAATAGAATTGTTATTTTTAAAACAAAACCTTAGGGTTTGAATTATAGTTATTTCGCAAAACTAACTTGACGAGATTTTGTGGGTAGTATTCGCTGAAAACCCTCAGGAGACAACACTCCTCCTACTAGGGACACCTAGAGATTTAACGGCTTGTTGCACATGCTCAGTGCAATCGCGTTCCCTGCGAAAGTGAGGTTAGGAATTTTTGTGAATAAATTGGCTTTGCTCAGTACGAGCAAATGATAAGTTTGGGGTATTTGTTCATATCAGATTTTTGCATTTTTATACCGTCCATTTTTTATCACATTGCTTATAGGTAGGTACTCTTGATCCGTGTTTGCTAGATAAATTTCAGGTTACAAGTTCTCAGCTCTAAGCAGTGAAATTCATGGAAAAAGCGCGAAAAATTCTGGATTACTGCCAACCATAGATAAAATACAGGTCTCCGCTCTCTATCCGTATGTTGCCGCACACCAGTTTAAAGGACAAAATGGCAAATCAATGGTCATTTCATGCACAAAGCACAATGTCAACTCAAGATCCAAGATGTCTACGCGGAGCTCAAGAAAATCATGGCAAAAGATCCACATCAAATCACCTTTTGATCTGCTGAAAATCTGGAAGAAATGTGAAGAGATTCTGAGAAACCAAGTATACCACACTAAAGATAACAGCAAAACAGGGAAACCCATAAAATACGACATCATAACTCCACAACATGGCCGCGGATCCGCGGCCAACATGGAGACTCGGCCGCGGATCCGCGGCCGAGTTAACTCGGTGGCAGTTGCTTTTTTTGGGGGCATTTTGGTAATATTATTCAGGGCCAGATTGTTGCCCTAGGATTTCAGTTTCCTGCCTATAAATAGCCCAGAACAATGCCAAATGAAGGGTGCTTATTTTTGTGTGAGATTTTAGGATAGATTTTTGTAGTTCATCTTCCTCTTTTTCATCTTTCTCTATTAAAACCTTGTAGTGAGCTTTTATAAGTGAAGTGATGAATAAAAGAGTTCTTTCCTTTATCATGCTTGTCTTGTTATTTTGTTAATTATATTTGCTTGTAATTTTCATTTGCTAATCTAGTTGTTGTTATTTGTTGTTTGTTTCTTTCTTCTTTTATTTTTCTTTATCCTTAACAACAATGATGCTTAAACTTGATCCTTGCCAAAGTGAGGTCTCAAATAGCTAGTTGTAATCTTCTAATCTCTTTCTTTCTATCTTCCTCCTTTTGTTGTATTTTCCTTCTTTTGTAATGGGTGAGTAGTTTCTCACTTGTTAGGGTAGGATAAGGAAAATTTGAGAGAAGGAAATATCTCTCACTCTTTTCTTGCCCAACATCTTAATTCGGACTCCCGTTAATTGAACCATAATCCGCTCCCTACGGCACCCTATCCTACATGATAGCGGTGATTCCTTAGCGAGACCGGTTGTGGTTGAATTAACCGGAGGTTGGGGCTAAGAGCCAAGAACGGACGGACAAGGACCAAACGGAAGAAACTAAGCGTTGGAAAGCCTAGCTTATACTCGCAAGTTCCTTCCTAGTCGTGCTAATCCCCGTTGTTGCCGATTACCGTAACACCGATATTAAGAGTGGCAACGAAAGAAGTGAGCGACTCCTATCTCAAACTAACCTAATCCTAACCTAACAAGCTCTCTTTATATACATTTTAGCACATAGTTAATCTCAAACAAACCTGGACATTTGGACTTAACTCGTTAAAGCACATAGAAAAAGATTCACATCTCCCTGCGGACGACCCGTACTCAACCGTCTAGCTACAAGCGAAACCGTCTTGATTGCGGTAATTAACTAAGCACGAAAAATTCAAACAATCAGCACCCGTGTTGAAGACGTCCCTCTCTGTATGATGGAGGGATGGTTCTTCTCTTGCCGAGCCTTCATTTTCTTCAGTCGGGGAAAGTAGTCTTTGTTGATCACCGAATATTGGACTTTCCGCCAGACCCTGTGAATTTATGAAGAGAGCCGTTGAGGGGACTGCTCCGGTTTTGCCTGCATCATGTTTTCAGCTGGTGAGGGAGATTTCTTCTGTACCGCGGTTGGAGAGTTTTTGTGCACCCACTTTAGCGGTTCAAAACTGTTCCCGGTTGGAACAGCAGCGTCAACTTCCACCATTAGAGCTGGTGGAGTAAGTCCAGAGGGGGAGTTTCCCCAAGCTCTTCTTACCCGGCACCAGTGGCGACGTCGAGTGTCTCTTGCAGACGGGCCCATCTCAGTTGTGGAAGCGGCTCTGTCATGCCCGCGACTTTGATGAGGGGCTACTGTTGGTGTCAGACTGTCGAAGACTGACGTCCGTTGAGAGGGAACGACCAATTTTTCGAAGGCTGATTTTCTGGTAGGGGAAGCATCTTTGACGACTTCACCCGCAGCAGGAGTTGGAACGGCCAATCTGTCGAAGGACTATATTTTGGTAGGAGAAGCACTTTTGACGACTTTACCTTCCGAAGGAGTTGGGAGGACTATCCATTTTGGGATAGCCCCTTTAGGTATCGCGAGCCTCTTTACATGCCCACTTGAGCTTCGGCTCAGCCTGTTAAAGACTGGGGTGGTGGACTTGGACGACCCGTTGAGAGGGGCTGTGGTGGTTTCCAGTCGATCGAAGACCGACTTCTTGGGAGCTTCCTGTGGTGGCACTAGGGCGCTGAAACTCGTTGGCGGGAGCATGGTCCCGAAGAACAATCCAGTGGTGGTTTGAGTTACCTCCCCCCGCAGGCATTGAAAAGATAGAGGCTGCATTGGGCCCAATGTTACTCCTCCAGTTGGGGCGGAGCGGGAGTTGCTGTTGCAGTTTATGCAGCTTGAAGACATTGATCTCTTTTTTTCTTCTTCCTAGATAGAAGCAAGGCACCAAATCTTAGTATCTCAAACCCAAGAGCAACCATAGCAAACTGCTATTTTGTTCGCGAAACACGACGCACAAAATGTGAAGTGGAAAGAGGAAAAGGTCCCACCGGGCGTGCCAGAATTTGTTCACCGCCGAAAACGGGGACGAACCTGGGGTGGATCGTCGTGCCTGAATTTGGGGGCAGATGCTATTTGGATTTATCCGTCCAAACCTACGATATACGGTGTCATAAATCAACTTGACATCTTCGGAGAGGTGGACGGATAAATCCAAATAGTATCTACCCCCAAATTCAGGCAGGACGAGCCACCCTGGGTTCGTCCCCGTTTTCGGCGGTGAACAGGTACACTGAACAGGACTCTCTGAGAACTCCTAGATGGTACTATACCTATCGTAAGATAACAGTTCTCTGGTGACACTGGTACAAGTTAGTCTGTAGACCCGAGATCGTCATAGAGTCTTGTGTGGTTCCTACTGTGCTTTGATTTCTTCCTTACTACGGCTCAAAGGAGTCATGCAAACAAGTGGATTTTGGGTACAGTCCCGAGTCACATAGAGGCAATGAGCGATAGGAGGGGTTTCGTCTCTTCCGGTATAGGGAGTTGATGTTGCGCTATGCTCGATTGGCTATGATAGGAAGTTCCTGGTCAGGGCTGTTAATGAGATTTACTGGTAAGTGTTATCAGTAGTTTCTCGTACTGTTATAGGCCACACATCGGCATGACTTATTAAGTTATTGAGGTCTGACGATTCTACCCCCAGACTCGATATGCAATATATCAGACGAAGAGACCGGACTGTACGGTAAATGTTACTTATAGGCTTCATGGGAGTTTGGACAAGCTTGCTTGTTGATCTTCTATTCGCTCAATACCTGGGTAGCCGTTACGTCCAGCTAGTACCGTTGACGGCTTGTGGGTAACTGAGGTGATCATTACCTACTGCTGGCGTATTGATAAGTTTTTAAAGTCCCACACAAAGGTTTCCTAGTTCAAGCGAAACGAAGTAGAGCATATATGCTGATATGTGCGAGGGGCCTGATTAAATACAAGTATGAGATACCGCATTCTAATCTGGTTGTTATTTGTTATTAGTCAAGTTATATGTGATATAACCGGATTATCGAATCAAGTATTGATTTGATAATGTGATATACATATAAATGATATTAGTCAGTTATATGTGATATAACCGGATTATTGAATCAAGTGTTGATTTAATATATGATATATATTTATATTTGATATAATTATATATTAACTAATATTAAGCTCACTAATTATTCTTCATAATATATATATATATATATATATATATATATATATGAAGCATGCCATGGATTTTCTATTTTTTAGAAAATAGAAAATGAGGTGGAAAAATGAGGAGACTTTTGTGGCATGGTGTAAAGCACGGCTTGATGAATTTTTTACTCCATCATCCTACACTATTGAAGCATGGTTACAATTATATATTGATGGATATTGGTTGCTTCAATAATGTGGGGTATTAAGCCATTCTTTACTTGGTTCATTTTTCACCTTAGCAATTTACTTGAGCTCATATGATGAGTTCTTCTCTCTAGCTCTCTTCATCTTCTTCCTAACCTCCTCCAAGCTCAATCCCTCACGTGAGTTGTGAAACCTTGAGCTTATGAGAACCCTAGTGAGCAAACAAAACCCCTACTTCACCATCCTACACTAGATTAGCACTTTGGTGTAGTGTGTTTGCTTCACTAAAGAGTTTAGTGAAGAGGTAGTTTGGATTAGCGAACTTCGGGTGGATCATCTTCGGCACGAAGGTCATTGAAGCAAGTTCGTTCAACCTTCAAGTGGAGCCCAGTGGAGTCGCGTGGACTACAACCCAGAGCTTTAGAAGAGAAGGACACGGTCTACAAAGATTGTAGCCTCTTTCTCTTAGTGTAAAGTTTTGTTATATCATGTTAAACCCTAATCATCTAGTTTCGATTCTTGTTTAGTGTTAATTAGCACCCCAAATTTTTTAAAATGGCATGCTTGATGCTCGTAAATCCCAGTGGTGGTGCTAACAAACACTTTCAATAGGGTTATCGGAGTCCATAATCGGATCTGCTTGAAGTGTCGACTCGTGATTGTATTGATCGTGATTTGATCTTGGGAGATCAATCACGATTTTTGGGTGGAATCTTCGTAGATTCCTTTCTTAGATTATTGGAGGCTTTGTTCCCTTATTGGTTATTGATGTTCATTTATCGGTTCCAACACGCACCTTTCGGTTCCAACACACACCTTTAGAATGGCTGCATCTGATTCAGCCTCATCAGGTTTTATAGAGGAGAAGATATTGCAGCTTAGGGATCTTCTCTCTTCAGCTTTTACATCCTCTTTAAGGTCACATTCTCCTATAACAGTTACGGCCAAAGGTGAAGGCAATAGTGATATTCTTTCATCAACTTCTCTTACTATGTCTTGGATTATAAATTCAGGTGTACCAGATCATATGACCGGGAAGTCAGATGTAATCACTTTATTGTCCTCTACTTTATGTAGCAGTCATATTATTGTGGTAAATGGTTCCACCTCTAAGGTGGAAGGCGTTGGTTCTACCCTTCTCATTCCATCTTTATCTATATATTCAGTTCTATATGTGCCGACATTTTCTTTTAGCTTATTATATGTTAGAAAACTTATGCATCCATGCATGGGCCCATGTGTTATGGGCCTAAACCGAATTTTACATGGTATCAGAGCTCGGGTGTTTATTTTTCCACGTTGCATATGAGGTTTAAGCCCTCGCATGTGAAGTTCTCTTTGTCCACGTGCGTTGCACGTGAGGGGGAGTGTTGAGAATGTTGTTAACATTTAGTCCCATATTGGAAAAACTATGAGATGCATATATGTATAAGATATAAGATGAGATAAAGCTCTATAAGGCTTGAGTCTTTTGGATGGAGTCACACTATATTAAAGGCCAATATGCATCCATGTGTAGGTCCATGTGTTATAGGCTCAAAACGAGAAACTAATGAAAGAACAGGTACAACGGCCTCTAACTCCAGGCGAGCTGGCAACGGTCACCCTCCAACTCTAGATCCGGATCCCTCTGAGTTAGACGTTCCTATCTCCTTTAGGAAGGGTACTCATACTATTACTCCTCGCTATCCCACCGGTGGGTATGTCATATATGCACGATTGTCTCCTTCATACTGTACATTCATTTCATCCTTAGATTCTCACTCTCTTCCCGGTTCAGTATCTGACGCACTGGTTAATCCTGGTTGGAAGAGAGCAAAGGAGGAGGAAATACTAGCATTACACCTTAATGGCATTTGGGATCTTACTCGTCTTCCTGCTGGGAAGAAGGCAGTTAGTTGCCGGTGGGTATATACTGTGAAGTTGAATTCTGATGGCTTTCTTGCTTGGCTGAAAGCTCGTTTGGTGACAAAAGGATACTCGCAGACTTATGGGGTCGATTATGATGAGACTTTCTCTCCCGTGGCTAAGATGACCTCCGTTCTTTTTATCGCTGGCTGCCACGTATCATTGGCCTTTAAATCAACTTGATGTGAAGAGTGCATTTCTACATAGTACCTTGTAGGAAGAAGTATATATGGAGCAACCGCCTAGCTTTTTTGTTCAGGGAGAGTCTGGGCTTGTTTGCAAGTTGAAGAGGTCGTTATATGACCTCAAGCAGTCTCCACATGCATGGTTTGGGAGACTGATAGATGTTGTTAGGACGTTTGGTTTATAAAGATCCAATAGTGATCATTCAGTTTTCTATCGGCATCGTGGTGGAAAGAGGATCCTTATGGTCGTCTATGTGGACGATATTGTTATTATAGGAGATGATAAAAGAGGGATTTCTGACTTGAAGGCTTATCTTCAGAAGCAATTTTGTACCAAAGACCTATGGGAGTTGAAATATTTTTTAGGCCTTAAGATATCAAGGCACCGAAGGAATGGATTTTTGCCGCTCAACGAAAATATATGCATGATACGCTCTCGAAGGCCGGTATGTCTGGTTGTAGGCCCATCGACTTTCCTATGGACCCGAATGTGAAACTCTTTGCGGGTCAGGGAAAGCATGTTTCTGATCCCGGACGATACAGGAGATTGGTTGGCAAACTTAACTACCTGACCGTCACTTGTCCAGATATAGCCTTCCCGGTCAGTGCAGTGAGCCAGTTTATGTCTGATCCTCGTGAGGCTCACCTTGATGCAGCCCTCTGTATTTTGAGGTACTTAAAGAGTGCACCAAGGAAATGTATCATCTATAAGGACTATGTGCACTCCAAGGTCACACGTTTCATGGATGCAGATTGGGCAGGATTGCCGGACGATAGGAGACCGACTGCTGGTTTCTGTATGTTTGTTGGAGGGAACTTAGTTTCTTGGAAAAGCAAGAAACAAAGGGTGGTCTTTCGATCCAGCACAGATTTGGAGTACGGAGCTATGGCTAACACCATGAGTGAGTTGGCGTGGATTCGATTTTTACTTACAGAGCTTGGATACGGTTCTATTGCACCTATGAAGCTCTACTGTGACAACAAGATAGCTATCTATATTGCAAACAACCATGTTTTCCATAAACGGACGAAGCATATTGAGGTTCATTGTCACTTCATTCATGAAAGGGTCGAGGAAGGAGTCATTGATACAATCCATGTGAAATTGGAGAACCAACTTGCCGATTTGTTCACTAAGCCTCTTGGAAAAACTCGTTTACATTTTATTTGTAACAAGTTGGGCATGTGTGATGTATATGCTCCAATTTGAAGGGGAGTGTTATGATGATATATGTGATGTAATGGACGGTTATAATATATTCGGGGTATATTTATAATAAATTATGATGCCTACATAAAATGGTGATGGACTAGGGTTTTCCTATCATCATAATTATTCTCCTAAGTACTTCTCACCCCTCCCCCCCCCCCCCCTCTCTCTCTTTTGTGACACAAAACACCAAGGGAATCCCAATTGAGCAGCTATATACTTGATTTTGCTTTGCTTCCACTAGAGGTTCCATGATACCCATCAAAGGTAGCTTATAAGTTCTCTCTAAATTTTTAATCCTGCATTGAGTTTGAGGATTTGCAATACCTCTCCAGAAGCAAATGTTCATGGACGGAGGATATCCCAAGAACTTTTTAAGGTCCTTTTAGAACGAAAACCTGCTCTCCTTAGATTCTATGAGGTAATTTGTTTATCACTTATGCTTTGAGCAGTTTCACCAATTGAACCTTGTTCTGTAGTGAATTTTCTCAAATACTGTTCAACTTTCAATATGGTAACTCTCCCTTGCTTAATAAAAGATTCTTTATCAAATTTAGAGTTACACATGATAAAAGAAAGATATTTCTTAACCTGAAAGTTATCAATAGATTTTGAAGAGGAGATGACATCCTTTGCTTCTGGTGCTCCTATTAGGGAATCAGAGTCAGTACTTTTGATAAAAAGTTTTTTATTTTTAACCAGATTATTTAGCAGATTTAGAAATCACAGATACTTCATTCTCAGTATCTTTACTGGTAGTTGAAAAAATAGTGTTGAAATCTTTATGTTGTCCCGACTGAGAGCTTATTTTTACGACTGGTTTATCCTGAGAGTTCTTTTTCCTGTCATTTTCCAGAATAATCTCTTGAGAATCTTCTGTTGAATCAAGTCTTTTTTTGCTGCATTGATGATTCTCAGATAAAGTTATCATTATTTGCATCCTGTAATACCCCCTTTTTTTTTTATTGAGATGGCCTCCACACTTCCATTTTTCCAGAGACTTAATCCTCAGGTACAACTGATCTTAACTGCTTGCTTATCTAAATTCTTATGACATTTTTCTTCTTGATGCCCATGTTTGGAACAGATGTTGTAATATAAGATTTTCTTCTCAAATCTATAAGTTTGGGGGAAATAAGATGATACCTATCCAGAACTTTTCAGGCAAAACCTGCTCAAATTTACTTATACGCATTCTTTTGTCTTGTCAGTTTTGATACAGGATAAAGTACCACAGTGATAAGCCTTCCAAGAGGTTTGACAGTAGAGGTAAGCATTGATTCATTGTAAAAATTTGGGGGAATCCTGGTAGAATAACCCATGCAGGCACAATTTCAGATTCTTGAAAATATTTCTAAAGGTGAGTGAATAGGAATAAGCTACCGATATACCAAAATTAAAAATTCTATACAATACCTTCTAGTATAAAACACAATTGCAAAAATATATGATATCTAGCAAAACTACAATTGTGAACAAAGAGCATATAACAAACAAGAGCAATATCAAGTACAAGCTATGAGCATAAAGAGTAAGTGGTTAGCAATTATAGCAAGTAGGGAACAAGTATGCAATTGAGCAATTTCTAAGCTAATAAGCAATATAAACTAAGAGAGAAGTTGCAAATGCAAACATGAGTCGATTTAAAGTGGTTCGAAGATCCCCTAGTCCACTTTCTTTAGGCATACGAACCCATTCCACTAAAACATGTCTTTCTCAGAGACAAACACGTTATCCGCAAGCAACCCACAATCATGCTTTCAGTGGAGGCCTAACCAACACGTCTTTTCAAAAGACTACACGTTATTCGCCACTACAAACAACACTTCCCTTATAAGCTCGTCGCTTTTCTCTCTACAAAGATGTTCTGCTCTCTTATAATAGAAATCTTGCACTCAAGATCCTAAATACAAAGAGAGAAGAGATTACACTTGAACCACAATACTCTCTAGGAGCTTCTCTCAAGCTCTCTCTCTCTCTAATACTCTTACAAGTATGGATAATCAAATAAAATCTTTTGATTTTGTGTGTGAAAGTGAATTTGGATAGCGAATGAAAATCTTTTTTAAACTCTCACAAGATATGAAAATTTTCTTTTGAAAATCACTTGGATATTTGCAATAGAAAAGCTCAAGAAATTTTGTATGTGAAACTAAGAAAAATCCAATCCAAAACCCTTTTATAGACCAAGGAAAAACAACTCAAAAACAAGTGGGGACAAGCAGTTTTAAATACGAGGCAGATGTCTGAAGGAGATATCGGCAGACGTCTAGCTTAGAACAAAATAAATCCCCAACGGTTATAAACGATTATTTTTTTGAAAAAATCTTAACTGTAGATGTCTGAAATTCAAATAGACAAACGTCTGAAGCAGAAAAAGTTTTGGCTAAAGCATAACATCAGACGTCTACCACAATGAGTTGCGGACCTCAGTGTTTTTTACTGGGAAGCACAGAGCCAAAACCAGATATCTGAAGTTCAGCTAGGCAGACGTCTGTCTCATCTCAATTTTGTAAACATATTTGAAAATATCAGATATCAACAGTGCACATACGTCTGAACTTCAACGAGGCAGACGTCCGGCTAAGCACAAAAACATCAGTTTTGGTTTTCTGAAAAATAAAAACTCCGAAAACAAAAAACCCGATGTTTTTAAAAATTTTGTGTAATCGTGTGTGAGTGTTCAAGAGCTCTAATTGATATAAACTAAAATCGATCGAGTACTTACAAAGATTTCTCTATCGGTATCGCATTTCTTCGAAATCTTGAATCTTCGTTGTCTCGACTCGAGCTCTTGAAATTTTTGCGCTTCACTTGAACTTGCGTTGGTCGATTGATTTTCAAATTGAGTTCGACGCTTGATGCTTCAAACTTGAACACACCATTTTACTCACTTGTGTCTTGAAGTCGATATTTGATCTTCAAATAAACTTCGCTTCGACTTCGATTTTTGACGCTTCAAACTTGGACTTGGCTATTTGTAGCATGAACTCTTGAATTCCTTGAATTTTGGATACTTAGCATCATGAAACTTGAATATGCAAATTGTGAAGCTCTCGTCCATATCCTTCGACCTCCATTAGATATATCGGTTAAGCTCAATTTTCTCCATCTTTCTTTATACACTTGTGTTGTGAGATATCCGATATTCTGAAATGTAATCTCAAACTACAAAGCATATCATATATAGTGTTGTGAAATAAACAATATATAAACACGAGTATGTGAAAATTCATTGTTTCGATATCACAACTACGAATAGTATATCAACATCAAGGTAAAAAAAAGAATCAAAGTATGAGATATTGATATACCAAATATATATATATATATGTTATAAGAGAAGAAAAATATAGATCATATGTATATGCAAATTCATATTGTGAATTACCAAAATAATGAATGAGAGTAATATATCGATATCAAGAATATAACACAAGTATAGTATGAAATATTGATATATTACTTGATATACACAAGATATAAGATATGCAAGCTAAATATCAAATGTATACGAATTTAGTGTCGATATGATAAGCAAGATAAGTAAGTGACACTAAACGTACTATTCATGTTTAAATTATCATCAAAACTAAATAGATGGATTATCAAAAACCATAAGCTGTCAATTCTTTGTTAGGGTTGAAGAATGGAGTCCAGTTGAAAAATATGCAGAGTAAGTACTGTTGGGTTTCGCCGGCGTCCCGACCATCAAACCGTGGCCAAATGCGGAACAAAATTTTTCAAAACTTTGGCGCAAACAAAACCCGCACAAGATCGAACCAAAAACATATACTAGCAAGCAATAAAAAGGAAGTTAGAATGGTTATACCAAATGAACCAATTCTTTCGGGTCTTCAACTATCATCCCAAACTCCTAGTGGTTGCGGATCGAGTTTGGTTGCCGGTCTTCCTCCATCTACGATGATCCCCCCGAGGGAAACGACGCAACCTTCAGCCTTGCCAAGCGAGACAACCGACATTCTAAGGTTGCTAGCAATGGAGAGTGTAGGTGTAGGATTATCTCACTATAATTTTTCTCTCATCACAAATGCTCAAAGAGCAACCATAGAAAATGAAGAGGAGGTGAGGAAAACATGTGGTATGAATAACTAAAGAAATGGCTAAGTCTCTAAGTGAGTGAGAATGAGAGTGAGTCATGAAGCAAGTGAAGAAAAACAAGTGAGCAAGGCATGTTTAGAGAATGGTGACAGCCCTCCATTTTTTTCCAATCATGCACACAAAAAAACTCCTCTCATTTTACAATAAAATAAACAAGACTCATACCTCTCTACATGCCGTTGCATTGTTCATGCCATGCCACCCCTTCCACCTCATTTGTAAAACAAATGATTTCCTAAAAGGAAAATCATACAAATGAGGTGTCCACATCTAGAAGCTAATCCGTATAAATACGGAATACAACCCGGTACACGTATCGAAATACATATACGCGTATTCGTACCAAAAATACGAATAGCTAAGAGAGAAAATGAATAGTGAACAATAATACTAGAATACATGTGTATACACATACACACATATATATAAATTATTAAATCAAAACCTGATTTAATAATCCGGCTTAATCCTAAGCCGCTAGTATTATCAACCGTCCGATTAAAGTCTGTGCAGTATGTACACATTTAATCGGACACCTGTATGTACCAACATACGTCATCTACACCATATCGCCTGAACTGTGAAAACCCTCTGTATGGGACTCTAAAGACATGTCAATATGCTGGCAGGGGTTTAACCATAAGCACGTCAGTGGTACTAACTTTACGTAACGGCTACCCAGGTATTGAGCGAAAAGAAGGCCGACGAGCAAACTCATTCGTATCCCTACTGGGCCTGACAGTGACAATCTACGTACAATCCGGTCTGTTCGTCTAAGAGTATCGCATATCGAGTCTAGGCGGTGGATAAAGTCAGATCCCTAATAACGCGATAATTCGTGTCGGTATATAACCCATCACCACTTGAGAAACTACTGATTCTAGATCAGTGATTCTCGACTACCTTGGCCAAGGATTTCTGGTGATGGACACCCGTGCACTGTGCGACATCAACCCCCAATACCGGGAGAGACGAATCCCCGACGATCCACTCACTGCCTCCATGTGGCTCGGGACTGTACCCAACTAAAACTTGTTTGCACGACTCTTTTGAGCCGTGGTAGGGTAGTAATCAAAGCACAGTGGGAACTCACACGAGACAAATGACGATCTCGGGTCGACAGACTAAGCTGTACTCATGTCACATGGGAACTGCAATATGAAAATAGGTATAATACCATCCAGCAGGTTCCCGGCGAGTCCGTCCAGTGTACTCATAACCCAATGAGCACTTGTACACTATTTTAGGTGACTAACTGACACCAATGGCTTGTGAGACCGGCCACCATCCCTCATTACGGTCTGGATAAGTATACACTAGTATACTCCAGAGTATCGATACCCAGTCTCGATACTTCTATGACTATAGACATTTAAGGATGTGCTTATAGACCATCCAGCTCCTACGTATATGATCGCCATCATAATGCTGGTAGTCAAGAAAGAATCCTATGGGCTCTATCAACATGTAATAGTGATCTGTAATGCCACCTAATACTGTACATGATGATAAAGATAAACCAGATAGTATACTATCATCTCGAGTAAGACTGTTCTACCGGTATAGGTCCTCTCTCAATCATCACAATCGCGTATCTGTGATTCAATAATTGACTTGAGGGTATTATAGCCAACAAGTACTTGATGCAGCATAAATCTTGAGCCACACAATATTGAAGTCCTCAACGTTGCAAAATCTAAACAGTAAGCATCTTCTGTCCAAGTGAGTAATGATAACATCATCTTTAAGCCTCATAGGTAGAAGAGATTTATCAAGTTTCCTATGAGGCTTTTTCGTTATGTGGCATAAAAAAAGTACATCCTCCACGATTTTTTCGACGATCGGCACCCATCATCATCATCGTTATCATGTAGGATGCGGATACACCAAATTTTATGTGATTCCACCACTATTTCCCCATTAAATTAGTAATGTAAAAAGTTCTATTATCGGTAAACCGTTAATTTTGCACCGACTAAATCAATGGTGAAAAAATGATGGAATCACATGAAATTTAGTATATCCATATCCTACATGATAACGATGATGATGATGTATGCTGATCGTCGAAAAATTCATAGAAGATGTATTTTTTTCGATGCATAGAAGGAAATTCCCTCCATTGGTATATATATAGCCAAACTTCATTACCAAACATGGCCTTAGCTTTTTTCGTGATTCCTCGTTTGTTTCAATGGATTCCCATTTCGTGATTTGAGATGTTAACCCAAAAAATTGAAAAAAAGTGATTGAGACTGAAAGTTTCAAAATGAAATGCGGAAAGCCCATGATCTGCATATTTTGTTAATAAAATTGGCATGGGACCTATCAGTCTCTGTATTTCTCCCATCCATGAACTTTTTCATTTACTTCCAATGGTTCTTCTTTCATTATTGAAAACAAACAATTAAAAGTTAGTAGTATTTACATCACATTATTTTCATATATCATCTCCCTGCAAACATACAAGATCTTTGTAACTGTTTGTTGCACTTTCATTTAAGTGTAAATTTTATAAAATATCTTCAGCGTCTTCGGGGTTCTTAAGTTACCGTTGAACTCAACAATGCCATATCCCCAAAGGGTATTTTCGTCAGAAAAATTGTAACACCCGAGCCCAATACTACTATTTTCTGTTACTGGTTGAGCATTAGATATTACTCATTTCATTTACCTTACTTGTTTGGGGTCTTACTGTAAAATTTTATCTGGCTAAGTCATTTTTGCATATAACAAATTTTAGCACCTAAAATAAAATTAAAAATATCTATCTTGGCCTACTCGTCACCCCTAACCGCGTGGTAGCGTCCGTGCGTCGAGTTCTCGTCCCGTTCGGTGAAACGGGCGAGTTTGGACGACTACACGCGCGTACAGGTGGCCGACTTGGGGGTACGCTTTTTAATCATAAAACATTTCATTTTAAAATTTGGAACCCGCTTAAAAACCTATTATTTGAATTTCGAATTTTTGGACCCAACCCGGGCGCGATTTGAAAATGTTTCATTTAGCGCCAAAATCCTAAATTAATAAAATAATCAAACCTTATATTATTTCGTCATACATTAAATCCTACTGTTAACTAAATAAAATTTTGGAAATCTATTAAATCTATTTTATCTCTTTTAACCACTTCAGCAGCCAATCACGAGCCGTGGGCCCCCTTCATTATTCCAATCTCTCTCTTTCTCTTTCCTCCTTTCTAACGTATTTCCCTCTCTCTCTCCAATCTCTCTCTCTCTCTATCTCCTATATATATTCCCTTCCCAGAAAATCTCCCGAGAACGAACCCATCACAAGAACCTGCAACCCTAGCCGCCTCGTCCCCGTCGCCGCCGCAACCCGTCGCCGACGACACCAGCACCTTCGCCCGCGCCTCCTCGCCTCAACCAACCCTCGTTCTCCTTCCCGTGCGCCTGCACCCTCGCAGCGGCCTCGCCCTCGCCGCTACAGTGCCTGCGCAGCCACCCGCGGCCCTGTACGCCGTTGAACCGCCGTTTGTCGCCGCCGACGACCCCGTCCTCTTGTCCCCGACCTCGCACGCTCCTCGGTAAGATAATTCCTTTCCCTTTTCCCTTCTTCTTCCTATCTCGGCTAATGCATTCATCGGCAGATTTTTGCCCGCGATCACTGTTCACCGCCGGAACTCCGGTGACGTCGTCAACCTTCGCAACCCCTCTGCTGATCATCGTAAGCACTCTCTCAGATCCTCCTCCCCCTTTTTCTTGGTATTTTCCTTGCGTTTCTTGCTTCTTGTTTCATACCATAATCTCTCGTTCACTGTTATCTTTCTCGCCGGAATCCGGCGATGCCGACGACGTGATCCGACGTTCCAGCAAGGTACCCCGGTCCGCGTGGTTCCATTGTTCGTTGTTTGGGTTCAATCCGTGAACCGTGCGTCCGTCGCGTGTTTCCCCGCCGACGTTACGTTCCGTTTTTCCCGGTTCGCGACCCGTCGAGGCAAGTATCACTTGCTACATGCTATACTATACAATTATATATGTTTTGACTCATTAAACCTGCAAAACTTAACTCGGTATAGTTATTTTCTCATTTGGTTGCAATATGAAATATATCATTTTACAGTTAACCTAAAATTACAGTTTGCCACTTTAACCCTAATAACGAAGTTTACCTGTTAATCACATTTTACTGTTTAAAGGATGATAGCCTTTACACATGTAGTTCTATTACATTCGGATATTGATATAACGGTATTGCACCATCATTTAATCTGTTGCACAGCGAAGGGTGCTCAAAATCTGTTAATATGATAAAACGGCTGCACTATATTAATGCACTATTGTGATTGAATGAACTGCTTATTGTTGTTTAATTTATTGCTTATTTCCTGCTGTTAATCCCCTGTTCGATTATATATCTGTTGTGAGCATACCCACGATATTGTTACATCTTGACCTGACTTTGCTACACATGATATATACTGATGCACCTGACATGGTACCTTTTACTATTGACTTGACCTGATGTACCATGACCTGACCTGTTACCTGATCTCATGCCTAATGCCAACAAACCTGACATGGAGTCCTCATGGACCAATCTTGTTGTCTATCCAGACAAACCTACTGTTACCTGAACTTGTGTTGGCATTAGTTCTTGACTACTGAATACCTGACCTGACACATATAACTTGGGGGTATGGGAAAATCAAAAGGGTAAACTAAAGTGTAACTTAAAAGAGTATTACTTGATCTGTGGTCCCGGGGGGTAACGGGACAGAGCCATTCGTGACTCTTACATTTTCCTGATCCGTGGTCCCGGAGGGCAACGGGACAGAACCACTATTGGTTCCTATATTCCTGATCCGTGGTCCCGGGGGGTAACGGGACATATCCTTTGAGTTACATGGAGGATTACTCGAATTGATTTCAAAGACTTTAGAATAAAAAACCTGATAGAACAGTTTAGTTACCAACTGCACACTATCCTGCACTACTTGCTTCATACTATTGCTTTATTCATGTTTATTTCTGCATTGCCTATTACACTGTTCATATTATATTACTGGTTGACATGACGCGCTGACGTCTGGGTTTTGCATGGCCCAGATTCTTTACCACTGTCGCTTTCCGAGCAGGAGTACTTCAGCCAGCAGGCTGAGTTGTGAGTTCTGTAGTGATTAGTTTTATTTTCCTGCATTTTATTTCCAGATGTGAGCCCGCATTATGGGACATACTTTTTGTTATTGTATTGGATCATTTGCTTCCGCATTTAATTATCATTGACTCTTGTTATTCTGGATTATGGACATGTTTTAGATAGTTTTATCTTGTTTCTTGATATCTCTACAGCCGTAATGTGACTGTGGATGGATACTTCCTACCCACAGATAGCATGGTTGGCTATGTCACGTACCCAATCTAGCGTACTCTGGGAAGCGGGGCGTGACATGGTTCTTTTGGTATCAGAGCCATAGGTTAGTTGGGTTGATTCTTTTGTAGTTGGGTATTTTACCCAGTACACGAATCAGAATACCCGTGTTTAGGAAACATGTCCTGCCACTTTGCCTTTTTCCATTCTTGAATCACATTCTTCCGGATTATATCTTTTGCGATGTGCAACCTTCCTTTGCATGTCGACTCGAAAGCATGATTTCTTGTTATCTCTATGACTTAGGCGACTTGAGTGGAGTTAAGTAATTGTGGCTATGATACCGCGGCATAGTTACAATGCGGTACTCTATTTAAGTATCTTGGAGTTCTAGCTTTGATCTATATATTGAATCTATCATCATGCTAATGTTGGGTGTTTTTGATTTCAGGAATATGGCAGATAAGAATTTCAAGACGTATCAGAGGCGCGTGGACGAAGCCGCCATGTTGGGAGTAATACGAGGAATGCTGGAAAATCAGAAGAGGCATACTGAGTTGATCCAGCAGCAAGCAGATTCATTTCAGGAAGGTTTGCAGGCCATTCGGCAGTCTGTAGACAACGCTGGAGCTAAACCAGTTGACCGGGTAGGGACCGTGGCAGATTTCCGACGTTTGGGCCCGACTACATTCACAGGTTTGGAGGAGCCGTTGCCAGCCGAGCAGTGGCTAGTCGACACGGAGAATTTGCTGATTGCGACACAGATTCCAGATGACAAACGAGTTGATGTGGTGCGCATTCAGCTAGTGGATTACGCCCGAGAGTGGTGGCTTGTGGAAGAGACCCGCTTGCCCAAGCCGATCAGTTGGGCGGAGTTTTCTAAGAGTTTCTTGGAGAAATTTTTCCCGCGGACTGCACGGGAGGAAATGGAAGAGAAATTTATTGGGCTGAGGCAAAATGGAGCACCCGTGGACGTGCATGCAGCGGAGTGGACGAGGCTCAGCCGTTTCGCTGGACCTTTAGTCGCCAACGAGGCAGACAGGGCACGAAGGTTCATGCGCAGTTTGGATGTGGACATCCAGAGGCAGATTGTCTCCCTGGGTTTGACCACTTTCTCACAGGTTCTTATGGCAGCCCGGGAGCAACAGAGTTTATCGGGGATGAAAGGGAGCCTGCAGCAGACAGCAGTTGCGGCCAGGAAGCCCGCATTTGTACCTAACCGAGATCATGGGCGCAAAGGTATCCCAGTGGATCGTCGTGGTGTAGCACCCATGAAGAAGCCTGTGGTCGTTGATCGAAGAAAGAGCGTGATTTGTGACTACTGCCGTTTACCTGGGCATATGCAGAAGGATTGTCGTAGGAAGCTGGGACTTTGTTTGGTTTGTGGAGCGGCTGATCACGCGGTGGGTGCCTGTCCGTCGAAGCTCCGTACGAGGGATGATTTTCAGAAGCTTCCGCGGAGACCGTTCCAAGGACAGAAACAGCTGACTCAAGGACCTAATCAGGCTCGAGCTTTCACCTTGACAGCTGAGGAAGCTAAGGCATCAGGAGAAGTGGTTTCAGGTACTTTACTCGTTCATGGTTTTCCCGCATTGGCATTATTTGATTCTGGTGCAACACACTGTTTTATGTCATCCAAATTTATAACTACACACTCGATTACCTGCACGACCCTGTCTAGTTTTTGGGACATACACACTGGGAATGGGAAAATCATAGCTAGTAGGGAATGTAGAGATTGTACAGTTGTCGTGTGCGGACGGGAATTCTTTGCAGATTTCTTGGTGATTGATACGGGCAGCTACGAAGTTGTCATGGGAATGGATTTTCTTGGCACTTTCCACGCCCACATTGACTGTAGGGCAAGGAAAGTAATTTTCCAGATTCCCGGACATCCTGAGTTTACTTTCAATGGAGGAAGCAGTTCTGTCGGGCCAGTCGAGTTTAGGGTTAGGCCGACAAACAGTGTTCTTGCAGCTATGGAAGTTGATAGTAGTGAAGAGCCGGCGGTTGTTCGCGATTTTATGGACGTCTTTGAAGATATATCGGGTTTACCGCCGAAGCGAGACGTGGAGTTCGCGATTGACCTTATCCCTGGGGCAGCACCAGTATCTAAAGCGTATTATCCAATGGCACCAGTGGAATTGGAAGAAGTTAAGAAACAGGTTGCTGAATTGCTTGAGAAGGGTTGGATTCGAAGCAGCAACTCGCCTTGGGGAGCTCCAGTTCTTCTAGTAAAGAAGAAGGATTGCACGAGAAGGATGTGCATCGATTACCGGGAATTAAACCGGGTAACTATTAAGAACAAGTACCCGATCCCTCGCATTGGAGAACTTTTTGAGCAGCTTAGTGGCGCGAGGGTATTCTCGAAACTGGATTTGCGATCCGGATATCATCAGGTCCGAGTGAAGGCAGAAGATATTTGTAAGACGGCGTTTCGAACTCGGTATGGACATTACGAGTATCTAGTGATGCCCTTCGGAGTAACGAATGCGCCGGCAATATTCATGGATTTGATGAACCGAATCTTTTCACCGTTCTTGGACCAGTTTATTGTGGTATTCATTGACGATATTCTGGTTTACTCGAAGAGTTTGGAGGAGCATGCTGAGCATTTGAAGATCGCACTACAGACATTGAGACATGAGAAATTGTATGCGAAGATGAGTAAGTGCGAATTTTGGCTGGAAGAAGTGAATTTTCTGGGGCATGTTGTGTCGGGCGATGGAATCGCCGTCGATCCCGAAAAGATTGCAGCAGTTCGAGATTGGCCTATTCCAAGGAATGTAGCTGAGATAAGAAGTTTCCTTGGATTAGCCGGATACTACAGGAGGTTTGTGGAGAACTTCGCTCGTTTGGCAGAACCGTTGACCAAGCTTACGCGCAAGGAGGTACCTTTTGTATGGACGGATAAATGTGCGTTGGCTTTCGAGACGTTGAAGCAGAAGTTGATAATCGCCCCTATCCTGACCGTACCAGACAATTTCGGAGGACTGGTGATTCACAGCGACGCATCTGGAAAGGGATTGGGATGTGTTTTGATGCAGAATGGGAAGGTTGTAGCGTACGCATCGAGACAATTAAAGACCCATGAGAAGAATTATCCCACTCACGACTTGGAGCTTGCGGCTGTGATCTTCGCTTTGAAGATTTGGAGACACTATCTTTTGGGCGAGAGAGTCGAAGTTTTTACAGATCACAAGAGTTTGAAGTATGTGTTCACTCAGAAGGAGTTGAACATGAGGCAGCGTAGATGGTTGGAGCTGATGGCCGACTACGACCTTGATCTTAAGTACCATCCGGGAAAAGTTAACGTCGTGCCGGATGCGCTTAGTCGGTTACCAGCGATTCAGGTGTTAACTACGCAGAGGGAGATCATTGCGGATTTTCGAAGATTTGACTTGGAGGTTGTGCTACCACATTCTACGGGACAGTTGATGCAGTTGCTAGTACAGTCGTCCTTAGTTGAGAAGATTAAAGCGGCACAATCGCAGGATCCTAGACTGCAAAAGTTTCGAGAGCAGGTTGAAGCCGGACTACGAACAGATTTACTGGTCCACGAAGATGGTTCGTTGAGGTATGGTAGCCGTGTGTGTGTGCCAAAGGGAGATGTTCGTGAAGAGCTTATGAAGGAGGCACATAGTTCAGCTTACTCTATACATCCAGGAGGCACAAAGATGTACCGAGATATTCAACAGCATTTCTGGTGGGAAGGCATGAAACGGGAGATTGCTCGCTTCGTGGCTAAGTGCTTGGTATGTCAGCAAGTCAAGGCTGAACACCAAAGGGTTGCTGGTTTGTTGCAACCACTTCCGATTCCTCAGTGGAAGTGGGAACGTATAACCATGGATTTCGTGACGGCTTTACCACGGAGTCCAAAGGGCAACAATGCAGTATGGGTGATTGTCGATCGGTTGACAAAGGCAGCTCACTTTATACCTTTCCGGGTTGGTCAATCAACGGAGACTTTGGCAGAACGGTACATGCAGGAGATTGTAAGATTGCATGGCGTACCGGTGAGCATCGTGTCCGATCGGGGCACTCGGTTCTTATCACACTTCTGGAGGAGTTTACAGGAAAGTTTGGGGACTCGATTGAAGTTTAGCACAGCTTATCATCCTCAAACTGATGGTCAGTCGGAGAGAACGATCCAAACTCTTGAAGACATGTTGAGAGCATGCATGTTGGACTTCAAGGGTTCATGGGAGAATCATCTACACTTGGTGAAGTTTTCTTACAACAATAGTTTCCAAGCAACTATCCAGATGGCTCCGTTTGAAGCTTTGTATGGTCGTAAGTGCCGTTCACCCGTTTGTTGGGATGATGTTGGTGAACGAAGATTACTGGGACCAGATTTGGTGGTACAGACAGTTGAGAAGGTGAATACAATCAAAAAGCATATGAAGGCAGCTCAAGACAGACAGAAAAGTTGGGCTGACACGTCAAGAAGACCTCTAGAGTTCGCCGTAGGTGATTTGGTATTCTTGAAAATATCCCCGACTAGAGGGGTGATCCGTTTTGGGAGCTGAGGGAAGCTTAGTCTTCGATTCGTTGGACCCTTCGAGATATTGGAGCGTGTTGGAGAGGTAGCGTACCGTTTGGCGTTACCGCAGTCCTTGGCAGGTGTACACGATGTGTTTCATGTATCTCAACTACGAAGGTATGTTCGAGATGAAACACACGTTTTGGATCATTCGGAGTTAACTGTACGGGAAGACCTAACTTTTGAGGAGCGACCGGTTGAAATCATGGATCGAAGGGAAAAGGTTCTTAAGAACAAGGTTATCCCCCTTGTGCTAGTTTCTTGGGGTAATCGATCGCATGGAGAGTCCACGTGGGAGCGAGAAGACGAGATCCGACAGAAGTTTCCTCACATTTTCCTGTAGTTTTCTATCTTGTATTCTTGGAATTTCGAGGACGAAATTCTTTTGTAGTTGGGTATAATATAACACCCGAGCCCAATACTACTATTTTCTGTTACTGGTTGAGCATTAGATATTACTCATTTCATTTACCTTGCTTGTTTGGGGTCTTACTGTAAAATTTTATCTGGTTAAGTCATTTTTGCATATAACAAATTTTAGCACCTAAAATAAAATTAAAAATATCTATCTTGGCCTACTCGTCACCCCTAGCCGCGTGGTAGCGTCCGTTCGTCGAGTTCTCGTCCCGTTCGGTGAAACGGGCGAGTTTGGACGACTACACGCGCGTACAGGTGGCCGACTTGGGGGTACGCTATTTAATCATAAAACATTTCATTTTAAAATTTGGAACCCGCTTAAAATCCTATTATTTGAATTTCGAATTTTTGGACCCAACCCTGGCGCGATTTGGAAATGTTTCATTTAGCGCCAAAATCCTAAATTAATAAAATAATCAAACCTTATATTATTTCGTCATACATTAAATCCTACTGTTAACTAAACAAAATTTTGGAAATCTATTAAATCTATTTTATCACTTTTAACCACTTCAGCAGCCAATCACGAGCCGTGGGCCCCCTTCATTATTCCAATCTCTCTCTTTCTCTTTCCTCCTTTCTAACGTATTTCCCTCTCTCTCTCCAATCTCTCTCTATCTCTATCTCCTATATATATTCCCTTCCCAGAAAATCTCCCGAGAACGAACCCATCACGAGAACCTGCAACCCTAGCCGCCTCGTCCTCGTCGCCGCCGCAACCCGTCGCCGACGACACCAGCACCTTCGCCCGCGCCTCCTCGCCTCAACCAACCCTCGTTCTCCTTCCCGTGCGCCTGCACCCTCGCAGCGGCCTCGCCCTCGCCGCTACAGCGCCTGCACAGCCACCCGCGGCCCTGCACGCCGTTGAACCGCCGTTTGTCGCCGCCGACGACCCCGTCCTCTTGTCCCCGACCTCGCACGCTCCTCGGTAAGATAATTCCTTTCTCTTTTCCCTTCTTCTTCCTATCTCGGCTAATGCATTCATCGGCAGATTTTTGCCCGCGATCACTGTTCACCGCCGGAGCTCCGGTGACGTCGTCAACCTTCGCAACCCCTCTGCTGATCATCGTAAGCACTCTCTCAGATCCTCCTCCCCCTTTTTCTTGGTATTTTCCTTGCGTTTCTTGCTTCTTGTTTCATACCATAATCTCTCGTTCACTGTTCTCTTTCTCGCCGGAATCCGGCGATGCCGACGACGTGATCCGACGTTCCAGCAAGGTACCCCGGTCCGCGTGGTTCCATTGTTCGTTGTTTGGGTTCAATCCGTGAACCATGCGTCCGTCGCGTGTTTCCCCGCCGACGTTACGTTCCGTTTTTCCCGGTTTGCGACCCGTCGAGGCAAGTATCACTTGCTACATGCTATACTATACAATTATATATGTTTTGACTCATTAAACCTGCAAAACTTAACTCGGTATAGTTATTTTCTCATTTGGTTGCAATATGAAATATATCATTTTACAGTTAACCTAAAATTACAGTTTGCCACTTTAACCCTAATAACGAAGTTTACCCGTTAATCACATTTTACTGTTTAAAGGATGATAGCCTTTACACATGTAGTTCTATTACATTCGGATATTGATATAACGGTATTGCATCATCATTTAATCTGTTGCACCGCGAAGGGTGCTCAAAACCTGTTAATATGATAAAACGGCTGCACTATATTAATGCACTATTGTGATTGAATGAACTGCTTATTGTTGTTTAATTTATTGCTTATTTCCTGCTGTTAATCCCCTGTTCGATTATATATCTGTTGTGAGCACACCCACGATATTGTTACATCTTGACCTGACTTTGCTACACATGATATATACTGATGCACCTGACATGGTACCTTTTACTATTGACTTGACCTGATGTACCATGACCTGACCTATTACCTGATCTCATGCCTAATGCCAACAAACCTGACATGGAGTCCTCATGGACCAATCTTGTTGTCTATCCAGACAAACCTACTGTTACCTGAACTTGTGTTGGCATTAGTTCTTGACTACTGAATACCTGACCTGACACATATAACTTGGGGGTATGGGGAAATCAAAAGGGTAAACTAAAGTGTAACTTAAAAGGGTATTACTTGATCCGTGGTCCCGGGGGGTAACGGGACAGAGCCATTCGTGACTCCTACATTTTCCTGATCCGTGGTCCCGGGGGGCAACGGGACAGAACCACTATTGGTTCCTATATTCCTGATCCGTGGTCCCGGGGGGTAACGGGACATATCCTTTGAGTTACATGGAGGATTACTCGAATTGATTTCAAAGACTTTAGAATAGAAAACCTGATAGAACAGTTTAGTTACCCACTGCACACTATCCTGCACTACTTGCTTCATACTATTGCTTTATTCATGTTTATTTCTGCATTGCCTATTACACTGTTCATATTATATTACTGGTTGACATGACGCGCTGACGTCTGGGTTTTGCATGGCCCAGATTCTTTACCACTGTCGCTGTCCGAGCAGGAGTACTTCAGCCAGCAGGCTGAGTTGTGAGTTCTGTAGTGATTAGTTTTATTTTCCTGCATTTTATTTCCAGATGTGAGGCCGCATTATGGGACATACTTTTTGTTCTTGTATTGGATCATTTGCTTCCGCATTTAATTATCATTGACTCTTGTTATTCTGGATTATGGACATGTTTTAGATAGTTTTATCTTGTTTCTTGATATCTCTACAGCCGTAATATGACTGTGGATGGATACTTCCTACCCACAGGTAGCATGGTTGGTTATGTCACGTGCCCAATCTAGCGTACTCTGGGAAGCGGGGCGTGACAAAAATAAAAGAAGTATTTGTCAAAAAAGATGCCATATTGAGACCATTTTGAGTATGTTAGTCTGCTCACAGGGCATTTTGGACCATTTGGTTCATTACTACCATGCACAAGTTAACAAAACTGATAATTTCAAAACAAAAAAAAATCTTGAACAAAAATCTTTGCTAGTTCAAGATTTTTTTTTGTTGCATTTTTGCAATTCGTTGTGTTGTTTCTTTTCGCTTTTTTGGACACTGGTCTGTAAGTCCTAACCTATGCATACAACGCACAACACACCCACACACACATTACATATAAGCACACATCACACACACACATCCAGAAGACCTACGAATTTTCCCGAGAGAGTTAAATTGTGGCCACTTCCCCCGTTGGGGGATCGAAAGCCTCCACTCTCCCTAGAGAGGGAAGTGCCATACTGATGGAGTTCTGGATCTCCTTCAGATGTTCTCTTCCGTTGATCTGCTGCGAGCGCTGACGGACGGCTGGGATTGGATTTGGAGGGTTGCCTCCTGAAACGTGTGGATCTCAATGGGTCTTATGAGGTTTGGGCCGAGCTACCTGCAAAGAAGTCCTAGGGTGGTTGTTGTTGGATATATATGCCCTAGAGGCCATTATTGTATAGTACTAGTTTGTATATTATATTTTGGAAGCTTGGGATATATATACGGATTGACGACAGCCTTGCTCGATATAGTAGTATGCTACTTGGTTTGTATCTATCTTAATATGTGTATATATTTCTTTTAATATATCGCTGATACATATTGATGGAGCCCTTAGGATCTTTGCTTAACTACCAGCGTTGTGATGGCGATCATACTAATGGGGGCTGGGTAGTCTATAAGCACATCCTTATACAGGTCCCTAGTCGTAGGATTATCGAGACAGGACATCGATACTCCAGAGTAGACTAGTGTATACGTTTCTCATCCCAGCAGGGGAGATGGTCTGTCCCACAGCTATCAGTACGTCGTACTGGAGATAGTATGCAAGTGCTCATTGGGTTATGAGTTACACTGGACGGACTCGTAGAGTACTGCTGGTTGGTATTATACCTATCGTCAGGTAGCGGTTCTCAGGTGACATGAGTACAGCTTAGTCCGTTGACTTGACACTGCTGCTTCGCCTCAAGTGTGTTCCTACTGTTCTTAGATTGCTAACCTACCATGGCTCTATTGAGTCGTGCAAACAGGTAGTAGTTGGGTGCAGTCCCGAAGCACTTGGAGGCAGTGGCGGTTAGATAGGATTCGTCTCTCCCGGTATTGGGGGTTCATATCACGCTGTGTTTGGAGAGCCATTACACAAAGTCCCTGGCCAGGGCAAGTGAGATTTACTGGTAGGTGTTCCAGTAGTTTCTCAGGGTGTTCTGGGCTACACTCCGACATGACTTATACCGCTATTAGGGGTCTGACGTTTACCACCCCCTAGGCCCAATATGCGATACTCTTAGACGAACAGACCGGACTGTACGGAGATTGTCACAGATAGGCTCAGTAGGAGTTGAATGAGCTTGCTCGTCGACCTTCTTATCGACAGATACCTGGGTAGCCGTTACGCACAGCTAGTGTCGCTGACGTGCTTGTGGTTAAACCCACTGCCAGAGTACTGTCGAGTCTTTAGAGTCCCACACAGAGGGTTTCCCAACTTCGGGCAAAACGAGTAGAGGTCGTATGGTTTTATGACAGGGTTCTATCACATACGTGTACTTGTGCGCGTGTGGTGTTCGAGCGGACAATACTAGTGGGCTTTAGTTTAAGCCGGATCCTATTATTTGATTATTGGATTAGCTTCGTCTCATAGTATTCGTGTTTCTCGGAATACGGATGTTGGTATATATATACGGATGAGAGGGGGTATAGAAGGAGATACCTTATTAGTGTTTTGACCATTAACTTGGTCAAAACACTTATGAGATAATGAAAAGACTTTGTTATTTTTGATAAATGATAATATTTGTGGCACGGCTACTTATGTTGACCTTTTGACTTGGCTTGACTTGTTGACCTTAAATATTTTGATGAGATATTTTTGACCTAGATATTTTGGTGAGATATTTTCCATGCCATGCTTGAGGTCATATATAAGTTAGCCATTCCATTTTTATAATTATTATCATAAATACTTTCTATTTCCTCAAGCTTGCTCTCTCCTTCTTCCTCTCAAAAGCCTAAATGTATCATGTGTTGATAATCAAAGGTTAGTGAGACTAAGCCACTCTAAATCACACTCTACTCACTCTAGTCTACTTAGATTAGCAAGCTAAGTATTCTAGTTACCTCAACTTGGAGGTTTAGCTCAAGGTTGGAACTCTTGGGTGGATCATCGTTGACATAAGGAGGCCGAAGTTCAAGCACGATCCATATTTCCATCGAGGAGCTAAAGGAGAGGATCGAAGACCCGAAGGACTTGTTTTCTTGTTAAAGATCCGGTTTAGGTTTATCCTAGCGCCAAGTTTATGATCATAGTAAAATTTTTGTTTCGCATTTGGCCACGGAAGTTGGCCGGGGCGCTAGCGTAACCCTTCTTGGTATCAGAGCCAGCCTATAAACCCTAGACTAGCAAGTTTAAACAATGTTAAAACAACGAAACCGAAATGACTCCGTAACATCGAAACCAAACTGCAGTTTCTGTCGATTTTTTAAAGGCTTCAATTTTTTTTTAAACAACTGTAGAGTGATCCTTAGACTGTGAGATGTACCCAGAACAAAAACGATGCATTTCTACCATGATATGGCCGGCCACAACCCCCTTAAAACCGGCCTCCTCGGTTCCAGTGTGGAGAAATGGGTCGAGTTTTGTTCCGGGTTCTAATCTCAAGGAGTTTGGTTGTCTGGTGTTGCTAGTTGATAGATCGTAAAATTTCGGATCGTGTTTTGAAATGTAATCACAACCAAAGAATTTATAACCACAATCAATTAACGGTGTCGAAATAGTTTCGTTAATGAATACGGATAGTCCACTGAGATGCGTGTACTTGTTCGATTATGCTTTAATTGAGTCGAAATGAAAATAATAAAGAAAATGATTCAAGATTTATGAGATTTGATTTCAAGAAACATCAAGAAAATAGATCTAGAATCAAGAAGATGTCCAAATCAATTTAGTTATCAAGATTATGTAGAATAGCTCGTAGGAATCGATTAAATTAGTAGCAATGATGAATCTAACAATGACTTATCTTATCTATTGATGAATTGTAGCTAGGACGATGGTGATGAATAAAGATTAGGAATCTATTGAAGAAACTAGGGTTTCTCCTTCTCTATCCCTTGTCTTTTCATTGATCATCATTCGGATCTAGCCTTTAGCAAAGAGAATCATCAATCATTTGATCCCTAATTTGCAATGAAATTAGCAAGAATGTGATCTCGATCCAAATTAGGTCATTGATGATTCTTTTTACTAAAGTTCATAAATCTCATAAGACTTAAGATTAGTATTAGGATTTTATCATCACTAGATCTACCGATTCTTTCGATTCCTTTACAAGCGGAGATTTCACTCACACATCATGAAAATTAAAGAATCACAAACGAGAAATTTCATAATGCAAGAATGTAAAGAAAGAGAGAATTACAATTATCAACTTTATTAAATCTCCTTCAAATTACACCTCTCAATTTGAGATTACAAGACTAGCTCTCGATCGCTCTCTTGAAAGGGAATTTGTCGTCGATCTTCGCTCGGCTCGATCGCCGTGAGTCGTGGATCGTCGCGGATCTTTTGCTCTTGATGATGATTGGCTTTGCGATAAAGGATCTTCGATTGCTCGTTTGATTTGCTTCTTAATAGATCTTGATTTTGCTTTGAATTTTGATCTCAAGTTGTGTCACTCAACTTGAATTTGAATTGTGGCTAAATGTTGCTAATAATGAACAACTTTTTGAACAACCTTTGAATTGTAGATTGTTGGAGATAGTGCCCTCAGAGTCAATTATTGGATCACAGGCACATGATTGCAATGATTGAGGGAGGACCTATCCCGGTAGGACAGTCTTACTCAAGATGATAGTATGCTATCTGGTTTATCTTTATCATCGTGTACTGCTTTAGGTAACCTTACGAGTCGCTATTACACGTTGATAGAGCCCCTAGGATTCTTGCTTGACTACCAGCAGTATGAGGGCGATCATATACGTGAGAGCTGGAGTCTATAAGCACATCCTTAAAAGGTCCCTAGTCGTGGGAGTTTCGAGACTGGGCATCGATACTCCATCAGTAGACTAGTGTATACAGTCGAGACCTTGACGAGGGGCGGTGGCCGGTCTCACAAGCCATTGGTGTCAGTTGGTTCACCTAAGATGTATACAGGTGCTCATTGGGTTATGAGCACACCGGACAGGACTCGCCGGGAGCCTGCTAGTTGGGATTATACCAGACGTTAGATAGCAGTTCCCTGGTGACATGTGTACAGGTTAGTTCATCGACCTGAGATCGTCATTTGTCTCGTGTGAGTTCCCACTGTACTTTGATTACTACCCTACCACGGCTCAAAGGAGTCGTGCAAACAGGTTTTAGTTGGGTACAGTCCCGAGCCACATGGAGGCAGTGAGCGGATCTGCAGGGGTTCGTCTCTCCCGGTATTGGGGGTGAGGTCGCGCTGTGTCTAGGAGAGCCATTACACAAAGCCCTCGGCCGAGGCAGGAGATTTACTGGTAGGTATTCCAGTAGTATCTCAGGGTGTTCTGGGCTTCACTCCGACATGACTTGTACCGCTTTTGGGGGTCTGACTTTTACCAACCCCCTAGGCCCGCCATGCGATACTCATAGACGAACGGACCGGACTGTACGGATATTGTCACTGACAGGCTCAGTAGGGTGTCAGGATGAGTTCGCTCATCGACGTCCCTTTTGGTCAGTACCTGGTAGCTCGTTACGTATTGGCTGATACCTCTGACGTGCTAGTGGTTAAATCCACAGCCATAGTATTGATGAGTCTTTAGAGTCCACCACACTCAGTTACTCAGGTTTCGGGCGAAACGCTGTAGAGGCCGTATGGAGATATGGCAGGGTTCGATCAGATACGTGTGGTATTGCACGGATCGTGATCGGACGGTTTTTACTAGCCGGCTTCGGCTTAAGCCGGATCCTTGTATTAGATAGTGTAGATATTGTCTCTTTGCATTTGTATTCAGTGGGAATACAAATGCGGGCATGTGTATGCAGTAGTGGGGTTTTCCTGTAATTTATTTCGGGATCAGTTTTCTGGAGTTGCCAGTTTGCATTCTGTTCCGGCCGGTTTTCATTTGTTCCTTCCCGGCCGGACTTTTCTGATGGAGGGGGTTATTTGCAAGTTTGCAAATAATATTTGTGGAGGGGGTTTCTTGCATATGGATTGATTATGATGGCTTCATGATTTGACAAGTATCATGAGATCCTTTTTCTTTCTTATCCTTTGCTTTTTGAGATTAGAAATGGATGTGAAGCTTGCTTTTGATGTGGTCACCATTTCTATCTCCTACACTCACCTCCCTTGTATATTCTCTGATACCATGTTGCGCCACGGCAGCGTCCCGGCCGTCTACTCGAGGCCAAAATGCGGAATCAAAAATTTTCTTAACTTTTAAACTGGCGCTACCGCGGACAATAAACCCGGATCTTCCAAAAATAATATTCCAAAAACCCTATTCTGATGTTGTTGGAACACTTTTTCAAAAAGCTGTTATTGCAAAGGCGTTCACTTTTGTTTTGCATCGTGGTATTCAGTTGGAATATCCTGCTCCTCAGTCGACGAGGCAAGGGCCGAGATCCCTTCACCGGGAGTGACCCCTTGGACAGAAGTTTGCGTCAGGGCAATAACTTCACTATAGCCGATTACTTTTGCTTTGCATCGTGGTATTCAGTTGGAATATCCTGCACCTCATTCTACGGGGAAAGAGCCGAGATCCCTTCACCGGGAGTGACCTCTTTAGCAAAGGTTTTCGTCACTATATTTTTATAAAAGGCTATGCAGTTCCTTCAACGATATCAAGTTCATTACGTTAAAAGTTTTTCGCCAAAAACTAGACGTAGCCCTCCGTCATTTCTTACAAGTATTACTTAGTATTCGTGCTGCGTTTGTTGACTGTGTCAAGGCGTAGTGTGCGGTAGCTAAGTAGTGTTTGTTTGTAGCATATTAATGGGATTGGTTAGGACAGTCGTGCGGCCTTGTTGACTGTGTCAAGGGCTCGTACGGGTGGGTTTAATGCAATCCAGGATAATGACGGGTTGAACTTGACTAGGACTCTTTGATTTGTTGACTGTGTCAAGGTCACTTGAGTCCTAGGGGTAAAAATCACATCAGGAGTTTCTAAAAAAACTGAAACTTGCCAGGCATGCGCATACCTTCTGGAGTGTGGTGACGTGAGTGGATTCCGTCACGTTGTCATGCGATGATAGTTGGATCCCGATTCCCACTGATGAGTTGGTTTACTCCTCGGGTGATCCCGACTAATTCTTCTTCCAGGTTTGGGGAAGAATTTGACGTTACAGTGGGAGGTTTCCTGATTAGATAAAGTGATAACCATTCTGATCTAGGTTAGAGTGCACGCTGAGTGTTTCTTTTCTCTCTCTCTTTGGCAGCGACCATTGATCCGACCCTAGACTACGACTCAGTGACCAAGTTGACCGAACCTTCTTAACACTGGCTTTTGAATTGTCAGAGTTGCAAACCTCATTGCCACTCCTACTTTCACCCTTTTCTCCAGGACACCCCGTATTACTACGAACGTCCACTTCCATTGGACAAAACCATCGTATGGTTATATACGAACTCGAAGGACTTTATTCGAGGATGGTTTCCGGTTCTGGAGAAAACGAATAGGACTATTCAGTTGTCTTTTCCTTTTACCTTCTCTCAGGTTGCGAGTACTCCTTGGTTTAGGAGATAGTACACCTATTACGCAAATTGGATAGTCTTCTTCCAAACCCTAGGCTGGTGCCGAACGGTAGGGAATGAAGAAAACCAGTTAGCCTAAACGATGTACAGAAGGTATTAAGTTAAGACAAAGAAAGGGATTAGTAAGGGGGCAAAGTAAATTGCGACTGTTATTCACGACCAAACCAAATATTTTCTTTGCCAATCCCACTTCACCTTTGTATTTCTCCAGGACACTCCGTATCACTACGAAGATCCCAAGTTTATTGGATAATCCATCGTATGGTTATATACGAACTCGAAAGGAACTTGTTCCAGTTCGGGGATGGATCCTGGTTCAGGAGAAATAGGAATATGGTTTATTCGGTGGTCTTTTATCTTCACCTTCTCTCGCATTGCGAGTGTTCCTAGGATTAGGACAGTACGCCCATTATGCTTATTGGATAGTCTTCTTCCAAACCATAGGCTGGTGTCGAACGGTAGGGAAGGAAGAAAACCTTTTGGCCTAAAGGGGTGTGCAGAAGGTAATGACTAAAGACATAAAAAGGGATTTGGAGAAGTGGCAAAGAATTATACGGTTACAGGTGTGAATCTGGATAATGGAAGAGGCATTACTAGGAATACCGGGATACCCCATTGAAACAACTAAATGTTTCAGTTTCACTGTGTACTGTTAAGAGAAAATTGATTTCCCAATTAGACACTTGCTCCAGGGTATGTATTTACCAGGTTTGATTCTCACATCTGTATGGTTTTACAGATGATGAGTGGGAGTAAGTTATTGGGAATTAGGTGATCATCCTCATTATATCGGGATTCGTTGTAATTGGTGATATTTGAGGAAATCACCTGGGTTGTTTGCCGGACGGCAAATATTTGGTTTTGAATATCCGTTGTTATGCACCAATTTCAAATTGATATATCTGTACGTCTATTTTTATAGAATGAGATATACCTTTTTGGAATTATGTCTGTGACATTTACCTATATCAGTGGATGGTTAGGTAAGGAGCATTGAACAGCGGTGTAATTCTTCATAACCATAGTACAGTTTTCGACCTACAACACACAGGGAATGGGTTATTACACTCAGGAGACTTATACAGAGTATTGTATGTTGTCCAGTGTCCATTAGGACAGAGGGGTTGGTCCTCGTACTATATTCTGTTTACTTTTAACCTCTCTAGTTCTTAGACATGTGTTTCGTAGAAACACAGGGTCTGAGTTTTGAGGAGTTATTGGTATAAGAATAAAGTAGAGAACCAGGTTTTGCAAGTATCGGGATTCTTCAAGGTGATCGAAGATTTAGATACTTGTGTATGGTATTCAGTTGATAGTAATGAGAACTTGCTTCTCTTTCAGGTTACTCATAATTGGAAGCATTTCTAAGTTGAGTAACGCTGATCGGCCTCCTTCCATTAAGTTGACATGCACTGGTGACAGCTGCATGATTTGAATCTAGTTCAATTAAATCAGTGCCTCTGTTCCTGTATTGGATATAGAACAGTTCGTATCTTAACGATGTTAAGGTACGGGGAGTTGTCCGGCTTATGCTTAAAACCAGACTCCGGATAACTCAAGGCACGTTTCTGTAATGGCTGTTTGTGGGTTGACCCAGGCTATGACGAGGGTTGACTTTCTACCATCTGGAAGATCAATAGTGATATTGTTCTTGACTCGCCACATTTTTAAAAGAAATGGATTTTTTCAGGAAAACAGTAGTGGGAGTATGGTAGAACTGGAAGTGATTCCAGAACCGTAAATGATTACTGAAGATTTGATAAGAACCTAAAGATTCAATCTGATTTGACATTCCATTGGCCACTCCGCATATATGGTGGGTAACTTCAGGCACCCGAGAGGTACTTCGGTATGCTCAAGGACGGTGGCAGGGAGGTTCTTGTTTACCCAGACTTACCATTGCTGTTGTTCCAGACTGTGAGACCCGGCAGGAGGATGAGTATAGCGTCGTTCTAAACTAGATTTAGAAGTGTACGTCTATATGACTCTGCCAGAGGGTTGTCGTAGTCAGTGGGAGCAACGGAAGCACAGTGGGCAATAGGCTTATGTCTATTTATAGACTTAAGTAGATATAGCGGAGATAGATCATCTATTTTTGATGTGACAGTCATAGGTTTGACTTCATTAGAATAGGGGATGGATCTGTTAAGAAGATAGTAGGGTGTAATGTCTTGGTATTTGGATGACATACACAGAGTAGGAAGTGATATTCCTATACTACGATCGGTTATACTTTGGTTGTCACACAGTAGTTTCTCCACATGGAACTTGGATATTATATCAGACATTCTGGTTACTGGATCTATGGTTTTAGATCTAGATTTGGGTGGTTTCCCAATCTGGGTACTTAGACAGCATTCTATAAGTATTTAGAATGGACGACTCCTGGCACGGTAGTGTACCTGCAGGTGATGGAGTCACCCTCTCTAAAGGCGTCTTACAGACTAAAGGGGAGAGGGATGTGCATGATTGGCAGATCACTTGCTTAGGCAATTGAGTCAATCATGAGATGTCAAGTACCACATCAGATGTTGTTCTTGCAGGAGATGCAATAAGTTGATATTAATCCAATCCTGGAGAAACAATCGGAAGCAGCTTTAGAACATAAGTGAATGTTCTAGGGATTTGATAACGGCTGCCTCCTTTAGGAGACAGTTATCATTCCAGGCTTCCAAGGTGACATGGATGGCAGAGTGGCTGTCAGAGTTATAGTTTTCCCTCTGACGAGGGGCAGTATTTTGGACAGGTGGTCCAGGTGGATACTGAGGGAAAGGCATGGCGCAGGATACTGATTAAGTTCAGTTGATGATACAGTCTAAGAAGTTTGGATTTGGAGTTCATTTATGAGCTAGGTCCCATCAGATATCCAGACACATTCTAAGACAGGTATTGCTCATTTCGGGAGATGGCTTTCTCCGCGAACTTGAGATAAAGAGAGACATAGAAAGAAACACCACAGCGGACCCACTCACTGAGGCTATTCCTCGAACGCAATAGTTTCGCAAACGAGCTTTGTGAGACTGACCAGTAGAGGAGTTGGGTGTTCAGTATCACACGGGCTGTGAGTATGCGACATCGCAATAATTAGCTTTGAGTGCAAGTGGGAGATTGTTGGAGATAGTGCCCTCAGAGTCAATTATTGGATCACAGGCACATTATTGCAATGATTGAGGGAGGACCTATCCCGGTAGGACAGTCTTACTCAAGATGATAGTATGCTATCTGGTTTATCTTTATCATCGTGTACTGCTTTAGGTGACCTTACGAGTCGCTATTACACGTTGATAGAGCCCCTAGGATTCTTGCTTGACTACCAGCAGTATGAGGGCGATCATATACGTGAGAGCTGGAGTCTATAAGCACATCCTTAAAAGGTCCCTAGTCGTGGGAGTTTCGAGACTGGGCATCGATACTCCATCAGTAGACTAGTGTATACAGTCGAGACCCCGACGAGGGGCGGTGGCCGGTCTCACAAGCCATTGGTGTCAGTTGGTTCACCTAAGATGTATACAGGTGCTCATTGGGTTATGCGTACACCGGACAGGACTCGCCGGGAGCCTGCTAGTTGGGATTATACCAGACGTCAGATAGCAGTTCCCTGGTGACATGTGTACAGGTTAGTTCATCGACCTGAGATCGTCATTTGTCTCGTGTGAGTTCCCACTGTGCTTTGATTACTACCCTACCATGGCTCAAAGGAGACGTGCAAACAGGTTTTAGTTGGGTACAGTCCCGAGCCACATGGAGGCAGTGAGCGGATCTGCAGGGGTTCGTCTCTCCCGGTATTGGGGGTGAGGTCGCGCTGTGTCTAGGAGAGCCATTACACAAAGCCCTCGGCCGAGGCAGGAGATTTACTGGTAGGTATTCCAGTAGTATCTCAGGGTGTTCTGGGCTTCACTCCGACACGACTTGTACCGTTTTTGGGGGTCTGACTTTTACCAACCCCCTAGGCCCGTCATGCGATACTCATAGACGAACGGACCGAACTGTACGGATATTGTCACTGACAGGCTCAGTAGGGTGTCAGGATGAGTTCGCTCATCGACGTCCATTTTGGTCAGTACCTGGTAGCCCGTTACGTATTGGCTGATACCTCTGACGTGCTAGTGGTTAAATCCACAGCATAGTATTGCCGAGTCTTTAGAGTCCACCACACTCAGTTACTCAGGTTTCGGGCGAAACGCTGTAGAGGCCGTATGGAGATATGGCAGGGTTCGATCAGATACGTGCGGTATTGCACGGATCGTGATCGGACGGTTTTTACTAGCCGGCTTCGGCTTAAGCGGATCCTAGTATTAGATAGTGTAGATATTGTCTCTTTGCATTTGTATTCAGTGGGAATACAAATGCGGGCATGTGTATTCAGTAGTGGGGTTTTCCTGTAATTTATTACGGGATCAGTTTTCTGGAGTTGCCAGTTTGCATTCTGTTCCGGCCGGTTTTCATTTGTTCCTTCCCGGCCTGACTTTTCTGATGGAGGGGGTTATTTGCAAGTTTGCAAATAACATTTGTAGAGGGGGTTTCTTGCATATGGATTGATTATGATGGCTTCATGATTTGACAAGTATCATGAGATCTTTTTTCTTTCTTATCCTTTGCTTTTTGAGATTAGAAATGGATGTGAAGCTTGCTTTTGATGTGGTCACCATTTCTATCTCCTACACTCACCTCCCTTGTATATTCTCTCCACCATTTTTGAGAAGGGGGGCCGGCCACATGTGAAAGGAGAGAGGTTCATTTCATTTTTGGTGTGGGAAATTTATCACTCATCTCATTTTTAGCTTGCCACCAAAAAATTCCTAAGTTCATATCTTGTTCATTCCTCCATCACCAAAGGCAACTTCATAAACCCCAAGAGACAAGGTTCTACACTACAACCTACAGTACCCTTGGATGCGTCGGCTAGCCAACTTCGCTCCCGAGTTGCCTCGGTCCAGAGGTGGGAGCTCGTAAAAGAATCCGGCTACGTGGTTCCCTTTTCGACGAGGAGGTGACGGACGAGGATTCCGCGGGAGATCGGAGTGGAGACGAAGACTGGAGGACACGGATCGCTCGGTATATCCCTCACCCCTTCTCTTGTTAGCTAGCATTAGGTTAATGGTTACGATCCGGGTTTATTGTCCGCGGTAGCGCCAGTTTAAAAGTTAAGAAAATTTTTGATTCCGCATTTTGGCCTCGAGTAGACGGCCGGGGCGCTGCCGTGGCGCAACATGTAGATCTAGATCCCCTTTTATAGCCCTAAATTAATCTTCTCTCATAAGCTTGGTTGTTAGGCAGAGCCTTCTCGAAGAAGCTAGGCCGTTACAGAGAGTCTTCTAGAAGCTAGGCCGTTAAAAGGAAGGCTCTGGAGAATTTTCAAACGCCGATGAGTCAATAGGGCTGTGGAACCGCGGCGGATCGGCCTGGATCGGCCGCGGATCCGCAGCCATATAAGGAGATCTCTGCATGAGTTTTTCTGGGTTGTCTGTTGTTAGTCTTTAGGTACTCTTTTGATGTCTAGAATCATTTCATGTCTTCTGAATCTGTGCAAGATTTTAAGTCTTTGTCTTGCTGCATTTTATCGGGAATTTTGCAATTCCAGTTCTTTGACCCGAAGAATTTCCTGCACACAATCTTGATGAAAATGTTGAGATATACAAAATCATGCGTGTAGTAATAAACGCTCAATTTCCTTCATAATGCCGGTTATAATGCATAACACATGTTATTTGATATTTTGCAGACGAATTACTAATATGTGCTATATTTATACCAAACACTTTTAGATGATTAGAAAGAGTAAGGAAATTGTCGTGTTGAGAATGCAATATTTTCGACTGATCAAATTCCCCTAAACTTAATTTTGGTCGTCTCGAGCAAAAATCGTTTATTCAAGAGAAGGGGAAAATTTTATTAAGACTAACTAGCACGCTTTCGTAGGCAACACGATAGCACTGAGCACGTGCAACAAGCCTTTAAATCTCTAGGTGTCCCTAGTAGGAGGAGTGTTGTCTCCTGAGGGTTTTCAGCGGATTGCACCCACAAAATCCTATAATAAAAGAAAAACTGTGAAAGTTACATATAAAGATAAGAATTGTAAAAGAAAGACTTTGAAAATCAGAGTTTCCAACTACACTAGCTTTTCAGTTGTCATGAGCCCTATCTTAATAGTCATAAAAAGATGTCAGAAATCACATCATCCCTCAATAACACATCGTCTTTATTCTTCATTCCTACCTTTCTTCCAAACATCGATCATATACCCCTACGTGTGTGTAAAGAACATTCCTACACTCGGAAAATTCAATTCAAGCTATCATACTCTTGTCCATCTACCTCAGTACTTTTCAGTCGGTGAATATTTAGATGAAATTGCTCACACATTTTTCATGCGATCGTTAATACTTCTTGAGGTACTAACCGACCGATTACTCATGTACTTGCATATTAGGTGTATTGAGTATTTTTCTCTTCTTGTAACACCTAAGACTTAGCAGTGACTCCCAAACCAGTTGATCTAAGGCACTAGGTGATCAAGCACCCTCGCTATATTTTTTTATTGCTGCCTTGGTGATTACAAAACCAGTGTTCATTTTTCTACACCATTTTATATTTTAGAATTTCCTTCATATTTTGGCTTTCAGACAAGAGCATTTCAAGATATCCTCTACTATTCCGAGTTTCAAGATGTGTGTAAGTGCGTATAGTAGGGTATCAATATTCAAATGTTTGGCTTCCAGAATAGGAACTATTTTTCAGACTTAATTTTATTCTCAGATTAGTGACTTCTTTCATCTTACTAACCCTTGGGACAACGGCTCATAACTACTTATTACTAGTTTCGTTTAAGAAAACATCTAATTTTCTTGGTTTTCTTAAAATTTTCCAATCTTTTAGATGTAATTTTTCACTTTCTAATCTCTTATTATAAAAGAATTTTTGTTTTGAAAATGTTGTGCTTATCCAAAGTATGATGCAAATTGATGCTTAAATAAGCACAAATCTCCCCCAAACATTTTTACAACAGTGTCCTCACTGTTGCAATCTCTGAAATCTTAGAAACCTGTAAACTTAGGAGGAAAAATTTATTAATGGGGACATGAAATATGATCGTGAAAATTTTCCCCCAAACTTATTTTTGGCTCACCATTTTGTGTACCAATTTTATTTTCAAGAGCCAAAAATATACCCCCCCCAAAACTTGAGTTAAACAATTTTAAGCCTTTTAAAAATCACAAGAGGGGGTAAAGTTAATGGTCGATGCCAAGTTTTGCAAAGATCGAATGTCAACACCAACCATTCGAAGATTTTATCAGTGAAACGCACCAGTTGGTGGAAGAACATGTTGTAGAGAGTCAGGAAGAAGTGGGGAAGAGATAAGCGGTGTAAAAAAAAAGAATTTGCATCTCAATTTGGAGAGACGACACAGTGATTGTGATGATGGATTACTCGCATTCTCGTAATTGTCAGGAAGAAGGGGTGGAGGTTCAATTTCTTTTTGGATTTGATTCATCTCAACACTCGTGTTTGCTAAAAATGTGAGCTCATCAGCGAAAATTTCCTCAAAGCTTTCATCGATACCCCGAAGAATAATGTCATCAGAAAGAGCGGGATGATCTCTAGACTCCATAAAAGATTCATAATCAGCGTTAGATGTTGACTCGGACAACTCAATGGAAGAGTTCGTATGTGTATAATACATAGTTGGGTCAAACAACAACATATGAAAAGAGTCTAGATCAGTATCGTGAAGCTGATCAAATTCGCTGCTGTCGACATCCATTACTTCGACAGAACATGCATGAGCAGAAGGTTCGGAGGGTACACTTCCCAACTTGTAAATGTTAAGCTAAATTGACATCTTCCCGAAGGATAGGGTCATAGAGTCGTTACGACAGTTGATTACAACATTAGAAGTGGCCAAAAAGGGTCGACCGAGAATCACCGGAATTTGGTTCCGTGGGTTTGCTATAGGTTGTGTATCTAGAACAATAAAGTCCACAGGAAATATAAATTCCCCGACTTTTATCAACACATCCTCAAGCTCACCCCTAGGTTTGGTGATTGATCGGTCGGCCATCTGGAGAGTTGTGTTCGAGGGCTTTAACTCTCCGATACCTAATTGCTCATAGACTGAATAAGGAAGCAGATTAACACTTGCGCCAAGGTCAAGTAAAGCACGGTTAATATTTTTACCCCCAATAGAAATAGAAATTGTAGGACAGCCAGGGTCCTTACGTTTCCTTGGTAATTGTTGGGGAAAAGCTGTGTTTACAGTACTCGACATGAACACCTTTTTTGGCACTTGAGTCTTCCTCTTCCTAGTGCATAAGTCCTTGAGAATTTTTGCATAAGCCGGGACTTGTTGTATAGCATCTAGGAGAGGGATATTGATGTTAACCTGTTTAAAGATTTCAGTAATCTTCTCCATTTGCGGACTTGGTCTGTTTCCCCATAACCTATTAGGAAAAGGAGCTTGAGAAATAAGAGCTGGGTCCGACATTGGAGAAGATCGTGTGGGTAGGAAAGATCCCAGAATAGGAGTGGGGATCGTCTTTGGTGGACTAGAAGAAGTGTTGGAGATAGTGCCCTCAGAGTCAATTATTAGGTCACAGGTACGTGATTGTAATGATTGAGGGAGGACCTATCCCGGTAGGACAGTCTTACTCGAGATGATAGTATGCTATCTGGTTTACCTTTATCATCGTGTACTGTTTTAGGTGACCTGACACGTCGCTATTACACGTTGATAGAGCCCCTAGGATTCTTGCTTGACCACCAGCAGTATGAGGGCGATCATATAAGTGGGAGCTGGGGGTCTACAAGCATATCCTTAAAAGGTCCCTAGTCGTGGGAGTTTCGAGACCGGGCATCGATACTCCATTAGTAGACTAGTGTATACAGTCGAGACCCCGACGAGGGGCGGTGGTCGGTCTCACAAGCCACTGGTGTCAGTTGGATCACCTAAGATGTATACAGGTGCTCATTGGGTTATGAGTACACCGGACAGGACTCGCCGGGAACATGCTAGTTGGTCATATACCAGACGTCAAATGGCAGTTCCCTGGTGACATGTGTGCAGGTTAGTTCATCGACCTGGGGATCGTCATTTGTCTCGTGTGAGTTCCCACTGTACTTTGATTACTACCCTACCACGGCTCAAAGGAGTCGTGCAAACAGGTTTTAGTTGGGTACAGTCCCGAGCCACATGGAGGCAGTGAGCGTATCTTCAGGGGTTCGTCTCTCCCGGTATTGGGGGTGAGGTCGTGCTGTGTCTAGGAGAGCCATTACACAAAGTCCTTGGCCAAGGCAAGGAGATTTACTGGTAGGTATTCCAGTAGTATCTCAGGGTGTTCTGGGCTACACTCCGACACGACTTGTACCGCTTTTGGGGGTCTGACTTTTACCAACCCCCTAGGCCCGCCATGCGATACTCATAGACGAACGGACCGGACTGCACGGATATTGTCACTGACAGGCTCAGTAGGGTGTCAGGATGAGTTCGCTCATCGACCTCCTTTTTAGTCAGTACCTGGTATCCCGTTATGTATTGGCTTATACCTCTAACGTGCTAGTGGTTAAATCCACAACCAAGGTGTTGACGAGTCTTTAGAGTCCCCCACATTCAGTTACTCAAGCTTTCGGGCGAAAGGCTGTAGAGGCCGTATGGAGATATGGCAGAGTTCGATCAGATACGTGCGGTATTGCACGGATCGTGATCGGACGGTTTTTACTAGCCGGCTTTCGCTTAAGCCGGATTCTAGTTTTAGATAGTGTAGATTTTGTCTCTTTGCATTTGTATCCGGACGGAATACAGATGCGGGTGTGTATGCACAGTATCGGGGTTTTCCTGTAATTTATTATGGGACCAGTTTTCTGGGGTTGCCAGTTTGCATTCCGTTCCGGCCGGTTTTCTCTTTTTCCTTCCCGGTCGGACTTTTCGTTTGAGGGTGTTATTTGCAAGTTTGCAAATAACATTTGTGGAGGGGGTTTATTGCAAAATGATTGATTATGTAATCTTTTTTGGCTTTTCATGCATTAATTGGGATTTGATTGGATATGGTTTGTGAATGTGATTTGGTGTTGGAAATTGGTCTTGGCCGGCCACTGTTGGAGTATGGAATGGAATTAAAATGAGTGTGCTGGAATTGCAAGTGTGCTTGAATTACTTGTGTGCTGGAATTGTTTTTCATGAGGATTAATTTATTAATATATACTTTTGATTGCTTTGAAAAAGCATGAGCTGAGAATGGGCTCATTTCCTTTTCACAGCAAGTGTGAGAGTGCTTGCTTCCTTTTGATTTCCAGTGAGCACATTTGGCTTGGCCGAGCTCATTTTTCCCTTGGCAAGCTCCATTTTTCATCAAGTGTTCATGAAAAATCCTTGTACAAATTCCTCCATAAATGGCAACCTCTTAAACCCCAAAGAGACAACGGTTCTACATTATTCTACAGCAAATCTTGGGCGCGTCGGCTAGCCAACTTCGCGCCCGAGTTGCCTCGGGATTTGAGGCGGGAGCCCGTAAAAGATGCAGGCGACGTGGTGCCCTTCCGGCGAGGAGATGGAGACCGGACATTCCGCGAGAGATCGGGATGACGACGAGAAGACCGGAGGACTCGGATCTGTCGGTACATCTCTTCCCTTTCTTATTGTTAGCTTAGACTTGTTAATGGTTACGATCCGGAGTTTAGTGCGCGGTGGTGCCGGTTTGCAAAGTCCGCAAAATTTAAGTTTATCACCGTTTCCGCATTCCGGCGTCGGTTTGACGGCCGGGGCGCCGCCGTGCACTTACAAGAAGTGTGCTGAGGGGTCGAACCTTGGGGAAAACGGAGAATAGGCTCGGAAGAAAGCGATAGGGTAGATGAACTGGGGTCAGAAGTAGAAGTAAAAGTGGAAGGAAAAGTCTCAGCCGGGGTATCATCGATTGATTCCTCACCACCAGTCTCTTCACCAACATGGTTGTCTAGCACTCTTCCAGATCTCAACGTGGTAATAGCATTCACATGATGTGAGTAATCAGGATTCGGTACGGGTTGAGCTGGAAGTTTCCCTTTTTCTCTAGCACTCGTCGCAGCAGTTAATTGTGCAATTTGTGCCTCCATCGCTTTAATACTCTCACCTTGGGAGGTGTGGCCTTGCGTTAAAGTGTGGATAGAAGACTTAATATCATCGGATGTTTGCATGGAATGTTTCATGAACAAATCCAAAGTGCGTTCGAGTGTAGAGGAGTTTTCTGTACCGACCGTTTGGAAAGAATTATTCCCAAGTGCAGAATTGGTGGCCAGATTTTGAAAAGTTTGTGTTTGGTAAGGGTGCTGACTCAGTACTAGTGGTTGCTGTTGTTGTGGAGGGACCCTTTGAAAGTTATTTTGGTTTGGAACTGTGTTTTGAGTTTGTTGTTGGTTCCAAGCAAAGTTAGGGTGATTCCTCCAACCCTGATTATAAGTGGAAGAATACGGATCGTTTCTAGGTCTTTGCTGGAAAGCAGCCTTAGTGTGCTCTTGACCTTGAAACGGAGAATTCAAAGGACATTCTTCCGTAAGATGTGATGGATCATAACAGCATCCACAAACAGTTTTGGGGAGTGTCATCTGATTTAGGGAGGCTACTAAAAATTTATGTTCCATAGCTTCGAGTTTCTTTTGCATTGCTGCCATTTCAGCTCTAACTCCTATGGAAACATCAAGTTGGTGAATACCATCCCTAGATGATGGTTGGTTTACACTCTCTCACTGTAAAGTTTTTTCAGCGAAATCTTCTAAAAATCTCCAGACTTCACCATCATCTTTAGACATGAAGGTGCCTTGACACATGGATTCAAGTATCTGTTTTGTTGTAGGATTAATGCCCACATATACAATTCTGCACAGATCCCATATAGGGATTCCGTGATGAGGACATTGAACTAACAGATCCTTGAAGCGTTCAAAACGCTTCGAAAATGGTTCATTGGGAAGCTGGGTAAATTGATTTATCTCACTACGGACTCGGGCTGTCTTACGATTGGGATAAAATTTCTTTAGGAAAGCTATGACGAATTCATCCCAGTTTGAAATAGAATGTGCAGCTATGTTATAAAGCCACTTCTCGGCTAAATCGCACAAAGTGAATGGGAGAAGACGTAGACGCATAGCATCCATAGAAAGCTGTGAAGTACCCATCATAGCACATACGTTTTCAAATTTGGTAATAAAAATGTATGCGTCTTCAGACTCGAGACCGTGAAATTTGGGTAAAAGATTGATGTATTGTGGTTTGATTTCGAAATTGTCCCCATTGGCTGGTGGAATGGAAAGACATGTAGAAAGAGGACCTCGAATAGGGTAGCATCTCTCTTGGAGAGAGATGCGAGGTGGATTCTGCGCACCTGCAGACGGTGCAGAGTGGTGTTAAAGTTGTTCGATGGAGATCCGTCCATCGAAGTGGATTTGGTGTGTGGTGAGGAAAAAGAAGATGTAGAAATACCGACTTCGGAGTCGATAGAAGGAACGCGGACAAGACGGGCACTAGAATCCCGTGTCCAGCCGAGCATGCACTAAATGGTTTAGCACAAGTGGCAGCATTTATGATAATTAGAGAAAAAATGTTGGTTTGGTGTTTGTTTTGAAAAACACGGATTTTGAAAAATCAAATCACAAAAAATGCACACACAACCCTAGATCTAATGGTCACCTAGGTCAAGTCACTAGACCGCTCCTAGACTTCTAGAAGACAAATCGCAGGATAAATCCTCTACTGCCTCTTTATCCCTCCTGTGGTCAGGTAAGTGCCAGGTAAGTGAGAGGTTCTCTGCTACGTAAGTAGCGGGCCCAATTAAGTAACCACTTGCCTTAGACACACTTGCCTTAGACACCACAAAAGAAACGCGGATAAGCAATAGATTACTCACGACCTTCTTTTGTCCTAATTGAGCGTGACGGTTCTTAGAGTCTTGTCTAGATATTTTTTAGTTAATGAGGGTGATGCGGATGCAAATTTGTGATTTTTGGGGCTTAGGAAGGGTAATGAAATCCCCATCTAATCTTAATTTGGTCATGCCCCTTAATTTCCGTTTTAAAATATGCAAACAACCAAGATCAAAACATGCAACAAATTTTTCTTTTAGCGGTGCTGCGAATTTTGCAATGAATCCTGCAGAAAAATGTTATTGGACAAGATCAGAGTGGAGAGGAAAGAACAGAGAATATACCACAGAAGTTTGGAATAGTGAACCACTTAAACGGCGGCGGAACCGCCGCAAAAACACCTCATTGGCCGCGGATCCGAGGTGGGAAGGAGGGGTTAGGGTTTCAAATTTTTTCTGTAGCTTCTTTGACTCCTCTGGAATTTGTAGAACTTCTCTGAATCTTGATCTCACTGCTACAATAATTCCAGATTCCCTCGCAAAATTTCACAACAAATCGTTAAGCGCTTGTAGCGATTTTTGATGAAAAATTCTGATGGAATAATAATATTTTCAACTCAAATTGCAAAAACGAACAAAATAACACACATCCCCGGCAACGACTCCATTTGATTGATCGTAAAATTTCGGATCGTGTTTTGAAATGTAATCACAACCAAAGAATTTATAACCGCAATCAATTAACGGTGTCAAAATAGTTTCGTTAATGAATACGGATCGTCCACTGAGATGCGTGTACTTGTTCGATTATGCTTTAATTGAGTCGAAATGAAAATAATAAAGAAAACGATTCAAGATTTATGAGATTTGATTTCAAGAAATATCAAGAAAATAGATCTAGAATTAAGAAGATGTCCAAATCAATTTAGTTATCAAGATTATGTAGAATAGCTCGTAGGAATCGATTAAATTAGTAGCAATGATGAATCTAACAATGAATTATCTTATTTATTGATGAATTGTAGATAGGACGATGGTGATGAATGAAGATTAGGGATCTATTGTAGAAAGTAGGGTTTCTCCTTCTCTATCTCTTGTCTTTTCATTGATCATCAATCGGATCTAGCCTTTAGCAAAGAGAATCATCAATCATTTGATCCCTAATTTGCAATGAAATTAACAAGAATGTGATCTCTATCCAAATTAGATCATTGATGATTTTTTTTACTAAAGTTCACAAATCTCATAAGACTTAAAATTAGTATTAGGATTTTATCATCACTAGATCTACCGATTCTCTCGATTCCTTTACAAGTGGAGATTTCACTCACACATCATGAAAATTAAAGAATCACAAACGAGAAATTTTATAATGCAAGAATGTAAAGAAAGCAAGAATTACAATTATCACCTTTATTAAATTTCCTTCAAATTACACCTCTCAATTTGAGATTACAAGACTAGCTCTCGATCGCTCTCTTGAAAGGGAATTTTTCGTCGATCTTCGCTCGGCTCGATCGCCATGAGTCGTGGATCATCACGGATCTCTTGCTCTTGATGATGATGGGCTTTGCGATAAAGGATCTTCGATTGCTTGCTTGATTTGCTTCTCGATGGATCTTGATTTTGCTTTGGATTTTGATCTCAAGTTGTGTCACTCAACTTGAATTTGAATTGTGGCTAAATGTGGCTAATAATGAACAACTTTTTGAACAACCTTTGAATTATAGATCTAGATCCCCTTTTATAGCCCCAAATTAATCTTCTCTCATAAGCTTGGTTGTTAGGCAGAGCCTTCTCGAAGAAGCTAGGCCGTTACAGAGAGTCTTCTAGAAGCTAGGCCGTTAGGAGGAAGGCTCTGGAGAATTTTCAAACGCCAATGAGTCAATACGGCCGCGGAACCGCGGTGGATTGGCCTGGATCGGCCGTGGATCCGCGACCATATAAGGAGATCTCTGCATGAGTTTTTCTGGGTTGTCTGGTGTTAGTCTTTAGGTACTCTTTTGATGTCTAGAATCATTTTATGTCTTCTGAATCTGTGCCAGATTTTAAGTCTTTGTCTTACTATATTTTATCGGCAATTTTGCAATTTCAGTTCTTTGACCTGAAGAATTTCCTGCACACAATCTTGATGAAAGTGTTGAGATATACAAAATCATGCGTGTAGTAATAGATACTCAATTTCCTTCATAATGCCGGTTATAATATATAACACATGTTATTTGATATTTTGCAGACGAATTGCTAATATGTGCTATATTTATACCAAACACCTTTAGATGATTAGAAAGAGTAAGGAAATTGTCGTGTTGAGAATGCAATATTTTTGACTGATCATTAGTTTTTTGCCCAAATTTGATTCTTTGTTGTTTTTTGTATGGGGCAATTTGGAGTGTTTCGAAGTCGTTGTATTTGACACTGTTTAGTAGTTTACAGTACATTCACTTTTATTTGCGACCGTGAATTTTATTCGATCGGTAAACTCGTCTATCTGCTATATGTTCTTTTAGACGAGTTTGCGAACGTGACATTCGCGTTGATGTTTTGTGCTTGTGCTGTGCTTGTGGTTGGATAGTCGTGGTGGATAGTATGTGATGCAATGTTAGTAGTACAGTTTATATTCATTTGTACATTTGATATTGCGGGGCGAGCGTCTGACATGTGGACTGTCGTCTTTGCCAGGTTGTATATTATTTTGGGGCACGACCGGGTTGAGGTCGATGTCACCATTTGTACATATTATTTTCATTTTCTGTACTAGGATAACCCCACGGTGGAGTGCACGGATAGCCGGGTCCTAGAAGGCAACAAGCCCGCATCTAATGGCGTTGAAACGGAGGGGGCTTCGTTCTAGAATTGGCGGGCTATTCGCCGCACTCGTAGGGGTATAGTTTGACCCATGGAGGGGCGCCCAAGTTACCAGATTTCGTGAAGTGCTGGGTGTCCCATTTACTTTGTTGAAGTGGGCTGCCTCACTTCTGGGATTGGCGGGTAACTTGCCGCGCTCGTAGGGGTCCAAGTTTTCATTGCATAGGCTATCCACACGATCGGGAACGCTGGGTTTTATTTGCGGCTCAAATGAAACCCGGGGCTCCAAGATTATCCACCATTCTGTATTGTTGCCTGAGATTCTTTAATGTTGATTATTATCATGCCTGAGACGAATGTTGTATATACTTATATATATACTAGTAGATGTTGTATATGTTTTGCACTCGCGCTAGTCCAGCCCCCGCTCTGTCGTTAGTTAAGTAACCTAACGGGTGATGACGGGCCCCGTGGCGAATGCAGATGGCATATACGTACATTGTTTTTTCATTCTTTTCTGGTGTGATGGTTAATTGATGGGACCGCATTAATTTTGATTAATGCAAGAAAATAAACCTAAAAGATGTTGTTGGAACAAATTTCGAAAAACTACAGTTATATTCTTTTACTTTGCATAGTGGTATTCGGTCATGAATATCCAGCACCTCATTCTACGAGGCAAGAGCCGAGATCACTTTGCGGGGAGTGACCTCTTGAGCTAAAGTCTATACTGTAGATTATTCGGTTTTTTCAAAACCAGAAATTTTCAAAAGGTGGAGCTTAAACCACTCCTTTTCAAAAGCTATCAGGTTCCTTCAATGATATCAAGTTCATTACGTTAACGGGTTTTCCGCCAAAAACCCAGCCGTAGCCCTCCGTCATTTCTTACAAGTATTACTTAGTATTCATGCTGTGTATGATGACCTCTGTCAAAGTATAGTGAATGGTAGCTAAGCAATACTCATATGTTGCATAGATAGATGCGATTATTTAGGACTGTCGCACGGTCATTTTGACCTCTGTCAAGGACTTGTGCGGGTGGATCTAAATCAATCCAGGACAATGACGGGTTGAACTTGACTTGCAACTTATGACATGTTGACCACTGTCAAGGTCATGAAGCCGCTTGGGGAAAAAACCACATCGGGAGTTTCAAATATATAGGAAACTTGTAGATTTAGCATACCTTCTGGAGCGTAGTGACTAGAGTGGATTCCATCTAGGTCATTACACAATGATAGTTGGATCCCGATCCCACTGATGAGTTGGATTACTCTCGGGAGATTATTTCACTTAACAATCAATGCTATAAACCAAGTAGGTGTCTAGAACGGTGTTAGCGGGGCTACGCCTCTAGGGAAAAGAGGTTATATAATTAAGGAACTTCGCGAAAGCGTTGGAAAACCTCCCTCGAAGTACCAAGACTAGCCTGGCTGAAAGGTTAAGCAAGTATTGTGACGTGTGATTAAATCCTGACTAGTTCTTCTTTTAGGGTTTGAAGAAGAATTTGAGGAAACAGTGGGAGCCATCCTGGTTAGATAAATTAATAACCAATCTAATCTTACAAGAGCGCACGCTGAGTGTTTCTTTTCTCTCTCTCTCCAGGCAGCAACCATTTCACGCCCTAATCAAGATAATAAAATGTATCGCTTGACCGATCCGAATTTTTATTCGGGGCTGGGGAACGTCGGTTTGGCTCTAACTTATGATGGCAATCGTAAGTATGAGCAGAAGAAAGAGGATAGTCTGGATTCCAAAGAGACCCCAATGAAGAAGAAGCATACTATTGCATCTACTTCAGGTCTTCTTGTAATTGAGAACTGCTTTTCGGTCAGTCCTACCTCCTGGGTACTAGATACCGGATCAGGATCTTATATCTGTAATTTATTGCAGGGACTGAGAAAAAGTAGGATAGTTGGACCTGGTGATATGTCCCTCAGGATAGGGAATGGAGCACAAGTTAATGCTGCAGCCGTCGGTGAATATCACCTAGTGTTGCCAAATGGCAATACTATGATTTTAAACAATTGCTACTATGTACCTTCCATGGTTTGCAACATCATATCAGTTTCTTTACTTTATAAAGATGGATATAACTTTGTTCTTGATAGAAATATCATGAACATTTACCTTGATAAGGTACTGGTTGCAGAAGGTGTTAGTTATATGTATGCCCTGGAGGCCATTACTGTACATGAGATGTACATTGTAGTGGATGCTTGGACATATATAGGGAGGACTTTCTTGCTCGACATGATAGTATGCTATCTGGTTACTCTTTATCTTAACATGTACACTGATTGTCTCTCTATTACATGTTGGTAAAGCCCTAAGGATGCTACTTGACTACCTAGATTATGATGGAGATCATACTAGTGGGACAAAGGTAGTCTGTGAGTACATTTTTTAATGTCCCTAGTCGTGGGTGTATCGAGACGGGGTATCGATATACCAGAGTAGACTAGCGTATAGCTTCTCAACCCATATAGATGGGCGATGGAAGATCCTATATCCATTGGTGTTTGACATCAGAGATGATATACGGGTGCTCAGTGGAGACTGGGTACACTGGACGGACTAGCCGAGAACTCCCAGATGGTATTATACCTCACGTCAGATGGCAGTTCTCTGGTGACACTAGTACAGGTTAGTCTGTCGACCCGAGATCGTCATAGAGTCTTATGTGATTCCCACTGTGTTTTGATTTCCACCTTACCACGTTCATGAGAACATGCAAAACGGTGGTTTTTGGGTACAGTCCCGAGTCACATGGAGGCAATGAGCGGTAGGAGGGGATTCGTCTCTCCCGGTATTGGGGGTTGATGTTGCGCTGTGCTCGATTGGCTATAACAGGAAGTCCCTGGCCAGGGCTGCTTCAGAGATATACTGGTAAGTGTTATCATTAGTTTCTCGACCCGTTATGAGCCTCATATCGGCACGACTTATCGAGTTACTGGGGTCTGACATTTACTACCCCTAGACGAGATATGCGACATATCAGATGAAGAGACCGGACTGTACGGTAATGTTACTGATTGGATTCGCAGGAGTATGAGCAGTCTTGCTTGTTGCTCTTCTGATCGTTCAATACCCGGGTGGCCGTTACGTTTAGCAGACCGCTTGCGGCTTTTGGGTGTTTGATATGATCATCACCTACTGCCGGCGTATTGACGAGTCTTCAGAGTCCTACACAGAGGTTTCCCGGTTCATGCGAAATGGAGTAGGAGCACATATGTGATATGTGTAGGACTGAGATTGATGCGAGTATGTGATACCGCATTCTCTTCTCGGGATTCATGACATCGGTCGGTTATATGAGATATAGTCGGGTTATCGGATCAAGTGTTGATTCGATAAGTTGTTACATTACATATTAGTCGGTTATATGAGATATAGCTGGATTATTAAATCAAGTGTTGATTTAATAATTTAATGTATAATTTATATATTTGATATATTAATTTACATTAACCAGTATTGGCTCACTTAAGTTTTCTTTTCTCACTTGATTTTGTGCATATAATATATATGTGATATATTAATGTACAACTTTTATGTCATGCTAGATACCACATGTGACATGGGTGTATGAGACTTGCACCATGCTTAATAATATGATGGGTTTATATTTATCTAAGTTAATCAAAATTAGTGGGATTAAGTCACATGGTTGAATCTTGTAGAAACTTGTGGAACCATTGACCAAGTCCACTAAGTTTGTTTTACTAATAGATATTTATTAACCTAACCATTATTAATTAGCCATGGTTTATTCTCTACATGGGTTAGTGTATGACACTGACTCACTCATGGTTGCCATTCTCACCTCATGAGTTCATTCTCTCATCTCTTTACTTGAGCTTCTTCTTCCTCATGAGAAAATATTGTGAGAAATAAATCTAAAGAGAGCCCACTTCCTAGTTCATCATCCTCTACTACTTGCCATTTAGTTTAGGGTGTTTGCTTCACTAATTTCACAATTAGTGAAGAGGTAGCATGAGCTTGAGTCTCCTCGACGTAGATCATCTTCGGCCTCGAAAACTTCGAGCAAGCTTGTTAATTTCTCCGGGAGAACCCATACTAGAGTTCGGGAGATCGATACTCGCAGCAAAGGGACCACTACATGGAGCTTTAGAAGTGAAGGACCGGTCTACAAAGGTTGTATTCCTCATTCACTTAGAAGTAAAGTTGTTTACTTTCTAGTTTAGCTCCTAATACTCTAGTTAGATCCTAGGTTAGGGTTGTTTGGCACACTAAATTTTTACAATACGGCATGTTTGATGCCTTGTGAAACCTTGTGGTTATGCCTAAGAACCCTACAGTGGTATCAGAGCCTAGCTAGAGTATTAGGCGTCGCGTAGGCGAAATTAAAAGTCCGAACGAACTCTGAAAACCCGATTTTTCCACTTTCTGGAAATTCTTCATGTTAAAAATATTCAGAAAATCATGCAGGTAATTCTATGGACACACATGAAGAACGAAACCCTAACTCGTCTAAGTGACCGCAGATCCGCGGCCAAAACATGGTTTGGGCGGCGGATCCGCGGCGCCACTTGAGAGGCTTGGGTCGGACCCTTCAGTTGTTGGTCCGTAGGTACTGGGGCATACTTCTGGGCATTTTTAATTCTGCTTAAGTGTTGAGCTCTCTGGGAATTTTGGAAATTCGTTGATTCGATTGAAATATTTAACGTCGCCTAACTTTCTGTGATTGTGATACAATATTTGGAATCCACTATAATTAGTTATGTGATAAATAGTATGAATTTTGTAAATCTAGCGGTTTAGTCTCAATTGATCGGTTTCCACGGAATTTTGATGTTGATCAAAAGTCCGTCACAATTACGTAGTGTACGCGGATACTCGTCGGGTAACCTTGATAGATAGCCACGCCCCATAGCCCCGACCAAATGACTGTAGGAGAACCCCGTCACCAAAAGCATCCGTTCGGGTGCTCGCGGACGCGGTGTTCCGCCTTAGTGCACTTCGTCGACGGCATCGGGGGGTGCGACCGTCTACTAAAGTTTCCGACGAGCATTCGATCAGGTTATCGGGAATCTTGTTGAATTATCCGAAAGGTTATTGGAAAGTGTTTTCAATATCGAGACTAAAATGCGGGGTTTATAATTGTTAGGCATGTGATGTCTAAGGAATTCATTTGGTTAGGCATGAAATCCAAAGTATGTGATACATTGGGTTTATGATGTCTAAGATGGTTGCGGATTCCAACTGTTGTAGTTTTTCACTTTCTTTTCTGCGACCGTAAGTGTAATATGTGCTGTATCGCCGGTTTCATTGCTATATGTCAACGACAATTGGGATACACATATTTACTTACGTTGATGACATGTGATGTTATGTGTTGCTGGGATATGTTATATTGGATCGTCGTGTTTGAATAGCCAGGGTTTTATGTGAGATGAGAGTTTTTATTTTCATTCATGTAAAAACTTGTATGTAATATTTTTTTATTGGGGCACTTCCGGGTTGAGGAAGATGTCACCGTTGATGTATAGTATTTACTTTTCCGCATTAGGATAGACCCAAAAAGGGGAGCACAAGTAACCGGGTTCTAGAGTCCAGTGGGAGACCATCTCGAGGCGTCGAGTCCAGGTCTCCTAACTCTAAAATTGGTAGGGTTGCTTGACGCTCTCGTAAGGGTCTAGGGATGTGGGTTTGGCTATTCATCATGACCGTGGAATCCGTGTTTTATACAGACTTAAATTAAAACCCGGAAATCCTAGTATATCCAATATTTCATATGTTGTTTTCTGCTGCGATATCTGTGATGTGATCATTTGATATGTTGAGATAGATACTGTATATAGTATATATGATATATTATATAGACGTTGTTTATATTTTACACCCGCCCTAGCCCTGTCCCGCTCTACCGTTAGTTACCTAACCTAACGGTGCATGAAGGGACATCGAGGCGAATGCGGATGACATAAACGTACGTTGTATTTATCTGTTATGTTTAGGTAACTTATAATGATGGGAATTCATTAATGAGATTAATGAAAGAAAATAAACCTAATGATGTTGTGGAATCGAATTTTCAAAAACAGGTAGCTCTAGTTGTTGTTTTGCATAGCGGTATTCCTTGAAGAATATCCAGCACCTTATTCGATAAGGAAAGAGCCGAGATCCCTTCACTGGGAGTGATCTCTTTAGCAAAAACTAACAGATGCTACAACACTCGGTTTGTCTTTTGATTGCTTTTATAGTTTCTGCTTTGCATAGCGGTATTTGTGAAATATCCTGCACCTTATTCAATAAGGAAAGAGCCGAGATCTCTTCACCGGGAGTGACCTCTTTAGCGAAACTAGTAAAAGCCTAAAAGCACTCCTTTTCAAAATTCACTCGATTCTACAACGATATCAAGTTCATTACGCAATAGGTTTTCTGAAAAACCTGTCGTAGCCCTCCGTCATTTCTGATAAGTATTATTTAGTATTCGTGCTGCGCTTGTTGACCTCTGTCAAGGCGTAGTATGTGGTAGCTGATTAATGTTTATCTGTAAAGCATATGATGCGATTAGATTAGGGTAGTCATACGAGCTTGTTGACCTCTGTCAAGGGTCGTGCGGGTGGGTTTGATTCAATCAGAAATGACGGGTTGAACTTGACTAGTGCACTATGATTTGTTGACCTCTGTCAAGGTCATAGCGTGCTAGGGGCAAAATATTATCGGGAATTTCAAGTGTTGAAATCTGCAATGAGATTGCATACCTTCTATAAGATAGTTGGATCCCAATACCCACTGCGAGTAAGTGTTACTCCTGGGAGAGTTTTACACAAGACAATTAGCCGATCAAGTAGGTGTCTAGAAAGATGTTTACGGGGTTATGCCTCTGGGAAAATGAGGTTTATTTTAATTAGGTCCGTGCGAAACACGGGGAACCTCTCTCAAAGTACCGGCACTGGCCTGGCTGAAAGATTGGCGAAATTGTAGGGTGTAATTAATCCCGGCTAGTCTTTCCTTTTAGGGTTTGAAGGAAGATTTGAAAGTAACAGTGGGAGCCATCCTGATTAGATAAAATAATAACCAATCTGATCTTGCAAGAGCATACGCTGTTTTCTTCTCTCTCTCTCCAGGTAGCGACCATGTCACGCCTTAATCAAGATAATAATATGGATGTATTGACCGAACCCGCTTGTTATACTGTGCTGGGGAACGTTGGTCCCGCTCCAACTTATAATTGTTATAAGACCGAGCAAGAAATAGGGGATTACCAGGATTCCTGTGCCGTCCAAATGAAGAAAGTGCATGATGATGCATTTTCTTCGGGTGTGTTCATTACAAAGAACTGTTTCTCAGTACTTTACGTCCTGGGTATGTGATATTGGATCAGGATCCCACATATGTAATCTGTTACATGGGCTACAGATAGGTAGAGAACTGAAAACAGGTGATAAAGTTTCAAGAGTTGGAAACGGTGCAATTGCTGCAGCCAAGATGTTGGCAGTTATCACCCTGTATTACGAAATACATTGATTCTGAACGAATGTTACTAGATACCGAACCTGCTATGCAACATTATATCAGTCTCTTTATTTACTAAAGAAGGATATAATTTTTGTATTGTTGGATAATGTTTTGAACATTTCCTATATCAAGAGTTGATCGTTTCAGGCATGTTATCTAAAAGCATATATGTTCTAAATCAAACTACAGTTCTTATCGTACAGAACACACACAAGAGGAAGAGTTTAGAAATAAACGAATCCTTCTTGAGGCATTGTAGACTAGGTCATATCAATGCGACCCGACTAGCTAAGTTATATTAAAGATGCATATTTAAATCAGTTTGAATTTACATCTTTTGAAACTTGCCAGTCATGTCACAAAGATAAAATGACCATAGCTCCGTTTACTGGAAACAGAGAAAGAGTTAGTGAACTCTTGGGACTGATACATAATGATGTATGTAAGTCGCCTGTCCACGCATGCCAGGACCGGTTCTTTGTACTTCATTACATTCAGTGATGATCTCTCAAGATTCGGACATATGTTCTTGTTGAAACACAAGTCTGAAGCTTTTGAGAAATTCAATGAATATAAGTCAGAAGTACAGAACCAAAACGGGTATAAGAATTACGTCCTTTGATGTGATCAGGGAGGAGAATACTTGAGCACAGAATTCCTGGACTATTCTAAAGGAGAATGAGATTCTCTCTCAGCATTACTCCTTCGTATACACCACAGCACGTTGGTGTATCGGGGCGGAGCAATCACATCCTATTAGATATGGTGTGCTCTATGATGAGCACTAACGAGTTGCCTATTTCCTTTTGAAGGTTATGCACTTAAGAAGCTGCATACCTATTGAATAGGGTTCCAACCAAATCAGGTGCCTACCGCTCCATATGAGATATGATATGGGAAGAGCCCATGTCTTAAGTAAGTTAAGATTTGGGGTTGTTCGGCCTATGTCCAAAGCAAAATCCGGACAAGCTCGAGGCAAGGTCAGTTCTCTAGAAGTTTGATGGATATCCCAAGCATTCGCAAGGGAATATCTTCTATCACACCGAGGAACAAAAGGTGTTTTATTTCTCGGCCTGCCACCCTTTTTAGAAAAGGAATTTATTTTGGAAACAAATTTGTGGTCATGAGGTAGAAATGGAAGGAGTTCCAGCTATACAAACTACAGCTGATGATTTGGTAAAACTGCAGGATTCAATAGCTCCCAACGACCTCAGCCTCTCCGCCGATCTGGTAAGGTTCCTCATCCGCCTGAGAGATACTTTGGTTTTCTCTATTACAGTGGGAGTGAGGATTGCATCATGAGATGATGACCCAACTAGTTTCGAGCAGGCCATCAAGAGTGGAGACTCTGTAAGAATGGCTGGATGCTATGTGATCTGAGATGGAATCTATGTACATCAACAAAGTATGGACTTTGGTTGCTATATCTGAAGGGTTAAATCCCCATCAGGAGCAAGTATATCTTGAGAAGATTACTTGGTGTAGATGAAAAAGTTGAGACTTTCAAAGCTAGACCTGTTGTAAAAGATTCTCGTCATCGACCGGGTGTGGGTTATGATGAAACCTTTTCTGCGGTAGTTATGCTTAAGTCCATCCGGATCCTACTTGCCATTGCTATATACCATGACCATGATATCTGGCGGTTGGGTGTCATGACTGCTTTTCTAAATAATGATTTAGAAGAGAGCGTCTATAAGTACACAGCCAGAGGGCTTCGTAGACAGTGAGAGCAGCGGAAACGTGTGCAAGTTGCTTTATAGGTTAAAGCAGGCATCGCAGAGTTGGAACATCTGTTTTGATGTGATAGTCAAAGTGTTTGACTTCATCAAAATGGTAGATGAACCTTGTATATACAAAAGGGCTGTAGATAGTAAGGTGGTCTTCCTCGTATGGTATGTGAATGGCATACTCTTGATAGGAAAGGTGTTTCCTATGCTACACTCGGTCAATCTCCTCTTATCACATTGATTCTCCATATAGGATCAAGGTGATACCTCCTAAATCCTAGGTTTTGGATCTATGAGATGATCTAAGTGGATGTTAGGATTCTCACTAGGTGTAGTGAGATGGTATCAATAGATCCTGGGGAGAATCACTGGATAGCTTCCAGGGTGGTAAGATCGATTGAATGTCAGTCACAGGCATTGTCTTTACCCTCAAAAGAGGGATGGTATGTTGGAAGAGTTCCAAGCTAGATACCGTGGAAAACTAGACGATAAAGGTTGGATACATCGCTACCAACGATACTACCAAAGAGGCAGTCTGGGTGTATATAAGTTCATGAGATGAACTTCGTTCCTACCATTGTGTGACAATGGAGTTGTGGCTTTGGCCTAGGAACCCCCGTCTCATCAGTGATCCAGACATATTCTAAGGCAGTATCACCTGATCATGGAGATGGTTGATCTCCAGGGAGATCGAGGTTAGGAGAGTAGACTCAGAGGACAACACGGCGGATCCACTCACAAAGGCCTTTCCCCAGAGAGAGACTTTTATGGAATGGTTGAGTATGAGATACTACAACCACTGCTATATAATGGCCCTAGTGCAGGTGGGAGATTGTTAGTTATATGTATGCCCTAGAGGCCATTACTGTACATGAGATATACATTGTAGTGGATGCTTGGACATATATAGGGAGGACTTTCTTGCTTGACATGATAGTATGCTATCTAGTTACTCTTTATCTTAATATGTACACTGATTGTCTCTCTGTTACATGTTGGTAAAGCCCTTAGGATGCGTACTTGACTACCTAGATTATGATGGAGATCATACTAGTGGGACAAAGGTAGTCTGTGAGTACATTCTTTAATGTCCCTAGTCGTGGGTGTATCGAGACGGGGCATCGATATACCAGAGTAGGCTAGCGTATAGCTTCTCAACCCATGTAGATGGGCGATGGAAGATCCCATATCCATTGGTGTTTGACATCAGAGATGATATACGGGTGCTCAGTGGAGACTGGGTACACTGGATGGACTCGCCGAGAACTCCCCGATGGTATTATACCTCACGTCAGATGGCAGTTCTCTGGGGACACTAGTACAGGTTAGTCTGTCAACCCGAGATCGTTATAGAGTCCTGTGTGATTCCCATTGTGCTTTGATTTCCACCTTACCACGTTCATGAGAACGTGCAAAACGGTGGTTTTTGGGTACAGTCCCGAGTCACATGAAGGCAATGAGCGATAGGATGGGATTCGTCTCTCTCGGTATTGGAGGTTGATGTTGCGTTGTGCTCGATTGGCTATAACAGGAAGTCCCTGGCCAGGGCTGCTTCAGAAATATACTGGTAAGTGTTATCAGTAGTTTCTTAACCCGTTATGAGCCTCATATCGGCACGACTTATCGAGTTACTGGGGTCTGACGTTTACCACCCCTAGATGAGATATGCGACATATCAGATGAAGAGACCGAACTGTATGGTAGTGTTACTGATTGGATTCGTAGGAGTATGAGCAGGCTTGCTTGTTGATCTTCTGATCGCTTAATACCCGGGTGGCCGTTACGTTTAGCAGACTGCTTGCGGCTTGTGGGTGTTTGATATGATCATCACCTACTGCCGGCGTATTGACGAGTCTTTAGAGTCATACACAGAGGTTTCTTGATTCATACGAAACGGAGTAGGAGCACATATGTGATATGTGCGGGACCGAGATTGATGCGAGTATATGATACCGCATTCTATTCTCACGATTTTTGAAATCGGTCGGTTATATGAGATATAGCCTGGTTATCAGATCAAGTGTTGATTCGATAAGTTGTTACATTACATATTAGTCGGTTATATGAGATATAGCCGGATTATTAAATCAAGTGTTGATTTAATAATTTAATGTATAATTATATATTTGATATATTAATTTACATTAACCAGTATTGGCTCACTTAAGTTTTCTTTTCTCACTTGATTTTGTGCATATAATATATATGTGATATATATTAATGTACAACTTTTGTGTCATGCTAGATGCCACATGTGACATGGGTGTATGAGACTTGCACCATGCTTAATAATGTGATGGGTTTATATTTATCTAAGTTAATCAAAATTAGTGGGATTAAGTCACATGGTTGAAGCTTGTAGAAACTTGTGGAACCATTGACCAAGTCCATTATGTTTGTTTTACTAGTAGATATTTATTAACCTAACCATTATCAACTAGTCATGGTTTATTCTCTACATGGGTTAGTGTATGATACTAACTCACCCATGGTTGCCATTCTCACCTCATGAGTTCATTCTCTCATCTCTTCACTTGAGCTTCTTCTTCCTCATGAGAAAAGCTCACTAGCTTTTCTCAAGATGAGAAAATATTGTGAGAAATAAATCCAAAGAGAGCCCACTTCCTACTTCATCATCCTCTAGTACTTGCCATTTAGTTTAGGGTGTTTGCTTCACTAATTTCACAATTAGTGAAGAGGTAGCATGGGCTTGAGTCTCCTCGACGTAGATCATCTTCGGCCTCAAAGATTTCGAGCAAGCTTGCTCATTTCTCCGGGAGAACCCATACTAGATTTTGGGAGATCGATACTCACAGCGAATGGACTACTACACGGAGCTTTAGAAGTGAAGGACCGGTCTACAAAGGTTATATTCCTCATTCACTTGGAAGTAAAGTTGTTTACTTTCTAGTTTAGCTCCTAATACTCTAGTTAGATCCTAGGTTAGGGTTGTTTGGCACACTAAATTTTTAAAATACGGTATGTTTGATGCCTTGTGAAACCTTGTGGTTGTGCCTAAGAACCCTATAGAAGGTACACTGTGTAATGGTATCTATGTTCTAAATCAGAATACAGTTCTCAATGTACAAAACATACGCAAGAGGAAGAGTTCAGATACGAACGAATCCTACTTGTGGCATTGTAGACTTGGTCATATCGGAGAGAAAAGATTAAGTAAGTTGCATAAAGATGGACTCTTGAATACGTTCAAATTTTCATCTTATGAAACTTGTCAGTCTTGTCTCAAAGGAAAGATAACCAAATCTCCGTTCATCGGACATGGAGAAAGAGCGGCAGAGCTCTTGGGACTCATACACAGTGATGTGCGTGGTCCAATGTCTATACATGCACGGGGAGGGTTCTCGTACTTCATCACATTCCCTGACGATCTCTCTAGGTTCGGATATGTGTATCTCATGAAACACAAATCTGAAGCTTTTGAGAAATTCAAAGAATTCAGAAACGAAGTAGAGAACCAGACTGGCAAAAGTATCAAGATCCTCCGATCTGATAGAGGAGGGGAGTACTTAAGCACTGAATTCAGGGACTTTCTAAAAGAGAATGATATTCTCTCTCACCTTACTCCTCCGTATACATCACAGCACAATGGCGTATCGGAGTGGAGGAACCGTACCCTGTTGGACATGGTTCGCTCCATGATGAGTAGTGCTGAGTTACCTCTTTCATTCTGGGGACTTGCGCTTGAAACAACAGCGTATTTGTTGAATCAGGTTCCGTCTAAATTTGTGCCTAAAACTCTATATGAAGTATGGAGTGGTAGAATACTATATCTTAAACAGGTTAAAATATGGGGTTGTCCGGTATATGTGAAAAACCAGAATCCGGACAAATTTCAGGCACGGTCAGTTTTATGTAAGTTTGTAGGATATCCCAGGCATTCAAATGGATATCTGTTCTACCACACCGAGGAACAGAAGTTGTTTGTTGCTCAGCACACCACCTTTTTGGAGTGGCAATTTCTTGCAAAAGAAATAAGTGGGAGCACGGTAGAACTGGATGAAATATCTGAACTACAAACTCAAACTGAGAATTTAGTAGAACCAGAAAATTCAATAGTCCCAGACGAACTTCAGCCACTCCGCAGATCTGGTAGGATTTCTCATTCGCCCGAGAGATACTACGGTTTTCTCATAGACGGGGATCGAGAGGATTGCATCTTGGAAGAAGATGATCCTACCAGTTTCAGGCAGGCCATTATCAGTAGGGACTCTGATAAATGGCTGGATGCTATGCGATCCGAAATGGAGTCCATGTACACCAATAAAGTGTGGACCTTGGATATTGATCCACCTGGGGTAAAACCCATTGGATGCAAATGGATTTACAAAAGGAAACTTGGTGTAGATGGGCAGGTGGAAACCTATAAGGCTAGACTCGTTGCAAAAGGTTTTCGTCAAAGACCTGGTGTGGAATGTGACGAAACCTTTTCTCCAGTGGCTATGCTCAAATCCATTCGGATCCTACTTGCCATTGCTGCCTTCCATGACTATGAGATCTGGCAGATGGACGTAAAAACGGCTTTTCTAAACGGCAGTTTGGAAGAGTGCGTTTATATGGATCAGCCGGAAGGTTTTATAGACAGTGGGAGCAGCGGGAAGGTGTGCAAGTTACTTAAATCCATTTATGGATTAAAGCAGGCATCGCGGAGCTGGAACATCTGTTTTGATGAAACAGTCAAGGAATTTGACTTCATCAAGAACGAGGATGAGCCTTGTATTTATAAGAAGATTGTAGGACGAACTGTCGTATTCCTAGTCTTGTACGTGGACGACATTCTTTTGATAGGAAATGATATTCCTATGCTACAATCGGTCAAGCTATTCTTGTCACAAAGGTTCTCCATGAAGGACCTGGGTGTTGCTTCGTGCATTCTTGGGATCAAAATCTACAGAGATAGATCCAAGAGATTACTAGGACTTTCGCAGTCCGGGTACATAGAGACCGTACTAAAAAGATTTAGTATGGAAGATTCCAAGCGCGGTAATATACCTGCATTGCACAGAATCACCCTCTCCAAGAAGATGTCTCCAAAGACTGACGAGGAGAGGGTTCGCATAAGTACTATACCCTACGTTTCGGCGGTAGAATATATAATGTATGCGATGCTATGTACAAGACCAGATGCAGCTTACGTGCTAAGCGTAGTGAGACGGTATCAGTCAGACTCAGGTGAGAACCACTGGACAGCAGTGAAGAACATTCTCAAGTACCTGAGAAGGACTAAGGATATGTTCCTAGTTTACGGTAATGGAGACCTCAGGGTCGAGTCCTTTACCGATTCAAGCTTCCAGAGTGACAAGGACGACAGCAAGTCTGTCTCGGGTTTTGTGTTTACCCTCAATGGAGGGGCAGTGTGTTGGAGGAGTTCCAAACAGAACACCGTCGCAGACTCGACGATGGAGGCTGAATACATTGCTACAAGCGATGCCGCAAAAGAGGCGGTCTGGATGAAGAAGTTCATTAGTGAACTTCAGGTAGTTCTGTCCATTGTTGACCTAATACCTTTGTATTGCGATAACAATGGGGCTATAGCTTTAGCGAAGGAACCACGGCCCATCAGAAATCCAGACACATCTTAAGGCGGTATCACCTGATCAGGGAGATCATTGATCGCCAGGAGATCGAGGTGCGGAGAGTGGACACTAAAGAAAACACGGCGGATCCATTCACAAAGGCCCTCCCTCAAGCATAGTTCGAGCGACTTTTTAAGCTATTGGGTATGCAGTACGCTAGCAGCTGGCCTTAGTGCAGACGTTGGGTATGCGGTACACCAATTACCGGCCTTTAGTGCAAGTGAGAGATTGTTGGATATGTATGCCCTAGAGGCCATTATTGTATAATACTAGTTTGTATATTACATTTTGGAAGCTTGGGATATATACACGGATTGACGATAGTCTTGCTCAATATAGTAGTATGCTACTTGGTTTGTATCTATCTTAATATGTGTATATGTTTCTTTTAATATATCGCTAATACATATTGATGGAGCCCTTAGGATCTTTGCTTGACTACCAGCGTTGTGATGGCGATCACACTAGTGGGGGCTGGGTAGTCTATAAGCACATCCTTATACAGGTCCCTAGTCGTAGGATTATCGAGACAGGGCATCGATACTCCAGAGTAGACTAGTGTATACGTTTTTCATCCCAGAAAGGGAGATGGTCTGTCCCACAGCCATCAGTACGTCGTACTGGAGATAGTATGCAGGTGCTCATTGGATTATGAGTTACATTGGACGGACTTGTAGGGTACTGCTGGTTGGTATTATACCTATTGTCAGGTAGCAGTTCCCAGGTACATGAGTAAAGCTTAGTCCGTTGACTTGACACTGCTGCTTCGCCTCAAGTGTGTTCCCACTGTTCTTAGATTGCTACCCTACCATGGCTCTATTGAGCCGTGCAAACATGTAGTAGTTGGGTGCAGTCCCGAAGCACTTGGAGGCAGTGGCGGTTAGATATGATTCGTCTATCCCGGTATTGGGGGTTGATATCGTGCTGTATTTGGAGAGCCATTACACAAAGTCCCTGGCCAGGGCAAGTGAGATTTACTGGTAGGTGTTCCAGTACTTTCTCAGGGTGTTCTGGGCTACACTCCGACACGACTTATACCGCTATTAGGGGTCTGACGTTTACCACCCCCTAAGCCCGATATGCAATACTCTTAGACGAACAGACCGGACTGTACGGAGATTGTCACAGATAGGCTCAGTAGGAGTTTGGATGAGCTTGCTCATCGACCTTCTTATCGACAGATACCTGGGTAGCCGTTACGCACAGCTAGTGCCGCTGACGTGCTTGTGGTTAAACCCACTGCCATAGTACTGTCGAGTCTTTAGAGTCCCACACAGAGGGTTTCCCAGCTTCGGGCAAAACGAGTAGAGGTCGTATGGTTTTACAACATGGTTCGATCATATACGTGTACTTGTGCGCGTGTGGTGTTCGAGCGGACAATACTAGTGGGCTTTGGTTTAAGCCGGATCCTAGTATTTGATTATTGGATTAGCTTCGTCTCATAGTATTCGTGTTTCTCGGAACACGGATCCGGGTATGTATATACGGATGAGAGGGGGTATAGAAGAAGATACCTCATTAGGGTTTTGACCATTGACTTGGTCAAAACACATATGAGATAAAGAAAAGACTTTGTTATTTTTGATAAATGATAATATTTGTGGCATGGCTACTTATGTTGACCTTTTGACTTGGCTTGACTTGTTGACCTTAGATATTTTGATGAGATATTTTTGACCTAGATATTTTGGTGAGATATTTTCCATGCCATGCTTAAGGTCGTATATTAGTTAGCCATTCCATTTTTATAATTATTATCACAAATACTTTCTCTTTCCTCAAGCTTGCTCTTTCCTTCTTCTTCTCAAAACCCTAAGTGTATCATGTGTTGATAATCAAGGGTTAGTGAGACTAAGCCACTCTAAGTCACACTCTACTCACTCTAGTCTCTTAGATTAGCAAGCTAAATATTCCAGTTACCTCAACTTGGAGGTTTAGCTCAAGATTGGAACTCTCGGGTGGAACATCGTTGACACAAGGAGGCCGAACTTCAAGCACGATCCATACTTCTATCGAGGAGCTTAAGGAGAGGATCGAAGACCCGAAGGACTTGTTTTCTTTAGGTATACATTCTATCATAGTAGATAGAACCCTAACATGCTAATTAGGTTTATGGTTAAAGATCTGGTTTAGGTTTATCCTAGCGCCAAGTTTATGATCGTAGTAAAATTTTTGTTCCGCATTTGGCCACGGAAGTTGGCCGGGGCGCTAGCGTACCGAGGACCCTCCGACGATCAAGTTAGTCGAGGTATTATGGCAGAGTAATGGCCTATTGGAGTGAAATTGGCTTACCTGAATCCTCTGAGAGAAGGGATTATATAGCGGCAGCAATGGGCAGGCGGGCACGAGATTTACGCCGGCCGTTATGCCCCTGGAGTCACACTCGCGTGATAGGCGGGATCCCGCTTTAATGACGAGACAGGCTTGTTAATGGGGAATCATGATGGCGTGGAACGCGGGATCATGGTTGGCAGATATCTCGCGCATGGCGAGATTTGCGGAGCCGTGGCGGAGGCGCCTGTGATCATCGCTGTGGGTCGGTCGGTGAGACCGAGGAAGATGGGCTCGGCGAGAGGCTCGGGCATGAGCGGGAGGCCGAGGCATCTTGGTTCTGTGATAGCTCGGAGGCGAGCCGGGGGGGTGGTCTGGAAGGCCACTGAAGGTTGGGAGACTCCTCGGACCGTAGGCCCGAGGCATTATCTTAGCTGAAGCTCTTGATCCTTTCTTATAAGTTCTGGGACACATCATCTGCAACGTGTCAGGATCTGGAGGGTCACCGATATCGAGCCTCATCATTAGCCCCCACTCTCTTCTCGACCCGTTCCTGGGTCGGGTCGAGAGTGGTCTGGCCGATCACCCGGGGTGAGCTCTCACTCGAAGATATCGTCGGTGCGCATTCCTGGGCAAAGAGTAGTATTCTCTTGATGATGTTAGCGGATCAGGGGAGAGATCTCGCATTAAAGGGGAAGCGCCGGATCGTGTGTACGTTCGTCGAAACGACAGCCACGTGTCTGGCGCTAGTTGGCTGGCAAGACGTGCCGCAGGCGTTCCCGCGTCCGATGGGACGCGCCCAATATAAAAGCGACAGGTGGAACGTTGTCGGCCGTTGGTTGCGAAACGTTGTTTTTGCGGGAGGCGATCAGAGCCGTAGGATGCGTACGCCGGCAGCTATAAATAGAGTTAGGATCCCCATCAAGGCTCATACCTCTTCATAATTCCCTCGTCCCTAGTCGTTGTTAGTGTATATGCCCTAGAGGCCATTACTGTATCATACTAGTTTGTATATTACTTAATGGAAGCTTGGGATATTCACAGTTGTATAGACAATCTTGCTCAAAATGGTAGTATACTACATGGTTTGTTTCTACTTTAATGTGTACATGTATTTCTTTTAGTATATCACCTATACATATTAGTGGAGCTCTTAGGATCTTTGCTTGATTACCAGCGTTGTGATGGAAGTCACACTCATGGGGGCTGGGTAATCCATAAGCACATCCTTATACAGGTCCCTAGTCGTAGGACTATCGAGACGGGGCATCGATACTCCGGAGCAGACTAGCGTATGCGCTTCTCATCCCAGCTAGGGAGACGGTCTATCCCACAGCCGTCAGTACGTCGTACTTGAGATAGTATGCGGGTGCTCGTTAGGTTACGAATACACTGGACAGGACTCATCGGGAACTGATTGGTTAGTACTATACCTATCGTCAGTTATCAGTTCCCAGGTGACATGAGTACAGCTTAGTCCGCTGACTTGACACTGTCACTTCGCCTCGAGTGTGTTCCCACTGTACTTTGATTACTACCCTACCACGGCTCAAAGGAGTCGTGCAAACAGGTAGTAGTTGGGTGCAGTCCCGAAGCACTTGGAGGCAGTGACGGTTAGACATGATTCGTCTCTCCCGGTATTGGGAGTTGATATCGCGCTGTGTCATGGAGAGCCATTACACATAGTCGTCCCTGGCCAGGGCAAGCGAGATATACTGGTAGGTTTCCAGTGTTATCTCAGGGTGTTCTGGGCTACACTCCGACATGACTTGTACCGCTATTAGGGGACTGACGTATACCGCCCCCATAGGCCCGCCATGCGATATTCTCAGACGAACAGACCGGACTGTACGGAGATTGTCACATTCAGGCTCAGTAGGAGTTCAGATGGGTTTCACCTCGTTCGTCTTCTTATCGGCATTTACCTGGGGGCCGTTACGCACAGCTAGTGCCGCTTGCGGTCTGTGGTTAAACCCACTGCCAGCGTAGTGTCGAGTCTTTAGAGTCCCACATAGAGAGCTATTCGCCTTTAGGCAAAAGAGTAGAGGTCGCATGGTTTTGCGACAGGGTTCGGTCACATCCGTGCACTTGTGCACGTTTAGTGTCCGGGCAGTTATTACTATCGGGCTTTGGTTTAAGCCAGATCCTAGTATACGTTTTGGGAATGATTTTATCTCGTTTGCATTCGTGTTCCTCGGAATGCGGATGCGGGTGTGTATGCACGGTTTACAGAGATAGAGGCAGAGGATTCTCATTAGTGTTGTTGACTGTTGACTTTTGCTAAACTCTAATGAGAATAAGGAATATGATTAATGATAATATTAATTAAGTATTATTGTGCCATGGTTGGGTTGAAAGGTTGACTTGTTGACTTAGTTGACCGGTTGACTAGGTTGGACTTGTTGACCATCATTATGACAATGGCTATCATTTCTTGGCATTGACCTTTGCTTGCTTGTTTGTTCACAAATTGCATTTAATGCATGAAATGATATTGCCATTTGATATGATAAAAACTATCACATAATACTCAATTATTATTATGTGTTATGATTATTTTGGATTATGAGAGCAAGGGTGAGAAAAGTCTTGCTCATTCTTTCATTTTTCCATTCTCTCTCATGCTCAAGCTCTCCCTCTTCCTCTTGCTCTCTCTCTAGCTCAAGGAAACTCCCTCTCATGAGTTGAGAACCATTTCCTTAGAGATAAAAACCCATAACACTTCTCTACTCATCCTAGTACACAAGGTCTAGCAAGCCAAGTGTTCTAGTTTCTTCTAGTTTGAAGTTGAAGCCAAAGGTAGAAGCGTTCGGATGGATCCATCCTCGGTGCAAGGAGACGACGAGGTGAGGCCGATCCGACTACCGCAAGGAGTTGAAGAGAAGGAGTTCAAGTTAATGTATAACCCCCTAACCGAGTAGGTAAAACTCCTAGTTAGGTTGTTACATAGTTTAACAAAGATCCGTATTTTGAGTCCATGTTACCCCTAAGAAAAAATCGTTTTTCACCATTTCCGCAACCCCAAAGAACCGGGGACGGGTAACGTGGACTTACAGTATTATCAGAGCCTAGTTAAACACTATCTAATATGTTAGCAAAGTATCTAGAAGTTCGATAGGAGAAAAAGTCACGAAACACGCCCGAAAAGTATACTTTCTGCCGATTTTTTTTCCTGTTCAAAATATAATTAATCTTACACTAAAAATCGGCTGAGGCTTTTTAAAGAACACGTAAGAAAATTGGTCCACCGACTCGGTCAAAGAGCAGCGGAACCGGGGCAGGAGCATGCTCCCGCCGCGGATCCGCGGCCGAGTTGACTCGGCCGTGGCACAATTTTGCTGCAGTGTTTTTCAGGGGTGTTTTGGGATTTTTACAATATGATTTTTCTGCCTAGATTTTCCAGAAAGCAAAATTTGTTTTTGGGGTTTAAAAATCCGTATTTTGATCGAACTTCTAAAGTCTTTAGCTAATGGGTTTATATCTGTGATGTGATATATGTATTGAACGTCTGCTAATCGCTATACGTCGATTAGTGGGGGTTATACATATCTGTGATCTGTAATGTTGATGGTATGTGTATATGAATTCATTGGATTGTCGCGGATGAATAGCCGGGGGGTTGTGAGATGAGAGTTTTCTTTATCTTTCAATTCATGTAAATTTGTAATTGATGTAATATTATTTATATGGCCGCACAACCGGGATGGGGTTGTAGCCGTCATTGTATAATTTCTTTTACTGTTTTTGCTCCTAGGATAGACCCAAGGTGGGGTGCACAAACTACTAGGTACCTCGAAGTGCCGAGTGGCCTACTCACGTTGTTGGGGGAGGTTGCTTCACTTCGGGTATTTGGCGGGTAGTTTGCCGCACCCGTAGGGGTCTAGGATGGGGTATTGGCTATTCACCGCGACCGTGTAATCCGCTTTTCGTTACAGAATGCGGATTCCTAGTATATCCAATGTGTTCATCTTTGATCTGGAATGGCTATCATTGCATCTGACTAATGTATATATATATATATGATATCTATTTAGGCGTTGCTTATGTTTTGCATCCGCACTAGTCCAGCCCCCGCTCTGTCGTTAGTTAAGTAACCTAACGGGTAATGACGGGGCCCGTGGAGAATGCGGATGGCATAAGCGTACGTCATATTTTCGTTGTTTTCTGCAATGGTAGGATTAAATGATGGGACGCATTAAATTAATGCAAGAAAATAAACCAAAGTAGAGTCGTTGGAACACTTTCAAAACCACTCGGTTTCTTTTCAAAAAAAACTTTTAAACGCGGAGCTTAAGCCACTCCTTTTAAAAGCTATCTCGTTCCATCGATTATATCAAGTTCACTACGTTCACGGTTTCACCAAAACCATTCGTAGCCCTCCGTCGTTTCACATGGATGGTCAATAGTATTCAAGCTATGTTTGCTGGCCAAAGTCAAGGCATAGTGATTGGTAGCTATTGGGTATTCATGTGCAGCATAGATAGATGCGTTGGTTTGGGACAGTCGTACTGCCTTGTTGGCCAAAGTCAAGGGTAGGTACGGGTGGGTTCAAATTGTAAGTGCACGGCGGCGCCCCGGCCTCCATCCCGAAGCCAAGATGCGGAAGCGGTGATTTACAATAATTTTCTGAACCGGCACCACCGCGCACTATATACCCGGATCGTGCCATTAAACTAGTCCTAGCTAACAACAAGATGGGAAGAGAGATATACCGAGTGATCCGTGTCCTCCGGTCTTTTCGTCGTCGTCCCGATCTCCCGCGGAATCTCCGGTCTCCACCTCGTCGCCGGAAGGGCACCACGTCGCCGGCTTCTTTTACGGGCTCCCACCTCTGGACCGAGGCAACTCGGGCACGAAGTTGGCGAGCCGACGTGCCCAAGGTTTGTTGTAGAATGTGTAGTGCTCTTTTGTCTCTATTGGGGTTAAGGGAGTTGCCATATGGTGGAGGAAAAGATATAAGCTTTTGGAGATGGTGTTGTGGGATTTTTCCAAAGCCAAAAGAGAACAAAATCCCACATATCAAATTTGGACAGCCCCCATGAGCTTTGGCCGGCCATGGCTTGGTAGGAGAGGAGAGAATAGAGTGAAGTGAGAAATAATCCCAAGGATAAGAACAATGCAAGGTAGAGTGTAAAGGAAAAAGGCAAGTCTCACTTCTATCATCACACCCCTTCATCATAACCAACCATGATGACAAACAAAAACCAACACTCCACCACAACCATTATCTCATCACAAAGTCAAGCCATCATGAAAGAAGAAGTCAAATGATGGTGCAAGTATCATGATACAATAAAATGCAAAGACCCCCTTCCAAATTGCTTATTTGCACAAATGCCAATAAGCCCTCCTCCACCAATCTTCGGCCAATGAAAGATACAAAGAAATATGGCCGAAACGGAAAGCAAACTGGCAACTCCAGAAAACTGGTCCCGTAATAAATTATAGGAAAACCCCGTTACTGTGTATACACACCCGCATCTGTATTCCAACCGAATACAAATGTAATGAGACAAAATCTACACTGTACTATACTAGGATCCGGCTTAAACCAAAGCCGGCTAGTATTATCCGTCCGATCCTGATCCGTGCAATGCCGCACATATCTGATCGAACCCTGCCATATCTCCATACGGCCTCTACAGCGTTTCGCCCGAAAACTTGAGCAACTGAATGTGGGGGACTCTAAAGACTCGTCAATACTATGGCTGTGGATTTAACCACTAGCATGTCAGAGGTATTAACCATACATGACGGGCTACCAGCTATTGACCAAAAGGGACGTCGATGAGCGAACTCATCCTGACACCCTACTGAGCCTGTCAGTGACAATATCCGTACAGTCCGATCCGTTCGTCTATGAGCATCGCATGGCGGGCCTAGGGGTTGGTAAAAGTCAGACCCCCAAAAGCGGTACAAGTCGTGTCAGAGATCAGCCTAGAACACCCTGAGATACTACTGGAATACCCACCAGTATATCTCCTGCCTTGGCCAAGGACTTTTCATGTTCTGGCTCTCCTAGACACAGCGCGACCTCACCCCCAATACCGGGAGAGAAGAACCCCCGAAGATCCGCTCACTGCCTCCATGTGGCTCGGGACTGTACCCAACTAAAACCTGTTTGCACGTCTCCTTTGAGCGTGGTAGGGTAGTAATCAAAGTACAGTAGGAACTCACACGAGACAAATGACGATCCTCAGGTCGATGAACTAACCTGTACACATGTCACCAGGGAACTGCTATCTGACGTCAGGTATAAGACCAACTAGCATGTTCCCAGCGAGTCATGTCCGGTGTACTCATAACCTAATGAGCACCTGTATACATCTTAGGTGAACCAACTGACACCAGTGGCTTGTGAGACCGGCCACCGCCCCTCGTCGAGGTCTCGACTGTATACACTAGTCTACTCTGGAGTATCGATGCCCTGTCTCGAAACTCCCACGACTAGGGACCTTTTAAGGATGTGCTTATAGACTACCAGCTCCCACGTATATGATCGCCCTCATACTGCTGGCAGTCAAGCAAGAATCCTAGGGGCTCTATCAACGTGTAATAGCGACCTGTCAAGTCACCTAAAGCAGTACACGATGATAAAGGTAAACCAGATAGCATACTATCATCTTGAGTAAGACTGTCCTACCGGAATAGGTCCTCCCTCAATCATTGCAATCACGTGCCTGTGATCCAATAATTGACTCTGAGGGCACTATCTCCAACAATCTCCCACTTGCACTCAAGGCTAATTATTGCGATGTCGCATACTCACAGCCCGTGTGATACCGAACACCCAACTCCCGTACTAGTCAGTCTCACAAAGCTCGTTTGTGAAACTATTGCGTTCGAGGAATAGCCTCAGTGAGTGGATCCGCTTTGATGTTTCTTTCTATGTCTCTCTATATCTCAAGTTCGCGGAGAAAGCCATCTCCCGAAATGAGCAATACCTGTCTTAGAATGTGTCTGGATGTCTGATGGGACCTAGCTCATAAATGAACTCCAAATCCAAACTTCTTAGACTGTATCGTCAACTGAACTTAATCAGTATCCTGCGCCATGCCTCCCTCAGTATTGCCTTAGACCGCCTGTCCAAAATACTGCCCCTCGTCAGAAGGAAAACTATAACTCTGACAACCTCCTTGTCGTCCAGGTCATCTTGGAAGCCTGGAATGATAACTGTCTCCCAAAAGAGGCTGTCGTTACCATATCCCTAGAACATCCATTTATGTTCTAAAACTGCTTCCGACTGTTTCTCTAGGATAGGATCAACATCAACTTATTGCATCTAGTGCAAGAACAACATCTGGTGTGGTACTTGACATCTCATGATTGACTCAATTGTCTGAGCAAGTGATTTGCCAATCATGCACATCCCTCTCCCCTTTAGTCTGTAAGACACCTCTAGAGAGGGTGACTCCATCACCTGCAGGTACACCACCGTGCCAGGAGTCGTCCATTCTAAATACTCTTAGAATGCTGTCTAAGTACCCTTAATTGGGAAACCACCCAAATCTAGATCAAAAACCATAGATCTAGTAACCAGTATGTCTGATATAATGTCCAAGTCCCATGTGGAGAAACCACTGTGTGACGACCAAAGTATAACCGATCGTAGTATAGGAATATCACTTCCTACTCTGTGTATGTCATCCAAATACCATGACATCTCACCCTACTACCTTCTTAACAGATCAATCCCCTATTCTGATGAAGTCAAACCTATGACTGTCATGTCAGAAATAGATGATCTATCTCCGCTATATCTGCTTTAGTCTATAAATAGACATAAGCTACCTGTCCACCAATGCTTCCGCTGCTCCCACTGACTACGACAACCCTCTGGCAGAGTCATATAGATGTACACTTCTAAAGCAAGTTTAGAACGACGCTATACTCATCCTCCTGCCGGGTCTCACAGTCTGGAACAACAGCAATGGCAAGTGTGGGCAAACAAGAACTTCCCTGTCACCGTCCTTGAGGCTATCGGAGTACCTCTCGGGTGCCTGAAGTTACCCACCTTTTCTGCGGAGTGGCCAATGGAATGTCAAACCAGATCGAATCTTTAGGTTCCTATCAAAATCTTCAGTAATCGTTTGTGGTTCTGGAATCACTTCCAGTTCTACCATACTCCCACTACTGTTTTCTGAAAAAATCCATTTTTATTAAAACTGTGGCGAGTCTAGAACAATATCACTATTGATCTTCTAGATGGTAGAAAGTCAACCCTCGTCATAGCCTGGGTCAACCCACAAACAGCCATTACAGAAACGTGCCTTGAGTTATCCAGAGTCTGGTTTTAAGCATAAGCCGGACAACTCCCCGTACCTTAACATCCTTAAGATATGAACCGTTCTATATCCAATATGGAAACAGAGGCACTGATTTAATTGAACCAGATTCAAATCATGCAGCTGTCTCCAGTGTATGTCAACTAAATGGAAGGAGGCCGATCAGCGTTACTCAACTTAGAAATTCTTCCAATTATGAGTAACGTGAAAAAGAAGCAAGTTCTCTTTATCATTACTATCAACTGAATACCATACACAAGTATCTACATCTTCGATCACTTTGAAGAATCTCGATACTTGCTACACCTGGTTCTCTACTTTATTCAAATACCTATAACTTCTCAAAATTCAGACCCTGTGTTTCCACGAAACACCTGTCTAAAAACTAGAGAAGTTATAAGTAAACTGAATATAGTACGAGGACCAACCCCTCTGTCCTGATGGACCCTGGACAACATACAATACTCTGTATAAGTCCCCTGAGTCTAATAACTCATTCACTGTGTGTCGTAGGTTGAAAATTGTACTTATGGTTAAGAAGAATTACACCGCTGTTTAATGCTCCTTACCTAACCATCCACTGATATAGGTAAATGTCACAGACATAATTTCAAAAAGGTATATCTCACTCTATAAAAATAGACGTACAGATATATCAATTTGAAATTGGTACATGACAGCGGATATTCAAAACCAAATATTTGCCGTCCGGCAAACAACCCAGGTGACTTCCTCAAATATCATCGATTACAACGAATCCCGATAAAATGAAGATGATCACCTAATTCCCACTAACCTACTCCCACTCATCATCTGTAAAACCATACAGATGTGAGAATCATACCTGGTAAATACATACCCTGGAGTAAGTATCTAATCGGGAAATCAGTTTTCCTTTAACAGTACACAGTGAAACTGAAACATTGAAATGTTTCGATGGGGTATCCTGGTAATCCTAGTAATGCCTCTTCCAAATTCACAACTGTAACCGTATACTTCTTTGCCATCTCTCCAAATCCCTTCATATGTCTTTAGTCATTACCTTCTGTACACCCCTCTAGGCCAAATGGTTTTCTTCCTTCCCTACCGTTCGGCACCAGCCTATGGTTTGGAAGAAGACTATCCAATAAGCATAATGGGTGTACTGTCCTAATCCTAGGAACACTCGCAATGCGAGAGAAGGTGATGATAAAAGACAGCCGAATAAACCTTATTCCTATTTCCCCTGAACCAGAATCTATCCCCGAACTGGAACAAGTTCCTTTCGAGTTCGTATATAACCATACGATGGAGTATCCAAATATCTGTGGATCTTCATAGTAATACGGAGTGTCCTGGAGAAATACAAAGGTGAAGTGGGAGTGGTAATGAAATACTTGGTTTGGTCAAGAATATCAGTTGCAATTTACTTTGCGCTCTTACTAATCCCTTGCTTTGTCTTAAGTTAATACCTTCTGTACACCATCGTTATGCTAATTGGTTTTCTTCATTCCCTACCAGTCGGCACCAGCCTAAGGTTTGGAAGAAGACTATCCAATTTGCATAATAGGTGTACTATCTCCTAAGCCAAGGAGTACTTGCAACCTGAGAGAAGGTAAAAGGAAAAGACAACTGAATAATCCTATCCGTTTTCTCCAGAACCGGAAACCATCCTCGAATAAATTCCTTCGAGTTCGTATATAACCATACGATGGTTTTGTCCAATGGAAGTGGACGATCGTAGTAATACGGGGTGTCTTGGAGAAAAGGGTAAAAGTAGGAGTGGCAATGAGGTTTGCAACTCTGACAATCCAAAAGCCAGTGTTTAAGAAGGTTCGGTTAACTTGGTCTCTGAGTCATAGTCTAAGGTCGGGTCAATGGTCGCTGCCAAAGAGAGAGAGAAAAGAAACACTCAGCGTGCACTCTATCCTAGATCAGAATGGTTACCAATTTATCTAATCTGGAAACCTCCCACTGTACCGTCAAATTCTCCTCCAAACCTAAAAGAAGAATTAGTCAGGATGTCCCGAGGAGTAAACCAACTCATCAATGGGAATCGGGATCCAACTATCATCGCATGATAACGTGACGGAATCCGCTTACGCTATCATACTCCAGAAGGTATGCGCATATCTGGCAAGTTTCAGTTTCTTTAGAAACTCCCGATGTGATTTTTACCCCATGCTCTTATGACCTTGACTTTGGCCAACATATCATAAGTCACATGTCAAGTTCTACCCGTCATTCTCCAGGTTAATTTGAGCCTACCCGTACATACCCTTGACTTTGGCCAAAATAGTAGTACGACTGCCCCAAACCAACGCATCTATCTATGCTGCATATGAATACCCAATAGCTACCAATCACTGTGCCTTGACTTTGGCCAACATACACAGCTTGAATACTATTGACCACCCATATGAAACGACGGAGGGCTACGAATGGTTTCTGGCGAAAACCTTTAACGTAATGAACTTGATATCATTGAAGGAACGGATAGCTTTTAAAAATATAGTGACGAAAACCTTTGCTAAAGAGGTCACTCCCGGTGAAGGGATCTCGGCTCTTTCCCCGTAGAATGAGGTGCAGGATATTCTAACTGAATACCACGATGCAAAGCAAAAGTAATCGGCTATAGTGAAGTTATTGCCCTGACGCAAACTTTTATCCAAGGGGTCACTCCCGGTGAAGGGATCTTGGCCCTTGCCTCGTCGACTGAGGAGCAGGATATTCCAACTGAATACCACTGTGCAAAACAAAAGTGAACGTCCTTGCAATAACAGCTTTTTGAAAAGTGTTCCAACAACATCAGAATATGTTTGTTTTTAACTTGCATTGATCCGAATCAACGCAGTCCCATCAATTGATCACACCACAAAGAACGAAAATATACTGATGTACGTATATGCCATCCGCATTCGCCACTGGGTCCCGTCATTACCCGTTAGGTTAGCTAACTAACGACAGAGCGGGGACTGGACTAGCGCGGATGCAAAACATATACAACATCTACTAGTATATATATCAATATATAATATTTCGCTCAAGGCGTGATAAAATGCAACATCACAGAAATGTAATAAGCATCACAGAACAATACAGATATCTGGGATCCCCGGGTTTCACAGAGCCACTACTGAAACCCGACGTTCCCCTGGTCGTGTGGATAGCCTGTGCAATGAAATCCTAGACCCCTACGGGCGCGGCAAGTTACCCGCCAAAACCTGAAGCGAGGAAGCCCCCTTCAGCAACGTGAATGGACCACCCAGCACTTCACGGAATCCGGTAACTTGGGCACCCCTCCTGGGTCAACCTGTACCCCCTACGAGTGCGGCGAATAGCCCGCCAATTCTAGAGTGAAGCCCCCTCCGTCTCAATGCCATGAGATGCGGGCTCGTTGCCCTCTAGAACTCGGCTATCCGTGCACCCCTCCGCGGGACAATCCTAGTACAGAAAGTAAAATATACATACAATGGGTACATCGACCGCAACCTGGTCGTGCCCCAAAATAATAATATACAAACGGGCAGTGACGGCAGTCCACATGTCGGACGCTCGCCCCGCAATATCAAATGTACATAATACAACAAAACTGTACTACCACTGCAACCAGGCTATCCCCACGACCGATCCGCAACATCACAGCAAAACCACAGAACATCAACGTGAAAGTCACGTTCGCAAATCCGTCTAACCGGGCTATAGCAGTTAGACAGGATTTACCGATCAAGTGACATTCACGGTCGCAGATATAATGTAAATACTGTGAACTAATGTGTTTAAAATTTTCCGATCGATCAAAATTTTACCAAGTGGGCCCCAAGCTTTACTGTAGCAGATAAAGAAATTCTGGGCCCAAAAAGAATGTTCCAAAACCCCTATTTTCACTGTTTAAAGATTACTGTGCAAAATTGGTGCACTGAAGGCTCTATACTGCGGCGGAACCGCGGCCCAATGGGGGGTTTGGCCGCGGTTCCGAGGTCATCTTGCCTTATCAGTACACCAAATTTTCACAGATGTCTTATCTTTCTCTGCTCATCACTCTGCAACTTACTGAAAAAAATTTCGAGACAAAAATATTTCGACAGAAACTGATTGTACTGAAAAACGCAGATTTTGGAATTTTTGATCGATCGGAAATGTAAACTCATTAGACAAAGCTAGACTATGTTAATGGCGAGGCTCTGATACCACTGTAAGTGCACGGCGGCGCCCCGGCCTCCATCCCGAGGCCAAGATGCGGAAGCGGTGATTTACAATAATTTTCTGAACCGGCACCACCGCGCACTATATACCCGGATCGTGCCATTAAACTAGTCCTAGCTAACAACAAGATGGGAAGAGAGATATACCGAGTGATCCGTGTCCTCCGGTCTTCTCGTCGTCGTCCCGATCTCCCGCGGAATCTCCGGTCTCCACCTCGTCCAAATTGCTTATTTGCACAAATGCCAATAAGCCCTCCTCCACCAATCTTCGGCCAATGAAAGATACAAAGAAATATGGCCGAAACGGAAAGCAAACTGGCAACTCCAGAAAACTGGTCCCGTAATAAATTACAGGAAAACCCCGATACTGTGTATACACACCCGCATCTGTATTCCAACCGAATACAAATGTAATGAGACAAAATCTACACTGTACTATACTAGGATCCGGCTTAAACCAAAGCCGGCTAGTATTATCCGTCCGATCCTGATCCGTGCAATGCCGCACGTATCTGATCGAACCTTTCCATATCTCCATACGGCCTCTACAGCGTTTCGCCCGAAAACTTGAGCAACTGAATGTAGGGGACTCTAAAGACTCGTCAATACTATGGCTGTGGATTTAACCACTAGCACCTCAGAGGTATTAACCATACGTGACGGGCTACCAGCTATTGACCAAAAGGGACGTCGATGAGCGAACTCATCCTGACACCCTACTGAGCCTGTCAGTGACAATATCCGTACAGTCCGGTCCGTTCGTCTATGAGCATCGCATGGCGGGCCTAGGGGGTTGGTAAAAGTGAGATCCCCAAAAGCGGTACAAGTCGTGTCAGAGATCAGCCCAGAACACCCTGAGATACTACTGGAATACCCACCAGTAAATCTCCTGCCTTGGTCAAGGACTTTTCATGTTCTGGCTCTCCTAGACACAGCGCGACCTCACCCTCAATACCGGGAGAGACGAACCCCCGAAGATCCGCTCACTGCCTCCATGTGGCTCGGGACTGTACCCAACTAAAACCTGTTTGCACGTCTCCTTTGAGCGTGGTAGGGTAGTAATCAAAGTACAGTGGGAACTCACACGAGACAAATGACGATCCTCAGGTCGATGAACTAACCTGTACACATGTCACCAGGGAACTGCTATCTGACGTCAGGTATAAGACCAACTAGCATGTTCCCGGCGAGTCCTGTCCGGTGTACTCATAACCTAATGAGCACCTGTATACATCTTAGGTGAACCAACTGACACCAGTGGCTTGTGAGACCGGCCACCGCCCCTCGTCGGGGTCTCGACTGTATACACTAGTCTACTCTGGAGTATCGATGCCCTGTCTCGAAACTCCCACGACTAGGGACCTTTTAAGGATGTGCTTATAGACTACCAGCTCCCACGTATATGATCGCTCTCATACTGCTGGCAGTCAAGCAAGAATCCTAGGGGCTCTATCAACGTGTAATAGCGACCTGTCAAGTCACCTAAAGCAGTACACGATGATAAAGGTAAACCAGATAGCATACTATCATCTTGAGTAAGACTGTCCTACCGGAATAGGTCCTCCTTCAATCATTGCAATCATGTGCCTGTGATCCAATAATTGACTCTGAGGACACTATCTCCAACACAAATTAACCTGGAAAATAACGGGTAGAACTTGACATGTGACTTATGATTTGTTGGCCAAAATCAAGGTCATAAGAGCATGGGGAAAAAATCCACATCGGGAGTTTCAAAAGAACCTGAAACTTGCTAGCGCTGCATACCATTTGGAGTGTGATGATTCTGGTAGGATTCCTTCAGTTTTGTCACACGATGATATTTGGATCCCGATCCTACTGTGAGTATATGCTACTCCTCGGAAAATTTCTCACTTAACGATCAATGCTATAAACCAAGTAGGTGTCTAGAAAGGTATTAGCGGGGCTACGCCCCCAGGGAAAAGAGGTTATTTAATTAAGGAACTTCGCGAAAGCGTTGGAAAACCTCTCTCGAAGTACCGACACTGGCCTTGCTGAACGGTTAAGCAAGTATTGTACGGTGAGATTGATCCCGACTAATTCTTCCTTTATGGTTTGAGGAGGGATTCGAGAGACAGTGGGAGCCATCCTGTTTAGACAAACTAAAAACCACTCTAAACTTGCAAGAGCGTCATGCTGAGTGTTTCTTCTCTCTCTCCTAATTGCAGCGACCAATCGTCATGACCGGACTTAAGTTACTTCTAGATAAAAACATAATGACAGGGCCAAACTACAAAGATTGGCTCAGGAATGTCAAAATGGCAATCACTTATGACAAGCTGGGGTATCTTCTTACCACCAAAGCTCCCCCTGTCCCAGGTCCCACCTCCAGCGTCGCGGATAAGGAAATCCGTAAGACTTGGGAGATCGATTGCGCGAAGGCCAAATGCCTCGTGCTTACCTCTATGGACAATGAACATCAAAGGAGGCACGAGAATATGGAACTCGAATCCATATTTCTCCATACAAAAGAACTGTATGGAGAGCAATCCCGTATCGCCAGATACGAAGTCTCAAAAAAGCTATTTTCGGTGAGATTGGCCGTCGGATCTTCGGTAGCGGAACACGTGCTTAAGATGATTGGCTTCATTGAGGAGCTCGCGGACCTTGGGACCACGTTAGAGAACGAGCTCTACACGGACTTGATTCTCCAGTCCCTTCCTTCCACTTATGCCCAGTTTATCCTGAACTTCAACTTGTAAGAAAAAGAGGTTGAACTTTCAGAACTCCTCAACATGCTGAGGAGTGCAGAGGGCACCCTACAGAAAGGTAGGGAAACATCCACTTTGTTTGTAGGAGGATCTTCCTCTTCTAGGTCCAAGGCGAAAGCCAAGGGAAAGAAGAAGAAAGCCCCCACCAAACCAAGGGGCGGTGTTAGTAAAGTGGATACAAAGGGATAGGCAAAAGCAACAAAGGTAGCGGGGAAGCTTGTGGGGAAAGAGGAATGCTTTTATTGTTATAAGAGTGGACGCTGGAAGAAAGATTGCAGGGCTTGAAAGGCCAGAAACCAGGATCCGAAGCAAGTTGCGGCTTCAGCTTCAGGTGTGTATGTTGTTGAAAACTGTTTATCAATAAACTCTACTTCCTGGGTATTGGATACCGGATCAGGATCTCATATCTGTAATTCTTTGCAGGCACTGAGAAATCGTAGGGTTTTGAAGGCAGGTTATATAACTCTCGGAGTTGCAAACGGAGCTGGCATGGATGCTGAGTCCGTGGGGGACTATCACCTAGGATTGTCAGATGGACACATTTTGGTTTTGCGTAATTGTTATTTTGTACCCAATGCAACTTGTAATATCATTTCTGTATCTTTATTATCTAAAGAAGATTATGAATTTGCATTTGTAAGCAATGTTGTAAACATTCAGCTTAATCAAGTTTTGATTGGATCAGGTACATTAAGCAATGGTATATACGTATTAAACAAACCACAGATTTTCAATGTCCAGAATACATACAAAAGAAAGTCTCCGGAAACAAATCAGGCTTTCTTATGGCATTGTAGACTGGGTCACATCAATGAGAGAAGGTTGACGAAGTTACATACAGAAGGATATTTGGATCCGTTCGAATATCAATCATATGCAACTTGTCAATCCTGTCTCAAAGGAAAGATGACAAAGACTCCGTTCACTGGACACGGAGTAAGAGCGAGCGAGCTCTTGGGACTCGTACACAGCGACGTGTGCGGTCCAATGTCTACACATGCGCGAAGCGGTTATTCTTACTTCATTACTTTTACGGATGATTTTTCAAGGTACGGATATGTCTTCTTAATGAAACATAAATCCGAAGCCTTTGGAAAATTCCAGGAATATAAGAATGAAGTAGAAAAACAAACCGGCAAAAGTATCAAGACACTGAGATCTGATCGTGGTGGTGAATACTTGAGTTCCGAGTTCCTGGATTACCTAAAAGAGAATGGAATTCTCTCTCAGCTTACTCCTCCATACACTCCGCAACATAACGGTGTATCGGAGAGACGGAACCAGACCCTATTGGATATGGTACGTTCCATGATGAGTAACGCTGAGTTACCGTGATCATTCTGGGGATATGCACTAGAATCAGCAGCATACCTTTTGAACCGAGTTCCAACTAAGACGGTGCCTACCACACCATATCAGATGTGGTGTGGGAAGAAACCCTATCTTAAGCACATTAAGACATGGGGATGTCCAGCTTTTGTCAAAAAGCAGCATGCGGACAAACTCGCGGCACGCTCAGTACAGTGTAAGTTTGTGGGATATCCAAAGAACTCTAAGGGATATTTCTTCTATTGCGAAGAGGAACAAAAGGTTTTTGTTTCTCATCATGCCCACTTCTTGGAAATTGAGTTTTTGGAAAATCAGATAAGTGGGAGCGCAATAGAACTGGAAGAAATTCCAGAACCATGAGCTATTACTGAAAGCTTAGTAGAACCAGAGGGTTCGAAAGATCAGGACATTCCCGCGCCGCTCCGCAGGAGTAGTAGGCAGTCTCATCCGCCCGAGAGATACTACGGTTTTCTCATAGACGGGGATAGAGAGGATTGCATCATTGATAGTGATGAGCCGACTAGCTTCCAGCAGGCCATTCAGAGCGTTGACTCGGTAAAATGGCTGGATGCAATGCGGACCGAAATGGAGTCCATGTACACCAACAAAGTATGGACGTTGGACGTTGCTCCAGATGGGGTAAAAGCCGTATGATGCAAGTGGATCTTCAAAAGGAAGATTGGTGTAGATGGACAGGTTGGGACCTATAAGGCTAGACTTGTTGCAAAGGGTTTTCGTCAAAGACCTGGTTTGGACTATGACGAAACCTTTTCTCCAGTGGCTATGCTGAAATCCATTCGGATCCTTCTTGCCATTGTTGCCTTCCACGATTATGAGATTTGGCAGATGGACGTAAAGACCGCTTTTCTAAATGGAAATTTAGAGGAGTGTGTCTATATGGACCGGCCAGAGGGTTTCATTCAGAGTGGGAGCAGCGGAAAGTTGTGCAAGTTGCTTAAGTCCATCTATGGACTAAAGCAGGCATCGCGGAGTTGGAACATCTGTTTTGATGAGACGGTCAAAGAATTTGGCTTTATCAAAAATCCAGATGAACCATGTATTTATAGTAGATTTGTAGCAAGAACTGTCGTATTCCTCGTTTTATATGTGGATGACATTCTCTTGATAGGAAATGACATTCCTATGCTACAATCTGTCAAAGGGTTCTTGTCACACAGGTTCTCCATGAAAGACCTGGGTGATGCCTCTTACATTCTGGGTATCCGGATCTATCGTGACAGATCCAAGAGAATAAGGTACATCGACACCCTACTGAAAAGATTCAGTATGGAAGATTCCAAGCGCGGTAATCTACCGGCTTGTCACGGGATCACCCTCTCCAAAGAGATGTCTCCCAAGACTGATTTGGAAAGGGATCGCATGTCTATTATACCCTACGCTTCTGCGGTAGGCTCTATAATGTATGCGATGTTGTGTACCAGACCGGATGTAGCTTATGCACTGAGTGTGGTAAGCCGGTATCATTCAAACCCTGGGGAGAAACACTGGATAGCGGTAAAGAACATTCTCAAGTACCTGAGAAGGACTAAGGAGATGTTCTTGGTGTATGGCGGAAAAGACCTCCAGATCGAGGCCTTTGCTGACTCCAGCTTCCAGAGTGACAAGGATGATTCCAATTTCATGTTGGGATATGTCTTTACCCTCAATGGAGGGGCGGTGTGTTGGAAGAGTTCCAAACAGGAAACCGTTGCTGACTCGACGATGGAAGCGGAATATATCGCTGCTGTAGATGCCGCAAAAGAAGCCGTCTGGATGAGGAAGTTCTCAACGGAACTTCAGGTGGTTCCGTCCATTGTTGATCCAATATCTCTGTATTGCGACAACAACGGGGCTATAGCCTTAGCGAAGGAACCCAGGTCCCATCAGAAGTCCAGACACATCTTGAGGCGGTATCACCTGATCAGGGAGATCGTGGGTCGCCAGGAGATTGAGGTTCGGAGAGTTGCTACGGAAGATAACACTGCTAATCCACTCACGAAGGCCTTACCCCAGACTCAGTTCGAGCGGCTGATCGAGATGATAGGTCTTCGATACGCCAGTACATGGCCTTAGTGCAAGTGGGAGATTGTTAGTGTATATGCCCTAGAGGCCATTACTGTATCATACTAGTTTGTATATTACTTAATGGAAGCTTGGGATATTCATAGTTGTATAGACAATCTTGCTCAAAATGGTAGTATGCTACTTGGTTTGTTTCTACTTTAATGTGTACATGTGTTTCTTTTAGTATATCACCTATACACATTAGTGGAGCCCTTAGAATCTTTGCTTGATTACCAGCGTTGTGATGGCAGTCACACTCGTGGGGGCTGGGTAATCCATAAGCACATCCTTATACAGGTCCCTAGTCGTAGGACTATCGAGACGGGGCATCGATACTCCGGAGCAGACTAGCGTATGCGCTTCTCATCCCAGCTAGGGAGACGGTCTGTCCAACAGCCATCAGTACGTCGTACTTGAGATAGTATGTGGGTGCTCGTTAGGTTACGAGTACACAGGACAGGACTCGTCGGGAACTGATTGGTTAGTACTGTACCTATCGTCAGTTATCAGTTCCCAGGTGATATGAGTACAGCTTAGTCCGCTGACTTGACACTGTCACTTCGCCTCGAGTGTGTTCCCACTGTACTTTGATTACTACCCTACCACGGCTCAAAGGAGTCGTGCAAACAGGTAGTAGTTGGGTGCAGTCCCGAAGCACTTGGAGGCAGTGATGGTTAGACAGGATTCGTCTCTCCCGGTATTGGGAGTTGATATCGCGTTGTGTCATGGAGAGCCATTACACATAGTCGTCCCTGGCCAGGGCAAGCGAGATATACTGGTAGGTTTCCAGTGTTATCTCAGGGTGTTCTGGGCTACACTCCGACACGACTTGTACCGCTATTAGGGGACTGACGTTTACCGCCCCCTAGGCCCGCCATGCGATATTCTCAGACGAACAGACCGGACTGTACGGAGATTGTCACATTCAGGCTCAGTAGGAGTTCAGATGGGTTTCACCTCGTCCGTCTTCTTATCGGCATCTGCCTGGGGGCCGTTACGCACAGCTAGTGCCGCTTGCGGTCTGTGGTTAAACCCACTGCCAGCGTAGTGTCGAGTTTTTAGAGTCCCACACAGAGAGCTATTCGCCTTTAGGCAAAAGAGTAGGGGTCGCATGATTTTGTGACAGGGTTCGGTCACATCCGTGCACTTGTGCACGTTTAGTGTCCGGGCAGTTATTACTAGCGGGCTTTGGTTTAACCCAGATCCTTGTATACGTTTTGGGAATGATTTTATCTCGTTTGCATTCGTGTTCGCTCGGAACGCGGATGCGGGTGTGTATGCATGGTTGATAGAGACAGAGGCAGAGGATTCTCATTAGGGTTGTTGACTGTTGACTTTTGCTAAACCCTAATGAGAATAAGAAATATGATTAATGATAATATTAATTAAGTATTATTTTGCCATGGTTGGGTTGAAAGGTTGACTTAGTTGACTTGTTGACTTAGTTGACCGGTTGACTAGGTTAGACTTGTTGACCATCATCATGACAATGGCTATCATTTCTTGGCATTGACCTTTGCTTGCTTGTTTGTTCACAAAATTGCATTTAATGCATGAAATGATATTGCCATTTGATATGATAACAACCATCACATAATTCTCAGTTATTATTATGTGTTATGATTATTTTGGATTATGAGAGCAAGGGTGAGAAAAGTCTTGCTCATTCTTTCATTTTTCCATTCTCTCTCATGCTCATGCTCTCCCTTTTCCTCTTGCTCTCTCTCCTAGCTCAAGGAAACTCCCTCTCATGAGTTGAGAACCATTTCCTTAGAGATAAAAAACCCATAACACTTCTCTACTCATCCTAGTACACAAGGTCTAGCAAGCCAAGTGTTCTAGTTTCTTCTAGTTTGAAGTTGAAGCCAAAGGTAGAAAGCTTTCGAGTGGATCCATCTTCGGTGCAAGGAGACGACGAGGTGAGGACGATCCAACTTACCGCCAAGGAGTTGAAGAGGAAGGAGTTCAAGTTAAGGTATAACCCCCTAACCGAGTAGGTAAAAACTCCTAGTTAGGTTGTTAGATAGTTGTTTAACCAAAGATCTGTATTTTGAGTCCATATTACCCCAAAGAAAAAATCGTTTTTCACCATTTCCGCAACCCCAAAGAACCGGGGATGGGTAACGTGGACTTACAGTCGTGTTATCTCGGCGCTCTTCTCCTCATGTCAGATTCCTTACGTTTGATCTCCCGAGGACACCTCTCTTTGATCAGGTTAGATGTCTTCTTCCGGGGAGTTTATAGATGTAGTCCGGATTAAAGTCTAGGGAGTCCTCTGAAGCTTCCTCTTCTACTTCTTTCTCTTCCTCCTCTGAGTCGGAGTCCCCCTGGGAAGTTAGGGTTAGTAATGCTCCTCGGGGGTCGTGTGATGGGGGCGGTCCCCACGGCGCAGGTCACGGGTGTTCTTGGTGTGCCGTCTATGCTGAGGCATGCGGATGAGCTCGCCAACATCCGAACTCGTTTCCTCATTCCTCCCGGATATTCGCTTCGTCTGGATGACGAGGGGGAGAGGGCAGACCAGGTACGGGGCATGGAGATTGCCTTGTACCCTAGAAGCCTTTTAGACCGGGATACATCTGCCCGTCTCCCCCGAGGTGAGTGCGGCCATTGAATTGTTTTGGGTTAGACCTGGGCCAGCTAGTGCCGAACTCTTGGAGGATCCTCCTTGGGTTCCTGGTCCAGTTGAAATTGAGTCTAATCCTTTTCATCCTGAGCCTTCTCATTTCTTCTCTTTGCTACAAAAACCACCCTGGCGCTCGCAGGGGCGAGCCGAGCTGGGTATATATCACTTTTAGAAAACAACGGGGGGATACTGCCGGATCGGGGATCGTCGTAGTACCTTCTTCCATTCACGAATGGAAGAAGAAGTTTTTGTTTATTGCCCCGCCCGAGAGTGAGGATTGGTCTGTGCCCACCCAGTGGCAAGGGGCCAGCTGTCCGCGGGTAAGACGGTCGAATGATCCCGACGCGTTGGCGGTGTCAAAGTGGGAGCCCCTCCCTCGGGCTGATGTGCTGCTGTCTGAGCGGGCCCTTAGTTGGGCTGGGCTCAGCCCTGCCCAGTACGCGGGTAAGTTAGGAGCTTTCAGGAGACCTGTTCAGACTTGTGCCTTCTTTCGTTCTTCCTGGGATTGCTGACTCCCTGTATTTTTGTCTTATGCAGGACCCATAGACCTAGGAAAATTTCAGGCATCCCTGGTCGAAACGAAGAGGGGGAAGAAGGCCGGAGGCGCCGGTCCTTCTCGCCCACCGCCGGCTTCGGCTCCACTGGCGGGCCGCTGCATTCAGACGCCCGAGCGCAGCCCCGGGCCCTAGAGTCCAGCCGTGCGCCGAGCCGAAAGCGTACTCGGGAGCAAGAGCCCCAGGCTCCCGAAGTGGGAGGCGAGACTGGTTCTCCCGCGTCCCTCCTTAAGAGGTTTCATAGGACGGCGCCCCGCTCCCCGGCTTTCCCGATCCTCGTAGACGATGGGGAGCTTCGCTTCGAGGTGCCTTCTGGGCTTTCCGTCGCCGACAGCCTGCTCTCGGAGATGGAAAGGTCGGCCGGGGGCAGAATCTCTCGGGGGACCCTCCGGGCCCAAATGGCGGCCATAGCTCAAGAGGCCGTGCAGGTTAGTTTTCGCACCCTACCCGGTTCTTCATCTAGTATTTTTGCCCGCGTGATCGGGTGTCTCCCTTTCCTTTTTAACCCTCCTTCTTTTCTTCAGGTCCTTCAGCACATTGCCATCGTCGTCAACATGGAGGACGAGAAGAGAGCCCCGGCGATGCATGCTGCGGGGGAGTTCTCCTCGCGGGAGGAGAGTGTAATGTTTTGAAAATCGTTTAGGTGAAGTTTCCGATAATCGATAAAATAACGGGTGTTTTCCGTAAAAACCAAGATATAATTATTTTTCAACATAGAATTAAATATACCTATTCTAGCTATGTAATTGCTAGTATTTGGTATTTAATTGGGTCACTTGTAAATTTCTAGTTTACTTAAATATTTTTCCCTAATTAATTATTTTAATATTATTTTAAGCTTTCACTTATACATTTAATTGGTGATAATTACAAATTGGAACGGGTTAATTATTCTTTAATGAACCATGACATCTTAAACTAAAATGTAACATGTTGTGTTTGAACTGAAATGGAATTGTTATGGGGGTTCTAGAAAACTTAGGAAAGACTTTAAATAGAAAGAAAATAAAAAGAAAATATTAAACATAGAAATATGGTTTTTTAAATACTTGTGGTATGGGGTTGTTTTTGACTTAGAATTTCCACACACACCCACACACACACACACCCAAGCTGGCCGAAACCCATGGCTGCCCCCAATTCCCCACTCATTCCCACTCCAAGTCAAAAGAAAAAGAAAATTTAAAAGAAAAGAATAAGAAAAGAGGTTTGGGTTTTTGTTGACTTGGGACTTTCTTTACTTGGTGATTTCCTCACCTCACTCTCTCTCCTCCCCCTCTCAAAATCTGGCCGAGCCTTCCCCAAGGCAGCCCCTACATTTCTTCACCTCAATTTCTCTCCAAAAATTCTTCAAAATTGTTTCAAAAAATCCTACAAACTCCAAATCCACTCTTTACCCATTTTTCCTTGGCTACACTAGTATGGATTTTGGTGAAAAGAAGCAAGTTTGAGAGGCTAAGATGCATGTTGATCTACACTCTTTGAGGTATAAATCCTAACCCTAGTGTTTAATTGTCGGTTAAATACTTTGAATCAACTTAATTAGGTGTTTAATTATGGCTTTAAATTGCAAGTTTGAAATTCAAAGAAGGGTTGAAATCAAGTTGGGGTTGTGATCATTTGATGATGGTTGTGTGATGTATTTTAGCATTTTAAGATATGCAAAACCTAACCTGGTTGCTAGTTTGCTAAATGTTACATTAATTTGTCCAAATTAAGCAATTTGCAAACTAGATTTTTGTGATTGAGTTAAAAAGGTGAGTTTAAAATATAATTAATATTGGTGTGACTTAATTAGAATATTTAGTGAGCATTTTGGCCACTAGATTTGTTAAAACATCAAGTTTTGAATAAAAAATGGAAATTGATGCTTACTAGTTTTTTTTTGAAATAAATCGATTTAATGAAGTTGAGGCTTTGGTGATATACAACCTAATTCTTAATGTAATTAGTGTGTTATGAATGCGCGATTAGTGCGATTGGGTTTTTGATTTGGTAGTTTCCACGTATAGTGACCCTAGTTGTAGTTTGTGGCGTTGTCGCGGGGCGCGTTTCATGTACCAAGTGTGTGCACGTTTAATTAGTGCGCGTGGTTTGACTTGTATTGGTTGTGTCTGCGACTAATTATATATTTATTCTTTTTTTACTTGTGTACGATTCTAGGATCGGGTGCAGAGGCGTCGGATGTGGCGCGGAAAAAAATAAGGTGGAGATCGGATCAGATTAGCCGAGACGTCCAGGTGAGTAGATGTATAACTACGGGGGAAGTCGAGTGGATGGCGTATAGCACCCCCGCAATTTCATAGGATATGATGTGTTAGTATGTATACACACACACACACATGTGTTATTGTGGGATATGAATACTTAGCAAGAAAGATTTTAGGAGACCATGAGTTGGATTTAGTGTAATTGGGAGAAAATGCTTTTAGTTAGTTTTCTTAGTTGCGAAACCCTAGAGTAAAGGTTGACACACACACATGCACACACGTGATATGATTTTTGGGTGTATATGTTTATATGTATATATGTCTATATATATATATATATATGCGTTGGGGTGTGTGTGTGTGTATACGTATACACGGATGATGAGCCCAATATATGATACTTGGAGATGAGCCGATATGATCGGGCATGATGCCATGAGATTGTGATATATGATTGGGTCGTGATATGATATGCGACATGATATTATAGCGGATCGTTGAACGATGTGTTTTTTATACACACGAGCATATATGTTTGATGATATGGAATGTACTAAGTTTTAGAACGGTACCCTTAATTCTGGATTATCGATAATGATACCATATGGATAATGAGGTATATGTGATAATTGACCCGTACCCCGATTTTTGGGATGTCGTACGATGAATTTTACCGTACGAGATATAGATATGATAATTGATCCGCACTCTTAACTCGAGAATGTCGTATTATATATTTTTACGGTAGGTGACGCTATTGAGGCGGATTGCCGACTACCTAGATATATCGATTCGGACCTTTAAGCGGATTTTCTTTACCCTTTCGACTGGGCTCGAGTCATGCTTATTTTCAAAACTAACGAATCGTGATTATTTTAAAAACAGGCCGAGAAATACTGCGGACTTTTCAAAAGACGTATCTTTTCTCAAAGACCCCGTAGCCCCTATTTTTCTAAACCACGATTCGTGCTATTTCAAAACACCAAAAACTGTATGACTCGTATTTGGAAAGGTACATTCTTAAATGTTGCGGTTACTACATCTTTTCTGTATATTCATGATGTTCTCATCGCATTGCATGCTTATAAATATGTTTCCTTAGTTATTATGAACCCCTGTTGTCAGGACACCAGCACCATTACCGATGATGCGTATGCTTCACGTACACTTGCTTGCCGGCTCACACACATCATCATCGGTAATTTTCATGGCACGTACACATTAGAAAACATTACTTCATTGGTATAAGTTGCCAGCTGGTATTTTCAATATAGTACTAGTACTCAGATACTTCATGCATTTATGCATTCATTCTGTTATGCAATATCATGGGGCTTTATGCCGATATTCACTGTTTACTGACTAGTGATTTTGAGATTTTAGATCTTTCATGAGATTTCTGGTTTTAGGAAACCGCATGTGATTGTTTATAAACTTATGATAATTTTAAAAGAGAAAGATGCAGTTTTCCTTGATATGATGAGTAGCGTCCACCATGATATTTTCTCGGTTCTGAGTTGGTTTTCGAGACCCGATTTCGAGGAGGAGTATAAACCTTCTGCGGGTACATGGTGGACCCGGTGAGGTACCAGGAGCGAGAGTGATTTCATGGTGGATGATGAGCCTAGAAGGGGAGCACTACCTACTGGTGATTGTATTAGAAACTCGACAGATATCCGGAGAATACCATTCGGAGTTATGAGAGAGATGGAGCCATGGGCCGATCCGGACTGACGGAGCCCGAGATTTGAGTATTATGTGTCGCTGTCGGACACGGATTTCGAGATGTTTTGAGTGCCGATGCTGGGCACTCGGGTTTTATCATGATTTGTGTGTCGTTGCTGGACACACGTGGATGGTGCATTATTACATGTCACACATCGATATATTATTACTCATGATACGGACACGAGTACTTTGGTATCACACTTATGATATACAGTCACCCCTGTTGATATATATATGTGTGTGTGTGTTTTATTGTATGACCTAGGAGAGAGTCATACATGCGATTTCTTCTCGGTGATGTTTTCTACTCAAGAGTTGGCAACTCACCCCCATTGTGCCACAGTTTCTTGCAGGTTTTGCGTACAAGTTTTATTGCGGCTTGCTGGCACACTGCTTCCTTCCGGGTGATTGCTTTGGTAGGTGGGTTCACTTGCATCGTGACCACCGTTGTGCTTTATTTATTTCAGTGGTATCTAGTAAACTCCATCAACCAGACTTGTATTATTTGAGAGACTTAGAAAACCAGTTGTTATTCTTTCGATCTTAGAATCGCGCGCTTGTATTATTCGGGTTCTTCTTTAGTTTTCTTGAGGATATTGGATTCCTTTCTGAGTTTTGATCATCGCCCTTCGGCGTTGTATATTATATTGCTTGCGTGGTTGTTTCCCGCCAATTGGCGAAGAGCTAGCTCCCGCTTGGGGATGCCTTTATTCATTATTTATGTATTTCATATGTTGTACCCATTTGGGGGCCAGTATTTACAAAGGAGACTCTGCCGAAATTTTCGGGAAAATATGATTTTGCTTTAAAACAAGTTTTCCTTCACCCTTTTCTTTAAAAATGGTTTAGATTTCTGGGATTTTGCTTACTTAGATTACATTACGCCTCTAGACGTCTCGTAATTTAAGTGCCAGTCGCGTTCCATACCTTCGGGTTGTGACAAAATTGGTATCAGAGTGCTAGGTTTAACCTTGGTTCGAGTCTGGGTTTGACTATGCGGAGTCTAGGGCGTATATTTATATTCGGAACCTAGGTTTGACCCTTACGGAACTTAGACTTGGTCGAGGGGGTATTAGACCTGAACTTTTGTCGTGTAGGTTGACCTTGGTTGGTGGAGTAGGTAACTTAAGGAGAGTGACGTACCGTGTGTATGTTCCGCGGCATACTTACGATACGCTACTACCGCTTTAGAAGCCTTATGATGTAAATTTTCTTGCACCGTATTCTATTCGTTCCTTTGATCTGTCATCATCGATGTCGGATGGTGGTTTCTATTACCACGGTTGCACGGGCAGAGAGAGCTGCGGCTAGAGTTGCGGTCAGCACGAGCTCGTCATGGACGAGGATTGACCATGATGTATTCCGGTGACACACGATTGTGTAGATGTGTCGTTTTATTGTGTTTTTCGTGACATGAGCGTTTTGATGGATTGTTTTTATTAAGATTTCTCGAACGTTCAGATTAGCACCAGAGGATTGGGCCACTGCTAGAGGCTAGCCAGAATGTGATGACCGTTAATGTATTGTCTATTCTTGAGGATAGAGGCATTGTTTAGCGTGCGAACGAATGAGCCAGCTGTTGCTGCGACTGACAAGATATCGCCCCAGATGTTTGAAGCTATTACAGCACGAGTTTGTACTTAGGGATATGATAGAAGATCGCTAGTCACCTTTGAATGAATGACTAGGACGTATGGTTCGTTTGCATACCCCGATGCGAGGTCCTCAGATTGATTGATTTCAGCTAGAGAGGACTTCACACAGGCACTTTGTGAGTCGATAGAAAATGGACGAATGAAGAGTATTCCTCCGATGATTTGGAAGAGTTTCTAAGGGCGTAGTTGGCCAGATATCTACCACCAGATACTGAGCTGTCGAGTTCGTAGTTTCGGAAGGGTGACTCCAGATATGAGTATAGTCTTTTGTAGCGCAGTCCATACAGCTACGAAGAGACAAGTCCGAATCAGTCCACATTAGAGAAAAGTGAAGTAAGAGGTCCGTACGATATTTTGACGAGATGACGTTTCACTCCGTTGACATCAGAGATGTGACACGCATACAGAGGCGTTGAATATTGATATAGCTTTTAGAAGAAGTCGTGATGAGTATGCAGCTGTTCCGGAACAAGGAATGAATTTAGTAAAGGGTGATAACTTCCGGGAAGTTCGGCAGAAATGAGATTTGGGAGAGACCCGACATAATCTTTCTGGAATACTGCACGAGATGACTTGAACCCAGGACCGGTCGTATCACGCACACCCAGTAGGCCAGAGTTCGGCATCATCGACGAGACATGTTATGAGTGACCATGATAGTTGGCCAGAGATTTTAGAGGAGCTATGTGACTGACAATCCGCAGTGAGAGATGAGAGCCTAAGGGCATAGTGGCGCTAGACTATGAACAGGAGGCAAGTAGATATCTTGCTCTGCTAGCTTGGAGGTACCGACACCTTCTCGACTTTGAAGGAAGGACATATCGATAACAGTGTTTAGGATTTGCAATTTGGTGATTCGAATATCACGTATACATCATTTTGGATTTCGGTATTTGGGCGATTTAATTGCATGATTGAGTTTTCGTGCACCGCAGTTGCACTCGATTTCGAATTGATGTCGTTCCAGATGTGTGATTTTGATTTCATGCCTATGGTATGTATGTGATTTGACTTGTGCCTTCGACATAGTTTTCATGCACTTTTTGTACTTCGATTCGATTTTGTGCATGTTGATAGACGGGGTTATGAGATTATATACTACAGTATACCTGAATTGGATTGATGTATGTTGTATACCGTCGATTTCGATTGTGATATTCGATATTTGTTTTCGTGCACCTTATACACTTGATGTGGATTCTTGTGCATACTTAGCGCGCTTGATGCGATTTTGGTGCACACCAGATGCACTAAATCGGGATTTTTCGTGCATATCAGATGCACCTGATATTGTTGTCAGGCACACCCGTTGCCCTTGACAGGTGTTTTCGTGCACACCCGTTGCACTTAGATTTTAGTTTCTGTGCACATATATGGCACATTCATTGATTTTGATTTCTGTGCGCACCAGACGCACGTGGCATTATTACATATACTATTAAGTATGATTTCCCTTGAGCAGTACGTTTTTATGATATTTACTTTTTGGTACAGTAGCTGAGCAGGACTAGTCCGAGAACAGTACCTGAATATGTTTTTGCATGCATCGATAGTTACCGAAGGGATTTCCAAAAAGGAGCTATAGTCTCAATATTTTCTTATGTGTCCGAGATGACATGAAACATGTTACAAAGGAAACCCTTCTAAATTATTTTCAAATATGGAGGGACGTGTGGGTTAAACAAATGATATATATATGTATATATATAGTTATTTTCTACAATAAACGTCTGCTACTTGTGCTGTGATACGCGTATCGCACAGCGACTTGAAAAAGGTTTGGCATACATTTCTTTCAGATGTTTTGATGAGTTTACAATGATGCGTACTATATACTTGTTATAGTTTTGATGTATATCATATTGGTTTTCGTATTGACTTTAACATTGGTATTTTCACCATGACTTCGATGATTGCGTGATGCTTGACGGAGTTTTGATTTTAAGTTATATACTCGTTTTCATGCGCATACATTGCGCTGAGATATGTTTTAAGTATTTAAGATTTCGGAGCCCCGCCGATTTGAGTGTTTTGCTGAAATGTTATAGTATTTGGGGGAGTTTTAATTTAAATTCGGGGACGAATTTTTTTAAGGGGGAAGATTGTAACGTTTTGAAAATCGTTTAGGTGAAGTTTCCGATAATCGGTAAAATAACGGGTGTTTTCCGTAAAAACCAAGATATAATTATTTTTCAACATAGAATTAAATATACCTATTCTAGCTATATAATTGCTTGTATTTGGTATTTAGTTGGTCACTTGTAAATTTCTTGTTTACATAAATATTTTTCCTTAATTAATTATTTTAATATTATTTTAAGCTTTCACGTATACATTTAATTGGTGATAATTACAAATTGGAATGGATTAATTATGCTTTAGTGAACGATGACACCTTAAACTAAAATGTAATATGTTGTGTTTGAAATGAAATGGAATTGTTATGAGGGTTCTAGAAAACTTAGGAAAGAGTTTAAATAGAAAGAAAATAAAAAGAAAATATTAAACATAGAAGTATAGTGTTTAAATACTTATGGTATGGGGTTGTTTTTGACTTAGAATTTCCACACACCCACACACCCAAGCTGGCCGAACCCATGGCGGCCCCTAATTCCCCACTCATTCCCACTCCAAGTCAAAAGAAAAAGAAAATTGAAAAGAAAAGAATAAAAAAAGAGGTATGGGTTTTTGTTGACTTGGGACTTTCTTTACTTGGTAATTTCCTCACCTCACTCCCTCTCCTCCCCCTCTCAAAAATCTGGCCGAGCCTTCCCCATGGCAGCCCCTCCATTTCTTCACCTCAATTTCTCTCCAAAAATTCTTCAAAATTGCTTCAAAAATCCCACAAACTCCAAATCCAATCTTTTCCTATTTTTCCTTGGCTACACTAGTATGGATCTTGGTGAAAAGAAGCAAGTTTGGGAGGCTAAGATGCATGTTGATCTACAATCTTTGAGGTATATGTAGGGTTCCTAGGCACTCTAATGAGATCTCACAAGGCATCAACCATGCCAATTTCAAATTTTACAAGTGCCGAGAAACTCTAATACGGATCGTTAACTAGAATTTTAGGCAAAACATAAAGCTAGTTAACATCTTAACTAAAAGTGAGAAGCTACAACCTTTGTAGATCCGGTTCTCCACTTCCTTAGCTCTACGTAGACGTCCTCTCGCTGTCCTAGTCGGATCTCGGACTCTAGCATCGGCTTCATCAGAGAAATGAGCGGACAAGTCGTCGGCTACGATGCCGAAGATGATCTACGTCGAGGTTACACAAGATCAAGCTCCAACTTCACCAAGTTGTGAAACTTGTGAAGAAAACACCCTATACTACTTGGCAAGAGGTAGAGGGTGAAGAAATAGGAGGTGGGTTCACTTTAGAATTGGATTTCTCACACTTTTGCTCAAGATGCCATTAATGGTGGCAAGCTTTTTCTTGAAGAAGAAGATGAAGAAGAAGATAGAATATCATGAGTTATCTTTAAAAAGAATAACAAAAAAGGAATACTTATCATCTTCTAACCTTGGTTAGGTGTAGAGAATAGATCATGGTTGGTAGGAATGGTTAGGGTTAATGATGAAGACAAAATGGTCACTTTAGTCAAAGCTTCATGAAGCTTCAACAAGCTTCATGAAAGAAAGAAACCATTTTGTTTTTCTTTTATCTATTTCTCATAAAAGAATGGATAAATAAATAAGTGAATAACTCAAAACCCTAACCATTATCATAACCATGGTTTAATTCTTTGCACAAAGCCAAGTAAGTATGTATCATCAAACATGATACAATCAAGTGCACACAAAATATATCACATATACAATGTGCACTTCAAGTGAGAAAATCCTTTTAAAATGAACCAATACTAGTTAATGCAAAGTAATATATCAAATATATAATTATACATTAAATCATTAAATCAACACTTGATTCAATGATCCGGTCATGTCGCACATAACCGACTAGTATCAAATGAATCGACTTATCGAATCAATCTTTGATTCGATAACTAGGTTATATCGCATACAACCAATCGAAACATTCATCGCGAGAATGAAATACGGTATCACATACACGCATTATTCTCGGTCCCGCACATATCTCATATGCGCTCCTATTTCGTTTCGCTTGAGCCAGGAAACCTCTGTGTAGGACTCTAAAGACTCGTCAATACGCCGGTAGCAGGTGATGATCATATCAAGCACCCACAAGCCACAAGTGGTCTGCTAAACGTAACGGCCACCCGGGTATTGAGCGATCAGAAGATCGACGAGCTAGCCCGCTCACACTCCTGTGAATCCAACCAGCAACACTTACCGTACAGTCCGGTCTGTTCGTCTGATATGTCGCATATCAAGTTTAGGGGCGGTAAACGTCAGACCCCAATAACTGATAAGTCGTGCCGATGTGAGGCTCATAACGGGTCGAGAAACTACTGGTAACACTTACCAGCAAATCTCTGATCAGCCCTGGCTAGGGACTTCCCTGTTACGGCCAATCGAGCACAGCGCAACATCAACCCCCAATACCGGGAGAGACGAAACCCCTCCTATCGCTCATTGCCTCCATGTGACTCGGGACTGTACCCAAAAACCACCATTTTGCACGCCCTCATGGACGTGGTAAGGTGGAGATCAAAGCACAGTGGGAATCACACAAGACTCTATGACGATCTCGGGTCTACAGACTAACCTGCACAAGTGTCACCTGAGAACTGCCATCTGCCGTGAGGTATAATACCATCTGGGAGTTCTCGGCGAGTCCGTCCAGTGTACCCAGTCTCCTCTGAGCACCCGTATACCATCTCTGATGTCAAACACCAATGGATATGGGATCATCCATCGCCCATCTCATGGGTCGAGAAGCGTATACACTAGTCTACACTGGTATATCGATGCCCCGTCTCGATACACCCACGACTAGGGACCTTGAAGGATGTACCTATGGACTACCATGTCCCCACTAGTATGATCTGCATCATAGTCCAGGTAGTCAAGTACACATCCTAAGGGCTTTACCAACATGTAACTATTAGACAGTTTAAAGAGACAAGTGTACATGTTAAGATAAAGAGTAACCAGATAGCATACTATCATATCGAGCAAGAAAGTCATCTCTATATATGTCCAAGCATCCAATATAATATACATCATCTGTACAATACTGGCCTCTAGGGCATACATACAACTAACAATCTCCCACTTGCACTAGGGCCAGCTGCTGTAGTATCGCATACCGAGCATCCCGAAGAGTCTCTCAAACTGTATCTGGGGAATGGCCTTCGTGAGTGGATCCGCCGTGTTGTTCTTCGTGTCAACCCTCCTGACCTCGATCTCCCGGCGATCAACTATCTCCCGGATCAGGTGATACCGCCTCAGAATATGCCTGGATCGCTGATGGGACCTGGGTTCCTTGGCCAAAGCCACCGCTCCATTGTTATCGCAATACAAAGGTATTGGATGCTCAATGGATGGAACCACTCCAAGTTCAGTAATGAACTTCTTGATCCAGACAGCCTCTTTGGCAGCATCGTTGGCAGCGATGTATTCAGCCTCCATCGTCGAGTCTGCCACGGTTTCCTGCTTGGAACTCTTCCAGCTAACCGCCCCTCCGTAAAGGGTAAAGACAAATCCCGACTGCGACTTAGAGTCGTCCTTATCACTCTAGAAGCTCGAATCGGTAAAGGACTCCATTTGGAGTTCTCCGTTACCATACACCAAGAGCATCTCTTTAGTCCTTCGCAAGTACTTGAGAATGCTCTTCACAGCTGTCCAGTGACTCTCTCTAGGATCAGCTTGATACCTGCTCACTACACTTAGTGAGTATGCTACATCGGGTCTGGTACATAGCATCGCATACATGATAGAGCCTACAGCCGAAGCATAGGGTATCCCTTGCATGCGAGCTCTCTCCAAATCAGTCTTGGGAGATATCTCTTTGGAGAGAGTGACTCCAGAGATCGTAGGCAAGTTCCCACGCTTGGATTCTTCCATACTAAACCTCTTTAGTATGGTGTCAATGTACCTGGATTGGGACAATCCCAATATCCGTTTGGATCTATCTCTATAGATCCTAATTCCCAATATGCAGGAGGCATCACCAAGATCTTTCATTGAGAATCTTTGTGATAAGAAGAGCTTGACCGATTGAAGCATAGGAATATCATTTCCTATCAAGAGTATGTCGTCCACGTACAATACGAGGAAGACAACCTTACCCTCTGCCACCTTCTTGTAGATACAAGGTTCATCTGGGTTTTTGACGAAATCAAACTCTTTGATAACGACGTCAAAGCAGATGTTCCAACTCCGCGATGCTTGCTTTAATCCATAAATGGATTTAAGCAGCTTGCACACCTTCCCGCTGCTCCCACTGTCTACGAAGCCCTCCGGCTGAGTCATGTACACGCACTCTTCTAAATCACCATTTAGAAAGGCGGTCTTAACATCCATTTGCCAGATTTCGTAGTCATGATATGCAGCGATGGCAAGCATGATCCGGATGGATTTAAGCATAGCCACTGGAGAAAAGGTTTCGTCATAGTCCACACCTGGTCTTTGACGAAAACCCTTTGCAACAAGTCTAGCTTTGAAAGTCTCCACTTTCCCATCTACACCAAGTTTTTTCTTGAAGATCCATTTGCTCCCAATGGGTTTTACCCCTTCAGGAGCAACTTCCAAAGTCCACACTTTGTTGGTGTACATGGATTCCATCTCGGACCGCATTGCATCCAGCCATTTCACTGAGTCCTTACTCGTGATGGCCTGCTCGAAGCTAGTTGGGTCATCATCCTCCATGATGCAATCCTCGCTTCCACCGTCAATGAGAAAACCGTAGTATCTCTCAGGTGGACGAGAAACCCTACTAGATCGGCGGAGAGGCTGGGGTTCGTCGAGTTCTACTGAATCCTCTGGTTCTACCAAGTCTTCTGTTACAGTTCGTGTTGCTGGAACCTCTTCCAGTTCTACCTCAATGCTACTTATCTGTTTCATAAGAAAACTCTTTTCTAAGAAAGTGGCATGTCGAGAAACAAACACTTTTTGTTCCTCGGAGTGGTAGAAGATATACCCTCGCGAATGTTTGGGATATCCAACAAACTTACATAGAACAGACCTTGCCTCGAGCTTGTCCGGATTTTGTGTTTTAACATAGGCCGGACAACCCCATATCTGAATAAAATTAAGATATGGTCTCTTGCCATTCCATATCTCATATGGAGTGGTAGGCACTGATTTGGTTGGAACTCTATTCAATAGGTATGCAGCAGTCTCCAGTGCATATCCTCAGAAGGAAATAGGTAACTCAGCTACACTCATCATAGAGCGCACCATATCTAATAGGGTGCGATTTCTCCGCTCCGATACACCGTTGTGCTGTGGTGTATAAGGAGGAGTAAGCTGAGAGAGAATCCCATTCTCTTTTAAATAATCTCTGAATTCGTTGCTTAAGTATTCACCTCCTCGATCAGATCGAAGGATTTTAATACTTTTTCCGGTTTGGTTCTCGACTTCTTGTTTATATTCTCTAAATTTCTCAAAAGCTTCAGACTTGTGTCTTATCAAGTACACATGTCCGTATCTTGAGAGATCGTCAGTGAATGTAATGAAGTACGAAAAACCATCCCTGGCATGTGTAGACATGGGACCGCATACATCACTATGTATCAGTCCCAAGAGTTCGGTAACTCTTTCTCCGTGTCCAGTAAACGGAGTTTTGGTCATCTTGCCTTTGAGACATGACTGGCAAGTGTCATAAGATGAAAATTCAAACGGATTTAAATATCCATCCTTATGCAACTTAGCTAGTCGTGTCGCATTGATGTGACCCAGTCTACAATGCCACAAGAAAGATTCGTTCAGTTCAGAACTCTTCCTCTTGTGTGTGTTTTGTAAATTGAGGACTGTATTTTGATTGAGAATGAATATGCCATTATACAACGAGCCTGATGCAATCAACTTTTGATCTAGGAATATGTTCATAACATTATCCTTTACTATAAAATTATATCCTTCTTTACTTAATAAAGAAACTGATATAATGTTGCACATCATGTTTGGTATATAATAGCATTCATTTAAAATCAGTGTATCACCACTTGGTAATACTAGGTGATATTCGCCAACTGCTTTGGCTGCAACATTTGCCCCATTCCCAACTTGAACGGAATGATCATCTTTTCCCAGTTTTCTACCTTTCCGTAGCCCATGTAACATTTTACATATGTGGGATCCTGATCCGGTATCTAATACCCAGGACGTAGGGTGAACTGAGAAACAGTTCTCAATAACTAACGCACCTGTAGAAGATGCATCAACATGCATGTTCTTTTGGGTGGCTTGAGAATCTAGATATTCTCCTATTCCCTGTTCAGTCTTATAACTCTTATAAGAAAGAGCGGGTCCAACGTTCCCCTGCACAGTACAACATGGGGGTTCGGTCAATACATCCATATTATTATCTTTATTAGGGCATGACATGGTCGCTACCTGGAGAGAGAGAGAAGAAAACACTTTAGCGTATGCTCTTGCAAGATCAGATTGGTTATTATCTTATCTAATCAGGATGGCTCCCACTGATTTTTATCAAATCTTCCTTCAAACCCTAAAAGGAAAGACTAGCCGGGATTAATTACACACTACAAGTTCGCCAATCTTTCAGCCAGGCCAGTGTCGGTACTTTGAGGGAGGTCCCCCGTGCTTTCGCACGAACCTAATTAATGTAAACCTCGTTTTCCCAGAGGCGTAACCCCGTTGACACCTTTCTAGACACCTACTTGATCGGCTAATTGTAATGTGTAAAACTCTCCCAGGAGTAACTCTTACTCGCAGTGGGTATCGGGATCCAACTATCTCATAGAAGGTATGCAATCTCATTGCAAATTTCAACACTTGAAATTCCCGATAATATTTTGCCCCTAGCGTCCTGTGACCTTGACGGAGGCCAAACTACCCACAGGGCGCTAGTCAAGTTCAACCCGTCATTTCTTGATCGAATTAAACCCACCCGTACGACCCTTGACGGAGGACAAACTACGCCGTACGAATACCCTAATCCAATCGCATCATATGCTGGCAGATAAGCACTAGTTAACTACCATACACTACGCCTTGACGGAGGCCAAACTACCGCAGCATGAATACTAAGTAGTACTTATCTGAAATGACGGAGGGCTACGCAGGTTTTTCTGAAAACCATGAGCGTAATGAACTTGATATCGTTGTAGAATCAAATGAAGTTTTGAAATGGAGTGATTTTGAGGCTTTTCTAGTTTTGCTAAAGGGGTCACTCCCGGTGAAGGGATCGTCGGCCCTTTCCTCGTCGAATGAGGTGCGGGATATATCATATATATCACTGTGCAAAGCAGAAACTATAGAAGCAATCAAAAGTCAAACCGAGTGTGTAGCATCTGCCAGTTGTTGCTAAAGGAGTCACTCCCGGTGAAGGGATCTCGGTCCTTTCCTCGTCGAATAAGGTGCAGGGTATATCATATATACCGCTATGCAAAACAAGAACTGTAGCTACCTGTTTTGTTTAAAATTTGATTCTACAACATCTTTTAGGTTTCTTTTCTTTCATTAATCACATTAATGAAGTCCCATCATTTAAGTCACCTAAACATCACAGATAAATACGACGTACACTTATGCCATCCGCATTCGCCTCGATGTCCCCTCGTGCACCGTTAGGTTAGGTAACTAACGACGGAGCAGGGCAGGGCTAGTGCGGGTGCAAAACATAAGTAACGTCTATATAATATATCATATATACTGTATCTATCACTGAACATCACATGATCACATCACAGATATCGCAGCAGAAGAAACATATGAAACATTGGATATACTAGGACGTCCGTGTTTTCAATACGAGCCAGTATAAAACACGGATTCCACGGTCGTGATGAATAGCCAATCCCACACCCCTAGACCCCTACGAGAGTGGCAAGCAACCCTACCAATTCTAGGGTTAGGAGACCCGGACTCGACTCCTCGAGATGGTCTCCCACTGGACCCTAGAACCCGGTTACTTGTGCTCCCCTCCTTGGGTCTATCCTAATGCGGAAAAGTAAATAATATACAAATGGTGACAACTTCTGCAACCTGGAAGTGCCCCAATAAACGAATATTACATACAAGTTTTTACATGAATGAAAATGAAAAACACTCATCTCACATAAAAAACCCCGGCTATTCAAACACGACGATCCAATATAACATATCCAGCAACACATAACATTACATGTCATCAACGTAAGTAAATATGCGCATCCCAATTGTCGTTGACATATAGCAACGAAACCGGCGATATCATATATTACACTTACGGTCACAGAAAAGAAAGTGTAAAACTACAACGGTTGGAATCCGCAACCTCTATAGACATCGCATGCCTGATCAAATGAAATACTTAGACATCACATGCCTAAAAATTATAAACCCCGCATTTTAGTCTCATTACCGAAAACTCTTTTCAATATCAAGTGAGACTAAACCGCTAGATTTATAACATTCATTCAGTTATCTCATAACTGTTTGTGAATTCCAATTATTGTATCCCATTCCGGATAAATAGAAAATATTAAACTTTCCGATCGAACATTCGAACACCCAAGATTTCCCGAAACCGTTCAACACATGAAATTAGTTCAAAGACATTCACTTCATGCCTCAGTACCAACGGTCCAGCCGTAGAAGGGTCAAGCAAACGCCTCACATGTGGCACGCCGTACTGCCCCAAACCCGAAGGTTCAAAGGGCAGTTCAAGACGGTCACATAATCGAGTTAAGGTTTGTTGTTTTCTAGAGGGACCATCGCGTTACTTGCACTACTCAGAACGTCCTTAAACCACAGAAAAAATCCAACACTTGGAAATTTTCCGGCAGGGGAAAAGTTGGGTATTTATATCCGGTCGAACTTTTTTAACATATTCGAAAATTATCCGGAATCCACATAGACAAAATCTGATAATCCGATCGAATCATCGAATCCCCAATACAACCCCAGAAAATTCAACTCTTGAATAAATATTAAAAATTCCTATAAAACTCAGCACTGTGAAAGAGGAATTACTGTGCAAATATGAAGGGCTGACGTTACCAGAGAGCCGCGGAACCGCCGCAGAAGCTAGGCTTCTGCCACGGTTCCGCCGTATGTTTGAGGTATCAATTGTCAAATTTTGCACCGTAATTCATATAATTCCCTGCTAAATTTTTTAAGGATTTTTAATCTGGAAAAAACCCAGTTTTTGGAAAAAGTCCAGAGAGCAATTTGTAAATTAGGGTTTCGGTTCGATCGGACTTCAAACGTCGTCAACGCATCGCCTAAGGCTCTAGCTAGGCTCTGATACCACTGTAGGGTTCCTAGGCACTCTAATGAGGTCTCACAAGGCATCAACCATGCCAATTTCAAATTTTACAAGTGCCGAGAAACTCTAATACGGATCGTTAACTAGAATTTTAGGCGAAACATAAAGCTAGTTAACATCTTAACTAAAAGTGAGAAGCTACAACCTTTGTAGATCCGGTTCTCCACTTCCTTAGCTCCACGTAGACGTCCTCTCGCTGTCCTAGTCGGATCTCGGACTCTAGCATCGGCTTCATCGGAGAAATGAGCGGACAAGTCGTCGGCTACGATGCCGAAGATGATCTACGTCGAGGTTACACAAGATCAAGCTCCAACTTCACCAAGTTGTGAAACTTGTGAAGAAAACACCCTATACTACTTGGCAAGAGGTAGAGGGTGAAGAAATAGGAGGTGGGTTCACTTTAGAATTGGATTTCTCACACTTTTGCTCAAGATGCCATTAATGGTGGCAAGCTTTTTCTTGAAGAAGAAGATGAAGAAGAAGATAGAATATCATGAGTTATCTTTAAAAAGAATAACAAAAAAGGAATACATATCATCTTCTAACATTGGTTAGGTGTAGAGAATAGACCATGGTTAGTAGGAATGGTTAGGGTTAAGGATGAAGACAAAATGGTCACTTTAGTCAAAGCTTCATGAAGCTTCAACAAGCTTCATGAAAGAAAGAAACCATTTTATTTTTCTTTTATCTATTTCTCATAAAAGAATGGATAAATAAATAAGTGAATAACTCAAAACCCTAACCATTATCATAACCATGGTTTAATTCTTTGCACAAAGCCAAGTAAGTATGTATCATCAAACATGATACAATCAAGTGCACACAAAATATATCACATATACAATGTGCACTTCAAGTGAGAAAATCCTTTTAAAATGAACCAATACTAGTTAATGCAAAGTAATACATCAAATATATAATTATACATTAAATCATTAAATCAACACTTGATTCAATGATCCGGTCATATCGCACATAACCGACTAGTATCAAATGAATCGACTTATCGAATCAATCTTTGATTCGATAACTAGGTTATATCGCATACAACCAATCGAAACATTCATCGCGAGAATGAAATACGGTATCACATACACGCATTATTTTCGGTCCCGCACATATCTCATATGCGCTCCTATTTCGTTTCGCTTGAGCCAGGAAACCTCTGTGTAGGACTCTAAAGACTCGTCAATACGCCGGTAGCAGGTGATGATCATATCAAGCACCCACAAGCCGCAAGCGGTCTGCTAAACGTAACGGCCACCCGGGTATTGAGCGATCAGAAGATCGACGAGCTAGCCCGCTCACACTCCTGTGAATCCAACCAGCAACACTTACCGTACAGTCCGGTCTGTTCGTCTGATATGTCGCATATCAAGTCTAGGGGTGGTAAACGTCAGACCCCAATAACCGATAAGTCGTGCCGATGTGAGGCTCATAACGGGTCGAGAAACTACTGGTAACACTTACCAGCAAATCTCTGATTAGCCCTGGCCAGGGACTTCCCTGTTACGGCCAATCGAGCACAGCGCAACATCAACCCCCAATACCGGGAGAGACGAAACCCCTCCTATCGCTCATTGCCTACATGTGACTCGGGACTGTACCCAAAAACCACCGTTTTGCACGCCCTCATGGACGTGGTAAGGTGGAGATCAAAGCACAGTGGGAATCACACAAGACTCTATGACGATCTCGGGTCTACAAACTAACCTGCACCAGTGTCACCTGAGAACTGCCATCTGACGTGAGGTATAATACCATCTGGGAGTTCTCGGCGAGTCCGTCCAGTGTACCCAGTCTCCACTGAGCACCCGTATACCATCTCTGATGTCAAACACCAATGGATATGGGATCATCCATCGCCCATCTCATGGGTCGAGAAGCGTATACGCTAGTCTACACTGGTATATCGATGCCCTGTCTCGATACACCCACGACTAGGGACCTTGAAGGATGTACCTATGTACTACCATGTCCCCACTAGTATGATCTACATCATAGTCCAGGTAGTCAAGTACACATCCTAAGGGCTTTACCAACATGTAACTATTAGACAGTTTAAAGAGACAAGTGTACATGTTAAGATAAAGAGTAACCAGATAGCATACTATCATATCGAGCAAGAAAGTCATCTCTATATATGTCCAAGCATCCAATATAATATACATCATCTGTACAATACTGGCCTCTAGGGCATACATACAACTAACAGTATAAATCCTAACCCTAGTATTTAATTGTTGGTTAAATGCTTTGAATCAACTTAATTAGGTGTTTAATTATGGTTTTAAATTGCAAGTTTGAAATTCAAGAGAATGGTTGAAATCAAGTTAGGGTTGTGATTATTTGATGATGGTTGTGTGATGTATTTTAGCATCTTAAGATATGCAAAACCTAACATAGTTGCTAGTTTGCTAATTGTTATATTTAATTTGTCCAAATTAAGCCATTTTGCAAACTAGATTTTTGCGATTAAAGTAAAAGGTTAAGTTTAAAATATAATTAATATTGGTGTGACTTAATTAGAATATTTAGTGAGCATTTTGGCCACTAGATTTGTTAAAATATCAAGTTTTGAATAAAAATAGAAATTGATGCTTACTAGGTTTTCTTGAAATAAATCGATTTAAATGAAGTTGAGGCTTTGGTGATATACAACCTAATTCCTAATGTAATTAGTGTGTTATGAATGCGCGATTGGTGCGATTGGGGTTTTGGTTTGGTAGTTTCCACGTATAGCGACCCTAGTTGTAGTTTGTGGGGTTGTCGCGGCACGTTTCGTGCACCAAGTATGTGCACGTTTAGTTAGTGCGCGTGGTTGACTTGTATTGGTTGCGTCCGCGACTAATTATATATTTATTCTCTTTTAGCTTGTGTGCAATTCTAGGATCGGGTGCAAGGCGTCGGATGTGGCGCGGAAAAAGACAAGGCGGAGATCGGATCAGATTAGCCGAGGCGTTCAGGTGAGTAGATGTATATCTACGGGTATATATATACACACACATATGTGTGTTATTGCGAGATATGAATACTTAGCAAGAAAGGTTTTAGGAGACCATGAGTTGGATTTAGTGTAATTGGGAAAAAATGCTTTTAGTTAGTTTTCTTAGTTGCGAAACCCTAGAGTAAAGGTTGACACACACACACACATGCACACACGTGATATAATTTTTGGGTGTATATGTTTATATGTATATGTATGTATGTGTGTGTGTGTGTGTATGCGTTGGGGTGTGTGTGTGTGTGTACATATACGTATACACGGATGGTGAGCTTAATATATGATACTTGGAGATGAGCCGATATGATCGGGCATGATGCCGTGAGATTGTGATATATGATTGGGTCGTGATATGATATGCGACATGATATTATAGCGGATCGTTGGACGATGTGTTTTATACACACGAGGATATATGTTTGATGATATTGGAATGTACTAGGTTTTAGAACGACACCCATAATCCTGGATTATCGATAATGATACTATATGGATAATGAGGTATATGTGATAATTGACCCGTATCTCGATTTTTGGGATGTCGTACGATGGATTTTACCGTACGAGATATAGATATGATGATTGATCCGCACTCTTGACTCGAGGCTGTCGTACTATGTATTTTTACAGTACGTGACGCTATTGAGGCAGGATCGCCGACTACTAGATATATCGACTTGGACTTTAGGCGGATTTTCTTTACCCTTCCGATTGGGCTCGAGTCATACTTATTTTCAAAACTAACGAATCATGATTATTTTAAAGACAGGTCGAGAGATACTATGGATTTTTCAAAAGACATATCTTTTCTCAAAGACCCCGTAGCCCCTATTTTTCTAAAACCACAATTCATGCTATTTCAAAACACCAAGAACTGTATGACTCGTATTTGGAAAGGTACATTCTTAAATGTTGCGGTTACTACATCTTTTCTGTATATTCATGCTGTTCTCATCGCATTGCATGCTTATAAATATGTTTCCTTAGTTATTATGAACCCCTGTTGTCAGGACACCTGCACCATTACCAATGATGTGTATGCTCCACGTACACTCGCTTGCCGGCTCACACACATCATCATCGGTAATTTTCATGTCACGTACACATTAGAAAACATTACTTCATTGGTATAAGTTGCCAGCTGGTATTTTCAATATAGTACTGGTACGCTTGCCTTTATATGCTAGTTTTGATATTGCATTTCTTACTCAGATACTTCATGCATTTATGCATTCATTCTGTTATGCAATATCGTGGGGCTTTATGCCGATATTCACTGTTTACTGACTAGTAATTTTGAGATTTTGGATCTTTCATGAGATTTCTGGTTTTGGGAAACCGCATGTGATTGTTTATAAACTTATGATAATTTTAAAAGAGAAAGATGCGGTTTTCGTTGATATGATGAGTAGCGTCCACCATGATGTTTTCTCGGTTCTGAGTTAGTTTTCGAGACCCGATTCGAGGAGGAGTATGAACCGTCTGCGGGTACATGGTGGGCCCGGTGAGGTACCCGGGGCGAGAGTGATTTCATGGTTGATGATGAGCCTGGCAGGGGAGCACTACCTACCAGTGATTGTATTGGAAACTCGACGGATATCCGGAGGATACCGTTCGGAGTTATGAAATAGATGGATATATGGGCCGATCCGGACTGACGGAGCCCATAGGACGATCCGGACTGACGGAGCCCGAGATTTGAGTATTATGTGTCATTGTCGGACATGGATTTCGTGATGTTTAGAGTGCCGATACTGGGCACTCGGGTTTTATCATGATTTGTGTGTCGTTGCTGGACACACGTGGATGGTGCATTATTACATGTCATGCATCGATATATTATTACTCATGACACGGACACGAGTACTTTGGTATCTCACTTATGATATACAGTCACCCATGTTGATATGTGTATGTGTGTGTGTGTGTGTGTGTGTGTGTGTGAGACCTAGGAGAGAGTCATACATGCGATTTCTTTTCAGTGATATTTTCTACTCACGAGTTGGCAACTCACCCCCGTTGTGCCATAGTTTCTTGCAGGTTTTGCCGTATAGGTTTCGTTGCGGCTTGCTGGCACACTGCTTCCTTCCGGATGATTGCTTTGGTAGGTGGGTTCACTTGCATCGTGACCACCGTTGTGCTTTATTTGTTTGAGTTGTATCTAGTAAACTCGATCAACCAGACTTGTATTATTTGAGAGACTTAGAAAACCAGTTGTTATTCTTTCGACCTTAGAGTCGCGCGCTTGTATTATTGGGGTTCTTCTTTGGTTTTCTTGAGGATGTTGGATTCCTTTCTGAGTTTTGATCATCGCCTTTCGGCGTTGTATATTATATTGCTTGCGTGGTTGTTTCCGCCAATTGGCGAAGAGCTAGCTCCCGCTTGGGGATGCCATTATTCATTATTTATGTATTTCATATGTTGTACCCGTTTGGGGGCCAGTATTTACAAAGGAGACTCTACCGAAATTTTCAGGAAAATATGATGTTGCTTTAAAACAAGTTTTCCTTCACTCTTTTCTTTAAAAATGGTTTAGATTTCTGGGCTTTGGCTTACTTAGATTACGTTACGCCTCTAGACGTTTCGTAATTTAAGTGTTAGTCGCATTCCGTACCTTCGGGTCGTGACAGAGATCTCAAGGCGGGAGCTGGAGGTGGCGGCGGAGAGGGTCGCTGCTCTTGAAGACCGTGTGGCGGCCGGGGATCGGGAGATCGCCAAGTACCGAGAGACCGCCCGAGCCACCGAGGCCAAGTTAGAAGACTCCAGGGCGCTCGTTGCCACCCTGAAGAAGACTGTAAGCACCCTCCGGAAGGAGAACGAGGCGGCGAAGGAGGGGACAAGGCGTGCCGAGCTTCGGGCGTCGAAGGCTGAGCTTCTGGCGTCGAAGGCGGTGGAAAGCTACAAGGAGTCGGACCAGTTCTACACCGACCTCGCTGGAGCCGCCACCGTCGTTTGGCACGATGCCTTCGACGCCGTCATGACCGTGATGCCGGAGTTCCCTGACGGCGAGCTCCGGGGTGAGTACCCACGCGGGAATGAGGCGTAGGGGGACGCCGCCGGGAGTGCTGCAAGGGAAGAGGCCCCGGTGGGAGCATTGGGCATAAGTCGGTTGTCTCGGCCACCGGCGCCGAGGCTTCCGCTGTTGGCGCCGAGCTACAAGATTCCACCCTGGTTATTGCAGTGGAAGCGCTGCTCATTGATATCCTCCCTGGCCCCGAGGCCTGAACTTCCTCGCCTCTTTATTTTCTTTGCAATAAAATCGTGTAAGCCTCCGGGCGTTTTTGTAAGGCTGGGGAGCTCATAATACCTCTGTAAATTCTTTTGACTCTTATGAAAAAAATCTTTTTGCAGTTTCTTTGCGTGCGCGTTTTCCTTTTGTTTGTGGTAAACATTTGTATTTACACGGTACTGTTTTCATGTTAGGCCGGTTTTCGTCTAACGATCGCACGTCGAGTTGAATTCGACCATTTTCCAAGTGTGCAAAGATCGGTGAAAGGATGGTATCTCCATGGCCCCGATGTCGAGGTGGAGATCGCTTGGTAATACGTGTAAGGAGTTGAGCAGGGTAGCTGCTTGGCGGCCTCTAGATGAGGGCTTTAAATCCTTAGCGTCGTGGGGTAAGACATTACCAGCCAAGTATGGACCGAGCAGGGTAGTTGCTCGGTGGCCTCTTGATGAGAGCTTAGATCCTTGGCGTCGGTGGGTAGTGAACTACCAGGTATGGATGGACCGAGCAGGGTTGCTGCCCGGTTTCCTCTTGACGAGGGCTTCGATCCTTGGTGTCGGTGGGTAGTGAACTACCAGCCATGGATAGACCGAGCAGAGTTGCTACTCGGTTGCCTCTTGGCGAGGGCTTTGATCCCTGGCGTCGGTGGGTAGGGAACTACTAGCCAGGGATAACCGAGCAGGGTCGCTGCCCAGTTATCTCTTGGTGAGGGCTTTGATCCTTAGCGCGGGAGGGCATAGAGAGGCCTGCTAAGGATGGACCGAGCAGGGTTGCTGTTCGGTTGCCTCTTGGCAAGGGCTTTGATCCCTGGCGTCGATGGGTAGGGAACTACCAGCTAGGGATAATCGAGCAGGGTCGCTGCCCGGTTGCCTCTTGGTGAGGGCTTTGATCCTTACCGTGGGAGGGCATAGAGATGCCTGCTAAGGATGGACCGAGCAGGGTTGCTGCTCGGTTGCCTCTTAGTGAGAGCTTTGATCCTTAGTGCGGGAGGGTAGCTGCTCGGTTGACTCTTGGCAAGGGCTTCGATCCCTAGCGTCGGTGGGTAGGGAACTACCAGCCAGGAATAACCGAGCTGGGTCGCTGCCCGGTTGCCTCTTGGTGAGGGCTTTGATCCTTAGCGCGGGAGGGCATAGAGGGGCCTGCTAAGGATGGACCGAGCAGGGTAGTTGCTTGGTTGCCTCTTGGCGAGGGCTTCGATCCCTGGCGTCGGTGGGTAGGGAATTACCAGCCAGGGATAACCGAGCAGGGTCGCTGCCCGGTTGCCTCTTGGTGAGGGCTTTGATCCTTAACGCGGGAGAGCATAGAGAGGCCTGCTAAGGATGGACCGAGCAGGGTGGCTGCTCAGTTGCCTCTTGGCGAGGGCTTCGATCCTTGGCGTCGGTGGGTAGGGAACTACTAGCCAGGGATAACCGAGCAGGGTCGCTGCCCGATTGCCTCTTGGTGAAGGCTTTGATCCTTAGCACGGGAGGGCATAGAGAGGCCTGCTAAGGATGGACCGAGCATGGTAGCTGCTCGATTTCCTCTTGGCGAGGGCTTCGATCCCTGGCATCGGTGGGTAGGAAAATACCGGCCAGGGATAACCGAGCAGGGTCGCTGCCCGGTTGCCTCTTGGTGAGGGCTTTGATCCTTAGCGCGGGAGGGCATAGAGAGGCCTGCTAAAGATGGACCAAGCAGGGTATCTGCTCGGCCTTATGAGGTTTCGTCTGTCAAGACCCGAAAGTACGGAACATGACCGGCACTTAGACTACGAAACGTCTCTAGGCGTACGTAATCTAAGTAAGCCGAAAACCCAGAAATCAAAACCAAAGAAACGGTAGAGTGAAGGAAAACCAACTAAAGCAAGTAGTTTTAATAGCATAAGCCGAATTATGCGATTTAAAAAAAACATCAAGTATTTTCTGAAAATTTTGGCAGAGTCTCCTTTGTAAATACTGGCCCCCAAACGGGATACAATATGAATAGTATACGAAATGAATAAAAAAGCATCCCCAAGCGGGAGCTAGCTCTTCGTCAATCGACGGTCACAACCACGCAAGCAATATAATATACAACGCCAAGGGCGAGGATCAAAACTCAAAAGGAAACTCAAAACAGCAAGAAAACCATAGAATTACAACACACGACTCTAAGGTCGAAAGAATAAACATCACTGGTCTCTATCTCTGAAATAAATACATGTTTGGTTGATGGAACTTCTAGATACAACAGAATAATAGTATACAAGGTATAATGATGGATACGATACAAATAAACCCATCTAGTAGCAAGTCACCCGAAAAGAAGCAGTGCCAGCAAAGCCGTAAAGAAACCTGTACGGCAAAACCTGCAAGAAACTGTGGCACAACGGGGGTGAGTTGCCAACTCATGAATAGAATACATCTACGAACAGGAATCGCATGTATGACGCAATCCTAGGTCATACGATCAAAATATATAATCCTCAAATATAAAACCTGCAGCCTATAACAATGGCTAGGGTAAATATCTAACCCAAGTGTAATCCCATGTGCCCGTGTCAGTACCTCAGGTAGCAATATATCATATGGATGCGGTATGAATGCATGAAAACATAATACATGAAACTGAAGAAACTTCTTTCATAACTTAGTGAGATTTTTGTATATTTAAAATGAGGTATCATAATGAAATCAGCATAAACAGTGTCTAGCATCGACACAAAACAAGTATCCAATATCTCGATATCTCTGTGTCGCAATCTCTGTACCTCAATATTTCAAATATCTCTGTATGTCTCAATCTCACTATCTAGGGCGCCGTCAGTCCAGACCGGCCCCTAATATCCATCTCAAGACCATGGCGGTATCCTCCGGATATCCGACGCGTCGGGTAAAATCACCGGTAGGTAGTGTTAGTTATATGTATGCCCTAGAGGCCATTACTGTACATAGGATGTATATTGTAGTGGATGCTGGGACATATATAGGGAGGACTTTCTTGCTCGACATGATAGTATGCTATCTGGTTGCTCTTTACCTTAACGTGTATACTGATTGTCTCTCTGTTACATGTTGGTAAAGCCCTTAGGATATGTACTTGACTATCTGGACTATGATGCGGATCATACTAGTGGGGACATGGTAGTTCATAAGTACATCCTTCAAAGTCCCTAGTCGTGGGTGTATCGAGACGGGGCATCGATATACCAGAGTAGACTAGCGTATACCTTCTCGACCCATACAGATGGGCGATGGATGATCCCATATCCATCGGTGTTTGACATCAGAGATGATATACGGGTGCTCAGTAGAGACTGGGTACACTGGACGGACTCGCCGAGAACTCCCAGATGGTATTATACCTCACGTCAGATGGCAGTTCTCTGGTGACACTGGTACAGAGTAGTCTGTTGACCCGAGATCGTCATAGAGTCTTGTGTGGTTCCCACTGTGCTTTGATTTCCATCTTACCACGTCCAAGAGGGCGTGCAAAACGGTGGTTTTTGGGTACAGTCCCGAGTCACATGGAGGCAATGAGCGATAAGAGGGGATTCGTCTCTCCCGGTATAGGGGGTTGATGTTGCGCTGTGTTCGATTGGCTATAACAGGAAATCCCTGGCCAGGGTTGCTGAGATTTACTGGTAAGTGTTACCAGTAGTTTCTCGAACAGTTATAGACCTCATATCGACACGACTTATCAAGCTATTGGGGTCTGACGTTTACCACCCCTAGGCGAGATATGCGACATATCAGACGATCAGACCGGACTGTACGGTAGTGTTACTGGTCGGATTCACTGGAGTGTGAGCGGGCTTGCTCGTCGATCTTCAGATCGCTCAATACCCGGGCGGCCGTTACGTTTAGCAGACCGCTTGCGGCTTGTGGGTGCTTGATATGATCATCACCTGCTGCCGGCGTATTGACGAGTCTTTAGAGTCCTACACAGAGGTTTCCTGGCTCAAGCGAAACGAAATAGGAGCGCATATGAGATATGTGCGGGACCGAGAATAATGCGTGTATGTGATACCGTATTCCATTCTCGCGATGAATGTATCGAAAGGTTGTATGCGATATAACCTAGTTATCGAATCAAGGGTTGGTTCGATAAGCCGATACATAGAATACTAGTCGGTTATATGCGATATGACCGGATCGTTAAATCAAGTGTTGATTTAATGATTTAATGCATAATTATATATTTGATATATTACTTTGCATTAACTAGTATTGGTTCACTTTAAATGGATTTTCTCACTCGGATTGTGCGCATTACATATGCGATATGATTTTGTGCACTTGATTGTATCATGTTTGATGATACATGTTTACTTGGTTAAGTGCAAAGAATTAAACCATGGTTAAAAGAATGGCTAGGGTTTCATTTCCTTTATTTATTCATTTATTTATTTATTTATTCATTTTGGAAAAGATGAGAAAAGAATGGTTGCTAGTTTTGGAGTTTAGTTGAAGCTTCATGAAGCTTTGTTCAAGTCAACCATTCTTATCTCATCCTTAACCCTAACCATTCCCACTAACCATGATTCATTCTCTACACTTGACTATAGTTAATGATATGATAAGTATTTGTTTTTCTATTATTTTTAATTAACTTATCTTATCATAATTCTTCTTCTTCTTCCTTGAACTTCAAGAAGAAAGCTTACCTCATCAATGGTGATTGATGAATTAGAGTGAGAAATCCAATTCTAAAGTTAACCCAACTCCTATTTCTTCATCCTCTACCTCTTGCCAAGTAGTAGAGTGTGTTTTCTTCATAAGTTTCTTGACTTGGTGAAGTCGGAGCTTGATTTAGCGATGCCTCGACGTAGATCATCTTCGGCATGGACATCGACGACCTAGCTTGCCCATTCTCCGACGAAGCCGACGCTTGAGCCCAGATTTGATTTGGACAGCGGAGAGGACCTCGTTGCGGAGCTATGGAGGTGGAGCACCGGATCTACAAAGGTTGTATTTCCGTATCTTGTTGTTAAGTGTTAACTAGTTAGCTTTTTCGCCTAAACATCTAGCAAACGATCCGTAGTTTAGGGTTTCTCGGCACCGTAATTTTTGAAATTGCCATGGTCGATGGCTTGTGAGACCTCACTAGTGTGCCTAGGGACCCTACAGTGGTATCAGAGCCTAGCTAGAGCCTTAGGCGAAGTCCCGACGGAATTTGAAGTCCGAACGAACCCGAAACCCCGAACCAATATTGCTCTCTGTACATTTTCGAAAACAGTGGATTTTTCCAAATTAAAAATTGCTAAAAAATTCAGTAAGAAAAAATAAGAATTACGATGCAAAAATTATTGGATGAACAGTAACTTCGGCGGCGGAACCGCGGTAGAAGCCCTGCTTCTGCGGCGGTTCCGCGGCTCAATCATGACGTCATCCATTACTGTTTGCACAGTAATACCTGATAAATTCTTCTGGATTTTCTGGGAATTTTTAAAATTTATTCAAGAGTTGAATTTTCTGCAGTTGTTTTGGGGATTCGGTGTTTCGATCGGGGTATCAAATTTTGTCTGTATGGCTTTCCGGATAAATTCTAGAATATGTTAAAATGTTCGACCGGATATAAATACCCAATTTTTCCCCTGTCGGGAAATTTCCAAGTGTTGGATTTTTCCGTAGTTTAACGACGTTCTAAGTAGTGCAAGTAACGCGATGGTCCCTCTAGAAGACAACAAACCTTAACTCGATTATGTGACCGTCTTGAACTGCCCTTTGAACCTTCGGGTTTGGGGCAGTACGGCGTGCCACATGTGAGGCGTTGGCTTGACCCTTCTACGGCTGGACTGTTGGTACTGAGGCACGAACTGAATGTTGTTAGACTCATATTTCATGTGTTGATCTGTATCGGGAAAACTTGGGTGTTCGATTGTTCGATCGAAAAGTTTAACATTTTCTGTTTATCTGGAATGGGATACAATAATTGGAATTCACAAGTAGTTATGTGATAACTAAATGAATGTTATAAACGTAGCAGTTTAGTCTCACTTGATCGGTTGCCACGGAATTTTGATGTGATCAAAAGTCCGTTGCAATCACGTAGCGTACGCGGATACTCGCCGGGTAAACTTAATAGACAGCCTCACTCCATAGCCCCGACCAAGTGACTGTAGGAGAACCCCGTCGCCGAAAGCATCCGTCCGGGTGCTCGCGGCAGCGGTGTTCCGCCTTGGTGCACTTCGTCGACGGCATCGGGGGTGCAGCCGTCTACTGAAGTTTGCGACGAGCATTCGATCAGTTTTTCGGAAATCTTGTTGAATTGCCCGACTTGATATTGAAAAGTGTTTTCGATAATGAGACTAAAATGCGGGGTTTATAATTGTTAGGCATGCGATGTCTAAGTAATTCATTTGGTCAGGCATGCGATGTCTGAGGTGGTTGCGGATTCCAACTGTTGTAGTTTTACACTTTCTTTTCTGTGACCGTAAGTGTAATATGTGATATCGCCGGTTTCGTTGCTATATGTCAACGACAATTGGGATGCGCATATTTACTTACGCTGATGACATGTGATGTTATGTGTTGCTGGATATGTTATATTGGATCGTCGTGATTGAACAGCCGGGGGGGTTTTTTTATGTGAGATGAGTGTTTTTCATTTTCATTCATGTAAAAACTTGTATGTAATATTCTTTTTATTGGGGCACTTCCAGGTTGCGGAAGTTGTCACCCTTTGTATATTATTTACTTTTCCGCACTAGGATAGACCCAAGGAGGGGAGCACAAGTAACCGGGTTCTAGGGTCCAGTGGGAGACCAACTCGAGGAGTCGAGTCCGGGTCTCCTAACTCTAGAATTGGTATGGTTGCTTGCCGCTCTCATAGGGGTCTAGGGGTGTGGGTTTGGCTATTCATCACGACCGTGGAATCCGTGTTTTATACTGGCTCGTATTGAAAACACGGACGTCCTAGTATATCCAATATTTCATATGTTTCTTCTGCTGCGATATCTGTGATGTGATCATGTGATGTTCTGTGATAGATACAGTATATAGTATATATGATATATTATATAGACGTTACTTATGTTTTACACCCGCGCTAGCCCTGCCCCGCTCTGCCGTTAGTTACCTAACCTAACGGTGCACGAGGGGACATCGAGGTGAATGCGGATGGCATAAGTGTACGTCGTATTTATCTGTGATGTTTAGGTATTTAAATGATGGGACTTCATTAATGAGATTAATGAAATAAAAGAAACCTAAGATGTTGTAGAATCGAATTTCAAAATAAAACAGGTAGCTACAGTTCTTGCTTTGCACAGAGGTATGTAAGTGCACGGCGGCGCCCCGGCCGTCAATCCGACGCCGGAATGCGGAAACGGTGATAAACTCAAATTTTGCGGACTTTGCAAACCGGCACCACCGCGCACTAAACTCCGGATCGAACCATTAACTAGTCTACGCTACTAAAAAGAAAGGGAAGAGATGTATACCGACGATCCAAGTCCTCCGGTCTTCATCTCCACTCCGATCTCCTCGCGGGATCTCCGTCCTTCTCCTCCTCGTCGCCTCCTCGCCGGAAAGGGCACCACATCGCCTTCGTCTTTTACGGGCTCCCGCCTCAATACCGAGGCAACTCGAGCATGAAGCCGGCAACTCGACATGCCCAAGATATGCTGTAGAATGTAGTGTAGAAGATGCTTGTCTCTTTGGGGTTATGTTGTTGCCAATGAGGATGATGGAGGAAACAAGGATTAGAAAAATGGTGCTTGCATTTTTCTAGCATGAAAACTAGATCAAGAAAGAAAACTCTCATGAATGAAGCTCTCTCTTCTTCTCACTCAACCATGGAAAAAACTTATGCATCAAGTGAGAATAATGGTGGAGGAAAATCTATATGAAGCAAGAAGGGAGGTGAGTGTAGGAGATGTAGAAAGGGTGACCACATCAAGAGACAAAGAAACATACACCATGCTTCATACTATTGAAACCATACCCTTTCAAATCTCATAAAGCAAAAGCATGGTTGAAAAGAAATGAAAGCTATCATAATCAATCTTTTACAAGAAACCCCCTCCACAAAAGTAATTTGCAAAACTGCAAATAACCCCCTCCATCGGAAAAGTCCGGCCGGGAAAGAACAAAGGAAAACCGGCCGGAACGGAATGCAAACTGGCAACTCCAGAAAACTGGTCCCGTAATAAATTACAGGAAAACCCCGACACTGTGCATACACACCCGCATCTGTATTCCGACCGGATACAAATGCAATGAGACAAAATCTACACTGTACTAAACTAGGACCGGCTTAAACCAAAGCCGGCTAGTAAAAACCGTTCGATCCTGATCCGTGCAATACCGCACGTATCTGATCGAACCCTGCCATATACCTATACGGCTACTAGTACAAACCGTCCGATCCTGATCCGTGCAATACCGCACGTATCTGATCGGACCCTGCCATATCTCCATACGGCCTCTACAGCGTTTCGCCCGAAAGCTGAGTAACTGAAAGTGTGGTGGACTCTAAAGACTCGTCAATACTATGGCTGTGGATTTAACCACTAGCACGTCAGAGGTATAAGCCAATACGTAACGGGCCACCAGCTATTGACTAAAAGGGACGTCGATGAGCGAACTCATCCTGACACCCTACTGAGCCTGTCAGTGACAATATCCGTGCAGTCCGGTCCGTTCGTCTATGAGTATCGCATGGCGGGCCTAGGGGGTTGGTAAAAGTCAGACCCCCAAAAGCGGTACAAGTCGTGTCGAAGTGTAGCCCAGAACACCCTGAGATACTACTGGAATACCTACCAGTAAATCTCCTTGCCTTGGCCAAGGACTTTGTGTAATGGCTCTCCTAGACACAGCACGACCTCACCCCCAATACCGGGAGAGACGAACCCCTGAAGATACGCTCACTGCCTCCATGTGGCTCGGGACTGTACCCAACTAAAACCTGTTTGCACGACTCCTTTGAGCCGTGGTAGGGTAGTAATCAAAGTACAGTGGGAACTCACACGAGACAAATGACGATCCCCAGGTCGATGAACTAACCTGCACACATGTCACCAGGGAACTGCCATCTGACGTCTGGTATATGACCAACTAGCAGGTTCCCGGCGAGTCCTGTCCGGTGTACTCATAACCCAATGAGCACCTGTATACATCTTAGGTGATCCAACTGACACCAGTGGCTTGTGAGACCGGCCACCGCCCCTCGTCGGGGTCTCGACTGTATACACTAGTCTACTAATGGAGTATCGATGCCCGGTCTCGAAACTCCCACGACTAGGGACCTTTTAAGGATATGCTTGTAGACCCCCAGCTCCCACTTATATGATCGCCCTCATACTGCTAGTGGTCAAGCAAGAATCCTAGGGGCTCTATCAACGTGTAATAGCGACGTATCAGGTCACCTAAAGCAGTACACGATGATAAAGGTAAACCAGATAGCATACTATCATCTCGAGTAAGACTGTCCTACCGGGATAGGTCCTCCCTCAATCATTACAATCACGTACCTGTGACCTAATAATTGACTCTGAGGGCACTATCTCCAACAATCTCCCACTTGCACTCAAGGCTAATTATTGCGATGTCGCATACTCACAGCCCGTGTGATACCGAACATCCAACTCCTCTACTAGTCAGTCTCACAAAGCTCGTTTGCGGAACTATTGCGTTCGAGGAATAGCCTCAGTGAGTGGATCCGCTTGGTTGTTTCTTTCTATGTCTCTCTATATCTCAAGTTCGCGGAGAAAACCCATCTCCCGAAATGAGCAATACCTGTCTTAGAATGTGTCTGGATGTCTGATGGGACATAGCTCATAAATGAACTCCAAATCCAAACTTCTTAGACTGTATCGTCAACTGAACTTAATCAGTATCCTGCGCGCCATGCCTCCCTCAGTATTGCCTTGGACCACCTGTCCAAAATACTGCCCCTCATCAGAAGGAAAACTATAACTCTGACAACCTCCTTGCCGTCCATGTCACCTTGGAAGCCTGGAATGATAACCGTCTCCTGAATGAGGCTGTCGTTATCATATCCCTAGAACATCCACTTATGTTCTAAAACTGCTTCCGACTGTTTCTCCAGGATTGGATTAATGTCAACTTATTGCATCTAGTGCAAGAACAACATCTGGTGTGGTACTTGACATCTCATGATTGACTCACTTGCCTAAGCAAGTGATCTGCCAATCATGCACGTCCCTCTCCCCTTTAGTCTGTAAGACACCTTTAGAGAGGGTGACTCCATTACCTGCAGGTACACTACCGTGCCAGGAGTCGTCCATCCTAAATACTCTTAGAATGCTGTCAAGTACCCTGATTGGGAAACCACCCAAATCTAGATCTAAAACCATAGATCTAGTAACCAGTATGTCTGATATAATACCCAATTCCTATGTGGAGAAGCAACTGTGTGACGACCAAAGTACAACCGATTGTAGTATAGGAGTTTCTTTTCCTATTCTGTGTATGTCATCCAGATACCAGGACATCACACCCTACTACCTTCTCAACAGATCCATCCCCTTTTCTGACGAAGTCAAACCCATGACTGTCACGTCAGAAATAGATGATCTATCTCCGCTACATCTGCTCTAGTCTATAAATAGACATAAGCTACCTGTCCACCAATGCTTCCGCTGCTCCCACTGACTACGACAACCCTCTGGCAGAGTCATATAGACGTACACTTCTAAAACTGGTTTAGAACGACGCTATACTCATCCTCCCGCCGGGTCTCGTAACCTGGAACAACAGCAATGGCAATTGTGGGTAAACAAGAACTTCCCTGTCACCGTCCTTGAGGCTACCGTAGTGCCTCTCGGGTGCCTGAAGTTACCCACCTTATCTGCGGAGTGGCCAATGGAATGTCAAATCAGATTGAATCTTTAGGTTCCTTATCAAATCTTCAGTAATCGTTTGCGGTTCTGGAATCACTTCCAGTTCTACCATACTCCCACTACTGTTTTTCTGAAAAAATCCATTTTTTATAAAACTGTGGCGAGTCTAGAACAATATCGCTATTGTTCATCCAGATGGTAGAAAGTCAACCCTCGTCATAGCCTGGGTCAACCCACAAACAGCCATTACAGAAACGTGCCTTGAGTTGTCCAGTGTCTGGTTTTAATCATAAACCGGACAACTCCCCGTACCTTAACATCGTTAAGATATGAACTGTTCTATATCCAATATAGAAACAGAGGCACTGATTTAATTGAACCAGATTCAAATCATGCAGCTGTCCCCAGCGCATGTCAACTAAATGGAAGAAGGCCGATCAGCGTTACTCAACTTAGGAATACTTCCAATTATGAGTAACCTGAAAGAGAAGCAAGATCTCTTTATCAACTGAATACCATACACAAGTATCTACATCTTCGATCACCTTGAAGAATCCCGATACTTGCTACACCTGGTTCTCTACTCTATTCAAATACCTATAACTCCTCAAAACTTAGACCCTGTGTTTCTACGAAACACATGTCTAAGAACTAGAGAAGTTAAAAGTAAACAGAATATAGTATGAGGACCAACCCCTCTGTCCTAATGGACACCGGACAACATACAATACTCTGTATAAGTCCGTTGAGTCTAACAACTCTTTCACTGTGTGTCGTAGGTTGAAAACTGTACTTATGGTTAAGAAGAATTACACCGTTGTTTAATGCTCCTTACCTAACCATCCACTGATATAGGTAAATGTCATCGACATAATATCAAAAGGTATATCTCACTCTATGGAAATAGACGTACAGATATATCAATTTGAAATTGGTGCATAACAGCGGATATTCAAAACCAAATATTTGCCGACCGGCAAACAGCCCAGATGATCTCCTCAAATATCACCGATTACAACGAATCCCGATATAATGAGGATGATCACCCAATTCCCAATAACTTACTCCCACTCATCATCTGAAAAACCATACAGATGTGAGATTCGTATCTGGTAAATACATACCCTGGAGTAAGTATCTAATCGGGAAATCAGTTTTCTATTAACAGTACACAGTGATACTGAAACATTGAAATGTTTCGATGGGGTATCCTGGTATTCCTAGTGATGCCTCTTCCAGATTCACGACTGTAACCGTATAATTCTTTGCCACCTCTCCAAATCCCTTCATATGTCTTTAGTCTTTACCTTCTGTACACCCTTTTTAGGCCAAATGGTTTTCTTCCTTCCCTACCGTTCGGCACCAGCCTATGGTTTGGAAGAAGACTATCCAATAAGCATAATGGGTGTACTGTCCCAATCCTAGGAACACTCGCAATGAGAGAGGGTGAAGATAAAAGACAACCGAATAAACCTTATTCCTATTTCTCCTGGACCAGAATCCATCCCCGAACTGGAACAAGTTCCATTCGAGTTCGTATATAACCATACGATGGAGTATCCAAATAAACTGTGGATCTTCGTAGTGATACGGAGTGTCCTGGAGAAATACAAAGGTGATGTGGGAGTGGTAACGAAATATTTGGTTTGGTCGTGAATATCAGTCGCAATTTACTTTGCCCTCTTACTAATCCCTTGTTTTGTCTGAACTTAATACCTTTTGTACACCGTTTAGGCTAACTGGTTTTCTTCATTCCCTACCGGTCGGCACCAGCCTATGGTTTGGAAGAAGACTATCCAATTTGCGTAATAGGTGTACTACTCCTAAACCAAGGAGTACTCGCAACCTGAGAGAAGGTGAAAAGGAAAGACAACTGAATAATCCTATTCGTTTTCTCCAGAACCGGAAACCATCCTCGAATTCCTTCGAGTTCGTATCTAACCATACGATGGTTTTGTCCAATGGAAGTGGACGTTCGTAGTAATACGGGGTGTCCTGGAGAAAAGGGTAAAAGTAGGAGTGGCAATGAGGTCTGCAACTCTGACAATCCAAAAGCCAGTGTTAAGAAAGTTCGGTCAACTTGGTCACTGAGTCAAAATCTTAGGGTCGGGTCAATGGTCGCTGCCAGAGAGAGAGAGAGAAGAAACACTCAGCGTGCACTCTATCCTAGATCAGAATGGTTACCAATTTATCTAATCTGGAAACCTCCCACTGTACCTCAAATTCTCCTCCAAACCTGAAAGAAGAATTAGTCGGGGTCACCCGAGGAGTAAACCAACTCATCAGTGGGAATCGGGATCCAACTCTCATCGCATGACAACGTGACGGAATCCTCTCACAGTATCACACTCCAGAAGGTATGCGCATATCTGGCAAGTTTCAGTACTTTTGAAACTCCCGATGTGATTTCTGCCCCATGCTCTTATGACCTTGACTTTGGCCAACAAATCATAAGTCACATGTCAAGTTCTGCCCGTCATTCTCCAGGTTAATTTGAATCCACCCGTACATACCCTTGACTTTGGCCAACAAGGCAGTACGACTGTTCCAAACCAACGCATCTATCTATGCTGCATATGAATAACCAACAGCTACCAAACACTGTGCCTTGACTTTGGCCAACAAACACAGCTTGAATACTATTGACTACCCATATGAAACGACGGAGGGCTACGAATGGTTTCTGGCGAAAACCTTTAACGTAATGAACTTGATATCGTTGAAGGAACGGATAGCTTTTTAGAAAATATAGTGACGAAAACCTTTACTAAAGAGGTCACTCCCGGTGAAGGGATCTCGGCTCTTTCCCCGTAGAATAGGGTGCTGGATATTCATAACCGAATATCACTGTGCAAAGCAAAAGTAATCGGCTATAGTGAAGTTAATGCCCTGACGCAAACTTCTGTCCAAGGGGTCACTCCCGGTGAAGGGATCTCGGCCCTTGCCTCGTCGACTGAGGAGCAGGATATTCCAAATGAATACCACGATGCAAAACAAAAGTGAACGTCCTTGCAATAACAGCTTTTTGAAAAGTGTTCCAACAACATCAGAATAGGTTTGTTTAACTTGCATTGATCCGAATCAATGCAGTCCCATCAATTGATCACACCACAAAGAACGAAAATATACTGACGTACGTATATGCCATCTGCATTCGCCACTGGGTCCCGTCATCACCCGTTAGGTTAGCTAACTAACGGCAGAGCGGGGACTGGACTAGCGCGGATGTAAAACATATACAACATCTACTAATATATATACCAATATATTATATTCGCTCAAGGCGTGAATAAAATGCAACATCACAGAGAATGAACAGCATCACAGAACAATACAGATATCTGGGATCCCCGGGTTTCACAGAGCCGCTGAAAACCCGACGTTCCCCTGGTCGTGTGGATAGCCTGTGCAATGAAAACCTAGACCCCTACGGGCGCGGCAAGTCACCCGCCAAAACCTGAAGCGAGGCAGCCCCCTTCAGCACCGTGAATGGACCACCCAGCACTTCACGGAATCCGGCAACTTGGGCACCCCTCCTGGGTCAACCTGTACCCCCTACGAGTGCGGCGAATAGCCCGCCAATCCTAGAGCGAAGCCCCTTCCATCTCAATGCCATGAGATGCGGGCTTGTTGCCTTCTAGAACCCGGCTATCCGTGCACCCCTCCGCGGGGTAACCCTAGTACAGAAAGTAAAATATACATACACCGGGTACATCGACCGCAACCAGGTCGTGCCCCAAAAGAATAATACAATCAGGCAGTGACGGCAGTCCACATGCCGGACGCTCGCCCCGCAATATCAAATGTACATAATACAACAACACTGTACTAGCATTGCATCCAGGCTATCCCCCACGACCGATCCGCAACATCACAGCAAATACATAGAACATCAACGTGAAAGTCACGTTCGCAAATCCGTCTAACCGGGCTATAGCAGTTAGACCGGATTTACCGATCGAGTGACATTCACGGTCGCAGATATAATGTAAATACTGTGAAAAAAGTGTTTAAAATTTTCCGATTGATCAAACATTAACAAGTGGGCCCCCAAACAAAACTGTAGCAACCACAGAAAACCTGGGCCCAATTTTAATATTCCAAAAACCACAATTATCACTCAGAAACACACTGGAAAAATTTGGGGTGGTGAACAGTAATACCCGCGGCGGAAGCGCGGCCAAAACAGGGATTTGGCCGCACTTCCGCGGCGGTATGGGGAGATCGAGGTACCAAATTTTTACAGTGTGCTTAGTTTTCCCTGCACATCATTCTGAGACCACCTGAAAAATTTTTGGACTCAAAAAAAATTCGACAGAAACTGATGTGCAAAGAAATACGGGTTTTCGGGATTTTGTTCGATCGGAAACGTAAAACACATTACACAAAAGCTAGACGAAGTTAATGGCGAGGCTCTGATACCACTGTAAGTGCACGGCGGCGCCCCGGCCGTCAATCCGACGCCGGAATGCGGAAACGGTGATAAACTCAAATTTTGCGGACTTTGCAAACCGGCACCACCGCGCACTAAACTCCGGATCGAACCATTAACTAGTCTACGCTACTAAAAAGAAAGGGAAGAGATGTATACCGACGATCCAAGTCCTCCGGTCTTCATCTCCACTCCGATCTCCTCGCGGGATCTCCGTCCTTCTCCTCCTCGTCGCCTCCTCGCCGGAAAGGGCACCACATCGCCTTCGTCTTTTACGGGCTCCCGCCTCAATACCGAGGCAACTCGAGCATGAAGCCGGCAACTCGACATGCCCAAGATATGCTGTAGAATGTAGTGTAGAAGATGCTTGTCTCTTTGGGGTTATGTTGTTGCCAATGAGGATGATGGAGGAAACAAGGATTAGAAAAATGGTGCTTGCATTTTTCTAGCATGAAAACTAGATCAAGAAAGAAAACTCTCATGAATGAAGCTCTCTCTTCTTCTCACTCAACCATGGAAAAAACTTATGCATCAAGTGAGAATAATGGTGGAGGAAAATCTATATGAAGCAAGAAGGGAGGTGAGTGTAGGAGATGTAGAAAGGGTGACCACATCAAGAGACAAAGAAACATACACCATGCTTCATACTATTGAAACCATACCCTTTCAAATCTCATAAAGCAAAAGCATGGTTGAAAAGAAATGAAAGCTATCATAATCAATCTTTTACAAGAAACCCCCTCCACAAAAGTAATTTGCAAAACTGCAAATAACCCCCTCCATCGGAAAAGTCCGGCCGGGAAAGAACAAAGGAAAACCGGCCGGAACGGAATGCAAACTGGCAACTCCAGAAAACTGGTCCCGTAATAAATTACAGGAAAACCCCGACACTGTGCATACACACCCGCATCTGTATTCCGACCGGATACAAATGCAATGAGACAAAATCTACACTGTACTAAACTAGGACCGGCTTAAACCAAAGCCGGCTAGTAAAAACCGTTCGATCCTGATCCGTGCAATACCGCACGTATCTGATCGAACCCTGCCATATACCTATACGGCTACTAGTACAAACCGTCCGATCCTGATCCGTGCAATACCGCACGTATCTGATCGGACCCTGCCATATCTCCATACGGCCTCTACAGCGTTTCGCCCGAAAGCTGAGTAACTGAAAGTGTGGTGGACTCTAAAGACTCGTCAATACTATGGCTGTGGATTTAACCACTAGCACGTCAGAGGTATAAGCCAATACGTAACGGGCCACCAGCTATTGACTAAAAGGGACGTCGATGAGCGAACTCATCCTGACACCCTACTGAGCCTGTCAGTGACAATATCCGTGCAGTCCGGTCCGTTCGTCTATGAGTATCGCATGGCGGGCCTAGGGGGTTGGTAAAAGTCAGACCCCCAAAAGCGGTACAAGTCGTGTCGGAGTGTAGCCCAGAACACCCTGAGATACTACTGGAATACCTACCAGTAAATCTCCTTGCCTTGGCCAAGGACTTTGTGTAATGGCTCTCCTAGACACAGCACGACCTCACCCCCAATACCGGGAGAGACGAACCCCTGAAGATACGCTCACTGCCTCCATGTGGCTCGGGACTGTACCCAACTAAAACCTGTTTGCACGACTCCTTTGAGCCGTGGTAGGGTAGTAATCAAAGTACAGTGGGAACTCACACGAGACAAATGACGATCCCCAGGTCGATGAACTAACCTGCACACATGTCACCAGGGAACTGCCATCTGACGTCTGGTATATGACCAACTAGCAGGTTCCCGGCGAGTCCTGTCCGGTGTACTCATAACCCAATGAGCACCTGTATACATCTTAGGTGATCCAACTGACACCAGTGGCTTGTGAGACCGGCCACCGCCCCTCGTCGGGGTCTCGACTGTATACACTAGTCTACTAATGGAGTATCGATGCCCGGTCTCGAAACTCCCACGACTAGGGACCTTTTAAGGATATGCTTGTAGACCCCCAGCTCCCACTTATATGATCGCCCTCATACTGCTGGTGGTCAAGCAAGAATCCTAGGGGCTCTATCAACGTGTAATAGCGACGTATCAGGTCACCTAAAGCAGTACACGATGATAAAGGTAAACCAGATAGCATACTATCATCTCGAGTAAGACTGTCCTACCGGGATAGGTCCTCCCTCAATCATTACAATCACGTACCTGTGACCTAATAATTGACTCTGAGGGCACTATCTCCAACAAGGTATATGTGATATATCCTGCACCTTATTCGATGAGGAAAGGACCGAGATCCCTTCACCGGGAGTGACTCCTTTAGCAATAACTGGCAGATGCTACACACTCGGTTTGTCTTTTGATTGCTTTTAAGTGTTTTTGCTTTGCACAGTGATATATATGATATATCCCGCACCTCATTCGATGAGGAAAGGACCGACGATCCCTTCACCGGGAGTGACTCCTTTAGCAAAACTAGAAAAGCCTCAAAAACACTCCATTTCAAAATTCATTCGATCCTACAACGATATCAAGTTCATTACGCAATAGGTTTTCAGAAAAACCTGTCGTAGCCCTCCGTCATTTCAGATAAGTTCTAGTTAGTATTCGTGCTACGTTTGTTGACTATGTTAAGGCGTAGTGTGCGGCAGCTAATTAGTGCTTATCTGCATAAGCATATGATGTGATTGGATTAGGGTAGTCGTGCGACTTTGTTGACTATGTTAAGGGTCGTGCGGGTGGGTTTAATTCAATCGGGAAATGACGGGTTGAACTTAACTAGCACTTATGATTTGTTGACTATGTTAAGGTCATATAGCTGCTAGGGGCAAAATATTATCGGGAATTTCAAGTGTTGAAATTTGCAATGAGATTGCATACCTTCTATGAGATAGTTGGATCCCGATACCCGCTGCGAGTAAGTGTTACTCCTGGGAGAGTTTTATACATTACAATTAGCCGATCAAGTAGGTGTCTAGAAAGGTGTTAATGAGGTTACGCCTCTGGGAAAACGAGGTTTACATTAATTAGGTTCGTGCGAAAGCACGGGGGACCTCCCTCAAAGTACCGACACTGGCCTGGCTGAAAGATTGGCGAACTTGTAGTGTGTAATTAATCCCGGCTAGTCTTTCCTTTTAGGGTTTGAAGGAAGATTTGATAAAAAGCAGTGGGAGCCATCCTGATTAGATAAAATAATAACCAATCTATTCTTGCAAGAGCGCACGCTGAGTGTTTTCTTCTCTCTCTCTCCTGGTAGCGACCAAATCACGCCTTAATCAAGATAATAATACGGATAATTGACCGAACCCGCTTGTTATACTGAGCTGGGGAACGTTGGTCCCGCTCAAACTTATAATTGTTATAAGACAGAGCAGGAAATTGGGGAATACCAGATTTCCCGTGCCGCCCAAACGAAGAGAGTGCATGCTGATGCATCATCTTCGGGTGTGTTCGTTACAAAGAACTGTTTCTCTGTATCCTCTACGTCCTGGGTATGTGATACCAGATCAGGATCCCAGATATGTAATCTGTTACATAGGGCTACAGAAAGGTAGAGAACTGAGAACGGGTGATAAGTTTCATGAGGCAGAAAACGGGGCAAAAGTTGCAGCCAAGTCTGTTGGTCACTGTCACCCTGTATTACCAATACATTGATTCTGAACGAATGTTGTTAGATACCGAACCTGATATACAAAATCATATCAGTCTCTTTATTAGTAAAGAAATGATAAAATTTTGTATGGTTGGATTATGTTTTGAACATTTCCTATATCAAAAGTTGATCGGTTCAGGCACGTTATCTAAAAGCATTGATGTTCTAAATCAAACTACAGTTCTTAGTATACGGAACACACACAAGAGGAAGAGTTCAGAAATGAACGAATCCTTCTTGAGGCATTATAGACTAGGTCATATCAATGTGACCCGACTAGCTGAAGTTACATGTAGATGCATATTTAAATCAGTTTGAATTTACATCTTATGAAACTTGCGAGTCATGTCACAAAGATATAATGACCACAGCTCTGTTTATTGGAAACAGAGAAAGAGTTAGTAAACTCTTGGGACTGATACATGATGATGTATGTAGGTCCCCTGTCTACACATGCCAAGACCGGTTCTTTGTACTTCATTACATTCTCTGATAATCTCTCAAGATTCAGACATATGTTCCTGTTGAAACACAAGTCCGAACCTTTTGAGATATTCACAGAATATAAGTTAGAAGTAGAGAACCAAAATACGGGTATAAGTATTATGTCCTTTGATGTGATCAAGGAGGAGAATACTTGAGCACGGAAATCCTGGACTATTCTAAAGGAGAATGAGATTCTCTCTCAGAATTACTCCTCCGTATACACCATAGCACGATGGTATATCGGGGCGGAGCAATCGCACCCTATTTGATATGGTGTGCTCTATGATGAGTAATACTGAGTTACCCGTTTCCTTTTTGGGAGTTATGCGCTTGAGAAGCTGCATACCTATTGAATAGGTTCGAATCAAATCAGTTGCCTACCATTTCATATGTGATATGGAAAGGGAAGAGCCCATGTCTTAAGCCAGTTAAGATTTGGGGTTGTCCGGGCTATGTCTAAAAGCAAAATCCGGACAAGCTCGAGGCAAGGTCTGTAATGTAGAACTGGAAAGGTTCCAGCTATACAAACTACAGCAGATGATTTGGTACAACCAGAGGATTCAGTAGAAACCAACGAACCTCAGCCTCTCCGCCGATCTAGTAGGGTTCCTCACCCACCTGAGAGATACTTCTGTTTCTCTATGACAGTGGGAGCGAGGATTGCATCATGAGATGATGACCCAACTAGTTTCGAGCTGGCCATCGAGAGTAAGACTCTGTAAGAATGGCTGGATGCTTAGTGATCTGAGATGGAATCCATATACACCAACAAAGTATGGACTTTGGTTGCTATATCTGAAGGGTTAAATCCCCATCAGGAGCAAGTATATCTTGAGAAGATTACTTGGTGTACATGGAAAAGTTGAGACTTTCAAAGCTAGACTTGTTAAAGGTTTTCATCATTGACCAGGTGTGGATCATGATGAAACTTTTTCTAAGGATCTATGTTTAAGTCCATCCAGATCCTACTTGTCACGGCTATATACCATGACTACGATATCTGGTGGTTGGGTGTCATGACTGCTTTTCAAAATGATATTTTAGAAGAGTGCGTCTATAAGTACACAGCCAGAGGGCTTCGTAGACAGTGGGAGCAGCGGAAACGTGTGCAAGATGCTTTATAGGATAAAGCAGGCATCGCGGAGTTGGAACATCTGTTTTGATGAAGCAGTCAAAGAAGTTGACATCATCAAAATGGTAGATGAACCTTGTATAAACAAGAAGGTAGTAGGGAGTATGGTGACGATCCTCGTAGAGTACGTGGATGACATACTCTTGATAGGGAAGGAATTTCCTATGCTACGCTCGATCAATCTCCGCTTATCACAATGATTCTCCACATAGGATCAAAGTGATACCTACTAAATCCTGGATTTTGGATCTATGAGATAGATCTAAATGGATGTTAGGAATCTCACTAGTTGTAGTGAGATGGTATCAATCGATCCTGGGGAGAATCACTGGAAGGGTTCCAGGGTGATAATGATGACTGAATGTCAGTCGCAGGCATTGTCTTTACCCTCAGTAAAGGGACGGTATGTTGGAAGAATTCCAAGCTAGATACCGTGACATACTAGACGATGAAGGCAGGATACATCGCTACTTAAGATGCTACCCAAGAGGCTGTTTGGGTGTATATTGGTTCATGAGATGAACTATGTTCCTCCCATTGTGTGACAGTGGAGTTGTGGCTTATGCAAAGGAATGCAGGTCCCATCAGTGATCCAGACATACTCTAAGGCAGTACCACTTGATCATGGAGATAGTTGATCTCCAGGGTGATCGAAGTAAGGAGAGTACACTCAGAGGACAAACACAGCGGATCCACTCACGAAAGGCCTTTTCCCAGAGAGAGACTTTTATGGGATGGTTGAGTATGAGATACTGCAACCACTGCTACAGATGGCCCTAGTGCAAGTGGGAGATTGTTAGTTATATGTATGCCCTAGAGGCCATTACTGTACATAGGATGTATATTGTAGTGGATGCTGGGACATATATAGGGAGGACTTTCTTGCTCGACATGATAGTATGCTATCTGGTTGCTCTTTACCTTAACGTGTATACTGATTGTCTCTCTGTTACATGTTGGTAAAGCCCTTAGGATATGTACTTGACTATCTGGACTATGATGCGGATCATACTAGTGGGGACATGGTAGTCCATAAGTACATCCTTCAAAGTCCCTAGTCGTGGGTGTATCGAGACGGGGCATCGATATACCAGAGTAGACTAGCGTATACCTTCTCGACCCATACAGATGGGCGATGGATGATCCCATATCCATCGGTGTTTGACATCAGAGATGATATACGGGTGCTCAGTAGAGACTGGGTACACTGGACGGACTCGCCGAGAACTCCCAGATGGTATTATACCTCACGTCAGATGGCAGTTCTCTGGTGACACTGGTACAGAGTAGTCTGTTGACCCGAGATCGTCATAGAGTCTTGTGTGGTTCCCACTGTGCTTTGATTTCCATCTTACCACGTCCAAGAGGGCGTGCAAAACGGTGGTTTTTGGGTACAGTCCCGAGTCACATGGAGGCAATGAGCGATAAGAGGGGATTCGTCTCTCCCGGTATAGGGGGTTGATGTTGCGCTGTGTTCGATTGGCTATAACAGGAAATCCCTGGCCAGGGTTGCTGAGATTTACTGGTAAGTGTTACCAGTAGTTTCTCGAACAGTTATAGACCTCATATCGACACGACTTATCGAGCTATTGGGGTCTGACGTTTACCACCCCTAGGCGAGATATGCGACATATCAGACGATCAGACCGGACTGTACGGTAGTGTTACTGGTCGGATTCACTGGAGTGTGAGCGGGCTTGCTCGTCGATCTTCAGATCGCTCAATACCCGGGCGGCCGTTACGTTTAGCAGACCGCTTGCGGCTTGTGGGTGCTTGATATGATCATCACCTGCTGCCGGCGTATTGACGAGTCTTTAGAGTCCTACACAGAGGTTTCCTGGCTCAAGCGAAACGAAATAGGAGCGCATATGAGATATGTGCGGGACCGAGAATAATGCGTGTATGTGATACCGTATTCCATTCTCGCGATGAATGTATCGAAAGGTTGTATGCGATATAACCTAGTTATCGAATCAAGGGTTGGTTCGATAAGCCGATACATAGAATACTAGTCGGTTATATGCGATATGACCGGATCGTTAAATCAAGTGTTGATTTAATGATTTAATGCATAATTATATATTTGATATATTACTTTGCATTAACTAGTATTGGTTCACTTTAAATGGATTTTCTCACTCGGATTGTGCGCATTACATATGCGATATGATTTTGTGCACTTGATTGTATCATGTTTGATGATACATGTTTACTTGGTTAAGTGCAAAGAATTAAACCATGGTTAAAAGAATGGCTAGGGTTTCATTTCCTTTATTTATTCATTTATTTATTTATTTATTCATTTTGGAAAAGATGAGAAAAGAATGGTTGCTAGTTTTGGAGTTTAGTTGAAGCTTCATGAAGCTTTGTTCAAGTCAACCATTCTTATCTCATCCTTAACCCTAACCATTCCCACTAACCATGATTCATTCTCTACACTTGACTATAGTTAATGATATGATAAGTATTTGTTTTTCTATTATTTTTAATTAACTTATCTTATCATAATTCTTCTTCTTCTTCCTTGAACTTCAAGAAGAAAGCTTACCTCATCAATGGTGATTGATGAATTAGAGTGAGAAATCCAATTCTAAAGTTAACCCAACTCCTATTTCTTCATCCTCTACCTCTTGCCAAGTAGTAGAGTGTGTTTTCTTCATAAGTTTCTTGACTTGGTGAAGTCGGAGCTTGATTTAGCGATGCCTCGACGTAGATCATCTTCGGCATGGACATCGACGACCTAGCTTGCCCATTCTCCGACGAAGCCGACGCTTGAGCCCAGATTTGATTTGGACAGAGGAGAGGACCTCGTTGCGGAGCTATGGAGGTGGAGCACCGGATCTACAAAGGTTGTATTTCCGTATCTTGTTGTTAAGTGTTAACTAGTTAGCTTTTTCGCCTAAACATCTAGCAAACGATCCGTAGTTTAGGGTTTCTCGGCACCGTAATTTTTGAAATTGCCATGGTCGATGGCTTGTGAGACCTCACTAGTGTGCCTAGGGACCCTACAGTAGTATCAGAGCCTAGCTAGAGCCTTAGGCGAAGTCCCGACGGAATTTGAAGTCCGAACGAACCCGAAACCCCGAACCAATATTGCTCTCTGTACATTTTCGAAAACAGTGGATTTTTCCAAATTAAAAATTGCTAAAAAATTCAGTAAGAAAAAATAAGAATTACGATGCAAAAATTATTGGATGAACAGTAACTTCGGCGGCGGAACCGCGGTAGAAGCCCTGCTTCTGCGGCGGTTCCGCGGCTCAATCATGACGTCATCCATTACTGTTTGCACAGTAATACCTGATAAATTCTTCTGGATTTTCTGGGAATTTTTAAAATTTATTCAAGAGTTGAATTTTCTGCAGTTGTTTTGGGGATTCGGTGTTTCGATCGGGGTATCAAATTTTGTCTGTATGGCTTTCCGGATAAATTCTAGAATATGTTAAAATGTTCGACCGGATATAAATACCCAATTTTTCCCCTGTCGGGAAATTTCCAAGTGTTGGATTTTTCCGTAGTTTAACGACGTTCTAAGTAGTGCAAGTAACGCGATGGTCCCTCTAGAAGACAACAAACCTTAACTCGATTATGTGACCGTCTTGAACTGCCCTTTGAACCTTCGGGTTTGGGGCAGTACGGCGTGCCACATGTGAGGCGTTGGCTTGACCCTTCTACGGCTGGACTGTTGGTACTGAGGCACGAACTGAATGTTGTTAGACTCATATTTCATGTGTTGATCTGTATCGGGAAAACTTGGGTGTTCGATTGTTCGATCGAAAAGTTTAACATTTTCTGTTTATCTGGAATGGGATACAATAATTGGAATTCACAAGTAGTTATGTGATAACTAAATGAATGTTATAAACGTAGCAGTTTAGTCTCACTTGATCGGTTGCCACGGAATTTTGATGTGATCAAAAGTCCGTTGCAATCACGTAGCGTACGCGGATACTCGCCGGGTAAACTTAATAGACAGCCTCACTCCATAGCCCCGACCAAGTGACTGTAGGAGAACCTCGTCGCCGAAAGCATCCGTCCGGGTGCTCACGGCAGCGGTGTTCCGCCTTGGTGCACTTCGTCGACGGCATCGGGGGTGCAGCCGTCTACTGAAGTTTGCGACGAGCATTCGATCAGTTTTTCGGAAATCTTGTTGAATTGCCCGACTTGATATTGAAAAGTGTTTTCGATAATGAGACTAAAATGCGGGGTTTATAATTGTTAGGCATGCGATGTCTAAGTAATTCATTTGGTCAGGCATGCGATGTCTGAGGTGGTTGCGGATTCCAACTGTTGTAGTTTTACACTTTCTTTTCTGTGACCGTAAGTGTAATATGTGATATCGCCGGTTTCGTTGCTATATGTCAACGACAATTGGGATGCGCATATTTACTTACGCTGATGACATGTGATGTTATGTGTTGCTGGATATGTTATATTGGATCGTCGTGATTGAACAGCCGGGGGGGTTTTTTATGTGAGATGAGTGTTTTTCATTTTCATTCATGTAAAAACTTGTATGTAATATTCTTTTTATTGGGGCACTTCCAGGTTGCGGAAGTTGTCACCCTTTGTATATTATTTACTTTTCCGCACTAGGATAGACCCAAGGAGGGGAGCACAAGTAACCGGGTTCTAGGGTCCAGTGGGAGACCAACTCGAGGAGTCGAGTCCGGGTCTCCTAACTCTAGAATTGGTATGGTTGCTTGCCGCTCTCATAGGGGTCTAGGGGTGTGGGTTTGGCTATTCATCACGACCGTGGAATCCGTGTTTTATACTGGCTCGTATTGAAAACACGGACGTCCTAGTATATCCAATATTTCATATGTTTCTTCTGCTGCGATATCTGTGATGTGATCATGTGATGTTCTGTGATAGATACAGTATATAGTATATATGATATATTATATAGACGTTACTTATGTTTTACACCCGCGCTAGCCCTGCCCCGCTCTGCCGTTAGTTACCTAACCTAACGGTGCACGAGGGGACATCGAGGTGAATGCGGATGGCATAAGTGTACGTCGTATTTATCTGTGATGTTTAGGTATTTAAATGATGGGACTTCATTAATGAGATTAATGAAATAAAAGAAACCTAAGATGTTGTAGAATCGAATTTCAAAATAAAACAGGTAGCTACAGTTCTTGCTTTGCACAGAGGTATATGTGATATACCCTGCACCTTATTCGATGAGGAAAGGACCGAGATCCCTTCACCGGGAGTGACTCCTTTAGCAATAACTGGCAGATGCTACACACTCGGTTTGTCTTTTGATTGCTTTTAAGTGTTTTTGCTTTGCACAGTGATATATATGATATATCCCGCACCTCATTCGATGAGGAAAGGACCGACGATCCCTTCACCGGGAGTGACTCCTTTAGCAAAACTAGAAAAGCCTCAAAAACACTCCATTTCAAAATTCATTCGATCCTACAACGATATCAAGTTCATTACGCAATAGGTTTTCAGAAAAACCTGTCGTAGCCCTCCGTCATTTCAGATAAGTTCTAGTTAGTATTCGTGCTACGTTTGTTGACTATGTTAAGGCGTAGTGTGCGGTAGCTAATTAGTGCTTATCTGCATAAGCATATGATGTGATTGGATTAGGGTAGTCGTGCGACTTTGTTGACTATGTTAAGGGTCGTGCGGGTGGGTTTAATTCAATCGGGAAATGACGGGTTGAACTTGACTAGCACTTATGATTTGTTGACTATGTTAAGGTCATATAGCTGCTAGGGGCAAAATATTATCGGGAATTTCAAGTGTTGAAATTTGCAATGAGATTGCATACCTTCTATGAGATAGTTGGATCCCGATACCCGCTGCGAGTAAGTGTTACTCCTGGGAGAGTTTTATACATTACAATTAGCCGATCAAGTAGGTGTCTAGAAAGGTGTTAACGAGGTTACGCCTCTGGGAAAACGAGGTTTACATTAATTAGGTTCGTGCGAAAGCACGGGGGACCTCCCTCAAAGTACCGACACTGGCCTGGCTGAAAGATTGGCGAACTTGTAGTGTGTAATTAATCCCGGCTAGTCTTTCCTTTTAGGGTTTGAAGGAAGATTTGATAAAAAGCAGTGGGAGCCATCCTGATTAGATAAAATAATAACCAATCTATTCTTGCAAGAGCGCACGCTGAGTGTTTTCTTCTCTCTCTCTCCTGGTAGCGACCAAATCACGCCTTAATCAAGATAATAATACGGATAATTGACCGAACCCGCTTGTTATACTGAGCTGGGGAACGTTGGTCCCGCTCAAACTTATAATTGTTATAAGACAGAGCAGGAAATTGGGGAATACCAGATTTCCCGTGCCGCCCAAACGAAGAGAGTGCATGCTGATGCATCATCTTCGGGTGTGTTCGTTACAAAGAACTGTTTCTCTGTATCCTCTACGTCCTGGGTATGTGATACCAGATCAGGATCCCAGATATGTAATCTGTTACATAGGGCTACAGAAAGGTAGAGAACTGAGAACGGGTGATAAGTTTCATGAGGCAGAAAACGGGGCAAAAGTTGCAGCCAAGTCTGTTGGTCACTGTCACCCTGTATTACCAATACATTGATTCTGAACGAATGTTGTTAGATACCGAACCTGATATACAAAATCATATCAGTCTCTTTATTAGTAAAGAAATGATAAAATTTTGTATGGTTGGATTATGTTTTGAACATTTCCTATATCAAAAGTTGATCGGTTCAGGCACGTTATCTAAAAGCATTGATGTTCTAAATCAAACTACAGTTCTTAGTATACGGAACACACACAAGAGGAAGAGTTCAGAAATGAACGAATCCTTCTTGAGGCATTATAGACTAGGTCATATCAATGTGACCCGACTAGCTGAAGTTACATGTAGATGCATATTTAAATCAGTTTGAATTTACATCTTATGAAACTTGCGAGTCATGTCACAAAGATATAATGACCACAGCTCTGTTTATTGGAAACAGAGAAAGAGTTAGTAAACTCTTGGGACTGATACATGATGATGTATGTAGGTCCCCTGTCTACACATGCCAAGACCGGTTCTTTGTACTTCATTACATTCTCTGATAATCTCTCAAGATTCAGACATATGTTCCTGTTGAAACACAAGTCCGAACCTTTTGAGATATTCACAGAATATAAGTTAGAAGTAGAGAACCAAAATACGGGTATAAGTATTATGTCCTTTGATGTGATCAAGGAGGAGAATACTTGAGCACGGAAATCCTGGACTATTCTAAAGGAGAATGAGATTCTCTCTCAGAATTACTCCTCCGTATACACCATAGCACGATGGTATATCGGGGCGGAGCAATCGCACCCTATTTGATATGGTGTGCTCTATGATGAGTAATACTGAGTTACCCGTTTCCTTTTTGGGAGTTATGCGCTTGAGAAGCTGCATACCTATTGAATAGGTTCGAATCAAATCAGTTGCCTACCATTTCATATGTGATATGGAAAGGGAAGAGCCCATGTCTTAAGCCAGTTAAGATTTGGGGTTGTCCGGGCTATGTCTAAAAGCAAAATCCGGACAAGCTCGAGGCAAGGTCTGTAATGTAGAACTGGAAAGGTTCCAGCTATACAAACTACAGCAGATGATTTGGTACAACCAGAGGATTCAGTAGAAACCAACGAACCTCAGCCTCTCCGCCGATCTAGTAGGGTTCCTCACCCACCTGAGAGATACTTCTGTTTCTCTATGACAGTGGGAGCGAGGATTGCATCATGAGATGATGACCCAACTAGTTTCGAGCTGGCCATCGAGAGTAAGACTCTGTAAGAATGGCTGGATGCTTAGTGATCTGAGATGGAATCCATATACACCAACAAAGTATGGACTTTGGTTGCTATATCTGAAGGGTTAAATCCCCATCAGGAGCAAGTATATCTTGAGAAGATTACTTGGTGTACATGGAAAAGTTGAGACTTTCAAAGCTAGACTTGTTAAAGGTTTTCATCATTGACCAGGTGTGGATCATGATGAAACTTTTTCTAAGGATCTATGTTTAAGTCCATCCAGATCCTACTTGTCACGGCTATATACCATGACTACGATATCTGGTGGTTGGGTGTCATGACTGCTTTTCAAAATGATATTTTAGAAGAGTGCGTCTATAAGTACACAGCCAGAGGGCTTCGTAGACAGTGGGAGCAGCGGAAACGTGTGCAAGATGCTTTATAGGATAAAGCAGGCATCGCGGAGTTGGAACATCTGTTTTGATGAAGCAGTCAAAGAAGTTGACATCATCAAAATGGTAGATGAACCTTGTATAAACAAGAAGGTAGTAGGGAGTATGGTGACGATCCTCGTAGAGTACGTGGATGACATACTCTTGATAGGGAAGGAATTTCCTATGCTACGCTCGATCAATCTCCGCTTATCACAATGATTCTCCACATAGGATCAAAGTGATACCTACTAAATCCTGGATTTTGGATCTATGAGATAGATCTAAATGGATGTTAGGAATCTCACTAGTTGTAGTGAGATGGTATCAATCGATCCTGGGGAGAATCACTGGAAGGGTTCCAGGGTGATAATGATGACTGAATGTCAGTCGCAGGCATTGTCTTTACCCTCAGTAAAGGGACGGTATGTTGGAAGAATTCCAAGCTAGATACCGTGACATACTAGACGATGAAGGCAGGATACATCGCTACTTAAGATGCTACCCAAGAGGCTGTTTGGGTGTATATTGGTTCATGAGATGAACTATGTTCCTCCCATTGTGTGACAGTGGAGTTGTGGCTTATGCAAAGGAATGCAGGTCCCATCAGTGATCCAGACATACTCTAAGGCAGTACCACTTGATCATGGAGATAGTTGATCTCCAGGGTGATCGAAGTAAGGAGAGTACACTCAGAGGACAAACACAGCGGATCCACTCACGAAAGGCCTTTTCCCAGAGAGAGACTTTTATGGGATGGTTGAGTATGAGATACTGCAACCACTGCTACAGATGGCCCTAGTGCAAGTGGGAGATTGTTAGTTATATGTATGCCCTAGAGGCCATTACTGTACATAGGATGTATATTGTAGTGGATGCTGGGACATATATAGGGAGGACTTTCTTGCTCGACATGATAGTATGCTATCTGGTTGCTCTTTACCTTAACGTGTATACTGATTGTCTCTCTGTTACATGTTGGTAAAGCCCTTAGGATATGTACTTGACTATCTGGACTATGATGCGGATCATACTAGTGGGGACATGGTAGTCCATAAGTACATCCTTCAAAGTCCCTAGTCGTGGGTGTATCGAGACGGGGCATCGATATACCAGAGTAGACTAGCGTATACCTTCTCGACCCATACAGATGGGCGATGGATGATCCCATATCCATCGGTGTTTGACATCAGAGATGATATACGGGTGCTCAGTAGAGACTGGGTACACTGGACGGACTCGCCGAGAACTCCCAGATGGTATTATACCTCACGTCAGATGGCAGTTCTCTGGTGACACTGGTACAGAGTAGTCTGTTGACCCGAGATCGTCATAGAGTCTTGTGTGGTTCCCACTGTGCTTTGATTTCCATCTTACCACGTCCAAGAGGGCGTGCAAAACGGTGGTTTTTGGGTACAGTCCCGAGTCACATGGAGGCAATGAGCGATAAGAGGGGATTCGTCTCTCCCGGTATAGGGGGTTGATGTTGCGCTGTGTTCGATTGGCTATAACAGGAAATCCCTGGCCAGGGTTGCTGAGATTTACTGGTAAGTGTTACCAGTAGTTTCTCGAACAGTTATAGACCTCATATCGACACGACTTATCGAGCTATTGGGGTCTGACGTTTACCACCCCTAGGCGAGATATGCGACATATCAGACGATCAGACCGGACTGTACGGTAGTGTTACTGGTCGGATTCACTGGAGTGTGAGCGGGCTTGCTCGTCGATCTTCAGATCGCTCAATACCCGGGCGGCCGTTACGTTTAGCAGACCGCTTGCGGCTTGTGGGTGCTTGATATGATCATCACCTGCTGCCGGCGTATTGACGAGTCTTTAGAGTCCTACACAGAGGTTTCCTGGCTCAAGCGAAACGAAATAGGAGCGCATATGAGATATGTGCGGGACCGAGAATAATGCGTGTATGTGATACCGTATTCCATTCTCGCGATGAATGTATCGAAAGGTTGTATGCGATATAACCTAGTTATCGAATCAAGGGTTGGTTCGATAAGCCGATACATAGAATACTAGTCGGTTATATGCGATATGACCGGATCGTTAAATCAAGTGTTGATTTAATGATTTAATGCATAATTATATATTTGATATATTACTTTGCATTAACTAGTATTGGTTCACTTTAAATGGATTTTCTCACTCGGATTGTGCGCATTACATATGCGATATGATTTTGTGCACTTGATTGTATCATGTTTGATGATACATGTTTACTTGGTTAAGTGCAAAGAATTAAACCATGGTTAAAAGAATGGCTAGGGTTTCATTTCCTTTATTTATTCATTTATTTATTTATTTATTCATTTTGGAAAAGATGAGAAAAGAATGGTTGCTAGTTTTGGAGTTTAGTTGAAGCTTCATGAAGCTTTGTTCAAGTCAACCATTCTTATCTCATCCTTAACCCTAACCATTCCCACTAACCATGATTCATTCTCTACACTTGACTATAGTTAATGATATGATAAGTATTTGTTTTTCTATTATTTTTAATTAACTTATCTTATCATAATTCTTCTTCTTCTTCCTTGAACTTCAAGAAGAAAGCTTACCTCATCAATGGTGATTGATGAATTAGAGTGAGAAATCCAATTCTAAAGTTAACCCAACTCCTATTTCTTCATCCTCTACCTCTTGCCAAGTAGTAGAGTGTGTTTTCTTCATAAGTTTCTTGACTTGGTGAAGTCGGAGCTTGATTTAGCGATGCCTCGACGTAGATCATCTTCGGCATGGACATCGACGACCTAGCTTGCCCATTCTCCGACGAAGCCGACGCTTGAGCCCAGATTTGATTTGGACAGAGGAGAGGACCTCGTTGCGGAGCTATGGAGGTGGAGCACCGGATCTACAAAGGTTGTATTTCCGTATCTTGTTGTTAAGTGTTAACTAGTTAGCTTTTTCGCCTAAACATCTAGCAAACGATCCGTAGTTTAGGGTTTCTCGGCACCGTAATTTTTGAAATTGCCATGGTCGATGGCTTGTGAGACCTCACTAGTGTGCCTAGGGACCCTACAGTAGTATCAGAGCCTAGCTAGAGCCTTAGGCGAAGTCCCGACGGAATTTGAAGTCCGAACGAACCCGAAACCCCGAACCAATATTGCTCTCTGTACATTTTCGAAAACAGTGGATTTTTCCAAATTAAAAATTGCTAAAAAATTCAGTAAGAAAAAATAAGAATTACGATGCAAAAATTATTGGATGAACAGTAACTTCGGCGGCGGAACCGCGGTAGAAGCCCTGCTTCTGCGGCGGTTCCGCGGCTCAATCATGACGTCATCCATTACTGTTTGCACAGTAATACCTGATAAATTCTTCTGGATTTTCTGGGAATTTTTAAAATTTATTCAAGAGTTGAATTTTCTGCAGTTGTTTTGGGGATTCGGTGTTTCGATCGGGGTATCAAATTTTGTCTGTATGGCTTTCCGGATAAATTCTAGAATATGTTAAAATGTTCGACCGGATATAAATACCCAATTTTTCCCCTGTCGGGAAATTTCCAAGTGTTGGATTTTTCCGTAGTTTAACGACGTTCTAAGTAGTGCAAGTAACGCGATGGTCCCTCTAGAAGACAACAAACCTTAACTCGATTATGTGACCGTCTTGAACTGCCCTTTGAACCTTCGGGTTTGGGGCAGTACGGCGTGCCACATGTGAGGCGTTGGCTTGACCCTTCTACGGCTGGACTGTTGGTACTGAGGCACGAACTGAATGTTGTTAGACTCATATTTCATGTGTTGATCTGTATCGGGAAAACTTGGGTGTTCGATTGTTCGATCGAAAAGTTTAACATTTTCTGTTTATCTGGAATGGGATACAATAATTGGAATTCACAAGTAGTTATGTGATAACTAAATGAATGTTATAAACGTAGCAGTTTAGTCTCACTTGATCGGTTGCCACGGAATTTTGATGTGATCAAAAGTCCGTTGCAATCACGTAGCGTACGCGGATACTCGCCGGGTAAACTTAATAGACAGCCTCACTCCATAGCCCCGACCAAGTGACTGTAGGAGAACCTCGTCGCCGAAAGCATCCGTCCGGGTGCTCACGGCAGCGGTGTTCCGCCTTGGTGCACTTCGTCGACGGCATCGGGGGTGCAGCCGTCTACTGAAGTTTGCGACGAGCATTCGATCAGTTTTTCGGAAATCTTGTTGAATTGCCCGACTTGATATTGAAAAGTGTTTTCGATAATGAGACTAAAATGCGGGGTTTATAATTGTTAGGCATGCGATGTCTAAGTAATTCATTTGGTCAGGCATGCGATGTCTGAGGTGGTTGCGGATTCCAACTGTTGTAGTTTTACACTTTCTTTTCTGTGACCGTAAGTGTAATATGTGATATCGCCGGTTTCGTTGCTATATGTCAACGACAATTGGGATGCGCATATTTACTTACGCTGATGACATGTGATGTTATGTGTTGCTGGATATGTTATATTGGATCGTCGTGATTGAACAGCCGGGGGGGTTTTTTTATGTGAGATGAGTGTTTTTCATTTTCATTCATGTAAAAACTTGTATGTAATATTCTTTTTATTGGGGCACTTCCAGGTTGCGGAAGTTGTCACCCTTTGTATATTATTTACTTTTCCGCACTAGGATAGACCCAAGGAGGGGAGCACAAGTAACCGGGTTCTAGGGTCCAGTGGGAGACCAACTCGAGGAGTCGAGTCCGGGTCTCCTAACTCTAGAATTGGTATGGTTGCTTGCCGCTCTCATAGGGGTCTAGGGGTGTGGGTTTGGCTATTCATCACGACCGTGGAATCCGTGTTTTATACTGGCTCGTATTGAAAACACGGACGTCCTAGTATATCCAATATTTCATATGTTTCTTCTGCTGCGATATCTGTGATGTGATCATGTGATGTTCTGTGATAGATACAGTATATAGTATATATGATATATTATATAGACGTTACTTATGTTTTACACCCGCGCTAGCCCTGCCCCGCTCTGCCGTTAGTTACCTAACCTAACGGTGCACGAGGGGACATCGAGGTGAATGCGGATGGCATAAGTGTACGTCGTATTTATCTGTGATGTTTAGGTATTTAAATGATGGGACTTCATTAATGAGATTAATGAAATAAAAGAAACCTAAGATGTTGTAGAATCGAATTTCAAAATAAAACAGGTAGCTACAGTTCTTGCTTTGCACAGAGGTATATGTGATATACCCTGCACCTTATTCGATGAGGAAAGGACCGAGATCCCTTCACCGGGAGTGACTCCTTTAGCAATAACTGGCAGATGCTACACACTCGGTTTGTCTTTTGATTGCTTTTAAGTGTTTTTGCTTTGCACAGTGATATATATGATATATCCCGCACCTCATTCGATGAGGAAAGGACCGACGATCCCTTCACCGGGAGTGACTCCTTTAGCAAAACTAGAAAAGCCTCAAAAACACTCCATTTCAAAATTCATTCGATCCTACAACGATATCAAGTTCATTACGCAATAGGTTTTCAGAAAAACCTGTCGTAGCCCTCCGTCATTTCAGATAAGTTCTAGTTAGTATTCGTGCTACGTTTGTTGACTATGTTAAGGCGTAGTGTGCGGTAGCTAATTAGTGCTTATCTGCATAAGCATATGATGTGATTGGATTAGGGTAGTCGTGCGACTTTGTTGACTATGTTAAGGGTCGTGCGGGTGGGTTTAATTCAATCGGGAAATGACGGGTTGAACTTGACTAGCACTTATGATTTGTTGACTATGTTAAGGTCATATAGCTGCTAGGGGCAAAATATTATCGGGAATTTCAAGTGTTGAAATTTGCAATGAGATTGCATACCTTCTATGAGATAGTTGGATCCCGATACCCGCTGCGAGTAAGTGTTACTCCTGGGAGAGTTTTATACATTACAATTAGCCGATCAAGTAGGTGTCTAGAAAGGTGTTAACGAGGTTACGCCTCTGGGAAAACGAGGTTTACATTAATTAGGTTCGTGCGAAAGCACGGGGGACCTCCCTCAAAGTACCGACACTGGCCTGGCTGAAAGATTGGCGAACTTGTAGTGTGTAATTAATCCCGGCTAGTCTTTCCTTTTAGGGTTTGAAGGAAGATTTGATAAAAAGCAGTGGGAGCCATCCTGATTAGATAAAATAATAACCAATCTATTCTTGCAAGAGCGCACGCTGAGTGTTTTCTTCTCTCTCTCTCCTGGTAGCGACCAAATCACGCCTTAATCAAGATAATAATACGGATAATTGACCGAACCCGCTTGTTATACTGAGCTGGGGAACGTTGGTCCCGCTCAAACTTATAATTGTTATAAGACAGAGCAGGAAATTGGGGAATACCAGATTTCCCGTGCCGCCCAAACGAAGAGAGTGCATGCTGATGCATCATCTTCGGGTGTGTTCGTTACAAAGAACTGTTTCTCTGTATCCTCTACGTCCTGGGTATGTGATACCAGATCAGGATCCCAGATATGTAATCTGTTACATAGGGCTACAGAAAGGTAGAGAACTGAGAACGGGTGATAAGTTTCATGAGGCAGAAAACGGGGCAAAAGTTGCAGCCAAGTCTGTTGGTCACTGTCACCCTGTATTACCAATACATTGATTCTGAACGAATGTTGTTAGATACCGAACCTGATATACAAAATCATATCAGTCTCTTTATTAGTAAAGAAATGATAAAATTTTGTATGGTTGGATTATGTTTTGAACATTTCCTATATCAAAAGTTGATCGGTTCAGGCACGTTATCTAAAAGCATTGATGTTCTAAATCAAACTACAGTTCTTAGTATACGGAACACACACAAGAGGAAGAGTTCAGAAATGAACGAATCCTTCTTGAGGCATTATAGACTAGGTCATATCAATGTGACCCGACTAGCTGAAGTTACATGTAGATGCATATTTAAATCAGTTTGAATTTACATCTTATGAAACTTGCGAGTCATGTCACAAAGATATAATGACCACAGCTCTGTTTATTGGAAACAGAGAAAGAGTTAGTAAACTCTTGGGACTGATACATGATGATGTATGTAGGTCCCCTGTCTACACATGCCAAGACCGGTTCTTTGTACTTCATTACATTCTCTGATAATCTCTCAAGATTCAGACATATGTTCCTGTTGAAACACAAGTCCGAACCTTTTGAGATATTCACAGAATATAAGTTAGAAGTAGAGAACCAAAATACGGGTATAAGTATTATGTCCTTTGATGTGATCAAGGAGGAGAATACTTGAGCACGGAAATCCTGGACTATTCTAAAGGAGAATGAGATTCTCTCTCAGAATTACTCCTCCGTATACACCATAGCACGATGGTATATCGGGGCGGAGCAATCGCACCCTATTTGATATGGTGTGCTCTATGATGAGTAATACTGAGTTACCCGTTTCCTTTTTGGGAGTTATGCGCTTGAGAAGCTGCATACCTATTGAATAGGTTCGAATCAAATCAGTTGCCTACCATTTCATATGTGATATGGAAAGGGAAGAGCCCATGTCTTAAGCCAGTTAAGATTTGGGGTTGTCCGGGCTATGTCTAAAAGCAAAATCCGGACAAGCTCGAGGCAAGGTCTGTAATGTAGAACTGGAAAGGTTCCAGCTATACAAACTACAGCAGATGATTTGGTACAACCAGAGGATTCAGTAGAAACCAACGAACCTCAGCCTCTCCGCCGATCTAGTAGGGTTCCTCACCCACCTGAGAGATACTTCTGTTTCTCTATGACAGTGGGAGCGAGGATTGCATCATGAGATGATGACCCAACTAGTTTCGAGCTGGCCATCGAGAGTAAGACTCTGTAAGAATGGCTGGATGCTTAGTGATCTGAGATGGAATCCATATACACCAACAAAGTATGGACTTTGGTTGCTATATCTGAAGGGTTAAATCCCCATCAGGAGCAAGTATATCTTGAGAAGATTACTTGGTGTACATGGAAAAGTTGAGACTTTCAAAGCTAGACTTGTTAAAGGTTTTCATCATTGACCAGGTGTGGATCATGATGAAACTTTTTCTAAGGATCTATGTTTAAGTCCATCCAGATCCTACTTGTCACGGCTATATACCATGACTACGATATCTGGTGGTTGGGTGTCATGACTGCTTTTCAAAATGATATTTTAGAAGAGTGCGTCTATAAGTACACAGCCAGAGGGCTTCGTAGACAGTGGGAGCAGCGGAAACGTGTGCAAGATGCTTTATAGGATAAAGCAGGCATCGCGGAGTTGGAACATCTGTTTTGATGAAGCAGTCAAAGAAGTTGACATCATCAAAATGGTAGATGAACCTTGTATAAACAAGAAGGTAGTAGGGAGTATGGTGACGATCCTCGTAGAGTACGTGGATGACATACTCTTGATAGGGAAGGAATTTCCTATGCTACGCTCGATCAATCTCCGCTTATCACAATGATTCTCCACATAGGATCAAAGTGATACCTACTAAATCCTGGATTTTGGATCTATGAGATAGATCTAAATGGATGTTAGGAATCTCACTAGTTGTAGTGAGATGGTATCAATCGATCCTGGGGAGAATCACTGGAAGGGTTCCAGGGTGATAATGATGACTGAATGTCAGTCGCAGGCATTGTCTTTACCCTCAGTAAAGGGACGGTATGTTGGAAGAATTCCAAGCTAGATACCGTGACATACTAGACGATGAAGGCAGGATACATCGCTACTTAAGATGCTACCCAAGAGGCTGTTTGGGTGTATATTGGTTCATGAGATGAACTATGTTCCTCCCATTGTGTGACAGTGGAGTTGTGGCTTATGCAAAGGAATGCAGGTCCCATCAGTGATCCAGACATACTCTAAGGCAGTACCACTTGATCATGGAGATAGTTGATCTCCAGGGTGATCGAAGTAAGGAGAGTACACTCAGAGGACAAACACAGCGGATCCACTCACGAAAGGCCTTTTTCCAGAGAGAGACTTTTATGGGATGGTTGAGTATGAGATACTGCAACCACTGCTACAGATGGCCCTAGTGCAAGTGGGAGATTGTTAGTTATATGTATGCCCTAGAGGCCATTACTGTACATAGGATGTATATTGTAGTGGATGCTGGGACATATATAGGGAGGACTTTCTTGCTCGACATGATAGTATGCTATCTGGTTGCTCTTTACCTTAACGTGTATACTGATTGTCTCTCTGTTACATGTTGGTAAAGCCCTTAGGATATGTACTTGACTATCTGGACTATGATGCGGATCATACTAGTGGGGACATGGTAGTCCATAAGTACATCCTTCAAAGTCCCTAGTCGTGGGTGTATCGAGACGGGGCATCGATATACCAGAGTAGACTAGCGTATACCTTCTCGACCCATACAGATGGGCGATGGATGATCCCATATCCATCGGTGTTTGACATCAGAGATGATATACGGGTGCTCAGTAGAGACTGGGTACACTGGACGGACTCGCCGAGAACTCCCAGATGGTATTATACCTCACGTCAGATGGCAGTTCTCTGGTGACACTGGTACAGAGTAGTCTGTTGACCCGAGATCGTCATAGAGTCTTGTGTGGTTCCCACTGTGCTTTGATTTCCATCTTACCACGTCCAAGTGGGCGTGCAAAACGGTGGTTTTTGGGTACAGTCCCGAGTCACATGGAGGCAATGAGCGATAAGAGGGGATTCGTCTCTCCCGGTATAGGGGGTTGATGTTGCGCTGTGTTCGATTGGCTATAACAGGAAATCCCTGGCCAGGGTTGCTGAGATTTACTGGTAAGTGTTACCAGTAGTTTCTCGAACAGTTATAGACCTCATATCGACACGACTTATCGAGCTATTGGGGTCTGACGTTTACCACCCCTAGGCGAGATATGCGACATATCAGACGATCAGACCGGACTGTACGGTAGTGTTACTGGTCGGATTCACTGGAGTGTGAGCGGGCTTGCTCGTCGATCTTCAGATCGCTCAATACCCGGGCGGCCGTTACGTTTAGCAGACCGCTTGCGGCTTGTGGGTGCTTGATATGATCATCACCTGCTGCCGGCGTATTGACGAGTCTTTAGAGTCCTACACAGAGGTTTCCTGGCTCAAGCGAAACGAAATAGGAGCGCATATGAGATATGTGCGGGACCGAGAATAATGCGTGTATGTGATACCGTATTCCATTCTCGCGATGAATGTATCGAAAGGTTGTATGCGATATAACCTAGTTATCGAATCAAGGGTTGGTTCGATAAGCCGATACATAGAATACTAGTCGGTTATATGCGATATGACCGGATCGTTAAATCAAGTGTTGATTTAATGATTTAATGCATAATTATATATTTGATATATTACTTTGCATTAACTAGTATTGGTTCACTTTAAATGGATTTTCTCACTCGGATTGTGCGCATTACATATGCGATATGATTTTGTGCACTTGATTGTATCATGTTTGATGATACATGTTTACTTGGTTAAGTGCAAAGAATTAAACCATGGTTAAAAGAATGGCTAGGGTTTCATTTCCTTTATTTATTCATTTATTTATTTATTTATTCATTTTGGAAAAGATGAGAAAAGAATGGTTGCTAGTTTTGGAGTTTAGTTGAAGCTTCATGAAGCTTTGTTCAAGTCAACCATTCTTATCTCATCCTTAACCCTAACCATTCCCACTAACCATGATTCATTCTCTACACTTGACTATAGTTAATGATATGATAAGTATTTGTTTTTCTATTATTTTTAATTAACTTATCTTATCATAATTCTTCTTCTTCTTCCTTGAACTTCAAGAAGAAAGCTTACCTCATCAATGGTGATTGATGAATTAGAGTGAGAAATCCAATTCTAAAGTTAACCCAACTTCTATTTCTTCATCCTCTACCTCTTGCCAAGTAGTAGAGTGTGTTTTCTTCATAAGTTTCTTGACTTGGTGAAGTCGGAGCTTGATTTAGCGATGCCTCGACGTAGATCATCTTCGGCATGGACATCGACGACCTAGCTTGCCCATTCTCCGACGAAGCCGACGCTTGAGCCCGGATTTGATTTGGACAGCGGAGAGGACCACGTTGCGGAGCTATGGAGGTGGAGCACCGGATCTACAAAGGTTGTATTTCCGTATCTTGTTGTTAAGTGTTAACTAGTTAGCTTTTTCGCCTAAACATCTAGCAAACGATCCGTAGTTTAGGGTTTCTCGGCACCGTAATTTTTGAAATTGCCATGGTCGATGGCTTGTGAGACCTCACTAGTGTGCCTAGGGACCCTACAGGTAGTGCTCCCCTTCCAGGCTCACATCGTCATCACCACGCGCTTCTTGCCCCGGGGTACCTTACCGGGTCCACCATGTACCCGAAACGGTTCATCCGTCTCCTCGAATCGGGTCTCAAAATCCATCAGCAAACTCATGGTGGACGACTCATATATCATGGGAAAACCGCGCTTTTCATTTAAAAAGAGAGAGAAGAAGTTTGTATAAGTTTTGCAGTTTTCCCCCAAATCCAGAAAATCTCATGGAAATCCGAATCCAAAACCTTAAAATAGTGAATATATGCATGAGAATCCATGAATGCGGCATAACACTGAATAACAGTATGCATGAAGTGACAAGTAATAACTACAATGTCTAAACTGGCATATAAGGCAAGTACACTAATATCATGTCAAAACTACTATCTAACAAGCTAAGTCAAGCAATAATATTCTCTAAGTGTACGTGATATGGCAATTACCGATGAAGATGTGTGTGAGCCGGCAAGTAAGTGTAGGCGGTACATACGCATCATCGGTAATGGTGCTGGTGTCCTAACAGCATGATACCAATAAGGGAATATGAATCACAATAAGTATGCGATGCGGAGCAACAGAAATAACGGGAGCTAAATACTAGACACAAAGATAATAAATCTATATTTAATATAAATCTAGCCTAACAACTACACTAAACTAAAGGGCTAAGCTAACTGGCTACTGAAGGTAAGGAAATCGCCTAACCTCAGAGTCGATACATATACCTACACATATATGTTAGTCGGTGATCCTGCCTCAATAATATCACATCCGATACCATATCTGTAATCAGACATTCCCAAGTCAAGAGTGCGGATCAAACATCAATATATAGCTCGTACGTAAATTCGTCGTACGGCATCCCCAAATCTGGGTACAGGTCAGTATCACATTCATCAAATTAATCATTTGGTATTCTCTTTATCAAAGATCATAATCCGGGATACTGATCTACGTCTAGTACAATACTAATATCATCAATCTAATCATGATCTGACTGCTGATCTACAGCCTCATACAAACCGATATCATCATCATATATCGTCATAAAGAGGTATACATCGCCTAATGCGACCTATTATGAATATCTTAACATATCTTATCTCATATCACAATCACATGTCAACCATTCAACGTATAATACTATTCACATGTATCGTCGTCCCAAGATCCGCTATAACATCAAGACGTATCTCAAGTACGAATCCTGCCATATCACCGTTCTCGCGGTCTCAATCAAATCTTATCGACTCATCTCAAATCCTAAATACTATCCTCAAATCTAGTATGTGAACACATAGTCCCATACCCATGTGAACACATAACAATATAACCCCATGTAAGCACATATGAAAAAAAGAATGTATGCAAGTATGGGTGTGTGTGTGTGTAAATGTGATGCAACCTCTACTCTAGAGTCTCGCAACACTAAACCTATCCAATCACACCTAAAATCTATCTTTATCATCAATAAACTCAACAATATATAATCAATATATATGTGTGTATACGTATTCGTATACATCACCACGAACTGCGGGGGTGCTATACGCTATCCACCCGACTTCTCCCCGTAGATATAAATCTACCCACCTGGTCCTCGCTCGCCGGTGCCGACGTCTCCACTCGCTTGCTTGTCGTCTCTAAGTCCACATGGGGTACCTACATATCTTAATACACCGTATCGCATTAAAATCCGACTCATGTCCAAAACGACACACGAATCCCACATAGGTCAAAACCTATTGTTGCTTTCACAAATCCACCAAAAAACCCTCGACGTCGGCGTACAAACGCCAAACCATCGAGAAAAACCCAAACGCACCCATTTGCGCACTCACAAACACTAATTATAAAATGAAATAGGTTAGAATTCACAAAAACCCCAAATTCACTTTAAAAGCTATTTTTCCGAAAACCTAGCAAGCAAAATTTACCGTTTTAATACAACGTTTGATGTTTTAACAATTCTAATGGCCATAATACTTATTAAACAACTTAAATAAGCCATACAGACCATTTTCACAATTTAATTTCACCAAACTATATACGTTCAAAAAAAACTAGTTTGCAATTTTAACTAATTTCGACCATTTTAGCAAAAATGCACATACAACAATCTAGCTTGGATTTGCATGATCTAAAGCATTAAACTATATTTTAAAATGTTAATGAAGTCATGAAAAACCTAATTACATTTTTCTCTTAAACAAATTCATGGTTTACAAAAAACTAGTTAGCAATATAGCTTAATTATTACAAATTTAATTTAACAAAAATGCAAACTAGCAACTAGATTAATTTTAGCAAGCAATTACATGTTAATCTACCCATCACAACCACAATCCAATAATCAAACCCTAACCTTCATTCAAAACCATCCACTTGAAATTTCAAACTTGAATTCAAAACCCCTTTTTTGTTTTTTTTTTAAAACACCTAATTAAGCTTGATTTAAACATTCAATTAACAACTAACAAATATGGATGAATCTTTATACCTCATGATCAAGAGATCAACATGAAGATCATAGCCTCCAAAATTCCAAATTTCCTCCAAGATCCATGCTAGCTTAGGCAAAGAAATAATGGGTAGAGATTGGATTGAAGAAATATTGAATTTTTAGCTTGATTTTGAGGCAAAAAGATGAATTTCTTTGATGGAAAGAGATGGATTTGGGGGGAGAGGAGCTGCTGCAGTTTGGGGAGGGATTCGGCCAGAAAAAGAGGAGGGGAGAGGTGAGTGGGATTTGGTGTTGTGAGGTCAAGAATTGACAAGTCAACCAAGCCCATACCTATATATATATTCTCTTTCTTCTCATTTCTTTCATTTCTTTTCTTTGTGCAAGAAGTGTGGGGACATGGGGATGTGGCTGCTGAAAATTCAGCAAAGGAGAAGGAAAAATGGGGGTGTGTGAGTGTGGGTATGGGTGTGGGGTGATGGAAAATGATAAATACTATGCCCCAAACATCCATTTACACTAAATTCACTATTTAAGCCTTTTTCTTCCATATTTTCTAAACCGTTTAACAACTTCATTTCATTTCAGAAACAACATGTTAAAATTTTGTTTAATGTGTCATGATGCACAAAATTTGTTTCAACCCATTCCAATTTGTAATTTTTCCTAATTAAATGTATTAGTGACGGCTTAAAATAATATTAAAATAATTAATTTCGGAAAAAATTTCAGAAAATTAGAAATTTTACCAGTGGCTCAATAAACACCAAATACTAGCAATTACATAGATAGAATATGTATATTTAATTTTATAATAAAAATATTTGTATTTTGACTTTTTACCCTTATTTTACCGATTTTTCCAAAATTTCACCGAAACGATTTTCAAAACGTTACATCGTTCGACCCTCCCTGGTTCGTGGCGTGAGCGTTGGGAAGAGCGACCGTCGTGGGTAACGCGTGTCACGAACGCGTGGGGGAGGCGAAGCGTAAGAGCCGCGTTGTTCCGATTTTGGTTTACCGAAAGATGCGGGATATCAGCCGCGTGGCGGCACGGCATTAGAAGGAACGAGCGACTGTTGGACTCTTGAGGGCGCTGTGGGGCTATAAAATGGAGGGCTTGTTGAGCACTCCTTTCTCCATCCCCAAAACATAAGAATGGACACTTTCCCTTTCACCATCCCCGAGATCATAAATTTCGAGGACGTGTACCTGTACGACCAGTATTGCACCGATGATTCGGTGCAGGTAGTGATAGGACGCATTGAGGATCATTTTGGCTGACTGCTTCCCCGGCGCTCACCCCTGCTCCAGCTGTTGATGTACTCAATCTGGAGGGGGTCGCCGGGGCTGCACAACCCCTTGTCCGAGCAGCTGAAGGACGAGGCGGTTAGTAAGCTGAGGTCTTTGTGCGACTTCGGCCTGATCTTGATGGGTCGGCGGGATCGCTTGGTGGCACTCGTCCTCGAGTGTTACCAATTAAGGCATCACGCCGATGTCCACAGACGGCATCAGAAGCAGAGGTTCGAAGCGGTGAGGGCTCGGCTGGCGGAAATATCCTCGGAGTATCACGAGCAATGTTTCATGCACCCCCTTCCCCCTCTACTGTAATTTTTTTTTTCAATGCACGGTTGAGGAGCCTACAATACCTCTTTGAATAAATAAAATTCTTCTTTTCTGTAATGCTCTTTTGTGTCCTTTTTGTCGTTTAAATAAAAAGGACTTAGAAGAATTTACATTGCTTCGTTGAAGAACCCAAGTAGTGACCTGCCAAGGATGGACCGAGCAGGGTAGCTGCTCGGTGGATCCAGAGGTTCAGCCCGACCTTCCCCGGTTCGTGAACATTGGGAGGGGCGACCGTCGCAGGCGGCACGTGCCAGGAATGCTTGGGGGAGGCGTAACGTTTCGGGGGAGCCGCGTCACTTTTGCCATGTGGCGGTGCGGTATTGGATTAATCTTGGCGGATCTTAGAATTCGTGCGCGAATCCTGGCCCTTAAGGATTCTGTTTGAGGTTTATAAATAGGGAAGGAGACGGCAACTCCTTCGGCATCGCTTTCTTTTGAGATGACTGGGCGCGTGTATTCAATCGAAGAGATCTGTAGGGTGTTTTTCGTCACCCCATTAAGATGGGAATACGCGCGCGCTTGTCAGGCGCATTACAGATTCCCCCGCCTAGGGTAGGCTGGGGTTTAATGATTATGGGGATCCGAATCTCCGGCAGCCGCGGACTAAGCTGCCGTTAATTACCCCTCGCCTTTAGAGCGAGGGAACCTCCGATTAACGGGTTAAACTGGTCATACGAATTCAATATGAAGTGTTGTGTTTTGAATGGGTTTTGGATATATTGGGGGCCCCGCAGAGTTTTTACGGGGGTCCTGCTACCCGGATAGCGGGCTGGGGGTCAAGGGAGCTAGCAGCCCCCTTGCGGGGTGCAGGGCAGCGCCCCGTTAGAAATTTTTTCTAACGGGGGAGGTATATTTAGTGTGGAGTATGTGTGTGTTTGTGTGTATATGTATATATACATGCATATAAATATATATATGGAAGAGGGAAAGGACATCCTAAGGATGCGTGGGAAAAAGCGCTAGCGCTTTGGATGCTAGCGCTCTGAGCGCTAGTGCCCCACGTGTCAGCACGTGGGCGCTCAGGTGCTAGCGCTTTGGGCGCTAGTGCTTTGGGCGCTAGCGCTCTGAGCGCAAGAGCGCTAGCGCTTTGGGCGCTAGCGCTCTGAGCGCAAGAGCGCTAGCGCTAGCGCCCCACGTGTCAGCACGTGGGCGCTCAGGTGCTAGCGCTTTGGGCGCTAGCGCTTTGGGCGCTAGCGCTCTGAGCGCAAGAGCGCTAGCGCCCCACGTGTCAGCATGTGGGCGCTCGGGCGCTAGCGCTAGCACTCTGAGCGCAAGAGCGCTTTGAGCGCTAGCGCCCTACGTGTCAGCACATGGGCGCTCGGGCGCCAAAAAGGACTCGGTCCCTGCAATGGGAGTTGTACTGCCAGAAAGGAGCACTTATTAATTTATTTTTTTTTGTGTGTGTGTGTGAGGAGTTAAACTCCTAGGATGTTTTGAAGCTGATGAAGGGCTTCTCCCCTTGAGCCCTAGTTCTTCCCCAAAGTGAGGCTTCTGGAGATGGGACTCCTCTTTTTTCCTGTCGTTTGGCCGGATCTTGGAGAAAGGCGGTGAGACTTAAAAATCTCCCCCTTTTGAGATCTAATGGCAGATCCAAGTTCCCCTTTGTGAGTTTTGTGGTGAAAAACTATTTAGTTTTGGAAAAGGAAGAGTAAAACTCTTGATTTAATTCAAAAGAAAGAAGAAGGTTTTAGAACCTTGAGGAAGGAGAAAGAGGCACATGCCCTAATTTTTGGGGAATGAAAAGTGTATTAGATATTTTCATCATGTTGCCTCTTATAGGCTTACACATTTACACATAGCCCCTTGGGCTTTACAAAATGGTGTTTTGCCCATCTCACGGCTCATGTGCCATTTCTTTTTGCACATAAGCCATGGGCTTTAAAAAAATTTGGCTTTATGCCCATTCATGCATAAAAAATTACATAAAAATTATTTATTACATGATTTTATTGCTGGCATTAGGGGAGGGCCGGCCGCTTCATGTTCGGACTCGACCTGGGCATGGGCCCGCTTGATCTGGGCTTGGGCCCACTTGGCTTGGGGTTGACCTTGACTTTGACTTGGTCAACCGGGGTGCAATTTTTGACTTCAACAAAGTGCCCCCCATCAATAAATGCACACCACATATGTGGGTCGTGTGCATGAAGTTGATGGATCTTCTTTCGCGTGAAGGCGACTTGCTTTGGTTCCTACTTTTTGGGATGCACTGCCCTTTTAACGACATGGACAGTCGACGCTTGACGCATATCCGAGACGGAGTGTCTATGGTAGACGTTTCCCTAGCCCGGAGCGATTTGGTTCCCGATTTGTGGGAAGCCTGCACTGCCCTTTTTACGACATGGACGGTCGACGCTCTGATCCGGAGTGATTTGGTTCCCGATTTGTGGGAAGCCTGCACTACCCTTTTTGCGACATGGACGGTCGACGCTCTGATCCGGAGCGATTTGGTTCCTGATTTATGGGAAGCCTGCACTGCCCTTTTTGCGACATGGACGATCGACGCTCTGATCCGGAGCGATTTGGTTCTCGCTTTTTAGGATGCACTGCCCTTTTGACGACATGGACGGTCGACGCTCTGATCCGGAGCGATTTGGTTCCCGATTTGTGGGAAGCCTGCACTGCCCTTTTTGCGATATGGATGGTCGACGCTCTGATCCGGAGCGATTTGGTTCCCGCTTTTTGGGATGCACTGCCCTTTTAACGACATGGACGGTCGACGCTTGACGCGTCTCCGAGACGGAGTGTCCGTGGTAGACGTTTCTCTGTCCCGGAGTGATTTAGTAGACGTGCCCCCGGCACGGAGTGTCGCTGGTCGACGTTTCCCCGAGGCGGAGTGTCTGCTTGACGCTTCCCCGAGGCGGAGTGTCGCTGTTCGACTTGTCCTTGGCACAGAGTGTCACTGGTCGACTTGCACGGAGTGTCGCTGGTCGCCTTGCCCCCGGCACGGAGTGTCGCTGATCGACTTTTCCCCGGCACGGAGTGTCGCTGTTTGACTTGTCCCCGGCACGGAGTGTCGCTGATTGACTTTTCCCAGGCGTGGAGTGTCGCTGGTTGTTCGACTTGTCCCCGGCACAGAGTGTCGTTGTTCGACTTGTCCCCGGCACGGAGTGTCGCTGATGTTCGACTTGTCCCCGGCGTGGAGTGTCGTTGATCGACTTGTCCCAGGCACGGAGTGTCGCTGATCGACTTTTCCCCGGCGCGGAGTGTCGCTGGTTGTTCGACTTTTCCCCAGCACGGAGTGTCGCTGTTCGACTTATCCCCGGCACGGAGTGTCGCTGATGTTCGACTTGTCCCCGGCGTGGAGTGTCGCTGATCGACTTGTCCCCGGCACGGAGTGTCGCTGATCGACTTGTTCCCTGCGCGGAGTGCCGCTGATCCACTTTTCCCCGGCGCGGAGTGTCGCTGTTCGACTTTTCCCCGGCACGGAGTGTCGCTGATCGACTTATCCCCGACTGCGCGGAGTGCCGCTGATCCACTTTTCCCCGGCGCGGAGTGTCGCTGGTCGACTTGCCCCCGGCACGGAGTGTCGCTGGTTGTTCGACTTGTCCCCGGCACGGAGTGTCGCTGATCGACTTGATTCCGAGGCGGAGCATGATTCCGACAGGGAGGTCGCTGGTTGACTCCGAGCCGAAGCATAACTCCGACAAGGAAGGTAGATATCCCGAGGCGAAGCATGATTTCGACATGGGGTAAATTCTGGGATGAAACATGATTCCGTCGCAGAGGTTGTTGGTTTGATTTGATCTGGGTTGACATCAGCATCGCTATACTGGAATATGGTACCATAAGCGAATCATAATTTGCCATGAGTGGATTTGGGGATTGGTTTTTTTCTTGTCGGCATCTGCATTGCTGCACTGGAATAATGCCAGGAGCAACTCATCATTTTCCCCGAGAGGATTTAGGAATTGGTGGCTTAGGAAACAGGTTTGAATCTCTATCACCTAAGGCTTTTCAACTTTATGGGCCATAAGGGTCCCATAAAAGCATTTTCTCCCTACGAGTCGAAAGGATCTCGTAGGTGTATTTTCTCCTTAGGAGTCGTGGGGACTCCTAAGTGTGTTGCTCCTTTGTGAGTCGTAAGGATCTCACGCGGGAATTTTCTCCTCACAAAGTCGAGAGGACTTTGCGAGTGCATTTCATCTCTTTATTACGAGTTTGCGCCCTTTCGGGTTTTCACAAACTCGCCGGCAGTCTTGTTGTTTGTACTCACGGGGCCCTTTCGGGTTTTCATCCGTGCCCATTTTGCTTGTGGACATACCATTTTTTTGGGGGACTTTGAATATGGTCTCACCGGTAGGACTTGGGAGAGATTGGGATTGCTTTATGCCCGTTGATTGTATACAGTTTTGCAGGATGTATGATCCATACCGTAGGGACAGAAAAATTTCGGGACTTTGTTGGCGTCTGCATCGCTGCACTGGAATATGGTACCAGGAGCGACTCATCATCCGCCGTTGGGGTATGGGATTTGGAATTTGGTTAGCGTCTGCATCGCTGCACTGGAATATGGTACCAGGAGTGACTCATCATTCGCCGCTTGGGGATTTGGATTTTGGCCGGCGTCTGCATCGCTGCACTGGAATATGGTACCAGGAGCGACTCATCATTCACCATTGCCCATTGGGAAGCGATGGCTTAGGAGACAGGTTTAGATCCCTATCACCTAAGGCTTTTCAATTTTATGGGCCGTGAGGGTCCCATAAAAGCATTTTCTCCCTACGAGTCGTAAGGATCCCGCAGGTGTATTTTCTCCTTAGGTGTCGTGGGGACTCCCAAGTGTATTTTTCCTTCGTGAGTCGTAAGGATCCCACGAAGGTGTTTTCTTACGAGTCGTGAGGATCCCGTAAGGTTTGTTCTCCTCATGCATCGTGAGTACACATGAGTGGATTTCCCTCGTTCCCAGTTTAATGACTTAGGGGTCATCCGTTTCCCGTTTAACGACGTGGTGGTCATCGGTTTCCAGTTTAACGACTTAGAGGTCATATGTTTCCAGTTTAACGACTTAGAGGTCGTCTGTTTCTAGTTTAACGACTTAGAGGTCGTCTGTTTCCAGTTTAACGACTTAGATGTCGTCTGTTTCCAGTTTAACGACTTAGAGGTTGTCTGTTTCTAGTTTAACGACTTAGAGGTCTTATGTTCCCAGTTTAACGACTTAGAGGTCATGTGTTTCCAGTTTAAAGACTTAGAGGTCTACTGTTTCCAGTTTAACGACTTAGGGGTCGTCTGTCTCTAGTTTAACGACTTAGGGGCCGTCTGTCTCCAGTTTAACGACTTAGGGGCCGTCTGTCTCCAGTTTAACGACTTAGAGGTCATCTGTTTCCAGTTCTACTGTTTCCAGTTTAACGACTTAGGGGTCGTCTGTTTCCAGTTTAACGACTTAGAGGTCATCTGTTTCCAGTTTAAGGACGTGGTGGTCATTTGTTTCCAGTTTAACGACTTAGAGGTAAACTGTTTCCAGTTTAACGACTTAGAGGTCGTATGTTTCCAGTTTAACGATTTAGAGGTCGTCTGTTTCCAGTTTAACGACTTAGAGGTCGTCTATCTCCAGTTTAACGACTTAGAGGTCGTCTGTCTCCAGTTTAATGACTTAGGGGTCGTCTGTCTCCCGTTTAACGACTTAGGGGTCGTCTGTCTCCAGTTTAATGACTTAGTGGTCACCTGTTCCCAGTTTAACGACTTAGAGGTCATCTGTTTCCAGTTTAAAGTCTTAGAGGTCTACTGTTTCCAATTTAACGACTTAGAGGTCGTCTGTTTCCAGTTTAACGACTTAGATGTCATCTGTTTCCAGTTTAATGACGTGGTGGTCATTTGTTTCCAGTTTAACAACTTAGAGGTCATCTGTTTCCAGTTTAAAGACATAGAGGTCTATAGCGAGCTTGGAATTTTGGGGTAGGGGCCGGCTTCAGCGTTGCTAACACTGAAGCACAGGTGCCAGAAGCAATTCATCATTTGCCTTTTCCTGTTGGGGAGCGATGGCTTAGGAGACAGGTTTAGATCCCTATCACCTAAGGCTTTTCAATTTTATGGGTCGTAAGGGTCCCATAAAAGTATTTTCTCCCTACGAGTCGACAGGATCTCATAGGTGTACTTTCCCCTTAGGAGTCGTGAGGACTCCCAAGTGTGTTTTTCCTTCGTGAGTCGTAAGGATCCTGCGAAGGTTTGTTCTCCTCATGTATCGTGAGGACACATGAGTGAGTCTTTCCAATGGACCATAATTCCAAGGGCGAAGACCAGCCGCGTAACTGGTGGTTGCGGTGGGGCATGGGCGTGATGAGAATTATTTGAGCCTGTGGATTGTATACGGTAGTCAATTTGGGGACTGGCCGTAGGGCTGGAAGAATTTTGGGAAATTGGATTTTGGTTTGGTGTCTGTATCGCTGCACTGGAATATGGTACCAGGAGCGACTCATCATTCGCCGTTGTTTTTTTCGTTTTGTTTTTGTTTTTTGTTGTTTCTTTTTGTTTTACCGCGATTGCTCTATTATTTCAGCTTTTCTTATCACGAAGATCGCGATTGCCCTATCATTTCGGCTTTTATTCGCGGCTGCCCCATCATTTCGGCTTTATTTTCATCTTTATTTTACTCGCTGATTTTTATTGCGAGTTGCCCCATCATTTCGGTTTTTCTTTATTTTTCTTTTATATACACATTTTTTGTTTATTTACATATTATTTTTTTTTACATTCCCAGTTTAACGACTTAGAGGCCGATTGTTCCCAGTTTAATGACGTGGTGGTCAACAGTTTGCTTATCCCAGCTCCTCGAACTTTGATCTTGGCGGGGCTGTGTTGATGACCGTAGCTCTGTGGCTTGTCGGTATATCTGACAACTATAGGGCTTTCCCAAGTTTGTATTAGTTCTCCATCTAATCTTTGAAAATATAGCAGTCTTCGATGGCATGACTCACCATTCTATGATATGAGCAGTATATGGGACTGTCAGTCATGTTCATTTCATGTGGCCTCTTTGGAACAGGCAGTTGCAGACCGTTGTTCAAGGCGTCCGCGAATATTTTGCGGACTTTATCCCTCCTGAAGGAGTGTACCTTCTTCTTTCTCTCCATTGGAGTAGGTGCCTTTACTGATGATGGTCCTTGAGGCCGATCAGTTTTTGGTTCGCCCTTTTCAGATAATGGCACATGTCTGAGAGAATCAAGTTCCCGAAGATCTCCAGTCTCCATTTATATGAAGTCGGCGGTCGTAGCTTGACTGTTTGCTAACACGCCTTTAGACAGTTCTATCTCTCCCGTCTTGTATTGCTTTTCGACCCAATCTTTGAAGACGAAGCAGTCCTCAATGGCGTGACCTATCACTCTGTGATAGGGGCAATATTTTGGGTCGTCGGTCATATTCGCTTCTTGCCGCGTTTTTGATTCTGGCAGTTGTAGACCGTTTCTTAGGGCGTCCTTGAGTATCTTGTGGACTTTGTCTCTTTTGAAAGAATAGACCTTATCCAGTTTCACTTTCAGAGGTGATTCCCCTTCGGTGTATGTATCGGAGGGACTGGAGGCTGATCGCGGCCGTTTTTTGCGAATGCGCTCCGCTCTTAGGCCGAAGGGGGTATTAGTTGGCTGCCTCTGGGTATCAATCCCTGGCTTATGAACCAAAATTTGATTCTGCTGTAATTGCAATTGGGCGACTTGGGTCGTGAGATCTGCCGTGACGTTTGCCAATTCGTCGACCTTAGACTGAACCTTGGCTAACTTCTCATCCCTTTCCTGAAGCTGCCTCCGGAGCCATCGGAATAATGCTTGTTCTGTAGTTCCGGTTGTGACAACCGGGTCATCCTTATTGCCTGAGCTCAATTCCGCAGGAACCCCAGGCTCGTTTGGCTTATTGGCCTGAGCGAGCTCTTCGTCATTTAGACCGAGTTGACGTTGGGTAGCGTCCACCGTATCATCACCCTGGCTATGAAGCATAGGAAGGCCCGTTTCTTCATGTCCGACCATGTAGACAGTGTGGACCGCATATCCAGCCGTCTCTTTATCTTTGGCGGGGTAACCCCGTTCTTGGAGCCTCATGAAGCTTAGCCTAGCGGGAGCCCTAGCCTTTTTGTTGGCTCTATATCTGAACCGCTTCTGTCTCAGCTTCTCTATTTTGAGGGCTTGGCGGGCATCCGTTTTCTAGGAATCCACCGTGAGTCGATTGATAGGGAGCTTAGAGAAGACACCCGATCAAGAAGTTGTTAGGGGCACCACCGGAGCTTGCTCGAGACGCATTGTAGCTTTGTTGATGTTGATGGCCTTGCCTCCAGCTGGGGCCAAGGAAAGCCGTTCAAACACCGACTTGCGTTTGAGTTGGGGCACCTTCGAGACTACCACATTTGGCCTCTTACCTTTCGAGACCGGTTTGTCTGTCACCGGGGCTTGAGGAGCTGGGATGGCATTAGCTGACACGAACAGGATAGAGCCGAATGGTAGCGGCGGCTCCTCCCACTGTCGCCCAAGACTGGCCGGAAGGACTGTCCTGGTGTCCATCTTCATCGTATAGAAGATGGGAGCTGAGTTCATCTTTGGAGACATTGTTGAAAATTGATTGCTTGGAAAATTGCATGAAAGAGCTTTATTTTAGTATAAACATCGATATGTATATTGATTGAGTTCGCATGAACGTTTCACCCGAAATATGGGAGGAGAGATTGGTCCCACTGGACGTGCCAGAATCTGTAGGGTGTTTCTCGTCACCCCATTGAGATGGGAATACGCGCGCGCTTGTCAGGCGCATTACAAATTCCCCCTGCTTAGGGTAGGCTGGGGTTTAATGATTGTGGGGATCCGAATCTCCGGCAGCCGTGAACTAAGCTGCCGTTAATTACCCCTCGCCTTTGGAGCGAGGGAACCTCCGATTAATAGGTTAAACTGGCCATGCGAACTCAATGCGAAGTGTTGTGTTTTGAAGGGGTATTGGATATATCGGGGGCCCCGCAGAGTTTTTACGGGGGTCCCACTACCCAGATAGCTGGCTGGGGGTCAAGGGGGCTAGCAGCCCCCTTGCGGGATGCGGGGCAGCGCCCCGTTAGAAATTTTTTCTAACGGGGGAGGTATATTTAGTGTGGAGTATGTATGTGTTTCTGTGTATATGTGTGTATATATATATATATATATATGGAAGAGGGAAAGGACATCCTAAGGATGCGTGGGAAAAAGCGCCAGCGCTTTGGGTGCGAGCGCTCTGAGCGCAAGAGCGTTTTGAGCGTTGGCGCCCCACGTGTCAGCACGTGGGCGCTCGGGCGCTAGCGCTCTGGGTGCAAGAGCGCTAGTGCCCCACGTGTCAGCATGTGGGCGCTCGGGCGCTAGCGCTCTGAGCGCAAGAGCGCTAGCGCTTTGAGCGCTAGCGCCCCACATGTCAGCACGTGGGCTCTCGGGCGCTAGCGCTCTGAGCGCAAGAGCGCTAGCGCCCCACGTGTCAGCACGTGGGCGCTCGGGAGCTAGCGCTCTGAGCGCAAGAGCGCTAGCACCCCACGTGTCAGCACGTGGGTGCACGGGCGCCAAAAGGGACTCGGTCCCTGCAATGGGAGTTGTACTCCCAGAAAGGAGCACTTATTATTTTGTGTGTGTGTGTGTGTGTGTATGTGAGGAGTTAAACTCCTAGGATGTTTTGAAGCTGATGAAGGGCTTCTCCCCTTGAGCCCTAGTTCTTCCCCAAAGTGGGGTTTCTGGAGATGGGTCTCCTCCTTCTTCCTGTCGTTTGGCCGGATCTTGGAGAAAGGGGGTGAGACTTAAAAATCTCCTCTTTTTGAGATCTAATGGCAGATCCAAGTTCCCCTTTGTGGGTTTTGTGGTGAAAAACTATTTAGTTTTGGAAAAGAAAGAGTAAAACTCTTGATTTAATTTAAAAGAAAGAAGAAAGTTTTAGAACCTTGAGGGAGGAGAAAGAGGCACATGCCCTAATTTTTGGGGAATGAAAAGTGTATTAGATATTTTCATCATGTTGCCTCTTATAGGCTTACACATTTACACATAGCCCTTTGGGCTTTACAAAATGGCATTTTGCCCATCCCATGGCTCATGTGCCATTTCTTTTTGCACATAAGCCATGAGCTTTACAAAAATTTGGCTTTATGCCTATTCATGCATAAAAAATTACATAAAAATTATTTATTACATGATTTTATTGTTGGTATTGGGGGAGGGCCGGCCGCTTCATGTTCGGACTCGACCTGGGCATGGGCCCGCTTGATCTGGGCTTGGGCCCACTTGGCTTGGGGTTGACCTTGACTTTGACTTAGTCTACCGGGGTGCAATTTTCGACTTCAACAGTCGCCTTCGACGACGTCTCCGTGTATAACTAATCCCGGGCCGAGGATGGGTACCGGGGAGTGGTTCAGCGCCTCGAGGGTCACGTCGACTGGCTTCTACCTCGGCGGTCGTCCCTGCTTCAGTTGCTGATGTACGCAATTTGGAGGAGGTCCCCGGGGTTGGATAACCCCTTCTCCGAGGAACTGCTGGATGTGGCGCTCGACAAGGTGCGCTCGATCTTCCTCCTCGGCCTCATCTCGAAAGCCAGGCATGACCGATCCTTGGCCTTCATTCTGGAATGCTTCAAAATGAGGTACCTCATGAGCCAAGGCGCAGAGGGCGGAGTGTCGGGTGCTTCCGTGGCGTCCCGGGTTTGCGTACGGCATCGACGGGGGCGAGCTGCAAAGGCTAGGGCCCGGCTGGCGGAGATCTACTCCGAGTACGACCAGGAGTACTTCTTTGATCCCGTTCCACCTTTGTTGTAACTTTTTCCTTTTTCTGTAAGGCTAAGGAGCCCGTAGTACATTTTGAATGAATAAAAGTCTTCTTCTTGCAATGTTCTAGTGTTTCCCTTTTATTGTTAAAAAGAAAGAACTCAATAAGTATTTACATCACTTTTGTTAAGGAAGAAATATACATGCGCGGATATTCTTTTCAGAGGTACAGCTTGAGCTTCTCGGCGTTGTAACGTCGTGGAAATTGGCGACCATCCGCATCTTTCAGGCGGTAGGCTCCACCGGGCAGGACCTCGGAGACGAGGAAAGGACCGTCTCATTTTGGGGAAAACTTATGCAGCATGTCTTGATCAACTAACTTGTTCCGCCTTAGGACTAAGTCTCCGGTCTTGAAGAAGCGACGCTTGACTCGCGCATTGTAGTAACGGGCGGTTTACTGCTGATAGGCGGCAGCTCTGATCTGAGCCCGGTCTCGTTTCTCTAACAAGATGTCCAGGTTAGTTCGTAGGGCTGAGGTATTTGCTTCATCGTCGAAATGCTCGACCTGGTGACTGGGGAGCTCGATCTCCGCTGGAACCATTGCCTCGGTACTGTAGCAGAGGCTGAAAGGGGTCTCCCCGGTAGGGATTTTCTTCGACGTGCGCAGGGCCCATAGGACCTGGGGCAATTCCTCGACCTAACTGCCTTGGCGTCCTTCTAGGCATGTCCGAAGACCTCGAAGGACGTCGCGATTAGCGAACTCGGCTTGCCCGTTGCATTGGGGATGTGCGACCGCACCAAAATTTATGAGGATATGATATTCGCTGCAGAATTCCTTAACCTTTTCGTTTTAGAAATTTGTCCCATGGTCGGTGATAATACACCTAGGGATGCCGAACCAGAGTATTACGTTGTTCTGTAGGAACTTGATAGTCGTGGAGGCGTTCGGTTTTCTGATGGGAATGGCCTCGATCCACTTCGTGAAGTAGTCCACTGCGACGAGGACATACTTGTGCCCGTCCGTACCGGTAGAGAACTGGCCTATCATGTCCATTCCCCACTGGGCAAACGGCCACGGGGAGGTTAGGGCGGTAAGCTCGGTAGCAGGAAGGCGCGGTATGCTTCCGTGGAGTTGGCAACTCTTGCATTTCCTGACGAGCTTCTGGGGGTCCTGATGGATTGTCGGCCAGTAGTACCCCTGGAGCAGTGCCTTCTAGACTAAGGTGCGGGCCTCTTGGTGCGCGCCGCCGACCCCTTCGTGGATCTCACGGAGGACGTAGTCGGCCTCATGGGCGTCGACGCATCGGAGCAGGGGCTGAGTGAAGGACTTCTTGTAGAGATTCCCATTGCTCCAGACGAAATGGCGAGCTTTGGCTCGGAGACGGCGGGCTTCTCCCCGATCTTCTGGGAGCGTACCTTCCCTCAGGAATTCCACGAGGAGCATTCTCCAATCCCGGTCTTCTTCCCGGGCTGTATACACTTGGAGCATTGTTGCCCCGTCTTCCACGCTGGGCCATAACAAGACCTCGAAGAGGATGTTCCTCTTGTTGTTGGCCGTATAAGATGAAGCCAGCTTACTCAAGGCGTCGGCCTGGGCATTTAGCTGTCTGGGGATTTGCTCCACCTAGACTTCATGGAAGTCCTTTCGCAGCCTCCTTACCTCGGCTAGATATTTCACCATCAGAGGCTCCCGTGCCTCGAATCAGCCGGTCACTTGGCCAATGAATAGGGCGGAATCGCTGCGGATCCGAATCGTTTTCAGCCCCAATCCGGAGGCTATGCGCAGTTCGGCCAGCAAGGCCTCATATTCCGCCGCGTTATTTGAGGCCTTGAACTCGAGCCTCAGAGAATACTCCATTTCTGCCTCGTTCGGGCCCCGAATGATGAGGCCGGTACCACAGCCTTCCTCAGTCAAGGACCCGTCGACGTAAAGGATCCAATCAGGGACGGAGTCGGGCTTCCCATCGACCGAGGGTTGAGCTGCGGGGGCCGGCATTGGCTCCGGCTCCTTGCTGGGGATGGTGCACTCGACGACAAAATCGATCAGGGCTTGTGCTTTGATGTCCTGCCTCGGACGGTATTTTATGTCGAACTGGGACAACTCCCACCTTCACTTCTCCAAGCGGCCAGAGGACTCGGGGGACGTAAGGATAGCCCCCAAAAGGCGCTCGGTAAGAACGAGGATGGTGTGAGCCTGAAAATAGTGCCGTAGTTTTCTTGAGGCTATGATGAGTGCCAAGACGATCTTCTCTATGGCTGGGTACCTCGTTTCCGCATCCTTGAAAACGTGGCTCACATAGTATACCGGCTTCTGGACTCCGTCGACCTCTCGGACGAGCACCGAGCCTGCGGCTTGGTCGGACACCGCTAGGTATAGCGATAGCCCGTCTCCTTCAACTGGCCGGGTGAGCAGCGGTGGAGTCGCGGGGTGCCTTTTTAATTGCTCAAAGGCGGTCTGGCACTCCTCCGACCATTCGAACCTCGGTATCTTCCTTAGAGCTTTGAAGAACGTGAGGCACTTCTCCCCAGACCTCGACATGAAACGACTCATAGTGGCTACCCGCCCTGTCAGCCATATGATTTTGACGTTAGTCTTGGGCGCGGCCATGTTCAGGATGGCGCTGATTTTCTCTGGGTTAGCTTCGATTCCATGGTGGGTGACCATAAAACCGAGGAACTTTCCACCGGTGACCCCGAATACACACTTGGCGGGGTTCAGTTTCATCTTATATTTGCGGAGGACGTCGAAGGCCTCGCACAGATCCTCGGCGTGTTTGTATGATGGGACCGATTTGAAGAGCATGTCATCGACGTAAACTTCCATGTTCCTGCCGATCTGCGGCTTGAACATGCGATTGACCAAGCGATGGTATGTAGCTCCTGCATTTTTCAGGCCGAAGGGCATTACCTTGTAGCAGTATACCCCCCCCGGTCCGTTGTGAATGCGGTGAGATCCTCGTCTGCCGGATTCATACGGATCTGGTTGTAGTCAGAAAAAGCATCCATGAAGCTGAGTAGCTCGTGGCCTGCCGAGTTGTCGACGAGCTGATCTATCCGAGGGAGGGTATAGTTGTCTTTCGGGCAGGCCTTGTTGAGGTCGGTGAAGTCGACGCACATGCGCCACTTCCCGCTTGATTTTTTGACCATGACCACGTTTTCCAACCATTCGGAGTAAGGCACATTCCGAATGAAGTTGGCGGCGAGAAGCCTGTCTATCTCGTCCTCGATTGCCTTTTGCTTGATCGGGGCGAAGCTTCGTTTTTTCTGCCTGACGGGTCGGACCTGAGGGTCCACCCCGAGCTTGTGAGATATGATCTTAGGGTCGATCCCAGGCATGTCGGCAGGCGCCCAAGCGAACACGCCAGAGTTGTTTCTGAGGAAGTGAACCAAGTCGTCCCGCTGAGCCCCCGTCAACAGAAACCCAATTTGAACGGTTCGTTCGTCGTCCCCTTTTACGAGGGGGACCTCTGTTAGTGGGCTCCACCGGGGTTCCTCGGACCTCTTTTTGCTTGTCTCGAGTGTCCAGGGAAACCCTTATGTCATCCTCTCCTTCAACATCGTTGTTTGGCCGCTCATACGTTGATGTTGCGGTGAAGCATACCTTTGCTGTTCGTTGGTCCCCGTAGGTCCGACTTATGCCACCTTGGTCGAGCGGGAATTTCATCGCCAGGTGGTAAGTCGATATCTGTGCCCGGAGGGAGTTCAATGTTGGGCAACCGAGGAGGATGTTGTATGCCGATGGGATTCTCGCTATGATAAATTCCACAGGCACGGTGCGCGTATGGCCCGCTTCCCCGATGTTAAATTGCAGAGTGATTACCCCTTCGGGCGGGATAGAGTGATTGGTGAATCTTGACAGGACGTGGGAGGTCGGCCTTAGGTCCGATGGGGTGAGTCCCATGCGCAGAAAGCAGTCATAAAAGAGAATGGCCGCCGAGCTTCCCGAGTCGACCAGTATCCTCTGCACTCCGTATTGATGGACCCGAGCTGTGATCACCAGCGGGTCGTTGTGAGGCAGGGATATACCGTGGAGGTCCTCGTCGGTAAATATGATCGGATCGGCTGCTTTGGCCTTCTTCCTCGGGTGGCTGCCAGTCCCCTCGATTGGTGAGGGATGCTGAGCCTCGTCGATCGTTGGCGTACCCCCCGCTGATATGGCCATGATTTGGCCGATTGTCAGTTCGCCGGGAGGGGGACGTTGCTCTTGCTCACGGTCGGTTTGTCGCATGTCTCGTAAGTACGCTGCCAGGTGCCCCGAGTGGATTAGCTCCTCGATATAGTCTCGGAGCTGTTTGCAGTTCTCAGTGGAGTGGCCTTGCGACCTATGAAAACCGCAGTAGGGGCCTCTGTTGTGCTTCGTCGCCCTATTAGAGTCTGGGGGAGTTTGAAGAACCTCTCGCCCTTAGCCTCCTCCAATAGTACCGTCTGGGAGACGTTGAGCGAGGCGTACTCCTGAAACTTCGGGGAGTATGTGTTAGTTATGTGTATGCCCTAGGGGCCATTATTGTACATATGATGTATATTATAGTGGATGCTTGGATATATATATATATATATATATATATACAGAGAGGACTTTCTTGCTCGACATGATAGTATGCTATCTGGTTACCTTTATCTTAACATGTAGACTTGTATTGTGATACTGTCTTGCTCTCACGTATTGATAAAGCCCTTAAGATATGTACTTGACTACCAGGACTATGATGTAGATCATACTAGTGGGGCCAGGGTAGTTCATAAGTACATCCTTCAATTGTTCCTAGTCAAGAGAATATCGAGACAGGGCATCGATATTCCAGAGTAGACTAGCGTATACGCTTCTTGACCCATATGATGGGCGATGGATGATCCCATATCCATTGGTGTTTGACATCAGAGATGGTATACGGGTGCTCAGTGGAGACTGGGTACACTGAACAGGACTCGCCGAGGACTCCTATGTGGCAGTATACCTATAGTCAGATAGCAGTCCTCTGGTGACACCGGTACAGGTTAGTCTGTAGACCCGAGATCGTCATAGAGTCTTGTGCGGCTCCTACTGTGCTTTGATTTCCTCCCTACCACGCTCAAGAAGAGTCGTGCAAACAGGTGGATTTTGGATACAGTCCCGAGTCGTATGGAGGCAATGAGCGATACGAGGGGTTTTGTCTTTCCCGGTATTGGGGGTTGATGTTGCGCTATGCTCGATTGGCTATAACTGGAAGTCCCTGGCCAGGGCTGATATGGAGATCTACTGATAAGTGTTATCAGTAGTTTCTCGACCTGTTATGAGCCTCACATCGACATGACTTATCACGTTACTGGGGTCTGACGATTTCCACCCCTAGACATGATATGTGACATATCAAACGAAGAGACCGGACTGTACAGTAGTGTTACTGATAGGCTTCATGGAGACTGTGGACATGCTTGCTTGTTGATCTTCATATCGCTCAATACCCGGGTAGCCGTTACGTCCAGGTAGTACCGCTGACGGCTTGTAGGTGACTGATATGATCATCACCTACTGCTGGCGTATTGACGAATCTCTAGAGTCCCACACAGAAGTTCCCTGGTTCAAGCGAAACGAAGTAGGACGCATATGTGATATGTGTGTGGGCCTGATTAAATACGAGTATGTGATACCGTATTGTAATCTGGCAGCATCTGTCATCGGTACAGTTATATGTGATATAACCAGATTGTCGAATCAAGTGTTGATTCGATAATGTGATATACAGATAACTGATATTAGTCGGTCATATATGATATAACCAGATTATTAGATCAAGTGTTGATTTAATAATGTAATATAAATTATATGTGATATAATTATATATTAACTAATATCATTAGCTCACTAATTATTCTTCATTAAATATATACTAATATATATATATATATTAATGAAGCATGGCTTTTATGTTTTTATTTTATGAAAATAGAAATGAGGTGTAAAATGAAGCATGGTTGCAAGCATGGGTTAAATACTTGTTTATTCATTCTTGACTCACTATTCAAGTATGGTTGCAATTTATTATTGTATAATTCCATGCTTGAATGAGTGAGGGGTCTTGGCTTTTGATTCATTCTTGCTCGTTCCAAAAGACTTAACCATTTTTCTTTCATACTTTCTCTTGCTTCTTCTTCCTCCTCTTGCTTTGCTTCAAGCTTCAACCCTCACATGTGATGTGAATCATGAAGCTTGAGCACAAATAAGTGAGCTCTTAACATCCCCTACTTCATCATCTCACACATTTCTAGCAAATTAGTGTGATGTGTTTCATACACTAAAGGAGTTTAGTATAGTGGTAGCTTGATCTAGTAGGATCTTCGAGGTGGATCTTCTTTGGCGTAAAGATCACCGGAGCTAGCTCGTTCGATGTCTAAAGAGAAGCCTAGTGGAGTAGCAGGACTACTACACGGAGCAAATGAAGAGAAGGACCGTCTACAAAGGTTGTATTTTCATTCTCTTTAGATGTAAAGTAGTTTACATTTGGTGTTGTCTAAATCTTTAGTTAAAGAACCTTGGTTTAGTGTTCGTTAGCATGGCATTTTTTTGAAAACGGCATGGATGATGCCTCCCGAAACCTTGCTGCCGTGCTAGGGAACCTTACAGTGGTATCAGAGCCAAGCTAAAGAACTAGACAAACTTTGTTAGATTACGAAACCGAGACTGCTCCGAAACCGAAACACGAAAAACCAGTTTCTGTCGATTTTTAAATGAGCTCTAAAAATTTTCCAAATAACTGCAGAGTGATGTATGTGACATTACATGAACACTGGAGAAATTTGGGACAAATCTGAGAAAATTGGGCCGGCCACCAACCCCTTCATCTTGGCCCAATCCGAGCACCCCCCCCCCAATTTTTCCAGTGTTCCATTGACTGAGTTTTGGTGTTTCAGGTGTTGTTTGTTTTTGCTAAATTTTCATGTGATGCTTATTTTCCATAAAAACAACTCGGAGTATTTCGTAGTCGTAATTTTAACTATTTTTCGGGTTACTTTAGACGGTGTTAAAAAGTTCGAACGGATATCAGATACCCATTTTGACCCTCGCTGGAAATTTATTCAAGAGTTGGATTTTTTCCGTAGTTTAAAACATTCAAATATCGTGCAAGTGATTCGATGGACCCTCTAGAAGAATAAAACCTTAACTCGATTATGTGACCGTCAGAACCGCCACTGAACCCTCGGGTTTGTGGTGGTTCAGCGGTGCCACATGTGAGGCGTTGGTTGACCCTTCTGCGGCTGGTCCATTGGTACTGTGGTATGTGGTGGATACTTTTAAACTACGCTCAAGTGTTGAGCTTTTTGGGTAACTTTGGGTGTTTGCTGATTCGATCAGAATGTTTAACATCGTCTAACTATTTTGATAACATGTGATGTTATGTGTTGCTTGGATATGTTTTATTGGATCGTCGCGTTTTGAATAGCCGGGGGTTTTTATGTGATATGAGAGTTTTTATTTTCATTCATGTAAAATTCAATGTATGTAATATTCTTTTATTGGGGCACTTCCGGGTTGAGGATGATGTCACCATTGTTGTATATTATTTACTTTTCCGCATTAGGATAGACCTAAGGTGGGGAGTACAAGTAACCGGGTTCTAGAGTTCAGTGGGAGACCATCTCGAGGAATTGAGTCCGGGTCTCCTAACTCTAGAATTGGTAGGGTTATTTGTCGCTCTCGTAGGGGTCTAGAGATGTGGGTTTGGCTATTCATCGCGACCGTGGAATCCGTGTTTTATACTGGCTTAACTTAAAACACGGAATTCCTAGTATATCCAATATTTCATATGTTATCTTTTGCTGCTGATATTCTGTGATGTGATCACTTTATATGTGCGTTGTATTTTCGTTTCTTCTGTGATGCTTAGGAAGCTTAATTGATGGGACTTCATTAATGAGATTAATGAATGAAAAGAAACCTAAACATGTTGTAGAATCAAATTTTCAAAATGGGTAGCTCTAGTTTTTGCTTTGCATAGCGGTATTCCTTGTAGAATATTTAGCACCTTATTCGATAAGGAAAGAGCCGAGATCCCTTCACCGGGAGTGACCTCTTTAGCGAAACTAGCAAATGCTACAACTCACTCGGTTTAGTTTTTGATTGCTTCTATAGTTCTTGTTTTGCATAGCGGAATTCCTTGTAGAATATCCAGCACCTTATTCGATAAGGAAAGAGCCGAGATCCCTTTACCGGGAGTGACCTCTTTAGCGAAACTAGAAAAGCCTCAAAAACACTCCTTTTCAAAATCACTCGTTTCTACAACGATATCAAGTTCATTACGCTCATGGTTTTCTGAAAAACCTGCGTAGCCCTCCGTCATTTCAGATAGGTACTATTTAGTATTCGTGCTACGTTTGTTGGCTTTTGTCAAGGCGTAGTGTGCGGTAGCTAATTAGTGCTTATCTGCTAAACCATGAGATGCGATTGGATTAGGGTAGTCGTACGACTTTGTTGGCTTTCGTCAAGGGTCGTACGGGTGGGTTTAATTCAATCAAGAAATGTACGGGTTGAGCTTGACTAGCGTCCTTTGGTTTGTTGGCTTTCGTCAAGGTCATAGGATGCTAGGGGTAAAAGTATTATCGGGAATTTCAAGTGTTGAAATTTGCAATAAGATGGCATACCTTCTATAAGATAGTTGGATCCCGATACCCACTGCGAGTAAGAGTTACTCCTGGAAGAGTTTTACACATAACAATTAGCCAATCAAGTAGGTGTCTAGAAAGGTGTTAACGGGGTTACGCCCCTGGGAAAATGAGGTTTATTCTAATTAGGTCCGTGTGAAAGCACTGGGAACCTCCCTCAAAGTACCAACACTGGCCTGGCTGAAAGACTGGCGAACTTGTAAGGTGTAATTAATCCCGGCTAATCTTACCTTTTATGGTTTGAAGGAAGATTTGATAAAAACAGTGGGAGGCGTCCTGATTAGATAAGATAATAACCAATCTAATCTTGCAAAGAGCGCATGCTAACGCGTTTCCTTCTATCTCTCTCCAGGCAGCAACCAATGTCACGCCTTAATCAAGATAATAATATGGATGTATTGACCGAACCTGCTTGTTATACTGAGCAGGGGAACGTTGATCCCGCTCCAACTTATAAGTGTTATAAGTCCGAGTAGGAGATAGGAACATATCCGGATTCCCACGACACCCAAATGAAGAATAAGCATGTTGATGCATCTTCTTCAGGTGTGTTAGTTACAGAGAAATGTTTCTCAGTACACTCTACGTCCTGGGTATTAGATACCGGATCGGGATCCCACATATGCAATATGTTGCATGGGCTAAGGAAAGGCAGAGAACTGGGAAAAGGTGATCATTCCCTAAAAGTAGGGAATGGTGCAAATGTTGCAGCCAAAACAGTTGGTGAATATCACCTTGTATTACCAACAGGAAATACATTGATCCTGAACGACTGTTACTACGTACCCTCTATAATATGCAATTTAATATCAATATCTTTATTAGATAAAGAAGGATATAACTTTGTAGTAGAGAATAATGTTATGAACATTTACCTAAATCAAGTGTTGATTGGGTTTGGTGCGTTATGTAACGGATTGTATGTTTTAAATCAAAACGCGGTTCTTAACGTACAAAACACACACAAGAGGAAGAGTTCAGAAATGAATGAATCCTTCTTGTGGCATTATAGACTAGGTCATATCAGTGCGACACGACTAGTTAAGTTGCATAAAGATGGATATTTGAATCCGTTCGAATTTTTATCTTATGACACTTGCCGGTCATGTCTCAAAGGCAAAATGACCAAAACTCCGTTTAGTGGACACGGAGAAAGAGTTATGGAACTCTTGGGACTGATACATAGTGATGTATGTGGTCCCATGTCTACACATGCCAGGAATGGTTCCTCGTGCTTCATTACATTCACTGACAATCTCTCAAGATACGGACATGTGTTCATGTTGAAACACAAGTCTGAAGCTTTTGAGAAATTCAAGGAATATAAATCCGAAGTCGAGAACCAAACGGGCAGAAATATTAAAATCCTTCGATCAGATCGGAAAGGAGAATACTTGAGCACAGAATTCCTTGACTATCTAAAAGAGAATGAGATTATCTCTCAGCTTACTCCTCCATATACACCACAGCACAACGGTGTATCGGAGCGGAGGAATCGCACCCTATTAGATATGGTGATCTCTATGATGAGCACCGCTGAGTTACCTGTTTCCTTTTGGGGTATGCGCTTGAGACAGCCATACATCTATTGAATATGGTTCCTACCAAATCAGTGCCTACCACTCCATATGAGATATGAAAGGGGTAGAGACCACATCTTAACTATGTGAAGATATGGGGTCTCATATGGAGTGGGAGCGAGGATTGCATCATGGAAGATGATGACCCAACTAGTTTTGAGCAAGCCATCACGAGTGGGGACTCTGTGAAATAGCTGGATGCGATGAGATCTGAGATGGAATCCATGTACACCAACAAAGTATGGACTTTGGAAGTTGCTCCTGAAAGGATAAAACCCATTAGGAGCAAATGGATCTTCAAGTAGAAACTTGGTGTAGATGGAAAAGTTGAGACTTTCAAAACTAGACTTATTGCAAAAGGTTTTCGTCAACGACCAGGTGTGGATTATGATGAAACCTTTTCTCCAGTAGCTATGCTAAAGTCCATCCGGATTCTACTTGCCATCGCTGCATGCCATGACTATGAAATCTGGCAAATGGATATTAAGACCGCCTTTCTAAATGGTGATTTAGAAGAGAGCGTATACATGACTCAGCCAGAAGGCTTCGTAGATAGTGGGAGTAGTGGAAAAGTGTGCAAGCTGCTTAAATCCATCTACGGGTTAAAGCAGGCATCGCGGAGTTGGAACATCTGTTTTGATGAGGTAGTCAAAGAGTTTGACTTCATCAAAAATATAGATGAACCTTGTATATACAAGAAGGTTGCAGAGAGTAAGGTCGTCTTCCTCGTATTGTACGTGGATGACATACTCTTGATATGAAATGATGTTCCTATGCTGCACTCGGTCAAGCTCTTCTTATCACAGAGATTCTCAATGAAAGATCTAGGTGATGCCTCCTACATCTTAGGGATTAAGATTTATAGAGATAGATCTAAACGGATACTGTGATTGTCCCAATTCAGGTACATAGATACCGTACTAAAGAGGTTTAGTATGGAAGAGTCTAAGCGTGGGAATGTACCCACGATCTCTGGACTCACTCTCTCCAAAGAGATGTCTCCCAAGACTGATTTGGAGAGAACTCGCATGCAAAGGATACCCTATACTTCGGTAGTAGGCTCTATCATGTATGCGATGTTATGTACCAGACCCGATGTAGCGTACTCACTAAGTGTAGTGAGTAGGTATCAAGCAGATGCAGGAGAGAATCACTGGACAGCTGTTAAGAACATTCTCAAGTACTTAAGAAGAACTAAGGAGATGTTCTTAGTGTACGGTAACAGTGAACTTCAAGTGGAGTCCTTTACCGACTCAAGCTTCCAAAGTGATAAGGACGACAGTAAGTCGGTATCGGGTTTTGTCTTTACCCTCAACGGAGGGGCGGTGTGTTGGAAGAGTTCCAAGCAAGACACCGTTGCAGACTCGACGATGGAGGCTGAATACATCGCTGCCAACGATGCTGCCAAAGAAGCTGTCTGGATGAAGAAGTTCATTACTGAGCTTGGTATGGTTCCATCCATTGATCATCAAATACCCGTGTATTGTGATAACAATGGAGCGGTGGCTTTGGCCAAGGAACCCAGGTCTCATCAGAGATCCAGACATATTCTGAAACGGTATCACCTGATCCGGGAGATAGTAGATCGCCAGAAGATCGAGGTCAGGAGAGTTGACACGAAGGACAACGTAGCGGATCCACTCACGAAAGCCCTCCCTCAGACGCAATTTGAGAGACTCTTTGGGATGTTGGGTATGAGATACTACAACACATGGCCTCAGTACAAGTGGGAGATTGTTAGTTATGCGTATGCCCTAGAGGCCATTATTGTACATATGATGTATAGTATAATATATGCTTGGATATATATATATACAGAGAGGACTTTCTTGCTCAACATGATAGTATACTATCTGGTTATCTTTATCTTAACATGTAGACTTGTATTGTGATACTGTCTTGCACTCACGTGTTTATAAAGCCCTTAGGATATGTACTTGACTACCAGGACTATGATGTAGATCATACTAGTGGGGCCAGGATAGTTCACAAGTATATCCTTCAATTGTTTCTAGTCGAGGGAATATCGAAACAGGGCATCGATATTCCAGAGTAGACTAGCGTATACGCTTCTTGACCCATATGATGGGCAATGGATGATCCCACATCCATTGGTGTTTGACATCAGAGATGGTATACGGGTGCTCAGTGGAGACTGGGTACACTGAACAGGACTCGCCGAGGACTCTTATATGGCAGTATACCTATCATCAGATAGCAGTCCTCTGGTGACACTGGTACAGGTTAGTCTCTAAACCCGAGATCGTCATAGAGTCTTGTACGGCTCCCACTGTGCTTTGATTTCCTCCCTACCACGCTCAAGAGGAATTATGCAAACAGGTGGATTTTGGGTACAGTCCCGAGTCGTATGGAGGCAATGAGCGATAGGAAGGGTTTCGTCTCTCCCGGTATTGGGGGTTGATGTTGCGCTATGCTCGATTGGCTATAACTTGAAGTCCCTGGCCAGGGCTGATATGGAGATCTACTGATAAGTGTTATCAGTAGTTTCTCGACCTGTTATGAGCCTCACATCAACATGACTTATCACGTTACTGGGGTCTGACTATTTCCTGTAAGTCGATGTACAACACCCCACGACTTGCGGGGAGGCGGAAATATGAAAAACGATCTTGTTCTTTGTTTAAACATCGACTAACCGCAAGAATCGAAGCTAAACGATAACTAACAACAAACATAGAAGTTAACAACTACTATGTAAAGGGATTATACCTAAAGAACCGTGTCCTTCGTCTTTACGAACTCCACCTCCTCCTCGGCCTTCTCCAAGTAGTAGACGATCCACCCGAGAGCTTTACTCCAAGCTTAGCCTCTAAACTTGAGGCAACTAAACTTCTTTAAGTGCTAATCAAAGAAGCTAGGTGAAATAGAGTGAGGGTTATGGTTTAATAAGTCTAACTAATCCTTCTACTCAACACATGAGAGGGGAGGATTAGGGTTTGAAGAGGGAGAGCTTGAGGAGAGAGAAGGTGAAGATAATAATGAAGTGAGAATAATGAGTTATCATAATATATATCAAGCATTTTATTTTATCAAGAAAAGAAAAGAAAATGATTTACAACCATGCTTGATAAATATCTAGTGGTGATTCATCTCTATGAGTCATTAAGCAATTATGAAGCATTAATGACATGGATGAATCATCCATATGACTCACTAATCTCATTCAATGCATATACCACCTAAACCCCCTTAGTCACCACCTTCTAGAAGCTTCTCGCGCAATTACGAGAACGCCCCTCCTTTCCGCAAAAATACGGAAAAACTTTAGACTGTATAAATCCAATAACCGGATACCAGTAACTGGCTTAAACCAAAGCCGACTGGTAAAAACTGTCCGAAAGTCGTACGTGCGTAAACACACGTATGCGTCCGAACCCTTGTCGTAAAACCATACGACCTCTATATCGTTTCGCCCGGAGTAGGGAAAATCTCTGTGTGGGACTCTAGAGACTCGACTACTACGCTGGCAGTGGGTTTAACCACAGACCGCAAGCGGCACTAGCTGTACGTAATGGTCCCCAGGTAGATGTCGAAAAGAAGGCCGATGAGGAAACCCATCCGAACTCCTACTGAGTCTGATGTAACAATCTCCGTACAGTCCGGTCCGTTCGTCTAAGACTATCGCATATCGGGCCTAGGGGGGCGGCAAGCGTCGGTCCCCTAATAGCGGTATAAGTCGTGTCGGAGCGAAGCCCATTACACCCTGAGAAACTACTGGAACCTACCAGCAAATCTCGCTTGCCCTGGCCAGGGACTTTGCGTAATGGCTCTCTGACACAGCGCGATATCAACCCCCAATACCGGGAGAGACGAATCCTGTCTAACCGCCACTGCCTCCAAGTGCTCGGGACTGTACCCAACTGCTACCTGTTTGCACGACTCCTTTGAGCCGTGGTAGGGTAGCAATCTAAGAACAGTGGGACACACTCGAGGCGAAGTAGCAGTGTCAAGTCTGCGGACTATGCTGTACTCATGTCACCTGGGAACTGTTCACTGACGACTGGTATAAAACCAACCAACAGTTCCCTGTGAGTCCTGTCCGGTGTACCCGTAACCCAACGAGCACCTGCATACTATCTCCAGTACGACGTACTGACGGCTGTGGGACAGACCATCTCCCCAACTGGGATGAGAAGCGTACACACTAGTCTACTCCGGAGTATCGATGCCCTGTCTCGATAATCCAACGACTAGGGACCTGAATAAGGATGTGCTTGTAGACTACCCAGCCCCCACTAGTGTGACTGCCATCACAACGCTGGTAGTCAAGCAAGATCCTAAGAGCTCTATCAATACGTATACTCACATATTAAGATAGAAAAAACCAAGTAGCATACCACCATGTTTAGCAAGACTGTTATATACATGTGAATATCCCAAGCTTCCATTAAATATATACAAACTAGTATGATACAATAATGGCCCCTAGGGCATATACACTAACAATCTCCCACTTGCACTAGGGCCATGTACTGGCATATCGAAGACCGATGATCTCGAGTAGCCTCTCGAACTGAATCTGAGGTAGGGCCTTTGTGAATGGATCAGCAATGTTCTCTTCAGAAGCAACTCTTCGAACCTCGATCTCCTGACGATCAATGATCTCCCTGATCAGGTGATACCGCCTTAAGATGTGTCTGGACTTCTGATGGGACCTTGGTTCCTTTGCTAAAGCTATAGCTCCGTTGTTGTCGCAATACAGAGGTATTGGATCAACTATGGTAGGAACCACCTGAAGTTCTGTTAGGAACTTCTTCATCCAGACTGCTTCTTTTGCGGCATCGCAAGCAGCTATATACTCCGCTTCCATCGTCGAGTCAGCAACGGTGTCCTGCTTGGAGCTCTTCCAGCACACCGCCCCTCCATTGAGGGTAAATACATAACCCGACATGGACTTGGAATCGTCCTTATCACTCTGGAAGCCGGAATCAGCAAAGGCCTCCAACCTGAGGTCTTTTCCACCGTAAACCAAGAACATCTCCTTAGTCCTTCTCAGGTACTTGAGAATGTTCTTTACTGCTATCCAGTGCTTCTCCCCTGGGTCTGACTGATACCGGCTTACCACGCTCAGTGCGTAAGCTACATCTGGTCTGGTGCACAACATCGCATACATTATAGAGCCTACCGCAGAAGCGTAGGGTATAATAGACATGCGTTCCCTTTCCAAATCAGTCTTGGGAGACATCTCTTTGGAGAGGGTGATTCCGTGACAAGCCGGTAGATTATCGCGCTTAGAATCTTCCATACTGAATCTTTTCAGTACAGTGTCGATATACCTGGACTGCGAAAGTCCCAACATCCTCTTGGATCTATCACGATAGATCCGAATCCCCAGAATGTAAGAGGCATCACCCAGGTCTTTCATGGAGAACCTGTGTGACAAGAATCCTTTGACAGATTGTAGCATAGGAATGTCATTTCCTATCAATAGAATGTCATCCACGTACAAGACGAGGAATACGACACTTCTGGCTACAACTTTACTATATATGCACGGTTCATCTGAATTTTTGATAAAGTCATATTCTTTGACTGTCTCATCAAAACAGATGTTCCAACTCCGCGATGCCTGCTTTAGTCCATAAATGGACTTAAGCAGCTTGCATACTTTCCCGCTGCTCCCACTCTGATTGAAACCCTCTGGCTGATCCATATAGACTGTAACAACTCCAATTTTTGTATACATAAATTTGAGTTAAATTTGAAGTATACTTGGAGTATTGATGTTGCTGAAAACACTTTAAGTATCTATTTCCCCACAATAATTACATGAAGGAGCTTGTAGCTCATTGGTAATACCTTGCATTGCTAAACCAAGCCACCAGAGTTCAAATCCCATACCCCACATTATTTTTAATATTGATTTTTTTAAAACCTTTAGAATACCAAGAGTTTACACGTGCATATCTCACAAAAACCCCACTACACCCAAAGATGTAACACTTGCAGAGGGTAGATGAACCGTCGGGGGAGATCCAGGCCACCGGAATCGGCCGGGAATCGGCCAACTCGGCCTTGACTCGGCCGACTCAGTGCTCTGACCGAGTCACGGCCGAGTCACCCCCGGTTCGGCCGATTCCGGCGATGGTCACAACATGAAAGTTGTGTCTTTTCATATTCCCTATGCACCTGCAAAATTTCAGCTTCATACAACTTCCAGAACTCTTTAAAAACCCCAATTACTCCATTTTTAATACATTTTTATTACATTTTATCACATTTTTATTTTTTAACTTTTCATCTACCCTAACCCTAGCCTAGCCCTATATAAAGACCCCTACCCTCTACTATTTCACCTCACAACTCGAAGTCCACTCTCCCAAATTCTCGAGAACTCGGTACAAAGAGCGAGAAGCAAAGCGCTGCCGAAACCGACGACGGATTCCGGCGATCGTAGTAGAACCTTCGCGACGTTTTCGACGCACCGACATTCACCACCTCCCTTAGCCTCCTTAGTTTGTCCAAAACCGTAAGTCCTATCTCTTCTATCTCTCTTTTCTTTTAATAGAAAATACGACTTTTTGGAACCCGACGGAAATCGGAACAAACCGATTTCCGATTCGTTTTTCTACAAATTTTCACTTGTCACCTAATACATAATATCCAAACCTATCTATGATGACTATTAATCACCTAGAAACCAATTCAAATAAAGTTTCTCACATGAAATGATAGCTTTCTTGTAAAACCGTATTCTTTTCATAAAAATACCATAAAGTTTGTTTTTATTGTTCTAAATAAATCCCTCACTCCTAAATATGTTTATCTTGATCACTAAACTTGTAGAAATCAATTTCAATGAAATTTCACACATAAAATGATAACGTTTTCAAATACCGTATTCTTGCGCTTTAATACCTTTAAGTTTAATATATCATGTTTTACCTCTAAACTTCATCAGAACTTAAAATAAGTCACGAGGTAATGACCTACCTCTACACACACACAAATATAACCTTAATTGATAAACGTCAAAATATAGAATACGAAAATACAAGACTTTTCACTAAAATACCCTTTTCTTTATAATCCTTTTCTAAAAAGTTCTAAATTGTTTACAATTTTTAAAACAATATCTTTTAATAGGAAAATACGATATGTCATGGACATCGATCGTTTATCTAAACTGACTTTGTGGTGTCTAGGCTAGGCAAGTGAGCTTGGGTAACTTTAAAAGGCCCGTCTCACGATTCGTGAGCGGATCCCTCCCTCCTCACTTGTACTTACCTGGCCACAATTGGCGGTGAAGAGACGATTTGAGGTTTCTAATGACTTGTCGTTTAGATCCTTAGAAATAGGCTAGTTGGCTTAGGAAACCCTAGAAACTAAAATACAGAAAACTATACTCTTTTACAAATAAATACCTTTTATTTATAAAACCGTTTTCCTAAATGAATAGTATTTGTTAAACCTAAGCAAAGTGCCACTACAACCCACTTTGGGGAACCCGTTAGGGATAGTACGGTTCATCGTGCACCCGCGGGCTGGTAGTGCGAGATTCAGACCTCCGCAAGGAGCATTCGGTCTCGAAAGGTTTAAAATACGGCATTTAAGAAAAATGAGATTTTGGGAAAATAAAATATTTATTTAAAATTATTCATGTGTTAATATATATATAATTATCATTTAAACACCTATTTTATCATAAGATAAAGTTTTCACTTTTTCTAAAAATTACAAGATTAAAAGTTACATTAAAATACCATGAATTTCAAATAAATAAATTAATACTTTTATTAGGATATATTCACTAGAATAACACAAATAAAATTTACACTCATTATAACTATAAAGACGAAGAATAATTACTTGAGGTGTATTTTGAAAACTATACAATATTACTTTTTACAATAAACCCCCTCAAGTTTTATAAATTACAATAAGGCCCCTAACAAATATAGAACTTCAAATTATCTTTCTTTTAGTCTGACTCGGGTTAGAGTCTGACTATTTCTGACTTGAATATGATTCAAGTCAATCTATATTCTTTATATTTCAACTCAAGATGAATACATGAATTCCAGAATCTAGTTAACAATCTATTTGACTGAACCGAACCATGGATATTCCTTTTACATGTTTCCCAGTATTCCATTTACATGACTCTACGGTTATAATCGTTTCCTGATATCATGGTTTCGGTCAGTCAGTTAATCAATCTTATAATCAATACAATTTTACAAGATAACAATACAAACAAGACATCGCGGGGTTTAAGGGGTAGATTGGTACGGAAGGTGTTAAAGGTGGCACGAGGTGGTCAGATTAATACACCTAACCTGAATCCTATTGCTGTTGTACCGTGGCATAACGGTTCCTTGTACTACACGTGCCCTAGCCTCTGGCAAGTGAGACTCCCCTCGTATACACTGGCATCCTTCTGTACCAAGCTACAAACAACAGCGTTAACATAATATTACAACAATAGTTTATACTTTAAAAATGTTTATTCTTATTCTGTCTTCTCTACTTTCCTCTTACCTTTGGGACTTACCGAGCGATCTGTTCGCTGACGACATTCTATTCTCTCTTCTTTGAATGTCGTCAGATGACTTGGACCCGGCAGAAGTTGAGCCAACCCAGGAAGACTTGGAGCAATTTGCCGAAGACCCAACAGTATAATTTCATTGTACACTTTTCTTTTCAGTATTTTCCTTTTCCTGTTATGCCACTGTTTAGGCATCTTTATTTCAGTTGTATTTTTCTTTCCATGTATTGTACAAAGAATGTTAATAAATAAAAGTTGCTCTTCTTTTATACTCTTGTCTCTTGTGTATTTATTTTATATTGCTTAGTTACGCTTAGCGTATGTACTTCTGAGTACATACGTAGCGGGCCTCGTCGCGTCCACTTCCCCGTACACTGGGATGCGGGGCGTGACATAAACGCACTCTTCTAAATTTCCATTTAGAAAAGCCGTCTTTACGTCCATCTGCCAGATTTCATAATCATGGAAGGCAGCAATAGCAAGAAGGACCCGAATGGATTTGAGCATAGCCACTGGAGAAAAAGTTTCGTCATAGTCCAAACCAGGTCTTTGACGAAAACCCTTTGCAACAAGTCTAGCCTTATAGGTTTCCACCTGTCCATCTACACCAATCTTTTTCTTGAAGATCCATTTGCATCCTATGGGTTTTACCCCATCTGGAGCAAGGTCTAAAGTCCATACTTTGTTGGTGTACATGAACTCCATTTCGGTCCGCATTGCATCTAGCCATCGTACCAAGTCGCCGCTCTGGATGGCCTGCTGGAAGTCAGTAGGTTCATCATCATTTATGATGCAATCCTCTCTATCCCCATCTATGAGAAAACCGTAGTATCTCTCAGGCGGATGAGACGGCCTACTACTCCTGCGGAGGGGTGCGGGAATGTCCTGTTCTTCTTGAACTACCGGTTCTACCAAACTTTCAGTATTAGTTTGTGGTTCTGGAATTTCTTCCAGTTCTATTTCGCTCCCACTTATTTCCTTTTCTAAAAACTGATATTCTAGAAAATGGGCATTACGAGAAACAAACACCTTTTGTTCCTCTGCGTAATAGAATAGATACCCCTTGGAGTTCTTTGGATATCCCACAAACTGACACTTTACTGATCGTGCCTCGAGCTTGTCCACATGCTGCTTTTTAACAAAAGCTGGACATCCCCATATCTTCAGATACTGAAGATAGGGTTTCTTCCCACTCCACATCTGATATGGCATGGTAGGCACAATCTTGGTAGGAACCATGTTCAAAAGATATGCCGCTGATTCTAGCGCATAACCCCAGAAAGATCGCGGTAACTCAGCATTACTCATCATGGATCGTACCATATCCAATAGGGTTCGATTCCGTCTCTCCGATACACCGTTATGCTGTGGAGTGTTTGGAGGAGTAAGCTGAGAGAGAATTCCTTTCTCTTTTAGGTAACCTAGGAACTCGGCACTCAAGTATTCACCACCTCGATCAGATCTTAGTGTCTTGATACTTTTGCCGATTTGGTTTTCTACTTCATTCTTATACTCTTAGAATTTCACAAAAGCCTCGGATTTATGTTTCATCAGATAAATGAATCCGTATCTTGAGTAATCATCCGTGAAAGTAATGAAATAGGAAAAACCACCTCTTGTATGCGTAGACATTGGACCACATACATCACTGTGTATGAGTCCTAAGAGCTCGCTCGCTCTTACTCCTTGTCCAGTAAATGGAGTCTTTGTCATCTTTCCTTTGAGACAAGATTGACAAGTGTCATAAGTTTGATATTCGAACGAGTCCAAATATCCTTCTCTATGCAACTTAGTCAACCTTCTCTCATTGATATGACCCAGTCTACAATGCCATAAGAAAGCTTTATTTAAATCTGGAGACTTTCTTTTAAGTGTGTTCTGGACATTGAAAATTTGGAGTTGGTTTAAAACATATATACCGTTATTTAGTGTACCGGACCCAATCAAACCATGATTAAGGTGGATGTTAACAACATCTCTTACAAACGTGAAATCATAACCTTTATTTGATAACAAGGAAACTGATATGATATTACACGTTAAGCTTGGTACAAAAAAACAGTTATGTAAAACCAAAATGTGTCCACTCGTCAATCCTAGGTGATAATCCCCGACGGACGCAGCTCCCACGCTAGCTCCGTTAGCAACCTTTAGGGTCATATCACCTTTCTTCAGCACTCTACGGTTTCTCAGTGCCTGCAATGAATTGCAAATATGAGATCCTGATCCGGTATCCAATACCCAGGAAGTAGAGTTGATCGACAGACAATTCTCAATTACAAACACACCTGAAGTCGAAGCCACAGCTTGCTTCGGTTCCTGGTTCTTGGCGTTCCACGCCTTGCAATCCTTCTTCCAGTGCCCTTTCCTGTGACAATGGAAGCACTCATCCTGGCCAACTACCGGTACCGCAAACTTTTTCTTTCCCTTCCCTCCCACCTTACTAACACCTCCTCTAGGTTTGGTGGCGGCCTTCTTCTTCCTTCCTTTGGCCTTAGCCTTGGACCTGGAAGAAGATGCACCGCTAACAAACATAGCGGGTATTTCCCTTGTCTTCTGCAAGGTGCCCTCTGCACTCCTTAACATGTTCAGGAGTTCCGGAAGTTCAACTTCTTTTCTTTGAATGTTGAAGTTCAGGATAAACTGGGCGTAGGTGTGAGGAAGGGACTGGAGAATAAGGTCTGTATAGAGCTCATTATCCAAAGTCGTCCCAAGGTCTGCGAGCTCTTCAATATAGCCGATCATCTTTAGGACATGTTCTCCTACCGATGACCCGACAGCCAACCTCGCTCGAAACAAGTTCTTAGAGGTCTCATATCTTGCTATACGAGATTGCTCTCCATAAAGTTCCTTTGTATGGAGAAATATGCCATCTAGGTTCATATCCTCGTGCCTCCTCTGATGTTCATTGTTCATCGAGGCAAGCACGATGCACTTGGCTTTCGCGCAATCTAAATCCTAGGTTTTGCGGATTTCCTTATCCGCATTACTGGATTTGGGACCAGGGACAGCAGGTGCCGTAGCGGTGAGGACGTACCCCAATTTGTCATAGGTCAAAGCCATTTTGACATTCCGCAGCCAATCTTTATAGTTTGGCCCTATCAGTATATTTTTCTCTAAAAGTAACTTAAGTCCAGTCATTTTCAGGGTCGCTGCAAATAGGAGAGAGAGAAGAAAACTCTTTAGCATGATGCTCTTGCAAGTTTAGAGTGGTTTTTAGTTTATCTAAACTGGATGGCTCCCACTGTTTCTCGAATCCTTCCTCAAACCATAAAAGAAGAATTAGCCAGGACTATTCTCACTGTACAATTCTTGCTTAACCGTTCAGCCAGGCTAGTGTCGATACTTCGAGGGAGGTTTTCCAACACTTTCGCGAAGTTCCTTAATTAAATAACCTCTTTTCTCTGGAGGCGTAACCCCGCTGACACCTTTCTTGACACCTACTTGGTTTATAGCATTGATCGTTAAGTGACGAATATCCTGATAAGTAGCATATACTCACAGTAGGATCGGGATCCAAATATCATCGTATGATAATGTTGAAGGAATCCTACCAACATTCATCAAACTCCAAATGGTATGCATCTCTTTGCAAATTTCAGTTTCTTTAGAAATTCCCGATATATATTTTTGCCCCATGCTCTTATGACCTTGGCGTTGGTCAAAATATCATAAGTCACATGTCAAGTTCTACCCATCATTATCTTGTTAATTTAAACCCATCCGTACATATCCTTGACGTTGGCCAAAATGATCATACGACTGTCCCAAACTAACTCATCTATCTATGCAACAAATGAATACTCAGCAGCTACCAAACACTATGCCTTGGCGTTGGTCAAAATACATAGCTTGAATACTACTGAATACCCAGATGAAATGACGGAGGGCTACGAATGGTTTTGGCGAAACCGTGAACGTAGTGAACTTGATATAACCGAAGGAACCTGATAGCTTTTAAAAGGAGTGGTTAAAGCTCCGCATTTAAAAATATCTGTTTTAAAATTAACCGAGGGGTTTCTTTTAAATTGTTCCAACGATTAAACTTTTGGTTTATTTTCTTTGCATTATAAATAATGCGTCCCATCATTAACCTATCATTGCAGAAAACAACGAAAATACAACGTCCTCTTATGCCATCCGCATTCGCCACGGGATCCCGTCATCACCCGTTAGGTTACTTAACTAACGACAGAGCGGGGGCTGGGCTAGCGCGGGTGTAAAACATAAGTGACGTCTAAATAGCTATCATATATATAGATATTGTACATTCGTCAGACGCAATAATAGGCATTCCAGATCACAGATGAACTTTATTGGATTTGCAAGCAATCCGTGTTTGTTTTGAGCCTGCAACAAAAGACGGATTACACAGTTGTGATGAATAGCCATTACCCCACCCAAGACCCCAACGGGTACGGCAAACTACCCGCCCGGCAGTTTGTGCACCCCACCTTGGGTCTGTCCTCGGAGCAAAAACAGTAAAATGAAATAATACAACGGTGGCTACAACCGCAACCTGGATGTGCCCCGCAAAATAATATTACAACAAATTACATTTACATCAAATGAATTAAATAAAAAACCCATCACATAACCCCGGCTATACATCACAACAGTCCAACACAGTTCATATCCACAAACAGTAAAAACCATTACAGAAATGTGCAACCCCCTGCCAACCGACATACTAGCAATTAGGGGAGGTTTACGAACACATTATACAAACACAGATATAATCCAACAAGCAAATACTGTATAATTTCGATCGATTAAACACTTTTAATTTTGCTCCAATACTTCTCTGTAAATCTGAAACCTGAGCAAAAATAAAAACTTCCAGAAAATACTAAATATCACAGAGAAGCAACACAGGAAAATTGGGTTCCTGAATCGCCAACTCGGCGGCGGAATCGCGGCGGATCGGTGGGATCCGCCGCGGTTCCGCGGCGCTTTAGGCGATTCAGGGGCCCAATTTTCTTGGGTGTTCTTCTACTGTCTTTTCAAGCTTTCTGAACATCCCTGAAAAAATTTTGGACTTCATTTAAAAATCGACAGAAACTTGTGATTTCGGGCTTTTCCGGTTTCGTTTTTTCCGTTCGAAATTCATACAAATTTGCAAGTAAGTTATTTATTGTTTAGCGAGGCTCTGATACCACTGTAAGTCGATGTACAACACCCCACGACTTGCGGGGAGGCGGAAATATGAAAAACGATCTTGTTCTTTGTTTAAACATCGACTAACCGCAAGAATCGAAGCTAAACGATAACTAACAACAAACATAGAAGTTAACAACTACTATGTAAAGGGATTATACCTAAAGAACCGTGTCCTTCGTCTTTACGAACTCCACCTCCTCCTCGGCCTTCTCCAAGTAGTAGACGATCCACCCGAGAGCTTTACTCCAAGCTTAGCCTCTAAACTTAAGGCAACTAAACTTCTTTAAGTGCTAATCAAAGAAGCTAGGTGAAATAGAGTGAGGGTTATGGTTTAATAAGTCTAACTAATCCTTGTACTCAACACATGAGAGGGGAGGATTAGAATTTGAAGAGGGAGAGCTTGAGGAGAGAGAAGGTGAAGATAATAATGAAGTGAGAATAATGAGTTATCATAATATATATCAAGCATTTTATTTTATCAAGAAAAGAAAAGAAAATGATTTACAACCATGCTTGATAAATATCTAGTGGTGATTCATCTCCATGAGTCATTAAGCAATTATGAAGCATTAATGACATGGATGAATCATCCATATGACTCACTAATCTCATTCAATGCATATGCCACCTAAACCCCCTTAGTCACCACCTTCTAGAAGCTTCTCGCGTAATTACGAGAACGCCCCTTCTTTCCGAAAAATACGGAAAAATTTTAGACTGTATAAATCCAATAACCGGATACCAGTAACTGGCTTAAACGCCGACTGGTAAAAACTGTCCGAAAGTCGTACGTGCGTAAACACACGTATGCGTCCGAACCCTTGTCGTAAAACCATACGACTTCTATATCGTTTCGCCCGGAGTAGGGAAAATCTCTGTGTGGGACTCTAGAGACTCGACTACTACGCTGGCAGTGGGTTTAACCACAGACCGCAAACGGCACTAGCTGTACGTAACGGTCCCCAGGTAGATGTCGATAAGAAGGCCGATGAGGAAACCCATCCGAACTCCTACTGAATCTGATGTGACAATCTCCGTACAGTCCGGTCCGTTCGTCTAAGACTATCGCATATCGGGCCTAGGGGGCGGCAAGCGTCAGTCCCCTAATAGCGGTATAAGTCGTGTCGGAGCGAAGCCCATTACACCCTGAGAAACTACTGGAACCTACCAGCAAATCTCGCTTGCCCTGGCCAGGGACTTTGCGTAATGGCTCTCTGACACAGCGCGATATCAACCCCCAATACCGGGAGAGACGAATCCTGTCTAACCGCCACTGCCTCCAAGTGCTCGGGACTGCACCTAACTGCTACCTGTTTGCACGACTCCTTTGAGCCGTGGTAGGGTAGCAATCTAAGAACAGTGGGACACACTCGAGGCGAAGTAGCAGTGTCAAGTCTGCGGACTATGCTGTACTCATGTCACCTGGGAACTGTTCACTAACGACTGGTATAAAACCAACCAACAGTTCCCTGTGAGTCCTGTCCGGTGTACCCGTAACCCAACGAGCACCTGCATACTATCTCCAGTACGACGTACTGACGGCTGTGGGACAAACCATCTCCCCAACTGGGATGAGAAGCGTACACACTAGTCTACTCCGGAGTATCGATGCCCTGTCTCGATAATCCAACGACTAGGGACCTAAATAAGGATGTGCTTGTAGACTACCCAGCCCCCACTAGTGTGACTGCCATCACAACTGTTAGTTATATGTATGCCCTAGAGGCCATTACTGTACATAGGATGTATATTGTAGTGGATGCTGGGACATATATAGGGAGGACTTTCTTGCTCGACATGATAGTATGCTATCTGGTTACACTTTTCCTTAACGTGTATGCTGATTGTCTCTCTGTTACATGTTGGTAAAGCCCTTAGGATCTGTACTTGACTACCTGGACTATGATGCGGATCATACTAGTGGGGACATGGTAGTCCATAAGTACATCCTTCAAAGTCCCTAGTCGTGGGTGTATCGAGACGGGGCATCGATATACCAGAGTAGACTAGCGTGTACCTTCTCGACCCATACAGATGGGCGATGGATGATCCCATATCCATTGGTGTTTGACATCACAGATGATATACGGGTGCTCAGTAAAGACTGGGTACACTGGACGGACTCGCCGAGAACTCCCAGATGGTATTATACCTCACGTCAGATGGCAGTTCTCTGGTGACACTGGTACAGAGTAGTCTGTTGACCCGAGATCGTCATAGAGTCTTGTGTGGTTCCCACTGTGCTTTGATTTCCATCTTACCACGTCCAAGAGGGCGTGCAAAACGGTGGTTTTTGGGTACAGTCCCGAGTCACATGGAGGCAATGAGCGATAGGAGGGGATTCGTCTCTCCCGGTATAGGGAGTTGATGTTGTGCTGTGTTCGATTGGCTATAACAGGAAATCCCTGGCCAGGGTTACTGAGATTTACTGGTAAGTGTTACCAGTAGTTTCTCGAACAGTTATAGACCTCATATCGACATGACTTATTGAGCTATTGGGGTCTGACGTATACCACCCCTAGGCGAGATATGCGACATATCAGACGATCAGACCGGACTGTACGGTAGTGTTACTGGTCGGATTCACTGGAGTGTGAGCGGGCTTGCTCGTCGATCTTCAGATCGCTCAATACCCGGGTGGCCGTTACGTTTAGCAGACCGCTTGCGGCTTGTGGATGCTTGATATGATCATCATCTGCTGCCGGCGTATTGACGAGTCTTTAGAGTCCTACATAGAGGTTTCCTGGCTCAAGCGAAACGAAATAGGAGCGCATATGAGATATGTGCAGGACCGAGAATAATGCGTGTATGTGATACCGTATTCTATTCTCGCGATAAATATATCGAATGGTTGTATGCGATATAACCTAGTTATCGATTCAAGCGTTGATTCGATAAGCCGATATATTATATACTAGTCGGTTGTGTGTGACATAACCGGGTCATTAAATCAAGTGTTGATTTAATGATTTAATGCATATTTATATATTTGATATATTACTTTGCATCAACTAGTATCGGTTTACTTAAGATGGATTTTCTCACTCGGATGGGCGCATTGTATATGCGATATACTTTTGTGCACTTGCTTGTATCATGTTTGATGATGCATGCTTTTTGGTTAAGTGTAAAGTGTTAAACCTTAGTTAATGAAATGGTTAGGGTTTATTATTTGTTATTCATTTATCTTATTTATTTATCCATATATTTTTGATAAATGAATAAATGAAATGAAATGAAAATGGTTGCTAATTTTGGATTCTTGTTGAAGCTTCTTGAAGTCTTTGACTTTGTAACCATTTTTGTCTCATGCTTAACCTAACCATCCCTTTAACCATGATTAGCTCTCTACACTTTACCATGGTTCACTTATGATAAGAATGGATAATTCTTTTCTTTTTGAATCATCTTATCTTATCATTATTCTTCTTCTTCCTCCATTTCTTCAAGTGAAGAAAACTTGCCCCATCAATGGCAAGTGATGGAAATGAGTGAGAAATCCAATTCTAAAGTCTACCCACTTCCTATTTCTTCATCCTCTACCTCTTGCCAAGTAGTAGAGTGTGTTTCCTTCACAACTTTTCACGGTTTGGTGAAGGTGGAGCTTGATTCATCGATGCCTCGACGTAGATCATCTTCGGCATGGACATCGACGACCTAGCTTGCCCATTCTCCGACGAAGCCGACTCTAGAGCCCGGATTTGATTTGGACAGCGGAGACGACCTCGTTGCGGAGCCGTGGAGGTGGAGGACCGGATCTACAAAGGTTGTATTTCCGTATTCCCTTAGTTAATTGTTAACTAGTTCATGTTTCGCCTAGAAATCTAGCAAACGATCCGTAGTTTAGGGTTTGTAGGCACTGTAAAATTTTAATTTGCCATGATTGATGGCTTGGGAGACCTCACTAGAGTGCCTAGGAACCCTACAGTGGTATCAGAGCCTAGCTAGAGCCTTAGGCGAAGCGTAGACGGAGTTTGAAGTCCGATCGAACCGAAATCCGATTTCCAAATTGCTCTCTGTACTTTTTTGTAAAATGTGTATTTTTGCAAATTAAAAATATGCAGAAAAATCAGCAGGTAAATCTAAGAATTACGATGCAAAAATTACCTAATGATCTTTCTAAAATGCGGCGGAACCGCGGCATTAGCGTGCTAATGCGGCCCTTCCGCCGCCGTTTTGTCTTATTAGGCACTCAATTTTGCACAGTAACTCCTATTTTTCAGTGCTGGTTTTCCTGGGAATTTTTAATCTGAAATAAAGAGTTGAGTATTTTGGGTTGTATTGGGAGTTCATATATTCGATCGGATTGTCAAACTTTGTCTATGTGTCGTTCCGGATAATTTTTTGAATATGTTAAAAAGTTCGACCGGATATAAATACCCAATTTTTCCCCTGTCGGGAAATTTCCAAGTGTTGGATATTTCCGTAGTTTAACGACGTTCTAAGTAGTGCAAGTAACGCGATGGTCCCTCTAGAAGACACAAACCTTAACTCGATTATGTGACCGTCTTGAACTGCCCTTTGAACCTTCGGGTTTGGGGCAGTACGGCGTGCCACATGTGAGGCGTTGGCTTGACCCTTCTACGGCTGGACCGTTGGTACTGAGGTACGAACTGAATATTGTTAGACTAGTTTCATGTGTTGATCTGTATCGGGAAAACTTGGGTGTTAGAATGTTCGATCGAAAAGTTTGACATTTTCTGTTTATCTGGAATGGGATACAATAATTGGAATTCACAATAGTTATGAGATAACTAAATGAATGTTATAAACGTAGCAATTTAGTCTCACTTGATCGGTTGCCACGGAATTTTGATGTGATCAAAAGTCCGTCGCAATCACGTAGCGTACGCGGATACTCGCCGGGTAAACTTAATAGACAGCCTCACTCCATAGCCCCAACCAAGTGACTGTAGGAGAACCCCGTCGCCGAAAGCATTCGTTCGGGTGCTCGCGGTAGCGGTGTTCCGCCTTGGTGCACTTTGTCGACGGTATCGGGGGTGCAGCCGCCTACTGAAGTTTGCGACGAGCATTCGATCAGGATGTCGGGAATCTTGTTGAATTGCCCGACTTAATATTGAAAAGAGTTTTCGATTTTGAGACTAAAATGCGGGGTTTATAATTGTTAGGCATGCGATGTCTAAGTAATTCATTTGGTCAGGCATGCGATGTCTGAGGAGGTTGCGGATTCCAACTGTTGTAGTTTTACACTTTCTTTTCTGTGACCGTAAGTGTAATATGTGATATCGCCGGTTTCGTTGCTATATGTCAACGACAATTGGGATGGACATATTTACTTACGTTGATGACATGTGATGTTATGTGTTGCTGGATATGTTATATTGGATCGTCGTGTTTGAATAGCCGGGAGTTTTTATGTGAGATGAGTGTTTTTCATTTTCATTCATGTAAAAACTTGTATGTAATATTCTTTTATTGGGGCGCTTCCAGGTTGTGGGAGTTGTCACCTGTTGTATATTATTTACTTTTCCGCACTAGGATAGACCCAAGGAGGAGGGCACAAGTAACCGGGTTCTGGAGTCCAGTGGGAGACCAACTCGAGGAGTCGAGTCCGGGTCTCCTAACTCTAGAATTGGTAGGGTTGCTTGCCGCTCTCGTAGGGGTCTAGGGGTGTGGGTTTGGCTATTCATCACGACCGTGGAATCCGTGTTTTATACTGGCTCGTATTGAAAACACGGACGTCCTAGTATATCCAATATTTCATATGTTTCTTCTGCTGCGATATATGTGATGTGATCATGTGATGTTTCTGTGATAGATACAGTATATAGTATATATGATATATTATATAGACGTTGCTTATGTTTTACACCCGCGCTAGCCCTGCCCTGCTCTGTCGTCAGTTACCTAACCTAACGGTGCACGAGGGGACATCGAGGCGAATGCGGATGGCATAAGTGTACGTTGTATTTATCTGTGATGTTTAGGTACTAAAATGATGGGACTTCATTAATATGATTAATGAAATAAAAGAAACCTAAGATGTTGTAGAATCGAATTTCAAAATAAAACAGGTAGCTACAGTTCTTGCTTTGCACAGCGGTATATGTGATATATCCTGCACCTTATTCGATGAGGAAAGGACCGAGATCCCTTCACCGGGAGTGACTCCTTTAGCAATAACTGGCAGATGCTACAACTCGGTTTGTCTTTTGATTGCTTTTAACTGTTTTTGCTTTGCACAGCGATATATGTGATATATCCCGCACCTCATTCGACGAGGAAAGGACCGACGATCCCTTCTCCGGGAGTGACTCCTTTAGCAAAACTAGAAAAGCCTCAAAAGCACTCCATTTTAAAATCATTCGATCCTACAACGATATCAAGTTCATTACGCAATAGGTTTTCAGAAAAACCTGTCGTAGCCCTCCGTCATTTCAGATAAGTGCTGTTTAGTATTCGTGCTGCGTTTGTTGACCTCCGTCAAGGCGCAGTGTGCGGTAGCTAACCAGTATTTATCTGCTTATGCATATGATGCAGATTGAGTTAGGGTAGTCGTGCGGCCTTGTTGACCTCCGTCAAGGGTCGTGCGGGTGGGTTTAATTCGATCAAGAAATGACGGGTTGAACTTGACTAGTAGCCTATGGTTTGTTGACCTCCGTCAAGGTCATAGGGTGCTAGGGGCAAAATATTATCGGGAATTTCAAGTGTTGAGATTTGCAATGAGATTGCATACCTTCTATGAGATAGTTGGATCCCGATACCCGCTGCGAGTAAGAGTTACTCCTGGGAGAGTTTTATACATTACAATTAGCCGATCAAGTAGGTGTCTAGAAATGTGTCAACGGGGTTACGCCTCTGGGAAAACGAGGTTTACATTAATTAGGTTCGTGCGAAAGCACGGGGGACCTCCCTCAAAGTACCGACACTGGCCTGGCTGAAAGATTGGCGAACTTGTAGTGTGTAATTAATCCCGGCTAGTCTTTCCTTTTAGGGTTTGAAGGAAGATTTGATAAAAAGCAGTGGGAGCCATCCTGATTAGATAAAATAATAACCAATCTACTCTTGACAGAGCGCACACTGAGTGTTTTCTTCTCTCTCTCTCCAGGTAGCGACCATATCACGCCTTAATCAAGATAATAATACGGAATATTGACCGAACCCGCTTGTTATACTGAGCTGGGGAACGTTGGTCCCGCTCCAACTTATAATTGTTATAAGACAGAGCAGGAAATTGGGGAATACCAGATTTCCCGTGCCGCCCAAACGAAGAGAGTGCATGCTGATGCATCATCTTCGGGTGTGTTCATTACAAAGAACTGTTTCTCAGTATCCTTTACGTCCTGGGTATGTGATACCACATCAGGATCCCAGATATGTAATATGTTACATAGGGCTACAGAAAGGTAGAGAACTGAGAACGGGTGATAAGTTTCATGAGGCAGAAAACGGGGCAAGTGTTGCAGCCAAGTCTGTTGGTCACTGTCACCCTGTATTACCAATACATTGATTCTGAACGAATGTTGTTAGATACCGAACCTGATATACAAAATCATATCCATCTCTTTATTAGTAAAGAAATGATAAAATTTTGTATAGATGGATAATGTTTTGAACATTTTCTATATCAAAAGTTGATCGGTTCAGGCACGTTATCTAAAAGCATTAATGTTCTAAATCAAACTACAGTTCTTAGTATATGGAACACACACAAGAGGAAGAGTTCAGAAATGAACGAATCCTACTTGAGGTATTGTAGACTAGGTCAGATCATTGTGACCCGACTAGCTAGAGTTACATATAGATGCATATTTAAATCAGTTTGAATTTACATCTTGTGAAACTTGCCAGTCATGTCACAAAGATAAGATGACCATAGCTCCGTTTACTGGAAACAGAGAAAGAGTTAGTAAACTCTTGGGACTGATACATGTTGATGTATGTAAGGTCCCCTGTCTATACATGCCAGGACTGGTTCTTTATACTTCATTACGTTCTCTGATGATCTCTTTAGATTCAGACATATGTTCCTGTTGAAACATGAGTCCGAACCTTTTGAGATATTCACGGAATATAAGTTAGAAGTAGAGAACTAATACGGGTATAAGTATTATGTCCTATGATGAGATCAAGGAGAAGAATACTTGAGCACGGAAATCCTGGACTATTCTAAAGGAGAATGAGATTCTCTCTCAGCATTACTCCTCCGTATACACCATTGCAAGATGGTATATCGGGGCGGAGCAATCACACCCTATATGATATGGTGTGCTCTATGATGAGTACTACTGAGTTACCTATTTCCTTTTTGGGAAATATGCGCTTGAGAAGCTGCATACCTATTGAATAGGGTTCGAATCAAATCAGTTGCCTACCACTTCATATTTGATATGGAAAGGGAAGAGCCCATATCTTAAGTTAGTTAAGATTTGGGGTTGTCCGGCCTATGTCTGAAAGCAAAATCCGGACAAGCTCGAGGCAAGGTCTATAATGTAGAACTGGAAAGGTTCCAGCTATACGAACTACAGCAGATGATTTGATAAAACCAAAGGATTCAGTAGAGACCAACGAACCTCAGCCTCTCCGCCGATCTAGTAGGGTTCCTCACCCACCTGAGAGATACTTCGGTTTCTCTATGACAGTGGGAGCGAGGATTACATCATGAGATGATGACCCAACTAGTTTCGGGCTGGCCATCAGGAGTGGGACTCTGTAAGAATGGCTGGATGCTTAGCGATCTGAGATGGAATCCTTATACGCCAACAAAGTATGGACTTTGGTTGCTATATCTGAAGGGTTAAATCCCCATCAGGAGCAAGTAAATCTTGAGAAGATTACTTGGTGTAGATGGAAAAGTTGAGACTTTCAAAGCTAGACTTGTTATAAGTTTGCATCATTGACCAGGTGTGAATAATGATGAAACCTTTTCAAGTAGCTATGCTTAAGTCCATCCAGATCCTACTTACCACGGCTACATACCATGACTGCGATATCTGGTGGTTGGGTGTCATGACTGCTTTTCTAAATGAAGTTTTAGAAGAGTGCGTCTATAAGTACACAGCCAGAGGGCTTCGTAGACAGTGGGAGCAGCGGAAACGTGTGCAAGATGCTTTATAGGATAAAGCAGGCATCGCGGAGTTGGAACATCTGTTTTGATGAATTAGTCAAAGAGTTTGACATCATCAAAATGGTAGATGAACCTTGTATAAACAAAAAGATAGTAGGGAGTATGATGACGATCCTCGTAGAGTACGTGGATGACATACTCTTGATAGGGAAGGAGTTTCCTATGCTACGCTCGATCAATCTCCGCTTATCACAATGATTCTCCACTTAGGATCAAAGTGATACCTACTAAATCCTGGATTTTGGATCTATGAGATAGATCTAAATGGATGTTAGAATTCTCACTAGATGTAGTGAGACGGTATCAACCGATCCTGGGGAGAATCACTGGAAGGGTTCCAGGGTGATAAGGACGACTGAATGTCAGTCGCAGGCATTGTCTTTACCCTCAGTAAAGGGATGGTATGTTGGAAGAGTTCCAAGCTAGATACCGTGACATACTAGACGATAAAGGCTGGATACATCGCTGCTTAAGATGCTACCCTAGAAGCTGTTTGGGTGTATATTGGTTCATGAGATGAACTATGTTCCTACCATTGTGAGACAATGGAGTTGTGGCTTATGCCAAGGAACGCCGGTCCCATCAGTGATCCAGACATATTCTAAGGCAGTATCACCTGATCATGGAGATGGTTGATCTCCAAAGTGATCGAGGTTTGGAGAGTAGACTCAGAGGACAACACAGCAGATCCACTCACAAAGGCCTGTTCCCAGAGAGAGACTTTTATGGGATGGTTGAGTATGAGATACTGCAACCACTGCTACAGATGGCCCTAGTGCAAGTGGGAGATTGTTAGTTATATGTATGCCCTAGAGGCCATTACTGTACATAGGATGTATATTGTAGTGGATGCTGGGACATATATAGGGAGGACTTTCTTGCTCGACATGATAGTATGCTATCTGGTTACACTTTTCCTTAACGTGTATGCTGATTGTCTCTCTGTTACATGTTGGTAAAGCCCTTAGGATCTGTACTTGACTACCTGGACTATGATGCGGATCATACTAGTGGGGACATGGTAGTCCATAAGTACATCCTTCAAAGTCCCTAGTCGTGGGTGTATCGAGACGGGGCATCGATATACCAGAGTAGACTAGCGTGTACCTTCTCGACCCATACAGATGGGCGATGGATGATCCCATATCCATTGGTGTTTGACATCAGAGATGATATACGGGTGCTCAGTAAAGACTGGGTACACTGGACGGACTCGCCGAGAACTCCCAGATGGTATTATACCTCACGTCAGATGGCAGTTCTCTGGTGACACTGGTACAGAGTAGTCTGTTGACCCGAGATCGTCATAGAGTCTTGTGTGGTTCCCACTGTGCTTTGATTTCCATCTTACCACGTCCAAGAGGGCGTGCAAAACGGTGGTTTTTGGGTACAGTCCCGAGTCACATGGAGGCAATGAGCGATAGGAGGGGATTCGTCTCTCCCGGTATAGGGAGTTGATGTTGTGCTGTGTTCGATTGGCTATAACAGGAAATCCCTGGCCAGGGTTGCTAAGATTTACTGGTAAGTGTTACCAGTAGTTTCTCGAACAGTTATAGACCTCATATCGACACGACTTATTGAGCTATTGGGGTCTGACGTATACCACCTCTAGGCGAGATATGCGACATATCAGACGATCAGACCGGACTGTACGGTAGTGTTACTGGTCGGATTCACTGGAGTGTGAGCGGGCTTGCTCGTCGATCTTCAGATCGCTCAATACCCGGGTGGCCGTTACGTTTAGCAGACCGCTTGCGGCTTGTGGATGCTTGATATGATCATCATCTGCTGCCAGCGTATTGACGAGTCTTTAGAGTCCTACACAGAGGTTTCCTGGCTCAAGCGAAACGAAATAGGAGCGCATATGAGATATGTGCAGGACCGAGAATAATGCGTGTATGTGATACCGTATTCTATTCTCGCGATAAATATATCGAATGGTTGTATGCGATATAACCTAGTTATCGATTCAAGCGTTGATTCGATAAGCCGATATATTATATACTAGTCGGTTGTGTGTGACATAACCGGGTCATTGAATCAAGTGTTGATTTAATGATTTAATGCATATTTATATATTTGATATATTACTTTGCATCAACTAGTATCGGTTTACTTAAGATGGATTTTCTCACTCGGATGGGCGCATTGTATATGCGATATACTTTTGTGCACTTGCTTGTATCATGTTTGATGATGCATGCTTTTTGGTTAAGTGTAAAGTGTTAAACCTTAGTTAATGAAATGGTTAGGGTTTATTATTTGTTATTCATTTATCTTATTTATTTATCCATATATTTTTGATAAATGAATAAATGAAATGAAATGAAAATGGTTGCTAATTTTGGATTCTTGTTGAAGCTTCTTGAAGTCTTTGACTTTGTAACCATTTTTGTCTCATGCTTAACCTAACCATCCCTTTAACCATGATTAGCTCTCTACACTTTACCATGGTTCACTTATGATAAGAATGGATAATTCTTTTCTTTTTGAATCATCTTATCTTATCATTATTCTTCTTCTTCCTCCATTTCTTCAAGTGAAGAAAACTTGCCCCATCAATGGCAAGTGATGGAAATGAGTGAGAAATCCAATTCTAAAGTCTACCCACTTCCTATTTCTTCATCCTCTACCTCTTGCCAAGTAGTAGAGTGTGTTTCCTTCACAACTTTTCACGGTTTGGTGAAGGTGGAGCTTGATTCATCGATACCTCGACGTAGATCATCTTCGGCATGGACATCGACGACCTAGCTTGCCCATTCTCCGACGAAGCCGACTCTAGAGCCCGGATTTGATTTGGACAGCGGAGACGACCTCGTTGCGGAGCCGTGGAGGTGGAGGACCGGATCTACAAAGGTTGTATTTCCGTATTCCCTTAGTTAATTGTTAACTAGTTCATGTTTCGCCTAGAAATCTAGCAAACGATCCGTAGTTTAGGGTTTGTAGGCACTGTAAAATTTTAATTTGCCATGATTGATGGCTTGGGAGACCTCACTAGAGTGCCTAGGAACCCTACAACAACGCTGGTAGTCAAGCAAGATCCTAAGAGCTCTATCAATACGTATACTCACATATTAAGATAGAAAAAACCAAGTAGCATACTACCATGTTTAGCAAGACTGTTATATACATGTGAATATCCCAAGCTTCCATTAAGTAATATACAAACTAGTATGATACAATAATGGCCCCTAGGGCATATACACTAACATTTCCACCCCTAGACATGATATGCGACATATCAAAAGAAGAGACCGGACTGTACGGTAGTGTTACTGATAGGCTTCATGGAGACTGTGGACAGGCTTCCTTGTTGATCTTCATATCGCTCAATACCCGAGTAGCCGTTACGTCCAGGTAGTACCGCTGACGGCTTGTAGGTGACTGATATGATCATCACCTACTGTTGGCGTATTGACGAGTCTTTAGAGTCCCACACAGAAGTTCTCTGGTTCAAGCGAAACGAAGTAGGACGCATATGTAATATGTGTGTGGGCCTGATTAAATACGAGTATGTGATACCGTATTGTAATCTGGCAGTCATCTGTCATCGGTCTGGTTATATGTGATATAACCAGATTGTTGAATCAAGTGTTGATTCGATAATGTGATATATAGATAAATGATATTAGTCGGTCATATATGATATAACCGGATTATTAGATCAAGTGTTGATTTAATAATGTAATATCAATTATATGTGATATAATTATATATTAACTCATATCATTAGCTCACTAATTATTCTTCATTAAATATATATTAATATATATGATATATATATTATAATGAAGCATGGCTTTTATGTTTCTATTTTGTGAAAATAGAAATGAGATGTAAAATGAAGCATAGTTGCAAGCATGGGTTAAATACTTGTTTATTCATTCTTGACTCACTATTCAAGCATGGTTGCAATTTATTATTGCATAATTCCATACTTGAATGAGTGAGGGGTCTTGCCTTTTGATTCATTCTTGCTCATTTTAAAAGACTTAGCCATTTTTCTTTCATGCTTGCTCTTGCTTCTTCTTCCTCCTCTTGCTTTGCCTTAAGTTTCAACCCTCACATGTGATATGAATCATGAAACTTGAGCACAAATAAGTGAGCTCTTAACATCCCCTACTTCATCATCTCACACCTTTCTAGCAAATTAGTGTGATGTGTTTCATATACTAAAGGAGTTTAGTGTAGTGGTAGCTTGATCTAGTAGGATCTTCGAGGTGGATCATCTTTGGCGTAAAGATCATCGGAGCTAGCTCGTTCGATGTCTCAAGAGAAGCCTAATAGAGTCGCGGGACTACTACACGGAGCAAATGAAGAGAAGGACCGTCTACAAAGATTGTATTTTCATTCTCTTTAGATGTAAAGTAGTTTACATTTGGTGTTGTCTAAACCTTTAGTTAAAGAACCATGGTTTAGTGTTCGTTAGCATGGCAATTTTTTAAAAACGGCATGGACGATGCCTCCCGAAACCTTGCTGTCGTGCTAAGGAACCTTACAGTATGGCTTTGGCCGCTCAATTTTCTTCTTCTTTTCTCTCGCCATTTTCTTCTGATCGGTTTGCTCTGTCTGGGGGAGATTTGCGTTCACCTCCGAGTCGAGCTGGATATCTCGTTCGGTCCAGGCATTTACCTCGGCCATGGTCTTAGGTTGCGCTAATGCAAAGAAGCGTAACCACTCCTTGTGCCTGAGACCTGACCCGAGGGCTGTAATGACCGTCTCGTCCCGATGTTCTGGGACCTCGATGAGGGCGTTGTAGAAGCGGGTGACGTATCCTTTGAAGGACTCTTTGTCCCCGCTCTTTATTGTGAAGAGATGGTTGACGGTCCGCTTCTGCCGTCTATTCCCGACGAAGTGGCCGAGGAATTGGGTGGCCAGCTCATCGAAGGTAGAGATTGAGCGTGGCGCAAGTCCTAAGAACCAGTCTCGTCCGGAGAGGATGAGAGTGGCGGGGAAAGCGCGGAATTGGGCGGCGTCGGAATAGTCCTGGAAACTCATCCCGGCTGTGAATGCGTCCAAATGGTCCTTTCGGGTCGAACTTTCCATCGAAGAGTGAGACTTTCGGGGGCTTGTTTCGGGAGGAGACATGGATGGCGAGCAGCTCTTTGGTGAAGGGCTTCGTGAGCGAGTCGGCGGTGTATTTAGCCCCGTCGCTTGAATGGAGACTTTCTCGATGCATGCCTTCGATCTTCTTTTCGAGGGCATCAAGTCGGCCGTGGTATCCCGATGATTCAGCACACTCTGATTTTTGGCCTCTGCTGCCAGAGACCTGAGCCTGGCCACGGCCCCGGTTCCATTCGAAGAGGTTCCTTAGATCCTCTGGCAAGGTCGTCTTCGAGCTGCCGTGGCGAGTCCCGTCCCCGTCGAGGGAGGGGGTGCCGGTCATGCCTGGGTGCAGACAAGCTGACCGATACCTTCTCGGGAGGGACAGGGGCGCGATGAGGCTCGGGGCGAGGCGCTCTGGCGAAGGATCTTGGTGTTGAGCTGTGCAGCGCCCAGCGGGTCATTGAATATGTCGGCCCAGGTGATCAGCGGCCGCCGGAGGCAGCGAGGCAGAGGTCGGTAGTGCCGGCGCGGCAGAGTTTTCTCTCCCTCTGTAGGGTTTCGTTCCCTAGGTGGGGGAACGACGACCTGGGGATCTTGTCCGGCCGTATGGATACGGACGAGTGCATCCACGACGGACGCAAGCCGATCTATTCGGACGGTTAGGACGTTAATGGAGTTCGGGGGAGAAGATTCGTCTGCGCCTCCGTTGTGGGGGAGGCGGCGGCCAGCGCTTGGATCGCCGCAGTGATCACTCACCATGAAGTTGAGGTTGGAAGATGAGCTTTAGTTGAGTGGAACTAGGCTTCCCACAGACGGCGCCAACTGATGGAGCTCTGGATCTCCTTCAGATATTCTCTTCCGTGGATCTGCTGCGAGCGCTGATGGACGGCTGGGATTGGATTTGGAGGGTTGCCTCCTGAAGCATGTGGATCTCAATGGGTCTTATGAGGTTTGGGCCGAACTACCTGCAAAGAAGTCCCGGGGTGGTTGTGCCACCGAGGACCCTCCGACGATCAAGTTAGTCGAAGTATTTTGGCAGAGTAACGGCCTATTGGAGTGAAATTGGTTTACCTGAATCGTCTGAGAGAGAGGTTTATATAGCGGCAGCAATGGGCAGACGGGCGCGAGATTCACGCCGGCCGCTACGCCCCTGGCGTCACGCCCGCGCGATAGACGGGATCCCGCATTAATGACGAGACAGGCTCGTTAATGGAGGATCGTGATGGCGTGGAACACGGGATCATGGGCGGCGGATATCTCGCGCATGGAGACATTCGCGGAACCGCGGCAGAGACGCCTGCGATCAGCGCTGTGGGTCGGTCGGTGAGACCGAGGAAGATGGGCTCGGCGAGAGGCTCGGGCACGAGCGAGAGGCCGAGACATCTTGGTTCTGTGATAGCTCGGACGCGAGCCGGGGGTGGTCTGGAAGGCCACCGAAGGTCGGGAGACTCTTCGGGCCGGAGGCTCGAGGCATAATCCCAGTTGAAGCTCTTGATCCTTTCTTATAGGTTCTGGGACACGTCATCTGCAACGTGTCAGCATCTGGAGGGTCACCGATATCGAGCCTCATCACGTACCAACTGAGCTATTGCTCATTGGTTTCGTTGTGTAATTTCAAAAACCCCGAAAGTCAATGTTGTTCTATAAATTATTCCCATCTTTAACGGCCCTGGACTTTTTTCACGAGCATTGCACATATTAAAAGCCATTCATTCTAACTTTAAAAAAGAAAGAAAGACAAGTTCTCAAATCAAAATTCAATTTGATCGTATGCGGAAAATCTCACAATTTTGTGGGAAAAAAGATAAATCACTTTGTAATTGTTCAAATCTTTTTATTAAAATTATTTTTAGCCCAATCCGACCGTCAAATCGACGATCCGCTCCGGCTGCCTTATTCCACACATGGAGTGATCTACGTGTGTGCAATTTTGATCAATACGATGCATTACAAGTAATGGATCAAGCATTTAAAAAATGGATGGTTGCTAAACACAATAAAAATGTCATATATTGGGAACACTTAATCGAAGACATAGATATTGTCAAAGTGATTAAATTTTTATATACATAGATCACTCTATCTGTAGAATAAAATGGCCATAGCGGATCGTCGATTTAACGATTGGATTGAGTTATTTAATAAGCTAGCTGATAACCCGTTCCTCCCCCCTCTCTCTCTACAAGACTATATTTTCTATGCAATAGGATGCAAGTTGGATCAAATTTTATCCGACCCTCCAAGCCACATCCAGCCCACCCCCCAAAATAAAACACTATATTTCCATGTCTTTTTAGACATAATAGACCTGCTGGAATCTAATCGGATATATAAAAGATTAGATACAAAATTTCCATGCCGGGTTTGAGTTTAGTATAAAAATCCAATTGTCTGAATCCTAAATTCTACCTGAACCAACTTGCTTTCAATATCCAACCCAACACGATCCGTATCATACTCATTTAATTTTAAATATTATAATATGTATATTGTAATTTATTTGATCATATCTGGTTCATATTTTTTATTTTAATTTACAAATTCCATAACATGCAATTTGACATAATTTTATCCCAGTATTGCTCATATATTTGTTACTCACCTCAACTTCTATAATTTGGAGTTCTTTAATAAAATGTAGTAAACCGAACCCCGCAAAAACCAAACCACCCACCTAAACCCCAATTAACGGGTTCACATATAACAATAATGTAAACCATCAGGTTAGAAGGATTCTGGGTTTTGTTATTTATTTCAAACTAGATATGAAAATTGTGGAAAATCTCACGGCCCCCAACCCGCTCCCCAGCACCCCAAAAAAAGAAAAAGAAAAAAACCGCCCAAGGGATGTTTAGAAACCCGGTCGGTTCCCAATTTGAGTTTAGGTTCAATTGGACCAGCTTGAACCAATTTTGGGGTTTTGGGGGAATTCAGTGAGCACCTAGGGCTCCCATTTAGAGTTGGGATTCGCTGCTCGATCTCTCCTCTATTGAAGAAGGGGATTTATCAAAAGAGGTGATTTTTAGTTTGTTTACCCTTTTTTTAATCGATCTATGCCTTGAAAAGAACTTTGATAACGTCTCATTCGAATTCCTTCATTTTGCAATTCGAAATAGCTTCTTTTTAAGATCGTTTCTTTAAATTGTTTTCAGTAGGGCTTCTCTTGGGCAAAGATTCAATTTTTTTTATTGGAACCCGAAACGATTATAGTATTTTTGCATTCGGAAAAAGCTCAGATTTTGGCTCTTATTTATTTATTTATTTATTTTTGAACATATACCAAAAGTATTGCATCCCAAAGTCGTACCCAAATTGCAGGTCAAGTAAATCATCTGTATGGCTTTAGGTATAATTCTGCAAATCAATCAAAAAAGAAGAAGAATTTGAGAAGTGAAGTGAATATAGAAGATAATAAGAAGAATAGGAGAATGGAAGAAGAAGATACAAAGAGATAAAGAGGGAGAAGAGTGATAGAATTTCAAATTTGGAAAAAGGGTATCGATTACAATATCATCTTACAACATGAACAATTCCGTATTTTCTCAAATTCTATTTATATAAGAAAACGGTACCAGTATAATTTTAAAGAAAACCTCAGACTTGGTTGAACTTCGGCCTTAATCGGTTGAATTAGTCAGCTCACTATGCCCATATGTTTCCAAGCTGTTATCGACGGAGTTAGGTTCAGTTGTTATAGCTCAAACCACTGCACTTTGGATCTATTTTGTTAGAAAGTTAGCTCATAATCTGTATTTGTTGTTTTTGTTCTTGTCACTCATCGCCATCGGTATGACCATTATTAAGTTTAACTTTGATCGCCTTTTACTTAAATTAGATTTAACCCGGCACTAATTGTAAAAGTTTTCTTCTTTGCCTTCTTATTTCCATTATTGTAGATAAGTTAACAGTTTAAGTCCTTTAAATCGATGGATGGAACCCTAAGCGAAGATGATGGATTAATAAGAGACACCCACATGGACCTCAACGACACAATAACCGACCCTGGAATGGCCCTAGCATTCAATTCCCTTAACATCGAGCTCAACAACACAATGATCCCAACCAACCTCCTCCACATCGAAAACCCTGTCATCGCTGAACCATCCATCGGAATGGAATTCGACTCCGATGAGGCTGCCAAAGAATACTACGTCACCTACGCCAGTCGAGTCGGCTTTGGTGTCCGGATGAACAAGTCCCGCCGGTCCCGCAAAGACGACACCGTCATCATGCGACGATTCGTGTGCACGCGAGAGGGGTTCCACTCGAAGAGGGTGATATACGATGATGGCAAGAAGAAGAGAAAGCGTGGGACCACAAGAGAGGGATGCATGGCGATGATTGAAGTGATCCGTAAGGATCATGGGAAATGGGTCGTTACAAAACTTGTACCAGAGCACACCCATATGGTTGCAATCCCAGGTAAAGTCCAACCTCATGTCGATAATGCATCATTGCTTCAAGGGGGGTCGTGTGGGGGTTTTAATAATTTAAGAAATTTTAATAGAGGGATTAGGGTTAATCCTTTTGGGGAGGGAGGAGAGGCTCAGGGTCTTTTGGAGTACCTTAAAAGGATGCAAGCTGAAAACCCTGCATTCTTTTATGCTATTCAAGTCGATAACAATAATTGTATGACCAATGTTTTCTGGGCCGATGCTAGATCTAGAATGGCTTATCAGCATTTTGGTGACGTCGTAACATTCGACACAACATACAAGAAAACAAAGTATATGATGCCTTTTGCGACATTTAGAGGAGTGAACCATCATTTGCAGTCAGTGACCTTTGGGTGTGCCTTGCTTATGGATGAGACTAAGGGTTCATATGTTTGGCTTTTTGAGACTTGGATCGCAGCAATGGGGGGTTGCCATCCAAAATCTTTAGTTACGGACAAGGATAAGGCTATGGAAGGAGCAATACAGAGAGTTTTTTCAAATACTCGCCACTTATTTTGTAAATGGCACATATTAAGTAGATCGAAGCAGAAGCTTTCTGATATTTACTCGAAGCATTGTACTCTGAAAAGTGAACTAAAAGAATGCATTAATGGCTCTGAAACGGTCGTAGATTTTGAGACTCGCTGGGAGTATATACTTGATAAGTATAACTTATGGGAGAACCCTTGGCTACACTTACTTTACGGAATTCGTGAACGATGGGCCTTTGTGTACCATAAGGATATCTTCTTTCCTGAATTGTTGGCGTCTCATAGTTCAGAAAGCTTGAACAAGTTTTTCAAGAGAAACTTTAATGCGAAAACCTCATTGCTTGTTTTCATCATGAGATTTGATCAAGCCATGGCGTCTCAGTATGAGAAGGAAGCCCAAGCTGATTATTCTACAGTATATTCAAAGCCAATTTTAAAAACACCGTCGCCTATAGAAAGACAAGCCGCTGATGGTTACACAAATGCCGTGTTTGAAAAGTTTCAGGAAGAATTTGTTGAATCTTTAGGCTATTATGTTGACAAAATTGAAGATGGGCCTGTCAGCAAGTACAATGTGGCTAGGGACGAGGATAATGGAAAAATCTACACTGTCAGTTTCAGCGAGTCTGATAAGAAAGCAAATTGTAGCTGCTGCAAATTTGAATACTCTGGCATCTTATGTCGACACATCTTACGGGTATTTTTTATTGTTGGGGTCCGTGTTCTCCCGGAAGTGTATATATTAAAACGTTGGACAAGGAATGCAATGAGCAATGTGATTCTAGAAGAAAGAGTGGTTGATTCTGGACTTACTTTTCAAGATTATTTGGTTTCTTGGTACAATGATCTTTGCCTTGATGCGGTTAAATTTGGGATGGAAGGAGCTATCTCTGCAGAGGTATATAAGGTTGCAAAAGTTGCGATTCAGAAAGCTTTTGCAGAAGTTGTTTCTGCAAAGAATTTGCAAAGAAAGGGGCAGCAGAATGTTCAGAGGTTTACGAGACTGCAGAAGATGCAATACAAAATGCCTTTGCCAAAATTGCAGCCGAAAAAGACTTCGTGGAGATTAGGTCAACATGATGAAGCAGGCAGGAGTAGTGGAAATGATAAAGATGATATACTGTAAGGCCCAGCCACTTTGTTTTTATTTAGGCTAAATTACACTAAACTACCTTTGACTATCATTGTTTTTCACTAAACTACCTTAAAGCCCTCTTACTACACAAAGCTCCCATAATGTTCTATATTTAAAGGTATTTTAGTGAAAACTCTCTTATAATCAAAGTTTCAGGGAGTTTACTGTAATAAAAGCCTTTAAGGTAGTTTACATAGTCTAACTTAGCCTTTTATTTATGTAGCTTTCCCATTCAAAAACAGCAACCTTTGTCTTTCCTTTAATGACTTTGTGCAGGGAGGCAAATGATTCTGATCTTAATGGAGATGCCCATTGATAACTTACGGAGTTCTCTCGTGATTGTCAACCTACTGTACAAAGTTAGTTTTGAAGCTAGTTTACCATTAAGAGCTATTTTGTTCTTGAGGTATGGAGTAGTTTAACTTTACTTCACATCCATGTTTTATAAATATTTTAGTCAATTTTAACGTAGCAATGAGATGCTATGAAGCTTGGGTCCTTGCAATGATCTATGGAAATGAACTACTGATTATGAAATGGACAACTCTGAACAAGAGATGGGCTACTCATAATCCTAAATGACTAGAGGGCCTTCTTTTGAAAGAAGCACATACTCATGTGTTTTTTTGTTCTTTGTTTTTTTATATGCCCCCTTCGGGAATCGGGCCAGCGATCTCTTGCTCTGGAGAGCAAAGTTATACCACCTGAGCTATGTGCAATTGGTCACATACTCATGTGATGTTGCCATTATGAAGTTATGAACTAACAAGTTTTTGAAGACATTATTCTATCACATGATTTTAAGTCACTCCTCGTGTTCTCATTTAGCCAAGGTTGCACGGATACGGACACAGATACGATGCGATGCGACACGACGATACGGAAAAATCCCAAAATATTGGACACACACACACATATATATAAGAAAGATAGTATCCTAACATTACAATATATTCAACAAAAAGTCAACAATTCAAAGAGAAGTTTCCCTAAGATTATGTTTTTTCTCGTCTTTAATTGAAATAATATGGTCGTCACTACTACAGAAATCGCTTTTTGTATCGTGGCTACACTTAAACGTGTTCTACACGTGTTCAATATGTGTCCAAATCCAAAGCTGCCGCATTTCGAAGCGGGACACGGAAATTCCGTATCGGATACGTATCGTGCAAGTGTCAGGCATGAATCCGTGTCCGACACGGATACGGCAACCAAAAAGACGTGTCCGTGCAACCAAGCATTTAGCAATTGATTGGCTCTTGCTTTATTTATTTGTCAGTTTTTGCTAACTGTATCGATCAAAATGCAATACTATGCATTATTAAAAGTAAATTCCTTTTTCCTCGCCTGTTTAATTTGTTATTAGAATCATTAAGCCAATCAGTTTGCAAAATTGAAGATGCTAAAAGAAACAATGCAAGCTTGTTTGGTTGTTCTTACACCATTCCGTATTACGTCTTGTTGTTTGAATGTTATTAAATTGCAATTTTGAGATTCATTGTATTAATTCTAAGCTCTCAGTTATTATACAGAATAAGGATGCATGCTCTTGGTGAACTCAAGATGATTTAACCTGGTCAGTTGTTTTGTATGGGTCCCTGTTATATATCTCACTGTTCTCGAGAAAAATTTGAGACTAGTTAAGTTTTCATGATATAACTTGGGTACCCATATATTTTCCAATTTAAGCTATTTTTTAGTATAATTTACTTTGGAAACCATATTGTTGTCTGTTGAGTATAAAAACTTGAGTATGTTTTCCCTTCATTTGCTGTAAATCTTGTTTGCTTATTGTTTAATTTGGGTCTATTTGATCGGTTTTAAAAACCAATTGCCACATTACCCTGATGGAATTCCTTCGTTTTTTTGGGATGTGGTTGAGCAAGATGTTAGTTGGTTCTATAATGGCTTCTATTCATAGTTATGTTGATCAAACTGAATTATCCTGAAGTACCAGTGTTAATATAATTTGTTGCTTTAGACCCATCAGCTTTGTTCAACTGTTTTTTCAACTTGTTCTAAAACTTTGGCCAAAAGGGAGAAATGGTTTGGTGATTTGGTTAGTGAGGCTCAATCAGGTTTAATAACTAATTAATTTTATTGATTTTGTAACTCTGTGTTGTGCTAAGCACATTATTTATTCTTTGTTTATTAACGGAAGGATTTTTATTTTTATTTTTTTTATTTATTGGAACTGTTTTTTGCAAAGCTTATTATATGCACCATTTAGATTCTGGTTAAGTCATTGGATACAAAGGTCTCCTTTAGTTATTGATTCCGATCTAGAGTATACTCTTATTCACTGATTAAAGAAATTACTATAACCCTGTGAGGGGAAGGTTCTGGGCTAAGGAATCAGATCAGTCAGTTTCCTTTGTTTGTATGATTTTCTTGCTGATAAGAGTTGATATTTGATCTCAATTTACTTGGTTCCTGTTTGGATACTTAGGTTTAAAATCCATGGCAATTAATTTGGGATGAGAATATCCCGGTAAATGTAAATCAACATACATTCGTTGAGGGAAAATCATAGAGATTTCCGTCTCATATGCATGTTTGGATAGTTTATGATTGGATATTCATTTCGTACAATTTTAAATTTTGTGTGTGTGTGTTTTTTTGTGTGTGTGTGTGTGTGAGAGAGAGAGAGAGAGGCTTAGGACTATAAAACTTTTAGGTCTCACCTATTATTTCTAAACTGGAGGATGAGTCATTTTTTGGGGGCGGGGGTCATTAGAACTTCATGGAAACACATCACTCTCTAGGATTAGACCAAGTCCATTAGGAAAATGAAATCTCTACTTATTTTTACTAGAAATAGTGTTATCCAGAAAGGACTTTTGAAGAGATTGAAAAGAGTGAGAATTTTTCATGGCTTCAAAGTGCAACAAAAAATACTCACTTGGAAACATGTACTCGCAAGATTGTTTCGTATATACTATTTTCATGACTCGAAGATTAACTGTGGCCAGCATTTGGAGCAAAGATTCCAGAAAAGTTCAAAGAGAAGTAGAGAATGGTGTTATCTAGTTTCCTGTAACATGTATGAAATTTCCTGCAAGATGTATGCAATTAACTGACGCATTTGTATAAAACTTTTCCGGGAGAAGATCCTTTGGACCAGGGTTTTTTCTGATGGCGGAAAACTTTGTTAGGTTTTTTTTTTGTGTGGACAATTTACCCATATGTTTTAGTTGATATAATCTTTGTTGTTTCTGGTTTGACTAATTCCCCAAGCTGAATGGTGAACTACCTGCAATGGAAGTAAATGTTGTCCGTAAGCATAGGTTGGTTCGAAGTCTTAGTAGGAAGTTAGGCATTTGGATTTTTTGGTCCGAGGAGGAATATTTAATGACTTCAATTATGTTTCTTGAATGATGTTATTTAGGTTCTTATAATAGTATTGATCTTTGCTTTAAAGACTTTTTCCTTCTTTTTTTTGGGAGGAATACTGTTTATGTTCAGGTCTTTTTTTAATAGGTAAATTGCCAAAACCCTTCGGCAGGCAAGTTTTCCTGCTGACAGAAAACCCATGTCCCCGAAATGGTTGTCAAAGACCTCATGAAAAAGTTTGTAGTTGTGAAAAAAAAAACCCATGTGCGATATGTATAGTTGGTTTCTATATCTAACTTTTTGGGACATGTGATTAGTTGTTTACGATATTTATGCAGTTGCCTGCGATATATATAAGCTAATTAGATATATCAAGCAAATATTTTGTTAAGAGTTTTCCAACGAGTTTTTGACAATTGTTTCGGGGCTGGGTTCAAGTTTCGATCAATATTTGCGGACAGAAGAGGAGCAATTGAAGCTTGGTTAGAATTTTCCAAACTGGTTTTTGACAATCGTTTCGGCGCCGAGGGTTTTTTGTTAGTGGGAAAACCTGATGGTGGGGTTTGGACAATATACCCTTTTGTATGAGGTGATCACTTTTTATTTACTGACATTTTTTACCTTATGTTTGTTTTTCTGTGTTTGATGTAGATTGGAATTTTTATACGAACACATGTACAGTGCCAGTACAGTGCCACGGGAGGAATTTTCTATAACGGTGGACGATATAGCGAATACAGGGACACGCTGTTCATTCATTCATATCACATTTATATTTTCTTGAATTTGCTAAATAAAGTTGCATATGGATTGATGAATAGCATGTTGCTATATGCCTTTCAGCGTAGGAAATTTTTAAGATGGCAATTTATAATTTGTTTCTTCGTCAATAAACAAGTGTAGGTTTGGGCAAACATATCTTAAAGTTTTCGGTGCATTTGGATTTTTCTATAATCCAGGGAAAATTTGGAGGATACGAGTTGATTTTTATTGATTTTGAAGGATTCTGGAAATCTTTTTCCGTTGTTTTTTAGCCCAACCAAAGCCTTTTTGTACCTATTGTTTTTCTTGCTTTTTGTTTGAACCAGACGTAGTTTCATTAATTTATTTTTTAATGGAATGCGTGTTCGTTTTTCATACATCGTAAAGCCATCGATTTTTTAGTTTATTTGGATGATTTGTCAGTGGTCACCAAATCTTGTAAAATTTAATACATAACCTATCTAGCTCATGTAGATCCAATGACCGATACAGATCGGTAAGAAACACGAAAGATTCTGTATTTGATAAGTAGAGCTTAAAATAAGAAATGAGCCCGAGTCCCATATGATCACTTCCCTTATATATAGAGGTGATCTTTGGAGGTCTTGTCTCGTTTCATATTTTGAGGTTCATTTGTCAAACACGAAATCCGGCGTGTTTTTCACCGATCTGCATCGGCAATTGTGATATATATGTGTTAGATATGGTATATGCCAAATTTTATATATTTGGAGACCTCTAACCTGCCCATCATATAGATTAAAAAATCGATGGCTTTACGATGTATGAAAAACAAGATATTATTTTGTGAACACATGATGCATGACTTGTAATCCTCGATTCATGTAAAATTCTACACATGCATCTTGGTATGAAAAATAAGATAGACGGTAGCGATATTGTGTTTGATGGTTGGATCGAAACATATTATATTAGATAGTTGCTGATAACCCCTCTCCTCCCACACACAAAAATAATGGAGGAAGAGGCCTGAATTGGTTGCGTCAAAAACTATACCCTCCACCATTTTAATCGGCAATCGACACCGTCCATCTTGATTTTCATCGTCTAATATATTGATACACCAAATTTCATTTGATTTTAATATTTTTTCACCATTGATTTAGCAATGTAAAATGTTCCGTTGTCGGTAAACCGTTACTTTTGCATGCATTAAATCAATGGTGAAAAGCTGTTGGAATCACTTTAAATTTAGTGTATCGATATATTAGACGATGAAGATTAATATACATGTGTTGATTGTTAAATAAAATGGTGAGGTATGGCTTTTTATGCCAACTGACAAGAAAACCTCCTATGGTCTCTTTCCTCCATTATTCTCAAAGACGCTACAGGAGGGAATTTCTTCTTATGGCGTTATAAAAACACACTCTCGATTATTTTCGATGATCGGCATTCTTTATTTTTATGATCCAAGATATTGACACGTCAAATTTCATGTGATGCTATCACGTTTTCACCGTTGATTTAGTGAGTACAAAATTAAAGGTACCGATAATAGAACTTTTTACGTCGCTAATTCAACGGTGAAAGAGTGGTAGAATCATATGAAATTTGGAGTATCCAAATCTTAGATGATAAAAATGATGATGATGTGTGCCGATCGTCGAATAAAACGGTGAAGGATTAGATTTTCGAAGGCACTTAATGAAAAAGCCTTATAAGGCCTCTTCTTCATTGTTCTCTCTCTCTCTCTCTCTCTCTCTCTCTCTATATATATATATATATATATATGAGAATAATGGAGAAAAGATGCCATAAGAAGGAATTTCCTCCTATGGCGTCGAAAAAATATGACCTCCGTCGTGTTTTCCGACGATCGGAACCCATCATGTTCATCTTTATCATCTAAGATGTGGGTATGCCAAATTTCATGTGATTCTACAACTTTTTCACCGTTGATTTAGTGGGTTCAAAATTAACGGTTTACCGACAATAGAACTTTTTACATTGCTAAATCAACGGTGAAAAAGTTGTAGAATTACATGAAATTTGGCGTATCCACATCTTAGATGATAACGATGAAGATGATGGATTCCGATCGTCGGAAAACACGAGGGGGGGGCGTATTTTTTCGACGCCATAGGAGAAAATTCCTTCTTATGGCCTCTTTCCTCTCTCTCTCTCTCTCTCTCTCTCTCTCTATATATATATATATATATATATATATATATATATATATGGGAGTGATCCATTGCAAACCGGTTTATGTTTTTTAAAAACGGGAACTCTCGATTTACAATATATTTTAACGATTTGATTCATTCAAGTTGATCATCCTACCCTCAAATATATGTGTGTAAAAAATCAAGAGATTTAAAGACATCTAGCCTATGCATCGATAGGTACAAAAATGAACATCTTTTCATAATACAGCATAAACGTCATCCGATGCATAGGCTTGTGGTCTTTAAATCCCTTGAATTTTTATACACATATATTTGAGGATTGGGTAATCAACTTGAACGAATAGGATCGTTAAAATATGTCGTAGATCGGGAGTTCTCATTTTTAAAAAACGCGGACCAGTTTGCAATGGATCACTCCCCATATATATATATATATATATATATATATATATATATAGAGAGAGAGAGAGAGAGAGAGAGAGAGAGAGAGGGGCGCCATAGGATGGAATTTCTTTCTATGACGTCAAAAAAATACACTTTCCACGATTTTATCCGACGATCGGTATCCATCATCTTCATCCTTGTTATCTTAGATGTGGATACACCAAATTTCATGCGCATGTACCATTTTTTCACCATTGAATTGGCAATGTAAAAAGTTTTATTGTCGGTAAACCGTTAATTTTGCACCTACTAAATCAATGGTGAAAATGATGTAGAATAACATGAAATTTGGTGTATCCATATCTTAGATGATAATGATGAAGATGATGGGTGCCGATTTTCGGAAAAAAATGGTGGAGGATGTATTTTTTCGATGCCATAGGAGGAAGTTCCCTTCTATGTTCATATATATATATATATATATATATATATATATATATATATAGTGATCTATTGCAAACCGGTCCGCGATTTTTGAAAACGAGAACTCTCAATCTACGTCATATTTTACTGGTCCGATCCGTTCAAGTTGATCACCCTACCTTCAAATATATGTGTATGAAAAATCAATGGATTTGAAGTCTTCTGACCCATGCATCAGATGAAATTTATGCCGCGTTATCGAAAGACGTTCATTTTTGCATTCATCGATGCATAGGTTAGAAGCCTTCAAATCCTTTGATTTTTTATACACATATATTTGAGGGTAGGTGATCAAGTTGAACGGATTGGATCGTTAAAATATGACGTAGACCGAGAGTTCTCGTTTTTAAAAACGCGGACCGATTTGCAATAGATCACTCTCATATTGTATAATAACCTAAAATGGTATGGAGAGTGGAAATTCTAATATTTCCACTCTCGTCCCTTTCTAACAATTAATTTGGGTTTGCTAGCAATTAATCCCACATTAACAATATTGTAATATTTGTAATGTTGGAGGGTTATAATTGGAAAGATGATGTCAAAAATCTGCCATCTTTAAATTTCCCTTTTGCCCTCAATCTTTTACCCCTTCTATTAATGATAGCAATTAGCAAAGTTGTTATTTTTGTGATTTAAAAGGGTTAAAATGGTAACTCCCTCACTTTGGCAAAATATTTTTTTATTTACGATACTGCCATCAACCCAAAACCCAAATATATGTTCACTAAAATACCATGAACTTTTAACGTTTTTCAAATAAATACCATGAACTTTGTTTGTTAAGAGTAGTTACTATGCATATTCAATGTTTTTTAGATAAATAATATGGATTTCGTTACAAATAAATACCGTAGCTTTTCAACATATTCAAGATAAATATCATGTATGGACTTTGTTCTTTACAAATAAATATTATACCTTTCATCATTTTTCAGAGATACCATAAATTTTGTTAGCATGTCCTTTTGCCATATTTCACTTTTCTGATGGGAGAACTTTACAAGTAATACCATCGTCTTTCATTATTTTTCAGATAAATATCATGGATTTTGTTGTCTATAAATAAATATCATGTCCAACTTATCGTTTTTCAAATAAATACCATGGACTTTATTCTTTAAAAATAAATACTATGGATTTTCAATTGCTTCAGATAAATATTGTGGACTTTGTTATTTACAAATAAATACCATAAATTTTCATGTTTTGAACTTTTATGTTGGAAAAACTAAAAAGATTTATATTTTTGCCATCAATTCAAAACTTCGCTATATTTTCACTGAAATACCATACATATCAACGTTTTTCAGGTAAATAAAATACAATGAACTTTATTTTTCAAAAATAAACACCATGAATTTTCAACATTTTTCGGATAAATACAATGGGTTTTGATTTCACAAATAAATGCCTTGAAATTCCTACATACCATGGTGTTTGTTTTTCAAAATAAATGTCGTGAACTTTCACAGTTTTACGGATAAATACCATGGGGTTCAAAAACCACAGCAACGTGCGGGGCTTATCGCTAGTTGGGAGAGAGAATTAAGAGAGAAAGAGAAGGTCGGTGAGAGAAAAATCCTTTCTTGGTGAGATTTCAATAGGCACCGATCCTATACCCATTAGGCTATATAGCGCACTTTCCGTCGGAGGAGTCTCTTGAGTTGTTAGTGAAGGGTCCAAGTATTGAAGATGACGTTCATAACTTCAAATTTAGAGTCACCAGATGGACGGGGTACGAGGGTTCAAGTACTCATCGTCACAAGTCGGGGGTGTGGTTAAGGGTGAAGAACTTGCCGGTGCATGTGTGGTCATGATATGTGCTCGAAGGTCTAGTAAAGAGCGTTGGAGTGGTTCTAGAGCTTGACGAGGCAACTGAAGCTAGGGTTGTTACCAACTTAGTTCGTATCAGAGTGGGATGTGAGGGAAGTCGCTTTATCTTGAAGGAGAAGCGGGTGTTGGTCGCTGGAAGGGTGTTTAAGTTCTTCTTCTCGATGGAGGGAGGATTGTCAATTACGAGGGTGCCGATAGTTAACTTAAATGAACAAAAGATAGCTGAACGAAAGGTTGACGAGGTGGTGAAAAAATTAGGGTTCCAGGATGAACATGGGCGTGAGGTTGAAGATGACCGGTTCAGACCGGTTTCTGTGAGGCCGGTACAGGCATGGGTCGAGATGCACCAACCGGGTGAGGGCACATCACGAGTTGGAGGCTAAATTAGACAATGTCGTGAGGATTCTCATGGATCTCGCATGCGTGGAGATCACGAGGATCGTGGGAAATCAATTCGCGATCTAACGAATAACACGCAAGAGCTCTGTGATTGGGGGAAAAAGATTGCGGCGGCCTCTGCTCGAGTTTCTGTAAGGACCCAGTGCTGGCGCCGCAAGACTCGCGGTTAAGGCGGAAGCGAAAACAAAAACTTTATAGCAAGCACTAGCGACCTATACCCCAGAATCGATTCCAAACACTAAACTAGATATCATTACATACAAGGTTAGGGGACTACCTATCTGTGTAGTGTGTCCTCGCAATTGCGGAAGACCCCTACATCGCTCCATGGACTCTAGCTCGGTTCCGAAGTCGTCGGGAATGAGCTTGCATGTCGATCTTGCTCGTCGAAGATAATTCGCCCTTGAGAATCCAAATCAAGCTTTAGCTTCACACTAAGTAAACAAAGTGAAGCAACCCACAACCTAAACTTGCTAAGAAAAGATGGTGAGATTGATGTAGTGGTGAATCTTAAGATTTCGCTCGTTACCAATTTTTCTTTTTCTAAGTGGAAGCACAAAGAGAAGAAGAGAAGGAGGATAAGGATGTAATAATATATTCCTTAATCAAAATCCCCCCTCTCACTCTTATCCTTTGTGAAGTGGTAGGTAGAATTGTGACTCATCCTTATGAGTCACAAGCCCACACACTTCACAATGCTTATACAAAAGAATAGAAAGAATGTGTATAAATACACACACACACACACACACACACACATATATACACACATACAACCATACATGTATCAAAATACATACATCCGTATTTATATCAAAATACGAATACCGTATTTATATAAAAATACGAATACCCATATTCGTATTCATATAAAAATACGAATATCCGTATTTGTATTAATATACAAATACCCGTATTTATACAAATACTCGTATTCGTATCAAAATACAAATACCCGTATTCGTAAAAATTACGAATACCCAAAAGAGAGATAATGAGAGAGATATAGTACTAGCTCAAAATGATTCGACTATCTTTCAAACTTGCCAGTATTATCAAAACGTCCAATTAAAGTACGTGCAATAAATACACGTATTTAATCGAACTTGAGTGCGTATCAAAATACACATACACTACATCGTTTTGCCTGAACTAAAAAACCCTATGTGTGGGACTCTAAAGACTCGATAATACGTTGGCAGCGGGTTTAACCACAACCACGTCGGCGGCGCTAGCTGTACGTAACTGCTATCCAGGTATTGAACGAAAGGAAGACCGGCAAGTAAACTCATCCGTACCTCTACCGAGTCTGTAAGTGACAATATCCGTATAGTCCGGTCTCTTTGTCTAAGAGTATCGTATACTGGGTCTAGGGATGGAAAATGTCAGACCCCTAATAACCCGATAAGTCGTACTGATGTCAAGCCCATTACCAACCAAGAAACTATTGATCTCCGATCAGTAAATTTCATCTGTCGTGGCCAGAGGCTTATGGTGATGGCCAACCGAATACAGCGCGGCATCGACTCTCTATACAGGGAGAGACGAATCCCTGACGATCACTCACTGCCTCCATATGGTTCGAGACTGTACCCAACTAAAACCTGTTTGCATTACTGAGTAAAGCCGTGGTAGGGAAGTATTCTATGTACAGTGGAAACTCACACAAGACAAATGATGAACTCAGATCAACAGACTACCTGTACTCATATCAACTAAGAACTGCTATCTGACGATGGGTATAGTACCATCTAGAAGTTCTCGGCGAGTCCGTCTGGTGTACTCACCTCCAGTGAGCACCTGTATACAATCTTAGGTGCAATACACCAGTGGATATAAGATCTTCCACCGCCCCTCGTCAGGGTCTAGAAACGTATACACTAGTCTACTCTGGAATATCGATGCACAATCTCGATACTCCCACGACTAGGGACATTTAAGGATGTGTTTATGAACTACCCAACTCTTACTAGTATGATCGCCATCATAACTCTGGTAGTCAAGCAAAGATCCTACGGGCTTTATCATTATGTATTAACGACACGTAATAACCAGTAAAATGCATACACATTAATGATAAAGACAAACCAGATAACATATTATCATATCGGGTAAGACTGTTTTACTTGTATAGGTCATCCTTCAATTATCATAATAGCCTACTTTCGATTATAATAATTGCCTTGAGAGCACTATAGCCAACAATCTCCTAGTTGCACTTAAGGCCAATTATTGCAGTATCGCATACCCACAGCTTGTGTGCTACCGAATACCCAATTTCTCTACCAACAACTCGTGTGTTTGAGAAATAGCCTCAGTGAGTGGATCTGCTACAATGCTTCTAACTTTCTATATCTCAACTTTGCGGGGATCAAGTATCTTCTGAACTGAGCGATACCTTGCCTTAGAATTTGTTTGGATACCTGATGGGACTAAGTTCATAAATGAACAATTTTATCCAACAAATTTCTTATGCTGTATCATCCGCTGATCATAATCAGCAAGCTGCGCCATGTCTAACTCAGTATTCTTCTTAGAACTCCGTCTAATATACTGCTCTTCAGAAGAGAAAAACTTATAATTCTGACAGGCAATCTGTCATCTAGGTCATCTTGGAAGCTTGAATCGGTAATCACCTCTTGAAGGAGGCAGTCATTACCACGTCCTAAGAACATCCTGATATGTTCTTTACCGCTTCCTTTTGTTTCTCCAGGATTAATATCTGCTTACTACTCTGAGTGCAAAAGCAATTTCTGGTCTGGTACTTGACATTGCATGATTGACCCAATTGGCAAAGTAATTGGTATGTCATTCATGTGAGTCTCTCTCTTCATTAATCTAGAAGAAATCTCTTTAGAGAGGGTGGCTCCATCATCTGCGAGCATACCACTATACCAGGAGTCCTCCATTCTAAATTCTTTTAGAATAATGTTCAAATACCTAAATTGGGACACTTCCCAAATTTAGATCTGACGACACATATCTAGTTATCAGAATCCTGATATATTATCCAGATCTTATATAGAGAAACTTTTGTGATAACCACAGTTTAACCGATTGTAGTATAGGAATATCACTTCTTATCAGGAGTATATCATCCAAATCTCAGGACAGTACTCCCTACAACCTTCTTACTAGGTTCATCTGTTCTTTTGATGAAGTCAAACACCTTGATTTTTACATCAAAACAGATGATCCGTCTCTGCTATACATGTTTTAGTCTATGAATAGACATAAACAACTTGCACACCTTCCGCTGCTCCCACTGACCACGACAACCCTCTGGCAGAGTCATATACACTTGCACTTCTAAATTCCCATATAGAAAGACATTATAGCCATCCACCTGTCAGATCTCATATTCATGAATAGCAGCAGTAGCAAATAATATCTGTATGGACTTCTGCACAGATATTGAAGAAAAAGTTCATCACAATCCACAGCGGGTATTTGATGAAAACTTTTTACTACAAGTTTAGCCTTATTAGGTAATTACCTTTCCACCTGCACTGCTCTCAAAAGATCTACTTTCTCCTAATGGGTTTTACCCCTTCAGGAGCACCCAGCAAATTCTATAATTTGCTGAAGTGCGTGGAGTCCAATTTGGATATCTGGCATCTGGCCATCATCAATAAGTCACCACTTCCTAATGGCCAGCTGATAACTAGTAGATCCATCTTAACAATGATTCAAACTTCCATGCCACCGTCTACGAGGAAACCAAAGTACCTCTCGGGTGGCTGAGATTATCTACTAAAATCCACGGAGTGACTATGGTTTGTCGAATCCAATTGAATTCTTAGGTTTTACTAAATTTTCAGTAATCGTTTGTGGTTCTGGAATCATTTCCAGCTCTAACATACTCCCACTAATTTTTTTTTTCAAATAGTAGAAGTTAAACCCTTGCGAAAGCTTGGGATAACCCATAAACTGCCATTACTGAAGCGTGCCTTGAGTTCGTCTGGATTCTACTTTTAAACAAAAACCGGATAACTCAATATCTTAACTACCATAAGATATGCTACCATTCTGTAAGCTGATGTCGCGCACCCCGCGGTTTGCGGGGAGGCGGAATTTTCAAATACGATGATATTTGACTACGCAACACCGGCTAAAACTCCAGGATCTTTACTAAAACCTTAACTAGCTAATCTATCTAGAGGTTTAACTACTATGTTAGTATGGTTATACCTCCAAAATCGAGTCCTTCGGGTCTTCTAGTGCTCCTTTCCAAGGCTCCTCGGTGATCGGATCGGGCTAGCTCCATCGGCCTTCTTGCGTCAAAGATGATCTACTGCGAGAGAATGTGCTCCAAGGTTCAACCTTTAAATGTGGTAACTAAGGTAGATGGTTCGCTAAACCAACTAGCCTAGAAGATGTAGAAAGTCTAATGGATTGTAGTGTCTCACTAAATCCTTGGCTCACAATACATGTGAAGGTTAGGGTTTAGTCTAGAGGAAGAAGGAGATGGAGGAACTCAAGAGAGCAAGAGAGGAGAGCAACTCAAGAAATGAGCTCAAGAAAATCAAATGGCTAAAAGTATGAAGCATTGTGTAGAGAATGGCTAATAAACTCAACTCAATAATTCAAGCAAACAATAAAATATAATAGAATAAAGCACCCATGCTTGAATAGTGAGTCAAGACCAATATAATAATCCCTTAGCCATGCTTTGCACCATGCCTCCCAAAGTCTCCCCCATTTCCATCTCATTAATCCATTTAAGTAAATGGATAAAACCAATAATGAGGTGGCTCCTTCTAGAAACATGCCTTGACAAATTACAAGAATACCCCTCTCACCGTATATATATACCCGCATCCGTATTCCGAAAAATATGGATACACTGAGACGATAACAATCTAATAATACAATACTAGGATCCAGCTTAAACTAAAGCCCACTAGTATTGTCCGCCCGATCAGCATCCGTGTACAAGTACACGTACATGATCGAAACCCAATCGTAAAACCATACAACGTCTACATCAATTTCCTGAAGCAGGGAAACCCTCTGTGTGGGATTCTAAAGACTCGACAGTACGCTGGCAGTGGGTTTAACCACAAGCCGTCAGCGGTACTAGCTGCACGTAACGGCTATTCAGGTATCTATCGATAAAAAGACCGATGATCAAACTCACCCGGACTCCTACTGAGCCTATCGGTGACAATCTCCATACAGTCCGGTCTGTTCATCTGAGATACTTGCATATCCGCTTAGGGGGATGGTAAACGTCAGACCCCTAACAACGTGATAAGTCGTGCCAGAGGAGAGTCTAATACACCATGAGAAACTATTGGAGTACCTTACCAGTATTTCTCGACTGCCCTGGCCAGGGACTTTGTGTAATGGCTTTCCGAACACTGCACGATATCAACCCCCAATACCGGGAGAGACGAATCCTATCTGATCGCTACTGTCTCTAAGTGCTTTGGGACTACACCCAACTACTACCTATTTGCATGACTCCTTTGAGCGTAGTAGGGTAGTAATCAAAGTGCAGTGGGAGCACACTCGAGACGAAGTAGCGATGGAAAGTCAACGGACTAAGCTGTACTCATGCCACTTGGGAACTGCTACATGACGATAGGTATAATACCAACCGACGAATCCTGTCCAGTGTAACTCATAACCTAATGAGCACCTGCATACCAACTCCAGTATGGCATACTAATGGCTGTAGGACAGACCATATCCCCTGCTGGGATAAGAAGCGTATACACTAGTCTACTCCTGAGTATCAATGCCCCGTCTCGATAATCCAACGACTAAGGACCTGTATAAGGATGTGCTTATAGACTACCCAGCCCCCACGAGTGTGACTGCCATCACAACGCTGGTAGTCAAGCAAAGATCCTAAGGGCTCTACCAATATATATAAGCGATATGATAAAAGAAACACATGCACATATTGAGGTAGAATCAAACCAAGTAGCATACTACCATATCGAGCAAGACTGTTATTATAACTGTGAAATATCCCAAGCATCCAATATGTAATATACAATCCAGTATGATACGATAATGGCCTCTAGGGCATATATCATTAACAATCTCCCACTTGTACTAAGGCCATGTATTGGCATATCGCAGACCTATCATCTCGATTAGCCACTCGAACTGTGTCTGAGGAATAGCCTTTGTGAGTGGATCTGCAGTGTTGTTCTCTGTTCTACTCTTCGCACCTCGATCTCCCGTCGATCAATGATCTCCCTGATCAGGTGGAACCGCCTCAGGATGTGTCTAGACTTCTGATGGGACCTTGGTTCTTTCGCCAAAGCTATAGCACCGTTGTTTTCACAATACAGTGGTATTGGATCAACAATGGATGGAACCACCTGAAACTCTGTCATGAACTTCCTGATCCAGACTGCTTCCTTCGCGGCTTCATAAACAGCAATATACTCTGCTTCCATAGTTGAGTCAGCAACGGTTTCCTGCTTGGAGCTCTTCCAAACAACCGCCCCTCCATTAAGGGTAAAGACATGACCCGACATGGACTTGGAGTCATCCTTGTCAATCTGAAAGCTAGAGTCGGTGAAGGCCTTGATCTGGAGGTCTTCCCTGCCGTACACTAAGAACATCTCCTTAGTCCTTCTCAGGTACTTGAGAATGTTCTTCACTGCTATCCAGTGCTTCTCCCCTGAGTTTGACTGATACCGGCTTACAACGCTCAGGACGTATGCTACATCTGGTCTGGTACATAACATCGCATACATTATAGAGCCTACACAGATGCATAGGGTATAGTAGACATGCGAGTCCTTTCCAAATCAATCTTGGGAGACATCTCTTTGGAGAGGGTGATTCCGTGACAAGCCGGTAGATTACCGCGTTTAGAATCTTCCATACTGAATCGTTTCAGTACGGTGTCAATGTACCTTGACCGTGAGAGTCCCAACATCCATTTAGATCCGTCACGATAAATCTGGATCCCCAGAATGTAGGAGGCATCACCCAGGTCCTTCATGGAGAACCTCTGTGACAAGAATCTCTTGACTGATTGTAGCATAGGAATGTCATTTCCTATCAAGAGAATGTTATCCACGTACAGGACGAGAAATACCACACTTCTCGCTATAATTTCACTATATATGCACGGTTCATCTAGATTTTTGATAAAGTTGAATTTCTTGACCGTCTCATCAAAACAGATGTTCCAACACCGCGATGCCTGCTTTAGCTATAAATAGACTTAAGCAACTTGCACACTTTTCTGTTGCTCCCACTCTAAATGAAACCCTCCGGCTGATCCATATAGACGCACTCTTCTAAATTTCCATTTAGAAAAGCGGTCCTTACGTCCATCTGCCAGATTTCATAATCGTGGAAGGTAGTAATGGGACGAAGGATCCGAATGGATTTGAGCATAGCCACTGAAGAAAAGGTTTCATCATAGTCCAAACCAAGTCTTTGACGAAAACCTTTTGCAACAAGTCTAGCCTTATAGGTTTCAACCTGTCCATCTACACCAATCTTCTTTCTGAAGATCCATTTGCAGCTTACAGGTTTTACCCCTTCTGGAGCAAAATCCAAAGTCCATACTTTGTTGGTGTACATGGACTCCATTTAGGTCTACATTGCATCCAGCCATTTTACCGAGTCTCTGCTCTGAATGGCTTGCTGGAACCTAGTTGGCTCATCATCGTCGATGATGTAATTCTCTCTATCCCCGTCTATGAGAAAACCGTAGTATCTCTTGTGCGGATGAGATAGCCTACTAGTTCTGCGGAGTGGCGCAGGTATGTCAGGTTCTTTCGAAATGTCTGGTTCCATCATGCTTTCAGTAATGGTTTGCGGTTCTGGAATTTCTTCCAGTTCTATTGCGCTCCCTGTTTACCCCAATCAGAGCAAAGCTCTGTTCAAATTCCAAGGTGGGAAAAGAAGCAATGCTTCTGTTTTTCTCCAATCAGAGCAAAGCTCTGTCTTGAAAATAAAAGTTAAAATAAATGAAGTAACGCTTCATTTCTCCTGCGCTGCACGCAGAGCGCCACGTGTCAAAATCGGACACGTTAGCTCAAGGAGCGCAGCGCCCAAGGTAGCGTACTCAATCAGAGCAAATCTAAAAAAAAAAAAAAAGTTGCGCAGTGCGCAGTGCGCTGTCAGCGCGCGTAGTGCGCAACTGCGCAGTGCTCAATGCGCAGCTGCGCAACTTAAATAAAAAAAAAATAAAAAAATAAAATAAAAAAAAAGGTGCGCAGTGCGCAGCTGCGCAGTGCGCTGCGCGACACGTGTCAGCGCGCGCAGTGCGCTGCGCGACACGTGTCAGCGCGCGCAGTGCGCAACTGCGCAGTGCTCAGTGCACAGTTGCGCAACTAAAAAAAAAAAAAGAAAATGTTGCGCAGTGCGCTGCGCGACACGTGTCAGCGCGCGCAGTGCGCAACTGAGCAGTGCTCAGTGCGCAACTGCGCAACTAAAAATAAAAAAAAAGTTGCGCAGTGCGCTGCGCGACACGTGTCAGCGCGCGCAGTGCGCTGCGCGACACGTGTCAGCGCGCGCAGTGCGCAACTAAAAAAAAAAAAAAATTGCGCGACACGTGTCTGCGCAGTTGCGCAAGCACAACTGCGCGACATGTGTCACGCGCTGGAGAGTTGCGCAAAAACAGAATAAATCTTTTCTGTTCTTGTTAAAACAAGAAGATTTTCTTCTGTAAAGCAGGGGCCTTTGGATCAAAAATCCAACGGTGGGGAAGATTACCCAAATCACTCAGAAAAATATTTATGTAACAAATTTAACTAAGTTATGAGCACTATAAAAAGGACCCCAGACCTCATTTAAAAATCATCAACACCTTGCTAAAAAAAAAGAGAGAGAAGAGAACCCTTGAGAACTCTTGAAGAATAAAAAAAAGGTAAAAACCTTTGAAAGAAGAGAAATTTCTCTTGTGAACAAGATCATGGATCTTCAATAAATAAATAAATAAAAAAATAAAATAAAAATAAAAATAGTGCCTTGCACTTGTTTTATGAACCATCGGTTCTTGAACCTAAAAGGTTCTTAAATTAATAGTGCTTTGCACTTTCATGAACCTTTGGTTCTCTGAGATAAGAAAAACAAGAAAAACTTGTTTTTTCTTAGATCTAAATCAAATAGTGCCTTGCACTTGTTTTATGAACTATCGGTTCTTGAACCTAAAAGGTTCTTAAATTAATAGTGTTTTGCACTTTCATGAACCTTTGGTTCTCTGAAAGAAGAAAAATAAGAAAAAGCTTTTTTTTTCTTAGATCTAAATCAAATAGTGCTTTGCACTTCTTTTATGAACCATCGGTTCTTTAATATAAAAGATTCTCAGTGCTTTGCAAAAATGCAATGCATTGCTTGAAGGGCCAGGCCCAAATAAAAAAGGCCTAATAGGCCAAAATAAATTGCAAAGCAATAAAAGGACAGAGCCCAAATGAAATTGATGCTCTGCATCATTTATAAAGGGCAGGGCCCAAAACAAAATTGATGCTCTGCATCCTTTCTGGGCAAGGCCCAAATAAAAATAAAAACAAATGCAAATAAAATATTGGACATTTTTAACTGGACTTAGCCCAATCGTGGCCATAAGTCCTTAAACTAAATTAACTGAGCAAAACGGCTCTCCTAAACCAATCCACATCCGGTTCGAGGGTACATCTCCGAGCTCCTTTGATATCCATCGTTGTAATTCCTCAACGACGTCAAAGAGGTGACGGGTCCCAACGACCATACACCCATATGGACTGCGGGGTCCTTAAACTCGTGGACCGAAACGTCCCTAAACTAATATCGGACCGAAACGTCCCTAAACTAACGGTGGACCACTATGTCCTTAAACTGGTATTGGACCACCATGTCCCTAAACTGGCACAATAGAGCCCAAATGCTCTTTTGCTGGATCTAAACGATCCCGTTAAGTCGATCTTAGTCCCAAACTGGGCTAACGTATCCTTAACAACCGTTTAAGTTGATCTTAGCCTCAAATATGGCTAACGCTTCCTTAAACCTTCAAACAGACTTTAGTCCCAAATTGGACTATAAATTCCCCCAATCAACTTTGGCTCAAGGGTACATCTCTGAACTCCTCTGACATTTGTCGTTGTAATTCTTCAACGTCGTCAGAGAGGTGACGGGTCCCGACGACCATACATGCAATGGACCACTATGTCCCTAAACTGGAACAATAGAGCCCAAATGCTCTTTTGTCGGATCTAAACGATCCCGTTAAGTTGATCTTAGTCTCAAACAGGACTAACGTATCCTTGACGAACGTTTAAGTCGATCTTAGCCGCAACGCGACTAAGGCATCCTTAAACTAAAAACACCAAACCCAAATCTAAGTAAATACGGATTTGGACTAATCCACGTCCTACGGACGACGGCATTACTCAGTCTCCGTATACAATCCACGGGCAACCACAAACAAAACAAACACACACGACACGAAGTGAAATTCTGGAGAAGGAGAAAGTTGTTACCGCGATGCGGTAGCGTAATTAACTGCAGGGGCTTGCGCCTGCAGGGAAGAGCGTCCCCACAATCAAAAACCCCTCAAGCGAGGGGGAATCTGACGAAGTCTGCTACATCGGCCGCATCCGTCTAAACCTCCGATACACGGTGCCATAAATCAACTTGGCATCTTCGGAGAGGTGGACGGATAAAACCAAATAGCATCTGCCCCGAATCCCAGCGTCAGACATCGCGGTCCTGTGCGCCGCCGTTCGGAGGGGAACACTCCCCCTTATCTGATTTTCTAAAAATTCAGTTTCCAAAAAGTGGGCATGCCGAGAAATAAAAAACTTTTTGTTTCTCTGCGTAATAGAAAAGTTACCTCCTGGAGTTCTTTGGGTATCTCACAAACTTACACAATACTGAGCGTGCCTCGAGCTTGTCCGCGTGCTGCTTTTTTACAAAAGCTAGACATCCCCATGTCTTAAGATACTTAAGATAGGGTTTCTTCCCACTCCACATCTGATATGGTGTGGTAAGCACTGACTTAGTAGGAACCTTGTTCAAATGATATGTAGCTAATTCTAGTGCATAGCCTTAGAAGGATTGCGGTAACTCAGCATTACTCATCATGGAATGAACCATATCCAATAGGGTTCTGTTCCGCCTTTCTGATACACCGTTGTGCTGAGGTGTGTATGGAGGAGTAAGCTGAGAGAGAATTCCATTCTCTTTTAAGTAGCCCAGGAACTCGGCACTTAAGTATTCATCACCTCGATTAGATCTCAGTGTCTTGATACTTTTGCTGGTTTGTTTTTCTACTTCATTCTTGTATTCCCGGAATTTCTCAAAGGCTTCGGATTTATGTTTCATCAAGAATACATGTCCATACCTTGAGAAATCATCCGTAAAAGTAATGAAGTAGGAATAACCACTTTTCGCATGTGTAGACATTGGACCACACACATCGCTGTGTATGAGTCCCAAGAGCTCGCTCGCTCTTACTCCGTGTCCAGTGAACGGAGTCTTTGTCATCTTTCCTTTGAGACATGATTGACAAGTTGCATAAGACTGATATTCGAACGGATCCAAATATCCCTTTCTATGTAAGTTTGTCAACCGTGTTTCATTGATATGACCCAGCCTATAATGTTACAAGAAAGCCTGATTTAATTCCGGAGACTTTCTTTTAAGTGTGTTCTGGACGCTGAAAACCCGAGTTTGATTCAATACGTATATTCCGTTATCTAATGTACCTGACCCAATCAAATTTTGATTTAGGTGGATGTGTACTATATCGCTTACAAATGTAAAATCATATCCTTCTTTAGAAAGTAAAGATACAGATATGATATTACAGGCTAGAGTAAGTACATACAAACAGTTACGCAACATTCTATGTCTATATAGAATTAAAGATGGTTTGTAGGGTTCATAGGACTTAGTAGCAATGGATGAATAATTAAAAATGACTTCTTTTATTTTTTAATAGTTTAAAACTAGATCGATAATGATGAATGTGGATTAGGGTTTCTTGGAAGAAACTAGGGTTTCCCCTCTCTTAACCCTTGTCCTTGCATTGATCTCTATTCATGTCTAGCCTCTAACAAAATAAGTGTTAAATCAATCTCAAATCGCGGTCGTGACTAGCAATAAATTGGTAGCGCGCTCGATAAAGATGTTAACATTTGTTTTGCTAAAGTTTATAGATTTTAAAATGTATAAAAAAAGTTAAATGATTTTATCATCCATTGATCTACCCCACCTTACGAACCCTAACAAGCTAGGAATTACTCGCTCATGGTTTGAGATTTAGAAGAAAGGATGAAGAATGAAAACACGATTAAAATGCAGAAAGTAAGTGCAGGAAGTAAGTGCGGAAATTAATTGCAAAAAGAATAATAAAAACACTACTTTTATTAATCAACTATTGTATACAACTTTTGAAAGTAGAGTACAAGAACCCTAGTTGCTCTAGATCTCTATCTTATTGGAAGTAGATGACTAGTTGATGATCACTCAGATGCGTGGCCTCTTGATCTCTTCGATGATCCTTTTAGATGTGAAGCTCTCGGTCTATATATAGTCACATAAACTAGAAACCCTAGATACCATCTGTGAATATATGCTGTTAAGATCAAATCACCAAAATCTCAAATCCTACGGCCACTAAACCGCCGCGCTTCCGCCGCATATTTGCCTATTTGGTCGTGGATCCGCCGCACTCTTGGAGAATCAGGTTCTGGAATTTTTTGTGTTGTCTTGTTTTGATATTTGGAGATCCTCTAGATGTCTATATTCTGATAATAATGAACTGAGTCTCTGTCGTTGCTAGATCTTATGATTTGCTTCAATATTCTGGCAGATTTGATTCCGGCATCTTGATTTATCCTGGATCTCTTGGATTCCATACCTGAGCTAATATGCACAATATCTCAAATCAAAGTGTTAGTAGTATTTGGTATTTTTGAGATATTATCCTAAACATTTTATATGATATTATATGTTAAGACTATTGATTAGAAATATTTGATATGATATGCATATTTTAATTACTAATATTTTATATAAATATTATATGCATGTATTTTCCCTCATTATATTATTTATAATGTAGAAACATATGATAATAAACTTTTTACACATAAACCCTCATATGTTCTATAATTACAATAAACACTTTTTAGTACTTAACAATAACAGGGAAAATAATCATTCAAATGTGCAAAATTTTAGACTAATCTGGACACAATTTTCAAAAAATTATATCCCACTTTTTAAAATAAAGATACAGATATATTATTTTAAAAATTGGTGTATAATAACGGTTATTCAAAACCCGATATTTGTTGTAAGGTTGAATCAGGTGATTTAATCCAATATCACCAATTTCTATGAATTCCGATATTGAGGATCAAGTCACCCATTCTCAATAATCTACTCTTTCTCAGTATCTATAACGCCATACAGATGTGAGATTCAAATATGTTATATACATTGTAAATCCCCGTTTCCTTCAATGAAAATCTTTCTACATTATCCCATTTTTCCCATATCATTATTTTGTGTGAAGGGTAGTGCGTAAGTTGTAGTGATCGTTTCCTAAGCAATTAAAAATCAAAGCTCAAACTTAAATTAAAACCCAAAACAAAATTTAAAACCAATAAAATATATTTTCCAAGCCCAACAAATAAAATAAAAGATTAACATTAAATTTTTAAATCCCCAGCCCGTTCCCCTTTAAAGTTAAACCACAGCCCAACACAAATTATATTTTCTAACATTAATCCCCGGCCCATTCTCTTTTTCCCTAAAAAATTATTTAACCTTTTTCTCGGCCCAACACCCCTAGCCCGCCTACTGAACCCGACCCGACCCATTTTAATCCTCTTCTCCCCCAACGTAAACTTTTCCCGCTCACATTTTTCGCCGACTCTCGCGGCCATGTCGCCGTGCAGTTGCCCCACGACCTGCGACCTCGTCCACAACTCCCCTGAGTCCCTCAACCTCAAACCCTCGCCTCCCCTTACTTCTCTCTCCCTCTCAATCTCAAACCATCTCTCTCTCTCTCACGGGAAAAACCTCCAGCGTTTCTCTCTACGAACCCACTGCCTTCATCCCTGCACCGACGACGATGCCGCCGCCGACGACTAAACCACCTCGTCCTCCTCCCTTGTTTCTCCCCTACCAACACCACTACCACTGCAGCCTCCTCCTCCATCAACCGAGCACCCCTTGCCAAGCTCCCCTGCATACCCAACCCACTCGCCACCGAGCTCGACCACCACCGGCCCCCACGACGCCGGCGAGCCCCCACTGCACCTGAAACCCCTCGTCGACCCCCTTCGTCCTCAACATCATCATCTTTATCACCAACCCGAGCTCCACTGCCCCCTCTCTCTCCAAAACCGTGACCTTCCCCCTCACTGCGAGCCCCACAATGCACATCGCCGGAGCGACGCCGCCGACAGTCATTGACCCCATCGCACTCACATAGAACCATAGAACACCCCCTCCGCTTCCAGCGAGCACAAGCCATCTACGGGAAACTCCGACGTCAAACCCGAATCGCGAGCCGAGGCCGTGAAACCAAACCACGCCGTTCGTCGCGCGTTCGTGACGTTGCCGCTGTCGTGCATCGCCTAAAACGTTTTCAGGCAAGTACCCTAATTGCTACATGCTAATTTATTTCTGTTACAAACTAAAATCGTATAAATTCCGTGTTTACAATTCACGATAAATCATAGGACGTAACTGTTCGATGCAAGATCCCAATGAAAACCTTCATTTAATTTGACGGAACTTGATTGCATACGTTGGCCCGCATGATAATGAACACTGTGTAGGAATTTCACTGAAAGATATGACTGTTAACAACTTAAATGATCACCCCCAAATACACTCGTAAAAACTGGGAATTTCCCGCATCTGAAAATTGTTAAAATCACCATAAATTGTGTACATATTTAAATGATGCGTTCGAGGGCTCAAATCGAATCCGACTCGACGACCTGTAACCCTATGCAAGTTTTTAATGGTTTCTGTACTGAAATTACGACAAGAATTGGTTCGGAGAGCGGTTCTGGACTGCAGTCCAGAGCGACTCTGGTTATTGTTTTCTGTCCCGTAATGTTTACTACCTTGTTTCTTGAACTCGTATGTTGCGGAACCCTACAACTTATTGAAGATGAATCTGTTATCTGAATAACACATGTGGTTTCATCCCATTTTATCATCTTTTGCTAACTTTTGATGTACAGATGTGATTGAGAATCCGTCTGTTGCGTTGAAAACCCTATTAAAAACACTATATTTAATTCAACTGTAGTATCACTAAATTCTGATCCCAACTGGGTGAAATTCGTGTCGCGAAACGGACGTTCAGTTCAGAAACTGAATTTTCTGCAGCGAGCACTTAAAATGAAACGGGTGTAACTTGAATACCGGAAACCCGATTCAACTGAAACAAATTTTGATGAACTGCTGACAGAGTGTACTTTTTATCATATTTGTATCATTTCGTTGAATTCCGAACATATGAATTACTGCAGTTTTTGTAAGCTTATGACGTGCATATTGGTTCATATCATACATGACTTGTTAACTGCATAAATACACATACCTTACCCAATTGACATATACATAGTATTAGTGCGCGTCATTATTCAGTGGACATTGCATTATCGTGCGTGAATGATATTGGTTTAGGAGTGTCAAGTACGCCAATGAAAAAAAGTGAATGATTCGTGACAGTGATTAATACAGTGAACAGTGACAAAACCGTGCTATTGGCATACTTGTACACGACTAAATCATAATCATAAATAGTGTAAACCTGGGGATAAAGGGGAAATCGAAGTGGAAAGAGTATCGTATTTAGCGGGACCGTGTTTTAGAGGATGATCATTCGAGCAGTGATATATATATTAGGTAGGATCTAGCGATCCGGCTGACAGGGTTATGTCCCGGGCATATGGGCCGTTGTCTCGGGTATGTACGAGACTCCTGTTAAACATGATCCTCCTTTCTACTATACGATTTCAAACATGACTTAGAGACCGATAGGGACACAGATCATACTTTGCATCATTTAGTGACATAGTGATTAACTGCATTTTACTTTCACTGTTATTACCTTATTTACCTGTTTCACATCATTACTATAAAAATTGCTATTACGTCGCTCTGACGACCTGAGTGTGCTTGCTCAGACCTCGAGGAAGAACCAGCGCAGGAGTCGGTTCTACCTTTCGAGCTGACGAAGATCTAGTCTGGAGTACCTTTTCTTCTTCTCTGCTTTCCCTAAAGAGATTGTGTATTTGAACTTGGTTAGTAGCTCTTCTTGTTTATTTGTAAATTGTGATCAATGGACTCTAATGTAATAATTTAGTGATGTAATTCCTTTACTGCTGTACTTTCTTTACTGATTACCATGTAAAGCTAGAAGCCGAAGTGTGACTACGGCGGGATTATTCCCTGACCGTAGGAGCATGGCTGGCCTAGTCATCCCCCATTTTCCGTATTTTGGGAAGCGGGGCGTGACATGGTTTTGTTGGTATCAGAGACGTGTTTAGTAACAAGGGATAACATTAACTATACTGTATTACATTATTTTCGTTTCACTATTCCTGATTTTCATCCTTGAATCTAATCTTATCCTTTTGAATCTTCCAGCGATATGAAGTCCCCGAACGACCACTCCTCGGACTCCAGGTACGGCACCAGTATCCAAGGTCCCGTACAGAATGACACCGGTTGAGTTGGCGGAGTTGAAGAAGCAAATTGAAGAACTATTGGAGAAGGGATTTATCCGGCTAAGTGTTTCACCGTGGGGTGCACCAGTTCTATTAGTGAAGAAGAAGAATGGATCGCTGCGGATGTGTATAGATTATCGAGAGCTGAACAAGGTCGCAATAAAGAACAAGTACCTAATCCCGCGCATCGACGACTTTTTCGATCAGTTAAGTGGGGCCAAGGTATTCTCGAAGTTGGATCTCCGTTCTGGATATCATCAAATCAGAGTAGCAGCCGAGGATGTATGCAAGACGGCTTTCAGGACCCGATACGGACATTACGAGTTCCTTGTGATGCCGTTCGGTGTTACCAATGCACCAGCGATATTCATGGACTTGATGAAAAGGGTGTTTGCAAAGTACTTGGACACGTTTGTCGTTGTATTTATCGACGACATACTTGTCTACTCGAAGACCCGGAAGGAGCATGTCGAGTATTTGCGCACGGTTCTACAAATTCTTCGAGAAGAGAAGTTGTATGCGAAATTAAGCAAGTGTGAATTCTGGCTCGACAAGGTTCAGTTCTTGGGACACATTGTTTCGGGCGAAGGCATCTCAGTAGACCCGGCGAAAATAGAATCCGTCAGAGATTGGCCAACGCCGAAGTCAGTGGCCGAGATCAGAAGCTTTCTGGGGTTGGCAGGATATTATCGGAGGTTTGTCCAAGACTTCTCAAGAATCGCTGAACCGTTGACAAGGCTGACACGGAATGATGTACCATTTGCATGGACGGAGGAGTGTACTCAGGCATTTGACATGCTGAAGCAGAAGTTAACCACGGCGCCCATTCTTACAGTACCAGATGATTCCGGTGGTTTGGTGATACATAGTGATGCCTCAGGGAAGGGTTTAGGCTGTGTTCTGATGCAGCACGGCCGAGTGGTTGCTTACGCCTCTCGACAACTGAGAAATCACGAGAAGAACTATCCTACGCATGACTTGGAGTTAGCTGCAGTAGTCTTTGCGTTGAAGATTTGGAGGCACTATCTATTGGGCGAGAAAGTGGAGGTGTACACGAATCATAAAAGTCTGAAGTACGTCTTCACTCAGAAGGAACTAAACATGAGGCAGCGCCGATGGCTAGAGCTGATGGCAGATTATGACTTGGACCTTCAGTATCACCCGGGGAAAGTGAATGTTGTACCAGATGCACTCAGTCGCAAGCCAGCGGTCATGATGTTGACCAGTCAGAGGAGCATTATTGAGGACTTTCAGAGACTCAAGCTTGAAGTCGTTACACCGAGCGCACTCAGTCAACTTTGGCAACTACAGGTGCAGTCTTCCCTGGTGAATCGCATCAAGGCTGCACAAGCGGATGATCCCCGATTGCAAAAGTTCAGAGCGCAAGTAGAAGCCGGGCTGAGAACGGACTTGATCATACATGAAGATGGTTCTTTGAGATTCGGTAGCAGACTCTGCGTACCCAAGGGAGATGTTCGAGAAGAGGGACTGGCTGAAGCGCATAGTTCAGCTTATTCTGTGCATCCGGGAGGTACAAAGATGTATCGTGACCTAAAGCAACATTTTTGGTGGAACAGGATGAAGCGGGAAATTACGAGGTTCGTATCCAGGTGCTTGGTATGCCAGCAGGTGAAGGCGGAGCATCAGAGGACAACGGGGTTGCTGCAACCACTTCTGATACCAGAATGGAAGTGGGAGCACATTACCATGGATTTCGTGACGGCGTTACCACGGAGCCCTAGGGGCAATAACGCCATTTGGGTTATCGTCGATCGCCTCATGAATTCCTACCTTTCCGAGTGGGACAGTCGACAGAGTCACTGGCAGAGAGATACATGCAGGAGATAGTGCGACTTCACGGTGTTCCAGTCAGCATTGTGTCAGATCGAGACACCAGATTCGCGTCGCACTTCTGGAGGAGCTTACAGGAGAGTTTGGGTACCCGTCTCAAGTTTAGCATAACTTATCACCCACAGACGGATGGACAATCCGAGCGTACGATTCAGACGCTCGAGGATATGTTGAGAGACTGTATGTTGAACTTTCAGGGTTCCTGGGAAGACCATCTGCATCTAGTCGAGTTTTCCTATAACAACAGTTACCAGGTTAGCATCCAGATGGCTTCTTTCGAAGCACTTTACGGGCGGAAGTGTCGATCCCCGGTGTGTTGGGATGATGTGGGAGAGCGAAGACTACTGGGTCCCGAGCTTATTGTTCAGACAGTCGACAAGGTCCAAATGATCAGGCAGCGTATTAAGACGGCTCAGGATCGACAGAAGAGCTGGGCAGATACTGTTGGAGATAGTGCCCTCATAGTCAATTATTGGATCGCAGGTACGTGATTGCAATGATTGCGGAGGACCTATACCGGTAGGACAATCTTACTCGAGATGATAGTATGCTATCTGGTTTGCCTTTATCAGTCGTGTACATGTTCAGGTAACTGATTACATGTTACACTTTGATAGAGCCCTTAGGATCTTGCTTTACTACCAACAGTATGATGGCGATCATATACGTGAGAGTTGGGTAGTTTATATGCATATCCTTAATTGTGGTCCCTAGTCGTGGGAGTTTCGAGACAGGGCATCGATACTCCGGAGTAGACTAGTGTATACAGTCGAGACCCCGACGAGGGGCGGTGGCCGGTCTCACAAGCCACTGGTGTCAGTTGGATCACCTAAGATGTATACAGGTGCTCATTGGGTTATGAGTACACCGGACAGGACTCGCCAGGAACCTGCTAGTTGGTATTATACATATCGTCAGATAGCAGTTCCCTGGTGACATGTGTACAGGTTAGTTCATCGACCTGAGGTCGTCATTTGTCTCGTGTGAGTTCCCACTGTGCTTTGATTTCTACCCTACCACGGCTCAAAGGAGTCGTGCAAACAGGTAGCTTTTGGGTACAGTCCCGAGCCATATGGAGGCACGTGAGCGGATCGGCAGGGGATTCGTCTCTCCCGGTATTGGGGGCGAGATCGTGCTGTGTCTAGGAGAGCCATTACACATAGCCCACGGCCGTGGCAGGAGATTTACTGGTAGGTACTCCAGTAGTATCTCAGGGTGTTATTGGGCTTCACTCCGACACGACTTATACTGCTATTGGGGGTCTGACGTTACTAGCCCCCTAGGCAGATATGCGATACTCATTGACGAACGGACCGGACTGTATATACATTGTCACTGTTAGGCTCAGTAGGGTTTCCGGATGAGTTCGCTCATCGGCCTCCCTTGAGGTCAGTCCATGGGCAGCCGTTACGCATTGCTAGTGCCGCTGACGGTTTGTGGTTAAACCCACTGCCAGGGTACTGACGAGTCATTAGAGTCCCCCACAGACAGTTTCCCATGTTCGGGCGAAACGTTGTAGAGGCCGTATGGTTTTATGACAGGGTTCGGAAAATGCACGTGCGTTTACGCACGTGTCAGTTTTCGGGCAGATGATACTGGCCGGCTTTGGTTTAAGCCGGATCCGAGTATTATATTGAGTAGATATAATATCTTTGTCTCAGATGCATTTGTATTCGGTCGTAATACAAATGCGGGTATATTTATACAGTTACGGGGTTATCCTGAAAGTCGTTTCAGGATCACTTTTGGAAGTTGCCAGTTTTCAGTTTCCAGTTTTCTATCATCCGTCTTTTAACATTCGGTTAAAGACGGGTTTATCTTTTCTTGAGATGAGTGTGGATGCTTCTAGAAGGTTCTAGAAGGTGGTGACAAGGCTCATGACTCACTTGTTCCTTATTGGTTGCTTTTGGTGTGTTCACACTTTGTGTTCACACTTGAGATATTTTCTTGTGTTCACACTTGAGATATTTATTTGTGTTCACACTCTTGTGGTCACTCTCCTCTCTCCTACACTCCCCCCCATTCCTATAAGATGGCCGGCCCCTTCCCCCTCTCTCACTTGAGGTTTTCACTTTGTAGAAAAAGATTATGATAGTTTTCGGTGTATGGAATTTCACAGCTCATTTCATTCCATCACCCGATTCCCACGGCAACTTCATTAACCGTTCGTCCATAGCTTTGGACGGAACGAGACAAAATCTTCTACTCATTCTCTACATCAATCTTAGTCGTCTCTTTTAGCAAACTTGACGACCGAGTTGCCTCGAGTCAGAGGCGGGAGCCCGTTTAAATAATCGTTGATGTGGTGCCACCTGGACGAGCAGATCGGAGATCGACGAGATCGGAGCAGCTGCAACGGAGCGTGGGATGATGGTTAAAGAACGAAGGACTCGGATCGTTCGGTATAACCTTTCTACTCACTTTACAGTTTGTTAGTTTAGCAATAATGGCAGATCCGGGTTAAAGTATACGATAGTGCCAGTTAAAAAGTTTTTGTTCCGCATTTGGCGTCTGTAGACGGCCGGGGCGCTACCGGAGACTTACAGTGGTATCAGAGCCTCACCATTTTGCTATACTAACTTGTGCTAACGCGTTTAAAACATCGATCGAATCGGAAATCAAAAACCGCGTTTTTCTTGCTTCACAGTTTCTGTCGATTTTAAATGATGTCCTAAAATTATTCTACATATCTCAGAAAACTGTGCAGGGTTTTATTAGAACACCGTACAAATTTAGGATCATGATTCGACAAGACTGCCGCGGAAACGCGGCCAAACCCATGGTTTGGCCGCGGATCCGTGGCCATTCTGTGTCATCATGCCCCCAAATTTGCTCAGTAGGTTCTTCTCTGGAATTTGTGGTTTTTGGTATATATCTTTTGGGCCCAGATTTTGTTACTGTTCACCAGTTGTTCGTGGGGCCCACTTCGTGATATTTAGTCGATCGAAATTTAAACACGTTAGTTTACAGTGCTTACATTATATCTCCGACCGGGAATGTCATTTGATCGGTAAACCGCGTCTGATTGCTATAGTTCTTTTAGACGGGTTTGCGAACGTGACATTCGCGTTGATGTTCTGTGTTGTGCTGTGATATTGCGGATTTGTCATGGTGGATAGCAGTGTGCAATGATAGTGCAGTTTGGATTTATTTGTACATTTGATATTGCGGGGCGAGCGTCCAACATGTGGACTGCCGTCACTGCCTGTTGTATAATATTCTTTTGGGGCACGACCAGGTTGCGGTCGATGTACCTGTTGTACTATTTTTCATTACTGTACTAGGTTTTGCCCCGCGACGGAGTGCACGGATAGCCGGATTCTGGAGGGCAACGGGTCCGCATCTCATGGCTTTGAGAGGCAGAGGGGCCCCACTCTAGAATTGGCAGACTATTCGCCGCACTCGTAGGGGGTACAGGTTGACCCAAGGAGGGGTGCCCAAGATTACCGGATTCCGTGAAGTGCAGGGTGGTCCATTCACTGTGCTGTAGGGGGCTGCCTCGCTTCAGGTTTTGGCGGGTAACTTGCCGCACCCGTAGGGGTCTAGGTTTCATTGCACATGCTATCCACACGACAGGGGAACGTCGGGTTTCAGCAGCGGCTCTGTGAAACCCGGGGATCCCAGATTATCTGTATTGTTCTGTGATGCTTATTACTTTTTTGTAATGTTGCATATTATCACGCCTGGAGCGATTATTGTATATTGGTTTATATACTATTAGATGTTGTATATGTTTTACACCCGTGCTAGTCCAGTCCCCGCTCTGTCATTAGTTAAGTAACCTAACGGGTGATGACGGGACCCAGTGACGAATGCGGATGGCATATACGTACATTTTATTTTCGTTCTTTTCTGGTGTGATTGATTGATGGGACTGCGTTGATTCTGATCAATGAAAAGTAAAACAAACCTGTTTGATGTTGTTGGAACAATTTAAAATGTGTTATTGCAAAGACGTTTCCTTTTGTTTTGCATAGCGGTATTCAGTGGAATATCCTGCACCTCATTCGACGGGGCAAAGGCCGATATCCCTTCACCGGGACTGACCCCTTGGGCAGAAGTTTGCGTCAGGGTAATAACTTCACTATAGTCGATTACAAGTTGCTTTGCACCGTGGTATTCAGTGGAATATCCTGCACCTCATTCCACGAGGAAAGAGCCGAGATCCCTTCACCGGGAGTGACCTCTTTAGCAAAAGGTTTTCGCCACTATATTTTAAAAAAGCTATCAGGTTCCTTCAGCGATATCAAGTTCGTTACGTTAAAGGTTTTTCGCCAAAAACCAGCCGTAGCCCTCCATCACTTCTTTTGGGTATTCAGTAGTATTCAAGCTATGCATTTTAGCCAAAGTTAAGGCATAGTGTTTGGTAGCTGCTGGGTATTCATTTGTTGCATAGATAGATGAGTTAGTTTGGGACAGTCGTTCTGCCGATTGGCCAAAGTCAGGGGCATGTGCGGGTGGGTTCAAATTGACAAGATAGTGACGGGTAGAACTTGGCATGTGACTTATGACATTTTGACCAAAGCCAAGGTTATAAGAGCATGGGGCAAAAATTTTATCGGGAGTTTCTAAAGAAACTGAAACTTGCCAAGTATGCGCATACCTTCTGGAGTGTGAGTAACGTGGATGCATTCCATCACGTTATCATGCGATGAGAGTTGGATCCCGATTCCCACTGATGAGTTGGTTTACTCTTCGGGTGATCCCGATTGATTCTTCTTTCAGGTTTGGAGGAGAATTTGACAGGACAGTGGGAGGTTTCCGGATTAGATAAAGTGATAACCATTCTGATCTAGGTTAGAGTGCATGCAGAGTGTTTCTTTTCTCTCTCTCTTTGGCAGCGACCTTTGACCGACCCTAGACTATGACTCAGTGACCAAGTTGACCGAACCTTCTTAAAATTACTGGCTTTTGGATTGTCCGAGTTGCATAAGTCATTGCCACTCCTTCTTTTACCCTTTGTATTTCTCGGAACACCCGTATTACTACGGACATCCACTTCCATTGGATAGATCCATCGTATGGTTATATACGAACTCGAAGGGACTTCTTCGAGGATAGATCAAGGTTCAGGAGAAATAGAATTGGTTTATTCAGTTGTCTTTTATTATCACCTTCTCTCAGGTTGCGAGAGCTCCTTGGTTTAGGAGAGTACACCTATTACGCTTATTGGATAGTCTTATTCCAAACCATAGGCAGGTGCCGAAAGGTAGGGAATGAAGAAAACCAATTAGCCTAAGTAGGGTGTGCAGAAGGCAATAACTAAAGACAAAATAAAGGGATTAGAAAGAGGGCAAAGTAAATTGCGACTGATATCATTCACGACCAAAACCGCGTACTTCATCGCCACTCCTATTTCACTTTTAAAGGAATAAGGTATTATTCAGTTGTGTTTTATCATCACCTTCTCTCAAGATATGAGTACTCCTTGGTTTAGGAGGGTACACCTATTATGCTTACTGGATAATCTTCTTCCAAACCATAGGCTGGTGCCGAACGGTAGGGAAGGAAGAAAACCATTTAGCCTAACGATGGTGTACAGAAGGTAACGACTAAAGACAAATAAAGGGATTTGGAGAGATGACAAAGAGATATACGGTTATAGTCATGAATTGGATTATGGAAGAGGCATTGCTATGAATACCAGGATACCCCTACGAAACATTTTCATGTTTCAGTGCATCGTTAAAGGAAAACTGTTTTCCCGATTAGATACTTACTCCAAGGGTATGTATTTACCAGGTTTCATTCTCATATCTGTATGGTTTTACAGATGATGAGTGGGAGTAAGTTATTGGGAATTAGGTGATCATCCTCATTATATCGGAATTCGTTGGAATTGGTAATATTTGAGGAAATCGCCAGGGTACAGTTTTCAACCTACGACGCACAGGTTATGAGTTGTTTAACTCAGCGGACTTATACAGAGTATTGTATGTTGTCCAAGTGTCCTTCAGGACAAAGGGGTAGGTCCTCGTACTATGTTCTGTTTACTTATAACTTCTCTAGTTTTTAGACAAGTGTTTCGCAGAAATACAAGATCTAAGTTTTGAGAAGTTGTGGGTATAAGAATAAAGTAGAGAACCAGGTGTCACAAGTATCAGGATTCTTCAAAGAGATCGAAGATGTAGATTCTTGTGATTGGTATTCAGATGATAGTAATGGTTTTGAGAAACTTGTTTCTCTTTCGGGTTACTCATAATTGGATGGATTCCTAAGTTGAGTAATGCTGATTAGCCTCTTTCCATTAAGCTGATATGCACTGGAGACAGTTGCATGATTGAATCTGGTTCCAATTAAATAAGTGCCAAAGTTTCTATATTGGATATAGAATGGTTCATACCTTAAAAGATGTTAAGGTACGGGGAGTTGTCCAGCTTATGCTTAAAACCAGAGTCTGGATAACTCAGGGCACGTTTCTGTAATGGCTGTTTGTGGGTTGACCCTGGCTATGACGAGGGTTGATATTCTACCATTTGGAAGATCAATAGTGATATTGTTCTTGACTCGCCACAGTTTTAGTAAAAATGGATCTTTTTCAGAAAACAGTAGTGGGAGTATGGTAGAACTGGAAGTGATTCCAAAACCGCAAACGATTACGGAAAATTTAATAGGACCTAAAGGTTCAAACATGTTTGACATTCCAATAACCACTCCGCAGATATGGTGGGTAACCTCAGACACCCGAGAGGTACTTCGGTAGGCTCAAGGACGGTGACATGGAGGTTCTTATCTACCCAGACTTGACACTACTGTTGTTCCAAGCTATGAGACCCGGTAGGAGGGTTGTCGTAGTCAGTGGGAGCATCGGAAGCATAGTGGGCAAGTAGCTTATGTCTATTTATAGACTAGAGCAGTTATAGCGGAGATAGATCATCTAATTTTGATATGACAGTCATGGTTTTGACTTCGATCAGAATAGGGGATGGATCTGTTAAGAAGGTAGTAGGGTGTGATGTCATGGTATCTGGATGACATACACATAGTAGGAAGTAAAATTCCTATACTACGATCGGTTGTACTGTGGTCGTCACACAGTTGTTTCTCCAGACAGGATATGGATATAATACTTGACATTCTGGTTTCTAGATCTATGGTTTTAGATTTGGATTTGGGTAGTTTCCCAATGTGGGTACTTTGACAGATATTCTAATGGTTTTTAGAATAGTTGACTCCTAGCATGGTGGTGTACCTGCAGGTGATGGAGTCACCCTCTCTAAAGGTGTCGCATAGACTAAAGGGGAGAGGGATATGCATGATTGACAGATCACTTGCTTAGGCAATTGAGTCAATCGTGAGATGTCAAGTACCACATCAGATGTTGTTTTTGCGCTAGATGCAATAAGTTTGTATTAATCCAATCCTGGAGAAACATAAGGAAGCAGTTTTAGAACATAAGTACATGTTCTACGGATTTGATGACGGCAGCCTCCTTCGGGAGACGATTATCATTCCAGGCTTCAAAGGTGACATGGTTGACAGAGTGATTGTCAGAGTTTTAGTTTTCCCTCTGACGAGGGACAGTATTATGGACAGGTGGTCCAAGAGGATACTGTGGGTGGCATGGTGCCGGATACTGATTAGGTTCAGTGATCGATACAGTCTAAGAAGTTTGGATTTGGAGTTCATTTATGAACTAGGTCCCATCAGATATCCAGACATATTCTAAGACAGGTATTACTCGATTCGGGAGATGGCTTTCTCCGCGAACTTGAGATTTAGAGAGATATAGAAAGAAACATCTAGGCGGATCCACTCACTGAGGCTATTTCTCGAACACAATAGTTTTACAAACGGGCTTTGTGAAACTGATTAGTAGAGGAGTTGGATGTTCGGTTTCACACGGGCTGTGAGTAGTCGACATCGCAATAATTAGCCTTGAGTGCAAGTGGGAGATTGTTGGAGATAGTGCCCTCATAGTCAATTATTGGATCGCAGGTACGTGATTGCAATGATTGCGGAAGACCTATACCGGTAGGACAGTCTTACTCGAGATGATAGTATGCTATCTGGTTTGCCTTTATCAGTCGTGTACATGTTCAGGTGACTGATTACATGTTACACTTTGATAGAGCCCTTAGGATCTTGCTTTACTACCAACAGTATGATGGCGATCATATACGTGAGAGTTGGGTAGTTTATATGCATATCCTTAATTATGGTCCCTAGTCGTGGGAGTTTCGAGACAGGGCATCGATACTCCGGAGTAGACTAGTGTATACAGTCGAGACCCCGACGAGGGGCAGTGGCCGGTCTCACAAGCCACTGGTGTCAGTTGGATCACCTAAGATGTATACAGGTGCTCATTGGGTTATGAGTACACCGGACAGGATTCGCCGGGAACCTGCTAGTTGGTATTATACATATCGTCAGATAGCAGTTCCCTGGTGACATGTGTACAGGTTAGTTCATCGACCTGAGGTCGTCATTTGTCTCGTGTGAGTTCCCACTGTGCTTTGATTTCTACCCTACCACGGCTCAAAGGAGTCGTACAAACAGGTAGCTTTTGGGTACAGTCCCGAGCCATATGGAGGCACGTGAGCGGATCGGCAGGGGATTCGTCTCTCCCGGTATTGGGGCGAGATCGTGCTGTGTCTAGGAGAGCCATTACACATAGCCCACGGCCGTGGCAGGAGATTTACTGGTAGGTACTCCAGTAGTATCTCAGGGTGTTATTGGGCTTCACTCCGACACGACTTATACTGCTATTGGGGGTCTGACGTTACTAGCCCCCTAGGCAGATATGCGATACTCATTGACGAACGGACCGGACTGTATATATATTGTCACTGTTAGGCTCAGTAGGGTTTCCGGATGAGTTCGCTCATCGGCCTCCCTTGAGGTCAGTCCATGGGCAGCCGTTACGCATTGCTAGTGCCACTGACGGTTTGTGGTTAAACCCACTGCCAGGGTACTGACGAGTCATTAGAGTCCCCCACAGACAGTTTCCCATGTTCGGGCGAAACGTTGTAGAGGCCGTATGGTTTTATGGCAGGGTTCGGAAAATGCACGTGCGTTTACGCACGTGTCAGTTTTCGGGCAGATGATACTGGCCGGCTTTGGTTTAAGCCGGATCCGAGTATTATATTGAGTAGATATAATATCTTTGTCTCAGTTGCATTTGTATTCGGTCGTAATACAAATACGGGTATATTTATACAGTTACGGGGTTATCCTGAAAGTCGTTTCAGGATCACTTTTGGAAGTTGCCAGTTTCCAGTTTTCTATCAGCCGTCTTTTAACATTCGGTTAAAGACGGGTTTATCTTTTCTTGAGATGAGTGTGGATGCTTCTAGAAGGTTCTAGAAGGTGGTGACAAGGCTCATGACTCACTTGTTCCTTATTGGTTGCTTTTGGTGTGTTCACACTTTGTGTTCACACTTGAGATATTTTCTTGTGTTCACACTTGAGATATTTATTTGTGTTCACACTCTTGTGGTCACTCTCCTCTCTCCTACACTCACCCCCCCATTCCTATAAGATGGCCGGCCCCTTCCCCCTCTCTCACTTGAGGTTTTCACTTTGTAGAAAAAGATTATGATAGTTTTCGGTGTATGGAATTTCACAGCTCATTTCATTCCATCACCCGATTCCCACGGCAACTTCATTAACCGTTCGTCCATAGCTTTGGACGGAACGAGACAAAGTCTTCTACTCATTCTCTACATCAATCTTGGTCGTCTCTTTTAGCAAACTTGACGACCGAGTTGCCTCGAGTCAGAGGCGGGAGCCCATTTAAAGAATCGTTGACGTGGTGCCACCTGGACGAGCAGATCAGAGATCGACGAGATCGGAGCAGCCGCAACGGAGCGTGGGATGATGGTTAAAGAACGAAGGACTCGGATCGTTCGGTATAACCTTTCTACTCACTTTACAGTTTGTTAGTTTAGCAATAATGGCAGATCCGGGTTAAAGTATACGATAGCGCCAGTTAAAAAGTTTTTGTTCCGCATTTGGCGTCTGTAGACGGCCGGGGTGCTACCGGAGACTTACAGATACCTGCAGGAGGGCACTAGAATTTGAAGTCGGAGATCACGTGTTCCTGAAGATTTCCCCTACCCATGGAGTTATCAGGTTCGGAGGTCGGGGAAACCTCAGTCCCCGTTTCATCAGACCTTTTGAGGTGCTAAAGCGAGTAGGAGAGGTGGCCTACCGACTTGCCTTGCCTCCATCGCTAGTTGGTATGCACAATACCTTCCACGTGTCACAGTTGCGGCGTTATGTTCGGGATGAGAGCCATGTCCTGGACTATTCGGAGCTAGCTTTGGGTACCGATCTATCATACGAGGAGCAGCCCACTACCATTCTCGACCGCAGAGAGAAAGTGCTGAAGAACAAGGTCATTCCGTTAGTCCGAGTGTCTTGGGACGGTCGTTCCCCAGGAGAATCTACCTGGGAGCGGGAGGAAGATATCCGTGCACGTTTTCCCCATCTCTTTGTTTAGTACTTTTGCATCCTTGTATCCTTGTTAAATTTTGAGGACGAAATTTTTGTAAGGGGGGTATGATGTAAATCCCCGTTTCCTTCAATGAAAATCTTTCTACATTATCCCATTTTTCCTGTATCATTATTTTGTGTGAAGGGTAGTACGTAAGTTGTAGTGATCGTTTCCTAAGCAATTAAAAATCAAAGCTCAAACTTAAATTAAAACCCAAAACAAAATTTAAAACCAATAAAATATATTTTCCAAGCCCAACAAATAAAATAAAAGATTAACATTAAATTTTTAAATCCCCAGCCCGTTCCCCTTTAAAGTTAAACCACAGCCCAACACAAATTATATTTTCTAACATTAATCCCCGGCCCATTCTCTTTTTCCCTTATAAATTATTTAACCTTTTTCTCGGCCCAACACCCCTAGCCCGCCTATTGAACCCGTCCCGACCCATTTTAATCCTCTTCTCCCCCAACGTAAACTTTTCCCACTCACATTTTTCGCCGACTCTCGTGGCCACGTCGCCGTGCCGTTGCCTCACGACCCGCGACCTCATCCACAACTCCCCTGAGTCCCTCAACCTCAAACCCTCGCCTCCCCTTACTTTTCTCTCCCTCTCAATCTCAAACCTTCTCTCTCTCTCTCACGGGAAAAACCTCCAGCGTTTCTCTCTATGAACCCACTGCCTTCATCCCTGCACCAACGACGACGCCGCCGCCGCCGACTAAACCACCCCGTCCTCCTCCCTCGTTTCTCCCCTACCAACACCACTACCACTGCAGCCTCCTCCTCCATCAACTGAGCACCCCCTGCTAAGCTCCTCTGCACACCCAACCCACTCGCCACCGAGCTCGACCACCACCGGCCCCCACGACGCTGGCGAGCCCCCACTGCACCTGAAACCCCTCGTCGACCCCCTTCGTCCTCAACATCATCATCTTTATCACTAACCCGAGCTCCACTGCCCCTTCTCTCTCTAAAACCGTGACCTTCCCCCTCACTGCGAGCCCCACTGTGCACATCGCCGGAGCGACGCCGCCGACCGTCGTCGACCCCAGCGCACTCACAGAGAACTACAGAACACCCCCTCCGCTTCCAGCGAGCACAAGCCATCTCCGGGCAACTCCGACGTCGAACCCGAATCGCGAGCCGAGGCCGTGAAACCAAACCACGCCGTTCGTCGCGCGTTCGTGACGTTGCCGCTGTCGTGCATCGCCCAAAATGTTTTCAGGCAAGTACCCTACTTGCTACATGCTAATTTATTTCTGTTACAAACTAAAATCGTATAAATTCCGTGTTTACAATTCACGATAAATCATAGGACGTAACTGTTCGATGCAAGATCCCAATGAAAACCTTCATTTAATTTGACGGAACTTGATTGCATACGTTGGCCCGCATGATAATGAACACTGTGTAGGAATTTCACTGAAAGATATGACTGTTAACAACTTAAATGATCACCCCCAAATACACTCGTAAAAACTGGGAATTTCCCACATCTGAAAATTGTTAAAATCACTATAAATTGTGTACATATTGAAATGATGCGTTCGAGGCTCAAATCGAAGCCGACTCGACGACCTATAACCCTATGCAAGTTTTTAATGGTTTCTGTACTGAAATTACGACAAGAATTGGTTCGGAGAGCGGCTCTGGACTGCAGTCCAGAGCGACTCTGGTTATTGTTTTCTGTCCCGTAATGTTTACTACCTTGTTTTCTGAACTCATATGTTGCGGAACCCTACACCTTATTGAATATGAATCTGTTAGCTGAATAACACAAGTGGTTTCATCTCGTTTTATCATCGTTTGCTATTTAATCTGTAATTTAACGGAACAGGATGTATAACAGTCCAAAACAGAATCAGAATTGACATACTAGTGTTGAACAGTGCATAACTTTTGACGTACAGATGCGATTGAGAATCTGTCTATTGCGTTAAAAACCCTATTGAAAACCCTAGATTTCATTCAACTGTAGCATCACTAAATTATGATCCCAACTGGGTGAAATTCGTGTCGCGAAACGGAAGTTCAGTTCAGAAACTGAATTTCCTGCAGCGGGCACTTAAAATGAAACGGCTGTAACTTGAATACCGGAAACCCGATTGAACTGAAACAAATTTTGATGAACTTCTGACAGAGTGTACTTGTTATTGTATTTGTATCATTTCGTTGAATTCTGAACATATGAATTACTGCAGTTTTTGTAAGCTTATGACGTGCATATTGGTTCATATCATACATGACTTGTTAACTGCATATATACACATACCTTACCCAATTGACATATACATAGTATTAGTGTGCGTCATTATTCAGTGGACATTGCATTATCGTGCGTGAATGATATTGGTTTAGGAGTGTCAAGTACGCCAATGAAAAAAGTGAATGATTCGTGACAGTGATTAATACAGTGAACAGTGACAAAACCGTGCTATTGGTATACTTGTACACGACTAAATCATAATCATAAATAGTGTAAACCTGGGGAAAAAGGGAAAATCGAAGTGGAAAGAGTATCGTATTTAGCGGGACCGTGTTTTAGAGGATGATCATTCGAGCAGTGATATATATATTAGGTAGGATCTAGCGATCCGGCTGACAGGGTTATGTCCCGGGCATATGGGCCGTTGTCTCGGGTATGTACGAGACTCCTGTTAAACATGATCCCCTTTCCACTATACGATTTCAAACATGACTTAGAGACCGATAGGGACACAGATCATACTTTGCATCATTTAGTGACATAGTGATTAACCGCATTTTACTTTCACTGTTATTATCTTATTTACCTGTTTCACATCATTACTATAAAAATTGCTATTACGTCGCTCTGACGACCTGAGTGTGCATGCTCAGACCTTGAGGAAGAACCAGCGCAGGAGTCGGTTCTACCTTTCGAGCTGACGAAGATCTAGTCTGGAGTACCCTTTCTTCTTTTCTGCTTTCCCTAAAGAGATTGTGTATTTGAACTTAGTTAGTAGCTCTTCTTGTTTATTTGTAAATTATGATCAATGGACTCTAATGTAATAATTTAGTGATGTAATTCCTTTACTGCTGTACTTTCTTTACTGATTACCATGTAAAGTTAGAAGCCGAAGTGTGACTACGGCGGGATTATTCCTTGACAGTAGGAGCATGGCTGGCCTAGTTATCCCTCGTTTTCCGTATTTTGGGAAGCAAGGCGTGACATACATACTCTGGAGTCATAATTAATGGGGGAAAACAGTTTTCAATTAAAACTACACAGGAAAAACTAAAACATTAAAAATGTTCCAATAGGGTGGTCGGGTATTTCTAATAATGCCTTTTGCAATGCCCAGATTCATGATATTAGTTGCAATTTCCTTTAACTTCATTTCAATCTTTTTATATGTCTCTGCATCTTACCTTCTGTACACCATATTTAAGCTAGTTGGTTTTCTTTCTTTCTTACTTTTCAGCACCTGCATAAGGTTTGGAAGAAGAAAATCAACAAGCGTAAGTGGTGTACTGTCCTAATACAAGGAACTTTTGACTTGAGAGAAGGTGAAGAAGGGGAGACAACTGAATTATACAATTCAATTTCTCAAGAACCTATGGCTATCCTTGACTGAAGCAATTTCTTTGAGTTCGTATGTAACTATACTAGATGGCCATTCCAAGTAATATTGATCTCCGTAGTGATACGGAGTGTTCTTGAAAAGGCAAAGGGTAAAATAGGAGCGGTAAGGATATTTATGACTTTGTCGTGAATCATGACAATCCAAAACCAGGTTTGTAAAAAGGTTAGATCAACTTGGTTTATGAGTTTTAATTTAAGGTAAGTCATGGGTCCTTGCCAAAGAGTGTTAGTTATATGTATGCCCTAGAGGCCATTACTGTACATGTAATGTATATTGTAGTGGATGCTTGGACATATATAGGGAGGACTTTCTTTCTTGATATGATAGCATGCTATCTGGTTGCTCTTTGTTTTAACATGTTGACTAGTATAAATGATGCTGTCTTGCTCTCATATGTTGATAAAGCCCTTAGGATGTGTACTTGACTACCAGGACTATGATGTAGATCATACTAGTGGGGCAAAGGGTAGTCCATAAGTACACCCTATAATTGTTCCTAGTCGAGAGAGTATCGAGACGGGGCATCGATACTCTAGAGTAGACTAGCGTATACGCTTTTCGACCCATATAATGGGCGATGGATGATCCCACATCCATTGATGTTTGACATCAGAGAAGGTATACGGGTGCTCAGTGGAGACTGGGTTCACTGGACGGACTCGCCGAGAACTCCTAGATGGTATTATGCTTATCGTCGGATAGCAGTTCTCTGGTGACATTGGTACAGGTTAGTCTGTAGACCCAAGATCGCCATAGAATCTTGTATGATTCCCACTGTGCTTTGATTTCCACCATACCACGGTCAAGAGATCGTGCAAAAAGGTGGTTTTGGGGTACAGTCCTGAGTCACATGGAGGCAATGAGCGATAGGAGGGGTTTCGTCTCTCCCGGTATTGAGAGTTGATGTTGCGCTATGCTCGATTGGCCATAACAGGAAATCCCTGGCCAGGGTTGCTGAGATTTACTGGTAAGTGTTATCAGTAGTTTCTCGAACCGTTATGGACCTTACATCGTCATAACTTATCAAGTTACCGGGGTCTGACGTTTACCACCTCTAAATGAGATATATGACATATCAGACGAAGAGACCAGACTGTATGGTGGTGTTACTGATTGGATTCGTAGGAGTATGAGCCGGCTTGCTTATTGATCTTCTGATCGCTCAATACCCGGATGGCCGTTACGTTTAGCAGACCGCTTGCGGCTTATGGGTTTTTGATATGATCATCACCTACTGCTGGCGTATTGACGAGTGTTTAGAGTCCTACACAGAGGTTTCCTGGTTCATGCGAAATGAAGTAGGAGCACATATGTGATATGTGCGGGACCGAGATTGATACGAGTGTGTGATACCGTATTGTATTCTCGCGATATGTGATATCGGACGGGTATATGTGATATAGCCGGGTTATCGAATCAAGTGTTGATTCGGTAAGTTGATATTATTGATATTAGTCGGTTATATATGATATATCCGGATCATTAAGTCAAGTGTTGATTTAATGTATAATTATATATTTGATATATGAATTTACATTAACTAATATTGCTTACTTGACCATTTCTTTTTCTTACTTTGCATACATTATATATATGTGATATATATTATGTATCATGCTAGGTTATATATGCTACTTGGGTGTGTGAGACTTACACCATAACCATGATAAAATTAGGGTTTTATTTATCTTAGTAATTAACAAAATTGGTTGGAAATTTTCATAGCTAGAAGCTTGGAGAAGCTTGTTAACCATTGACTAAGTCCACCATATTTGTTTTACTTAAAGATATTTTGTTAACCCAACCTTTATCCTATGCCATGGTTAAGTCTCTACAATGGTTAGTGTATGACATTAACTAACCCATGGTTGCAATTCTAACCTAACTCTCATTCTTTTGTTGATTTCATGTTCATCTTCTTCCTCATCTCTTCAAGCTCTAGGATTTTGGGAGATGAAGAATCCAAGTGAGAAAATAAAATCCAAAGTGAGCTAAATTCCTACTTCATCATCCTCTACTACTAGCCATTTAGTTTACGGTGTTCTCTTCCCTAATCTACCATTAGAGAAGTGGTAGCTTATGCTTGAGTTTCCTCGACGTAGATCATCTTCGGCCTCGAAGTCTTCAAGCATGCTTGCTCACTACGCTTTTTGAAGTCCATATTGAGTCTGGGAGATCGATGCTTGGAGCGAAAGGACGATTACACGGATCTATTGAAGTGAAGGACCGGGCTAAAAAAATTGTATCACTTATTCACTTCTATTGTAATGTTTGATTACAAAGTTTTGTTACCCTATTTTTCTAGTTCGATTCCTAGGATGTTTGCTTAGCACCCCCTAAATTTTTGTTGTGGCATATTTGATACTTGCTAACCCTAGGTATGGTGCTAAGGAAACCCTACAGTGCTATCAGAGTCAAATTATAAACTTAGACGATATTAGAATAATACGAAACCGAACAACTCCGAAATACTATTTCTGAAACCCTGCAATTTTTGCTCTCTGTCGATTTTGAAATGTTCTGTAAAAATTATTTAAGCAACTGTAGAAGCTTGTATGTGATGCAAATAGACCACAGAACAAATTTGAGACCACTTGCTCGGAATTGACCCGAGCACATTAGCCCATTTCCCGAGGAGGTCGGCCCTGCTTGCTCCAAAATGCCTCGAATTTGTTCTGTGCTCTGTTCTGTAGATTTTGGGGTTTCAGGTATTGTTTGTTTAGTCCAAAATTTCATGTGATGTTAATTTTGCTGTAGGACTAATACGGAGTGTTTCATAATCGTATATTTTAACATTTTAATGGTAATCTAGACTATGTTTAACAGTTCGAACGAGCTTCAAACATTGCCTCATGATCCCCTCTGAAATTCTCCAAGAGTTGGAATTTTCTAAATTGAGTATATTCAATGGTCGTGCAAGTAAGTCTATGGACCTTCTAGAAGAACAAGAACCTTAACTCGATTCTATACCCATGGAACCGCGATCGAACCCTAGGGTTTGCCGTAGTTCCACGGTGCCATAGTTGAGGCATTAGTTGACCCTTCTACGGTTGGTCTATAGGTACTGTGGTACATTTTGGGTATTTTAACTTTACTCAAGTGTCGAGCTCTTGAGGACATGTGGGTATTTGTTGATTTGATCGAAATATTTAACATTGTCTTGTTGATTGTGATACAATATTTGGAATCCACAATAATTAGTTATGCGATAACTAGTTTGAATTTTATAAATCTAGCAATTTAGTCTCATTTGATCGGTTACCACGGAATTTTGATGTGGATCAAAAGTCCGTCGCAATCACGTAGTGTATGCGGATACTCGCCGGGTAACCTTACTAGATAGCCATGCCCCATAGCCCCGACCAAGTGACTGTAGGAGAACCCCGTCACCAAAAGCATCCGTTCGGGTGCTCGCGGCTGCGGTGTTCCGCCTTAGTGCACTTCGTCGACGACATATTAGGTGCCGCCGTCTACTAAAGTTTCCGACGAGCATTCGATCAGGTTATCGGGAATCTTGTTGAATTATCCGACAGGTTATTAGAAAGTGTTTTCAATATCGAGACTAAAATGCGGGGTTTATAATTATTAGGCATGAGACGTCTAAGGAATTCATTTGGTTAGGCATGAAATCCAAAGTATGTGATACATTGGGTTTATGATGTCTAAGGAGGTTGCAGACTCCAACTGTTGTAGTTTTTCACTTTCTTTTCTGCGATCGTAAGTGTAATATATGGTGTATCGCAGGTTTCGGTGCTATATGTCAACGATAATTGGGATACGCATATTTACTTACGTTGATGACATGTGATATTATGTGTTGCTGTGATATGTTATATTGGATCGTCGTGTTTTGAATAGCCGGGGTTTTATGTGAGATGAGAGTTTTTCATTTTCATTCATGTAAAAGCCTGTATGTAATATTCTTTTATTGGGGCACTTCCGAGTTGAGGATGATGTCACCATTGATGTATATTATTTACTTTTCCGCATTAGGATAGACCCAAGGCGGGGAGCATAAGTAACCAGGTTCTAGGGTTCAGTGGGAGACCATCTCGAGGAGTCGAGACCGGGTTTCCTAACTCTAGAATTGGTAGGGTTGCTTGCTACTCTCGTAGGGGTCTAGGGATATGGGTTTGGCTATTCATCACGACCGTGGAATTCGTGTTTTATATTGGCTTAATTTAAAACACGGAATTCCTAGTATATCCAATATTTCATATGTGTTCTTCTGCTGCTGATATTTTGTGATGTGATCACTTGATATGTTCTGAGACGAATGCCTATATTATATATATGAGATATAATTAATATTGTTGCTTTCGTTTCTTCTAAGATACTTAGGAAGCATAAAATTGATGGGACTTCATTATTGAGATTAATGAAATAAAAGAAACCTAAAAATGTTGTAGAAACTTGTTTTAAAAACTGGTAGCTCTAGTTTTTGCTTTGCGTAGCGGTATTCCTTGTAGAATATCTAGCACCTTATTCGATAAGGAAAGAGCCGAGATCCCTTCACCGGGAGTGACCTCTTTAGCGAAAGTAGCAGATGCTACAACCCACTCGGTTTATCTTTTGATTGCTTCTATAGTTTTTTCTTTGCATAGTGGTATTTGTAAAATAACCTGCACCTCATTCGATGAGGAAAGAGCCGAGATCCCTTCACCGGGAGTGACCTCTTTAGAAAAACTAGTAAAAGTCTAAAAAACACTCCTTTTCAAAATCACTCGATTCTACGACGATATCAAGTTCATTACGCAAAAGGTTTTCTTAAAATCCTGTTGTAACCCTCCGTCATTTTAGGAAGTAGAGTAGTTAGTATTTGTGCTACGTTTGTTGACCATAGTTAAGGCGTAGTGTGCGGTAGCTAAGTGATGTCTTCCTACACTGCATATGATGCGATTAATTAGGACAGTCATATGACTTTGTTGATCATAGTTAAGGGTCATATAGGTGGGTCTAATTAATCAGAAAATGACGGGTAGAACTTGACTAGTGCTTATGATTTGTTGACCATAGTTAAGGTCATAAGTCACTAGGGGTAAAATTTTATCAGGAATTTCAAGTGTTGAAATTTGCAATGAGATTGCATACCTTCTATGAGATAGTTGGATCCTGATACCCATTGCGAGTAAGAGTTACTCCTGAAAGAGTTTTACACATTACAATTAGCCGATCAAGTAGGTGTCTAGAAAGGTGTTAACGGGGTTACGCCCCTGGAAAAACAAGGTTTATTTTAATTAGGTCCGTGCGAAAGCACGGGGAACCTCCCTCAAAGTACCGACACTGGCCTGGCCGAAAGATTGGCGAACTTGTAGGATGTAATTAATCCTGGCTAGTCTTACCTTTTAGGGTTTGAAGGAAGATTTGACTAAAACAGTGGGAGCCATCCTGATTAGATAAAATAATAACCAATCTAATCTTGCAAGAGCGCACGCAGAGTGTTTTCTTCTCTCTCGCTCTCCTGGTAGCGACCATGTCACACCTTAATCAAGATAACAATATGGATGCATTGACCGAACCTGCTTATTATACTGAGCTAGGGAACGTTGGTTCCGCTCTATCTTTTAACTGTTATAAGTCTGAGCAGGAAATAGGGGAATATCCGGATTCCCATACCACCCAATTGAAGAAAGTGCATGTTGATACATCTTCTTCGGGTGTGTTCATTACCGAGAACTATTTCTCAGTATCCTCTACGTCCTAGGTATGTGATACCGGATCAGGATCCCGCATATGTAATATGTTACATGGGCTACAGAAAGGTAGAGAACTGGGAATGGGTGATATGTCTCTAAGTGTAGAGAATGGTGCAAGTGTTGCAGCCAAGTCTGTTGGCAGATATCACCTTGTATTAATACATTGATTTTGAACAAATGTTATTACATACCAAACCTGATATACAACATTACATCATGTTCTTTACTGAGTTAAAGAAGGATATAATTCTGTATTGGAGGATAATGTTGTGAACATTTTCCTGAATCAAGAGTTGATTCGATCAGGCATGTTAGATAATAGTATATACGTTCTAAATCAAACCACAGTTCAAAGTATGTAGAACACACACAAGAGGAGTAGTTCAGGAATGGACGAATCCTTCTTGAGGCATTGTAAAGTAGGTCATATCAATGTGACACGACCAGCTAAGTTATATAAGGATGAATATGAGAATCTGCTCGAATTTTCATCTTATGATACTTTCCAGTCTTGTCACAAAGGTAAAATGACCAATACTCCGTTTACTGGAAACAGAGAAAGAGTCAGTGAACTCTTGGGACGGATACATGATAATGTATACGGTTCTACGTCTACAAATACCAAGGTTGGTTCTTCATACTTCATTATATTCACTGATAATCTCTCAAGATTCGGATATATGTTCCTGTTGAAACACAAGTCTGAAACTTTTGAGAAATACAAGAAATACAGGCTTGAAGTTGAGAACCTAACGGGTAGAAATATTAAGTCCTTCGATGTGATCGAGGAAGAAAATACTTACGCATGGAGTTCCTGGAGTTTCTAAAAGGAGAATGTGATTCTCTCTCAGCTTACTCCTTCGATTACATCACAGCACAACGATGTATCGGGGCGGAAGTATCGCACCCTATGAGATATGGTGCGCTCTATGATGAGTATTGCTGAGTTACCTATTTCCTTTTGGAGTTATGCACTTGAGAAGTTACATACCTATTGAATGGGGTTCCATCCAAATCAGGGCCTACCACTACATATGAGATATAGAATGGGAAGAGACCATGTCTTAAACGAGTTAAGATATGGGGTTGTCCGGCCTATGTTGAAAGACAGAATCCGGACAAACTCGAGGCAAGGTCAGTTCTGTATAAGTTTGTTAAGATATCCCAAACATTTGTGAGGGAATATCTTCTAGCACACCGAGGAGCAAAAGATGTTTTGTTTATTAGCATGCCACCTTTTTAGAAAAGGAATTTCTTATGAAGAAATTAGTGGTCATGAGGTAGAACTGGAAGGAGTTCCAGCTAGACAAACTAACAGCTGATAATTTGGTGAAACCAAAGGATTCAATAGTCTCCAGCGAACCTCAGCCTCTCCGTGAATCTGGTAGGGTTTCCCATCCACTTGAGAGAAACTATGGTCTTCTTGGTGACAGTGAGAGCGAGGATTGCATCATGGCAGATGATGGCCCAACTAGGTTCAGGCAGGCCATCACGAGTGGGAACTCTGTGAATAGACTGGATGCTATACGATCAAAGATGGAATCCATGTACACCAACAAAGTATGACTTTGCATGTTGCACCTGAAGGGGTAAAACCCATTGGGAGCAAATGGATCTTGAGAAGATTCTTGGTGTAAATGGAAAAGTTGAGACTTTCAAAGCTATGCTTAAGTCCATCAGAATCAATGCGTGCATCGTGGAGTTGGAACATTTGTTTTGATGTGGTAGTCAAAGAGTTTGACTTCATCAAAATGGTAGATAAACCTTGTATATACAAGAAGGTTGTAGAGAGTAAGGTCGTCTTCCACGTATTGTACGTAGATAACATACTCTTGATAGGAAATGGTTCCCTATGCTATACTCGGTCAAGCTCCTCTTATCACGAAGATTCTCCATGGAAGATCTGGATGATACCTACTACATCAAGTGGATTATGATCTATGGTGATAGATCTAAGTGGATGTTGGGAGTGTCCTAAATCCAGGTAAATTAACACCATACTAAAGGGGTTTAGTATGAAAGATTCTAAGCGTGGTGGTTCGCCCACTTACTTTTGGATCACTCTCTCCAAAAAGATGTCTCCCAAGACTGATTTGGAGAGAGCTCGCATGCAAGGGATACCCTATGCTTCAGCAGTAGGCTCTATCATGTATGCGATGTTATGTACCAGACCAGATATAGATGACTCACTAGGTGTAGTGATAAGGAATCAATCGAATCTTGGAAAAATCACTGGATAGCTATGGAGGACATTCTTAAGTACTTGAGAAGGACTAAATGAATGTTCTTGGTTCGAGCTTCCAGAGTGATAAGGTTGACTGAAAGTCAGTCACATGCATTGTCTTTACCCTCATTGGAGAGACGGTATGTTGGAAGAGTTCCAACCTAGATACCGTGACATACTAGACGATAAAGGCTGAATACATTGCTACCAATGATGTTGCCAAAGTGGCTGTCTGGGCATTTCTTGTTCATGAGATGAACAAGGTTCCTACCATTGAGTGTTTAATAACTGTTATTGTGACAACAATGGAGTTATGTCTTTGGCCTAGGAACACCATTCCCATCAGCGATCCAGACATATTCTGAGGCAAGTATCACCTGATCAGGGAGATGGTTGATCTCTAAGGGATCGAGATAAGGAGAGCAGATTTTGAGGTTAACACGGCGGATCCACTCACCAAGGCCAGCTTCTCCAAATACTATTTGAGAGATTTTTGGGATGGTTGAGTATGGGATACTACAACCACTGCTATATTGTTGGGTATATGACATTACAACAGATGGTCTTAGTGCAAGTGGGAGATTGTTAGTTATATGTATGCCCTAGAGGTCATTACTGTACATGGGATGTATATTGTAGTGGATGCTTGGACATAAATAGGGAGGACTTTCATGCTCGATATGATAGTATGCTATCTGGTTGCTCTTTGTCTTAACATGTTGACTTGTATAAGTGATGTTGTCTTGCTCTCACATGTTGATAAAGCCCTTAGGTAGTGTACTTGACTACCAGGACTATGATTTAGATGATACTAGTAGGGCCAAGGGTAGCCTATAAGTATACCCTATAATTGTTCCTAGTTGAGGGAGTATCGAGACGGGGCATCGATACTCCAGAGTAGACTAGCGTATACGCTTCTCGACCCATATGATGGGCGATGGATGATCCCACATCCATTGGTGTTTGACATCAGAGAAGGTATACGGGTGCTCAGTGGAGACTGGGTACACTGGACGGACTCGCCAAGAACTCCTAGATTGTATTATACCTATCGTCGGATAGCAGTTCTCTGGTGACACTGGTACAGGTTAGTCTGTAGACCCGAGATCGTCATAGAGTCTTGTATGATTCCCACTGTGCTTTGATTTCCACCATACCACGGTCAAGAGATCGTGCAAAAAGGTGGTTTTTGGGTACAGTCCCGAGTCACATGGAGGCAATGAGCGATAGGAAGAGTTTCGTCTCTCTCGGTATTGGGAGTTGATGTTGCGCTATGCTCGATTAGCCATAACAGGAAATCCCTAGTCATGGTTGTTGAGATTTATTGGTAAGTGTTATCAGTAGTTTCTCGAACCGTTATGGACCTTACATCAGCATGACTTATCAAGTTACCGGGGTCTGACGTTTACCACCTTTAGACGAGATATGCGATATATCAGACGAAAAGACCGGACTGTACGGTAGTGTTACTGATTGTATTCGCAGGAGTATCAGCAGGCTTGCTTATTGATCTTCTGATCGCTCAATACTCGGGTGGCCGTTACATTTAGCAGACCGCTTGCGGCTTGTGGGTGTTTGATATGATCATCACCTACTGCCGGCGTATTGACGAGTCTTTAGTGTCCTACACAGAGGTTTCCTGGTTCATACGAAACGAAATAGGAGCACACATGTGATATGTGAGGGACTAATCCTAGAACAAAATGAGAGGTAGCTAACCAACTTCTAGGAGAAACATAATTGACTGCATTGATCTCGGTAGCTACGCCACCGACAGAATTTAAAGAACCTAAAGGAGCATGATCCTATCGTATTTAACATCCAGAAAACTGCCAAATAAAATGCGTCCCAAGCAGAAATATCACAAGTACCCCCACGTCCTGGGCCGTCGCAAGGAAAACTATAACCGAATGAATTTTCATTCTGAAATGCCCATGTAGTGGTTGAATCCACTGAGTAGTAAAAATTATTAGATTTTCTTATCGGTATGTATGTTTTTTATATATATACATAGGGAAAGTCGTGTGCAATGAAAAATGCAAGCACGGTTTGGGGAGGAGAAATTTTGTGTTATATATGGTGATCTTCCTCTGATATCCTAATTTTATCTCTAACTTCCTATTTGTGAAATAAAGAGGAAAAGTGAGTTATATAACTCTTCCTCCATTAATTGATACTTTAAGGGGGTTACCTGGAATGAAAGAACAAAAATTGATTCATGAAGGTTTAATTACTGAATCACTTCCCAACGGCATGTTCCGGGTCCGTTTAGATAATGAAGATCTAATTCTAGGTTATATTTCAGGGAGGATCCGACGCAGTTTGATACGAATACTACCGGGGGATAGAGTCAAAATCGAAATAAGTCGGTATGATTCAACCAGGGGACGTATAATTTATAGACTTCGCAACAAAAAACAATTTCAGATAGGTATTTCCTAAATCAAACGATTTTTCTTTCTTTAGACTTATTCGTTTTTTTGTCCGAAGAACAACTCTTTCTCTAGATTTTGTTGAGTCATTACATCTACTCATTGAAATTGAATATATATAGTTCTTTCTACCACACTAGCTAGTATTGTATACTATTTTTTATTACAGAAAGTTGTATTGTATACGAATATAGGCTTCATATAGATCAAATTACAATATGTATGTACATATAGATAGCACTCTAATTCTATTTCTTTTATTTTTATTAATAGGAGTCCATTTATGTTTCTGCTTCACGAATATGATATTTTCTGGGCATTTCTAATAATATCAGGTGCGATTCCTATCTTGGCATTTGTAATTTCCGGAGTTTTAGCACCGATTAGTGAAGGACCAGAGAAGTTCTCTAGTTATGAATCAGGTATAGAACCCATGGGTTATCTTCGTTATAATTACCAGAGGGTCAAAAATCTTTTATTTTTGCAACCTGATCGCTCTTTTGACTTTGGAACAAATTCTTTTTGTCAGTATACTGTTTCTTCTACACATTCGTTTCCAATCCATAATAGCGAATAGTTAGGATTTATTAAAAAAGAAAAAAAAAAGGTCGAACCTACGACCAGTCAGTTAACAGCCGACCGCTCTACCACTGAGCTACTGAGGAACAACGGGAGATTCGACCTCATAGAGTTCAACTCCCGTTCTCAACTCATAAGTCCGAAGCTTCCTTCGTAACTCCCGAGATTGATACGAGTATGTGATACTGTATTGTATTCTCGCGATATATGATATCGGACGGGTATATGTGATATAGCCGGGTTATCGAATCAAGTGTTGATTCGGTAAGTTGATATTATTGATATTAGTCGGTTATATATGATATATCCGGATCATTAAGTCAAGTGTTGATTTAATGATTTAATGTATAATTATATATTTGATATATGAATTTACATTAACTAATATTGCTCACTTGACCATTTCTTTTTCTCACTTTGCATACATTATATACATGTGATATATATTATATATCATGCTAGGTTATATATGCTACTTGGGTGTGTGAGACTTACACCATAACCATGATAAAATTAGGGTTTTATTTATCTTAGTAATTAACAAAATTGGTTGGAAATTGTCATGGCTAGAACCTTGGAGAAGCTTGTTAACCATTGACTAAGTCCACAAAATTTGTTTTACCTAAAGATATTTTGTTAACCCAACCTTTATCCTATGCCATGGTTAAGTCTCTACAATGGTTGGTGTATGATATTAAATAACCCATGGTTGCAATTCTAACCTAACTCTCATTCTCTTGTTGATTTCATGTTCATCTTCTTCCTCATCTCTTCAAGCTCTAGGGTTTTGGGAGATGAAGAATCCGAGTGAGAAAATAAAATCCAAAGTGAGCTAAATTCCTACTTCATCATCCTCTACTACTAGCCATTTAGTTTAGGGTGTTCTCTTCCCTAATCTACCATTAGAGAAGAGGTAACTTGTGCTTGAGTTTTCTCGACATAAATCATCTTCGGCCTCAAAGTCTTCAAGTATGCTTGCTCATTATGCTTTTTGAAGTCTATCATGAGTCCGGGAGATCGATACTTGGAGCGAAGAGACGACTACACGGAGCTATTGAAGTGAATGACCGGGCTACAAAGGTTGTATCTCTTATTCACTTCTATTTTAATGTTTGATTACAAAGTTTTGTTACCCTATTTTTCTAGTTCTATTCCTAGGATGTTTGCTTAGCACCCCCTAAATTTTTGTTGTGGCATGTTTGATGCTTGCTAACCCTAGGCATGGTGCTAAGGAAACCCTACAAAGAGATAGAGAAAAGAAACACTCAGCGTGTGCTCTATCAAGATTAGATTGGTTAATTACTTTATCTAATTAGGATGGTTCCCACTGTTTTCTCGAATTCTTCTTCAAAAGAGAACTAGTCGGGATCATTTACACCTTACCAGTTCGCTAACCATTCAGCCAGGCCAGTATTGGTACTCCGAGAGAGGCTCTCCATGATTTCGCACGGACCTAATTAAATAACCCCGTTTCCATAGAGGCAAAATCCCGTTAACACATTTCTAGATACCTAATGGGTTAGCTAGTTGTGAAGTGAAAATATCCCGAAGAGTAGTACCCGCTCACATAGGAATTGGGGCCTAACTATCATTGTGTGATAACCTTGATGGTAGCCGACCAAAGTTACTACACTCCTGTTGGATATATATGCCCTAGAGGCCTACATTGTATAGGATGCTTGGGATATGTATGTACATGACAGTCTTGCTTGATATGATAGTACGCTATTTGGTTTGTCTTTGTCTTAACGTATGATATATTTTACTTGGTATTTATATATGTATGTTGATAAAGCCCATAGGGTGTTTGCCTGACTACCGGCGTTGTGATGGCAGTCATACTTGTGGGAGCTGGATAGTCAATAGGCACATCCTTAGATGTCCCTGGTCGAAGGAGTATTGAGACTGGACATCGATACTCCGGAGTAGACTAGTGTATACATATCTAGACCCTGAGGAGGGGCGATGGACTGGTCCCGCAGCCATTGGTGGAGTGCACCTAAGATTGTATACAGATGCTCACTGGGTGTGAGTACACCGGACAGGACTCGACGAGAACTGACTGGATGGTATTATACCTAACGTCAGATAGCAGTTCTCAGGTGACATATGTGCAGATAGTCCGTTGACTTAAGGTCATCATTTGTCTCGTGTGAGTTCCCACCGTGCTTTGATTATTACCCTACCACGATTCAAAGGAGTCGTGCAAACAGGTTTTAGTTGGGCACAGTCCCGAGCCACGTGGAGGAAGTGAGCGACTGTTAGGGATTCGTCTCTCCCGGTATAGGGAGTTGATATCGCACGGTGATCGGTTGGTCATTACCATAAGTCCCTGACCAGGGCTGATTGAGAATTACTGATAGATTGATCAGTAGATTCTCGGATGGTGATAGAGCCATACCGACACGACTTGTACGGTTATTAGGGGTCTGACGTCCACCATCTCCCTAGACCATACATGCGATACTCTTAGACGAACAGACCGGACTGCGCGGATATTGTCACGGACAGGCTCAGTAGGATTTCAGATGGGTTACCTCATCGGCTTTCTTATCGACAACTACCTGGGGACCGTTACGTACAGCTAGTGCCGCTTGCGGTCTGTGGTTAAACCCACTGCCAGCGTAGTAGTCGAGTCTTTAGAGTCCCACACAGAGATTTCCCAAACCCAGGAGAAAAGATATAGAGGTCGTATGGTTTTACGACAAAGGTTCGGACGCATACGTGTTTAAACGCACGTACGACATTCGGACAGTTTTTACTAGCAGGCTTTGGTTTAAGCCAGATTCTAGTATCAGGTTATTGGATTTATACAGTCTAAAGTTTTTCCGTGTTTTCACGGATGAGAGGGGCGTTCTCGTAATTTTCCGAGAAGCTTCTAGAAGGTGATGACTTGGAGGGAGAGGTGGCATTATCATTTAATGATTTAGTGACTCATTGTGAGTGATTCATCATGTCATTAATGCATTATTAAATGCTTAATGAATCACCCACTTGCATTTATGAAACATGATGAATAATCTCATATTATTCATTTCTTTTAATTCATTATGTTTCATATATCTAGTGAGAAGCTATTTCATTATTATCATTTTATCATTATCATCTTCTCACTCTCTCTCTTCAAGCTCTCTCTCCTTCACCAATCCCTAATCCTACCCCTCATGAGTTGAGAACAAGGATTAGGAAAGACTAATTACTCCATAACCTATCTCTACATCACCTTAGCTACTCTATTTAGCAACTAGAGAAACTAAGTAACCTCAAGTTTAGAGGTTATAGCTTGGATTAGGGTTCTCGGGTGGATCGTCTATCACGGAAGGAAGCCGAGGAGGACGTGGAGATCCAAAGAGGCCGTAGATAACATAAAGACGAAGGACTAGAACCGTTTGGTATAATCTCTTAACATAGTAGTTTAGAACTCTACAACTTTTGTTAAGTATTGTTTAGCAAACGATTCATACGGTTATTCGATGTTTAATCAAAGAACAATATCGTTTTTCATATTTCCGCCTCCCCACAAGTATTGGGGTGTTGAACATCGACTTACAGTGGTATCAGAGCCTCACTAAATAATAATTAACACACTTGCAAAATTGTATGAATTTCGAACGGAAAAACAAACCGGAAAAACCCCGATATCTTGCAGTTTCTGTCGAATTTTAAATGAGGTCCAAAAATTTTTCAGGGACCTTCAGAATGACCTAAATGAATATATTAGAACACCCAAGAAAACTGGGCTTATGAATCGGCCATAGCGCCGCGGAACCGCGGCGGATCCCACCGATCCGCCGCGATTCCGCCGCGCTTTGGACGATTCATCAGCCCAAGTTTCTTGTGTTGATTCTCTGTGATATTTGGTATTTTCTGGTAATTTTTATTTTTGCTCAGGTTTCAGATTTACAGAGAAGTATTGGAGCAAAATTAAATGTGTTTAATCGATCGAAATTATACGGTATTTGCTTGTTTGATTATATCTGTGAAATGTATTATGTGTTCGTAAACCTCCCCTAACTGCTAGTATGTCGGTTGGCAGGGGGTTGCACATATCTGTGATGTGATATATATCTGTTTGTGTATATAAACTGTATTGGACTGTTGTGGTGATTAGCCGGGTTTGTGATGGGTTATTGTATTAATTCATTCGATGTAATTGTAATAAGTTGTAATATTATTTTGCGGGGCACATCCAGGCTGCGGTTGTAGCCACCATTGTATTATTCTTTTTACTGTTTTTTCTCCTATGATAGACCCAAGGTGGGGTACACAAACTACCGGGTATTTTGAAGTGTTGAGGTAGACCGCTTCACTTCTGGTACTTGGCGGCTAGTTTGCCGTACCCGTAGGGGTCTGGGGTGGGGTAAATGCTATTCATCACAACTGTGTAATCCGTCTTTCATTGCAGGCTCAAAAAGAAATGCGGATTGCTTGCAAATCCAATATTGTTTATCTGTGATCTGGAATGCCTATTATTGCGTCTGACGAATGTACAATATCTATATATGATAGCTATTTAGACGTCACTTATGTTTTACACCCGTGCTAGCTCAGCCCCCGCTCTGCCGTTAGTTAAGTAACCTAACGGGTGATGACGGGACCCCGTGGCGAATGCGGATGGCATAAGAGGACGTTGTATTTTCGTTGTTATCTGTAATGATAGGTTAATGATGGGACGCATTATTATTAATGCAAAGAAAATAAAACCTAAACTGAATTGTTGGAACAATTTCTAAAACCACTCGGTTTTCTTGAAAAAGCAAATTTTAAATGCGGAGCTTAAACCACTCCTTTTAAATAAAAGCTATCTCTGTTCCTTCGATAATATCAAGTTCATTACGTTAACGGTTTTTGCCAAAAACCAGCCGTAACCCTTCGTCGTTTCAGATAGACAGCACATCGTATTCATGCTATGCTTGTTGGCCTACGTCAAGGCATAGTGTATGGTAGCAGTGTGTGTGCCTATTTGTTGCATAGATAGATGCATTAGTTTAATACAGACGTACACCTTGTTGGCCTATGTCAAGGGCTTGTACGATGTACTTAAATTGATCAGGACAACGACGGGTAGAACTTGACTTGCGTCTTATGACTTGTTGGCCTACGTCAAGGTCTATAAGAGCTTGGGGTAAAAATCATATCGGGAGTTTCAAATATAAAGGAAACTTGCAGATTTAGCTTACCTTCTGGAGTGTGGTGACTAGAGTGGCTTCCATTTAGGGCATCATGCAATGATAGTTGGATCCCGATCCCACTGATGAGTATGATTACTCTCGGGAATTTCTCTCACTTAACAATCAATGCTATAAACCAAGTAGGTGCCTAGAAAGGTGTTAGAGGGGCTACGCCTCCAGGGAAAAGAGGTTCTTTAATTAAGGAACTTCGCGAAAGCGTTGGAAAACCTCCCTCGAAGTACCAACACCAGCCTGGCTGAAAGGTTAAGCAAGTATTGTGACGTGTGATTAAATCCTGACTAGTTCTTCTTTTAAGGTTTTGAAGAAGGATTTGAGGAAACAGTGGGAGCCATCCTGTTTAGATAAATTAATAAACCAATCTAAACTTGCAAGAGCATATGCTGAGTGTTTTCTTTTCTCTCTCTCTGGCAGCTACCATGACTGGATTAAAACTATTACTCGAAAAAAATATACTGACCGGGCAGAACTATAAAGATTGGCTAAGGAACGTCAATATTGCACTGACTTATGACAAAGTAGCATATGTTACCACCGCTGTTCCTCCCCTTATCCCTGGACCAGATTCTTCAGTTGTGGACAGGGAAATCCGCAAAACCTGGGATCTAGATTGTGAGCGAGCTAAGTGTATCGTGCTGGCGTCCATGAACAATGAACTCCAGAAACAGCACGAAAGTATGGATATTGTATCCATCTTTCTCCATGTCAAAGAATTGTATGGGGAGCACTCCTGTATCGCGAGGTACGAAACCTCAAGGAAACTTTTCCAGATGAAGTTAGCTCCAGGATCGCCTGTAGGAGAGAACGTCCTCAAAATGATCATCCTTATTGAGGAACTCGCAAACCTGGGATGCGTGCTAGAGAACGATTTGTATATCGACTTGATTTTGCAGTCCCTTCCCCACACCTTCTCTCAGTTCGTGCTGAACTTCAACATGCACGAAATGGAAGCGGATCTTCCAAAGCTCCTCAATATGTTGAGGGTAGCAGAGACCTCCTTGAAAAAGGAGAAGACCCCCGTCCTGTATGTTGGCCAATCATCTTCTTCTAAATCTAAAGCGAAAGCTAAAGGGAAGAAGAAGATGAAAGCCACCAAACCGAAAGGTGGGGTCAAGAAGATGCAGGGAACGAACAAGGCAGGAAGGGTGAAGACAGAAAAGAACGAGTGCTTCTATTGTCACAAGCAAGGGCACTGGAAGAAGGATTGTCAGGCCTTCAAAGCCAAGGACATGAAGCAAGTAGTTGCTTCAACTTCAGGTGTGTTTGTAATCGAAAATTGTCTTTCAGTTAACTCTACATCATAGGTACTTGATACCGGTTCTGGTTCTCATATCTGTAATTCATTGCAGGATCTGAGAAATAGTAGAGTGCTGGGGACAGGTGATATGACTCTCCGGATGGGCAATGGAATGCATGTAGATGCAATTGCAATAGGGGAATATCACCTAGGGTTGACTAGTGGACACATTTTGGTGTTGTACAGCTGTTTTTTGTATTCCCAGTATGTTGTGTAATATTATATCAGTATCTTTGTTATCGAATGAAGGATATAGTTTTGCGCTTGAAAGAAATGTTATGAACATTCACCTAAATCAAGAAATGATTGGGTAGGGCACACTGGAAAACAACATATACATACTTAATCAACCTCAAATTTTCTATATTCAAAACACGCGTAAAAGAAAGGCTCCAGATTCGAATCAAGCCTTCCAGTGGCATTGTAGACTTGGTCATATTAATGAAACAAGGTTGACTAAGTTACATAAAGATGGATATTTAGATCCGTTTGAATATTCATCATATGCAACTTTTCAATCATGTATCAAAGGAAAAATGACCAAATCTCCGTTCACCGGACACGGAGAAAGAGCCACTGAACTCTTGGGACTTGTACACAGTGATGTATGTGGTCCGATGTCTACGCATGCACGAAGTGGTCACTCCTACTTCATCACTTTTACTGATGACTTCTCTAGGTATGGACATGTGTTCTTAATGAAGCATAAATCCGAGGCTTTTGAGAAGTTTAAAGAGTATAAAAATGAAGTAGAGAAATAAACTGGTAAAAGCATCAAGACACTTCGATCTGATCGAGGTGGAGAATACTTAAGTACCAGTTTCCTTGAATACTTAAAAGAGAATGGAATTCTCTCTCAGCTTACTCCGCCTTATACACCTCAGCATAATGGTGTATCAGAAAGGAGGAATCGCACGCTATTAGATATGGTGCGTTCAATGATGAGTAGTGCTGAGTTGCCACTTTCCTTCTGGGGATTTGCTCTAGAATCAGCAGCATACTTATTGAATAGAGTTCCAACTAAGTCTGTGCCTACCACTCCATATGAAATGTAGAGCGGGAAGAGACCATATCTCAAGTATATCAAGATATGGGGGTGCCCGGTATATGTTAAAAAGCATAATCCGGACAAGCTCGAGGCACGATCGGTTTTATGCAAGTTCGTAGGATACCCCAAGCATTCAAGGGGGTATATGGTCTACCACACTGAAGAACAAAAGGTGTTTGTCGCTCGTCACATTGTCTTCTTAGAAAGCGAATTTCTTGCAAAAGAAATTAGTGGGAGCGCGGTAGAACTGGAAGAAATTCCAGAACTTCAAACTGCTACCGAGGACTTAGTAGAACCTCAGATTTCAATAGAACATGACGAACCAACGCCACTCCGCAGATCTAGTAGGCTTTCTCATCCTCCTGAAAGATACTATGGTTTTCTTCTAGATGGGGATCGAGAGGATTGCATCATCGAGGATGATGAGCCTACTAGTTTTCAGCAGGCTATTATGAGTAGTGACTCAATAAAATGGCTGGATGCTATGAGATCCGAATTGGAATCCATGTACACCAATAAAGTATGGACTTTACAAGTTGCTCCTCCTGGAGTAAAACCAGTTGGATGCAAATGGATCTTCAAAAAGAAGATTGGTGCATTTGGACAAGTGGAAACCTACAAAGCTAGACTCGTAGCAAAAGGTTTTCGTCAAAGACCAGGATTGGACTATGATGAAACCTTTTCACCTGTAGCTATGCTTAAATCCATTCGGATCCTGCTTGCGATTGCTGTCTTCCATGACTATGAAATCTGGCAGATGGACGTAAAAACAGCTTTTCTAAATGGACATTTAGAAGAGAGTGTTTACATGGATCAACCAGAAGGTTTCTTAGACAGTGGGAGCAGCGGAAGAGTCTGCAAGTTGCTTAAATCCATTTATGGATTAAAGCAAGTATCGCGGAGTTGGAACATCTGCTTTGATGAGACAGTCAAAGAGTTTGACTTTATCAAAAATGTAGATGGACCATGTATTTATAGGAAGATTGTAGAAAGAGCAGTAGTCTTCCTCGTTTTGTACGTCGACGATATACTACTAATAGGGAATTATATCCCTATGCTACAATCAGTAAAGCTCTTCTTGTCACAGAAATTCTCTATGAAAGACTTGGGAGATGCATCATACATTCTGGGCATTAAGATCCATCGTGATAGATCTAATAGAATGTTGGGACTTTCACAGTCCAGGTATATTGACACCATACTAAAGAGATTTAGTATGGAAGATTCCAAGCGTGGCAATATGCCCGCTTGTCACGGAATCACCCTCTCCAAAGAGATGTCTCCAAAGACTGATGAAGAGAGGGCTCGCATGAGCATTATACCCAACGCTTCGGCGGTAGGATCAATAATGTATGCGATGTTATGTACCAGACCGGATGTAGCTTACACACTTAGTGTGGTAAGCAGGTATCAGTCTGACCCAGGTGAGAAACATTGGATAGCGGTAAAGAACATTCTCAAGTACCTGAGAAGGACTAAGGAGATGTTCTTGATTTACGGTAATGGGGACCTCCAGGTAGAGGCTTTTACCGACTCCGGCTTCCAAAGTGACAAAGATGATTCTAAATCCATTTCGGGTTTTGTGTTTACCCTCAATGGAGGGGCGGTATGTTGGAAGAGTTCCAAACAAGATACCGTCGCAGACTCAACTATGGAGGCTGAGTATATAGCTGCTAGTGAAGCCGCAAAAGAGGCTGTCTGGATGAGGAAGTTCATTTCTGAACTTCAGGTGGTTCCGTCCATTGCCAATCCAATACCTTTGTATTGCGATAACAATGGCGCTGTAGCTTTAGCGAAGGAACCAAGGTCCCATCAGAAATCCAGGCATATCTTAAGGCGGTTTCACCTGATCAGGGAGATCGTGGATTGTCGGGAGATCGAGATACGGAGAGTGGACACAAAAGACAACACGGTAGATCCATTCACCAAGGCCATCCCTCAGGTGCAGTTCGAGAGGCTGTTTGAGATGTTGGGCATGCGGTACGCCAGCAACTGGATCTGGTAGAGACGGTGGGTACTCATTACGCCAATTATAGGCCTTAGTGCAAGTGGGAGATTGTTGGATATATATGCCCTAGAGGCCTACATTATATAGGATGCTTGGGATATGTATGTACATGACAGTCTTGCTTGATATGATAGTACGCTATTTGGTTTGTCTTTGTCTTAACGTATGATATATTTTACTTGGTATTTATATATGTATGTTGATAAAGCCCATAGGGTGTTTGCCTGACTACCGGCGTTGTGATGGCAGTCATACTTGTGGGAGCTGGATAGTCAATAGGCACATCCTTAGATGTCCCTGGTCGAAGGAGTATCGAGACTGGGCATCGATACTCCGGAGTAGACTAGTGTATACATATCTAGACCCTGAGGAGGGGCGATGGACTGGTCCCGCAGTCATTGGTGGAGTGCACCTAAGATTGTATACAGATGCTCACTGGGTGTGAGTACACCGGACAGGACTCGACGAGAACTGACTGGATGGTATTATACCTAACGTCAGATAGCAGTTCTTAGGTGACATGTGTGCAGATAGTCCGTTGACTTAAGGTCATCATTTGTCTCGTGTGAGTTCCCACTGTGCTTTGATTATTACCCTACCACGATTCAAAGGAGTCATGCAAACAGGTTTTAGTTGGGCACAGTCCCAAGCCACGTGGAGGAAGTGAGCGACTGTTAGGGATTCGTCTCTCCCGGTATAGGGAGTTGATATCGCACGGTGATCGGTTGGTCATTACCATAAGTCCCTGGCCAGGGCTGATTGAGAATTATTGATAGATTGATCAGTAGATTCTCGGATGGTGATAGAGCCATACCGACACGACTTGTACGGTTATTAGGGGTCTGACGTCCACCACCTCCCTAGACCATACATGCGATAGACGAACAGACCGGACTGCGCGGATATTGTCACGGACAGGCTCAGTAGGATTTCAGATGGGTTACCTCATCGGCTTTCTTATCGACAACTACCTGGGGACCGTTACGTACAGCTAGTGCCGCTTGCGGTCTGTGGTTAAACCCACTGCCAGCGTAGTAGTCGAGTCTTTAGAGTCCCACACAGAGATTTCCCAAACCCAGGCAAAAAGATATAGAGGTCGTATGGTTTTACGACAAAGGTTCGGACGCATACATGTTTAAACGCACGTACGACATTCGGACAGTTTTTACTAGCAGGCTTTGGTTTAAGCCAGATTCTAGTATCAGGTTATTGGATTTATACAGTCTAAAGTTTTTCCGTATTTTCACGGATGAGAGGGGCGTTCTCTTAATTTTCCGAGAAGCTTCTAGAAGGTGATGACTTGGAGGGAGAGGTGGCATTATCATTTAATGATTTAGTGACTCATTGTAAGTGATTCATCATGTCATTAATGCATTATTAAATGCTTAATGACTCACATAATGAATCACCCACTTGCATTTATGAAACATGATGAATAATCTCATATTATTCATTTCTTTTAATTCATTATGTTTCATATATCTAGTGAGAAGCTATTTCATTATTATCATTTTATCATTATCATCTTCTCACTCTCTCTCTTCAAGCTCTCTCTCCTTCACCAATCCCTAATCCTACCCCTCATGAGTTGAGAACAAGGATTAGGAAAGACTAATTACTCCATAACCTATCTCTACATCACCTTAGCTACTCTATTTAGCAACTAGAGAAACTAAGTAACCTCAAGTTTAGAGGTTATAGCTTGGATTAGGGTTCCTTTTTTTCGTAAGCCGTGCACTTTAGGTAATTTGCGGGATCGCCCCTGAGGCATGAACTCCATTTCTAGTGAATCCCAGTGGATCTTGCTTCCCGTAGAAGTGGAGTGGGTAAGGGGAGGGTTATGGGCTTGGGAGGTCGCTTAGGTGGGGTAAAGAGTTTTCCTAGTGGCCTGAAGTTGAAGTCGTGATCCCTGGTGATCGTCTATCACGGAAGGAAGCCGAGGAGGACGTGGAGATCTAAAGAGGCCGTAGATAACATAAAGACGAAGGACTAGAACCGTTTGGTATAATCTCTTAACATAGTAGTTTAGAACTCTATAGCTTTTGTTAAGTATTGTTTAGCAAACGATTCATACGGTTATTCGATGTTTAATCAAAGAACAAGATCATTTTTCATATTTCTGCCTCCCCACAAGTATTGGGGTGTTGAACATCGACTTACAACTCCAGAAAGTATGCACAAACTTGACAAGTTTTCCTAATATTTGAAACTCCCGATATGGTTTTTACCCTTAACGGCTTATGACATTGACTAGGTTAGCAAACCATAAACCGCTAGTCAAGTTCAACCCATCATTTTCTTGATTGCATTAAACCCACCTGAATGAGCCCTTGACCAGGTCAACAAGGCCGCACGACTGTTCTAACCAATTGCATTTCTATGCACAGAAAAGTACTACTTAGCTACCGTACACTACGCCTTAACTAGGTCAACAAACGCAGCATGAATACTAAATGCTACTAATCTGAAATGACGGAGGGCTATGGCTGGTTTTTGGCGAAAAATCTTTAACGTAATGAACTTAATATCGTTGAAGGAACTCGAATGGCTTTGAAAAGGAGTAGTTTAGGCTCCGCTTTTAAAACGAGTGGTTTTGTAGAAAACCGAGTGGTCTTAAAAATTAGTTCCAACAACACCATTTAGGTTTGTTTTTCTTGCATCAAATATATAACACGATCCCATCATTCTATGTTTTTAAGCCACACCAGAAATAATCAAAATAGCATGATTTTATATGCCATCCGCATTTACCACAGGGTTCCATGTCTTCACCATAAGGTTACTTAACTTACGGCAGGGCAGGGACAGGGCTTGCGCAGATGCAAAACATGTAAAAGTATCTAATAATATATATATATATATATATATATCAATATCATAGGCAAGTAATAAACATCATAGGCATGTGATAAACAACAAACAAGATGGAATAGCGGATAAGTTAGGAGCCCCGTGTTTCGTTTGAGCCGCAAATGAAAACCAACGTTCTCCGGTCGTGTGGATAGCCCTACAAACTCGAACTAATACCCCTACGATTGCGGCAAGTTACCCACCAATTTTAGAAATGAGGCAACCGAACTAAATGTCATGAGTGGGCCACCCGGCACTTCTTGGAATCCTATAACTTGAACACGCCTCCATGGGTCAGTGCTACACCCCTGTAAGTGCGGCGAGCAACCCGTCAATCTGAGAATGAGGTGGCCCGGTCTTAACTCTACGAGATGGTCACCCGCTGTATTCTCGAATCCGACTACCTGAGCACTCCATCGCAGGATATCCTAGTACAAGTAATGAAATATATACAATGGCAACAACAACCTCAACCTGAACGTGTCCAAAAAATAATATACATTAAGCAACAATGATGGCCACAACTCAGCCACTCGTCCCGAATAAAAAAATACATGCATAAAACTGTACACACAGATCGCACGAGGGGCTATCCAATCACGACAATCCGACAAAACCATCACAAGATATATATCCAAACCAACATAACAAGTAACTAGTATGCAACCCCGTCTAACAGAACATATAGCAATTAGACGACGTTATCAAACACACAAACAAAGATACGGAGTATAAACGATGTTTTAGTTTTGACCGAAAAGTTTCCCGAACTTGCCCGAATACAAAGATAACACAAACTGAAATCTGGGAAAAAACAAACATCACCAAAAGTAAAGTTTCCAAACAACCAAGCACTTGAAAAAACCCAGGGACCTAACTCAACAATTGGGCCGATGGAATGGTAAAATGATGGCTAAAAATCGACAGAATTGCCTTGAATTTTAGGAAAAGTTTTCATACTTAAAAACTTGCTCTCTGACATACTTTAAAAAAATTTCAGAGACCATTTTAAAAACCCAACAAAACTTGGTTTTAGGAATCAAAATACGTAAAAATTTCGGTTTCGAAACGTGAGCATTGTCTACAACTAGTTAAAGTGTTTGGCATGGCTTTGATACCACTGTTAGGACCCTAGTACTCGCGTCGCAAGACTCATGGCGAAGGCGGAAGCGAATTTTTTTTTATAGCAAACACTAACGACCTATACCCTAGAATCGATTCTAAACACTAAACTAGATGTCATTACATACAAGGTTAGGGGGCTAGCTATCTTTTTAATGTATCCGCGCAATTGCGGAAGATCCCTACACCGCTCCATGGACTCTAGCTCGGCTCTGAAGTCGTCGGGAACGAGCTTGCATACCAATCTTTCTCGTCAAAGATGATCCATCCGAGAGAATCCGAATTAAGCTTTAGCTTCACACCAAGTAAACAAAATGAAGCAACTCACAACCAAAACTTGCTAAGAAAAGATGATGAGATTGATATAGTGGTGAATCTCAAGATTTCTCTCTTTATCAATTTTTCTTTTTCTAAGTGGAAGCACAAAAAAGAAGAAGAGAAGGAGGAGGATGAGGATGTAATAATATATTCCTTAATCAAAATCCTTTCTCCCTCTCTCTCACACTTATCCTTTGTGATGTGGTGGGTGGAATTGTGACTCACCCTTATGAGTCACAAGCCTACAAACTTCACAATGCTTCTACAAAATAATAAAAAGAATGTGTATAAATACAAACTCACACACACACACACACACACACACATACATACAACCATACATGTATCAAAATACATACATTCGTATTTGTATCAAAATACGAATACTGAAAAATACGAATACCCGATTCGTATTAAGATAAAAATACCTGTATCTGTATTAAGATACAAATATCCGTATTTATACAAATACTCATATTCATATAGATACCGTATTCGTATCAAAACACAAATACCCGTATTCGTAAAAAATACGAATACCCAAAAAAGAGATAATGTGAGATATAATACTAACTTACAATGATCCGACTAGCTTTCAAATTTGTCAGTATTATCAAAATGTCTGATTAAAATATGTGCAATAAATACACGTATATAATCGAACTTGAGTGCGTATCAAAATACGCACACACTACATCGTTTTGCCTAAACCGGAAAACCCTCTGTGTGGGACTCTAAAAACTCGACAATACACTGGCAGTGGGTTTAACCATAAGCACGTCAACGACACTAGCTGTACATAACGGCTACTCAGATATTGAACGAAAGGAAGTTTGATAAGAAAACTCGTCTACAACCCTACTAAGCCTGTAAGTGACAATCTCCGTACAGTCTGGTCTTTTCATTTAAGAGTATCGCATACCGGGTCTAGGGGTTGAAAACGTCAGACTCCTAATAACCCGATAAGTCGTGCCGGTGTCATGCCTATTACCAACCAAGAAACTACTGACCTCTGATCAGTAGATCTCATCCGCCCTGGCCAGAGACTTATGGTGATGGCCAACCGAATACAACGCGACATTGATTCCCTATACCTGGAGAGAAGAATCCCTGACTATCGCTCACTGCCTCCATATGGTTCGGGACTGTACCCAACTAAAATCTGTTTGCATGACTCAGTAGAGCCATGGTAGGGAAATAATCTAAGAACAGTGGGAACTCATACGAGACAAATGAGGAACTTAGGTCAACAGACTACCTGTACTCATGTCAATTGAGAACTGCTATTTGACCATAGGTATAGTACCATCTAGAAGTTCTTGGCGAGTCCGTTCGGTATACTCACCTCCAGTGAGCACATGTATACAATCTTAGGTGTAACACACCAATGATTATAAGACCTGCCACCGCCCCTTGTCAGGATCTAGAAACGTATACACTAGTCTACTATGGAATATTGATGCCCAGTCTCGATACTCCCACGACTATGGACATTTAAGAATGTACTTATGGACTACCCAGCTCTCACTAGTATGATCGCCATCATAACTCTGGTAGTCAAGCAAAGATCCTACAAGTTTTATCATTATATATTAATGACAAGTAATAACTAGTAAAACACATACATATCAATGATAAATACAAATTAGATAGCATACTATCATAATGTAACGTTTTAAAATTTGATTAGAGTTAATTATAATTTAATTAGTGATATAACATGCGTTTTCGATAAAACTTAGTTAATAATTATTTCACATATATATATTAACAAGACTACCCCTAACATGCGTTTTATAATTATTTGATTAGAGTTAATTATAATTTAATTAGTGATATAGCATACTATCACATAGACTACCCCTAACATGCGTTTTATAATTATTTTCACACACACACACACACACACACACACACATTAATTATCATATAGTATTAACAAGATGTTAGTTTAGGTTAAAACTTGTTTTAGCAACCATGACAATTTAGACCATTTTATATTTTCTTTTAGATAATTAATATATTAGGATGGTTCTAGAAAATTAGAGAAAAAGAAAATAATAATGAAAATGGGAAACATGGAGGTATGTGCAATAAATGAAGGTTGTATTGTGCCATGGTTAAACATCGTCCATTTCTCTCTAGACCCTTCTCTCCGTTGTTCTCTCTTCTTCATCTTCTTCAACTCCTTCTTCACTTAAACCTCTCTTTACCTCCTAAATCTCACACAAATCACTACAAATCCTTCATAAATTATATCAAAAATCCAAACTTTAATCTCTTCAAGAGTTCTTTTGAAGTAAGTCTTCATCTTGTGGCAACTTTTCAAGTTAAGGCCTTCTTCATATCATTTTGAGGTATGAGCCAAACTTAAACATGTTTTACAAATCTTTTGTCTTGATCATTCTTAATTTAGATTAAGGGTTGTGTTTTAACTAATCTTAAGGTTACAAGTGAGGTTTTGGGTTAAGTTTGGGGTTGTTATGACTTTTAGGGTAAACATAACCTAAATTAGGTTAGTTAAGAATAGTTTAGTACCTTATATCCTTGTTTAACCATCAAGTTTTCACTAAACCTCCTTAATATTTTAAATTAGTGTTAAAAATAGTTTTAGTTAGAAATTAGGGTTACAATTAGAATCTGCTATCAAATCAGTGATCACAGAGAGAAATTGCAATTACTAAAAGTTAGTTATAGGACTGGGAATACACCCTCAAAACCCGAGCCCCTAACCCCATCTTCTGGCCGCCAAAATATTGTGTTTGGCCGCAATTTGCGGCCCAATTGGGGAGTTTGGTCATAGGTTTTTGTCGTGAGCTCTCTGGAACTCCAATTAGGCCTCTGTAATGTACAACTTTTTCTAATTGTTTGTATATAAAAATCTAGGACCGTTTTACCTTATTTTAGGCGTTATGTTAACGTGCGATATAGATATTCCGATTCTCGTTTTAGTGTTTTGGGTAGTTAACAGCCCTTAAGGGTAGTCTTAGACGTTGTAACACACGTTTAACACGCTAAGTTCACATGCGTCAACTCGTGAGAGTTAGTTCATTTGTGTAGTATATGTTTGCGTGTCATATCGGATTTCTAGCATCATGTGCTAAGTTTTGTGCGATTCTAGGATCGGTTGTGGAGACTTCAGACGTGGCTAGGAAAGGAAAGGAAGTGGTCGGATTCAAGTAGCCGAGGCTGTTTCGGTGAGTAGATTTAATATCTATGGGGGAATCGTTCGTATGGCATAAAGTGCCCGATGTTTAGAACTAGTTACAAATCTTATACACACATTTCCATATTGCACACACATCATCATACACGTTGATATCTCCACATTAGGACACTTGCAGCATTATCAATGGTTCATGACGCACGTGCACTAACTTATATGTACACACACGCCATTGGTAATTGCTATGTCACGTACACTATAAAACTCGCATGATAACTTACATTTGCATTACATCTTATTGATAGATAGATCCTCGTGTTATTTATCTAGTTTGCATCATATTAATACCATGTACATTTGCTATCGCCATATTCATATATTCTGATTTTTTGTGAGATTTTTGTTTTCATGAGATTTCTGGATTTGAGAAACCGCATGTACATTTTGAAAATTTATGATTATTTTAAAAACGCGGTTTCTCTTGATATGATGTGTGGCGTCCACCATGAGTTTTCTCGATTCTGAGTTATGTGTATACCCGATTCGAGGAGAGAGAAGGCACCGTCTGCGGGTACATGGTGGACCCGGTAAGGTACTCCGGGATAAGAAGATCGTATAGAAAGACGTTGAGCCTGGTAGGGGAACAATACTTACCGGTGATTGTTTGGCCCGGCGGATATCCGGAGGATACCGACCGGAGTCGTGTGATCATATGGATTTTGAAGGCCGATCTAAGAGACGGCACCTGAGATATTGAGATTTAGTGTCGATGTTTGACACAGATTTTATGCTGTTTTATTGATGATATTTTTGGTTCTACCATATTGAATTTATTATGACATATTCAGTATCTTATAGCTGCTATACCCCAAATTTCATACTTCGCTCACTTGTTCATGTTGCATCTATACTATACACCACATCATAAATTCATATTTAGGATCTGTCGCTGTTGCGTACATACTTGCAATTGCCACTTATGATGTTATTTACTACTTACGAGCTGGCAACTCACCCCCGTTGTGCCACAGTGTCTTGCAGGACCGATCCGTCAGTATAGTCACAACGGGACTCACTACTGCTACTACTTTTGCTACGGTTTTTGGATATGATATTTTGTAGGTGGGTTGCGAGTATTCCTTTATCTTCTACCTTGTACATTTTCTCTTTGTATCTAGTATACTCCATCCACCACATGTATATTTGACTTAGAGACGAGATTGAGAGAATTGTATTATATTTGACTCTGGTGTCATGCTTGTGTGAGCCGACTTTTATGTTTTTATTGTGGGTGTTGTTTTCCTTCTTACTTCTGTATTTCTTCGCACTGTGATGTCATATATCTTGCTTGTGATTGTGTTCCACCGGATGGCGTTGAGATTGCTCCCAAGTGGGGACGCTTTATTATATATCATGCTTATGTATATTTTTGTTATGTATCGGTTTGGGATCAGCTTTTACAAGGAGATGTTGCCAAAATTTTTATAATAATTTGAATCTTCAAAGGTTTTGATATAACTCTTTGCATTTTAAATTAACTTTTTGAAAAAGTATTTTACCACTCTACTTTATTTCATGGTTTAGATTCTGGATTCAGCTTACTTGAATTACGTTACGTCTTTAGACATTGCGTGATTTAAGTGCCTTTCACATTCTACATTTGGGTCGTGACACATATCGAGTAAGACTGTTTTACCTGTATAGGTCCTTCTTCAATTATCATAATCTCCTACTTTCGATTACAATAATTGCCTTAAACATACTATAGACAACAATTTCAAATGGGGCAGAGGGTTTATCTGGGCCAAGCGGGCCGCATGAGGTAGGATTGATTGAAAACAATAGTCTACAAGAGGCGTATCGGGCTCTAATTATCGTTAGTAATTATAATGGAAGGCTGTGTGATTCTAAGGAGGAGGTCGTTGCGTTTGATGGGCCGTACGCCAATTTGAGGAGGGAACTAGCTAAGCATTGGGAACGTACGGATGAGAACTTAAAAGAAATTTAGAGGAAGATTCATATTCAAACGATCATAGTAACTCTGATTCGAAAAGGAGCCTTACGGATGAAGTGGGGGAGGATTGGGTTGGTCAAGGGGCTCGGGTTACAAACGGATAGAGAACGACTGAGGAAGTGGAAACAGTAATGGTGATGAAGAGCAAGGGTAAAGAAATTGCGATTTGGGACATGCTATAGCTTTAGTCACAGGTCAGGTAGAGAGTGTGATATCAGTGGTTCTTCATGCCCTTATCACTCATGGAATAGAAGATGCAGTTGCAAGGTTGTCGTCTAAAGGAGTAGTGGTGGAGCACGAGGCAAACATATTAGGTCGACAGTAAGGCGGTGTGGAGGAGATATAGGATAATGACCAATAACTCAACAACAAAATAGAGGCACAGATGTCCAAAGGCACGAACTAGGAAGATAGTTGGGTAGCGGTCAGTCGCATGAGTGGATGGATAAAAGCTAAGTATGGTTTGAAGATGAGCAAAGTGGGAGTGGAGATAGGAAAGGCAAAAGAGACAAAGAAGAATAAAGCAACGTCCTCAAGCACTTTGTTAAATTCAGTTTCTATTTTTGGTACTTTATCTGATAGCCATTTAGTACAATACTGTGAGGCAAATGGCATAGATATAGGTACATCTAAAAATGAAATTGATAGTAATTTAGCGGTGATTGAAGACCAGGAACATAGTCGGACGAGTAATGGTGACTCTCCGCATAAAGAGAATGCCGAGTTAGTCTTGGGCTAAACTGGTGAGACCAGAGTTAGCGGGCGGAGGGTATGGGAGTACATTTTTATAGTTTTCCATATGGATTGTACTTTTTGAATTGTTCGGGGTTTAGGCTTGTCCTACAATTAGAGAGGTTGTTCGGAAAGGGCGTTTCACGATAATTGGTTTATCGAAGACGAAACTTGGCTATCCCTCAACAAGAGTTTTGAATAGTCTGGGGGCATGGGGGAGGTTTAGTGGTTAGTGAAGAAGGTGAATGGGGCTCGGGGAGGCATCTTGCTTGGAATTGACCAGGGGATTATAGATATTGAGGATAACTATATTGGGAATTTTTTGGTGTCGGATGTTATAAAAAACAAACCAGATGGGTGGCAACAATTGGTCACGATTATGTATGGCTCGTCCACACAAGAATATAGAGGAGTTTTGGAGGCAAATTTGCACTATAAGAAGTAAATGGTTGTTGCCATGGGTACTAGGGGAGATTTCAAAGTGGTACGGTTTATGGATGAAAGGGTGGGGACCTTAAGGGACGAGCGGGACATAGGAAGGTTTGACAAGCTGCTTAATGATCTCGATCTCATCGAAATTCTGCAAAGAAACATACATTCACTTGGTCCAATCATAGCCAGAGAGTTTTTGGGACGTCTGTGCACGCGCCTATGTATTTTGAAAAGAAAAGGGTTCTAGAATTTTGGCACATGCGAGCTTGGTCTCGTTTTAAAATAATAACCGAAAATGCATGGCTCGTTATAGCTAGCCGGCAAGTATGGGTCGATCCACAGGGAATTGGTGATTAGAAGTTGTTGTATCAAGTTCAGGAGAAAAGAATGAGTTTGGTTTTGGTTTGTCACAAAAATAAAATAATAAGGTATAAGGAAAGAAAGGCGGCCGTGGCTCTGGTTCGAATGGTTGAATTATGGAGAAATCTTCAACTTTTTCTTGATCATGAGTGTTTCCTCCTTGTGTTGATTCTGAAATTAAGCATGGCTTGTCAAGACGTTTACGAAGCACAAACCATCAAAATATCAAAGTTGCAACGCGAGAAATGAAACGAATCCGTTACGTTCTCACTTACCATTTTTATGTCTGCGCATGATGTATCAACACCAAGTACAAGGGTTAGCAAGAATACAATATCAACACACATCAATTTGCAAATAAGAAGTAAAAGTTTGTATTAGTCTTGCTAAGTAGGTGGGTGATAGTATAGGGTATATGCTTGTGAAGGGTGTCAAGCAACATAAGCAAAATACCATATCTAAACTACCTAACAAGGTTAATACAAATGTGATTTTAATTTTAACATTGCAAAATGATGATAATGAGAGAATAGGGTATGTGCTAAAGGTTACAGGTAACCATCAAAAGCAACATACCATATCACACAAATACCAAGTTAACAATTTTAAGGTTACAATCTCAAATTTTGAGCACTTAAAAATTCACAAGAGAAGGAGGAAGGTAAAACTATTCATCTTCATTCTCACCATCACCACACCTAAAGAAACTACTTAAATATCATAAAGAGAAAATGAAAAACATAAGAGAAGAACATGAATGAGCAAAGTAAAGAAAATAACAAGAAATTAAACAAAATAGTGCAATTCTTTATTTACAAAATGGTGGGTTTGAGCTACAAGATAGATAGCAACTTCAACCTCCTTAATGGAGCACTTAAGTGAAAGCTCAAAGAGAGATGAAGAAGAAGCTATCAAATAATACACACAATTTCTCAATCTAAAAGACAACACAGAACTTAATATGTGATCTGCTATATATAGGCAACTCAAAATAAAAAAGAAACAATAAAAATGGATTAAAAAGACAACAAAGGACCCACAAAAAGAGCACGAGGACAAATGGACAAGTCCAGGCCGCAATTTGCGGCCAAGTTGAGGAGTTTGGGGCCTATCTTTGTACTGTGGTTTTCTGAGCTCAATATCATCTCTTTAGTATCTTCTTTTCTTTTAATTCATTATATTGTGCAATCTGGAGTTAAAGAACAGAGAGCAAGAGGCAAGCACTTCAAATCTTTTCCTTTTAACTCATCATCACACATAGCATCAAGCCCACTTGACCAAGCCACTTGTGCACCCACTTGCATTCCTTATGATGGTGCTTGCCCACTTGGTTGCATGAGCCATATGCATGAACCACAGTTGATCATGTTCACATCATGTTAGACCAAAATGGGAAATTTTTGTACACAACTTCATTTGTTGCAAACTCTTGAGAACTTGGTCGTTTTTCCGTCCCATTTGCAATTCCGGCTAAAAATCGTCGTTTCTGTGCATGTATTTCAGTGGTTTTGCCTGTGTATCTGTAATCTGTACTAATGGGCACACACAGATTAAATAACACGGTTTATTGACAAAATGATAGGAAATGAGCGGTATTAAAATGTAATTAATCATGCTGAACAAATACCCCCAAACTTATCTTTTGCTCGTCCCGAGCAAAAGAAAATCCTAACCTCACTTTTGCAGGGAACGCGATTGCACTGAGCATGTGCAACAAGCCGTTGAAACTCTAGGTGTCCTTAGTAGGAGTAGTTTTGTCTCCTGAGGGTTTTCAGCGGATTACATCCACAAAATCCCGTCAAATTAGTTTCGTGAGGTAACTGTTGATTCTAATTCTAAGATTTAGTATCAAAACTAGAAGTTTTCTTACCCTAAATCAGAAACGTCCAACCCTTATTTTTCACTCCTCACATCTCATTTAACTTAAATTCATATACGTCCTTATGTGTTTGCGCGAATAGCGTCATTACATTTCAAAAATTTCGATTAGAGTCATCATGTCACAAATACGGACCAGGAATAACTTCAAAAGGACCAAATGAGTTTGAAAAGACTTAAGATTTTCTCAAGTTTCATTCTCCAGTTTAGTCTTAAATCAGAATTTCTATCATCTTTAACAGAAAACTAAGTCTTATTCTTCACTCCTACCTTTCACCTGTTTTTGTTCATACACACCTTTCGTGATCGTGCAAAAAGTCTTATAATCTTTTAAATCAAACTTTTATATCTCCACTAAAAAAACTGTTATAATCGAAAATTCGTCCTAGTCAAGATTATTCTCGCACAAACAACTGTGAGGACTTGTAACTCGGAAAGAACACTTGCTTGACTTGCTTTATTTGGCGATTGGAGACTTACCGAGGTTTGGGTCAATAACTCCCAAACCAAATGGTTTTAGGGTATTAGGTGTAGAGACAAAAATCAAACCTTTCATTGTAATAATTGATATCTTGCCTGGCGAGCAAGCATCAGTCTCTAGGACTTAATTGCTCAAGTCACCAAGGCCACAAAACAAAAGACTCATTTTTATGCGTTAAAATATTCAGAAAGCAGTGCAAATGGAGATATTGCCAGTTTTTCTTTTCATCCCAAAAACGTGTTCGTGTGGATAAGGTGTGTAATTACTCCAATCAAGTTACAGATGGGTTATTTTTCAGACTTTAGCCTCCATTAAAGATTTTAATAATATCCTTTCATATCCACTTCACTTTATGAATTATTCTTGATATTACTTATTTCAGAACAAATCTGTTTGATCCTAAAAAAGTTTATTAATCTTTTAAAAAGTTATAGACATTTCAAACTTGTCATCTAATTTTTCAAAACTCACGACACATGTAGTGCGATGCAAAGACGTATATTAGCTACGGTTAAACTCAAAGGAGGGTTATCTTTTGGGTTTTCAATTTCTAAAAATAGGATTTAGTTGTTTCTATCTTATCAAACTATAGCGTTGTACTTTGAGTCTATATTTCCTCACTAGCTAACTTAACGACAAAGTTTTTATGTTTTGAAAAATTTTCAAATATTTATGGGTTTTTCGATATATATGTAATGCAGAATTTACACATGATGCAAATGCGGAAAAAGCAAACGGAGTGCTCACCCAAAACCTGAGATTTACGATATCCTCATCGTTGCCCCCATCTCCGGTTGCTAAACTTAGACATCTAGGGTGAGTTTTTATTCACAAAAAGGAAACCTAAGAGCTAAGAAGCGAAAAAGGTATTTATAAAAAGTTAACTAATTACAACAGTTAGAAATTAGGAGATTGTGTCAGTCCGGAAATTAGCACTGGCCATTCAAAAATTTTGCCAATATAAGGCCAGGGCTGGAAAAAAAGTTTATGAAAAAGAAAAAGAAAATGTTAGTAGTATGGTTAGATATAAGTGCCGGACAAGGGTGTATGAAAGTAGGGATAAGAAAACATTGAAGATGAAGACGAAACTTTGAAGGAGTCAAAGAATTTTTGCCCGGATGAATTTTATTTTCAAGAAGTTTGTGTTGAGTTCCGAGGTCAAGTTCATTTAAAAATTGGAGTTCGTCCTCAAAAAGTTCAGCAAAAGAGAGGTCCCTAGGATGCTCCCAAAGTGATTATGATTCAAACTCACCAAGAATATCAAGCTCATTCGCAAATATCTCCTCAAAACATAGCATGAAAAAATGTTTTTCAATGTTATCTTCCTCCCTATACTCCTCCACAATTATATTCTCATCACTACAATCACAATTCCCAATTCAAGTTCTCCCTCAACACACTGACCTATGGGTAGGTTGATGTCATCTAATAATGTAGTTTCACACTCTAAAGTTTCGTTAAAAACTGTATCAATCAGTAACAGTAAAGTCGTGGGTTCTTGATTGTGAATTTCGTCGAACACTATATCGAAACCATACCCATAAAATTCACAAGTTTCCTTCTCTAAAATTTTATCGGTATAATCAATTGGTGCAAGAATCTCATCTTCAAGTAGTTTATCAGTTAAATCATCTACAAGATCATAAGTGATAGGAGATCTATTAGGTGTTAGTTGTATGTATGCCCTAGAGGCCAGTATTGTACAGATGACGTATATTATATTGGATGCTTGGACATATATAGAGAGGACTTTCTTGCTCGATATGATAGTATGCTATCTGGTTTCTCTTTATCTTAACATGTATACTTGTCTCTTGATACTGTCTTATAGTTACATGTTGGTAAAGCCCTTAGGATGTGTACTTGACTACCTGGACTATGATGCAGATCATACTAGTGGGGACAGAGTAGTCCATAAGTATATCCTTTAATGTTCCTAGTCGTGGGTGTATCGAGACAGGGCATCGATATACCAGAGTAGACTAGCGTATACGCTTCTCGACCCATGAGATGGGCGATGGATTATCCCATATCCATTGGTGTTTGACATCAGAGATGGTATACGGGTGCTCAGTGGAGACTGGGTACACTGGACGGACTCGCCGAGAACTCCCAGATGGTATTATACCTCACGTCAGATGGCAGTTCTCTGGTGACACTTGTGCAGGTTAGTCTGTAGACCCGAGATCGTCATAGAGTCTTGTGTGATTCCTACTGTGCTTTGATTTCCACCTTACCACGTCCAAGAGGGCGTGCGAAACGGTGGTTTTTGGGTACAGTCCCGAGTCACATGGAGGCGATGAGCGATAGGAGGGGTTTCGTCTTTCCCGGTATTGGGGTTGATGTTGCGCTGTGCTCGATTGGCCATAACAGGGAAGTCCCTGGCCAGGGCTGATTTAGAGATTTACTGGTAAGTGTTACCAGTACTTTCTCGACCCGTTATGAGCCTCACATCAGCACGACTTATCGGTTATTGGGGTCTGACGATTACCACCCCTAGACTTGATATGCGACATATCAGACGAGGAGACCGGACTGTACGGAAAATGTTACCGGCAGGATTTTACAGGAGTTGGAGCGGGCTTGCTTGCTGATCTTCTGATCGCTCAATACCCGGGTGGCCGTTATGTCTAGCTAGTACCGCTGACGGCTTGTGGGTGCTTGATATGATCATCACCTACTGCCGGCGTATTGACGAGTCATTAGAGTCCTACATAGAGGTTTTACTGGCTCAGGCAAAACGAAATAGGAGCACGTATGTGATATGTGCGGGACCGAGAATAATGCGTGTATGTGATACCGTATTCTATTCTCGCGACTTTTTGTATCGGTCGGTTATATATGATATAGCCGGGTTATCGAATCAAGTGTTGATTCGATAAGTCGATACAATGGATGTTAGTCGGTTATATGAGATATGACCGGATTATTAAGTCAAGTGTTGATTTAATGATTTAGTGTATAATTGTATATTAGATATACTAGTTTACATTAACTAACACTTGTTCAGTTAAGGATTTTTCTCACATGTGCACAACTTTAATATATATGTGTTATATGTTTAAAATGTGTTTTCTTTTTGTATCATGGTTGATGATACATCTTTCATGGGTGTATGAGACTTACACCATACTATTTGTTATGTTAGGTTTTAATATTTAAAAGTAATTACAAAATTAGTGGAAAATTAGAAAATTCATGAAGCATGTGGAAGCTTGTGGATGCATTGACTAAAGTCCACTAAGTTTGTTTTTACTTTGGATTTCTGTTAACCTAACCATCACACTTAGCCATGATTAAGTCTCTACATGAGTTAGTATATGATACTCACTCACCATGGTTAGCTCACTGACTTGATCATTATCCTCATCCTTTTTCTTTTGTTCATCTTCTTCTTCTTTGAGCAAAAAGAAAAAGCTTGCTAGGGTTTCAAAAAGAGAGTGAAAGATTGTGAGAAATAAAATTCTAAAGAGAACCCACTTCCTATTTCTCCATCCTCTACTAGACTAGCACTTTAGTATAGGGTGTTTGCTTCACTAATTCTCAAGTTAGTGAAGTAGTAGCTTGAGTTGATATTCCCTCGACGTAGATCATCTTCGGCCTCGAAGACTTCAAGCAAGGATGCTTCTTTCGCCCCGTGAAGCCATGCAAGAGCCTGGGAGAACCATGATCACAGCGAAAGGACTTCAACAAGAAGCTAATGAAGTGAAGGACCGATCTACAAAGGTTGTATTTCGTATTCACTTAGTCGTAGATGCTATTTACTTGCATGTGAAACCCTAATTTTCTAGCAAAGATCTTGTTTAGGGTTGTTAGGCACGGCTAAAATTTTAATCGGGTATGGTTGATACTTTCTTAACCCTTGTTAGAGTGCCTAGTAACCCTACCGTGGTATCAGAGCCAGGCTAGAGCATTAGGCGACGTGTATACGAAGTTAAAACTCCGAACGAACCCCGAAACGCCAAAATGAACCCCTCTCTGGACTTTTTTCAAAAACTGTGTTTTTTCTGAATTAAAAATACCTAAAAAATTCAGCAGGTAATTTTAAGCATTATTGTGCAAAACGGTGATGTAATCCGTACGGACCGCCGCGGAACCGCGGCAATAGCCTGCTTGTGCCGCGGATCCACGGCCGTACAGTGAGTGTTTGCTTTGGTTTTTGCACAGTAATACTCCTATTTGATAGTGCTATTTTTTGGGTATTTTTAAACTGACTCAAGTGTTGAGTATTCTGGGGATCATTTTGTATTTGTTAATTCGATCGGAATATTTAATTTCGTTTTGTTTTCCGGATATTTAGAAACTGTTAAAATGTTCGAACGGATATCATTAACTCAAGTTTTCCCAGCACGAAAAACTTTCAAGTGTTGAATTTTTCTTGAGTTTAAATCTTTCGGAAAAACGTGCATGTGACGCGATGGACCCTCTAGAAGAACACAAACCTTAACTCGATTATGTGACCGTCTTGAACTGCCTCTAAACCTTAGGGTTTGGGGCAGTACGGCGTGCTACATGTGAGGCGTTGGCTTGACCCTTCTACGGCTGGACCATTGCTACTGTGACGTATTCTGGAATTTTTGAACTCCGCTCAAGTGTTGAGCTATTATGGAAATCTTGGGTATTTGATTATTCGATCGGAAAGTTTAATACTGTCTATTTATCTGGAATGTGATACAATATGTGGAATTCATACAGTTAGGCATGAAATGCGAAGTATGTGATATTTCGGATTTACGATGTCTAAGGAGATTGTGGATTCCAAATGTTGTAGTTTTACACTTTCTTTTCTGCGACCGTAAGTATAATATGTGATATCGCCGGTTTCGTTGCTATATGTCAACGACAATTGGGATACGCATATTTACTTACGTTGATGACATGTGATGTTATGTGTTGCTGGATACGTTATATTGGATCGTTGCGTTCTGAATAGCCGGGGGGTTTTATGTGAGATGAGAGTTTTTATTTTCATTCATGTAAAATTAAATGTATGTAATATTCTTTTATTGGGGCACTTCCGGGATGAGGTTGATTTCACCATTTGTATATTATTTACTTTTCCGCACTAGGATAGACCCAAGGAGGAGAGCACAAGTAACCGGGTTCTAGAGTCCAGTGGGAGACCAACTCGAGGAGTCGAGTCCGGGTCTCCTAACTCTAGAATTGGAAGGGTTGCTTGCCGCTCTCGTAGGGGTCTAGGGGTGTGGGTTTGGCTATTCATCACGACCGTGGAATCCGTGTTTTATAGAGGCTCAAAATAAAACACGGACGTCCTAGTATATCCAATGTTTCATATGTTTCTTCTGCTGCGATATCTGTGATGTGATCATTTGATATGTTGTGATAAATACTGTATATAGTATATATGATATATTATATTGACGTTACTTATGTTTTACACCCGTGCTAGCCCTGCCCCGCTCTGCCGTTAGTTACCTAACATAACGGTGCACGAGGGGACATCGAGGCGAATGCGGATGGTATAAGTGTACGTCGTATTTATCTGTGATGTTTAGGTGACTTAAATGATGGGACTTCATTAATATGATTAATGAAAGAAAAGAAACCTAAAAGATATTGTAGAATCAAATTTTTAAAAAAGGGTAGCTACAGTTTTTGCTTTGCATAGTGATATATATGATATATCCTGCACCTTATTCGATGAGGAAAGAGCCGAGATCCCTTCACCGGGAATGACCTCTTTAGCAAAACTGGCAGATGCTACAATACTCGGTTTGTCTTTTGATTGCTTTTTGGAGTTTTTGCTTTGCATAGTGATATATATGATATGTCCTGCACCTTATTCGATGAGGAAAGAGCCGAGATCCCTTCGCCGGGAGTGACCTCTTTAGCAAAACTAGTGAAAACCTCAAAAACACTCCTTTTCAAAATTTCACATGATTCTACAACGATATCAAGTTCATTACGCAATAGGTTTTCAGAAAAACCTGTCGTAGCCCTCCGTCATTTCAGATAAGTTGTATATAGTATTCGTGCTGCATTTGTTGGCTTTCGTCAAGGTGTAGTGTGTGGTAGCTATATGCTACTTATCTGCTGCATATGATGCGATTGGATTAGGGTAGTCGTACGACTTTGTTGGCTTTCGTCAAGGGTCGTACGGGTGGGTTTAATTCAATCAAGAAATGTATGGGTTGAACTTGACTAGCGGGCTATGGTTTGTTGGTTTTCGTCAAGGTCATAGCATGTTAGGGGAAAAATATTATCGGGAATTTCAAGTGTTGAAATTTGCAATGAGATTGCATACCTTCTATGAGATAGTTGGATCCCGATACCCACTGGGAGTAATTGTTACTCCTGGGAGAGTTTTACACAGGACAATTAGCCGATCAAGTAGGTGTCTAGAAAGGTGTCAACGGGGTTACGCCTATGGGAAAACGAGGTTTACTTTAATTAGGTCCGTGCGAAAGCACGGGGAACCTCCCTCAAAGTACCGACACTGGCCTGGCTGAAAGATTGGCGAAATTGTAGGGTGTAATTAATCCCGGCTAGTCTTTCCTTTTAGGGTTTGAAGGAAGATTTGATAAAAACAGTGGGAGCCATCCTGATTAGATAAAATAATAACCAATCTGATCTTGTAAGAGCATACGCTAAAGTGTTTTCTTCTCTCTCTCTCTCCAGGTAGCGACCATATCATGCCTTAATAAAGATAATAATATGGATGTATTGACCGAACCCGCATGTTATACTGTGCTGAGGAACGCTGGTTCCGTTCTTTCTTATAAGAGTTATAGGACTGAACAGGATTTAGGGGAATGCCAGGATTCCCATGCCACCCGTGTGAAGAAAGTACATGTTGATGCATTTTCTTCGGGTGTGTTCGTTACAGAGAACCGTTTCTCCATTTGCTCTACGTCCTGGGTGTTAGATACCGGGTCAGGATCCCATATATATAATCAGTTACATGGACTTAGGAAAGGTAGAGAACTTGGAGAAGGTGATAAAGACATAAGGGTTGGAAATGGTGCAATTGTTGCAGCTAAAACCGTCGGGGAATATCACCTTGTATTGCCAACTGGTAATACATTGATTCTGAACGAATGCTATTACATGCCGAACCTGATATGCAACATTATATCGGTTTCTTTGTTGAGTAAAGAGGGGTATAATTTTGTATTACAGGATAATGTTATGGACATTTTCCTTAACCAAAAGTTGGTTGGATCAGGCATGTTGTGCAATGGCATTTATGTTCTAAATCAATCAACAGTTCTGAGCATAACAAACACACACAAGAGGAAGAGTTCAGAACTGAACGAATCCTTCTTGTGATATTGTAGACTTGGTCATATAAATACGACACGGATAGCTAAGTTGCATAAGGATGGATACTTGAAACCGTTCGAATTTTCATCTTATGACACTTGCCAGTCATGTCTCAAAGGCAAGATGACCAAAACTCCATTTACGGGACACGGAGAAAGAGTTACCGAACTCTTGGGACTGATACATAGTGATGTATGCGGTCCCATGTCTATACATGCCAGGGATGGTTCTTCATACTTCATTACATTCACTGACGATCTCTCAAGATACGGACATGTGTTCTTGATAAAAGACAAGTCTGAAGCTTTTGAGAAATTTAGAGAATATAAACAAGAAGTCGAGAACCAAACCGGGAAAAGAATTAAAATCCTTCGATCAGATCGAGGAAGTGAATACTTGAGCAATGAATTCCTGGACTTCCTAAAAGAGAATGGGATTCTCTCTCAGCTGACTTCTCCATATACACCACAGCACAACGGTGTATTAGAACGGAGGAACCGCACCCTATTAGATATGGTGCGCTCTATGATGAGCACAGCTGAGTAACCTATTTCCTTCTGGAGGTATGCGCTAGAGACAGCCATACATCTATAGAATACGGCCCCCACCAATTCTGTGCCTACCACTCCATATGAGATATGGAAAGGGAAGAGACCATGTCTTAACTATGTTAAGAGATGGGGTTGTCCAGCCTATGTCAAACGACAAAATCCGGACAAACTCGAGGCACGATCTGTTCTATGCAAATTTGTAGGATATCCTAAGAATTCACAAGGGTATATCTTCTACCACACTGAGGAACAAAGGGTGTTTGTTTCTCGGCATGCCACCTTTTTAGAAAAGAAATTTCTTGCAAAAGAAATTAATGGTCATGAGGTAGAACTGGAAGAGGTTCCAGCTACAAAAGCTACAACAGAAGATCTGGTAAAACCAGAGGATTCGGTTGTTCCCGATGAACCCCAGCCACTCCGCCGATCTAGTAGGGTTCCTCACCCACCTGAGAGATACTACGGTTTTCTCATGGATGGTGGAAGTGAGGATTGCATCATGGAGGATGATGACCCAACTAGCTTCGAGCAGGCCATCACGAGTGGAGACTCAGTGAAATGGCTGGATGCAATGCGATCTGAGATGGAATCCATGTACACCAACAAAGTATGGACTTTGGAAGTTGCTCCTGAAGAGGTAAAACCCATTGGGAGCAAGTGGATCTTCAAGAAAAAACTTGGTGTAGATGGGAAAGTGGAGACTTTCAAAGCTAGACTTGTTGCAAAGGGTTTTCGTCAAAGACCAGGTGTGGACTATGACGAAACCTTTTCTCCAGTGGCTATGCTTAAATCCATCCGGATCATGCTTGCCATCGATGCATATCATGACTACGAAATCTAGCAAATGGATGTTAAGACTGCCTTTCTAAACGGTGATTTAGAAGAGTGCGTGTACATGACTCAGCCAGAGGGCTTCGTAGATAGTGGGAGCAGCGGGAAGGTATGCAAGCTGCTTAAATCCATTTATGGATTAAAACAAGTATCGCAGAGTTGGAACAACTGCTTTGACGTCGTTATCAAAGAGTTTGATATCGTCAAAAACGTAGATGAACCTTGTATCTACAAGAAGGTGGCAGAGAGTAAGGTTGTCTTCCTCGTATTATACGTGGACGACATACTCTTGATAGGAAATGACATTCCTATGCTGAAATCGGTCAAGCTCTTCTTATCACAAAGATTCTCAATGAAAGATCGAGGTGATGCCTCCTGCATACTGGGAATTATGATCTATAGAGATAGATCTAAAAGGATATTGGGATTGTCCCAATCCAGGTACATTGACACCATACTAAAGAGGTTTAGTATGGAAGAATCTAAGCGTGGGAACTTACCCACGATCTCTGGACTCACTCTCTCCAAAGAGATGTCTCTCAAGACTGATTTGGAGAGAGCTCGCATGCAAGGGATACCCTATGCTTCGGCTGTAGGCTCTATCATGTACGCGGTGCTATGTACCAGACCCGATGTAGCATACTCACTAAGTTTAGTGAGTAGGTATTAAGCTGATCCTGGAGAGAGTTACTGGAAAGCTGTGAAGAGCATTCTCAAGTACTTGCGAAGGACTAAAGAGATGCTCTTGGTGTATGGTAACGGAAAACTCCAAGTAGAGTCCTTTACCGATTCGAGCTTCCAGAGTGATAAGGATGACTCTAAGTCGCATTCGGGATTTATCTTTACCCTTTACGGAGGGGTGGTTAGCTGGAAGAGTTCCAAGCAGGAAACCGTGGTAGACTCAACGATGGAGGCTGAATACATCGCTGCTAACGATGCTGCCAAAGAGGCTATCTGGATCAAGAAGTTCATTACTGAACGTGGAGTGGTTCCATCCATTGAGCATCCAATACCTTTGTATTGTGATAACAATGGAGCGGTGGCTTTGGCCAAGGAACCCAGGTCCCATCAGCGATCCAGGCATATTCTGAGGCGGTATCACCTGATCCGGGAGATAGTTAATCGCCGGGAGATCGAGGTCAGGAGGGTTGACACGAAGAACAACACTGCGGATCCACTCACGAAGGCCATTCCCCAGATATAGTTTGAGAGACTCTTCGGGATGCTAGGTATGCGATACTACAGCAGCTTGCCCTAGTGCAAGTGGGAGATTGTTAGTTGTATGTATGCCCTAGAGGCCAGTATTGTACAGATGATGTATATTATATTGGATGCTTGGACATATATAGAGAGGACTTTCTTGCTCGATATGATAGTATGCTATCTGGTTGCTCTTTATCTTAACATGTATACTTGTCTCTTGATACTGTCTTATAGTTACATGTTGGTAAAGCCCTTAGGATGTGTACTTGACTACCTGGACTATGATGCAGATCATACTAGTGGGGACAGAGTAGTCCATAAGTACATCCTTTAATGTTCCTAGTCGTGGGTGTATCGAAACAGGGCATCGATATACCAGAGTAGACTAACGTATACGCTTCTCGACCCATGAGATGGGCGATGGATGATCCCATATCCATTGGTGTTTGACATCAGAGATGGTATACGGGTGCTCAGTGGAGACTGGGTACACTGGACGGACTCGCCGAGAACTCCCAGATGGTATTATACCTCACGTCAGATGGCAGTTCTCTGGTGACACTTGTGCAGGTTAGTCTGTAGACCCGAGATCTTCATAGAGTCTTGTGTGATTCCCACTGTGCTTTGATTTCCACCTTACCACGTCCAAGAGGGCGTGCGAAACGGTGGTTTTTAGGTACATTCTCGAGTCACATAGAGGCGATGAGCGATAGGAGGGGTTTCGTCTCTCCCGGTATTGGGGGTTGATGTTGCGCTGTGCTCGATTGGCCATAACAGGGAAGTCCCTGGCCAGGGCTGATTTAGAGATTTACTGGTAAGTGTTACCAGTAGTTTCTCGACCCGTTATGAGCCTCACATCGGCATGACTTATCGGTTATTGGGGTCTGACGATTACCACCCCTAGACTTGATATGCGACATATCAGACGAGGAGACCGGTCTGTACGGAAAATGTTACCGGCAGGCTTTTACAGGAGTTGGAGCGGGCTTGCTTGCTGATCTTCTGATCGCTCAATACCCGGGTGGCCGTTACGTCCAGCTAGTACCGCTAACGGCTTGTGGGTGCTTGATATGATCATCACCTACTGCCGGCGTATTGACTAGTCTTTAGAGTCCTACATAGAGGTTTTACTGGCTCAGGCAAAACGAAATAGGAGCACGTATGTGATATGTGCGGGACCGAGAATAATGCATGCATGTGATACCGTATTATATTCTCGCGACTTTTTGTATCGGTCGGTTATATATGATATAGCCGGGTTATCGAATCAAGTGTTGATTCGATAAGTCGATACAATGGGATGTTAGTCGGTTATATGAGATATGACCGGATTATTAAGTCAAGTGTTGATTTAATGATTTAGTGTATAATTGTATATTAGATATACTAGTTTACATTAACTAACACTTGTTCAGTTAAGGATTTTTCTCACATGTGCACAACTTTAATATATATGTGTTATATATTAAAATGTGTTTTCTTTTTGTATCATGGTTGATGATACATCTTTCATGGGTATATGAGACTTACACCATGCTATTTGTTATGTTAGGTTTTAATATTTAAAAGTAATTACAAAATTAGTGGAAAATTAGAAAATGCATGAAGCTTGTGGAAGCTTGTGGATGCATTGACTAAAGTCCACTAAGTTTGTTTTTACTTTGGATTTTTGTTAACCTAACCATCACACTTAGCCATGATTAAGTCTCTACATGAGTTAGTATATGATACTCACTCACCATGGTTAGCTCACTCACTTGATCATTATCCTCATCCTTTTTCTTTTGTTCATCTTCTTCTTCTTTGAGCAAAAAGAAAAAGCTTGCTAGGGTTTCAAAAAGAGAGTGAAAGATTGTGAGAAATAAAATTCTAAAGAGAACCCACTTCCTATTTCTCCATCCTCTACTAGACTAGCACTTTAGTATAGGGTGTTTGCTTCACTAATTCTCAAGTTAGTAAAGTAGTAGCTTGAATTGATATTCTCTCGACGTAGATCATCTTCGGCCTCGAAGACTTCAAGCAAGGACGCTTCTTTCGCCTCGTGAAGCCATGCAAGAGCCTGGGAGAACCATGATCACAGCGAAGGGATTTCAACAAGGAGCTAATGAAGTGAAGGACCGATCTACAAAGGTTGTATTTCGTATTCACTTAGTCGTAGATGCTATTTACTTGCATGTGAAACCCTAATTTTCTAGCAAAGATCTTGTTCAGGGTTGTTAGGCACGGCTAAAATTTTAATCGGGCATGGTTGATGCTTTCTTAACCCTTGTTAGAGTGCCTTGTAACCCTACATTAGGTACATGAAGGTTAGTGTCAGACCGATTCGGAGGGTTTTCTTGCTTATCCTTATAACACTTAGTCAAGTCAATTATATCATCATCTATGAAATCATCAAAGTTTATTTGATCATTTATCTCACTCAGCTGACTTTCTAGATGATAGATATTGACATTGTTGGTTTCAAATTGATTGTGTTCACTCTCTAGAATTTATACAGCTAAATATTTCACTTGTTCGTCGATTCTAGCTAATAATTGAGATTGAGCATGAAACAATTGATCAGATTGTTGTTTGAATATGGCTAGCATCGAAACTGTTTGATTCTTGACTACAATCATCACTTCTAATTATTTCTCAAAAGTGGTCAACCTAGCATCCATCTCACCATCATACTCTATTGATGTGTCAATTGTTTCAGAAAGGGAGGGTTGTGATGGTAGTGATGTTAAAGCAGTTGTTACAACCCGAAAAGGACACATGACCGGCACACGGATTATGTGAAAGCAAGTAGACCCCGTGGTAACTAAGGTAAGCCAAAACCAGGAATCTAAACAATATACGTAAGAAAAATAGATAAAAATAGATAGAGGTGAAGTTTTAGAAAAGTTTTTATAAAAAGTAAGGCTTGTTTCGAAAGATTATTTGAAAAATGAACATCACCTCCTTTATAAATTTTGAATAAAACGAGTACAATGATAAGTATATAACAAGCATCACCACATACGAGAGCTAAATCAACACCCAAATAGCGGAATCCCAACCACACAGTAATTTACGAAGCCAAAAGGTGAAGGATCAGCAAATCAGAAAGTAAACAATATAAATATACACCAAGTTGACTCTACACGAGTCCGATAATAACAAAATATACAATACTAAGGTCTCGACAATACTAGACTTGGTCTTTGATGGAGTACTTCTAGATACAAATATGTACAAGACAAGGTCTGATACAAAATGAAACCCACCAACTCAATATATGCACAACTATGCCCAAAAGGTAGAAAACGTGCCCAAAAAGCCGCTACGGATCCAAGCGGTCAAATCTGCAAAGAATTATGGCACAACGGAGGTGAGTTGTCAACTCGTAAGGAGAATTATATAACATGCTAGAAGTCGCATGAATAAGCGGTGAAACAACTAAAGTATGAATACTGTGTACATCAAGGAGGGTAAATAAGCACGCATCAAATCTAGAGTTCAAGAGATGGAATATAAAGATAGTAAGTCCTCATGTACAACTCGTGTACCGCTATCCTAATATGTAAAATATAAATCTGTGTGTGGTTATCATGTTAACAATAAGTAAACAGTATCTAGCCCAGTGCTGGTGCTACATAATCACAAGCATATGAAAGTATGTGAGTCACGGAAGTAAATACAATACTGCAAAATGAAACACCAACAACCATCAATCGTCAACAACTCACTGCGTGTGTGTATGTGTGTGTGTGTGTGTGTGTATCACGGTGTCAAATCACGATCACCGCAGCCGTAGTGCAATATCTATAGCAAATGACCAAGGTAAACACAATCAAGGCTAATATATATATATATATATATCTATATATATATATCTATATATATATATATATATATATATATAGCACCTATCCATATGCAATCATATAAAAGTAGTCGGAAGATGTATGTATATAAAATCCTTATATAACACCTATCCATATGCAATCATATAAAAGTAGTCGGAAGATGTATGTATATAAAATCCTTTCAAAATAGCCGTATGATATATATATATATATATATATATATATATATATATATATATATATATATATATATATATATATATATCGCGGCACATGTAGCGGACGTTGTTTTGCGAAGAAAGGTATGCATCTCGTTTAAATTATACATCCCGTCTTTTGAAAATGATTTATTTAAAAAAGGTTTTTCTTTAGTAAAAGTCTGTGTCGATTCTAGACACGTGGAAAATCGTGAGACTATAGCTCCTTTGAAAACCTCTTTAAAATATATCGATGTATGAAAATAATATTCAGGTATTGTCTCGTAGACCAGTCCGTGGATCAGTCATGTCCGACTACTATATACAACTTAATATATTTCATCAGTGTAAGGCATCTATATCGATCTCTTACATATATATATATATATATAATATCTATCTCAGTGCATGGCATCTATATCGATCCTTCACATATACATCCGTAGAGACATCACGTGTCAACTGCTCTCAATCACTCATGGATTGTCACACATATATCACCGGACGATATCGTGTCTCTCCCTGCTTCAATCTCTCATGGATTGATCATATATATATATATATATATCATGGATCCCCGACTATATCCACCGTGTCTGAATCATCTTTATCTTCTTTTATTCCTTTATATATATTCAATCTCTTAGGATTGATATCATATCACATCATATCTACAGTAATATAAATCTCGTCAAACTGGTACCCTTTTAGTCTGTGTGAACTAGCTATAGCACAGAGGGGTATTATATCATAGCATGAACCAGTAATATAAGTGTAGCGATATATATATATATATATATATATATATATATATATATATATATATATATATATCAGTGTCCCATACCACTGAGGTATAACATCAACAATATATGACGCGTAACGGAAATCATAAAGCGTAACATGACTAAAAAGATAAATAAAGCATGAGCGAATGACATGTAAAGTGAGTGTAGCGTAAAAGAACAGTAAATAGGTAATTATTTCAAATATTCCCACTTATATGTTTTTAAAGTAGAATGAAAAAATAAGGAGGCTACAACGTTTTTAAAACATATATATTTACCCTATTTGAAATCCAAGTAGCACGTCTTTTCATTATCATTTTTAAAAAATATGAAACAAATAGTTGTTTTTAGAAAGTGGGTAATACCGTCATATCAGTAAAATCTCTCAAACGGGTAAAATAGTAAAACTCCGCGAGTCAAGTAGAATTAGGGCATATTCGGCTAATGATCATTATCTATCCTTATCATATCATTCCGTATGAAATCTCTCCTCGTACGATAACCATCAAATATTCAATTATCCCATGTCATATTAATGATCGGTATGGAAATCTAATCTACATACCCAAATACATAGTATAAGTAGTACGGACATTAAGTCTACGTACACAAATAGCAATGGAATATCAACAGTACGGACGTCTAATCACGTACAAACATAGCACCGGCGCGGAGATCTCGTTCGCGTACCCACTCAACGATCGGTATGGACACCTCATGTCATGTACACGCATGACGATTAGTACGGACTTCCAGTCGCGTACTCGCTCAACAACCAGTACGGACTCCAAGTCTCGTATGCGCATCCAATATGAATCATATATAACATCATCCTACTATAACGTCGATCTTACTATGATACATAAATATGGAAAGTTTTACGTGACATGGCAGTACTAATGATGTGTAGTGTACATGTGAGTCTGTGATCGTGCAACATGGTAATCATTAGTATTTGTGATAGTGTTCTACCAAGTGTATCTACAATAAGCCTATTGAGCGATAATAATGTAATTTACTAATTAACGAATAAGTCTAAACATACGTAGCATGCATCCTAAGCAAATTCAAAGTACAATATGTTTCACGGGGGTGCTATACGCCATCCACCCGATTCTCCACTCGTAGATATAATCTACTCACTGTTTGTGATCATGCTAGTTGTATCCTACGACCGTCTCGCACTTTTTCACCGCCTCGGAGGTCTCCGCAATCGAATATAGCATTCAAATAACCATACACAAACATAAGAATTTAAATCAATATTGATATAACAAGCAACCACCCATATGTTAGAACTTATGACCAACGTGAGCCATCCGTGTGCTAACTACCACGAATTACTCCCGGACTCGCTGTTCTAGCACAAAAGAACGCATCAATAATTAGAAATACGGATTCTCAAGTTCGAAAACCTTAAAATATCGTCCAAAAACCTAGTAAAACACCTCCAAATTTTGACTCGGGGAATCTGTAAACAAAAGAGGTATCAAAGGATCTTAGTTTTTAAGTTTATGAGTAACCACCCAAACCCAGACACCTGAATCCATCACTAGGCCAAGGTTAGGCCGAGATCTGCGGCTTGGACAGTGTCGTGTGGCCTCGTTTTTCATGCATACATCGAAAATCTTATATTTAACCCTTTGGAATCTACTAAATTTTTTCTAGAAACTCCGATTCACTCCAGATTTCAATTGAACACTAAAACATCCACAAAATTCTAGTTTGACAGCAAAAAAGTATTTTGAAAACTTAGCTAATGTTTGAAACTCTAAACACATGCAAAACTTGATAAAAGAAGGATTGTATACCTATATAAAGAACCTCTAAGGGGAGATCAAAGTTTTGATGAAGCCGCTTGGAGACTTGATCTCTTGTAGATGGTTTCAACTTGAAGTCTTGAGTGGTTTCATATGAGGAGGGGAAGACTTGTAGTTTTGTTTAGATTTTTATATTGTGATGAGTTTGGATTTGGAGTTGAGAAGAGATGAGAGGAAGAGAGTGTGTTTGGGTGAAGTATGAGAGATGAGAAAATGAGAAGGGAAAGTGAGGGTAACAAGAAGAGATGGAGGAGGCATGGGAGAGCCATGATCTCATGTCCTCTCTCTCTCTCTCTCTCATGAAATTAAAAATGCACAATTTAAAATATGTGGCCATGCTATTATAAAAAAAAATCTCTAATTTCACTTACAATTCTAAATGAAAACTTTAACATAACCAAATACTTGCCATGATCAAAATATTCATTAGTTTTATTGTGACAAACTTTATATACCCAATTTATGATAACCCAAATCAATAATTGGTATTATTCTAATATAACATATCATATTATATTATTATTTAAATTATAAAATAATATTTACTAATTTTCTGACAGCAGAATTGGGTATGTGTATAAACAAAAGAGTTAGGTATGTGCACAAACAAAAGAATACGGATCGTGAAGAATCGAATTGAACTGTATATCACCCATATCAACAAGCATTCACAAAATCACAAAAAAAGAATATCACACGCTTGGCAGTCTATGTTTTGCTAAGTCAACTAGATCTGCTCAAGAACCTAATTGTCGAAGTAAAACTGTATCGAGGAACGGGCTCAAGATGTACCGATCACGAAGCTAGATAAGTGCAGAGATAAGGAGAAGTTGTCCAATGCTTTCGCAAAGTTCTTTAAATAGAATAACCCTTTCTCATTTGGCGATTACGCCGTGAACACTTGCCCCTAGATACCTCGTGAACAATATAACATTAAGCGGTGTTCTTAACACAATTAACATGCCCTATTGAGCATGAATCCTTAAAGTTAGAGTTCTAATTGATTTTAAAATTACTGTGGGTATGCAAGAATGCAGTTTTGTGATTTGTGGGCCACGGAAAAAGGTGATGAAATCCTTTACCATACCTTGTTGGGTTCTTTGCCCTTAACTCCGTATTAAGATGCAAATGCGTAATCAATAAAAGAATTTAAGCAGTCAAACAATCAAGTACATCTTTTTCTTTTAGGTTTAGACCCAGCAACAAATATGGGTTAGTTCTCTTTGGCTCTTGTGCGGTGAATTTTGCAAAGAAATCCTGCAGAAAATTGAGATATTGGAGTGTCGGATTTGAGAGAAGATGCTAGAAAAATACGTACCAAAAGATTTGGGTTAAGAAACCCCCGTTGTGTTAATTCCGATAGCTTGAAAGGTTCACTTGCGCTAGTCAAACTATCCGGATCTTTGGCACTGTAAATCACTATCGCCTTGGTCTTGAAATTGTACTTTTCTCCACACGATCGCTGCTCGCAATTCCGTTGAAATCTAAAAGTGTTGGAAAATACAAAATTTAGTGCAAAATGCGATATTTTTGGCCAATATGCTGCACACACACAATTATGAAATTTAAAGTATAAAATGGTGCAATAATAAGACAAAGAAGCAAGCACCAAAAACTTGGAGCAATCAGAGAAATTTGGGCCGCAATTTGCTGCTTTTTGGATATTTTGGCGGCCAACTTTGGGAGTTGAGGCTCTAATCTTTCACCGTGTGCATCCTGTCCTATTCGTGTCCCAATTTTCTACTCCAAATCTTACAATTAAACTCAGAGTGACAGCAGATTAAAAAGAAAGAGAACAAATGTCTAAAAAGTTAGTTTTTTTTGTGTTTTGGTTTTGAAATTTTTTTTGTTAGTTTGTTAGTTTTGTATATGCAATTGAACTAGAAATAACAACCCCTAATGACTATCGCATCCCCGGCAACGTCGCCAAAAACTTGTTGGGATGTCATGCGCGCGCGCCTATGCGTTTTGAAAAGAAAAAGGTTTAAGAATTTCGGCGCACGCGAGTTTAATCTCGTTTTAAAATAATAACCTCAAGTGTATCGCTCATTGTAACTAGCCGGCAAGTATGAGTCAATCCACAGGGAATTAGTGATTAGAAATTGTTGTATCAAGTTCAAGAGAAAAGAATGAGTTTGGTTTTGGTTTGTCATAAAAATATAAAAACAAGGTATAAGGAAAGAAAAGTGGCCGTGGCTCCGGTTCAGATGGTTGAATCGTGGCGAAATCTTCGACTTTCTCTTGATCATGAGTGTTCCCTGCTTGTATTGATTCCAAAATAAGATATGACTTGTCAAGGCGTTTGCGAAGCATAAACCATCAAAATGTCGAAATTGCAACGCGAGAAATGAAACGAATCCGTTACGTTCTCACTTACCATTTTTATGTCCGCGCATGATGTATCAATACTAAGCATAAGGGTTAGCAAGCATACAATATCAACATACATCAATTTGCAAATAAGAAGTGAAAGTTTGCATTAGTCAAGCTAAGTAGGTGGGTGATAGTATAGAGTATATGCTTGATGAAGGGTATCAAGCAACATAAGCAAAATACCATATCTAAACTACCTAGTAAGGTTAACAAAAACATGGTTCTAACTTTAATATTGCAAAATGGTGATAATGAGAGAATAAGGTATGTGCTAAAGGTTACAAGTAACCATCAAAAGCAATATACCATATCACACAAATACCAAGTTAACAATTTTAAGGTTACAATCTCAAATTTTGATTACTTAAAATTCACAAGAGAAGGAGGAAAGCAAATCCATTTATCTCCATCCTCACCATCACCACACTCAAAGAAAATACTCAAACATCATAAAGAGAAAATGAAAAACACAAGAGAAGAACATAAATGAGCAAGTAAAGAAAATAGTAAGAAATTAAACAAAAAATTGCAATTCTTTATTCATAAAATGGAAGGTTTAAGCTACAAGATAGATAGCAATTTCAACCTTCTTAATGGAGCACTCAAGTGAGAGCTCAAAGAGAGAAGAAGAAGAAGCTGTCAAACAATGTACACAATTTCTCACTCTAAAAGCCAACACAAAACTTAATCTGTGATCTGCTATATATAGGCAATTCAAAATAAAAAACAATAAAAATGGACTGAAAAGGCAACAAGGGACCCACCAAAAGAGCGCGAGGCCAAATGGACAAGTCCAGGCCGCAATTTGCAGCCAAATGGATTAAATTTGCGGCCAAGTTGTGGAGTCTGGGGCCCATCTTTATACTGTGATCTTTTGAGCTCAATATCATCTCTTTGGTATCTTCTTTTCTTTTAATTCATTCCGGTGTGCAATTTGGAGTTAAAGAACAGAGAGCAAGAGGTGATTAGTTGTCAAAAACTTGTATTTACCGCAATCAGAAACGGCGTCGCTTCGCAGCTAGCCGGTGAGTACGGGTCGATCCATAGAGACGGGTAAATTTCTTTTATGTGTTTTAACGAGTTGATTCAAAATGTAGTTTTTGTTGGTTTATAAAAATCTATAAAACCTGGATCTAATTAATCTAATTAAGAGTCTTGCTAGGGTTAGGCTTAGGGGAAGTTTTGGAGATTAACGATTTTCCTCACCGCTTTCAGTGCCTTCTTTTTTAGATCTATTAGATGTTAATGTAATTATTAATAAAGTGGATCCAAATCTTTTGGGAAGATGTTTCTTCCTCTAGATTTGTATCCTTCCTTTGTTGATAATTACCCTAACCCCCACGGAAAACGCGCGCAACCGGCCCTTTATACTACGGTTCATCGTTACCTCGAAGGGTAGGATGCCGCAGGGAGCGGTTGTGCTCGTATGCGTGGAGTTCTAATTCATTAGGTGAAAGTGGCATTGAAAGGGGTGAGAGATCTCATCTCTCAACCCTTTCCCTAAGGCTAACCCTAACAAGCGAGGAGATTACTCGCTCATTAGGGGATGAGAAAACATTTTAATTAAAAGAATAAAATACCTTCCTAAGTTGACGGCTCCCTCCAAACAAGAAGAACAGATCTGAATTTATCTCTCAGAAAGTCTGAATTTTATTGATTGAAAAGAGGCATAGGGTTTTACAATTTTCAGATTACAATTTATAAGTAAACAGGAGAATTAGGGTTTCAGAGTCTCGCACATGCGCAATTACTGATTTGACCTCTAAAAATCCCAACACCCACACCGACACGGCAACAGAAGAAAAATCCACCGACACGTGTATTAGACGGCCGCGGATCCGCGGCATTGGTAGGCTTGGGCCGTGGATCCGCGGCCCTTTGGTGGTCTTGGGCTGCCAAACTTTCTGGGGTCCTTTGTGGTTGTCTGGGCTTCTTAGTTTTATACTTCTTTTTCTCTGTTGGCTTCTTACTCTTCTCCAGATCTTCAGTGAAGACTTGTATTGGTCTTTTTAACCGTTTCACCTTGACATTCGTTGCCTTGCACCTATGTGAACTGGACTTGACTAGGATCCGTCTATTTGTTGGTCAAAAGTCCATTTTTCTGTTGTTTTGTGTCTTTTTCACTGTATTTGCTCCAGAAACCTGTATCCTGTAATATGCAACAAACATGCGTCAAGAGTACCTGTTTACTTATAAAACGGATAAGAATAGGGGAATGAAGAATGCAATATTATGGTCTGAAAAAATACCCCCAAACTTACCTTTTGCTCATCCTCGAGCAACTTATTATTTTATTCACTAAAATCCTAGCCGTACTTTCGCAGGGAAACGCGATTGCACTGAGCATATGCAACAAGCCGTTAAACCTCTAGGTGTCCCTAGTAGGAGGTGTGTTGTCTCCTGAGGGTTTTCAGCGGATTACACCCACAAAATCCTATCAATTCGGCCTATTAACTTTAGTTCTCCAATTAGGTTTTCTAACAAGGAATTCTATTATCTTATACTTGTAAATTATCCACCCACATTTTTCACACTTCCTCATTATTTAACTTAAGATTATATATGTTATGTAGACCTACTTAGCTTTCGGCATCTCTTAAGTCTTCCTTCTAGGGTTTCATCTCTACTTAGGAATTTTCTATCAACTCTATTAAAGATACAAATTTTATCTTTCATTCCTCTCTCTTATCTAAATTCCAATCACATACCCCTACGTGTGTGTATAGATCACCCCTACACTTGGAAATTCAATTCAAGCAATCATGCCCTTGTCCATTGTCCAAAGTACTTATTTATACGTGAATTTTTAATTGAATTTTTGCTTACACATCCTTCATGCGACCGTTAATACTTCTTGAGGTACCAACGACCGATTACAAAATGTGTTTGCACTTTCAAGCGTACTTCCTAGTCTTTGCAACACCCAAGGCTTTAGCAGTGACTCCCAAACCAGTTGGTCTAAGGCACTAGGTGATGAAGCACCCTCGCTAAATATTTTTCTATTTTTACAGCCTTAAGTAATCACAAAAACCAGTGTCCATTTTTTTTTATTCACTTTTTTTTTTCATTGTACTAAGGACTTTAGACAAGAGCATTTCAAGATCTCTTCTACTATTCCAAGTTTCAAGATGCGTGAGCGTGCAAATTGTAGGGTATACATTTTCAGAATCTAGACTTAAGCTAGGAACTATTTTTCAAACTTATACTCTAATAAGAGCATCAATACTTGTCCTTCATTTTGACTTAACCCAAGAAGTGAACCCAAAATTTACCTATTTCTAAATAAATTACAAGGCATATACTTTCTAGCGTTAAACTTTAAGGGATGTTATTTTTAGGGTTTTTAATTCACTAAGTCTAAGATCTAGTTGTTCTTAGCCAGTTAACCTATTTGTCAAACTCAAGTCAATTGGCCAATATTGAATACAATGATTTTTAAAATTTTTCAAATTTTTATGAGTTTTAAAATAAGTGTGCAAATGCAAAAATATGTACAAATGAATGCGAAGGAAGAAGACGTACCGAGCATACCCCCAAACTTGAACTTGACAGTGTCCCCACTGTCATGCTAAACAAAGAGGGTCAAAATACCGGCAGTTCCCTGTTTATTTATTTACAATTTTTTTTATTGTTAAGAAAAACAAAAATATATACAGAAATGCCCTCCCCCAAACTTCATTTAAACTATGTTAGACATTACCGCCAAACTTTGCATAGACCAACACCAACCAGTTGAAAAATTTATCTGTAAAGAGTATGGGTTGGTAGAAGAATACGTTGTAACGATCCACAAAGAATTGGGGAAGATAGAAGTAGTGGTATGGGAGGTGTGGAGGTAAATATACAGGTGATGGTGATGCATTGAAACGAGAATGTAAATGATCAGCAATCAGTGGAGTATTGGCATTCTCGTAGCTTATTAAAAGAAATGGGGGTATTTCAACTTCTAAAGAAGGAGGTTGACTCACCACAATACCCCCAAGATATTCCTGTGGGTCCTCTAGTGACTTGGCATCATCCATCAATTGTGTATGATATTCAATTATGAGGGAACTTATCTCCTCGATGTCCGCCATGGTCCAACCGAAAGCTTGCCGCCTATCTTGTAAGATCATTAAGAGGGCATTCTCTTGCTCGAGAGCTAGAGAGGCCGATATGATAATGGGAAAAGTCCCATTCTCACCTATGTAAGCATATCTAAGGTGAGACGGCAAGGGCGTGAGTTCGAGTTTCGGAGGCGAAAGAATCATTGCGGAATCTATCTCGAACTCAAAGGACTCCAACACAGGTTCGAAATCACTGCAAACAACCGATTCGGATGGCTCGACTAACTCATCCAAAAATTCAAACGACTCATATTCGGGCTGTGAGTCGTCATCATCCGAAAAATTAAAACATTTATAATCAATATCGGTTGTGTCAACGGTTGTAGGCTCAAGGAGGGACGCACTAATGGCGTCAAAACTGTTTTCATCAAACAAGAATTTTTCAAGCTCGCAGTCCTCCTGCGTGATTTCGTGAATAGAGCAAACTTCTCGTGTACTAGTTTTTGGTACAGGGGACAGACTTCCCATCTTATAAATATTGAACTCACTAGACATCTTCCCGAAGGATAGAGTCATGGAGCCATTGCGACAATTTATCACGGCATTGGAAGAGGCTAGAAATGGTCGACCGAGAATCACCGGAATTTGGTTTCTTGGGTTAGCAACAGGTTGTGTATCCATAACGATAAAATCAACGGGGAATATGAACTCCCCGACTTTGATCAACACATCCTCTAGTTGACCCCTTGGATGGGTGATTGATCGATCAGCCATTTGGAGAGTGCAACAAGTGGGTTTCAACTCTCCAACCCCTAATTGTTCGTACACGGAGTAGGGAATCAGGTTAACACTAGACCCGAGATCTAAAAGTGCTCGATTAATTTTCTTATCCCTAATTGTGATTGAAATCGTAGGACAGCCGGGGTCCTTTCGTTTTTGGGGTAAGGTTTGATGGTGGTTAATAGCATTGCTCATTGCACTAGCCACTAGCACTTTCTTGGGTACTTGAGATGCTTTTCTCTTTGAGATGCATAAGCCCTTTAAAATTTTCGCGTATGAAGGGACTTGTTGGATGGCATCCAAGAGAGGTATATTTATGCTAACCTGCTTAAATATCTCCACAATCTTCTCCACTTGTGCATTTGGTTTATTAGGACTCAACCTGTTTGGGAATGGAGCATTCTGAAAATTTGTTGAGTCAAAAGTCTGTGGAGTAGAATGTGGAGTAGGAACGGATCTCAGTGTGGATGTGTTCGTGTTGTGAGAAATGGGTCCGTTCGAGTCAGAAGAAGTAGAGCCGTGTGAAGGGTGGAGAATAGGCTCTAAAGAAAAAGGTAAAGAAGGAAGTGAAGAAAATGAAGAAGGGGAAGAAGAACCACCGGCGGGGATGTCATCACTAGCATCCACATTATTTTGCAACACTCTTCCGGATCTCAACGTGGTCACCGCATTTACATTGTGATTGTGATATGCATTTTGTGGGTGACCGGGATTAGGCAATGGTTGAGATGGAAGCTTTCCTTTTTCTCTCTCGCTCAACGCAGCAGTTAATTGTGCAATTTGTGCCTCAATAGATTTGATACTTTGATCGTGTGAGGCATTGTTATTCATTGAAGATTGAACATAACTTTCAAATCTTGCTGCGGATTCTGTAGATTGCTTGAGAAATGCTTCTAGACTCTTCTCGAGCGAGCTAACCTTATCATCATTTGGTTGAACTAAGTTGTTCGTTTGATTTGTATAAGGTTGTTGTTGGAAAGGTTGCTGGTTTTGAGTTTGTGAGGGTGCTTGTTGTTGTTGTGGAAGAGGTCTTTGAAAATTATTATTCCCTTAGAACTGTTGATTTGGGTAACTCCTCCACCCCTGATTGTATGTCGAAGAGTACGGATCATTTCTTTGTCGTTGCTGAAATGCAGCATTGACTTGATCCTGTCCTTGAATGGGTGCATTATAAGGACACTCTTCGGTTAGGTGCGATGGGTTCGAACAACAAGCACAAACAGTTCGTGTGGGTAGAGTAGGGGCAGGAGAAGACGATGAGATTTTGGTCTCAATGGCTTCTAGCTTTTTCATAAGTGAGGCCATCTCGGCCTTCATAGAAATCGACATATCTATTTGATGTATGCCTGCCCTAGATTGACCAACAGAAGAAGAAGATGTGGTCTTGGTACTCTCCCACTGAATTGTTTGCTCACTAATATCCTCAAGAAACTGCCACGCTTCGTCGCTAGACTTGGAAAGAAAATGACCTTGACATATAGTTTCTAGCAACTGCTTCGTTGCTGAGTTCAATCCCTCGTATAATGTTTGGCAAAGTTGCCAACTTTCGATCCCATGATGAGGGCATTGAACAAGTAGGTCTTTAAATCTCTCGAAGCACTTCCAAAATGGTTCGGAAGGAAGCTGTGAAAATTGTATAATCTCATTTCGGATTCTAGCAGTTTTATGGTGAGGATAGAATTTTTTTAGAAAAGCTCTTACAAACTCATCCCAATTTCTAATGGAATGTGATGCGGTGCTGTATAGCCACTTCTCGGCTAGGTCAAATAAGGTAAAAGGAATGACCCTTAGCCTTATTGCGTCATCACTTAATTGGGTTGTCTTCATCATGGCGCAAACGTTTTGGAATTTATTAATGAAAATATATGCATCTTCGGATTCCAAACCATGAAACTTAGGCAGCATATTGATGAAATGTGGTTTTATTTCAAAATTATCCCCATTTGCCGGTGGGGGTGAAAGACATGTGGGTAAAGAAGTGCGGACGGGGTAGAAGAGATCCTGGAGCGCAACTCGTGCGGGCGCTACAACAGGCAGTAGATTCGGGTTATTCGCACCTGGCGGAGGTGGAATCATTCCCGTCGGTAAGGTGTCGTTGGGGTTAAATCCCGACATACCTTCGAAAGAAGAATTTGAAGGTGGAGGTAAGGAAATGGACGGAATGTCGACGAAGGGTTCGCCGAAGGGTTCGTCGGTCGGCACCAACGAAACACGGACTAATCGGGCGTTAGTATCCCTAGTCCAAAGTGACATACACTAAAAGGGATAGTGTAGTCAGAAAAAAGAGAAAAACAGAATGTGGGGGTAAGATAATGTCAATGAGAAGAAGTGAGTGAAAGTGAGTTGCAAGTTTTTTAGCGGCAAGTTGCAAGTTTTTAAAAGATTTTTCTTTTTATTTTTCTTTTATTTATGTGAAGGTTTTGCAAAGAGGTTTTAGGAAAGGGACTCATGACACCAATGTGTCAACCACACATGCACAATCAGGCCTAGATCTAGGGTCGCCTAGGTCTGCTAGACAGCTCCTAACTAGGGCTAGAAATAGGACCTCAAACCGCCTCTTCACGGACAAGTACGGCCAGGTAAGTGGGAAGGAACCACCACTACAGTGGGCCTAATTAATAACCACTAGCCTAGACACCGCAATGTCGGTTAGGATAAACGGCCGATGCCTATACTAGTCCTTTTCCTATTGAGCTCAATGTCCTTAGGTCAGAGTCTAATCTTTTTTTTAATTAATTATGGTCGATGCAAAATGCTTTAGGTGTTTTCTGGGGTCCTGGGAAGGGTGATGAAATCCCCACCCAATCTGAGTTTGGTCAAATAGCCCCTTAGAGTCCGGTTAAATTATGCAAAACAAATAAAATTTCACTTGCATTCAATTTTAGCGCGGCGCAAAGAAACCTGCAGAAAATCTGTTATTTAGAAGGGGGGAAGATTTTTAGCGCAAAGAATTCCTGCAGAAATTTTTTTACAGTGGATATATGGAGGTTACAGAGGGGAGAAAGAGAGAACAAACAGAGCAAAATTCATGTGCTGACGTGGCAGTCAGAGCGCGGATCCGCGGCCGTGGGCCCTTCTTTGCGGCGGAAACGCGGTCGGGGGATGGGTTCAGCCACTGGAAAAAATTGTGTAGCTCTGTACTGATAGTTCATCTCTGTTCTTATATGTACCTTTCTGATTTGCGCTCTGTAAAATTTCAGATCTTCGCTATTCCTGCAAGATTCAAAAATAAACCCTTCAAACAGATCAAATTTGATAATTTTTATATTTTTTTATATTTTCAGATTTTTATAAATTTTTTTTAAAAAATTTATATCAACCCGAAAATTCACAAAAAGAAAAATTACGCCGTCCCCGGCAGCGGCGCCATTTGATTAGTTGTCAAAAACTTGTATTTACCGCAATCAGAAACGGCGTCGCTTCGCAGCTAGCCGGTGAGTACGGGTCGATCCACAGAGACGGGTAAATTTCTTTTATGTGTTTTAACGAGTTGATTCAAAATGTAGTTTTTGTTGGTTTATAAAAATCTATAAAAACTGGATCTAATTAATCTAATTAAGAGTCTTGCTAGGGTTAGGCTTAGGGGAAGTTTTGGAGATTAACGATTTTCCTCACCGCTTTTAGTGCCTTCTTTTTTAGATCTATTAGATGTTAATGTAATTATTAATAAAGTGGATCCAAATCTTTTGGGAAGATATTTCTTCCTCTAGATTTGTATCCTTCCTTTGTTGATAATTACCCTAACCCCCATGGAAAACGAGCGCAACCGGCCCTTTATACTACGGTTCATCGTTACCTCGAAGGGTAGGATGCCGCAGGGAGCGGTTGTGCTCGTATACGTGGAGTTCTAATTCATTAGGTGAAAGTGGCATTGAAAGGGGTGAGAGATCTCATCTCTCAACCCTTTCCCTAAGGCTAACCCTAACAAGCGAGGAGATTACTCGCTCATTAGGGGATGAGAAAACATTTTAATTAAAAGAATAAAATACCTTCCTAAGTTGACGGCTCCCTCCAAACAAGAAGAACAGATCTGAATTTATCTCTCAGAAAGTCTGAATTTTATTGATTGAAAAGAGGCATAGGGTTTTACAATTTTCAGATTACAATTTATAAGTAAACAAGAGAATTAGGGTTTCAGAGTCTCGCACATGCGCAATTACTGATTTGACCTCTAAAAATCCCAACACCCACACCGACACGGCAACAGAAGAAAAATCCACCGACACGTGTATTAGACGGCCGCGGATCCACGGCATTGGTAGGCTTTGGCCGCGGATCCGCGGCCCTTTGGTGGTCTTGGGCTGCCAAACTTTCTGGGGTCTTTTGTGGTTGTCTGGGCTTCTTAGTTTTATACTTCTTTTTCTCTGTTGGCTTCTTACTCTTCTCCAGATCTTCAGTGAAGACTTGTATTGGTCTTTTTAACCGTTTCACCTTGACATTCGTTGCCTTGCACCTATGTGAACTGGACTTGACTAGGATCCGTCTATTTGTTGGTCAAAAGTCCCTTTTTCTGTTGTTTTGTGTCTTTTTCACTGTATTTGCTCCAGAAACCTGTATCCTGTAATATGCAACAAACATGCGTCAAGAGTACCTGTTTACTTATAAAACGGATAAGAATAGGGGAATGAAGAATGCAATATTATGGTCTGAACAAGAGGCAACTGGTAATGTGTTTACATTTCAATTCATTTCTTTTTAACTTATCATCACACATAGCATCAAGCCCACTTGACCAAGTCACTTGTGCACCCACTTGCATTCCTTATGATGGTGCTTGCTCACTTGGTTGTATGAGCTATATGCATGAACCACACTTGATCGTGTTCACATCATGTTGGACCAAAATAAGAAATTTTTGTACACAACTTCATTTGTTGCAAACTCTTTAGAACTTGGTCGTTTTTCTGTCCCGTTTGCAGTTTCGGCTAAAAACCATCGTTTCTGTGTATGTTGTGCATGTTTTTCAGTGATTTTTCCTATATACCTGTAATCTGTACTAATGAGAAGACACAGATTAAATAGCACTGTTTATTGATAAAATGATAGAAAATGAGCGGTATTAACATGTAACTAACCGTGCCGAACAAGAGTAGGCCTGGCAAAGTTGGATAGGATTCTGGTGTCCCTTGATTGGGAGTGGAGACATCCTTTCACTTTTGTTAGGATAGAAACGAAGAATACGTCAGACCATATGCTACTTGTACTTTACAATGGAAAGAGGGAGACTAAGATGGGGAAAAGAATGTTTCGATTTGAGAAAAGTTGGCTGGAAGAGGTGGAGTTGTGCACCTTGATTAAGTGGAGTTGGAGTTGCTTGACGTTTCAGTCGGATGTTTCTAGTAATTTTGTGGCTAAACTGCGGCGACTAAGATAGGTTTTACGAAATTGAGATGGAAAGAGGTCTATATTAGAGCAACAAAGGAAGGAGGAATTACTTGCGTATATTGAAGAACTTGAGTTAAAGGAAGAGGTTAGAGATCTTTCAAGTGGGGAGTTTGAGTGTTTGTGTAAGTGGAGGGTGAAGCTTAAATAAGTATATAGAAAGGAGGAGATAATAGCATGGAGACATAAGTCTTGAGAGCAGTGGCTGAGTGAAGGGGATGAGAACACTGCAATTTTTCATAGAGTAGCAAATGCAAAAAGGCAGTCTAACTACATCAGGAGGATCAAGAGTGGGGGAACGATTTTGACTTAGGAAGAGAAGATAAAGGGTGTGGCAGAAGAATATTATAAAGATCTAACGGGGAAAGCAAAAGATTTGATATGGAGGTTGTAGACTAATTTCTGGGAGGGAAAAGGACAGTTAAACGTAGATCAGAGTGCAGCCTTGGTGGCGGGCTTTTCAGAAGAGGAGATTAAAAAGGCAGTCTGGGACATAGGGCGGATAAAATTTCTGGACCCGATGGATTTCCAATATTGTTCTACCAACAGTTCCGGGAGATCATTAAAGAGGATGTGATGCAGTTATTTAGGGCAATGGAAGGGATACTCTGAGTTGGGAAAGGCTGAATTGTTCAAGGATTGTCCTTATATCCAAGAAGAATGAAGCCACAGAATTAAAGGATTATAGACTAATTATCTTGATTAACTGTTCTTATAAGATTCTATCAAAGATCCTGGCTAATAGGCTGAGAAGCATCCTAGGCGAGATTGTCAATGATACATAGACTGGATTCGTGGCAAACAGGTATATTACGAATGGGATAATAACGGCTAATGAATGATGACTTATGGATTTTCATAATCCAATTGTTTAGTTTTGATAATGTTATGAATATTAATAGATACTTTTATACATGTATTTATTCTTTATTTTGCGTAGTTTATATAACACTGTATATGAGCTTGTTCGTGTAAGATTGGATTTGCAGGAATAGATCATGACAAGTTTTGGATGGAGGATGGAAGAAAATCGAGTTTAAATGACAAATCTATTGGAGGCTGAAGGTTAATGGACTAGAGCTCCTCAATTATCACATTCAAGCTTCATGAAGCTAAGGAGCCAAAGTCCAAGTTCAAAAGAAATTCAAAAGAATTCAAGAAATCGAAAATTTAAGAGCCGGTGTCAATATATCAGAAGATTCAAGATTAGGAAAATGAATGATATCGACATAGTAAATCAATGTGAGTACTCATGTCTATGGAAAACATCACATTAAGCTCTTGCACACACTCTTCATATGACTTGTGAAAAACTTGTGTTGGTTTTCGTTTAAAATTCTTTTCAAAAACCAAGTTCAAATTTTTCTGAAAACTCCTTCTTCAGACGTGTATACTACCGTGCTTCAGATGTCAGCCCTGTTTTCAAAAAAATATGCACGTGTTTCAAATATCAGTTTCTTGCTTCAGAACAAATGTCTAAAGCTTACCAGAACAAACGTCTAAAGCTTACCAGAACAAACGTCTGGATGTTTTCTGAGCTTTCATTGTTTAAAACTTTGACAGAACAAATGCCTGTCGATACTTCTTCATACGTTTGTTTGTTCTCTGGATTTTCGTTGGCCTGAAATTTTTACAGAACAAATGTCTATAGTTGCTTCTTCATACGTCTGTTTGTTCTCTGGATTTTCATTGGCTTAAAACATTTTTACAGAACAAACGTCTGTCAAATTTTCTTCAAACGTCTGGTTGTTCTCTGTATTTTCATGGAATGAAAACTTTTTATGAGAACAAATATTTGAACCTATTAAGCTCAAGCGTTTGAAGGTTTAAAACTTTGAAAATCTTTTCTTCTTCAGACGTTAGTGTCTCTTTCTTCAGACGCCTGGTTGCCTTCTGTGCCTTTGTACCTTCTTATAAAAATTATCGGCAAACGTCTGAAACTTTTAAAAACAAACGTCTGAAGCTATTTTCTAGCCATTGCCGATCCTTCTTCAGAGGTCTGTTTGGTTAAACTTCAGACGTCTGATAAGGCTCTTTTTGACCGATTTGACTTGTAACGACTAATTTTTCTTGAGTGGTATTTATTGAGAATTGCTTTGGATTTTGAACAACCAATACTTGAAACATTATTCTAAGATATTCTAAAACCATTTTCTCATCTCTTATGAGAGAAAATTCTTAATTTTGATTATGTTTTCTCTCACACACTTAAAAAGATCAAAGAGCTTAATTTGATTATTCCATACTCATTGAAGTATTAGTTGTGAGTTTTAAAAGAATCTCTTTTGAGAGTATTGTGCTCTATTGAAAACCCTCTTCTTGTCTTTGTGTGAGAATATCTTGAGCGCAAGAGAGTTTTTTGTAAAAGAGAAGAGTGAGAGAAGTTTTTCTTTCTTTGTGTGAGGATCCTTGAGTGTCGGCGTGCCTTTGTAAGGAAGGTAAGCTTTTTGGTCTCGGTGGAGACGTGGAGTAAGAAGTTGCGAGTGCGCAACTTGTTGTCTCAGTGGAGACGTGTTTTAGTGGAACGGGTTCATAAGACTATAGATAGAAGACTAATGGATCTTCCGAACTTTTCTAAACGGCTCGTGTTTGTGTTTTCTATTTCTTTCTCTTATTTTAGATTTCAATTGCTTAGATATAATTTTCATGCTCAACACCTTTTTGGCTCTATATGCTCTTTACTTACTTGATTGATATAACTATTGCTTGCTATATGTTCATGTGTTCATAATTGTAGATTGTTTAACCTCTTATCTTTATTGGTATATCCTTTGCTTAAGTTTTGCAATTGTGTTTGATTGGCAAGTGTAGTTTATAAATTTTTTATTATGAGTATATCGGTAATCTTGTCCTATTCACCCCCTTCTAGAACAACTTTCAATTGATATCAGAGCTTGGTGCTTTTCTTGTTAGGCTTTACAATCTAGAGTTGATCCTTTAGATTCCTTTTTGCCTTCCTGCTCTTATCATGATGAACCATCTATACATAACCCTATTTTGATGGTTATAAATTTGATTTGTGGAAAATTATGATACAGGGTTTTCTTGAATCTCGGGTTAGGGATATATGGAAAATAGTTGATAATACACACTCTATTTCTTCTATTACTAAATTTATGTGGAGTATTCATGAAAAAGATTTATTTATTTTGAAGATTAAAGCTCTTAAAATTTTACATTGTGTTTTAAATATTGATGTTCTTAACAATGTCTCTTTTTACAATACGGCTTATGAATTGTGTCATTCATTGGAAAATATTTATGGAGAACAAGCCCTATGCAAAGAGAAGGAGAAAACCAATAGTTCGACATCTATGGTGACTTTGGATGCGTCTCAATCAAAAGCAAATCAAAAGAGACGATCCAACCATATGGAGTCGACAAAGGAGTATCTTGATCTTGGGTTTGTAAGTAATCCTTCTTTTGATTATTATATATTTACCCATGATCAACTACTAGTAGCTTTCTATACCATTCATTGTAGTTTCAATTTGATGGCTTCTAGAAATGATTTGTTAGATGAGCAAAATTCTTCTTTCATTAATGAGAAAACTGAGTTGATTTCTTGTTGCAATTCCTTCGAGACTTTCTGCAAAAGTATAATTGCCAAATATAATGTTTTATATTATGCTCATGACTCTTGTGTTCGTTTGATTAATGATTTGGATTTGAAGAAAAACAAACTTCTTTCAAAGCTTGCTTCTTATTATAGTTCTTTTGATGCTTTGGAAAAAGAAAATGTGCATTTAGTTTTATCCATGGATTCTTTAAAGCAAGGAAAATGATGTTTTGATTTCAAATTTAAAAAGCGAGATTGATATTTTGAAATTTTCCATTTTATCTCAAGAATCCTTGATTGTTGATTCTACTTCTTTAAAAAGGGGAAACGAGAAATTGGTTTTAACTTGTGATATTTTGAGAAAAGAAATCATTGATGTGGTTTCAAGTTTACAAAATAAAATTGATTTGTTGAAATCTTCAATTATTTCTCAAGACTCTTTGGTTTCTCAAAATACTTTTCTCAAAGCTCAAAATGAGATTTTAATTGCTTCGTTCGCTAATTTTTCAAATGTTGATGTTTTACTTAGCAAGGAAGTGGTTTTAAACCGAGAATGCATGGGTTTTAAATCTTCAAATCTACAAAAGCCGTCTTCATCTAGACGTGTCAAATATGCTTCAAAGTTTGCTAAATCTTATGTTCGCACTCATGCATACTTATATCGTATTGATACAAGAAAACCTCTTGAAAAACAAACACAACACAACCCTTCCTCATCTCATGCATATAATGGCATATCTAGCACCATGCATACACATACTCACTTTTGTCATTATTATGGTGCATTTGATCACTTTTTTTACTCATGTCCTTTGAGAAGAATAAATTTGTCAAATGCAAATATGATGTGGGTTCCTAAAACTAACCATATTGGATCCAATAAAGTTTGGATACCAAAATCTTCTCCCATGCCTTATTTTGTAGGTATGGAGAAAGTTTTAATTTAAGAAATCGGGATGACGATGTGCAAGACCATAACAAAAGGAGATATTTTCTTGGCTCATCGATTTTTGGGGTAACAATCATGTATTTACTCTCTATTGTCAATTCTCGATTTTCATGTTTTCTTTTCTGTTGTTGTGTCTTTCTCTACAAGCACTCGTGTTCATGAATTTTTTCTATTTTTTTTAGATGCAATGGGATTAAGAGATTTTATTGGTTTTTATTTGTTATTTTGAAAACAATTTTTTTAAAAAATTATCTTGAAAAACTGCGTTTTATGGCAGTTTTAAACAAGTTCAGATGTCAGTCGAATTCTTGTTCAGACGTCAATCTTCTACAAACGTCTGAACAAGACTCTGACACATGTCTGAACTAGGACTTCCAGTTATATATATATATATATATATATATATATATATATATATATATATATATTTCTCTCTCTCTCTCTCCCTCCCTCTCTCTCTCCCCCCTTCATCTCACAACCGTGCCTCCTCTCTAAAAACCCTAACCAAGATTCCTAGCCTTTCTTCACCGATTCCTCAAGTAGATTTCCTATCAAAATTGATATTTTCCCTCTCCAATCAAAGCCCTAATTTCACCTCTCTCTCTCTCTCAAAGCCTTACCCTCCATCAATGGCTCCCAAACTAGCTACCCAAGAAGATTTTGGGAAGAAAAGACATAGGGGAGAAGGAACGTCCCAAAGTGCTAGTTTTGATCATCGCCTCTTTCTCAATGCTTCTTATGAGAGGTTGTTCTCATCTATCAAAGCCTAAAAGATAATCTCGGGTTTTGGGATTACTTTGGCTGATTATAATGAGTATCATCTTCCTCGTCTCTTTAGAACTCTAGGTTCGGTTGACTATGCCTTCATTAATGAACCCTTCTTCCCTAATCTTGTATGATTTTTCTTCGCCAATCTCTCTGTTTCAAACACCGATGAAATCTTCTTAATCTCCTATGTACTTGGTGAGAAAATTGTTGTTAATGAAGCTCTTCTCCAAAAACTTCTTGGAGTTCCATCCGGTGGAGTTATTGTCCGTCCTTTCTACCTTGAGAACTATCCCTTCTATCCCGGAGATTGGAATCCGGTATCCGCAACCAATTTTCTTCATAGTCAACCGGTCCACCCTCTCTGCGCTTCTACCGCTGAGTTGAAATTTGAAGTTAAAGTCGTCGACAATGCTCTCGAGAAGGTGGTTCTTTGTAAACTGGGAGATAAGGGGCTTTTAGGGGATGTCACAAGCTCTTGACCTTCCTTTTCTGGCTCTGGGTCAAAATCAATCTCCTTAATCTTATTTTGGAAGTAATCTCATCGACAAGTAACTTTGGACCTTCAAAGAACCTGCCTTTTGGAATGATTTTTACAAGGATATTCAGGCATTTTAAGGTTCCTTTGGAAGGGCAACAGTTAGGCACCGTGGATGCACCACTCGACATGTGCACCATAAATTTGATGAAATCCATGGCTAAGCGTGCGATGAGACAGGGCAGTGTGGAAGAGGATGAAGAGGCGCAAGATGCTCCCAATCAACCTATACACGATCCTAATGTAGTAAGTATTTTTGATTATTTCAATTCTTTGAGCGAGAGGTGAGGTATTTGAGGGCTAATCAAGAAACTTTGACAAAAAATGTGGATGCTATGAGAAGAGAAAGTCATGAGTCCCATGAATACATGATAACATATTTGGGAGAGCAATTTGGAAACATCAATGCTAGGTTTAAGGGTTTCCAAGACGGCAAGGGCGGGAGTTCAAAGGGAAAGAGTTCCAAGGGTGGCAATGGTGATAATGTCATTTGGGATACAGTGGGGAGCAATGATGATGATGATTATGAGGCTTGGTGAGGAGACGAGAGACGAAACCTTTTTTGTTTCCTTTTGCTTTAGTTTTTGTTTTATGATTGGATGGAAAAATGGATATTTGTTGTTTTTTGACTAGTGTTTTTGATTAAGAACCGATAATTTTTTATGAACTCGTTTATAGGCACCTATGGTTTTTAGTCTATGAATCACATCTTTAGTTTATTTTCTTGGTCTTCTTATGCGATTGATGGATCATTGAGTAGATTGTTGGGGTCAAAATTTACACCCAAATCGACCAAGTTAAAGTCAATCAACCTCCAAGCCAAGTGGGCCCAAGTCCAAGTCAGGACCAAATATGGAAGGGGCCGGCTCCATGCCAAGAATGAAGCAATAAATTAGTTTAATGCAAATTTTTTAGAAATAAATGTATGAAAAATGGGTAGAAAGCCAAAATTTTGTAAACCCCATGGTTTATGTGCAAAAAGAAATAAGCAAATAAGGCATGGGGTAGTACAAGTGCCATTTGGCAAAGTTCAAGGGGCTGTATGTAAAATGTGTAGCCTATAAAGGCAAACATGTTGAAAAATTCAAGGAGGACTTTTTATTCTCTCAAAACTCAGGCTTCTGTGCCTCCTTCTTCTTCAAGGTTCTAAAACTTCTTCCTTTTCTTAAATTAAATCAAGAGTTTAACTCTTCTTTTTCTAAAAAGAAACAGTTTTCACCATAAAACCCTTGAAGGGGAGCTCGGATCTTTCTCCAAATCCTCAAAAGGGGAGATTTTTAAGCCTCACCCCTTTTCTCTAAGATCCAGCCAATAGAGAGAAGGAGGAAGGAGACCCATCTCCAAAAACCCCACTTCGAGAAGATCCAAGGCTCAAAAGAAGATTCATGGCTAAAGGGGAGAAGAAAAGGGTCTCCTTTAATCATCTCCAAAGATTTCTGAGAGTTCAACTTCATTTGTCAAAATCCTTTGGAGTTTAACTCCATAAATAAAACCCTTTTTAGGAGTTTAACTCCATTCAACACCTTTTAGAGTTTAACTCTATAAATAAAAATCCTATTTTGGGAGTTTAACTCCACTCAAAATCTTTTGGAGTTTAACTCCATAGATAAGAATCCCTTTCGGGAGTTCAACTCCTCATTCTGGGGCTAAGCTCTTTCTTTCTGCCGGCACCCAGCGCCCATGTGCCGGGCGCGAGAGGCGCCGGTGCCCAGCGTCCACGTGCCGGGCGCGTGAGGCGCTGACACCCAGTGCCCAGCGCCCACGTGCCGGGTACGTGAGGCACTGGCGCCCAGCACCCATACGTCCTTAGGACGTTACCCATCCTTTTTTTCTTCTTTCTTCTTTCTTTTTTCATACACTCTACACTCAAAACACGTCCCCCACTAGAAAAAAATTTCTAACGGGGCGCTGTCCCGCACCTCGTAAGGGGGCTGCTAGCCCCCTTGACCCCCCCGCTATCCGGGTAGCGCGACCCCCGTAAACTCTGCGAGGCCCCCGGTATACCTAAAACCCCTCAAGACACACACTTATGCACACTGCACATTGAGTTCACATTAGTAGTTTGACCCGCCAATCGGAGGTTCCTTCGCTTCAAGTGCGAGGAGTAATTAACGGCAGCTTAGTCCGCTGCTATCGGAGATTTGGATCTCTGCCATCAATAAACTCCAACCTACCCTAGGCAAAGGAAATTTGTATACGTCTGACAAGCGATGCGTATTTCCTATCTCAATGTGGTGACGAAAAACACCCTACATAGATTATCTTTTGATTTCTTTTTGCTATACTCATGATAATGTGATTGATGGAATATTCATTGACTATGAATATTTGATGGTTTTTTGTGCAAACTTTATTCGATATAGGTTGTAAGATATTTTATCCCTCTAATTCATACTCTTATGCCTAATGTGTATTATATCCTTGAGTATATGAGTTGTAGGAAGCCACACACAAGATGACGTCAAACACAAGCTTTGGAGAAAACATTGCTCAAGATTGGTATATCTAACTTCTCCGTTGATATTCTTGTGGCTTATATGATAGATTGTTTATGAGTTTTAATAGCTCTTATTTTATCATAAGTATCATCTTGCCAAAATGGCCTCCGCAACGCTCGTTAGGGGAATCCAATTGTGGATTTGTTGTTTATAATATTTCTTTTTGCTATACATGCTTGTTGATATGAGCCAAATGCGTGTTTTTCAAAGTTATTCAAACGTTTAACTTTAACTCTTATTCATATCAACTCCTATTAGTCTCCTATGCATACATTTAGGGGGAGTTATTCAAACATTTAACTTACTTTTGGTGTACGCATGTTTCTAAGGGGAGTAATTCAAACGTTTTACTTCTTAGGACATCCTTTTTTATTATATCAAAAGGGGGAGAGTAATAAGTTCGTATCAATATATTGAAGTTATTCAAACGTTTAACTTTAGTATATTGGTCTTTTTATCGATTATTGAAGATTATTCAATCTTTTAATTTTCAATATATCGATATCATCTTTTAATATTTTGACATTATCAAAAAGGGGGAGATTGATGACTTATGGATTTTCATAATCCAATTGTTTAGTTTTGATGATGTTATGAATATTAATAGATACCTTTATACATGTGTTTATTCTTTATTTTGCATATTTTATATAATAGTGTATATGAGCTTGTTCGTGTGAGATTGAATTTGCAGGAATAGATCACGACAAGCTTTGGATGGAGGATGGAGGAAAATTGATCTTAAATGGAAAATCTATTGGAGATTGGAGGTTAATGGACTAGAGCTCCTCAATGATCACATTCAAGCTTCATGAAGCTAAGGAGCCAAAGTCTAAGTTCAAAAGAAATTCAAAAGAATTCAAGAAATCGAAGATTAAATAGCTAGTGTCGAGATATCAGAAGATTCAAGATTTGGCAAACGAATGATATCGACATAGTAAATCAATGTGAGTACGCATGTGTATGGAAAACATCACATTAAGCTCTTGCACACACTCTTCGTATGACTTGTGAAAACTTGCATTGGTTTTCATTTAAAATTCTTTTCAAAAAACCAAGTTTAAATTTGTCTGAAAATTCTTTCTTCAGATGTGTGTACTACTGTGATTCAGATGTCAATCCTGTTTTCAAATAACATGCATAAGTTTCAAATATAAGTTGCTTGTTTCAGAACAAACGTCTGAAGAAACAAATGTTTTTTGAGCTTTCATTGTTTAAAACTTTGACAGAACAAACGTCTGTCGATACTTCTTCATACGTCTGTTTGTTCTTTGGATTTTCATCGGCCTGAAATTTTTTACAGAACAAACGTGCTTCTTTATACGTCTGTTTGTTCTCTGGATTTTCATTGGCTTAAAATATTTTACAGAACAAACGTCTGTCAAACCTTCTTCAGACGTCCGGTTGTTCTCTATGTTTTCATGGCATTAAAACTTTTTGTGAGAATAAACGTCTGAACCTATTTAGCACAAACATTAGAAGGTTTAAAACTTTGAAAATATTTTCTTCTTCAGACATTGGTGTCTCCTTGTTCAGACTTCTGTTTGACTTCTGTGCTTTTTTTCATTCTTATAAAAACTATTGACAAACGTCTGAAGTTTTTAAAACCAAACATCTGAAGCTATTTTCTAGCCGTTGTTGAACCTTCTTCAAACGACTATCTGGTTGAACTTTAGATGTATGATAACGGCCCTTTTTGACTGATATGAATTGTAACAGCTAGTTTTTCTTGAGTGGTATTTATTAAGAATTGCTTTGGGTTTTGAACAACCAACACTTTAAACATTATTCTGAGATATTCTAAAGCCATTTTCTAATCTTTTGTGAGAGTAAATTCTTGATTTTGATTATCTTTTCTCTCACACACTCAAAAAGATCAAAGTGCTTAATTTGATTATTCCATACTCATTGAAGTATCAGTTGTGAGCTTTAAGAGAAACTCTTTTGAGAGTATTGTGCTTTATTGAAAACCCTCATCTTGTCTTTGTGTGAGGATATTTTAAATGCAAGAGAGTCCTTTGTAAGAGAGAAGAATGAGAGAAGTTTTTCTTTCTTTATGTGAGGATCCTTGAGTGCAGGGTGCCTTTGTAAGGAAGGAGAACTTGTTGGTCTCGGTGGAGACGTGGTGTAAGAAGTTGCGAGTGCATAACGTGTTGTCTCGGTGGAGACGTGTTTTAGTGAAACGGGCCCGTACGCCTAAAGATAGAAGACTAGGGTATCTTCCGAACTTCTCTAAACGGCTTGTGTTTGTGTTTGCTATTTCTTTCTCTTGCTTTAGATTTCAATTGCTTAGATAGAATTTATATGCCGAACACCTTTTTGGCTCTATACGCTCTTTACTTGATTGTTATATCTAATGCTTATTATATGTTCATGTGTTCACAATTGTATATTGCTTAGCTCCTTGTCCTTATTGGTATATCCTTTGCTTAACCTTTGCAATTGTGTTTGATTGGCAAGTGCAGTTTGTAATTTTTTTATTTTGAGCATATCGGTAATCTTGTCCTATTCACCCCTCTAGGAAAACTTTCAATGAAGTGATTCAAGATGCAAAAAGGAGGGGAAGAAAATGATATATGTTGAAGCTGGATTTGAGAAGGCCTATGACATGGTCAATTGGAAGTGCATTACCGAACGTTTGGAGTTGAAAGGCTTTGCAACAAAATAGAAGACGTGGATTAGTAGATGGTTGAATTCCGCAATGGCAATGATGTGCATCAATTGAGGGGATACTAACGAATTTCGTTCTAAGCGCGGGCTCCGGTAGGGCGATCCTTTGTCCTCGCTTATCTTTACTTTGGTAGCGGATGGTCAGACAAATATGATACAACGCTGCAGGACAAAAGGATTACTACAAGGGTTGGGTCCCAGAGAAGTGAAGATGGAGGTGATTAACTTACAGTATGCAGATGATACTTTGCTCTTTGTGCGACTATGCGAACGACATGAAGGGGTTCTTAACTTGCTTTTATACTCGTTTGAATTATGGTCAGGTTTAAAGACTAATTTTCATAAGAGTTCGATGGTGTGCTTGGGAGGCGAAAGAGAATGGGGAGAACAGCTAGCCGATATTTTTAATTGTAAGGTGGAAGATTTTCCGATGAAATACCTAGGGTTATCTTTAAGACCAGGGCTACTAAAAAGGGCGGATTGGTTACCATTGATAGATAAAGTGCAGTGCAGATTGGAGGGGCGAAAAGGAAAGTGCCTTTCATTGGGCGGAAGGGCGACACGTATGAATTTAGTCCTGAGTGCGATCCCAACCTATTATATGTCATTTTATTTACTTTCAGAGTAGGTGATTAAAGGAATTGATTATGTTAGGCGAGATTTCTTATGGCAGGGTGCCTCGGTGGGGAGAAAGAAGTATAATCTGGTGAAATGGATAAAGTTTGCAGATCGAGGGAAGAGGGTAGACTAGGAGTGAAGAACCTAAAAGATGTGAATAAAGCACTTCTAGGGAAATGGTGGCGGCAGTGTATAACGACTCTGAAATCTTAGTATGGAAATTCTTCTGTTAAAATACAGAATAGAGTTTCATAATCTGAGTACAAGTTATAAGTTAATTTTGTTTAAGAACAATAAGAAACAACTTGTAGCTCACTGGTAAAGCCTTGCATTGCTGTGACGTAGCCCCTGTGTTCTAATCCCATCAGACACATTATTTTTTCTGATTTTTCTTTTAAACTTTTTGGAAGCCCAAAAGTTTATACGTGCAATGCACATAAAAATGAAAAGACGAAAAAATCAAACATGTGTAAAATGGAGTTAACACTGGCGTGTATACGTGGCATCAATCTAGAGACCCATCTCCCAAGATCGGCCGGCGGAAGTTGAGTTTGGGCCGGCACCGACGGTCCCCCAATGGCCAATGAGGCCCGTGCTTTATACACAAAACCCTTCCCCTACCCCTAACTCCTCTGCACTATTTGATTGCTCTGCAATCAAACAGAGACCCTTCAATTCCCCATTTATCTTCATTTTATTGCATTTTAATTCACTCTTTTAATTCCAAAACCCTAATTCCACACTATAAATACTACCCCATGCCCTAACCCTTCATCATTCTGAAAATTCTAGCCATCTCAAAATTTTCTAAGTACAAGTGAAGTACAAGTGGAGTTAGCAAGCGATCAAGTTTCGACGAGAATCAGAGCAAATTTCGGCGACCCCGCGACGCCACGACGACAACCCTCTCTCCTTCTACCTTCTCCTAACCTAATTAGCTTATAAGTCCCTTCCAATCCTCATTTTTCTTCTCTAAAAATTCTTTTTCAAAATATATGTCAAAAGTGTAGTTAATATCGACATCTTCTTCTATACTATATAAAATCCATTTTTTCTTACATATTTGGCATCCATATCCTTACACAAAGTTTGTAATCATGTATTGTAAATAAATCAAGTTGAATGTAAATAAAGTTGTTGAAGTTTTAATCTCATGTTAATTATCTTGTCATTTTTATATTGCTTATTCTACACTTAGCGTATTTATTCTGGGATATGACCTTCTCGAAATAAATACGTCATGGCTTCGTCACGTACCTGCTTCCGTCTACTGGGAAATGGGACATGACAGGTTTTGTTTGTGGCCCATGCAGGTCAGTTCTGCATGAATTCATAAGTAATATATAACAAGAAATATGAGATTCAACAACTTTACATTCCTTACAATTCAAGTTCCGTTGAATCTATCCTAATCTTTCTTCTCTATCTAAGGTGATGGATTCTCCCAGCAACCCTGGCACCAACGATGGAAGTACACCACCACCACTTATCCTTACCGTTCCACCACCTCCACCTACCGTAACCACTCCACTCACAGAACAGACGATACTTCTGGAGGCTATCAAAAGATTGCTTGAGGGTTAGCAGGCTCAAAGCACGATTTTGCAGGAGCAGACTGCTCTCCTTCAAAAGAGTTTCATCCGTTCTGAAGCAGAAGCACCGGGAGTGAAACAATTTCGGGCGTTACACCCGAAGAACTTCTCAGATAAGGAGAAACCACTTGAGGCCGAGGAATGGGCACAAAGTATTGAAGACGACCTAGCCGTGGCTCAAGTTCTAGAAGTGGCTTGGGTCCGAATAGCAAAACTCCAAATTACTGACAATGCTAAAATCTGGTGGAAGGCTGAGGAGAGCAGTCTTGAGCAGCCAATCGAGTGGAAGACTTTTCGTGATCTCTTTGATACCAAGTATTTTCCAGAAACCGCGCACTTCGAAATGGAACAGAAATTCATCCACCTACAATAAGGATCCATGTGGGATAAGTGTAACATTTCAGAAAATATAAAACATTATTTTTGGAATTTAATATTAAAATAATATTTTTCCCGAAAACTGCCCGATTTGCGAAATTGGGGTTTTCGAAAAAGAGTATAAATATATACCAATAATTGTGAAATAAATAAAAATAAAAATTATTTATTCATTTAATAATATATTTAACGGATTTGGCAATTTTAAAATTCATTATATGCAATTTTGATAAAAACCCGATTAGTGCACTGCTAATCGCGATTAAGCCAAATCCGCATTTCTACAGCTTTTCATGGTTAGTGCACCATGACATGTTTCATTTGGTTACATGTTATTTCATTTATGGTTTTATATGGGTGTATGTGTTCATTTTGGTGAGAAAAAGAAATGATAAAAAGGAAAGGGTAAAAGGGTAATATTGAGAGAGTGGGTGAGAATAAGAGAGGGAAGAGAGAGGGGCTGCCTCATTCCATCACCCTCAACCATTTTCTCATCTTTTCCTTCATCTTCCTCAAGCTCATTCCCTCTACTTCACCCCTAGAGATCATCTAAAAATATCCACCAAAATCCTATAGCCCTTTCACAAAAAAGGATCACCTCTTCAACCTCTACCCAATGGACTAAGAAATGTGGGGTTTTGACAATCTTGCGGAGCTAGGGTTTTTCTTGGGTTGCCTAATGGAGGTATAATTCTTCCCTTTAGTTTAATTTTAGTTCCCTTGCATTCTTGTATAGTTTAGAGGTTGATTGTGTGTGGAATTTTGATCTTAGAAAACCCTAGTAAAGGATTTGAGTGTTTGTTTGAATTGGATGATGCCTAGTGGCTGTTAACTAGACTTGGGTGCTGTTTTGATGACCTGGACCAGAGCTTAGAAACCAAAACACGGATTTAGAAACCCCGATATCGGATAAATGTGTGAATTGTGAGGGTATTCTGGAATCTGGAGCAACCCGGGGACACTAGAAATATTTTTGCGAATACTGGGAGTCGTGCAGGCACCTAGGAAGCCACTGAGACCCGAGCCCCTAACCCAAAGACCAGACCGCAGATTTAATCATTCTGGCCGTAATTTGCGGCCAGAGTAGAGGGGAATTGATTCATTTTGGTTCTGGGGTCCCTTCAGATGTAAATTAGACCCTCCATGTATGCAGAATTGACCAATTTGGCCTGGGATAAAATCTGGGAGCGTTTTGGTGTGTTTTTGGCTATGATTTCCGTATTTTGAAATGTTAATTCTTGATATTTGGATTTGTATTTGGTTGTTGGATGTTTGTACATCGACAACAGGGGTTGTTTGATTGTTTTTGCACGTGTAGGCCATAGGTTTTAACCTATGAGCGCACCGTGCGCCGTATCGGTTTTCGGCCCTGATTTTAATACGCATTGCTATGGTTTATTATTGTAGGTACCTTCGCGTGGATTCCGAGGCGACAGAGCGTGGCATCATCGACTTCGGCGAACAAGAACCAAGGTGAGTAGATCTATATCTACCGGTGAAGTCGGGTGGATGGCGTATAGCACCCCGGCAAGCTTTTGATGGAAAACCGATTTATAGAATATGGTTAGGAAACCTAGATTAGGAAACTAGGGTTAGAATGAGATAGCTACGAATCCATATTAGAAACTAGAGGATAGTTAGAATGATACGTTACGACTATCATAAGATGTCGTTTTGCGATATTACCGTTTAGGGTACTGTAGGAATAGATAGTTGATGTAGATGCGTCATCCGAACCATACCTTTTCCTAAACCGAAGAATCGTATGTACCTTTTAAGTATATACCTTGAGGGATGTTACAGATTTTCAAATGATATCTCTTTCTTAAAAACACCATAACCCCTGTTTTCAAAACTACGATTCGCTTCTTTAAAAATCTGATTGTATGGTTCAGGTGTGTATGTTAGATTAGATACTTATACTTGTAGTGATTGAATGTTTATGGAATTCGATTTGATAGGTGATTTAAATGCGATGAAAGAATATAAGACTGATATGATGACATGATGATGTGATGGTATACGGATGCGAGTCGATCGAGTTGATTTATACCCTGCCGGTCCCCTAATAAGAGATTATTGCAGATGTGAACCGGGATATAGGCACATGGATATACATACATTTATAGAATGTTGTGAATCGTGGATGATAGGCCGTATGTGATATTAGGCCGTACCCTCTTTTGTCGTATAGGATGATAGGATCCCTATTAGTATAATGCCGCGGCACGATAATATTCCGTGTGTGATGAGTTTGACTTGATGATTGATCCTTACCCTTGACTAGAGGTTGCCGTACGATGGATGATACCGTACGCAATGTTACTGGGCTAGGTGCCGATTGATAGATTCACCGACTCAGACATATGATAGTTACGTATACCTTATAACTTTTAGCTGATAATTTACCTTGTGCTGCATTCATGATATTATTATTGCATCGCATATACCTGTGATAGTACATATGCACCATTATCGATGATGCGTATGTCACACGTACACAGTTTATAGACTCACGCACTTTATCATCGATAATTTCCATGTCACTACACAGTAGGATTGCTGCATTATGATATAACTCTTCGCATAACCTGCTTGCACACATATACATTGATACATTCATACTTGCGGATATACACATTTGTATATCCATATTCGTGCACATATACATTGATACATCCATACTTGCGGATATACACATTTGTATATCCATATTTGTGCACACATACCTTGGTACATCTATACTTGCGCATATACATATTGTACCTACATAGATAACTGGTGTTATTGTAAAATTGGGAACCGCATGTTATATTTTAAAAACTGGAATCATTTTAAAAGAGTGGTTTTTCCTTAATATGTCATATCACCATTCCATGTTGCATGATACATGATATGCTTACATTTCTATTATATGTCGCACACATCATGCTCTATTATTGTACGCATTGAGATATGCTGTTTTCATGAGATTTCTGGATTTGAGAACCATGGACATTTTAAAAGAGATTATGTGTTGTTTTAAAACCCGGTTTCTCTTGATATGATATTTCAGTGCGTCCACCATGTGTTTTCTCGGTTCTGAGAGCGACATGTGAAACCGATTCGAGGAGGCGGATGAGGCCGATTGCGGGTACATGGTGGACCCGGTATGGTACCCCGGGGCGAGAACGGATCACTGTGCAGTAGACGGTGAGCCTGGCAGAGGGACTACTACCTACCGGTGATAGTATTTGGGCTCGGCGGATATCCGGAGGATACCGACCGGAGTCGAGAGATGATAGGGGCCGACCCGGACTGCCGGAGCCCGTGGGCCGATCAGGACTGCCGGAGCCCGATATATGGGGATTTACATGCCGATGCTGTGCATGGTTTTCATGATGTTTTCGAGTGTCGATACTAGGCACTCAGGTTCCATGATTTGATGTGTTAGGAGGGACACCGTTGATATATATATATCCTCATATTTTCATGCACACTCTTTTATGATATTTACATGCATGATATTGTTGTGTCAGTGGTTGACGCGTGGACTAGATTCACATACATACTTACATACACCGATTCTACTATTGGAGATTATGCACATGCTTATAGACATTGATTTATGGGTGGACGAGATCCACATATCTGCATGCATTGATTATTACTGTTGGATGTTATCCACATGCATATAGGTATTGACTACCTTGTTGGCACATATACGACCCGGTCACCCTAGATATCATAGTATTACCTTATGATATAGTTGACCTAGGAGTCGTTGTTTATTCGATTTCTACTTGTAGATATATTTCTATTCACGAGTTGGCAACTCACCCCCGTTATGCCACAGTTCTTGCAGGTTGACCGCTTGGATCAGTAGCGGCTTCGCTGGCACACAGTTCCATTCGGGTGTTTTGCATTGGTAGGTGGGACATTTGTATCGTACCCACTCTTGTATTATATTTCATATTGTATCTAGTTAACTCCATCAATCGATCAGAGTTGTAAATTGTATAAGTGATAAGACTTAGTGAGACTCGTAGTTGCGAGATTTGAGCGATGGGTTTTATATTCACTTTGGGGGTTATATCTTGCTCATTTCTTTATCTTTGTGGTGAACTTCACCGTTGGGCATTGTATATCTATTTATGCTGTTTTGCGTGGTTGTGATCCGCCGTTTGGCGAAGAGCTAGCTCCCGCTTGGGGATGCCATTATTCTTATTATGTATTTGTGGTTTTGGATCAAAATATGCAAAGGAGGTGCTGCCAAAATTTTAAAAAAACGAAACATGTTTTCAAACTAGTAAATTTCACTCGCATCATTCATGTTCCTTTTCTATGTATTAAGAATACTTGATTTCATTATACATTTATTTCAAAACCTCACCTCCTTTATTTTTCTTAAAAGGTTTAGATTTCTGGGTTTCAGCTTACTTGAATTCCGTTACGCCTTTAGACATTGCGTGGTTCAAGTGCTGGTCACGAGCTAATATTTCGGGTCGTGACAATAAGCCAGTGGACGAGTACGATGCTGAATTCACTATGCTCAGCAGATTTGCCGCCCATCTAATTCCTACTGCCAAGATCAGAGCCAGGCGTTTCCAGCAAGGATTAGACCCTGAGATTCAAGCCGCCCTAGCAATGAGGGAATATCTAACACATGAAGCATCTTTGAAGTCAGCTCGTCGCTATGAAGTTGTCATTAAAAAGAAGGGAAGGTCACAGTCGGTCGGTATGAAACGTTCCGCCAATCAGATTGCTAGAGGAGCCTTTTCTAGGCCAACTCTCCCAGCGCCAGCTATGAGGCCAGGAGGATCATTTTCCGAGACTGAGCCTAATTTCTATATTTATTGTAAGAGGACTGGATACCAAGTTAAAGATTATCGTCAAGCGAATGGTCTTTATCTAATATGTGGATTATCCTCACACACTATAGGCACTTGCCCACACAACCGAACTGGCCAAATTCCTGCAGCTAGACCAGCTATCCAAGCTCCACCTACTCGATTAGCTCTTCCCGCACTATCTTCACGTGGACCACCTTTACCTCATCAGCCATTGATGTATTAGCATGCACAGAGAAATGTGCAGAGACGTCAGGCTTTCACCTTGGCGGCCGTGGAAGCCGAAGCTATGGGTCAAGGTAACACTGGTAAAATCCCCTCTCAGCTTTTTCAACCTTTTAAATTCTTGCATCCTGTTGGTCTTTCATCTACCTAAACATTTTCATACACTTCCGGTACAATATCAGTAGTTCTTTCACCACCGTTATAATCTAATTTTTCTTGAATCTGTTACAACTTCCTTGTATAAATTTCGAGGACAAAATTTTTATAAGGAGGGTAGAATGTAATGACTTTGAAATTTTAGTACGGAAATTCTTCTATTAAAATACAGAATAGAGTTTCACAGCCTGAATACAAGTTATAAGTTAATTTTGTTTAAAAACATCTAGAAACAACTTGTAGCTTACTGGTAAAGCCATGCACTGCTGTGACATATCCCCTGTGTTAGAATCACATCAAACACATTATTTTTTCTGATTTTTCTTTTAAACTTTTTGGAAGCCCAAAAGTTTACACGTGCAATGCATATAAAAATGAAAAGACAGAATAGATTTTATGTCATTTTATTTACTTTCAGAGTGGGTGAAGAAAGGAATTGATTATGTTAGACGAGATTTCTTATGGCGAGATGCCTCGGCGGAGAGAAAGAAGTATAATCTGGTGAAATGGATAAAGTTTGCAGATCGAGGGAAGAGGGTGGACTACGAGTGAAGAGCCTAAAAGATGTGAATAATGCACTTCTAGGTAAATGGCGGCGGCAGTGTGTAACGACTCTAAAATCATAATACGGAAATTCTTCTGTTAAAATACAGAATACAGTTTCACGGCCTGAGTACAAATTATAAGTTAATTTTGTTTAAGAACAGCAAGAAACAACTTGTAGCTCACTGGTAAAGCCTTGCACTGCTGTGACGTAGCCCCTGTGTTCTAATCCCATCAGACACATTATTTTTTTTTGATTTTTCTTTTAAACTTTTTGGAAGCCCAAAAGTTTACGCGTGCAATGCACATAAAATGAAAAGACAGAAAAATCAAACATGTGTAAAATGGAGTTAACACTGGCGTGTACACGTGGTATCAATCCATAGACCCATCTCCCAAGATCGGCCGCTGGAAGTTGAGTTTGGGCCGGCACCGACGGTCCTATTCATATCATAATATTGCATTATTATATTCCCCATGCCTAGTCATTTTACAAATAAACAGGTGCTTTTGACCCATGTCTGCTACTTAGTTGCAGGTTATAGATTCTCGGGACAAAAACAGTGAAAAAGACAAAAGACGATACAAAAGTGAGACTACGACCAATAAATATTGGAATCTTGATCAAGCCTACACGAAGATCAGTTCACAAAGTACAAGGCAGTGCAAGGTTCAAGACTTCGTCATGAAGTAACGGTAAAAGTTCACTACAATTGTTCACTAAGGAGATCTGGAAGAAACCTAGAAGCCAATCTAAGAAAACAACCAAAGAAATAGTCAGAAAAAGTCAACAAGCAGAATACACAGAAATTTCAGCACGAGATACTCCTGTTTGGCCGCGGAACCGCGGCCAAACCCTGCTTTTGGCTGCGGAACCGCGGCCGTTCTATGCCCGTATCGGTGGAATTTCTGTGGCGATGCGCGGAGCATTGACTAGGTCTTTTTCTTAGGGGGTATTTTTGTAATAGCAGATGTGCAAGTCAGTTGTAACCCTAGGGTTTCTATTCTCTATAAATAGAGACCCTAATTCTTGTATTACGTTATGCCTCCCTTCATTAATAAAATTCAGATTTCTTTTGGAGTGCATCGATACCTCTTTTCATATCATCTATTCAGATCTAACAACCCTGTGTAAATGTTTGGAGAGAGCCATCTGTAAAGTAAGTAGTTTTATTTAATTGCCCTAGTTTAGATCTTTAATTCCTTGCCCTAGATAGATAGATAGTATGTTCTTCAATTCTCTAATGAGCGAGTAGTCTCCTCGCTTGTTAGGGTTAGCTTTGGGGAAGGCTTTTGAGAGATGAGATCTCTCATCCCTTTCTTGCCCATCACACGTTTGTATAGGACTCCATGCATACATGCACACACCGCTCCCTACGGCACCCTATCCCACGAGGTAGCGGTGATACCTTAGTATAAAGGCCCGGTTGAGCGTGTTTTCCATGGAGCTTAGGGTAAGGATTGATAAAGGAAGGATAAAAACCTAGAGGAAGAAACATCTTCCCGAATGGTTCTAATCCCCTTTATTAATAATTACCATAATACCTCATAAATCTTAATTTGGGTATAGAAAGCGGTGAGATTTATTTACATTTCCAAACCTATCCTAGACCTAACCCTAGCAAGATTTAGATCTAGATACATTTAGTTTTTAGATTTAATCAATCAATCCGACACCCATCGGAATTAGCTCGTAAGAACAATTAGGAAATTCACAAAATCCCTATGGACTGACCCGTGCTCACCGGCTAGCTACCAAGTGACACCGTTCTTGATTGCGGTTTAGAAATATTTTTGACATACGAATCAAATGACGCCGTTGCCGGGGATGACGTGTTATTTTCTTTTTGTAATTTCGGGTTAATATAAATCATAAAAATCATAAAAAACTGAAAAATTAAAAAATATAATAATTTATCATCTTTGTATTTTGTGAAGGGTATTTTTCGTGTGAATTTTGCAGGATCTACATTCAAGTTCAGATCTGGAAAAATCTAGAAATCTAAATAGAAAAAAGAAGATCTGAAAATCAGAGGAGTACCATAACAGATCCACAGAAGAAATCGGGAGAACTGAACCGCCGACTCCGCCGCCTTTCCGCCACGAAAACCTCCTTACGACCGCTGAACCGTCGCGCCCTGCTGACGTCAGCGCGCGAAATTCCCTCTGTTTGGTTTCTTTCTCTCTCCTCTGCAAATCCCGATATATCTTTTGTCAAATCTTCTGCAGGATTCTTTGCGTTTAAAAATCTCTCCCCTTCTCAATAACAAATCTTGTGCAGGATTTTTTGCGCCGCGCTAAAAATAAATTGATTGCAAGTGATTGTTACTGCTTTGCATATTTTTAATCGGACTTTAAGGGGCTTGTGACCAATCCAGATTGGGTGGGGATTTCATCACCCTTCCCAGGACCCCAGAAATCACATAAGGCATTTGCATTGACCAATCTTTAATTAAAAAATACTAGACTCAGCCCTAAGGACGTCGCGCTCAATAGGACAGAGGACTAGTTGTAGGCATCGGTCGTTGATCCTAACCTGACTTTGCGGTGTCTAGGCAAGTGTATCTAAGGTGAGTGGTTACTTAATTAGGGCCACTACTTATAGTGGAGAGCCTCCCACTCACCTGGCACTTACCTGGCCGCAATTGGCAGTGAAGAGGCGGTTTGAGGTCCTATTTCTAGCCCTTTGGAACAGTTAGGAGCTGTCTAGCTGACCTAGGTGACCCTAGATCTAGGCCTGATTGTCCATTTGTGGTTGATTACATTTGTGTCTAAGCCCTTTATCGAAAATCTTTTTTGCAAAAAGTTCCAAATACAAAAAAAAGAGAAATTTTTTTTTTTAAAAAAAAGACTTGCAAAATTTTGTCGCTAAGCAATCCTTGCACCACCTACCTTCTTTCTCTTCTCCTTCTAACATCATGGGTACCCCACCTCACAAGTCTCTTGCCGAACTTTGGTATCCCGAACCAAACTTTGCCTCTTACGCGAATTGTTTCGGTCGATTTAAGGACGACCCCTCCATGCCCAAAATTTCTTTGAAAGATCGAATAGAAGCGTCTAGGAGAAACAGTTCGACTTTACAATCCACTTTGTATCAACCATTCCAACCTTCACCACCTTCGTACGTTGATACCATTTTTTCGAGTCCTGTTGTAACTCCTAAACCCGTGTCTATTGCTGAGCATATTGAACAATCTCGTAGCCGATCTTTCACTCCTCTCCACACATCCAGTTCTAGGAATCAACAAGTCCATTCACCTTTTTATCCAAATGTTGATCCTACTCCTGTCCAACCATCCAATTCCTACCAGTCCTACCCGACTTTCCCACCTTCACTAGACATTGCTTCTACACAGCCATTTGGGAGTTTCACGTATCCAAACGATTTTGAATCTTTTACCGAAACCCCTTCACAACCCATGTTTAGTTTGGAACAGTCGTTGAAAGCCTATATGGTAGCAACAAACAAAATGCTAAGGAATGTGGATGCGTCCATAGCCGCCCTTATACGACCTAATGAACCGGTAGTTAGTTTCCAACTAGCTCCAAATTTTTCAATGTATGAGGAGGCGGTCGGACAGATTGATAATTTGAGTGGTGAGAGTGAGCTGTGCACCCTTCCAAATCAAACCTACCCATACCCAATTGAATTCCACAACTCCGGTTTTCAAACAAGTGTCCCAAATGATTCATCAGTTAAGGATAAAAATGAGTTGTGCGACTTTGTAGTGCTTGATTTGCCAGATTGTGAGGAATCCCTTTCGATTGAAACCACACCGAATCCTTTTGAACTTTACACCTCCACTCTAGAACCTGAATTGATAAATATCCATACTTTTGATGAGGTGTTTAAGAAAATTGATTTTCACTTGATTGAGGATATTGACGCCGGGAATATTTTGGATGATGAACCCATAGATTTGACTGAAATTTTATCCCCAATTCATCATCCCGAGTCATTAAATGTTTCTCCCGAACTTCATATGCGTCTTGATTTTGATGATAATGGCATGGATAAGCTAAATTTTGAGGAGAATTATGAGGATAATATTGAGGAGAGTATTGAGGATAATATTGAGGTTGAACCATTTTTTTTTGATGTGTCAGATTTTCCAATTCATCCCCGTGAACCTTTAACTGTTATACTTCCTAAATCACCCTCCATTCTTTCCATCGTTCCGACCACGCAAAAGATCACGCTTGAAGACTGTGAGCTTGAAAAATTTCTCTTTGAATCTGACACAGTTCTCACAGATGATAACGATTATGAGTGTTTCACTTTTTCGGACGATGTTGAAGACTCACCGCCCGAGTTTGAGTCCTTTGAATTTTCAGATGAACCATCAGACTCGGTTGCTTACGATCATTTCGAACTATTGATGGAATCTTTCCAGTTCGAGACAGATTACTTAGGTGAGATTAAGACTATCCCTCAAGCACTCCCTTTCGTCCTTCCTATCGTTTCGACCACGCAAGACTCCGTCGCGTTGCCATTTTCAATAGAGGGTTTACCAATTTCGACGTACCCATGTTTTCTTGCGAATCTTGAGGGATTTGACCCCATTTCTCGACGGGTTGATAGATTAGCACAATCGTTTTTAACACATCGGTCAACACAAATTGCGCTAATTTATTCACTCGATTACACCCTCAAGATCGTACTACACTTCTTTCTCTTTTCCGCCATTCTTCTCCTCTACCGAGACTGTATACCGTTTCTATCTCCACACGGTCTCGTATGCTTCTCATTCTTTTCTTTCCACTCCATTCTTTCACCAACTCTACCATTACCACGATAAGATTTTTGAATGGTTGGTGCTAACATTTGGCTTATGTAAGGCCTTGTTTAGTTTGGGGAGGACCTTGTTGTGTGTGTGTGTATATATATATATATATATATATTTTTGTTTTCTTTTTCTATTAACAATAAAAAAAATTTCAAAAAAAAATAAAATTTTTTATAAATAAATAAACAGGGGAGTGCCGACATTCTCAACCCTCTTGGTGTAGCATGACAGTGAGGACACTGTCAAGTTTAAGTTTGGGGGTGTGCTCGGTAAGCCTTCTTCCTTCACATTCATGTGTATATTTTTGCAGTTGCATACTTATTTTGAAACCCATAAAATTTGAAAAATTATAAAAATTAAAGTATTCAATTTTGGCCATAATTGACTTGAGTTTGACAAAAAGGTTAACTAGCTAGGAACAACTAGATCTTATACTTAGTAAATTAAAAAACCCTAAAAATAACATTTCTTAAAGTTTAACGGTAGAAAGTATATGTCTTTGTAGTTTATTTAGAAATAGGCAAATTTTGAGTTCACTTCTTGGGCTAAGTTAAAACAAGGGAAGAGTATTGATGTTTTAATTAAAGTATAAGTTGGAAAAATAATTCCTAGCTTAAGTCTAAATTCTGAAAATGTATACCCTACAAATTGCACAATACGAACCTTGAAACTTGGAATAGTAGAAGAGACCTTGAAATGCTCTTGTCTATAGTCCTTAGTACGAAGAAAAAAAAATTCAAGTGTAAATAAAGAGATAATAAAAAATGAACACTGGTTTTGTGATTACTTAAGGCTGCAAAAATAGAAAAATATTTAGCGAGGGTGCTTCATCACCTAGTGCCTTAGACCAACTGGTTTGGGAGTCACTGCTAAAGCCTTAGGTGTTGCAAGACTAGGAATTACGTTTTAATGTGCAAACACATCTTGTAATCGGTTGTTGGTACCTCAAGAAGTATTAACAATCGCATGAAGGATGTGTGAGCAGTTTCATCTAAAAATTCACCAATTAAGAAGTGCTTTGGACAACGGACAAGAGTATGATTGCTTGATTTGAATTTCCAAGTGTAGGGGTGATACATACACACACGTAGGGGTATGTGATTGGGGTTTAGATAAAAGATATGAATGAAGAATATGACTTATATCTTTAATAGAGATGATAAAAATTCCTAAGTTGAGATAGAACCCTAGAAGGAAAACTTAAGAGATGCCGAAAGCTAAGTAAGTCTACAGAATATATATAATCTTAAGTTGAATGATAAGGAAGCGTGAAGAATATGGGTGGATAATTTTTGAGTCGAAGATAATACAGTTCTTGTTAGAAAACCTAATTGAAGAATAAAAGTTAATAGGCCTAATTGATAGGATTTTGTGGGTAGTATCCGTTGAAAACCCTCAGGAGACAACACTCCTCCTACCAGGGACACCTAGAGGTTTAACGGCTTGTTGCACGAGCTCAGTGCAATCGCGTTTCCCTGCGAAAGTGAGGTTAGGATTTTGTCAAGAATAAAACTAGGTTTGCTCGAGGACGAGCAAAAGATAAGTTTGGGGGTATTTGTTCATATCATAATATTGCATTATTATATTCTCCATTCCTAGTCATTTTACAAATAAACAGGTGCTTTTGACCCATGTCTGCTACTTAGTTGCAGGTTATAGATTCTCGGGACAAAAACAGTGAAAAAGACAAAAGACGATACAAAAGTGAGACTACGACCAATAAATGTTGGAATCTTGATCAAGCCTACACGAAGATCAGTTCACAATATACAAGGCAGTGCAAGGTTCAAGACTTCATCATGAAGCAACGGTAAAAGTTCACTACAATTGTTCACTAAGGAGATCTGGAAGAAACCTAGAAGCCAAGAAAACAACCAAAGAAATAGTCAGAAAAAGTCAACAAGAAGAATTCACAGAAATTTCAGCACAAGATACTCCTATTTGGCCACGGAACCGCGGCCAAACCCTGCTTTTGGCCGCGGAACCGCTGCCGTTCTATGCCCGTGTCGGTGGAATTTCTGTGGCGGTGCGCGGAGCGTTGACTAGGTCTTTTTCTTAGGGGGTATTTTTGTAATAGCAGATGAGCGAGTCAATTGTAACCCTAGGGTTTCTATCCTCTATAAATAGTGACCCTAATTCTTGTATTAGGTTATGCCTCCCTTCATTAATAAAATTCAGATTTCTTTTGGAGAGCATCGATGCCTCTTTTCATATCATCTATTCAGATCTGACAACCCTGTGTAAATGTTTGGAGAGAGCCATCTGTAAAGTAAGTAGTTTTATTTAATTGCCCTAGTTTAGATCTTTAATTCCTTGCCCTAGATAGATAGATAGTATGTTCTTCAATTCCCTAATGAGCGAGTAGTCTCCTCGCTTGTTAGGGTTAGCTTTGGGGAAGGCTTTTGAGAGATGAGATCTCTCATCCCTTTCTTGCCCATCACACATTTTTATAGGACTCCATGCATACATGCACACACCGCTCCCTACGGCACCCTATCCCACGAGGTAGCGGTGATACCGTAATATAAAGGCCCGGTTGAGCGTATTTTCCATGGAGGTTAGGGTAAGGATTGATAAAGGAAGGACAAGAACCAAGAGGAAGAAACATCTTCCCGAATGGTTCTAATCCCCTTAAATTATAATCACCATAATACCTCATAGATCTTAATTTGGGTATAGAAAGCGGTGAGATTTATTTACATTTCCAAACCTACCCTAGACCAAACCCTAGTAAGATTTAGATCTAGATACATTTAGTTTTTAGATTTAATCAATTAATCCGACACCCATCGGAATTAGCTCGTAAGAACAATTAGGAAATTCACAAAATCCCTGTGGACCGACCCGTACTCACCGGCTAGCTACCAAGCGACGCCGTTCTTGATTGCGGTTTAGAAATATTTTTGACATACGAATCAGGTCCCCCCATGGCCAATGAGGCCCGTGCTTTGCACACAAAACCCTTCCCCTGCCCTAACTCCTCTGCATTGTTTGATTGCTCTGCAATCAAATAGAGACCTTTCAATTCCCCATTTATCCTCATTTTATTGCATTTTAATTCACTCTTTTAATTCTAAAACCCTAATTCCACATAATAAATACTACCCCATCCCCTAGCCCTTCATCATTCTGAAAATTCTAGCCAAAATTCTTAAATTTTCTAAGTACAAGTGAATTATACGTGGAGTTAGCAAGCGATCAAGTTCTGACGAGAATCGGAGAAAATTCCGGCGACCCTGCAACGAAAACCTTCGTTCCTTCTACCTTCTCCTAACCTAATTAGCTTGTTGGTACCTTCCAATCCTCATTCTTCTTCTCTAAAAATTCTTTTTCAAAACATATGTCGGAAGTGGAGTTAATACCGGCATCTTCTTCTATACTATATAAAATCCATTTTTTCTTACATATTTGGCATCCATATCCTTACACAAAGTTTGTAATCATGTATTGTAAATGAATCAAGTTGAATGTAAATAAAGTTGTTGAAGTTTTAATCTCATGGTAATTATCTTGTCATTTTTATATTGCTTCTTCTACGCTTAGCGTATTTATTCCGAAAAATGACCTTTTCGAAATAAATACGTCGCGGCCTCGTCACGTACCTGCTTCCGTCTACTGAGAAGCGGGGCATGACACAGTGGATTGCAGGGAATAAGAAAAGATGGGTGGTGAGCATAAATGCAGCTTATGGTAATAAGATAAGAGCAGTTAATACGGCTAATAAGAATTTTTCTTCTGCTTCCAAGTTTTGGAAAAGAGTGATGTCGGTAAAGGAAGCCTTCTTCAGAGGTATAACTTACACGATAGGAGATGGTGGGTTAATTAGTTTTTGGCATGGTTATTAGTGTGGGGACCTTACTTTACAGGAAAAGTTCCCTAGATTGTTCGCACTAGTAAAGAATCAGGAAACTTCGGTGTCAAGTCAGTGGCAAGAATATAAATGGTGGCCAAAATTTTCAAGAGGTTTGACAGTTCAGGAGAGGAAAGAGCGTAGTGCAATGATCGAGTATTTCCAATATTGGAAGCCGATGGGAAGAGGAACAGAGGATAAAGCAGCATGGAGATGGTCAACAACTAAGGTCTTCTCTATCAGGTCGTTCTACAAAGTGTTAAACTATGGAGGGGTCAGCATGCCAGAACTGAATTCAATATGGAAATTCTTGGAACCACTCGAAGTTAAATTTTTTATGTGGTTGGCACTCAAAAATGCGATACTGACGAGGGACAACTCATGCAAAAGGAAATGGGTAGGACCAATGTTGTGCGAAATATGTGCAATGGAGAAGTCGGTAGACTATTTGTTCATCACATGCGATTTCACTAGAAAGATCTGGGATAGGTTTAGGAGTACCACAAGGCCTAAGACACATTTTGATTCCTTTGTTTATCTTTGGAGACAATGGAGGCTTGGGTTGGAGAGTCGTTTTCATGGAGCGTAGGATTTAGTGGATTCAGCAATTTGCTGGGGTATTTAGGACGACTGAAATAATAAGATTTTTAATGATGTTAAAAGTTCTGTGATGCATGTAATAAATGGTATTGAATCAAATATTGCATTTTGGTCAGGTATGGGAGCAACAAAGGTAAGGAAGAAAGCGAAGATACAATCAGGGTAGGAGAAAACGGAGGCCAGGCAATCCGATCAGCGGTCGCCTCCCACTACGGAGGATGGGGTGCGTGTATCTGATATGGGTGACTGATGTGGTAGCGAGTGTTTCTTATCAGAGGAGAGGAAGCTGGCTCTTAATAAGTTGTCAGTGAGATGTTAGAATAGTGTCGAGCTGCTTATGTTTCTTCTTTTTTTCCTTTCCTTTTCCTTTTTATCTATTTTTGTGTCACGACCCGAAAGTGGCATGTGACCGGCACTTAAATCGCGTGACATCTAAAGACATCGACGTGATCCAAATCAGCCAAAAACCCGGAAGCTAAACCTTTTTACAAAAATATTGGAGGTGAAGTTTAAAAATAGTCATTAGATGGAATTAGTTTAAAATAATCATTTAAGTTTAAATAAGTATGTTTGAAAAGCATATATGACGTTTTAAAAAAATCGGCAGCACCTCCTTTGTAAATTTTGAATAAAACCGATATAAGCATAATATGGTATAAAGCATCCTAATGGGAGCTAGCTTCCACGCCCAAACGGTGGAGCAACCACACAGATAATATACGACGCCCAATGGCAAAGAACAGAAAAACGAAACAAAACCAACAAGTTTAAAAAAGTCGACTCCAACGAGTGCAACACCCAGCAACACATAAACTCTAAGTCTCGCTTCTAAGTCCACAATATACAAATTCTAAGTCGATAGAGTTTTAACTAGATACAAAAGAATATACATACATACATACATACATATACAAGTGTGGGTACGATACAGCAGTAGCCCACCTACCAAAGCAATCACCGAAGAAAGAGTGTGCCGCAAGCCGCTGATGATCCGAGCGGTATATCCTGCAAGAAACTGGGGCACAATGGGGGTGAGTTGCCGGCTCAGTGAATAAAAATATATTACAAGATAGAAATCGAAATGCACAATGATATCCTAGGTCATAAAGTATAGTACTATCATATCCTGTACTAATATATAAATAATGCATAAGTACAATAAATGCATCACTAGCAATCGCATAAAACCGAAAATATATCATCACGTATGTATATAACATGCATCCAGGTATAAGCCTATAAGGTAGCCAAAATATGTATGTAAAACCCCTTTTTAAAATAGCCGTGGGATACGTATGTCACGGCATAAAAGCAGACGTAATAGTATGAAGTATTATATGTATTTTATTTAAGATAAATGTCTCGTTGTTTAGTAAAGAGTTTAAGAAGTTTACAGTATTAAAGACCCTTGTGTCATTCTAGACATGTCAAAATAATGAGACTATAGCTCGTTTATAGACCCTTTTTATATGTATCAACCGGTAAAATAGTGTTCAGGTACTGTCCCCCGGATTAATCATGGTCGACTGCTATAACACATAAACTATAACGGTATATCTCGAATGATCGCAAAACATTAATATATGGGTGTCCAGTATCGACACCCTAAATCAGAAAATCCAGATACCGTCTATTAGGAATATGTATGCCCTAGAGATCATTATTGTATATTATAGTGGATGCTTGAACATATATATAGAAGACTTTCTTGCTTGACATGATAATATGCTATCTGGTTGCTCTTTATCTAAACATGTGCACTTGTTTTAGTTTACTATCTCATTGATATATGTTGATAAATCCCTTAGGATGTTGGCTTGACTACCAGGACTATGATGCAGATCATACTAGTGGGGCTTGTGTAGTCCGCAAGCACATCCTTTAACAGTTCCTAGTCGATGGAGTATCGAGATAGGGCATCGATGTTCCAGAGTAGACCAGTGTGTACGTTTCTTGACCCTATATGGGATGATGGTTGATCCCATAACCATTGGTGTTTGACATCAAATATTGTACACAGGTGCTCATTGGAGAATGGGTACACCGAACAGGACTCGCCGAGAACTCCTAGATGGTACCATACCTATCGTCAGATAGCAATTCTCTAGTGACACTTGTACAGATTAGTCTGTAGACTCGAGATCATCATAGTGTCTTGTGAGGTTCCCACTGTGTTTTGATTTCCTCCTTACCACGGCTCAAAGGAGTCATGTAAACAGGCGGATTTTAGGTATAGTCCTGAGTCACATGGAGGCAATGAGCGGTAGGAGGGATTTCGTTTCTCCCGGTATTGGGAGTTGATGTTGCGCTATACTCGATTGGCTATAACAGAAAGTCTCTGGCCAGGGCTGATGAAATTTACTGGTATGTGTTATTAGTAGTTTCTCGAAAGGTTATAGGCCATATATCGGTATGACTTATCAAGTTAGTGGGGTCTGACGATTCCACCCCCCAAACTCGATATGCGACATATCAGACGAAGAGAAGTATTGCTTATAAGCTCTTTGGGAGTTTGGACAAGTTTGCTTGTTGATCTTCTATTCATTCAATCCCTGGGTAGCCATTACGTCCAGCTAGTGCCGCTGACGGCTTGTGGGTATCTGATGTGATCATTACCTACTGTTGGCGTATTGACGAGTTTTTAGAGTCCCACATAGAGGTTTCTTAGCTCAAGCGAAACGAAATAGGGCACGTATGGAGATATGTGCGGGAGCTTGATTGAACACGAGTATATGATACCATATTCTAATCTAGCGATATTTGATATCAGCTATGTTATATGTGATATAACCGGATTATTGAATCAAGTGTTGATTCAATAATTTGATTAATATGTGTGTGTGTGTGTGTGTGTGTGTGTGTGTGTTTATATTCGATATTGCCTAGTTATATATGATATAACCGGGTTATTGAATCAAGTGTTGATTTAATAACTAATATTGAATATTAGCCGGTTATATATGATATAACCGGATTATTGAATCAAGTGTTGATTTAATAATTTGATATATATATATATATATATATATATTTGATATTAGCCGGGTTATATATTGTTTTCCCAATAAAAGAGCAAAGCTCTGTTCAAAACTCAAGAGGCATCGCCTCACGTGTCTGCTACGAGGGCACCAGCGCCAGAGTTAAAAACTCTTAAAAGAGCAAAGCTCTGTTCAAAACTCAAAAGGCAGCGCCTCACATGTCTGCCACAAGGGCGCCGGCGCCAGAGTTAAAAACTCTTATTGGCGCCGCACGTACATAGCACGTGAGCGCCGGCGCCTAGTAGAATTAAATTCTACTCTCTGTTAAACAGGGCCGTTGGATCAAAGATCCAACGAAGATGATAAATCGTCAGAATGCAGAATTAAATTCTGTCGAGGAAATATTCCTCAAATCTTTCTAAACAAGAAAGATTACTCTTTGTAAAACAGAGTACCGTTGGATTAAAAATCCAATGGTGATTAAAGAATCACCGATCTACAGAATAAATTTTGTATGGGAAAATATTTCCCTAATCTTGTTAAGAACAAGAAAAATACCTTATGTAAAACAGAAGCCCTTGGATCAAGGATCCAATGGTGGGTAAACTTCCCAAATCAATTAAGATCTCTCAATGAGAGATTTCTTCAACTAACCAACAGACTTGCCTTTACTATATAAAGGGCCCAAGACTTCAAGTCTAAGAGAGAGGAACCCCCCCCATAAGCTTTAAAAAAAGGGAAAGCTTTGAAAGAACAGAGAATTAAATCCTCGAGGAAGAAGAACTCTCTTTTTGGAAATTTTAGGTAAATAAAATTAGATAAAGATCCTGTGGATCATTCAAGAAAAAAAGAGAGAGAACTCGGGAGTGCTTAGCACTCAGTGGATGGCGCTCAGCGCCCAGCGTCCCACATGCCCCTCATGTGGGCGCCATAAAATAAAGAGTGCTTAGCACTCAGTGACTGGCGTTCAGCGCCCAGCGCCTCACGTGCCCCTCACGTGGGCGCTATAAAATAAAGAGTGCTTAGCACTCAGTGGCTGGCGCTCAGCGCCCAGCGCCTCACGTGACCTTCATGTGGGCGCCACAGAATATAAAGTGGTTGACACTCATCATTCAGCGCCTTACGTGCTTCGTATGTGGGCGCCATAAAGAGTGCTCAACACTCCATATAGAGACAAAAAAAAGAGGGAGTAAAGTGTGAGCGTCAGAACTCACATCAGTGCTCAGCACTTTTTGCAAGAAAAAGGGGACTGAGCCCAAACCAGTGCTTAGCACTTCTTTTAAATAAAAGAAAATTGAGTGGGTCAAGTCCAAGTTCAGATCAACTGAGCCTATGTGTTCATTACTTCCCAAACATGACTCATGACATCCAAAATGATGTTCATCCCATATTTCCTAAGTTAATCTTAGTCCCCCAAAAATGGCTAATGATTCTTAGATGGTCCACCATGATCTCTTCCCTCGGAAATGGGAATTGGTTCAAGGGTACATCTCTCCATACCTCTGATGCATGTCGTTGTAATTCCTCAACGTCTTCAGAGAGGTGGCGGGTCCCGACAACTAACTGCTCTTAGGTGCACTTTCCAAGCTGACGTGCACACCTTAAACCAAACCATACCAAATGGGTTATCTCGCATTATCGCCGTACATCCCGCCACGTAACAAATACACGGGCATAAAATGGTGATCTACGGATCGAAACGTCCTTAAACTAAACCCTCACTTCAAAAAATGGTGATCTACGGACCGTAACGTCCTCAAACTACTACGGACCGTAACGTCCTCAAACTAAAACCCTCATCTCAAAAATGGTGATCTACGGACCGAAACGTCCTTAAACTAACAACGGACCGTAACGACCTTAAACTAAAACAATGGAGCCCAAGTGCTCTTTTGTTGGATCTGAATGATCCTAAAACCCCGTTATGTAGATCTTAGTCTCAAATTGGACTAACGTATCCTTAAAAAAAATTCAAGTTGATCTTAATCTCGAACGAGATTAACGATCCTTAAATCAACCCAAACCCAAATCTAAGATATACGGATTTGGACTAATCCACGCCCTACGGGTGACAACATAAATTAGTCTCCGTATACATGTAGGGTTATATAGCACGACAACAAGGTTTAGCAAGGCATCACACATGCCATTTTATAAAAATTTGGGGTGCTGTGTAACCCTAACTAAGATCTTAATTAGAGACTTAGGGTTAAACATGCATGTAAACAACTTTACATCTAAGAGTTAGGGATTACAACCTTTGTAGTCCGTTCCTTCACTTCATAAGCTCCATGTTGAGGTCCCTTCGCTGCGATCATCAAGTACCCGGACTCTAGAGACGCTCCATGAAGAGAAAGATGCAAGCTTGCTACCAATTTTCAACAACTAAGATGATCTATCTTGAAGAAACACAAACCCAAGCTCTTACTTCACTAATAAAGTATTAGCAAAGCAAACACCCTAATCTAAGTGGCTAGAATAGATGAGGATGATGAAGTAGGAATTTTGCTCTCTTTTGTTTTTAATTTCTCACTTATAAATATCACAAAAGAAAAAGCTAGTGAAGGTTTTCTTCATGAAGAAAAAAAGAAGAAGATGAAGCATAACCTTTTGTGATGAATAATGAAATCATTGTTGTGGTTGCAAATTAACCATGGGTTGAGAATGAAGGCTTAACCGTTGTAGAGAATTAATTAGAGTAAAGGGTTTGGGTTGGGTTAGAAAATATCTATACAAAATATCTAAGCTTAAAACAAAATAAAGCTTCTAGAAGCTTCATGAAAAAGCTAACCCAAATGCTAACCCAAATCAAACCCTAACTTGCTTAATCTCCACAAAGCATGTTGCATTTGTAGCCTTAACTTGTTACAATATTATATATCACATATATAATATATTTTTGTAACAAAAGAAAATAATACAATTAACATATATCACATATATATCAATGTATTACCCGGTGAGAAAATGAATCAATAAAGCATGCTTATATTAGTTAACGTAATGTAATATATCCCAGATATTGAGCGATCAGAAGATCAACAAGCAAGCCTGTACATTCTCCTGCGAATCCAATCAGTAACACTCCCGTACAGTCCGGTCCCTTCGTCTGATATGTCGCATATCCAGTCTAGGGATGGTAAATGTCAGACCCCAGTAACCGATAAGTCGTGTCGATATGAGGTCCATAACAGTTCAAGAAACTACTGATAACACTTACCAGTAAATCTCAGCAACCCTGGCCAGGGATTTCCAGTTATAGCCAATCGAACACAGCGCAACATCAACTCCCTATACCGGGAGAGACGAAACCCCTCCTATCGCTCATTGCCTCCATGTGATTCGGGACTGTACCCAAAACCCACCATTTTGCACGCCCTCTTGGACGTGGTATGATGGAAATCAAAGCACAGTGGGAATCACACAAGACTCTATGATGATCTCGGGTTTACAGACTAACCTATACCAGTGTCACCAGAGAACTGCCATCTGACGTGAGGTATAATACCATCTGGGAGTTCTCGGCGAGTCCTTCCAGTGTACCCAGTCTCCACTGAGCACCCGTATACTATCTCTGATGTCAAACATCAATGGATATGGGATCATCCATCGCCCATCTACATGGGTCAAGAAGCATACGCTAGTCTACTCTGGTATATCGATACCCTGTCTCGATACACCTGCGACTAAGAACATTTGAAGGATGTACTTAGCGACTACACTGTTCACACTAGTGTGATCTGCATCATAGTCCTGGTAGTCAAGTACTCATCCTAAGGGCTTTATCGACATGTAACATAGAGACTATCAGAGTATATGTTAAGATAAAGAGCAACCAGATAGCATACTATCATGTCGAGCAAGAAAGTTCTCTATATATATGTCTAAGCATCCACTACAATATACATCGCATGTATAGTAATGGCCTCTAGGACATATATATCACTAACAATCTCCCACTTGCACTAGGGCCATCTGTTGTAGTATCTCATACCCAACAATCAGCTGTGGTTGAAGTATCTCATACTCAACCATCCCATAAAAGTCTCTACTGGGAAATAGGCCTTTGTGAGTGGATCCGCGCTGTTGTCCTCTGTGTCTACTCTCCTAACCTCGATCTCCCTGGAGATCAACCATCTCCATGATCAGGTGATACTGCCTTAGAATATGTCTGGATCACAGATGGGATAGGGTTTCCTTGGCAAAAGCCAAAACTCCATTGTCACACAATGGTAGGAACGAAGTTCATCACATGAACTAGTATACATCTAGACTATTTCTTTGGTAGCATCCTTGGTAGTGATTTATCCTGCCTTTATCGTCTAGTATGTCATGGTATCTAGCGTGGAACTCTTCTAACATACCGTCCCTCCACTGAGGATAAAGACAATGCTTTCCAGTGATTCTCCCCAGGATCGATTGATACCATCTCACTGCACTTAGTGAGAATCCTAACATCCAATTAGATCTATCTCATAGATCCAAAAACTCAGGATTTAGGAGGTATCACCTTGATCCTTTATGGAGAATCCTTGTGATAAGAGGAGATTGACCGAGCGTAGCATAGGAAACTCCTTCCCTATCAAGAGTATGTCATCGACGTACAATACGAAGATCACCACCATACTCCCTTCTACCTTTTTGTATATATTAGGTTCATCTGCCATTTTGATAAAGTCAAACTTTTTGACTATCACATCAAAACAAACGTTCCTACTCCGCGATGCCTGATTTATCTCATAAAACAACTTGCACACGTTTCCACTGCTCCCACTGTCTATGAAGCCCTCTGGCTGTGTACTTATAGACGCTCTCTTCTAAATCATTATTTAGAAAAGCACTTCTTATACCCAACTGCCAGATATCGTAGTCATGGTATGTAGCAGTGGAAAGTAGGATCTGGATGGACATAAGCATAGCTTTGAAAGTCTTAACCTTTCCATGTACACCAAGTAATCTTCTCAAGATATACTTGCTTCTGATGGGGATTTAACCCTTCAGATAAAGCAACCAAAGTCCATACTTTGTTGGTGTATAAGGATTCCATCTCAGATCGCTACGCATCCAGCCATTCTCACAGAGTCCCCACTCCTGACTGTCATAGAGAAACCAAGGTATCTCTCAGGTGGATGAGGAACCCTACCAGATCGGCGGAGAGGCTGAGGTTCGTTGGAAACTATTGAATCCTCCGGTTCTACCAAATCATCAGCTGTAGTTTGTTTTAGCTGGAATTACTTCCAGTTCTACCTTATGACCACTAATTTCTTCACAAGAAATTCCCTTTCCAAAAGGTGGCATGCTGAGAATCAAAACACCTTTTGTTTCTCGGTGTGGTAGAAGATATTCCCTTGCCAATACTTGGGATATCCAACAAACTTCCATAGAACTGACCTTGCCTCGAGCTTGTCCGGATTTTGCTTTTAGACATAGGCCGGACAACCCCAAATGTTAACATCCTTAAGAGATAGGCTCTTCCTATACCATATCACATATGGAGTGGTAGGCTTCTGATTTGGTTGGAACCCTATTCAATAGGTATGCAGCTTCACAAGTGCATAACCCCAAAAGAAAATAGGTAACTGAGTAGTACTCATCATAGAGCACACCTTATCACATAGGGTACGATTGCTCCGCCCCGATACACTGACGTGCTGTGGTGTATACGGAGGAGTTATGCTGAGAGAGAATCTCATTCTCCTTTAGAATAGTCCAGGAATTCCGTGCTCAAGTATTCTCCTCTTTGATCTCATCAAAGGACATAATACTTATACCCGTTTTGGTTCACTACTTCTGAAGTACAAAGAACCAGTCCTGGCATGTGTAGACAGGGGACCTCATACATCATCATGTATCAATCCCAAGAGTTCACTAACTCTTTCTCTATTTCCAATAAACAGAGCTATGGTCATCTTATCTTTGTGACATGACTGGTAAGTTTCACAAGATGTAAATTCAAACTAATTTAAATATGCATCTAAATGTAACTTAGCTAGTCGGGTCACATTGATATGACCTAGTCTACAAAACCTCAAGAAGGATTCGTTTATTTCTGAACTCTTCCTCTTGTGTGTGTTCTGTACGTTAAGAACTGTGGTTTAATTTAGAACGTCTATACTTTTAGATAACGTGCCTGAACCGATCAACTCTTGATATACGAAATGTTCAAAACATTATCCAACAATAAAAAATTATATCATTCTTTACTAATAAAGAGACTGATATGATGTTGTATATCAGGTTCGGTATCTAATAACATTCGTTCAGAATCAATGTATTCTGATAATACAGGGTGATAACTGCCAACAGACTTGGCTGCAACACTTGCATCATTTCCAACTCTTGAAACTTATCACCCGTTCTTAGTTCTCTACCTCTCTGTAGCCCATGTAACAAATTACATTTGCGGGATCCTGATCCGGTATCTCATACCCAGGACGTAAAGGATACTGAGAAACAGTTCTCGGTAATGAACACACCCGAAGAAGATGCATCAGCATGTACTTTCTTCGTTTGGGCGGCACGGGAATTCTGGTAATCCCCTATTTCCTGCTCGGTCTTATAACAATTATAAGTTGGAGCGGGACCAACGTTCCCCAGCTCAGTATAATAAGCGGGTTCGGTCAATACATCCATATTATTATCTTGATTAAGGCGTGACATGGTCGCTACCTGGAGAGAGATAGAAGAAAACACTCAGCGTATGCTCTTGCAAGATTAGATTGGTTATTAATATATCTAATCAGGATGTCTCCCACTGTTTTAGTCAAATCTTCCTTCAAACCCTAAAAGGAAAGGCTAGACGGGATTAATTACACTTTACAAGTTCGCCAATCTTTCAGCCAGGCCAGTGCTGGTACTTTGATGGAGGTTCCCCGCGCTTTCGCACGGACCTAATTAAAATAAACCTCATTTTCCTAGAGGCATAACCCCGTTGACACCTTTCTAGACACCTACTTGATCGGCTAATTGTAATGTGTAAAACTCTCCCAGGAGTAACTCTTACTTGCAGTGGGTATCGGGATCCAACTATCTCATAGGAGGTATGCAATCTCATTGCAAATTTCAACACTTGAAATTCCTAATAATATTTTACCCCTAGTGACTTATGACCTTAACTATGGTCAACAAATCATAAGCACTAGTCAAGTTCTACCCGTCATTTCTTGATTAATTAGACCCACCCACATGACCCTTAACTATGGTCAACAAAGTCATATGACTGTCCTAATTAATCACATCATATGTTATATAGAAAAACATCACTCAGCTACCGTACACTGCGCCTTAACTATGGTCAACAAACGCAACACGAATACTAAGTACTCTATTTCCTAAAATGACGGAGGGTTACAACAGATTTTTCAGAAAATCTTTTGCGTAATGAACTTGATATCATTGTAGAAACAAATGATTTTGAAAAAGGAGTGTTTTTGAGGCTTTTCTAGTTTCGCTAAAGAGGTCACTCCCGGTGAAGGGATCTTGGCTCTTTCCTCATCGAATAAGGTGCAGGATATTTCATAAATACCGCTATGCAAAGAAAAAACTATAAAAACAATCAAAAGACAAACCGAGTTTGTAGCATCTGCTAGTTTCACTAAAGAGGTCACTCCCGGTGAAGGGATCTCGGCTCTTTCCTTATCGAATAAGGTACTGGATATTCTACAAGAAATACTGCTATGCAAAGTAAGAACTAGAGCTACCTGTTTTTGAGACAAGTTTCTACAACATCTTTAGGTTTCTTTTAGTTCCATTAATCTCATTAATGAAGTCCCATTTTATTATGCTTCACAAGCATCATATTTGAAACGGAATCAACAATATATAATATATATCTCATATATATAATATAAACATTCGTCTCAGGCAGTAATATGATCTCATCACAGAACATTGCAGCAGAAGAATATATATGAAATATTGGATATATTAGGAGGTCCGTGTTTTAATACGAGCCTGTATAAAACACGGATTCCACGGTCGCGATGAATAGCCAATCCCACACCCCTAGACCCCGACGAGACCGGTAAGCAACCCTACCAATTCTTGAGTTAGGACACCCGGTCTCGACTCCTCGAGATGGTCTCCCACTGGACCCTAGAACCCGGTTACTTGTGCTCCCCGCCTTGAGTCTATCCTAATGCGGAAAAGTAAATAATATACAATGGTGACATCATCCTCAACCCGAAAGTGCCCCAATAAATGAATATTACATACAAATGAATTTTACATGAATGAAAATTAAAATTCTCATCTCACATAAAACCCCCGGCTATTTAGAACATGACGATCCAATATAACATATCACAGCAACACATAATATCTCATATCATCAACGTAAGCAAGTATGCTTATCCCGATTGTCGTTGATGTATAGCAACGAAACCGGTGATACACCACATACTACGCTTATGGTCACAGAAAAGAAAGTGTAAAACTACGACATTTGGAATCCATAAATACTTTAGACATCTTAAATCCGAAATATCACATACTTCGCATTTCATGCTTAACTATATGAATTCCAATTATTGTATCACATTCCAGATAAATAGACAATGTTAAACTTTCCGATCGAATAAACAAACACCCAAGATTTCCCAAATAGCTCAACACTTGAGCGGAGTTCAAAAATCCCAGAACATGTCGCTGCGCCAATGAACCATCCGTAGAAGGGTCAAACCAATGCCTCACATGTGGCAACGCTAAACTACCACAAACCCTAGAGTTCAATGGCAGTTTTGACGGTCACATAATCGAGTTAAGGTTACGTTCTTTTAGAGGGTCCACAGATACGCTACCATAATTTCCCGAAAGTTTTAAACAGAGGAAAAAACCAACACTTGAAAGTTTTCCATCATGAAAAAAATGAGTTATTGATATCCGTTCGAACCTTTTAACACGTTCTAAATTACCCGAAAAACTAAACGATGTTAAACTTTCCGATCGAATCAATGAATTCTTTAGATCTCCAGAAAACTCAACACTTGAGAAATATTAAAAATTCCCAGAAGCATGTAGTAATACCTATGGATATAACCTAAAAATATCTATCCCTGATACCCAAGTTCGGCCGCGGAACCGCCGCGAAAAGCCTGGTATTGCCGCGGTTCCACGGCGACTTGAAGGAATTATGGGTTCGTATTTCAAAGTTATCCATAGAATCACCTGCCTATTTTTTTGAGTATTTTTAATACGGAAAAAACCATCTTTTAAAAAAATTTCCAGGGAGGGGGTCAAACATGACATTTCGGGGTTCGATCGGACTTTTAACTTCGTCTACAGTACACCTAATGCTCTAGCTTGGCTCTGATACAACTGTAGGGTTGTATAGCACGACAACAAGGTTTAGCAAGGCATCACACATGCCATTTTATAAAAATTTGGGGTGCTATGTAACCTTAACCAAGATCTTAACTAGAGACTTAGGGTTAAACATGCATGTAAACAACTTTACATCTAAGATTTAGGGATTACAACCTTTGTAGTCCGTTCCTTCACTTCATAAGCTCCGTGTTGAGGTCCCTTCGCTGCGATCATCAAGTACCTGGACTCTAGAGACGCTCCATGAAGAGAAAGATGCAAGCTTGCTACCAATCTTCAACAACTAAGATGATCTACCTTGAAGAAACTCAAACCCAAGCTCTTGCTTCACTAATCAAGTATTACCAAAGCAAACACCCTAATCTAAATGGCTAGAACAGATGAGGATGATGAAGTAGGAATTTTGCTCTCTTTTGTTTTCAATTTCTCACTTATAAACATCACAAAAGAAAAAGCTAGTGAAGGTTTTCTTCATGAAGAAAAAAAGAAGAAGATGAAGCAAAACCTTTTGTGATGAATAATGAAATCATTGTTGTAGTTACAAATCAACCATGGGTTAAGAATGAAGGCTTAACCCTTGTAGAGAATTAACTAGAGTAAAGGGTTTGGGTTGGGTTAGAAAATATCTATACAAAATATCAAAGCTTAAAACAAAATAAAGCTTCTAGAAGCTTCATGAAAAAGCTAACCCAGATCAAACCCTAACTTGTTTAATCTCCATAAAGCATGTTGCATTTGTAGCCCTAACTTGTTACAATATTATATATCACATATATAATATATTTTTGTAACAAAAAAAAATAATACAATTAACATATATCGCGTATATATCAATATATTACCCGGTGAGAAAATGAATCAATAAAGCGAGCTTATATTAGTTAACGTAATGTAATATATCACATATATAATTGTACATTAAATTATTGAATCAACACTTGATCCGACAATCCGGTTATATAGCATATAACCGACTAATATAACATGTACCAATTCATCGAATCAACACTTGATCCGATGACCCAGCCATATCAAATATACCCGGCCGATATCTCATATCGCGAGAATAGAATATGGTATCTCATATCGTATTATTCTCGGTCCCGCACATATCGCATATGTGCCCCTACTCCGTTTTGCCTGAGCCAGAAAACCTCTGTGTAGGACTCTAAAGAATCGTCAATTCGCCGGCAGTAGGTGATGATCATATCAAACACCCACAAGCTGCAAGCGGTCAGCTAAACGTAACAGCCACCCAGGTATTGAGCAATCAGAAGATCAACAAGCAAGCCTGTACATTCTCCTGCGAATCCAATCAGTAACACTCCCGTACAGTCCGGTCTCTTCGTCTGATATGTCGTATATCCAGTCTAGGGGTGGTAAATGTCAGACCCCAGTAACCGATAAGTCGTGTCGATATAAGGTCCATAACAGTTTGAGAAACTACTGATAACATTAACCAGTAAATCTCAGCAACCGTGGCCAGGGATTTCCAGTTATTGCCAATCGAATACAGCGCAACATCAACTCTCTATACCAAGAGAGACGAAACCCCTCCTATCGCTCATTGCCTCCATGTGAATCGGGACTGTACTCAAAAGCCACCGTTTTGCACGCCCTCTTGGACATGGTATGATGGAAATCAAAGCACAGTGGGAATCACACAAGATTCTATGACGATCTCGGGTCTACAGACTAACCTGTACCAGTGTCACCAGAGAACCGCCATCTGACGTGAGGTATAATTTTATCTGGGAGTTCTCGGCGAGTCCGTCCAGTGTACCCAGTCTCCACTGAGCACCCGTATACTATCTCTGATGTCAAACATCAATGGATATGGGATCATCTATCGCCCATCTACATGGGTCAAGAAGCATACGCTAGTCTACTCTGGTATATCGATGCCCTGTCTCGATGCATCTGCGACTAGGAACATTTGAAGGATATACTTAGTGACTACACTGTTCCCACTAGTATGATCTGCATCATAGTCCTGGTAGTCAAGTACTCATCCTAAGGGCTTTATCGACATGTAACATAGAGACTATCAGAGTACATGTTAAGATAAAGAGCAACCAGATAGCATACTATCATGTCGAGCAAGAAAGTCCTCCATATATATGTCCAAGCATCCACTACAATATACATCGCATGTACAGTAATGGCCTCTAGGGCATACATATCACTAACAATACAATCTACGGGAAACAAAAAAAAACACACGACACGAAGTGAACTTCCGGAATAGGAGAAAGTGGTTATCGCAATGCGATAACATAATTAACTACAGGGGCTTGTGCCTGCAGGGAAGAGCGTTCACACAATCAAAAACCCCTCGCAAACGAGGGAGAATCTGACGAAGTCTACTACAACGGCCGCATCCATCCAAACCTCCGATATACGGTGCCATAAATCAACCTGGCATCTTCGAAGAGGTGGACGGATAAACCCATATAGCATCTGCCCCCAAATTCAGGCAAGACGATCCATCCCGGTTCGTCTCTATTTTCGGCGGTAAACATATATGATATAACCAGATTATTGAATCAAGTGTTGGTTTAATAATTTGATATATATTTATATATTTGATATATATATATATATATTAACTAATATTAAGCTCACTTAAGATTTTCTTCTTTTTATATATATTTATATATGTGATATATATATATATATATATATATATATATGCATTTGTATCATGGTTGATGATACAAGGAACATGGATGTATGAGAATCACATAAGAGGTGACTATGGGAAGATAATTATATGGATTAATGAATTAAAAGAAAAAGAGAATGAGACATTTTCTTGAGATGCTTGTAGAAGCTTTGAGAAGTCATGACTCACCTCTTATACTCATAGATATTTTACAATCTCATTCTCATCTTATCTCTAGCTCATGGTTCATATTCATCCAAGTTCATCTCCTTCTTCAACTCCTCACTAGATTTTTCTTGAGTTAAGAAAAGAAAAGAGAAAGAAGAAATTTTGTGAGCAAAATTCCTACTTCATCAACCTACACTATTCTAGCCCTTTAGTATAGGTTGTTAACTTCACTAATACCTTGATTAATGACGTGTGAGCTTGAGTGAGAGAGATTTCAAGGTGGATCATTTTCGACGACGAAAACTACAAGCAAGCTCGATTCTTTCATCAAGTGAAGTCAAAAAAGAGTTCTAGGGACTACTACTTGGAGGTTTAGAAGTGAAGAACTTGACTACAAAGATTGTAGACTCTCTTCACTTAGATTAGAATCTTGTTTGCTAACTATAAAACACTAATTCCCTAGTTCGATTCTTGTTTAGTATACTTAGACCTCTAGATTTTTTTAAATTGTATATTTGATACTTATTGAAACTTAGTAGAGATGCTAAGACGTACTTTCAGGATATCAGAGCCAAACTAGAGACTTAGGCAAAATCTAGAGGCGTTAAAGTGTTCGATCGATATTTTTGACCCCGAAATTCTTAGTTTCTGTCAATTTTTTCAAAAGTTGATATTTTCACAATTAAAATACTCAGAAAATTGTGCAGGTAATTCTAAGGAGACTTAAGAAATACGAGCCTCTAGTTCCACAAATTGGTCGTGGAACCGCCGCCTAGACACTGTTCTAGCCGCGGTTCCGCGGTTCAATATAAGAATTAAAACTCTGGATTTCTTGTGGTGCTTCTAGTTCTCCTTCCTGATTTTCTGAAATTTTTTAATGAGGCTCAAGTTGTTGAGGTCTCTGTGCATTGATATTGTTTGAAATATCGATCGAAATGTTTAACATCATCTAGATAGCTTTGGATATGTGATACAATTTTTGGAATTCACATTGATTAGTTTTGCGAAAACTAGTTAACGCAGGACGACGTAGGATCACTTGAGTTTTATGGTTTCAATTCAAAAGTCTAGATTGACTTAGTGTTCCGAAAACGACTGGTTTAGGCAGATTGGGGGACGGTAAGCTCGGTCCTCTTTGGTCGCGAAAAAGAAAGCCAATTGCTGATGTACTTTTCACTCGTGGAGAAGCGACTCAATAAAGAGTGGAGTTAGCGGTCTTCGATGAACAGAGGTGGGCAAGAATTCATTCTGTTGTTCAAGCAGTTGAATCTCGCATTTTAGTCTAAAATGATGGATTACCACGGAGTTTGGATTTGGATCGAAACTCCGCTGCAATCTCGTACGTGAATACTCGCCGTGAGACACTAGTAGACAGCCACGCCCCATAACCCCGACTAAGTGACTATAGGAGAACCCCACGGCCAAAATCATCCACTCGGGTGCTCGCGGCCACGGTGTTCTGCCCAAGTGCACTTCTTTGACGGCCTCAGGGGTGCAGCCATCTTCTAAAGTTCCCGACGAGCATTCGATCATTTAATCGGAAATCTTATTGAATTACCCGACTTAATTTTTGAAAAGTGTTTTCAATTTGAGACTTAAATGCAAGGTTTATAGGGTTAGGCATGAAATCCGGAATATGTGATAATCCGGGTTTATGATGTCTAAAGATGATGCGGATTCTAATTATTGTAGTTTTCATTTCTTTTCTTTAAGTGTAATATGTGAAAGTATCCCCGATCTCGTTGTTATACGACAATGACATTAGGGATACGCAAATTTACTTACGTTGATGACATATGATCTTATTGTGTTGCTATCGATATGTTATATTGGATCGTCGTGATTGAATAGCCTGGGGGTTTTACGTGAGATGAGAGTTTTTCAATTTTCATTCATGTAAATATATGTATGTAATATTTTTTTATTGGGACACTTCCGGGTTGAGGTTGTTGTCTCCATTCGATATATATTATTTACTTTTCTGCATTAGGATAGACCCAAGATGGAGAGCATAAGTAACCGGGTTCTAGAGTCCAGTGGAAGGCCATCTTGAGGAGTCGAGACCGGTCGCCTAACTCTAGAATTGGTAGGGTTGCTTGCCACTCTTATAGGGGTCTAGGGGTGTGGGCTTGGCTATTCATCACGACCATCGAATCCGTGTTTTGTGTTACTGGCTTAATCTAAAACACAGACCTCCTAGTATATCCTATATTTCATATATCTGCTTCTGCTGTTTTGTTTCTGTGATATGATGTGATCATATAACTACGTGAAACGATTGCTGCTTATATATATGATATACTAGTAGACACTATATATGTTTTACATCCGTGCTAGTCCTGACCCCGCCCTGCCGTAAGTTAAGTAACCTTACGGTGAAGACCCGGGTCCCTGTGGCGAATGTGGATGTCATATATGTGTGTTTTATTTTCGTTTCTTTTATGATGTTTAGGAAACATGATTTATGGGACATCATTAATAAGATTAATGAAAAGAAAAGAAATCTAAAAGATATTGTAGAATTAAATTTTTCAAAAAAAGTAGCTCTAGTTCTTGCTTTGCATAGCGGTATTCCATTATGGATATCCAGCACCTCATTCAATGAAGAAAGAACCTAGATCCCTTCATCGAGAATGACCTTTTTAGCAAAACTAGCATATGCTACAACCCACTCAATTTATTTTGAAAACTACTCGATTTTAAAACGGAGCTTAAACCACTCTTTTTCAAATCACTAGATTCTACAATGATATCAAGTTCATTATATTAAAGATTTTATTCAAAATCAGTCATAGCCCTTCGTCATTTCAGATAGATACTATGTAGTATTCATGCTGCATTTGTTGACTTTGTCAAGGTGTAGTGTTCGGTAGCTGATTAGTGCTTTTCTGCCGCATGTTGATGCGATTGGTTAGGCTAGTCGTACGGCCTTGTTGACCTTGTCAAGGGCCGTGCAGGTGGGACTAATTCAGTCACGAATGACAGGTTGAATTTGACTTGCGGTTTATAGTTTGTTGACTTTGTCATGGTCATAGACCGCATGGGGTAAAAACAGGTATCGGGAATTTCAAGTGTTGAAATTTGCAATGAGATTGCATACCTTCTATATAAGATAGTTGGATCCCGATACCCGCTGCGAGTAAGTGTTACTCTTGAGAGAGTTTTCTACTTTACAATTAGCTAATCCAGTAGGTGTCTAAGAAAGATGTTAACGGGGTTATACCCTGCGGAAATGAGGTTATTTAATTAGTTCCATGCGAAAGCACGAGGAGACTCCCTTAAAGTACCAACACCCGATTAGCAAACTTATAGGGTGTAATTAATCCTGGCTAATCTTACATTTTAGGGTTTGAAGGAAGATTTGATAAAAACAGTGGGAGCCATCCTAAATAGATAAGATAATAACCAGTCTAATCTTGCAAGAGCGCACGCTAAAGTGTTTTCTTCTCTCTCTCTCCAAGTAGCGACCATGTCACGCCTTAATCAAGATAATAATATGGATATATTGACCGAACCCGCTTGTTATACTGGGCTGGAGAATGTTGGTTCCGCCCTATCTTATGACAACAGTCATGAGTCTGGGCAAGAGATAGGGGAATGCAAGGATTTCCACGCAACCCGAATAAAGAAAGAGCATTTTGATGCATCTTCTTCGGGTGTGTTAGTTATTGAGAACTGTTTCTCAGTCTGCTCTATGTCCTGGGTATTGGATACTGGATCAGGATCCCATATTTGTAATCTTTTATAAGGGTTAAAGAGAAGTAGAGAACAGGGAAATGGTGATATGTCTCTTAGAGTAGGGAATGGAGCAATTGTTGCTGCCGAAGCGGTCGGGGAATATCACCTAGTATTACAAATAATAATACATTGATTTTGAATGACTATTATTACATACAGTCGATGATGTGCAATATAATATCCATTTCTTTATTAGATAAAGAGGGATATAACTTTGCATTAGAGAAAAATGTTATGAACATTTTCCTCAATCAAGTGTTGCTTAGGTTTGGTACATTTTATAATGGTATATACTTTCTAAATAAAAATACAGTTCTGAATATACAAAACACACACAAGAGGAAAAGTTCAGAAATGAACGAAGCTTTTTTATGGCATTGTAGACTTGGTCATATCAACGCGGCCAGACTAGCTAAGTTGCATAAAGATGGATATTTGAATTCATTTGAATTAACATCTTATGAAACTTGTCAGTCATGTCTCAAAGGAAAGATGACCAAAACTCCGTTTACAGGACACGGAGAAAGAGCTACTGAACTCTTGGGACTGATATATAGTGATGTATGCGGTCCTATGTCTATACATGCCAGGAATGGTTCCTCGTACTTCATTACATTCACCGATGATCTCTCAAGATTCGGACATGGGTTCCTGTTGAAACACAAATCTGAAACTTTTGAGAAATTCAAGGAATATAAGAACGAAGTAGAGAACCAGACGGGTAAAAGTATTAAAATACTTCAATCTGATCGAGGAGAAGAATACTTAAGCACGGAATTCCGAGATTATCTAAAAGGGAATGGGATTCTCTCTTAGCTTTGTAGGGTTTCCTTAGTGCCTCATATAGGGTTTGGAAGCATCACGCATGCCACAATTTAATTTTTAAGAGGTGCTAAGCAAACTTAACTAGGAATCGAACTAGAATTATTGAGTAACAATTAATAGTATCATATATAAAAGATTATCTAATACTAAGTGGAAAGACTACAACCTTTGTAGACCTCCTAGGGCAACTCCTTGGATCTCCTAAGGTTTGGAACGGCTCGCTTGAACGCTTCCAAGTCCACGACGATCCACCCGAAGTCCTTTGCTCAAAACTTGTTGCTTCACTTGATCTATGAAATCCTTGAAGCAAACACCCCACACAAAGTAGCTAGAGATGTGTAGGATGATGAAGTGGTTTAGGTTCTCACTTAAAACCCTTTCTTTCTTTTAACCTCACTCAATTTTAGAACTTAAGAGAGAGCTAGAGAGAGGAAGAAGAAGATGGCAATATTTTCTTTTGGATGAATAATGATCTCATAATAATAATAAGAGAGAGAAAGAGATAAATATCATAATACAAACCATGGTTAATAATAATATCTAGATATTTTGTGATGAGTTAAAGAGCAAAGGAAATTAACCAAGGTTAAGTCAAAAGTCAACCAAGGAAGTGTGTTGAAACAATGAGTCATTTGTGAAGAGATGAGTCATTAATTTAATTTCCTTTATCTTTAACTTAAAACAAAAATATCCATATATATAAATATGAACCATGTGAGTCTTATATTGCCATCTAAATTGTATCATCAACCATGATATAAATGCATGTATGTATGTGTGTATGCACATCAACATATACATATACATGCATGCATCCATCTAAAGAAAAGGGTTTAAATAAATGAGATAAAAGTCAATATTAAATCAGCACTTGATTTAATAAACCGGTCATATCTCATACGACCCGACTAATATAAAACGCCCGATTAAAATACGGTATCATATACACGTATTTAATCAAGCTCCCGCACATATCTCATATGCACACCACATCATTTCTCCTGAGCCAGGAAAATTCTATGTGGGACTCTAAGACTCGTCAATACGCCAGCAGTAGGTGATGATCATATCAAACACCTACAAGCCGCAAGCGGTCAGCTAAACGTAACGGCCACCCGAGTATTGAGCGATCAGAAGAAGAACAAGCGAACCTGTCAAAAACTCCCGTCAATCCAACTGGCAACACTTACCGTACAGTCCGGTCTCTTCATCAGATATGCTGCATATTGAGTCTAGGGATGGAATCGTCGACCCTAATAACTCAATAAGTCATGCCGGTATATGGTCTATAACAGATCGAGAAACTACTGATAACACTTATCAGTAATATCTCAGCAGCCCTGGCCAGAGACTTCTTATTATAGCCAATCGTGCACAGCGCAATATCAACCCCCAATACCGGGAGAGACGAAACCCCTTCTATCGCTCATTGCCTCCATGTGCTTCGGGACTGTACCCAAAATCCACCTGTTTGTAGGACTCAGTAGAGCCGTAGTAGGGTAGAGATCAAGATACAGTGGGAGGACACACAAGACTCTATGGCGATCTCGGGTCTACAGACTAACCTGTACCAGTGTCACCTGAGAACTGCTATCCGACGTATGATATATACCACATAGGAGTTCTCGGTGAGTCCGTTCAGTGTACCCAGTCTCACTGAGCACCCGTATACAATCTTTGGTGTCAGCACACCAGATGGATATGGGATCATCTATCGCCCATCATATGAAACAAGAATGGTATACGCTAGTCTACACTAGAATATCGATGCCCTGTCTCGATATACCTACGACTAGGAACATTTCAAGGATATGCTTATAAACTACAAGTGCCCCACTAGTATGATCCACATCATAATCCCAGCAGTCAAGCCAATATCCTTAGGGCTTTATCAACATGTATCAAATGAGTAAAAACATGATTAAGTGAACATATGATAAAGAGAAACCAGATAGCATACTATCATGTCGAGCAAGACCGTCCTCTGAATATATGTATATATATATACACACATCAGAACAAACAAAATCATATAATGGCCTCTAGGGCATACATATATTCAACAATCTCCCACTTACACTAAGGCCAATTATTGGCGTATCTCATACCCAACATCTCAAAAAGTCGCTCATGCTGCGGCTGAGGGAGGGCCTTGGTGAATGGATCCGTAGTGTTATCCTTTGTATCTACTCTCTTGATCTCGATCTCGTGGCGATCAACTATCTTCTGGATCAGATGATATCGCCTCAGGATGTGTCTGGACTTCTGATGGGACCTGGGCTCTTTGGCCAACGCCATAGCCTCATTATTGTCACAATACAAAGGTATTGGATCAATAATGGTTAGAACTACTCCTAGCTCCGAGATGAACTTCCTCATCCAGACGGCTTCCTTGGCAGCATCATTTGCAGCAATGTACTCAGCTTCCATCATTGAGTCTGCAACGGTATCCTGTTTGGAACTCTTCCAACTCACCGTCCCTCCATTGAGGGTAAATGCAAACCCTGAGATAGACTTGCTATCATCCTTGTCACTCTGGAAGCTCGAATCGGTAAAGGCCTCCATTTGGAGATCCCCGTTACCATACACCAAGAACAATTCTTTAGTCCTTCGCAAGTACTTAAGAATGTTCTTCACAGCAGTCCAGTGATTCTCCCCTGGGTTTGACTGATACCTGTTTACTACACTGAGTGCGTAAGCTACATCAGGGCGTGTACACAACATCGCATATATTATCGATCCTACGGCCGAAGCATAGGGAATAATGCTGATGCGAGCTCTCTCTTTATCAGACTTTGGGCAATCGTCCTTGGAGAGAGTGACTCCGTGGCAAGCGGGTAAGGCACCCCGCTTGGTGTCTTCCATACTAAACCTTTTTAGGATGGTGTTGATGTACTTGGTTTGGGACAATCCCAATAACCGTTTGGATCTATCCCTATAGATCCGTATGCCCAATATGTATGTGGCATCACCCAGGTCCTCCATGGAGAACCTTTGTGATAAGAATGATTTGACCGACTGTAGCATAGGAATATCATTTCCTATCAGAAGTATGTCATCCACGTACAATACGAGGAATGCGACAGATCTCCTTACAGTCATTTAATAAACACAAGATTCATCTGGATTTTTAATGAAATCAAACTCTTTGATAACATCATCAAAACAGATGTTCCAACTCCGTGATGCCTACTTCAATCCATAAATGGATTTAAGCAACTTACATGCTTTTCCGCTGCTCCCACTGTCAATGAAGCCCTCTGGCTGATCCATATAAACGCATTCATCTAAATCACCATTTAGAAATGCAGTTTTAACGTCCATCTGTCAGATTTCATAGTCATAGTGAGCAGCAATAGCAAGTAGGATCCGAATGGTTTTAAGCATGGCTACCGGAGAGAAAGTCTCGTCATAGTCCAAACCTGGTATTTGACGAAAACCTTTCGCTACCAACCTTGCCTTATAGGTCTCCAGCTGTCCATCTACTCCGATCTTTCTTTTAAAGATCCATTTGCAGCCTACAGGTTTTATCCCGGAGGGTACATCCTCCAAAGTCCATACTTTGTTGGTGTACATGGACTCCATTTCATATCTCATGGCATCCAGCCATTTCACAGAGTCACCACTCATGATAGCTTGATGAAAACTGGCAGGATCATCATCATCCATGATGCAATCTTCTCTATCACCATCAATGAGAAAACCGTAGTATCTCTCCGATGGGCAAGAAGTCCTACCAGATCTACGGAGTGGCTGAGATTCATTAGATTCTGTTACAACATCAGTTTCAGCCAAGTCGTCATTTGTAACTTGTGTTTCTAGAACCTCTTCTAGATCTACCACATTGCCATCAGTATCATTTGGAAAAATCTCACTTTCTAAAAATGTGGTATACTGAGAAACAAACACCTTTTGTTCCTCCTTGTGGTAGAAAAGATACCCAAATGAATGTTTTGGATATCCCACAAATATACATTTGACCGATCGTGTCTCTAGTTTGTCTGGATTCTGCTTTTTGACAAAAGCCGGACAACCCCAAATCTTAACTCGTTTAAGAGATGGTCTCTTCCCATGCCATATCTCATATAGAGTGGTAGACACGGTCTTGGTTGGAACTTTGTTTAACAGAAAAGCTGCAGTTTCCAATACATGCCCCTAAAAGGAGAGGGGTAACTCAGAATCACTCATCATGGATCATACCATATCTAATAGGGTACGATTCCGTCGCTCTGACACACCGTTGTACTGTGGTGTGTAATGGGGAGTGAGCTAAGAGAGAATCCCATTCTCTTTTAGGAAGTCCAAGAATTCAGTACTCAAGTACTCTCCACCTCGATCTGATCGAAGTATCTTGATTCTCATTCCTGTTTGGTTTTCTACTTCAAGTTTGTACTCCTTGAATTTCTCGAAAGTTTCAGATTTATGTTTTATCAAAAACACATGACCAAATCTTGAGAAATCATCAGTAAAAGTTATGAAGTAGGAAAGACAGCCTCTTGCATGTGTAGACATTGGCCCACATACATCACTATGTATGAGGCCTAGGAGCTCAGTAGCCCTTTCTCCGTGTCCAGTAAACGGAGTTTTGGTCATTTTACCTTTGATACAAGACTGGCAAATTGCATAAGATTTATACTCAAAAGAATTTAAATATCCATCTTTATGAAGCTTGTTTAGTCTTGTTTCATTAATATGACCAAGTCTACAATGCCAAAGAAAAGCTTCATTTATATCTGAAAATTTTCTTTTACTTGTATGTTGAATGTTGAAAACAGTGTGTTGATTAAGGACGTATATCCCGTTATTAAGTGTACCACAACCAATCAACTCTTAATTAAGTCTAATGTTCATAATATTGTGTTGCACGGCAAAATGATATCCTTCATTGTCTAACAAAGAAACGGATATAATATTACAAAGCATACTTGGTACAAAATAACATGGGTTCAAAACCAATATACAACCTGATGGCAACCCTAGGTGATACTCTCCGACTGAAACTGCATTTACATTGGAACCATTTGCAACTTGGAGAGTATGATCACATGTCTTCAAAACTCTGCTATTTCTCAACGCCTGCACAGAATTGCAAATATGAGAACCCGAACCGGTATCCAATACCCAGGAAGCAGAGTTAATAGAAAAAAGTATTCAATCACGAACACACCTGAAGCTGAAGCATCACCATGCTTCTTCTTGAGTTCAAGGTACTCAGTACAGTTCTACTTCCAGTGTCCCGTCTTCTTGCAGTGGAAACATTCTCCTTTCCCCGATTCCCCAACTTTGGACTTGTCTTTCTTCTTAACCTTTTTGACTCCTCCCTTTGGTTTAGTGGGTTTTTTCTTCATCTTTCCCTTGGCCTTAGCCTTCGGGCGAGAGGAGGAAAAAGTCCCAGGACCCAAAACGGGAGTCTTCACTGACTTCAGTGTGCTCTCTGCACTCCTTAACATATTAAGGAGTTCATGCAGTTCCTTCTCCATGTTGTGCATGTTGAAGTTAACTATGAACTGAGCAAAGGTGGAGGGGAGAGACTGTAGAATAATATCCGTATATTGCTCATTGTCCATTGTCCACCCAAGATCCTCAAGCTCTTCTATGAGAGCTATCATCTTCAGAACATGGTCTCCTACTGCTGTGCCAGGGGCCATTCGCATCTGAAACAGTTTTCTGAATGCTTCGTATCGTAATACGCGAGATTGCTCTCCATACAACTCTTTTGTATGGAGGAATATGGATTGTACGTCCATATTCTCGTGCTGCTTCTGATGTGTGTTATCCATCGATGCAAGCGTGAGGCATTTGGCCGTGGAACAGTCAGCGTCCTATGTCTTGCGGATTTCTTTATCCGCAACTGAAGATTTAGGACCTGGGCTGGACGGGGTTGGAGCGGTGAGGACATATGATACCTTATCATAAGTCAAGGCAATGTTGAGATTTCTCAGCCAATCTTTATAATTGGTCCCATTCAGTTTATTTTTATCTAATAGAAGCTTGAGTCCTGACATTTGTATCTGCTGTTAAGAGAGAGAAAAGAATACACTCAGCGAAAAGCTCTTGCAAAGATTAGATTGGTTATTATCTTGTCTAATCGATGTCTTCCACTATTTTTATCAAATTTTCTTTAAAACCTTTTAAAAAGAAAACTAGCCGGGATTAATTACATTCTACAACTTCGCTAACCGTTCAGCCAGGCCGGTGCCGGTATTTGAGGGAGGTTCCCCATGCTTTCGTACGGACCTAATTAAAATAAACCTTGTCTTCTCAGAGGCGTAGCCCCGTTTGACACATTTCTTGACACCTACTGAGTTAGCTAATTGTAAAGTGCAAAATTCTCCCGGGAGCAACTTTTGCTCGCAGTGGGATCGGGATCCTACTATCATATAGAAGGTATACAATCTCATTGTAAATTCCAACTCTTGAAATTCCCGATATTATTTTTACCCCTAGTACTCATGACCTTAACTATAGTCAACATATCATAAGTACTAGTCAAGTTCTTCCCGTCATTTCGTGATTAACTAGACCCACCCATATGACCCTTAACTAAAGTCAACATAATCATATGAATGTCCTAACTAATCTGCATCATATGCAGTGTAGGAAGACATCACTCAACTACCGTACACTGCGCCTTAACTAAAGTCAAAATACGCAGCACGAATACTAAGTACTCTACTTCCTAAAATGACGGAGGGCTGCGGATAGTTTTTAAGAAAACTTTTAATGCTTTGAACTTGATATCGTTGTAGAATCCAATAGGTTTAAAAGGAGTGGCTTAAACTCCGCATTTTGAAACTTGCTTTTTCATAAAAAGTCCGAGTGTGTTTCAAATCCGATTCTACAACATCTTTTTAGGTTCATTTATCTTTACATTAATCTCATTAATGTAGTCCCATCATTTAAATCCTAAGCCTTCACATAAAGAAACGAAAATATAACGTACACTTATGCCACTCGCATTCGCCACAGTGTCCTGATATGCACCGTTAGGTTACTTAACTAACGGCATACCAGGACGGGGCTAGCGCGGGTGCAAAACATAAGCAACGTCTATTATATATCATATATATAATATTGCATTCGTCTCAGATATAAATTAAATGATCACATCAAATAAGCAGCAGAAGCACATTTAATATAGGATATCTAGGAGGTCCGTATTTTATATTTAGCCAGCAATAGAAAATACGGATTCCATGGTCGCGATGAATAGCCAAGCCCACACCCTTAGACCCCTACGAGAGCGGCAAGTGACCCTACAAATTCTAGAGTTTAGAAGACTCGGTCTCGACTCCTCGAGATGGCCTCCCACTGAACCCTAGAACCCGATCACTTATGCCCTCCTCCTTGGGTCTATCCTAATGCGGAAAAATAAATAATATACAACACTGGTGACATCAATCTCAACCCGGAAGTGCCCCAAATAAAAGAATATTACATACAATTTAATTTTACATAAATGAAAAGAAAACTCTCATCTCACATAAAACCCCCGGCTATTCAATCACGACAATCCTGCATATCAAATCTCAGCAACACATAATATTATATATCATCAATGTAACTAAGTATGGGTACCCCGATTGTCGTTGATGTATAGCAACGAAACCGGCGATACACCACACACTACACTTACGGTCACAGAGAAATAAAATGAAAAACTACAACAATTGGAATCGTAACTGCCTTTAGACAACACAAACCCGGAATATCACATATACAAGATTTCATGCCTAACAATGTAAAGCTCGCATTTAGGTCTCACCCATGAAAACACCTATTCAAAATAAGCCGGATAATTCAAAAATATTTCCGATTATTCCCGAGACCGAACTGCTAGATTTACACGCAACAAACAAATTTGTAGATTCCAATTATTGTATCACATACTAATAAACTAGGCGCAGTTAAAACATTCGATCGAACGATTAAACACCCAAAGACTTCTCAGAAAGCTCAACACTTGAGCAGTTTTAAAAATTATCAGAAACTGCACAAAGTATATACGGGCCAGCGCAAGAAAGTACAACCCCACCTGCACCAAAGGCGCCGCGGAACCACCGCGGAATGACCATTCATGCCGCGGTTCCGCGGTCCTTTAGTGGAGTTTGGGGTTCGTATTTCTTGTGGGCCCATAAAATACCCTGCTGAATTTTTTAAGTATTTTTAATGTGAAAAAATCCATGTTTTTGAAAAATGTCCAGAGAGCACCCCCCGGGCGTCGTATTTCGTTCGTTCGAAGTTTTTAACGTCGTCTAGGTTACTCTAAAGCTCTAGCTTGGCTCTGATACCACTGTAAGGTTTCCTTAGTGCCTCATATAGGGTTTGAAAGCATCACGCATGCCACAATTTAATTTTTAAGAGGTGCTAAGCAAACTTAACTAGGAATCGAACTAGAATTATTGAGTAACAATTAATAGTATCACATATAAAAGATTATCTAACACTAAGTAGAGAGACTACAACCTTTGTAGACCTCCTAGGGCAATTCCTTGGATCTCCTAAGGTTTGGAACGGCTCGCTTGAACGCTTCCAAGTCCACGACGATCCACCCGAAGTCCTTTGCTCAAAGTTTGTTGCTTCACTTGATCTATGAAATCCTTGAAGCAAACACCCCACACAAAGTAGCTAGAGATGTGTAGGATGATGAAGTGGTTTAGGTTCTCACTTAAAACCCTTTCTTTCTATTAACCTCACTCAATTTTAGAACTCAAGAGAGAGCTAGAGAGAGGAAGATGAAGATGGCAATATTTTCTTTTGGATGAATAATGATCTCATAATAATAATGAGAGAGAGAGAGAGAGAGATAAATATCATAATACAAACCATGGTTAATAATAATATCTAGATATTTTGTGATGAGTTAAAGAGCAAAAGAAATTAACCAAGGTTAAGTCAAAGGTCAACCAAGGAAGTGTGTAGAAACAATGAATCATTTGTGAAGAAATGAGTCATTAATTTAATTTCCTTTATCTTTAACTTAAAACAAAAATATCCATATATATAAATATGAACCATGTGAGTCTTATATTGCCATCTAAGTTGTATCATCAACCATGATACAAATGCATGTATGTATGTGTGTATGCACATCAACATGTACATATACATGCATGCATCCATCTAAAGAAAATGGTTTAAATAAATGAGATAAAAGTCAATATTAAATCAGCACTTGATTTAATAAACCGGTCATATCTCATACGACCTGACTAATATAAAATGCCCGATTAAAATACGGTATCATATACACGTATTTAATCAAGCTCCCGCACATATCTCATATCCACACCACATCATTTCGCCTGAGCCAGGAAACTTCTATGTGGGACTCTAAGACTCGTCAATACGCCAGCAGTAGGTGATGATCATATCAAACACCTACAAGCCTCAAGCGGTCAGCTAAACGTAACGGCCACCCGGGTATTGAGCGATTAGAAGAAGAACAAGCGAACCTGTCAAAAACTCCCGTCAATCCAACTGGCAACACTTACCGTACAGTCCGGTCTCTTCGTCAGATATGCTGCATATTGAGTCTAGGGATGGAATCGTCGACCCCAATAACTCAATAAGTCATGCCGGTATATGGTCTATAATAGATCGAGAAACTACTGATAACACTTATCAGTAATATCTCAGCAGCCCTGACCAGGGACTTCCTGTTATAGCCAATTGTGCACAGAGCAACATCAACCCCCAATACCGGGAGAGATGAAATCCATCCTATCGCTCATTGCCTCCATGTGTCTCGGGACTGTACCTAAAATCCACCTATTTGTATGACTCAGTAGAGCCGTAGTAGGGTGGAGATCAAGATACAGCGGGAGGACACACAAGACTCTATGGCGATCTCGGGTCTACATACTAACCTGTACCAGTGTCACCTGAGAACTGCTATCCGATGTATGATATAATACCACATAGGAGTTCTCGGTGAGTCCGCTCAGTGTACCCAGTCTCACTGACCACCCGTATACAATCTTTGGTGTCAGCACACCAGATGGATATGGGATCATCCATCGCCCATCATATGGAACAAGAATGGTATCACTAGTAAAATAGGGGGTTGCCCCTACGGATGGAAATATCCGCAGGGGCATATTTAACTTGGCCCTACGGATTAATCCGTAGGGCTAAAAGCTTGCCCCTACGGGCACTGACGTCCAAGAATAAAAATATTAATTCTTAATTTGGTGTTTGCCCCTACGGAGGCGCAAACAAAGGACCTACGGGTATATCCGTAGGGGAAAGTAAATATCGTTTTAAAATAAAGCCAGATCGAAAAGCCTACGCTCATTTTCTCTCTCTCCCTCAAACGCGCGCGAAAAACCCCAAATCGCCACCGTCGCGTCGCCACCGTCGTTGGGCAGAGTCGCCACCGTCGTCGCCACCGCCGATTTCGTCGCCACCGTCGTCGCCACCGCCGGTTTCGTCGTCGCCACCGCCGGTTTCTTCGCCAATTCGCCACCGTCGTCGCTCCAGCCCACCAGCGCACCCGTTCAGGTATAAATCTCGAGGTAAATTAAAGCATTTTTGGATTATTCATGGCTAGGTCTGGGTTGCGCGCGTGAGAGTTGGGTTTGGGTAGGGGCGCGGTGGCGGTCGGGGTCGGGGTCGGGGTCGGGGTAGGGTTAGGGTTGGGGTTCGGCTGCTGCTGGGGTGGGGCTGGGGTTAGGGTTACTGTGGGGATGGGGTTAGGGTTACTGTGGGGCTGGGGTAGGGTTACGGTGGGCTGGGGTTAGGGTTGGGGCTGGGGTTAGGGTTACTGTGGGGCTGGGGTTAGGGTTATGAGAGGCATGTCAGCATATTTATGTGTAATAATTGAGAGGATCAAGCTAAGTTCTATGCAAGCAGTCCCTCAGAATACATAGATAGCTAGCCTTACATTTTAAATTAACATATTCCATAGTTGTCTTAATGGTAAGGCAGATACCCATATTATGTAAGAGCTGACATTAATACAACCATAGGGAGCTGACAGATTATACATCTCATGTGGCATTAAAATCTATAAATGGACATACGAGATAATGCAAAGAAAGAGCAATAGATCAAGACTCAATCAACTTTCCTATGCTTTATGATTTCAGCGGATAGCTCAAGTTTAGTTTCAACTTTATATTCTTATTTTTCTCTCTTTTTTCTTTAGTGCTTCTTCCTCCATTTCTTTGAAGAGTCTCTCACAGCGAAATACACTCCAATTGCTGTTGAAGATTTTAGAATGTATCCAGAATTTAAGAAAAAAATGTTGTGCCCCTTATGCTTCTGTTATTCAACTCCTTCCATACACTCTGGACTTCTCAAATTTAAAAACTATTAGAAGTGTACTTGTTTATCATACATTGAACACACCATGCATGCTATTTCCATGACACATGGCAGATGAGGTGTCTCATAACTCAATATTAGCGATTTCCATGATCACGACACGTGGCAGATGAGGTGTCTCATAACGCTTTATGATATCAGTATCCTATATTTATAGTTTTAATTATTGATTGTTATAGATGTATACCATTACAATAATAGTTTTTGGTTGATGAATGCTATTGCAATGTAGGATGATCAGTTCTATCAATCTTGATCTCAATGGTTTAAAATCATGTTACACATACAACACGAATGCACAACAAACGCATAATTAGAGAGCGACTCGAGATATTCGGGTTAAAACCAATATATGATACTCGATGATGATATGAAACCTTCATATTCCCATCGATACCCGTATATGAAACTAAAAGCGCCACTTAGTCCCCGTCTATCGGTTAACATACGTGCGATGCTCGTCGTGACCTAGAACTATACGAAGGTTGTTAAATATCGAACAGTATAGCTCGATACTAACAACCGTCGTATAGTCTACGCGACGAGAAAATTCAATCGTATGGTAACCCATAGATTTGTCCCGTGTGGACAAGTTAAGAATGTATAAAGCAAACGCCTTCATTCACTTGTGTTTTCATCCGTTTCGAGATATTTCGTCGGTACCTTTCCGCTGGTTCTCCGTGTACAAAGATAGATTAGATGTTCATTTCAACGTTTTTTCACAGCTTTGAAATGATTATCTATTCTATTACAGTGTACTCGGAGAACAGCGGGGAGGTGCTGCCGAAATTTACTCGAAACGGTTGAAAGCACAAGTGATGGGCGTTCGCTCTATACATTCTTAATGGGATAGAAGCCTACCCCCGACAGCCGGAACACATACATACAAACGCATAATTAGAGAGCGATTCGAGATGTTCGGGTTAAAACCAATATATGATACTCGATGATAATATGAAACCTTCATATTCCCATCGATACCCATATATGAAACTAAAAGCGCCACTTAGTCCCCGTCTATCGGTTAACATACGTGCGATGCTCGTCGTGACCTAGAACTATACGAAGGTTGTTAAATATCGGACAGTATAGCTCGATACTAACAACCGTCGTATAGTCTACGCGACGAGAAAATTCAATCGTATGGTAACCCATAGATTTGTCCCGTGTGGACAAGTTAAGAATGTATAAAGCAAACGCCTTCATTCACTTGTGTTTTCATCCGTTTCGAGATATTTCGTCGGTATCTTTCCGCTGGTTCTCCGTGTACAAAGATAGATTAGATGTTCATTTCAACGTTGTTTCACAGCTTTGAAATGATTATCTATTCTATTACAGTGTACTCGGAGAACAGCGGGGAGGTGCTGCCGAAATTTACTCGAAACGGTTGAAAGCACAAGTGATGGGCGTTCGCTCTATACATTCTTAATGGGATAGAAGCCTACCCCCGACAGCCGGAACACATACATACAAACGCATAATCAGAGAGCGATTCGAGATGTTCGGGTTAAAACCAATATATGATAATATGAAACCTTCATATTCCCATCGATACCCATATATGAAACTAAAAGCGCCACTTAGTCCCCGTCTATCGGTCAACATAACGTGCGATAATTTATTCTTTTCAACGACAAACGCACACACAAAGCATATACATGGATTTTCTCCTTTGTCAGTAACTATCCCGTTCTTATATTTCTCAATATAGTCAGCATAACCTACAATTTATATGTTATTCAGTCTAACATGGCCCATGAGTACGTCAGAGTTAAGGACTGGATGTATGTGGATTGGAAACAACGTATGCAACCTAAGTTTGTCGCAGGAGTTGCTGCTTTCCTTGAATTTGCACGAGCACATAATAAGATCATAATAGAGAAGATTCTCTGTCCGTGCGATAGATGTGGCAATAAGTACTGGCAGAAGGTAGAATTGGCAGAGCTTCATATTGTAAAACATGGGTTTACTAGACTTTATTCAACTTGGAAATATCACGGGAAAGGAGAAGAATGCAGTACTGCGGTAGAAGAAGGAGAACACGATAATGCGGCAGGAGAAGAAGAAGAATTCGGTAATACGGCAGGATACGGAAATTTATTTCCATCAGAAGAAATGGAGGATATGGTAGAGGCTGCCCTAGGTGAATCTATTCGTACCGAAGATGACATTCCTTCCGGTCAAGGACCGCGTGCGGATAAATATGAAAATTTCATGAATGATGCTAGGAAACCAATTTATGAGAATGCGAAGTATTCCACCCTCTCATGGTTCGTCCAACTTTTCCAAATTAAGTGCCTAAATGGATGGAGCAACAAGTCATTCACAATGCTTCTTTCGTTCTTGAAAGATTCTATGCCTCCGGGAAATAATGTGCCCGAAAGCTGGTACGAAGCCCAGAAAATGATGTCTGATTTGGGTCTAAAGTGCGAGAAGATTCAAGCATGTCCTAAAAATTGCGTGTTGTACTGGAAAGAGAATTCAGATTTGAAAGAGTGTCCAACATGCGGAGAGGCCAGGTATAAGCCGAAAGATTCTGATAAGAAGCCTGATATACCTGTGAAGATAGCACGATATTTTCCCATAACACAGAGGCTACAGAGGCTATTCAGGTGCAAGAAAACAGCCGAGGCAATGATTTGGCATCACCGTGCTCCTCCAAGCGAAAATGGAAAAATGAGCCATCCAAGAGATTCACCGGCATGGAAGGATTTCGATAGGAGGCACGCAATATTCAGTAGCGATCCTCGCAATGTCCGGCTCGGACTGGCTGCCGATGGCTTCTGCCCATTCAACTATATGGCTGGAAGTCACAGTACATGGCCCGTTGTAATGATGATTTATAATCTGTCGCCTTGGTTGGCTATGGACCAATCATACTTTATGATGCCTCTTCTTATCGACGGACCAAACTCACCGGGGAACAATATCGACGTCTATCTCCGACCTCTGATTGAGGAGATGAAAACTTTGTTCATTGATGGTGTAGAGACATATGATTCAAACACAAATACAACCTTCATACTGCGTGCGGCTTTAATGTGGACAATTAATGACTTTCCTGCGTATGGAATGCTTTCAGGTTGGTCCGTACATGGTCACAAAGCATGTCCTCATTGCCATGAACACACAACATCAAAATTTTTGAATTTTAGCAGGAAGGTTTGTTATTGCGGCCATCGACGTTTTCTGCCTCCAGACCACCCCTATAGGTTAGACACGGTTCACTTTGATGGTCATCAGGAGCTTCTTGGGCCTCCATCCCCATTGTCCGGAGAGGACGTGACTGCTAAATGGGATGGTTACAATAACGTGACCTTCGGGATGGATCCGACGAGACAGGTCAAACCACAATATTGGAACAAGTTAAGCATTTTCTTCGAGCTTCCGTACTGGTCTACAAATTCAGTGCGTCATTGTCTGGACGTCATGCATATAGAGAAGGGAGTATCAGAGCACATACTTAACTTGCTTCTGTGTAAAGACGGGAAATCGAAAGACAACATGAATGCCCGGATGGATCTACAAGAGTGGGGAATAAGAAGTGAACTGCACCCTAAACCGGTAGCGGGTAAACCGGGCAAGTTTGTACTTCCCAATGCCGCTTATCATATGTCACAACCGGAGAAGAAAAGATTCCTGCAGGTGTTGCATGATTTGAAAGTCCCCACAGGTTTCTCAGGATCATTCAGCAAGAAAATAAAAATTGTGAAGGGCAAGATCGATGGGCTGAAAAGTCATGACCACCATGTTATCGTGGAGCACCTTCTTCCATTAGCCCTCAGGACTTCTCTCCCCGACTCGGTTGGTCTAGTAATCAACGACCTATGTTGTTTTTTCAGGGAGTTGTGTGCTAAAACGCTGGAGGTTGCGACGCTGGATAAACTAGAAAATTCTATTGCGTTGATACTTTGCAAGTTTGAGCGTATTTTCCCACCGTCATTCTTCGATATCATAATACACTTGACGGTTCATCTTGCAACTGAGGCGAAGTTAGCCGGACCGGTACAATATCGATGGATGTATCCCGTCGAGAGGTACGTGTAATTTTTCGTTTCGCGCAATTTATAAATTTATTTTTGTCATGTATGCCCGTGTTTATTTATTCAACATATTCTCATTAGGTACCTTTACACTCTTAAGAAGTATATACGCAATAAAAATCGACCAGAGGGTTCTATCATGCAAGGTTATCTTCTTGATGAAGCAACCATATTTTGTTCCCGCTATCTGGACGAGAACATTGAGACAAGGCTTAACCGACCACGAAGAATTCAAGACGGGCCATATGGTAAAGCCGAGTATAAGAGGGTAGACACTATGTTTATCAACAAGATATACCGGTTTATCTTGCTTAATTGCGTATGTCTTGAACAAATTAGAGAGTAAGTTCTTTTGGATTAATTGTTATATCTGTGTTTGTGTGTGTATGAAATGACATAATATTAATGTCACAATTATTTTTCGAAAACAGAACTCATTTTAACGAGGTACTGAGGGGCATCCTGATTGGAACGAAGAGCGTTTGGAAAAATACCATCAGGATAATTTTTGTGATTGGGTCACAGAGCATGTAAGTTATTCGAATTACATTTTATTGCTATCAGTTTTAATCTAAACTTGTATCGTTATGTATTTATCGTAAAATTTGTTTTGTTAGATCCACGATCCGAACTTGTCTGCATCATTTGAGAGTGATTCAAGATGTTTAGCTCAATTTCCTAGTATGGAGGTTGCACATTACAAAGGATTTGGTGTTCTTGGATACGAATCGAAGTTAAGGACATAGAAACATCTAGAATCACTCAGAATAGTGGTATTGCGACGGTAGGATCGGACGGTGTGATTTACTATGGGTACTTAAATTGTATACTCGGCATCCACTATCCCGGACGATCAGAACCCTTTTATATATTCCACTGTACTTGGTACGATCCGCGAACCGATACAGACAAGTGGAGAAGCAGTCTTGGGACTTGGAAAGATGAATATGGATTGACCAGTGTGAACACACTTCGATTTTACGGTCAGGACGATCCGTTTATCTTTCCGAACCAAGCGTTCCAAGTATACTACTCACAGTGTTTGAAGCATCCGAGGTGGAGTGTTGTATGCCGATGGAAACCTAGAGATGTCTACGATGTCCCAGAATACGAGGACAGCGATGAGGACGAAGAAGAGAGAAGGCTTAAAGTGCTCCGACCGTCTGTTTCGAAGGACGGGTTGTCTTCGACCGATCATGAAGTTACGTGGGTTAGAAATGACATCGACGATGAAATCCAAGTAGATATGTATGATGCGCCCACGAAACGAAAAAGGTTATCAGTAATGTTATATTATTACTTCACATTTTACGCTCTAGATCATATATAGTCAATACTTTTAATGATTGTCTAATGCGTCCACGAACCGTTTATCTAGATTTGATGACGATGTCGGGAGCAGCGAGGGGCGGCAGGAGCTCCAGCCGCGGCAGAGGCAGAGGCAGAGGCAGAGCGGTTCTGCCGCCCGGAGAGCTCCGTAGGGAGCTTCAGAGGGCCGGTCTTGCACCCAGATCGGAGACCCCTTCGGATGCCTCCTTCCGTGTGGATTTTGCCACACCTCCAGGTATACTGCACGCATATCCATTTTCAATGTAATATTACAGATATTCATGCATGTTTATGTCAAAATTACTTATATTGTCAATGTTTGATTGTCTAGTTGTTGGTCCTGCGTCCACATCTGGGACAGAGGCCACCCCCGCTCCTCCAGGTATGTTTATATATCATATAGTGTATGTATATTGATTTAGAATGCTATATCATAAATATACACATTCCTTTTGCTCTTACTTAGCAATTTTTATTATTGTCTAGCTGTAGGTGGTGACACCACCGCACCTGCGGGTATGTTTATATGTCCTATAGTGCATGCATATTGATTTAGAACGTTATATTATTGATCTACACATTCTTTTTGCAATTACTTATAAAATCTATTTTTAATTGTCTAGTTGTTGGTCCTGCGTCCACATCTGGGACAGAGGCCACCCCCGCTCCTCCAGGTATGTTTATATATCATATAGTGTATGTATATTGATTTAGAATGCTATATCATAAATATACACATTCCTTTTGCTCTTACTTAGCATTTTTTATTATTGTCTAGCTGTAGGTGGTGACACCACCGCACCTGCGGGTATGTTTATATGTCCTATAGTTCATGCATATTGATTTAGAACGTTATATTATTGATCTACACATTCTTTTTGCAATTACTTATAAAATTTATTTTTAATTGTCTAATTATAGGTGGTGCGTCCACACCTTCCACAGGGGCCACTCCTGCCGCTTCCGTACCCTCCGCATCGTCTGCAGGTTAGTATGAATAAATTTAAAATATTTATTTATTTTACATATGCTATATAGAATAAATATGAACTTCATGAAGATTTAGCGTCGATGTTTATTTTATAGTTGGAGGGGATGCATCCGGGTCCGGGACCCCGGTTGTTCCTCACCGGAGGAACTATCGTCCCGCTCGTGCTGCTGCTCGGGCCCAGGCTCGTGCGCTAATCACCGGAGGTATATATCACACTTGAATTTTTGTTTAACCTTGATTTCTTAATACAACTTTGTCTTATTATTGATTGTCTTGATATTTCGTGCAGACGCAGGGCCTCTCCATCCCCAGAGGGGGACTCGAGGCCCGAATCAGTCCCATAGGCTGAGGCCTGATAGAGCTAGGGGGGAGGCAGCATTCCCCCTATTTTTTACCCTTGACTATCGCTATACCGGTCCTCATGCCGAGAGGTTCGGCCGGTATTTGGGGGACGAGAGCCGTATCGTGAAGAACTATCCACTTCACGTTGAGTGGGGCGAGCAGCACCAGCGCTCATTTGCCCTCTTCTTTGATCAGGCTCGGGTATGTATTAATATATATTTTCATTTGATCTATCCAATATATTTATTATTAACACTTGCAATCTAATAACAATGTTTTTTTTTGTATTTTCAGTTGGATTACGATTTTCAGCCTGTAGCCGACCCTGATCACTCGGGGAGGGTGCTCGACCTTCATGCTCTGTACAATGGCCTGATGAAGAACATGCAGGCCAAGGTCCGATACAACAGGAATGAGCTGAAGGCTGACTGCTACTCCCTGTGGATAGCAACCCCCGAGGCAGAGAGAGCGGCCCTCCTATCTACTCCGGCGTTTGCGAGAGTCGACGTAGAGACATGGCCTCTATTGTGCGCTTATTTCGACTCCGAACGCAAACAAGTATGTATTTTAAATTTAATTCATTATTTATGATATAATTTATTTCTTTGTGTTTCTTAATTAGAAAACTAAATGTTAATGCGTTGTGCAGAAACAGGCCGCTCAGAATATGGAGAACAGGAAGTCGGCGAAGAGGGGTCGCCCCACTTACACAGGTGGCTCGAGGAACATTACTCGAGCCATGGAGTTATCGGTAAATTAAGAGTTATTCTCTAATATTCTACAATATTAAGAGTTATTCTCTAATATTTCTAATATTAAGAGTTACTTTCTAATATTGCAGACATCTCGGACCGTGGCGTCAGGTGGTACACCGAGCGTGCTGTCCGCATATCTTGCCGTCCACGGCACCTTGACAGATCCCGCCACGGGCGAGCTTCGATGTCCCGACGTCGCTACCCAGGAGTACTGCGTAAGTGTTAATATTTTTTCTACCCAAATTTGAAATTTTAGTTTTGGAAGGTTCAAGTTTAAATTTTATACTTATACTTTACTGCTTAATGTGGGTGTAGGAGCAGGTGGTTGAGCAGGCCCAGGCCTCGGGGATCGATTTTACCGGACAGAACGATCCGAGGCTGCTGACCCCAGTTCTGGACGCCGCACACGGAGGGCACCACGGAGGTTGGGAGAGAGGCCGGGGATTGGGCCCTAGCAGGGCCCATATGAGGTTGGACTCCACCCCGGCGGTTACTTCCTCCGTCTCCAGTGACCGGCATGTCCATCAGGAACTGGATAGCTTGAGGGCCACCGTTCAGGAGTTGAAGGAGATGCTGGTATGTATACTACTTTATAGTAAAATATCATTTCATATTATATACATATCAACATATCCATAATTAGTACGTAGCTTGAGCTTATTTGGTTTTAGACTTAAGTCTGATTAATCATACATACATATGTAATTAAAATAAACAACGCTTTTCCAAACTAGATATCCAAACAGGGTTTCGAAATAACTTAATAATGAAACGAATTCGAATAATACACAGTTCTTACACGCTTCTTACATACGTTATGTCCAGACGCGACAGGGTAGATCGGCCGAGCCTCCACATGCATCTCCTTTGGCTGCGGCTCCGCAAGCTACTACATCGGCTGCGGTTCCGCAGACAGCTCCTGTAGCTCCACCGCCCACTCAGACTCCCGCAGCCGCGGTTCCGCAAGCGACTACCTCGACGGCGGCTGCACAGACCACATCGCCAGCTCCACATGCCGCTCAGACTCCCTTATATGTAGCATTGCAGAGTGTATTGACCGAGGAGCAGGCGCGCGTTATTCTAACGTTATTCGGAGGTGGAGCTGGACCGAACTAGGGTAGCTTTTTGGTTCTTATTTTTTGAAACATGTATTTATATCACATTGTACTACATTTTGAAACGATATTGATATTGGTTTGTATTTATATCATATTCAGTTTTTGGGTTTCTTTTGTATATTATATATATGCGTGAGATGTGATTATGAATACTGCAATATATGATTTGATTGATGTATATAGTATTGTGCACAGGGCGGGAAAAAATCTAGCAGCCCATATTTTAAAAAAAAATACAGACAATATGTACCTACGGATTAAGCCGTAGGTATATACTTTGCCCCTACGGAGTTATCCGTAGGGGCAAACTATCAGGAAACCTGATATTTTCCCACCTGATATCAGTGCAGGGTGTTGGGGGTGCCCCTACGGATATGTCCGTAGGGGCCACTGTTTATCCCCTACGGATAAATTCGTAGGGGCAAAATATCAGGTTTCCTGATATTTTTCCCCCCGATCTCAGTGCATGGTGTTGGGAGTCGCCCCTACGGATAAGTCCGTAGGGGCTAATTTCTATCCCCTACGGATGTATCCGTAGGTATATACAATATACTCAAAAAAAAATTAAATATATGATTTTATTACCCCTACGGGGTACTCCGTAGGGGCTATAACACCTACCGAGTTATCCGTAGGGGCATGAATTTGTCCGTAGGGGCAAGTTCAGGGCCTCAACTTGCACCTGCGGCCTTTGCACCTACGGGGTCTTTTTTCGCCCCTACGTATATATCCGTAGGGGCAGTGGGTTGCCCCTACCGATAAATCCGTAGGGGCAACCCTTATTTGTAGTAGTGTATACGCTAGTCTACACTGGAATATCGATGCCCTGTCTCGATATACCTATGACTAGGAACATTTCAAGGATATACTTATAAACTACAGGTGTCTCACTAGTATGATCCACATCATAATCCCAGCAGTCAAGCCAATATCCTTAGGGCTTTATCAACATGTATCAAATGAGTAAAAACATGATCAAGTGAACATATGATAGAGAGAAATCAGATAGCATATTATCATGTCGAGCAAGACTGTCCTCTGAATATATGTATATATATACACATCAGTACATACAAAATCATATAATGGCTTCTAGGGCATACATATATCCAACAAGCTTACTCCTCCGTATATACCACAGCACAACGGTGTATTGGAGCGGAGGAATCTCATCCTATTAGATATAGTAAGCTCTATGATGAGTATTACTGAGTTACATGTTTCCTTTTGGAGTTATGCACTTGAGACGGGTGCATACTTATTTAATCAAGTTCCATCAAAATCTGTGCCAAAAACACCATATGAGATATTGAGTGGAAATAGACCATATCCTAAACGAGTTAAGATATGGGGTTGTCCAGCCTATGTTAAAAAACAAAATCCGGATAAACTCGAGGCACGATCAGCTCTTTGCAAGTTTGTGGGATATCCAAAGAATTCACATTGATATCTATTCTACCACATTTAGGAACAAAAGGTGTTTGTTGCTCAATATGCCACCTTTTTATAAAAGAAATTTCTTGTGAAAGAAATTAGTGGTAATGAGGTAGAGCTAGAAGAAGTTTCAGATACACAAACTACAACTGATGATTTGATAGAATCGGAAGATTCAATAGTCCCAGACGAACCTCAATCACTCCGCAGATCTAGTAGGGTTTCTCACCTACCTGAGAGATACTATGGTTTTCTCATAGACGGTGGGAGTAAGGATTGCATCATGGAAGATGATGACCAGATTAGTTTCGAGTAGGACAACACAAGTAGGGACTCTGTGAAATAGTTGGATGCTATGCTATCTGAGATGGAATCCATGTACACCAACAAAGTATGGACTTTGGAAGTTGCTCCTGAAGGGGTAAACCCTATTGGGAACAAGTGGATCTTCAAGAAGAAAATTGATGTAGATGGAAAGGTTGAGACCTTCAAAGCTAGATTTGTAGCAAAAGGTTTTCGTTAACGACCAGGTGTCGATTATGATGAAACCTTTTCTCCAGTGGCTATGCTTAAGTCCATCAGGATCCTACTTGCCATTGCTGCATATCATGACTATGAAATCTAGCAGATGGACGTAAACACCGCTTTTCTAAATGGTGATTTAGAAGAGAGCGTATATATGACACAGCCAGAGGGCTTCATAAACAGTGGGACCAGCAGAAAGGTGTGCAAGCTGTTTTAAATCAATTTACGGATTAAAGCAGGCGTCGTGGAGCTAGAATATCTGTTTTGATATAGCAGTCAAAGAGTTTGACTTCATCAAAAACGTTGATGAACAATGTATATATAAAAAAGTTATAGAGAGTAAGGTTGTCTTCCTCGTATTGTACGTGGATGACATACTCTTGATAGAAAATGATATTCCAATGCTGCACTCGGTCAAACTCTTCCTATTACAAAAGTTCTCCATGAAAGATCCGGGTGATACTTCCTACATCCCGGGGATAAAGATCTATAGAGATAGATCTAAAAGGATGTTGGAATTATCCCAATCCAAGTACATAGACACCATACTAAAGAGCTTTAGTATGGAAGATTCTAAGCATGGTAATTTACCCGCTTGTTCAGGGATCACTCTCTCCAAAGAGATGTTTTCCAAGACTGATTTGGAGAGGGCTCGCATGAACATGATACCCTATGCTTCAGCAGTTGGGTCTATCATGTACGCGATATTATGCACCAGACCGGATGTAGTTTACGCACTTAGTGTGGTAAGTAGATATCAATCAGACCCAGGAGAGAAGCACTGGATAGCTGTGAAGAACATTCTTAAGTACTTGAGAAGGACTAAAGAGATATTCTTGGTGTATGGTAACGGAGAACTCCAAGTGGAGTCCTTCACCGATTCGAGCTTCCAGAGTGATAAGGACGACAACAAGTTTGTCTTGGGTTTTGTATTCACTCTCAATGGAGGGGCGGTATGTTATAAGAGTTCCAAGCAAGATACCATTGCAGACTCGACGATAGAGGTTGAATACATCACTGCCAACGATGCTGCCAAAAAGGCTGTTTGGATGAAGAAGTTCATTGCTGAACATAGTGTGGTTCTATCCATTGAAGATCTAATACATTTGTATTGTGATAACAATGGAGTTGTGGATTTGGCCAAGGAATTCCGGTCTCATCAGCGATCCAGACATATTCTGAGGCAGTATCACCTGATCCGGGAGATTGTTGATCGCCGGGAGATCGAGGTCAGGAGAGTAGACACGAAGGACAATACGACGGATCTACTCACGAAGGCCCTCCCCCAGACATAGTTTGAGAGACATTTTAGGATGTTGGGTATGCGATACTACAACAACTGGATTTAGTACAAGTGGGAGATTGTTAGGAATATGTATGCCCTAAAGGCCATTATTGTATATTATAGTGGATGCTTGGACATATATATAGAGGACTTTCTTGCTCGACATGATAGTATGCTATCTGGTTGCTCTTTATCTAAACATGTGTGCTTTTTTTAGTTTACTATCTCATTAAAACATGTTGATAAAGCCCTTACGATGTTGGTTTGACTACCAGGACTATAATGCAGATCGTGTAAGTCGATTTCGTGTACCCCGGGAGTCCGCGGGGAGGCGGAATACAGAAAAAACGATTTTTCTATTTCAAAAAAGCAGCTTCGCAACATCGACCAAGACAACCGAAGATCTTAATTAAACCATAACTAGCTACGAATAACTACAAGAAGATTTCTAACTACTCGGTGAGAGTTATACATTCTTGATCAAGTCCTTCGGGTCTTCTTTTTCCTTCTTAGCTCCTTGGTTCAAGCTTGAATCTTCTTCTCCTCTTCTTAGCTCCTAGAAAGCTTGAATGGAACTCAATCGTCGGTTTTCACTTTGTCGAAGATGATCCACCCGAAAGCCTATGGTTCAAGCTTCAATCTCAAGTGTGAGATAACTAAGATGTCTAGTTTGCTAGACTAGACAACTTAGAAGATGTAGAGAAAGATGAATGGAGTATTTTATCTCAAGAACCTTAGGATTCACAACTCATGTGAGGGTTAGGGTTTGAGGAAGAAGGAAGAGAGAAAAATTGGAGAGAGAATGAACCAATGCAAATGAGCTAAGGTTGTGTAGGAAAAGAGAATGGCTAAGTCTTTGCAATCATCAAGCATGAATTATTTTCCATAGAAAATAAGCAACTATGCTTGAATAGTAAAGTCAAATGAATAAATAAATAACTTAGCCATACTTTCATCCATACCACAAACATCTCAAATTTCCATCTCATTAATCTATTTGCATAAATAGATAAATCTAATAATGAGGTGTCTCTTTCTAGAAGCATGTTTTGTGAAATTACAAGAATGCCCTCACCGTATAGACATACCCTTATTCATATTCAAAAAAATACGAACACAGTGAGATAATAATAATCCAATAATATAATACTAGAATCCGGCTTAAACCAAAGCCCGAACATCATCCGTGTAGCCAGTACACGTATATGATCGGAACCCTGCCGTAAGACCATACGGCATCTACATCGTTTCGCCTAAACCAGGAAAACTCTCTATGTGGGACTCTAAATACTCGACAGTACGCTGGCAATGGGTTTAACCACAAGTCTATCAGCGGCACTAGCTGTACGTAACGGCTGCCCAGGTATCTGTCGAAAAAGAAGGCTGACGAGTGAACTCATCCAAACCCCTACTGAGCCTGTCCGTGACAATCTTTGTGCAGTCTGGTCTGTTCGTCTGAAAGTATCGCATGCAAGGTCTAGGGGGTGGAAAACATCAGACCCCTAATAACCAGACAAGTCATGTCGGTATGGCTCAAGACCATCCGAGAATTTACTGGTCCTACTACCAGTAATTCTCAATCCACCCTGGTCAGGGATTTATGGTGTTGACCAACCGATCACTGTGTGACATCGACTCCCTATGCCAGGAGAGAAGAATCCCCAACAGTCGCTTACGGCCTCCATATGGCTCATGACTGTACCCAACTAAAACGTGTTTGCATGACTCGGTAGAGCCGTGGTAGGGTAGTAATCAAAGCACAGTGGGAACTCACACGAGACAAATGACGACCTCAGGTCGATAGACTATCTGCACTAATATCACCAGAGAACTGCTATCTGACGCTAAGTATAATACCATTTAGCCAGTCCTCAGTGAGTCCATCTGATGTACTCACCTCAAGTGAGCACATGTATACAATCTTAGGTGCACCTCACCAATGGCTGCGGGACCAATCCATTGCCCCTCATCAGGGTCTAAATATGTATACACTAGTATACTCTGGAGTATCGATGTCCAGTCTCAAGACTCCTACGATTAGGGACATTTTAAGGATGTGCTTATCGACTACCCAGCTCCTACAAGTATGATTGCTATCACAACGCTGGTAGTCAGGATAAGATCCTACGGGCTTTATCAACATGTATACAAGATATGAAATATTAAGTAAAACACATCACATGTTAAGATGAAGACAGACCAAATAGCGTACTATCATATCGAGCAAGATTGTCCTTTACATACATATCCCTAGTATCCTATACAATGAAGGCCTCTAAGGCATACATATCCAACAGATCATACTAGTGGGGCTTGTGTAGTCCACAAGCACATCCTTTAACAGTTCCTAGTCGAGGGAGTATCGAGACAGAGCATCGATGTTCTAGAGTAGACTAGTGTGTATGTTTCTTGACCCTGTATGGGGCGATGGTTGATCCCATAACCATTGGTGTTTGATATCAAAGATTGTATACAGGTGCTCATTAGAGAATGGGTACACCGAACAGGACTCGCCGAGAACTCCTAGATGGTACCATATCTATCGTCAGATAGCAGTTCTCTGGTGACACTTGTACAGGTTAGTCTGTAGATCCGAGATCGTCATAGTGTCTTGTGTGGTTCCCACTGTGCTTTAATTTCATCCCTACCACGGCTCAAAGCAGTCGTGCAAACAGGTGGATTTTGGGTACATTCCCGAGTCACATGGAGGCAGTGAGCGATAGGAGGGGTTTCATCTCTTCCGGTATTGGGAGTTGATGTTGCGCTATACTTGATTGGCTATAACAGCAAGTCCCTGGCCATGGCTGATGAGATTTCCTGGTAAGTGTTATCAGTAGTTTCTTGAAAGGTTATAGGCCACACAACGACATGACTCATCAAGTTAGTATGGTCTGACGATTCCACCCCTAGACTCGATATGCGGCATATCAGATGAAAAGACCGGACTGTACGGTAAGTGTTGCTTATAGGCTCTACGGACAAGTTTACTTGTTGATCTTCTATTCGTTCAATACCTGGGTAGCCGTTAAGTCCAGCTAGTACCATTGATGGCTTATGGGTATCTGATGTGATCATTACCTACTATTGGCGTATTGACGAGTCTTTAGAGTCCCACATAGAGATTTCCTAGCTCAAGCGAAACGAAGTAAGGCACGTATGGAGATATGTGCGGTAGCTTGATTGAATACGAGTATATGATACCGTATTCTAATCTAGCGATATTTGATATCAGCCAGGTTATATATGATATAACCGGATCATTGAATCAAGTATTGATTCAATGATTTGATTAATATATATGTGTGTATATATTTCATATTGGCCGGTTATATATGATATAATCGGATTATTGAATCAAGTGTTGATTTAATAACTAATATTGAATTTTAGCCGGTTATATGTGATATAACCGGATTATTGAATCAAGTGTTGATTTAATAATTTGATATACATACATATATATATATATATATATATTTGATATTAGCCGGGTTATATATGATATAACCGGATTATTGAATCAAGTGTTGGTTTAATAATTTGATATATATGTATATATTTGATATACATATATATATATATATATATATATATAAACTAATATTAAGCTCACTTAAGATTTTCTTCTCTTTATATATATTAAGTGAGCTTAATATATTATATATATATATATATATATTAACTAATATATATTAAGCTCACTTAATATATATAAAGAGAAGAAAATCTTAAGTGAGCTTAATATATATTAGTTAATATATATATATATATATATATATATGCATTTGTATCATGGTTGATGATACAAGGGACATGGATGTATGAGAATCACACAAGAGATGAATATGAGAAGATAATTTTATGGATTAATGAATTAAAAGAAAAAGAGAATGAGTCATTTTCTTGAGATGCTTGTAGAAGCCTTGAGAAGCCATGACTCGCCTCTTATTCCTTATTTTATTCATAGTTATTTTACACTCTCATTCTCATCTTATCTTTAGCTCATAGTTTACATTCATCCAAATTCATCTCCTTCTTCAACTTCTCACTAGATTTTTATTGAGTTGAGAAAAAAAAAGAGAAAGAAAAAATTTTGTGAGCAAAATTCCTACTTCATCAACCTACACTATTCTAGCATTTTAGTATAGGTTGTTAACTTTACTAATACCTTGATTGGTGAAGTGTGAGCTTGAGTGAGAGAGACTTCAAGGTGGATCATCTTCGACGACGAAGACTATAAGCAAGCTTGATCCTTTCATCAAGTGGTATCAAAGAAGAGTTCTAGGGACTACTACTTGGAGTTTTAGAAGTGAAGGACTTGACTACAAAGGTTGTAGACTCTTTTCATTTAGATTAGAATCTTGTTTGCTAACTATGAAACCCTAATTCTTTAATTCGATTCTTATTTAGTATACTTAGACCTTTAGATTTTTTAAAATTATATACTTGATACTCATTGAAACCTATTAGAGGTGCTAAGACGTACTTTCACCATCGACACCGTCTCAACAGATTGGTCGTCCCTCGATATCCTTAGCCCCGGTCAGTATCCCCTGGATATCCGCCATGCTCATATCTATCTCCGGTATCGAGTGTCCTCGCCAGGCTCCCCGCCTCAATCGCGGCCTTCCTGCCCCTCGGTCTCAACCGGGTCCACCATGTATTCGACTGTATACTCTCCCACTCAGTCCGGATATGTAGCACGTCCGTAACCGTATAACTCCCCCACTCGGTTCGGAATAAAATCAAATTAGAAAATATCAAGCTCATGGTGGACGTCAACTCATCGTAACCAGAAAATATCAAGTCAAGAAGAATAATAATTGCATATATCTTTCTGATGATATATTCAATCAAAACACACACACACACACACACACACACACACACACACACACACACATATCAGCGTCCCATACCACTGATATATATCATTGAAGGTAAAAACATCATAAAAACTCATACCTATCAAATACGAATACCCATGGTAATGGTATTCGCAATTAAACAACAGGTAATAAAGGCATCGTACGTAAATATTATCAGTTGTGCAAACAATCGCAACAGTCCTACTGTGTCATCGCAATACTAATGATGTGTAGTGTAGCATACGCGTTTGTGCTCGTGCAGCATGGCAATCATTAGTATTTATGCAAGTGTTCTATAAGTGTTTATAGCAGAATGTAATTCTACCCATATCTATAGCATATAAATACAACCCAATTCCTCAGATATAAAGAATTCATAACGCATCGTATCAGCATTTATATAGACATCGCGTAGTATAGCGGTTCTACAGTGTCATGGCAGTACCAATGAGGTGTAGTGTAACATATGTGTCTGTGCTCATGCAACATAGTACTCATTGGTAGTTGTGCAGTATTCTATCAGTGTGTTTGTACCAAAGAGAACGTACATAATCGATAAGCGTATCGTGAACATATAAAGGAAATCTAAGCGTATCGCGTAATTATTTAACGTGACTAATTTCTATGAGCTATACCATTATTATTGAAAATAGAACGAAACTTTATTTTGAAATAAGGAAGCTGCATTAATTTAAAATAGATATTCGTTTGGAAATAATATTGCATCCTTGTCATTTATCATTTAAAAGTGAAAACGCATCATTGGGTTTTTAAAAGAGTATAGCTCAATTAATCGTAACGTCCCAAGTCGGGATAACTCATGACTCCATGAGTCCAAATGAAACTTGGCCATATTCGGCACACTATTCTCGTCATCACAAGTACGGTATGATCCTTCGTATAATATCTATCCAATATCATAGCAATATCGTACGAATCTATCGTCACGTACGTATATCACCATAACCATATATTAAAATATAACCACATAACCTACTAGATGCGAAATAATATCAATACAATTAGCTAAGTTATCTAACATATCATTAAAATCTAACTAGATAGCATAACTATCCTAATTAATTGGTTGCAGGGGTGCTATACGCCATCCACCCGACTTCCCCCGTAGATATAAATCTACTCACACTTGTCGAGCTAGTCGAAATCCACGATTGCTTTGTCCGTCCTTGTCATCTCGGAAATCTCCACGATCGTACCTACAATCGTAGTTATAATATATCGGCGTAAAAATCATATCAAAAAGCAATTCAACGAGCTAAGCGCACATAGGTTAGAACCTATAGCTCACTTACTCCAAATACGACAAAATACCCCTGACACTAACGTATAAACGTCAATAATTCAGTCGAGATATAGAAATACGAAAAACCGTATCATAAATATCGGAAACATTATTAAAACAATACTAAAACACTCCTAGATTTCTCTATATCAAATCTGACAAAACAAATAATACAGTAGCTTAAATTATCACTAAATAAGGCTACCGACCAAAACCCAAAATACCAATAGACTGAAAAACCGGCGACGGCGGGAAATTGGAAAGAACCGATGGGTGAACTAGGCAATTAGGGGCTCGAGCTTTAGTGGTTATCTCCTATTGGTCTCACCATATCCTAGTATTGTTAGTTCTTTTAGCGGATTAACCTAGTAGTTCCGGATTTAAGTTTAGCATCACAAATATCAAAAAAATTCCAGTTTCTGATATTTGCACACTAAAACTGATATTTGTCAAAATAAAACTTGTAAGAAGGAAGAAGATTTACCTATAGGGATGTGCACAAGGAATTCCAGCTCAAAGATTGGTTGCTTGAGCTTTCTTGAAGTGGTTATGGCCAGTATGAGCAATTTTCATGAAGGCACCATCAAGTTCCCCTTTGGTTTTATGAAGGATTGCAACTAAGGACATGTGACATTGAAAGAAAGTTGTTGGTTCAGTTTGTGAATCGAGAGAAAGAACACAACCTTTTGTTGGTAAAGTGTAGGAGAGTATGAATAAGTAAGAGGTGTAAAGGTAGAAGTATGAGGTGGAGTGAGGAGAGTATGTGTGTGGGTGTGGTGAGCATGAAGGTTTAACCTAGCTTAAACATATACCTACCCTTTTAACAAAATAAAAACCTTTTTTTAAAATATACCTTCATGTTACTCAAAATCTAAATTCTCGATTTTAAAAAAAATAAAACACTTAGTATAATACTTAAATACCATTATCTTATAATAAAATCTCATGTCATATTAAAACAATTTAAATATCATTTTTATGATATCACACCTTTTTCTTCATTTTTACCAAAAATAATTACATTTTTGCGGATATCAGTCCGATACCAAAATTCATATGCGATATCATTTTTTTGTAAACTCATTATATTTATATTTAAAATTATAAATTAATATTTATAGTTTTCTAAAATATTACAATATCCCCTCCTTAAAGAAATTATGCAACATGTCCACGACGGCAATCTCTAACCTCTGCGTGCGCGCCATGCAACTGACCTTGGGTCCAATCTCAATCATTATAGAATCTTGGAAAGAACCCGTCATGGCTCTTACTAATCTCATCTATCCGATCTTCCCGGAACTAGCACTCTTTAATGAACCCACTTCCGTTTCAGAACAACTGCAATCACATCAAGATTTTCCTCTGAAAGTGTGGTCGTACAAAACGACTCTGCATACATATCGAATCTCCAGTATCGACGGAGAAGAACAACTGCGCATTGAGAGTTTGCACAAATCTCTCATTCCATTACTCTTCAGTATCGATCAAATAAAGAGTATATCACGATAGCTACGAGAATTGAAAGTCATACTCGGCTATGATCAAGCCCGGAGTTTTACACAAAAACTTGAAAATACAAATTCGGCATATTTGACACTCTGTAGAAGAATCTGGCTAAGCCCACCTTCGAGAACTTGTCCCAATTCATCGGAGGAAGACTCAATACACGGTCTCTCTCGAGCGACTCATATCAGATCTGAGCAAGACCCATCAAAAAGAAGCTAGTCAACTTTACCGATCTCGCATCGGAATGCCACACGAATTAAATATCCTACCCATCATACCCATGAATGACCAAAAATCCTCTGGCACTGTCACGACCCGAAAGTACGGAACGTGACCGGCACTTAGATTACGAAGCGTCTAGAGGCGCAACGTAACCTAAGTAAGCCGAAGCCCAGAAATCTAAACCATAAAAAGAAGAAGAAGTAAAGGAAAACATGTAGAAAACAAGTTTAAAAGCAACATTCAATTTTCTCAAAAATTTCGGTAGAGTCTCCTTTGTAAAAACTGGCCCCAAACGGGTACAAACAAGAATAATATATATACAAACAATAAAAAGCATCCCCAAACGGGAGCTAACTCTACGCCAAAAGGCGGAAACAACCACATCAATGCACAATAGTATACAACGCCAAAGGGTGAGGCTCAAAACTCAAAAGAAAACAAAACCACCAAATATCATAATAATACAAGCGCGGCTCAAAGGTCGAAATAAACAACTGATCCAGTAAATTATCAAGTAATACAAGTTTGGTTGATGGAGCTTTCTAGATACAAATGAAATAATAAAAATACAATGGAGGTCCAGATACAAGTGAACCAACCTACCGTGCAAATCACCCTGAATGAAAAGATGTGCCAGCAAGCTGCCAGGAAAACCTGTACATCGAACCTGTAATAAAGTTTGGCACAATGGGGCTGAGTTACCAACTCGTGAGTAGAAAATATCTGCGAAAAGAAATCGAAATGCACGACGCTATCCTAGGTCATAATAATATACTAATATACTACTAGTTATCAAGTAAAGACAGGATAATAAGCTACGTGTAAGTGCAAATGCTCCGTGCTCGTGTCAGTGCCTCATATAGTACTAAGCCATGTGAATGAGTATGCATGCACCATGAATGTAAAATAACCGATCCTGAAATCTAGATATATCTGTATAAGAAATCTTTAGCTTTTATCATAGTAAAATGTGTATAGAAATCTGAAATATCAACGATGAAATCCATGGAAATCCGTGTCAAGCATCGACACAAAACATGTAAACCTCAAGTCTCAATACCTCATAATCTCAATGTCTCATAGTCTCAATATCTTAGGCTCCGTCAGTCCGGATCGGCCCATATCATCAAATCTCACGACAATGGTCGGTATCCTCCGGATATCCGCCGCGCCAGACATCACCGGTAGGTAGTCTTCCCCTGCCAGGCTCATCGTCTACAACTCGATCTTCTTGCCCCGGGGTACCATACCGGGCCCACCATGTACCCGAGACGGTTCATCCACTCCTCGAATCGGGTCTCGAAATCCAACAGAAAATATGAAATCTCATGGTGGACGACACATACATTACGAGAAAACCGCATCTTATATTTTAAAAAGAGAGGAGGAGAGAGAGAGAGAAGTTTTTATATATTCTTGCGGTTTTCCCCAAAATCCAGAAATCTCATAGAAATCCAAAATCCCAAAATCATGAGTAAGTATATGATAAGTGTCGGCATATGCCCCATAATACTGCATGATAACATGAAAACGTGAATGCATGAAATGTCTAAATAATAAATGCAATGTCTATACTAACACCAGAGAGTAATCACAATATTATATCGATCTAGCTGTTTGCTGATTCTATCAATAAAAGATAATATGATCTAAAGTGTACGTGACATAGCAATTACCGATGATGATGTGTGCGAGCCGGAAAATAAGTGTGTGTGGAATATGCGCATCATCGGTAATGGTGCGGGTGTCCTAACAGGCAAAGTTTTATACTGATTATAGAAACATATGTATGAACATGCACCATAATGATTACGGCCTGAATGTAAGACAGATGTGCAACAACCACTCAATAGATATACAAGTATAATTACAACTATATGACTCGAACCTAAACTAGTGTCCATCTAACCTCCTAAGAAACTAAACCTAAGAAACTAGTCAATAAGAAATGAGAGTCTACCTAAGGTCTGAATCCATATCTCTAATAGTCGGCGATCCAGCCTCAATAGCGTCACGTACGTAGCACGGCTTCCTCGAATCAAGAGTGCGGATCAATCATCATATCTATGCCTCGTACTGTAAATCCATCGTATGGCATCCCAATATCGGGGTACGGGTCAAGTATCACCTACATGTCTCATCATTTGTATAATATCATCATTAACACATGTCAAGATCAAGGTGCTATACTATAATCGCATACATCAATCATATATCATTATCAGCATAAATATACATCGTTAATTTATCCTCAGAAATATCATGTCATATGTATCATATTGTGATTAAGTCACACTTAGATCATATCGTAATCAAGTCACACCTATATGATATCGTAATCAAGTCACACATATATGATATCGAAATCAAGCCACACCTATATGATGTCGTAATCAAGTCACACCTATATGATATCATATCAGAATTTTAGGCACAGGTTACGGTCCGGGTTCTATTTTAGAGTCCCTTATACTTCAATATCATCACCACCCTTTATTATTTATGTATACCTATTCATTATCTCATTTCCTAATGATCCGCTAACATCATAACACGACCGTAAAGCCAAGAATCACGGCATCAAGCCCAGTTATATTGTTTCATCCCCGTGTATCATATCACATCCTTGTATCATATATACGTATTGTGTGTATATATATATATATACCTACACCTAGTCCTATATATATATACACATACACGTATACACCACGTCGAGTCTCAGTGTGTGCGTGTATGTATCTACCTGAAATCTACGAATCTCCTCCAAGATATTCATCCTCGGGTAAGGTCTTTCTAAATCAATGTAGTCCAACCTAAGGTCACTACTAGGGTCCTACTCACCGAAATTCTAAGGTCACGTCTGGCTTCCTAATGACAATAAGTACTATCCCTATTTTACGTTTGCGGGAGTGCTAAACGCCATCCACCCGACTTCCCCCCGTAGATATACATCTACTCACCTGGTCCTTGTCTGCCGAAGACGGTGTCGCCATCCTCTTCTTCATCTCCCGCAGTCCACGTGAGGGGTACCTATACGCAAACACATATAATATCGTAAACTGAATCACGGACAACATCAAAACGACGCACGAAACGCGCATAGGTTAAAACCTATGTCCCGCTCATACAAAAGAACCAAATATCGCTCGATATCGGCGTACAAACGCCGATTGATCAAGATAAGCATCAGCAAACAACTCATAGTTATAAAACTCATTACTTATAATATAAAACATGATTTAATTCATCGAAACCTTAAAAATCGATTAAATCGTCCGATTCCGTAAAACCTGAAAACACCAATTTACCGTTTTACTTCAAAACTTGATGTTTAAAAGAAACTAATGGTCATAGTATTCATTAATTAGCATAACTAGACTATATAAACCATCACTATATTTTTAACACCCTAATTTATATTAGTTTGAAAATTCTAGTTTGCAAACTTGCCCGATTTCGATACTTTTAAGGAAAATTTCATAATATCTCATCTAAACTGGATTTTGCATGAATTAATGCATTAAACTAAAATTCATGATGATAATAATATAATGAAATCATAATTTAGATTTTAAACCTCATTTATTTAAGAATTTCCAAAATCTAGTTAGCAAAAATAGCATTTTTATTAGTATTTTTCAATTATCAATAGAAACTAGTAACCAATTTAAGTTTTTCATTCCACTAACAAGTTAATATCCTCATTAAAACCACAATCTAGTGTTACAAACATTAATTGAAATTTTATCTCACCAATATATACAATATATAGAAATCTAGTTTGCAAAATGGATTAATTTAAACAATTTTGGATAAACAATTTACAATATATCATCCATACAAGATTTTCCACTTCTAAAAATGTTAAACTAGTTATTATAACCCTACTTAATTAATAAAAACTATAACTTAATTTTATAAACCCTAACTTGAATTTTAAAACTTGTAGATAGAAATTATTTATTAAATCTAATTATGCTTAAATGAAACATCTAATAACAATAAATCAAAAGAAGAAGCTTTATACCTCCACGATATGAAATAAAAACAAGAAAATAAGCCTCCAAAATGAATGCTTTCCATCTCCAAAATCCATGTAAAGATGAGCAAAGAATAGAGGGTAGGAATTAATTAGGATTTTGTGGGTTTTTTATTGAATTTTTGATGAATTTTGATGATTTTTAATACAAAAATGATGGGGGGAAAATTTTGGGGCTGCCCATGGTGGTGAGGCCGGCCATGAGGTGAGGAAAAGAGAGAAGAGTGAGAAAAGGTGAAGAAAAGTGTAGAAGGTTTCACAAAAATATCATTCCATTAGTCTTTTCATGAATTTAATAAAAATTCTTTATTTTCCTAACTTCATTTAACCTAGAATGGTCTAGAACCATGGAAAATTTTGAAAATAAATTTTGCATGAAACACACTTGATTCCAATATGTAATGGTTCACTTTGGCTAATTAAACCCATTCAAATTTGTAATTTACACCAATTTAGTATATAAATAAAGCTTATATTATTATTTAAAATAATTAATTTAGGAAAAATATTTAATTGAACTAAAAATTTATAAGTGGCTAAATAAACACCATTTACTAGTAATAAAATAATTAAAATAGGTATTTTTAAATTTATAGTGAAAAATAATTACGGTTTAGTCTTATGAAAACTACGTTTTACTTTACCGAAAATTATAAAATTCACTTAAACGATTTTATTTATTTAATTAATTATTTAATTATTTTTAAAATGTTACAATCTTCCCCCCTTTAAGAAATTCGGTCCCCGAATTTAAATTAAAACTCCCCCCAATTACTAAAACATTCAGCCAAAACACTCAAATCGTCGGGGCTCCGAAATCATCAATACATAACTAAAATCAACTCTGTCAAGCATAACACAATTATCGGAGTTATGGCGAAAATAAAATACCAAAACCCAATACGAAAACCAACATAATATACATCAAAACTAAAACTTATATATTGTGCGCATCATAGTAAAATCGTCCAAACATCTGGATAAAGAAGCATGCAAGAACCCCTTTTGAAAATCGCCGTGTGATGCACGTGCCACGGCATAAGTATCGGACGTTTATTTTTTAAAAAAAAGCTATATATATATATATATATCTTTTATTTAACATACACGTCCCGCCTGGTTACAAAATCAATAGTAATGATTATAAAAATATACTGATCAAACTGAAATCAATCCCAATCACATCATAAAAATATCATGTGCATCCGGTGCGCACTGAAATCGAAACCAAATACAGATGCCACGAATTCACACAAAAAAAAAACTGAGTGCAACAGGTGTGCACCAAAAACATCTATCAAGTGCAACGGGCGTGAACGACTCTAATATCAGGTGCATCTAATCTGCACAAAACCCCGATTTAGTGCATCTGGTGTGCACAAAATCGCATCAAGTGCGCTAAGTGTGCGCAAGAATCTCAATCAGGTGCACATGGTGCATGAAAACATACACCGAATATCAAAATCGAAATCACAGTACGAAATTGCATGAAAACTAGGTCGAAGCATATGTCAAAATCATCTGTAACCATATGCACGAAATCAAATCAAAATCTCAGAATATATTAAAACCAAATCAAGTGCACTGGGTATATACTAAACAACATCAATACAACTGATATATGAAACACAAATAGAATGTAATGAAGGTACACATAAGAAATACCAATCGTAGAACAAAGTCTTCAAAATACCAAAATCCAATCAACGAAAATATGAAATTCAAATCACCAAATCATAATCGTAAACACTATCGTCAATGTGCGCCTCTTTCCCCCATTCCTCTGGTGTCGACTGCTTCAAATTCGTCTCTTCGTAGGCGTGCTGACTGCGCTACCAACGGCAATACTCATATCTAGAGTCTCCCACGTAGTCGATCCATTCACCTGATATCCGGACTACATTAAACTTTTCGATCGATCCATCAAAATCCCATAATTCCCCGAGAGCTCAACACTCAAGTACAGTTTAAAAATATCCGGTACATACCCCAGCATCGATGGTCCAGCCGTAGAAGGGCAAACCCAAGCCTCACTAATGGCACCGCGGAACTGCCGTAAACCCTAAGATTCAAGGGCGTTCTCGTGGTCATTATGTCGAGTTAGGGTTTCATTCTTCTAGAGGGTCCATAGAAATACCTGCATGTTCTTTCGAATACCTTAAACTTGGGAAAATGGGTTTTCTGATAATTGTTCGAACCCTTTAACTTCGTCTGGACGGCACGTGAATACCCTTCGTCCGCACGCTAAACAATGCTTCAATCCTCAAGAATAAACGATACCCCAATGATTATCGCATTCGAGCCGCAGCTCCCTCTGCCAGTGCGCCCGTGGTAACAGAAACCACCATTCGATATCGACGAAGATAGATCAAAGGAACGAATGAAACATGGTGCAAAGAAATGTACATCCTAAGGCTCCTTAAGCAGAGTAGCGTATCGTAAGTATGCCGCGGATCATACCCACGGTACGTCACTCTACCTAAGTCACCTACTCCATCAACCAAGAGTCACCTTAGACTTAGACAAGGTTAAACCTAGCGCTCTGATACCAACTTTGTCACGACCCGAAAGTACGAAACGTGACCGGCACTTAGATTACGAAGCGTCTAGAGGCGCAACGTAACCTAAGTAAGCCGAAGCCCAGAAATCTAAACTATAAAAAGAAGAAGAAGTAAAGGAAAACATGTAGAAAACAAGTTTAAAAGCAACATTCAATTTTCTCAAAAATTTCGGCAGAGTCTCCTTTGTAAAAACTGGCCCCAAATGGGTACAAACAAGAATAATATATATACAAACAATTAAAAACATCCCCAAACGGGAGCTAGCTCTACGCCAAAAGGCGGAAACAACCACATCAATGCACAATAGTATACAACGCCAAAGGGCGAGGCTCAAAACTCAAAAGAAAACAAAACCACCAAATATCATAATAATACAAGCGCGGCTCTAAGGTCGAAATAAACAACTGATCCAGTAAACTATCAAGTAATACAAGTTTGGTTGATGGAGCTTTCTAGATACAAATGAAATAATAAAAGTACAATGGCGGTCCAGATACAAGTGAACCAACCTACTGTGCAAATCACCCTGAATGAAAAGATGTGCCAGCAAGCTGCCAGGAAAACCTATACATCGAACCTGTAATAAAATTTGGCACAACGGGGGTGAGTTACCAACTCGTGAGTAGAAAATATCTGCGAAAAGAAATCGAAATGCACGATGCTATCCTAGGTCATAATAATATACTAATATACTACTAGTTATCAAGTAAAGACAGGATAATAAGCTACGTGTAAGTGCAAATGCTCCGTGCTCGTGTCAGTGCCTCATATAGTACTAAGCCATGTGAATGAGTATGCATGCACCATGAATGTAAAATAACCAATCCTGAAATCTAGATATATCTGTATAAGAAATCTTAAGCTTTTATCATAGTAAAATGTGTATAGAAATCTGAAATATCAATGATGATATCCATGGAAATCCGTGTCAAGTATCGACACAAAACATGTAAATCTCAAGTCTCAATACCTTATAATCTCAATGTCTCATAGTCTCAATATCTCAGGCTCCGTCAGTCCGGATCGGCCCATATCATCAAATCTCACAACAACGGTCGGTATCCTCCGGATATCCGCCGCGCCAGACATCACCGGTAGGTAGTCTTCCCCTGCTAGGCTCATCGTCTACAACTCGATTTTCTTGCCCCGGGGTACATACCGGGCCCACCATGTACCCGAGACGGTTCATCCACTCCTCGAATCGGGTCTCGAAATCCAACAGAAAACATGAAATCTCATGGTGGACGACACATACATTACGAGAAAACCGCATCTTATATTTTAAAAAGAGAGGAGGAGAGAGAGAGAGAAGTTTTTATATATTCTTGCGGTTTTCCCCAAAATCCAGAAATCTCATATAAATCCAAAATCCCAAAATCATGAGTAAGTATATGATAAGTGTCGGCATATGCCCCATAATACTGCATGATAACATGAAAACGTGAATGCATGAAATGTCTAAGTAATAAATGCAATGTCTATACTAACACCAGAGAGTAATCACAATATTATATCGATCTAGCTGTTTGCTGATTCTATCAATAAAAGATAATATGATCTAAAGTGTACGTGACATAGCAATTACCGATGATGATGTGTGCGAGCCGGAAAATAAGTGTGTGTGGAATATGCGCATCATCGGTAATGGTGCGGGTGTCCTAACAGGCAAAGTTTTATACTGATTATAGAAACATATGTATGAACATGCACCATAATGATTACGGCCTGAATGTAAGACAGATGTGCAACAACCACTCAATAGATATACAAGTATAATTACAACTATATGACTCGAACCTAAACTAGTGTCCATCTAACCTCCTAAGAAACTAAACCTAAGAAACTAGTCAATAAGAAATGAGAGTCTACCTAAGGTCTGAATCCATATCTCTAATAGTCGGCGATCCAGCCTCAATAGAGTCACGTATGTAGCACGTCTTCCTCGAATCAAGAGTGCGGATCAATCATCATATCTATGCCTCGTACGGTAAAATCCATCGTATGGCATCCCAATATCGGGGTACGGGTCAAGTATCACCTACGTGTCACATCATTCGTATAATATCATCATCAACACATGTCAAGATCAAGGTGCTATACTGTAATCGTATACATCAATCATATATCATTATCAGCATAAATATACATCGTTAATTTATCCTCAGAAATATCATGTCATATGTATCATATTGTGATTAAGTCACACTTAGATCATATCGTAATCAAGTCACACATATATGATATCGAAATCAAGTCACACCTATATGATGTCGTAATCAAGTCACACCTATATGATATCATATCAGAATTTTAGGCACAGGTTACGGTCCGGGTTTTATTTTAGAGTCCCATATACTTTAATATCATCACCACCCTTTATTATTTATGTATACCTATTCATTATCTCATTTCCTAATGATCCGCTAACATCATAACACGACCGTAAAGCCAAGAATCACGGCATCAAGCCCAGTTATATTGTTTCATCCCCGTGTATCATATCACATCCTTATATCGCATATACGTATTGTGTGTGTATGTGTGTGTGTGTGTGTGTGTGTGTGTATATATATATATATATATATATATATACCTACACCTAGTCCTATATATATATACACATACACGTATACACTACGTCGAGTCTCAGTGTGTGCGTGTGTGTATCTACCTGAAATCTACGAATCTCCTCCAGGATATTCATCCTCGGGTAAGGTCTTTCTAAATCAATGTAGTCCAACCTAAGGTCACTATTACGGTCCTACTCACCGAAATTCTAAGGTCACGTCTGGCTTCCTAATGACAATAAGTACTATCCCTATTTTACGTTTGCGGGGGTGCTAAACGCCATCCACCCGACTTCCCCCCGTAGATATATATCTACTCACCTGGTCCTTGTCTGCCGAAGACGGTGTCGCCATCCTCTTCTTCATCTCCCGCAGTCCACGTGAGGGGTACCTATACGCAAACACATGTAATATCGTAAACTGAATCTTGGACAACATCAAAACGACGCACGAAACGCGCATAGGTTAAAACCTATGTCCCGCTCATGCAAAAGAACCAAAAATCGCTCGATATCGGCGTACAAACGCCGATTGATCAAGATAAGCATGAACAAACAACTCATAGTTATAAAACTCATTACTTATAATATAAAACATGATTTAATTCATCGAAACCCTAAAAATCGATTAAATCGTCCGATTCCGTAAAACCTGAAAACACCAATTTACCGTTTTACTTCAAAACTTGATGTTTAAAAGAAACTAATGGTCATAGTATTCATTAATTAGCATAACTAGACTATATAAACCATCACTATATTTTTAACACCCTAATTTATATTAGTTTGAAAATTCTAGTTTGTAAACTTGCCCGATTTCGATACTTTTAAGGAAAATTTCACAATATCTCATCTAAACTGGATTTTGCATGAATTAATGCATTAAACTAAAATTCATGATGATAATAATATAATGAAATCATAATTTAGATTTTAAACCTCATTTATTTAAGAATTTCCAAAATCTAGTTAGCAAAAATAGTATTTTTATTAGTATTTTTCAATTATCAATAGAAACTAGTAACCAATTTAAGTTTTTTCATTCCACTAACAAGTTAATATCCTCATTAAAATCACAATCTAGTGTTATAAACATTAATTGAAATTTTATCTCACCAATATATACAATATATAGAAATCTAGTTTGCAAAATGGATTAATTTAAACAATTTTGGATAAACAATTTACAATATATCATCCATACAAGATTTTCCACTTCTAAAAATGTTAAAATAGTTATTATAACCCTACTTAATTAATAAAAACTATAACTTAATTTTATAAACCCTAACTTGAATTTTAAAACTTGTAGATAGAAATTATTTATTAAATCTAATTATGCTTAAATGAAACATCTAATAACAATAAATCAAAAGAAGAAGATTTATACCTCCACAATATGAAATCCAAACAAGAAAATAAGCCTCCAAAATGAATACTTTCCATCTCCAAAATCCATGTAAAGATGAGCAAAGAATAGAGGGTAGGAATTAATTAGGATTTTGTGGGTTTTTTATTGATTTTTTGATGAATTTTGATGATTTTTAATACAAAAATGATGGGGGGGAAATTTTGGGGCTGCCCATGGTGGTGAGGCCGGCCATGAGGTGAGGAAAAGAGAGGAGAGTGAGAAAATGTGAAGAAAAGTGTAGAAGGTTTCACAAAAATATCATTCCATTAAGTCTTTTCATGAATTTAATAAAAATTCTTTATTTTCCTAACTTCATTTAACCTAGAATGGTCTAGAACCATGGAAAATTTTGAAAATAAATTTTGCATGAAACACACTTGATTCCAATATGTAATGGTTCACTTTGGCTAATTAAACCCATTCAAATTTGTAATTTACACCAATTTAGTATATAAATAAAGCTTATGTTATTATTTAAAATAATTAATTTAGGAAAAATATTTAATTGAACTAAAAATTTATAAGTGGCTAAATAAACACCATTTACTAGTAATTACATAATTAAAATAGGTATTTTTAAATTTATAGTGAAAAATAGTTACGGTTTAGTTTTATGAAAACTACGTTTTACTTTACCGAAAATTATAAAATTCACTTAAACGATTTTATTTATTTAATTATTTATTTAATTATTTTTAAAATGTTACAGGCACATCTATACTCGTAAACATCAGTGATTTTAGCTTCATAAACTCTGGAAGCGACACCTCGAATGATGCCTAAAGCTATACAAATACCAGTTTTAGGTCCCGTGATGGGAAGAGCAGAGAAAGAACTTCTTTGCTTCGAACCTTCCTATCCGTTTTATACTGTACGAGCCGAGCTTGATGTCTCAACAACGGTTGATACAACTGTCTGAACAGTAGGTAATACAACGATCTCCGGAGTAGGGTAAACAACATTATGCCTCCAAGTCAGGATGGTCTCCAACGATGACCCGACCCTCTGGTACGGATCTCAAAGAAACTCGCTTCAAAATTAGAAATCTGATCATATAAGGATAAACGACATGTTCCTATGTCACCGGAATATCACCTCGGTCAGTCCTCGTCCCAGAAAAGTCTGCTCTGACCATGTTTCTAACCGCAGCCCTCTCGGCTTGTGTAGATATGGTGACCGGAATAACCAACATGTATCGATGAGGATAGATCAACTAAATGAATAGAAGAAAAGATCACAAGATATATATCCTAAGGTAACTTAGGCGGAGTATTGTATCGTAAATATGCCGCGGAACATATGTATGGTACGCCACTCTACTTAGTACCTACTCTATCAACCAAGATCAACCTACGTAATGAAAGTTCGGGTATAAGACCCCCAAAGTCAATTCTAAGCTCCATAAGGTCAAGCCTTGGTAACAAAAGTGTATGCCTAGACTCCACATAGTCAAACCTAAACTCGAACAAAGGTTAAACCAAACGCTCTGATACCAACTTTGTCATGATCCGAAAGTGGCACGTGACTGGCACTTAAATCACATGACATCTAAAGACGTCGACGTGATCCAAGTCAGCCAAAAACTCGGAATCTAAACCTTTTTACGAAAATATTGGAGGTGAAGTTTAAAAATAGTCATTAGATGGAATCAGTTTAAAATAATCGTTTAAGTCTAAATAGGTATGTTTGAAAAGTATCTATGACGTTTTTAAAAAATTGGCAGTACCTCCTTTGTAAATTTTGAATAAAACCGATATAAGCATAATAAGATATAAAGCATCCCAACGGGAGCTACCTTCCACGCCCAAACGGCGAAGCAACCACGCAGATAATATACGACGCCCAATGGCGAAGAACAGAAAAACGAAATAAAACCAACAAGTATAAAAGAGTCGACTCCAACGAGTGCAACAGGAAGCAACACACAAACTCTAAGTCTCCCTTCTAAATCCACAATATACAAGTTCTAAGTCGATAGAGTTTTAACTATATACAAAAGAATATATATATATATATATAATACAATTGTGGGTACGATGCAACAGTAGCGCACTTACCAAAGCAATCACTGAAGAAAGAGTGTGCCACAAGCCGCTGATAATCCGAGCAGTATATCCTGCAAGAAACCGGGGTACAACGGGGGTGAGTTGCCAACTCAGTGAATAAAAGTATATTACAAAGTAGAAATCGAAATGCACAACGATATCCTAGGTCATAAAGTATAATAGTATCATATCCTGTACTAATATATAAATAATGCATAAGTACAATAAATACATCACTAGTGATCACGTAAAATCGAAAATATATCATCACGTATGTAAATAACATGCATCCAGGTATAAGCCTATAAGGTAGCCGAAATATGTATGTAAAACCCCTTTTTAAAATAGCTGTGGGATATGTATGTCACGGCATAAAAGCAGACGTAATAGTATGAAGTATTATAAGTATTTTATTTAAGATAAATGTCTCGCTGTTTAGTAAAGAGTTTTAAGAGGTTTACAGTTTTAATGACCCTTATGTCATTCCAGACATGTCAAAATAATGAGACTATAGCTCGTTTAGAAACCTTTTTATATGTATCAACCGGTAAAATAGTGTTCAAATACTGTCCCCCGGATCAATCCTGGCCGGCTACTATAACGGTATATCTTGAATGATCGCAAAACATCAATATATGGGTGTTTGTTCATATCATAATATTGCATTATTATATTCCCCATTCTTATGTATTTTACAAATAAACAAGTGCTTTTGACCCATGTCTGCTACATAGTACAGGTTACGGGTTCTTGGATCTAAAACAGTGAAAAAGATAAAAGACGATGCAAAAGTGGAACTATAACCAACAAATGGAAGGATCTTGATAAAGCCTGCATAAAAGATAAAGTTCACAAAGTACAAGGCAGCGCAAGGTCCAAGATCGCAAAGCCACGGTTAAAGTCCACCACAATTATTCACTGGAAAATCTGGAAGAAAACCAGAAGCTATTCTAAAGAAATAACCAAGGAAACAAGAAGCCCAAGAATTCCAGAAGCAGCCCACAAAGACTCAGCTTCCAAGTCAACTATTGTGCCGCGGAACCGCGGCCCAACCCTTGCTGGGGCCGTGGTTCCGCGGCCGTCCAGAGCAATTAGAAGCTAAACTTTTTACCATAATTTGTTGGCGGCTTTGACTAGTCTACCTGGGGTTATTTTGGTAAATGTAGACGTGCGAATCAATTGTAACCTAGGGTTTCTATGTCTTATAAATAGAAGCCCAAATCATTGTATTAGGTTATGCCTCCCTATGCCTCTTTTTATGAATAAAATTTAGAATTCTTTTGGAGAGCATCGATGCCTCTTTTCATATCATGAATTCAGATCTGACAACCCTGTGTTGATGTTTAGAGAGAGCCATGTGTAAAGTAAGTAGGTAATTTCAATTCTTGCCCTAGGTAATTTTTCATTCTTTGCCCTAGATAAATATTTTTAAATTCCCTAATGAGCGAGTAGTCTCCTTGCTTGTTAGGGTTAGCTTTGGGGAAGGCTTTTGAGAGATGAGATCCCTCATCCCTTTTTTGCCCGTTATATATTTAATAGGACTCCATGCATACATGCACATACCGCTCCCTACGGCACCCTATCCCACGAGGTAGCGGTGATACCGTAGTATAAAGGCCCGGTTGTGATGTTTTCCATGGAGGTTAGGGTAAGGATCGATAAAGGAAGGACAAGAACCTAGAGGAAGGAACATCTTTCCGAATAGAACTAATCCCTTTTATTGATAATTTCCATAACTCCTCATAGATCTTCATTTGGGTATAAAAAGCGTTGAGATTTATTTACATTTCCAAACCTACCCTAAACCTAACCCTAGCAAGATTAGATCTAGATAATCTTAGTATAGATAGATTTAGTTTTTAGATTTAATAAATCAATCCGGCTCCCATCAGAATTAACTCGTTTGCGCGACTAGGAAATTCACAACAACCCTGTGGACCGACCCGTACTCACCGGCTAGCTATCAAGCGACGTCGTTCTTGATTGCGGTTTAGAAATATTTTTGAGATCAATCAAATGGCGTCGTTGCCGGGGATGGCGTGTCATTTCCTTTTTGCAATTTCAAGTTAATCTAAAATTAAAAAAATCTGAAAAATCTGAAAAATCACAAAAAATATAAAAATATATCATCTGTTATTTTTGGGAAGGGTATTTTTGTGTGAATCTAGCAGGATCTACAATCGAATTCGGATCTGGAAATCTACAGAGATCAAATCAGAAAAAGAAAGATCTAAACAGCAGAGAATTTTACCAAAAGAAAAACAGCAGGAAGTTGAAGCGCCAAGTCAACGGCCAAACCGCGGATCCGCCGCATTAAGCTGCTCTCACCGCGGAAGGGCGGCAACACAGTGACGTCAGAAAAATTTGAAGACGTGATCTGCACGTGTGACCGCGGTTCCGCCGCCCGAGATCTCTTTTGTCGCGGAAACGCTGCGTGTAGGTGACGTCATCCTCTGGAATTTGCACTGTAAGCCTCCTGTTATTTCTCCTCTGCAAATTTCAATATATCTTCTGAAAAATTTCTGCAGGATTCTGAGCGCTTTAAAAATCTTTCCCTTTCCAAATAACAAATCTTGTGCAGGATTTTTGTGCCTCGCTTAAAATAGAAATTGATTGCAAGTAATATTTTTCTGTTTTGCATATCTTTTATCGAAAATCTTGTTGCAAAATTTCCAAATAAAGAGCAAGCGGAAAAAGGAAAATTTTTTGTAACAACTTGCAAATTTTTGCCGCAAATAAATCCTTGCACTACCCAACCTTCTTTCTTTTCCCCTTTCTTATATCATGGGTACCTCACATCATAAATCACTTTCCGAACTTTGGTATCCCGAGCCTAACTTTGCCTCGTACGTTAATTGTTTCGGTCGATTTAAAGACAATCCCTCCATGCCCAAAGTTTCTTTGAAAGATCAAATAGAAGCGTCTAGGAGAAACAGTTCGACATTGCAACCAACTTTGTGTCAACCATGTCAACCTTCACCACCTTCGTATGTTGATACCACTTTTTCAAGTCCTGCTGTTCCCCTCCGAAGGACGGCGCACAGGACCGCGAAGGCCTGACGCTGAGATTCGGGGCAGATGCTATTTGGTTTTATCCGTCCACTTCTCCGAAGATGCCAAGTTGATTTATGGCACCGTGTATCGAAGGTTTAGACGGATGCGGCCGATGTAGCAGACTTTGTCAGATTCCCCCTCGCTAGAGGGGTTTTTGATTGTGGGGACGCTCTTCCCTGCAGGCGCATGCCCCTGCAGTTAATTACGCTACCGCTTCGCGGTAACAACTTTCTCCTTCTCCAGAATTTCACTTCGTGTCGTGGGTGTTTGTTTTGTTTGTGGTTGCCCGTGGATTGTATACGGAGACTGAGTAATGCCGTCGCCCGTAGGACGTGGATTAGTCCAAATCCGTATTTAATTAGATTTGGGTTTGGTGTTTTTAGTTTAAGGATGCATTAGTCGCGTTGCGGCTAAGATCAACTTAAACGTTCGTTAAGGATACGTTAGTCCTGTTTGGGACTAAGATCAACTTAACGGGGTGATCCATTTAATATAGGGCCGTCGGGACTCGTCGCCTCTCTGACGTCGTTGAAGGATTATAACGATAGGTGTCAGAGGATTTCGGAGATGTACCCTCGAGCCAAAGTTGATTTAGGGTTTTATAGTCCATTTGAATGTTTAAGGATACGTTAGCCGTGTTTGGGGCTAAGATCAACTTAAACGGGACCGTTTAGATCCGGCAAAAGAGCATTTGGAGGCTCTATTGTTCCAGTTTAGGGACGTGGTGGTCCATGTTCCAGTTTGTGGACATGGTGGTCCATCGCCAGTTTAGGGACGTGGTGGTCCGATATTAGTTTAGGGACGTGGTGGTCCGATATTAGTTTAAGGACGTTTCGGTCCGATATTAGTTTAAGGACATTTCGGTCCACGAGTTTAAGGACCCCGCAGTCCGTATCGATGTGTGGTCGTTGTGACCCGTCACCTCTTTGACGTCGTTGAGAAATTACAACGACGGATGTCAAAGGAGTTCGGAGATGTACCCTCGAACCGGATGTAAATTGATTTAGGAGAGCAATTTTGCTCAGTTAATTTAATTTAAGGACTTATGGCCAAAATTGGGCTAAGTCCAGTTGAAATGTTCAACATTTTATTTGCTTCTGCATTGCATTTCTTTTTATTTTTATTTGGGTTTTACCCAGAAAGGATGCAGAGCATCAATTTGTTTTGGGCTCTGCCCTTTATAAATGATGCAGAGCATCAATTTCATTTGGGCTCTGCCCTTTTATTGCTTTGCAATTTATTTTGGCCTGTTTGGTCTTTTTGATTTGGGCCTGGCCCTTTTAGGAAATGCATTGCATTTATCAGACGCTTTGCGCCAATCAGAGAGCGCAACAGTGCAGATTTATAAGTGCAAAGCACTATTAATTTGAGAATATTTTAGATTCAAGAACCAATGGTTCATAAAAGAAGTGCAAAGCACTGTTTGATTTCTTGATCTAATTTAGATCAAAGAAAAAACAAGTTTTTTCTTTTTATTTCAAGAACCAAAGGTTCATAAAAGTGCAAAGCACTATTTGATTTCTAGATCAAGGAAAAATAAGTTTTTTTTTTCCAAGAACCAGAGATTCATAAAAGTGCAAAGCACTATTTTTATTTCGTTGTTTTCTTGTTTTTAAAGAACCAGTGGTTCATAAGAAGTGCAAAGCACTGTTTATTATGTGAAGATCATTGATCTTATTTTTAGATCAATGATCTATTAGAAGAAATTTCTTCTCTCTTATGAAGGTTTTACCTTTTTCTTGAAATTTTTCTCAGAGTTCTCTCTGTTTTAAAGCTCTTGATTTGTTTCAAGAAATGTTGATGCCTTTGAATTGAGGCCTAGGATCCTTTTTATAGTGCCCATAAGTTTGTTGAATTTGTTAAAGAGATCTTTTTCTGAGTGATTTGGAGAATTTTCCCCACCGTTGGATCTTTGATCCAAAAGCTTCTGTTTTACAGAAGAAAACCTTCTTATTTTAATAAGAACAGAAAGATTTCTTTAAAATTTTAATTCTGTTTGGTTCAAATGTCCCAGCGCGTGACACGTGTCGCGCAGCTTTTTTTTAATTTTTTTTTATTTTTTTTTGCTGCGCAGCGCAACTGTGCGCTGCGCAGACACGTGTCGCGCAGCGCGCAGTTGCGCTGCGCTAACACGTGTCGCGCAGCGCGCAGTTGCGCTGCGCACGCAAATTTTTTTGTTTTTTTTTTGCTGCGCAGTGCAACTGTGCGCTGCGCAGACACGTGTCGCGCAGCGCGTAGTTGCGCTGCGCTGACACGTGTCGCGCAGCGCGCGCAAATTTTTTTTTTTTCTCTGCGCAACTGTGCGCTGCGCAGACACGTGTCGCGCAGCGCGCAGTTGCGCTGCGTTTACATGTGTCGCGCAGCGCGCGCAATTTTATTTTATTTTATTTTATTTTTGCTGTGCGCTGCGCAGACACGTGTCGCGCAGCGCGCGTAACCTTTTTTTTTTTTTGACAGAGGTTTGCTCTGATTGGAGAAAAACAGAAGTATTGCTTCTTTTTCCACTTTGGAATTTAAACAGAGTTTTGCTCTGATTGGGATAAACAAATGCCCCCCCACCGTTGCGCTTACGTGGCCTCCTAACGTGAGCGCAGCGGTGGCAGACTCCGAACCGTCGCGCTATCCCTTGGAAGCTGAAAGGGCACTTGATGCCTATAAATAGGACCTTTGGTCGCTTAGATGATTCTCATTTCTAAAATTTTACTTTCAGAACTCAGAGCCCTGCTCTTTATTTTCAAGAACTTTAAGAGTTTAACTCTTAAAACTTTTAGGTGAAAATTTTAATTTGGATTAAATTAAATTAAATTAATTTTCATTAATAGAGCCTCGCTCTCAATAGATCACTGATCTAAAGGAAACCTATTTAGGGTTTCACTTAGCAGAGCTTTCCTCTACAGGTCTTAAAGGGATCTAAAGAGAACTAAAGGGGACCCTACTAGGGTTCCATAGAGCTCTGCTCTCTGAAAGATTTTCTTTGGATTTTCTTAATTCATTAATGGAGCTCTGCTCCTCCTAAATCATATAGAAGAACTCTTAAGAATTCTTCATGGATCTTGAAACTTAAAGATGATATTTTATTTCTCAGTGCATTATATCGTTTTGCTTAATCAGTCTTCCTGATAATTCTGTTGATCCTCTTTCACAGGAACAATGAACGCCCACATGTATACTCTTAACGAGATCATCTCTCATGAGGACATCCGCCGACTTGGCCGCTCTCAAAATCGGGAGTTCACAAACGAGGAGCGTGTTGAAATAATGAGTCATTTCGACGCATACAATGGTCCACTGCTTCCCCGACGTTCCTCTCTTCTTAAACTTATCGTGGGAGCTATCTGGGAAGCGCTTCCCCTATTCTGTTCCGGCGTGCCGCTTAGGGCGTTGGATGCCGCTGAGGACAAGGAGCACTCTGTGTACCTATTGAACTTTATCTCGAAGAGACGGCGAGACAGTCTTATCGACCTCTTGCACGAGGTCTTTCAACAGTCTGCCATACTCGCTGCTTATCGGAGGGTGGAAGACATCGGAAGGGACCCTGACGCTTGTGCTCGCGAAAGGAAGCACACTAGGATGGTCCGCGAGGCTTGGAAAGTCATAGATAGGCTCGCTTTTGAATTCCTCAATCCATGCCCTGGATCTGAGGTTATTCCATTGTAACTTTCGTTTATTGTTTTTATGACTGTAAGAACTTCGGGCAATATTAATGGAAATTTTTTTTTTATCCCAGCTTGTCTTTATTATATATCTTTTGTCCTGAGTCTTTTTGTCCATGCATGAATGAATGTGCCTTGAACGCTTGATCAAATGTAAATCGGATGCTCTTTCTGTTGCTTTTCCTCTTTTTCAGCATGTCGTCACAATTAGCAGGTAATAGAGTAAGCTTCTTGATTTCTTCACGAGATAGCGAGGGCTTAGGCCGCAGGTTCAGATCTGCTGCCTAAGACTTTTCAACTCTATGAGCCGTGAGGGTCTCATAGAGACTTCTCCCTACGGATCGAGAGGATCTCATAGGTGGGTTTTTTCTCCTTAGGAATCGTGAGGATTCCTAAGTGTGGTTTTTTCTTGTAAGTCGTAAGGAGCCTACAAGAGAATTTTTCCCTCTTACGAGTCGAGAGGACTTGTAAGCGGTTGTTTCCCTCCTTGTCGAAGTTCGACATTGGAGAGTGAGACCCGTGGATGGTATGCAAGAGACCGTTTTGGGCCAACTTGCGGGGTCCCAATGCTTAGGAAACAGGCTTCTTTTATGCCCACTGCCTAAGGCTTTATCTCACGAGTCGAGCCGCCTCGATAATTTTTCACAAGTCGAGACGAATCGAACGTTTCTCGCAAGAACATCTTAACGTCGCATTTAACCTCTGCTCTTTACGACAAAAGCCCGTTAAGGTTGGTGGTACTTAGGGTTTTGGCCATCGTACCGTCGCATAAGCTGATATAGTTCTCGATAGGCAATCGTGCTGTTCGAGTAGCCCTGCGACTGCCGTGTCTCTGATCCCTTCGGGGGCTGGACAAGACGTCTTCAAGCAATCCTCCTTGGCAGTTTGACCGTCGGAAGAGCAAGCGTTAGGAATTTGCCATGTCGCTTTTTACTGAGGTTAGGCTTATTTTGGTGAGCCCCGATGAGTCATAACCACTCCGCGCTGGTGTGGGGATGATCTCCAATAGTCTTTCGGGCTTTATATGAGTTGCCGTCAAGACCCTGAAGCTAGGAATTTGGCTTTTGCTTCGTTTGCTGGCATTGCATCTGCTATATCGAGATGAATGTTGCGGTGGGAACTAGGGATTTTGCCGTGGCTCCGTTTGTTTGATGACGTTGCGCCTGCTGTGTCGAGACAAACATTGGGGTGACATCTCGTCTACTGTATCGAAACGGACGTCGAGGTTGTCCCTAGGTTGCTGGTGAACCGTCGAGGTTTGGAACTAGGGATTTTGCGGTGGCTCCATTCGTTTAATGACCTTGCGTATGTTGTGTCGAGATGAACATTGGGGTGACATCTCGTCTGCTGTATTGAGACGGACGTCGAGGTGGTGACCATTTTGTGCTGGTGCGAGATGATCTCCGATTGTCTTTCCGGTTTTATATGAGTTACCGTCAAGATGTCGAAGCTAGGAATGTGGCCTTCGCTTCATTTGCTTTGGTGTGTCCAAATCCTGTTGGAGGAAGAATGCTGGGGTTGACATTTCGTCTGCTGTATCGAGACGAACGTCAAGGTGGTGACCACTCTGTGCTGGTGCGAGATGATCTCCGATTGTCTTTCCGGTTTTATGTGAGTTACCGTAAAGACGTTGAAGCTAGGAATGTGGCCTTCGCTTAGTTTGCTTTGTCACATCCGAATCCCTGTTGGAGGAAGAATGCTGGGGTTGACATTTCGTCTGCTGTATCGAGACGAACGTCAAGGTGGTGACCACTCTGTGCTGGTGCGAGATGATCTCCGATTGTCTTTCCGGTTTTATGTGAGTTACCGTAAAGACGTTGAAGTTAGGAATGTGGCCTTCGCTTCGTTTGCTTTGTCACGTCCGAATCCCTGCTGGAGGAAGAACGCTGGGGTGACAACTCGTCTGCTGTATCGAAACGAACATCGAGGAGGTGACCACTCCATGTGAGATGATCTCCGGTGGTCTTTCAGGCCTTATATGACTTGCCGTTAAGACCTTAAAGCTAGGAATTTGGCCTTCGCTTCATTTGCTCACACTGCGTCTGGTGTATTGAGATGAATGCTGAGGTGGAGCTGGGATTTTGCCGTCACTCCGCTTTGTTTCGACCGTGAGGTCTTTTGTTGACGTTGCATCTGCCTCCAGCTGGACTGCGGAGGAACGCCGTTGTTGACATTGCGTCTGCTGTATAGAGACGAATGCTGAGGTGAAGCTGGGATTTTGCCATCGCTCCGCTTGTTTTGACCGTGAGGTCTTTTGTTAACTTTGCATGTACACCCTGCTGGATTGTGAAGGAACGCCGTTGGTGATCTCTAAGTTGTCTATGTTGACGTCGAGACCCTGAAGCTCGGAATCTTCGTTTGCTTCATTTGTTGACATCGTGTCTGTAATATTGCGACAAATGTCGAGATGGTCTCTAGGTTGTCTATGAACTGTCGAGATTTGGCTTCGCTTTCTGATGGAGCCTGTTGGGAAGGTATGGTTTCCTTCTTATCTGTGCTCCTGAATTGTATACAGGGATCGACGTGATTTCACCTGTAGGGCAAAAAGTTTCATTCTTTAATTTTTTTTATTCTTTCCGCGATGCTCTATCATTTTAGCTTTTTATATTGCGAAAATCGCGATTGCCCAATCATTTCGGCTATTTTTCGCGGTGCCCAATTATTTCGGCTATTTTTTCTTTTTACTCGCTGCTTTTTATTGCGAGTTGCCTAATCATTTTGGCTATTTATTTTATTTTTACTCGCTATTTTTTTATTGCGAGTTGCCCAATCATTTCGGCTATTTTGCATGCATACATTTTTACTTGCTGATTTTGTTTGCAAGTTGCCCCATCATTTCGGCTATTTCGTATGCAATTTTTTTTTTTTTTGCGAGTAGGGGATTTGGGATCTGATACCAATCTTGGCATCAGCATCGCTGCGACCGGAATATTTCCAGGAGCGAATCATCATTTGCCTTGAAAGGACTTGGAATTTGATACCGGTTTAGGCATCAGCATCGCTGCAACTGGGATATTGCCAGGAGCGAATCATCATTTGCCTTGAAAGGGCTTGGAATTTGATATCGGTTTGGGCATCAGTATCGCTACAACTGGGATATTGCCAGGAGCGAATCATCACTTGCCTCTGTCGATGTTGAACAAAGGTGGCTTAATAAACAGGGTTAAGGGTCCTGTCGGCTAAGGCTTTTGACTTCATGAGCCGTAAGGGTCTCACAAAGGTATTTCTCCCTACAAGTCGTGAGGATCTTGTAGGTGTGTTTTCTCCTTAGGAATCGTGAGGATTCCTAAGTGCATGTTCTCTTGTAAGTCGTAAGGATCTTACAAAAGGGTTTTCTCCTTATAAGTCGAGAGGACTCTCAAGTGTTGTTTGCTGTACAAGCATATCCCTAGTCACGGATGGGACTTTGTTCGTGCCCGTGGATTGTATACAAGGGTCAATATGAGCCGCTTGTAGGGCAATGTCGAAAGTTGTGGGGGTTGCTTAAGCACAGGTTTAGGCCTCTGTAACTTAAGACTTTCAAATCTTACGAGCCGTGAGGGTCCCATAAGAGCCTTCTCCTCACGAGTCGTGAGGATCTCGCAAGTGTATTTTCTCCTTAGGAATCGTGAGGATTCCTAAGTGTGTTGTTCCCTTGTGAGTCGTAAGGATCTCACGCGGGTGGTTTCTTCTTATAGGGTCGAGAGGCCCCTATAAGTGTTTCTTAACGAGGTTGCGCCCTTTCGGGTTTTCACAAACACTCGCCGGTAGTCCTGCTGTTTTTACTCACGGAGCCCTCTCGGGTTTTCATCCGTGCCCGTTTTGCTTATGGACATACCGTTTTTTTTTCTTTTATTCTTTTTATTTTCTTCTTCTTCTTTTTTTTTTACGAGGTCGCGCCCTTTCGGGTTTTCACGAACACTCGCCGGTAGTCCTGCTGTTTTTACTCACGGAGCCCTTTCGGGTTTTCATCCGTGCCCTTTTTGCTTATGGACATACCGTTTTTTTTTTTATTTTATATTTTTTTTTTCTCGTCAGCCTAAGGATACCGCGGTATTAGTTTAAAGACGTTTCGGTCTGCTATTAGTTTAAGGACGTCTCGGTCCACTATTAGTTTAAGGACATTTCGGTCCATTGTCGCCGTATTTGAGGCGAATATCTGGTTTATTGACTTTTTGGTCTATGAGTCCTTCTCCATGAATGAACATGATGCCCCCGGCGTATCCATCTTCTTCGGAGCGTGCGGTTGTGGCGGACTCACCTTCCAGTTCTCAGACAGCGCAAACTTGCCCTGTCGGTATCGGTCTTCAACCCAGTTTTTGAAGATGTAGCAGTCTTCGATCAGGTGACCTACTGTTTGGTGGTAAGGGCAATAATTAGGATTATTAACATCGCCTGGCCGCAACGGACGTTTTGGACCCGGCAGATTGATGAGTCTGTCGCACACTGCCAGCTCGAACAGTCCCCTTGTTTTATCTTGCGGAAACGAGTAAGGACGTTTCAACTTTTCCTGGAGGGGTTGCCGCTTATTGCTTTGGCAAGCAACCGGTCTAGGGTCACCTGATTGTTGTTGAGCGCTGGCGACGAGGGCCTTTTTTCCTTTTCTTTTATCCTTCTTGTTCGCTCCGTTGTTTGCGGGGTCGGGATTTTTTTCGCGTAGCATGCGATTGCATGGCTGAACGTTCTCACAGCTTCTCAATTCCTTTATTTTTGAAATAGATTCCCCGAGGGAAGAGTTGGGGATAGCTTCTTCGTCAGAGTTGCTTCCAAAGGTGATAATTTGCGATCCCTTGAAGTCGGCTATATGACAGTTTGCGGCGGCTCCTTTGCGCTCATATATCGCATTTTTCCGATGTCCACAAGCTTCACACTTTGTCCTGTCGAAGTGTTGCTTTTGAGCGACATACCCTTGCCACCAACAGTTAAAGGACTCGCAGTCTTCGGTAGGATGTATGATCTTCTGATGATATAAACAGAAGTTAGGGTGCGTCTCTACCTCAGAGAAAGAATTTTCTTCAGAGGGCGGTAGCTTCATTCCTACTGATAGAGCTTTGGCGAACCGTTTCCTCGTCTTGAATTTGTTTTTACCCGCAGTGTATGGCTTTTGATTTGACGGGAATACTTTGGTTCTTTCTAGTATGGCCATTTCACGCTCTTGATTGGCTTTTGCTTTCAGACGAATTTCACTTAGGAAGACATCGATCAACTCGTCTGACGGCCGCGGAATTTCTGTTTCAGGGTCCACCCTCGTTTTCTCGGCGTAAGGAGCCTCTTTATTATCTGCCAATAAGTGAGAGATCACATGACAAGTTGCCCCCAGCGTGCTTGTCTTCTTTGGAGTATGCGGCTGTGGTGGGTTCACCTTCCAGCTTTCAGACAGCGCGAACTTGCCTTGTAGGTATTGATCCTCGATCCATCCCTTAAAGACGAAACAATCCTCAATCGGGTGACTTACCGTTTGGTGGTAAGGGCAATAATTGGGATTATTAAGATCGCCTGGCTGCGACAGACGCTTTGGACTCGGCAGATTAATGAGTCTGTTGCGCATTGCCAGCTCGAACAGTCTTCCCGTTTTATTCTGAGGAAACGAGTAAGAACGTCCTAGCCTCTCTTCGAGAGATGGGCGTGGACGCGCGTTGTTTTGGCGAACGACTGGCTTTGAGTTGCTCGACTGTTGTTGAGCATTGGCGACGACGATCGCTTTCCCTTTTCCTTTCTTATCTCGGGAATCTGATTTTGGAGGAGACGGTCTATGGCCCATCTGGTCCATTTGGGCTAATTTGTCAATCAAGGCCTGGAAGGTGGTCGGCCTGAAGAACATCATGAATTGTGAGATGGTCGCCTGCGGATCGAGAGTGCCCACAAACATGCCTACCGCAGGTGCCTCTTCTATGCGTTGTTCGCATTTCGACCATAGGTTCCGCCATCGTGTTGCGTATTGAACCCACGTTTCGCTTGGCCTTATCCTGGCATTTATTAGTGCTGTTATCGGGGTGCGTTCACTAGCACTCGCGAATCTTTGTGTAAACAGCAGTTCCATCTCTGTAAATGTTTTGACAGAGTCGTTAGGTAGCTCCGAATACCATTCAAAAGCTGTTTCTGCTAAGCTGCCGACGAATTGACGTAGCAACAATTTGTCATCGCCTCCAGTATTGCCGCATAAGGCCCTGAATTGAGCGACATGCTGATGCGGATTCCCTGTCCCTTTATATACGTGGAATTTAGGGATCGTATATCCTGGCGGGTAACTGATTTGGTCATACCAGCCCGGATACGGTCGTCCGGTTCTAACAATTTGCCCAGCCGCTTCATTCGCCTGATGAACCCGGATCTGCTGAGCTATATATTCGTCTAGGTCAACTTTGGAGATTGCCTCCTCCTTGGCTGTTGACAGAGCCGGCGGAGGATTTGACGTTTCTCCCCTGTCGTCTTCAAGGACGATCGGAGGATCTTCAGCAGAAGGGTCCGGCTGTAACATCATCCCTACCATATCTTGGAAGAGGAGCGCCATCTGTTTTATGTTAGCCGCTTGCTCTGCAGCTTCTTTGTCCCTTTTTTCGAGGACTCTGCGTAAAAAGTCAGCGTCGGTTTCTTGTTCTTGACGCTCATCCGAAGACGTTTCAGAGCTTTCTTTTGGCTCAGTGAGTGCAGCCATTGTAGTCATCATTTCCTGAAGCTTTTGTTGTTGCTCCTGGGCTTTCGTCACGGATCGGGTGAGCGGTCGGTGGCCCGTAGAAGTGCGACTTTCCTCCTTTCCAGAAGCCATATAAACAGTGTGCACCACCATGCCCCCAGATTTGGGGCGTTTGTGTTCAGCGCTTTTATGCTTCGCCATGTTCACAGGGGCTTTTTGTGGCCTCCTTTTTTGAGTGATTGGAGTTAAGGGAGCCGTTGTAGTGGGCACCCAAGTAGCTTTTGCTTTTTGTGGTTTGACAGAGTAATCCTTCCCCTGCCGAACCTTCATCTTTTTCTGTCGTCGGAGGCAGTCTTGATCGATCACCGACTCTTGGACCTGTCGCCAGACTTTGTAAATTTTAGAGGACAGCCGTTGAGGGGGCTGCTCTAGCTTCTCTGGAGTATTCTCCACAGGTGAAGGAGTTCATTTCAACATCGCAGTAGGAGAGTTTCTGCGCACCTTGTTGAGCAGTTCAAAACTATTCTTGGTTGGAACAGCAGCATCGATCCTCACCATCGGAGCTGACGGAGTTATCCCAGAGGGGGAGTTGCCTCCAGCCTTCCTTACTCGACGCCAGTGGCGACGTCGAGCGTGTCTTGCGGATGGAGTTGTTTCAGCTACAAGGGTGACTTCGTCGTGCCCCCTGCTTTGAGGAGAGACTGTTATTGGTGCTAGCCTATCGAAGGCTGACACCCGTTGAGAAGTAATGTCTAATCTGTCAAAGACAGACCTCTGGGCAGGGGAAGCAGCTTTGAGGATCTCGCCTGGAGCAGCAACTGGAATGGCCAGCCTTGTAAAAACTGACTTCTTGGAAGGAGGGGCCTTTCCAATGATTTCGTCCGCTTGAGCCGGGATGGCTATCCGCTTTGGGATGGCAACTTCGGGTATCGCGGGCTTTTGCATGGGCCCGTTGGAGCTTTGACCTAACCTATTAAAAACCGAGGCAGTGGAGTTGGACGACCTGTTGAGAGGGGTCGCAGTAGTAGCAAGCCGATCGAATGCCGACTTCTTGGGAGCTTCTTGCGATGTCATTGGGGCATTGACGCTCATCGGTGGGATCATGGTCCCAAAGAACAGCCCAGTGGTGGCCTGAGTTACCTGTTCCACCGGCATAGCGAAGATGGAGGCCGCCTGAGGCCCATAAGTCACTCCTCCGGACGGGATGGAGCGAGAGTTGCAGTTGCAGGTAGTGCAGTTTGAAACCATTGATCTTCTGTTTTCTGCACGGAGCAAGACACCAAATCTTAGTACCTCGAATCCACGGGCAACCACAGTAAACCGCGATTCGTTCGCGAACACGACACACGAAGTGTGGAGTGGAAAGAGGAAGAGGTCCCACCGGGCGTGCCAGAATCTGTTCCCCTCCGAAGGACGGCGCACAGGACTGCGAAGGCCTGACGCTGAGATTCGGGGCAGATGCTATTTGGTTTTATCCGTCCACCTCTCCGAAGATGCCAAGTTGATTTATGGCACCGTGTATCGAAGGTTTAGACGGATGCGGCCGATGTAGCAGACTTTGTCAGATTCCCCCTCGCTAGAGGGGTTTTTGATTGTGGGGACGCTCTTCCCTGCAGGCGCAAGCCCCTGCAGTTAATTACGCTACTGCTTCGCGGTAACAACTTTCTCCTTCTCCAGAATTTTACTTCGTGTCGTGGGTGTTTGTTTTGTTTGTGGTTGCCCGTGGATTGTATACGGAGACTGAGTAATGCCGTCGCCCGTAGGACGTGGATTAGTCCAAATCCGTATTTAATTAGATTTGGGTTTGGTGTTTTTAGTTTAAGGATGCATTAGTCGCGTTGCGGCTAAGATCAACTTAAACGTTCGTTAAGGATACGTTAGTCCTGTTTGGGACTAAGATCAACTTAACGGGATGATCCATTTAATATAGGGCCGTCGGGACTCGTCGCCTCTCTGACGTCGTTGAAGGATTACAACGATAGGTGTCAGAGGATTTCGAAGATGTACCCTCGAGCCAAAGTTGATTTAGGGTTTTATAGTCCATTTGAATGTTTAAGGATACGTTAGCCGTGTTTGGGGCTAAGATCAACTTAAACGGGACCGTTTAGATCCGGCAAAAGAGCATTTGGAGGCTCTATTGTTCCAGTTTAGGGACGTGGTGGTCCATGTTCCAGTTTGTGGACGTGGTGGTCCATCGCCAGTTTAGGGACGTGGTGGTCCGATATTAGTTTAGGGACGTAGTGGTCTGATATTAGTTTAAGGACGTTTCGGTCCGATATTAGTTTAATGACATTTCGGTCCACGAGTTTAAGGACCCCGCAGTCCGTATCGATGTGTGGTCGTTGGGACCCGTCACCTCTTTGACGTCGTTGAGGAATTACAACGACGGATGTCAAAGGAGTTCGGAGATGTACCCTCGAACCGGATGTAAATTGATTTAGGAGAGCAATTTTGCTCAGTCAATTTAATTTAAGGACATATGGCCAAAATTGGGCTAAGTCCAGTTGAAATGTTCAATATTTTATTTGCTTCTGCATTGCATTTCTTTTTATTTTTATTTGGGCTTTACCCAGAAAGGATGCAGAGCATCAATTTGTTTTGGGTTCTGCCCTTTATAAATGATGCAGAGCATCAATTTTATTTGGGCTCTGCCCTTTTATTGCTTTGCAATTTATTTTGGCCTGTTTGGTCTTTTTGATTTGGGCCTGGCCCTTTTAGAAAATGCATTGCATTTATCAGGCGCTTTGCGCCAATTAGAGAGCGCAACAGTGCAGATTTATAAGTGCAAAGCACTATTATTTGAGAATATTTTAGATTCAAGAACCAATGGTTCATAAAAGAAGTGCAAAGCACTGTTTGATTTCTTGATCTAATTTAGATCAAAGAAAAAACAAGTTTTTTCTTTTTATTTCAAGAACCAAAGGTTCATAAAAGTGCAAAGCACTATTTGATTTCTAGATCAAGGAAAAATAAGTTTTTTTTTCCAAGAACCAGAGGTTCATAAAAGTGCAAAGCACTATTTTTATTTCGTTGTTTTCTTGTTTTTAAAGAACCAGTGGTTCATAAGAAGTGCAAAGCACTGTTTATTATGTGAAGATCATTGATCTTATTTTTAGATCAATGATCTATTAGAAGAAATTTCTTCTCTCTTATGAAGGTTTTACCTTTTTCTTGAAATTTTTCTCAGAGTTCTCTCTGTTTTAAAGCTCTTGATTTATTTCAAGAAATGTTGATGCCTTTGAATTGAGGCCTAGGATCCTTTTTATAGTGCCCATAAGTTTGTTGAATTTGTTTAAGAGATCTTTTTCTGAGTGATTTGGAGAATTTTCCCCACCGTTGGATCTTTGATCCAAAGGCTTCTGTTTTACAGAAGAAAATCTTCTTGTTTTAACAAGAACAGAAAGATTTCTTTAAAATTTTAATTCTGTTTGGTTCAAATGCCCCAGCGCATGATACGTGTCGCGCAGCATTTTTTTTTTTTTTTTGACAGAGGTTTGCTCTGATTGGAGAAAAACAGAAGCATTGCTTCTTTTTCCACCTTGGAATTTAAACAGAGCTTTGCTCTGATTGGGATAAACACCTGCTGTAACTCCTAAACCGATGACCATTGCTGGGTAAATTGCTCAATCTCGTAGCCGATCTTTCACCCCTCTCCACTCATCTAGTTCTAGGGATCAACAAGTCCATTCACCTTTTTATCCAACTGTTGATCCTACTCCTGTCCAACCATCCAATTCCTACCAGTCCTACCCGGCCTTCCCACCTTCACTAGATATTGCTTCTACACAACCATTTAGGAGTTTCACATATCCAACCAATTTCGAATCTTTTACCGAAACCCCCTCACCACCCATGTCTAGTTTGGAACAGTCGTTGGCAGCTTATATTTCAGCAACAAACAAAATGGTTAGGAATGTGGATGCGTCCATTGCCGCCCTCATGCAACCTAGTGAACCGGCAACTAGTTTCCAACTAGCTCCAAATTTTTCAATGTATGAGGAGGCGGTTGGACAGAGGGAGAATTTGAGAGGAGCGAGTGAGTTCTACACTTTCCCATATCAGACCTACCCATACCCAATTGAATCCCACAACTCCGGTTTTCCATCGATTGTCCCAAATGATTCACAAGTTACAAATAAAATATCTAACGAGTTGTGTGACTTTGTAGTGCTTGATTTGCCAGATTGTGAAGAACCCCTTTCGAGTGAAACCACACTTAACCCTTTCGATCTTTACACCTCCAATCTAGAACCGAAAGTGATAAATATCCATGCTTTTGATGAGGTGTTAGAAAATATTGATTTTCACTTGATTGGGGATTTAGACGCCGGGAATATTTTGGATGATGAACCCGTAGATTTGATTGATATTTTATATCCAATTCATCATCCCGAGTCATTAAATATTTCTCCCGAACTTCATATGCGTCTTGATTTTGATGATAATGGCATGGCTGAGCTAAATATTGAGGAGAATTATGAGGATAGTATTGAGGAGAGTATTGAGGATAATATTGAGGTTGAACCATTTTTTTTTGATGTCGGATTTTCCAATTCATCCTCCTGAATCTTTAACTGTTATATCACCCTCCCTCCTTTCCATCGTTCCGACCACGCATAAGATCACGCTTGAAGACTGTGAGCTTGAAAATTTTTCCTTTGAATCTGACACAGTTCTCACAGCCGATAACACTTACGAGTGCTTCACTTTTTCGGACGATGTTGCAGACTCACCGCCCGAGTTTGAGTCCTTTGAATTTTCAGATGAGTTAGTTGAACCATCAAACTCGGTTGCTTACAGTCGTTTCGAACCATTGATGGAATCTTTCCAATTCGAGACAGTATACTACGGTGAGAATAAGACTATCCCAATTCACTTCCTTTCGTCCTTCCTATCGTTCCGACCGTGCAAGAGACCGTTACGCTTTTATCTCCAATACCAAGTTCGGCATACCCATGCTTTCTTACGAATCTTGAGGAATTTGACCCCATTTCTTGATGGGTTGATAGATTAGCACAATCGCTTCTAACACATCGGTCATTACAAATTGCGCTAATTTATTCACTCGATTTACACGCTCAAGATCGTACTCCACTTCTTTCTTTTTTCCGTCATTCTTTTCCTCCACCGAGACCATATTCCATTCTTCTTCCCATATGGTCTCGTGTGCTTCTCATTTCTCTTCTTTCCACTCCCTCCTTTCACCAACTCTACCATTACCACGATGAGATTTTTGAATGGTTGGTGCTAACCTTTGGCTTGTGTAAGGCCTTGTTTAGTTTGGGGAGGACCTTGTTGTATATATGTATATATAATTTTTTGTTTTCTTTTTCTATAAAAAAAAATTCAAAACATTAAAAAATATATATATAATTTTTTTATAAATAAATAAACAGGGGAGTGCCGGCATTTTGACCCTCTTGGTGTAGCATGGCAGTGAGGACACTGTCAAGGTTAAGTTTGGGGGTATGCTCGGTAAGCCTTCTTCCTTCGCATTCATATGTATATTTTTTGCATTTTCATACTTATTTTAAAACCCATAAAAAATTGAAAAATTTCAAAAATCATAAAAATTAATGTATTCAATTTTGGCCTTATTTGACTTGAGTTTGACAAATAGGTTAACTAGCTAGGAACAACTAGATCTTAGACTTAGTAAATTAAAAACCCTAAAAATAACCTTCCTTAAAATTTAACGGTAGAAAGTATATGTCGTTGTAGCTTATTTAGAAATAGGCAAATTTTGAGTCCACTTCTTGGGCTAAGTCGAAACAAAGGAAAAGTATTGATATTTTAACTAGAGTATAAGTTTGAAAAATAATTCCTAGCTTAAGTCTAGATTCTGAAAATGTATACCCTACAAATTGCACAAACACGCACCTTGAAACTTGGAATAGTAGAAGAGACCTTGAAATGCTCTTGTCTAAAGTCCTTAGGAAGAAAATAAAATGAAAAATACAAGTGTGAATAAAGAAAAAAAATGAACACTGGTTTTTGTGATTACTTAAGGCTGCAAAAATAGAAAAATATTTAGCAAGGATGCTTCATCACCTAGTGCCTTAGACCAACTGGTTTGGGAGTCACTGCTAAAAAGCCTTGGGTGTTGCAAGACTAGGAATTATGCTTTAATGTGCAAACACATCTTGTAATCGGTCATTGGCACCTCAAGAAGTATTAAAGGTCGCATGAAGGATGTGTAAGCAAAATTCATTTAAAAATTCACCGATTAAGATGTGCTTTGGACAACAGACAAGAGTATGATTGCTTGATTTGAATTTCCGAGTGTAGGGGTGATTTATACACACACGTAGGGGTATGTGATTGGGATTTAGATAAGAGAGAGGAATGAAGAATAGAACTTTTATCTTTAATAAAGTTGATAAAAATTCCTAAGTGGAGATGGAACCCTAAAAGGAAAATTGAAGAGATGCCGAAAGCTAAGTAGGTCTGCAGAACATATATAATCTTAAGTTAAATGATGAGGAAGTGTGAAGAATATGGGTGGATAATTTATGGGTCGACGATAATAGAATTCCTTGTTAGAAAACCTAATTGGAGAATAACAGTCAATGGGCCTAATTGATAGGATTTTGTGAGTAGTATCCGCTGAAAACCCTCAGGAGACAACACTCCTCCTACTAGAGACACCTAGAGGTTTAACGGCTTGTTGCACGAGCTCAGTGCAATCGCGTTTCCCTGCGAAAGTGAGGTTAGGTTTTTGTCGAGAATAAAACTAAGTTTGCTCGAGGACGAGCAAAAGATAAGTTTGGGGGTATTTGTTCATATCATAATATTGCATTATTATATTCCCCATTCTTATGTATTTTACAAATAAACAGGTGCTTTTGACCCATGTCTGCTACATAGTACAGGTTACAGGTTCTTGGATCTAAAACAGTGAAAAAGATAAAAGACGATGCAAAAGTGGAACTACAACCAACAAATGGAGGGATCTTGATAAAGCCTACATAAAAGATAAAGTTCACAAAGTACAAGGCAGCGCAAGGTCCAAGATCGCGAAGCCACGGTTAAAGTCCACCACAATTATTCACTGGAAAATCTGGAAGAAAACCAGAAGCTATTCTAAAGAAATAACCAAGGAAACAAGAAGCCCAAGAATTCCAGAAGCAGCCCACAAAGACTCAGCTTCCAAGTCAACTATTGGGCCGCGGAACCGCGGCCCAACCCTTGCTGGGGCCGCGGTTCCGCGGCCGTCCAGAGCAATTAGAAGCTAAACTTTTTACCATAATTTGTTGGCGGCTTTGACTAGTCTACCTGGGGTTATTTTGGTAAATGTAGACGTGCGAATCAATTGTAACCTAGGGTTTCTATGTCTTATAAATAGAAGCCCAAATCATTGTATTAGGTTATGCCTCCCTATGCCTCTTTTTATGAATAATATTTAGAATTCTTTTGGAGAGCATCGATGCCTCTTTTCATATCATGAATTCAGATCTGACAACCCTGTGTTGATATTTGGAGAGAGCCATGTGTAAAGTAAGTAGGTAATTTCAATTCTTGCCCTAGGTAATTTTTCATTCTTTGCCCTAGATAAATGTTTTTAAATTCCCTAATGAGCGAGTAGTCTCCTCGCTTGTTAGGGTTAGCTTTGGGGAAGGCTTTTGAGAGATGAGATCTCTCATCCCTTTTTTGCCCGTTATATATTTAATAGGACTCCATGCATACATGCACATACCGCTCCCTACGGCACCCTATCCCACGAGGTAGCGGTGATACCGTAGTATAAAGGCCCGGTTGTGATGTTTTCCATGGAGGTTAGGGTAAGGATCGATAAAGGAATGACAAGAACCTAGAGGAAGGAACACCTTCCTGAATGGATCTAATCCCTTTTATTGATAATTACCATAACTCCTCATAGATCTTCATTTGGGTATAGAAAGCGTTGTGATTTATTTACATTTCCAAACCTACCCTAAACCTAACCTTAGCAAGATTAGATCTAGATAATCTTAGTATAGATAGATTTAGTTTTTAGATTTAATAAATTAATCCGGCTCCCATCGGAATTAACTCGTTTGCACGACTAGGAAATTCACAACATCGCTGTGGACCGACCCGTACTCACCGGCTAGCTATCAAGCGACGTCGTTCTTGATTGCGGTTTAGAAATATTTTTGAAATCAATCAGTGTCCAACATCGACACCCTAAATCATCAAATCTCTCGTATCCATCACCGACACACAAATCCAGATACCGTCAACACCGTCTCAACAGATCGGTCGCCTCTCGATATCCCTAGCCCCGGTCAGTATCCCCTGTATATCCGCCGTGCTCCGGTATCGAGTGTCCTCACTAGGCTTCCCGCCTCAATCGTGGCATTTCTGCCCCTCGGTCTTGACTGGGTCCACCATATATCCGACTGTATACTTCCCTACTTAGTCCGGATATGTAGCACGTCCGTAACCGTATAGCTCCCCCACTCAGTTCGGAATAAAATCAAATCAGAAAACATCAAGCTCATGGTGGACGTCAACACATCGTGACCAGAAAATATCAAGTAAAGAAGAATAATAATTGCATATATCATTCTGGTGATATATTCAATCAACATATATATATATATATATCAGCATCCCATACCACTGATATATATATCATCGAAGGTAAAAGCATCATAAAACTCATAACAATCAAATACGAATACCCATGGTAATGGTATTCGCAATTAAACAACAGATAATAAAGGCATCGTATGTAAATATAATCAATCGTGCAAACAATCGCAATAGTCCTACTATGTCATGGCAATACTAATGATGTGTAGTGTAACATACGCGTTTGTGCTCGTGCAGTATAGCAATCATTAGTATTTGTGCAAGTGTTCTATAAGTATTTATAGCAGAATGTAATTCTACCCATATCCATAGCATATAAATACAACCCAATTCCCCAGATATAGGGAATTCATAACGCATTGTATCGGCATTTATATAGACATCGCGTAGTATAGCAGTCCTACAGTGTCATGACAGTACCAATGCGGTGTAGTATAACATATGCGTCTGTGCTCATGCAACATAGTACTCATGGGTAGTTGTGCAGTGTTCTATCAGTATGTTCGTACCAAAGAGAATGTACATAATCGGTAAGCGTATCGTGAACATATAAAGAAAATTTAAGCGTATCACGTAATTATTTAACGTAAGTAATTGCTATGAGCTATACCATTATTATTGAAAATAAAATGAAATGTTATTTTGAAATAAGGAAGCCGCATTTAAGTTAAAATTGATATTCGTTTGGAAATAGCATCGCATCCTTGTCGTTTATCATTTAAAAGTGAAAACGCATCATTGGGTTTTTAAAAGAGTATAGCTCAATCAATCGTAACGTTCCAAGTCGGGATAACTCATGACTCCATAAGTCCAAATAAAACTTGGTAGTATTCAGCACACTATCCTCGTCATCACAAGTACGGTATGATCTCTCGTACAATATCCATTCAATATCATATCCATATTGTATGGATCCATCGTTACGTACGTATGTCACCATAACCATATATTCAAATATTACATATGTATAACCTACTAGATGCGAAATAACATCAATACAATTAGCTAAGTTATCTAACATATCATTAAAATCTAGCTAGATAGCATAACTATCTTAGTTAATTGGTTGCGGGGGTGCTATACGCCATCCACCCGACTTCCCCCGTAAATATAAATCTACTCACACTTGTCGAGCTAGTCAAAATCCACGATTGCTTTGTCCGTCTTTGTCGTCTCGGAAATCTCCGCGATCATACCTACAATCGTAGTTATAACATATCGGCGTAAAAATCATATCAATAAGCAATTCAACGAGCTAAACGCATATATGTTAGAACTGTTGGATATAGTGCCCTCAGAGTCAATTATTGGATCACAGGCACGTGATTGCAATGATTGAGGGAGGACCTATACCGGTACGACAGTCTTACTCAAGATGATAGTATGCTATCTGGTTTATCTTTATCATCGTGTACTGCTTTAGGTGACCTTAAAGGTCACTATTATGCGTTGATAGAGCCCTTAGGATTCTTGTTTGACGGCCAGCAGTATGATGGCGATCATATACATGGGAGCTGGGGTCTATAAGCACATCCTTAAAAGGTCCCTAGTCGTAGGAGTTTCGAGACTGAGCATCGATACTCCATTAGTAGACTAGTGTATACAGTCGAGATCCCGACGAGGGGCGGTGGCCTGTCTCACAAGCCATTGGTGTCAGTTGGTTCACCTAAGATGTATACATGTGCTCATTGGGTTATGAGTACACCGGACTGGACTCGCCGGGAACATGCTTGTTGGTATTATACTTGACATCAGATAGCAGTTCCCTGGTGACATGTGTACAGGTTAGTTCATCGACCTGATATCGTCATTTGTTTCGTGTGAGTTCCCACTGTACTTTGATTACTACCCTACCACGGCTCAAAGGAGCCGTGCAAACAGGTTTTAGTTGGGTACAGTCCCGAGCCACATGGAGGCAGTGAGCGGATCAGCAGGGGTTCATCTCTCCCGGTATTGGGGGTGAGGTCGCGCTGTGTCTAGGAGAGCCATTACACGAAGTTCTTGGCCAAGACAGGAGATTTACTGGTAGTTATTCCAGTAGTATCTCAGGGTGTTTTGGGCTACACTCCGACATGACTTGTACCGCTTTTGGGGGTCTGACTTTTATTAACCCCCTAGGCCCGACATGCGATACTCATAGACGAACGGATCGGACTGTAGGGATATTGTCACTGACAGGCTCAGTAGGGTGTCAGGATGAGTTCGCTCATCGACCTCCCTTTTGGTCAATACCTGGTAGCCCGTTACGTACGGCTAATACCTCTGACGTGCTAGTGGTTAAATCCACAGCCAAAGTATTGACGAGTCTTTAGAGTCCCCCACAGATAGTTTCTCAAGTTTCGGGCGAAACGTTGTAGAGGCCGTATGGATTTATGGCAGGGTTCGAACGTACGCGTGCACTTGTGCACGTGTTATGGTTCGGACGAATAATACTAGCGAGCTTTGGTTTAAACCGGATCCTAGTATTATACAGTGTAGATTTTGTCTCATTGCATTTGTATTCGGTCGGAATACAAATGCGGGTATGTATATACAGTCGCGGGGTTTTCCTGTAATTTATTACGGGATCGCTTTTTTGAAGTTGCCAGTTTGCATTCCGTTTCGGCCATTTTTCTTTATTCCTTCTTGGCTGAATTTTCCATGGAGGGGGCTTATTTGCAAATGTGCAAATTAGCAATTTGGAGGGTGTTTTTTGTGGTGGAGGGTTCATGATGGTTCAAACATCTTTTGACTTCTTTTTGTTCATCATTACTTGCTTTATGGAGTTGGGATTGAAAAAGACTTTGGAAAAGACTTTCTTCATGATGATCACTCATCATTCTTTTTCTTGCTTGATTCACACACTCCCTCCTCTTCTTGGAAGCATGGCCGGCCACAACTTGGGGGCTGTCCAAAATTTTTTGGTATGGGATTTTTATCTCTTTTGCTTGCACAAAATCATTGAGCTCCATTTTAAAAAGTTCATCTTCAAAAGGTTTTCTTCTCCACTCTCCAAAAATAGCAACTTCAAACAACCCCTCGAGACATAGCATTCTACACTCAGTCTACAGCAACCTTAGACACGTCGGCTTTCCAACTTCGTGTCCGAGTTGCCTCGGTTCAGAGGTGGGAGCCCGCAAAAAGACTCGGTGATGTGGTGCCCTTTCCAACGAGGAGATCGAGACCGGAGATGCCGCGGGGAGATCGGGATGGTGGCCAAAGACCGAAGGACACGGATCGCGCGGTATAGCTCTCTACCCTTTCTCCAGTTAGCTAGTAGTAGGTTAATGGTCCGATCCGGGTTTATAGTCCATGGTAGCGCCGGTTTCTAGTTAAAGAAAATTTTTTGTTTCCGCATTTTGGCCTCGGACAGACGGCCGGGGCGCTACCGTAGACTTACATGGTATCAGAGCCACGCCATTAATCTTTTCTAGCTTGCTCTAATGTGTTTAGAACTTCGATCGAATGAAAATTTCAAAAACCACAATTTCAAAGTGTAGTTTCTATCGATTTTTTTATGTGCTCAAAAAATTATTTGGTATATTGCAGAAATATGTGCAGGCTTTTTCAAGAGAACTGAAGAAATTTAGTTGGCTGATTTCACTGTAGCGCGGCGGATCCGCGGCCGTAACAACGTTATGGTCGTGGATCTGCTGCCGTACTGTAGCCACAGTGCACCAAATTTCTTCAGTAGTTCTCTGTGTTGGAATTGAGGTTTTTGGTATATTCTATTTGGGCCCAGATTTATTTTGAGTGCTACAGTTGTGCTTGGGGCCCACTTCGGGAATTTTTGTCGATCGAAAATTTTTAAATATGTTAGTTCACAGTATTTACATTATATCTGCGACCGTGAATGTCACTTGATCGGTAAATCCTGTCTAACTGCTATAGCCCTTTTAAACGGATTTGCGAACGTGACATTCACGTTGATATTTTGTGTTGTGCTATGATGTTGCGGATTTGTCGTGGTGGATAGCCTGGATGAAATGTTAGTACAGTTTGGTTGTATATGTACATTTGATATTGCGGGGCGAGCGTCCGACATGTGGACTGTCGTCACTGCCTGTTTGTATATTATTCTTTTGGGGCACGACCGGGCTGAGGTTGATGTACCCGTTGTATATTTTACTTTCTGTACTAGGATTACCCCGCGGTGGCACGGGTAGCCGGTTTCTAGAGGGCAACGGGCCCGCATCTCATGGCATTGAGACGGAGAGGGATTCATTCTAGAATTGGCGGGCTATTCGCCGCACTCGTAGGGGGTACAGGTTGACCCAAGGAGGGGTGCTCAAGTTACACGATTCCGTGAAGTGCTGGGTGGTCCATTCATGTTGTTGAAGGGGGCTGCTTCGCTTCAGGTTTTGGCGGGTAACTTGCCGCGCCGTAGGGGTCTAGGATTTCATTGCACAGGCTATCCACACGACCAGGGGAACGTCGGGTTTCAGTAGCGGCTCTATGAAACCCGGGGATCCCATATTATTTGTATTATTCTGTGATGCTTATTACATTTCTGTGATGTTGCATTTTATCACGCCATGAGCGATTATTATATATTGATATATATACTAGTAGATGTTGTATATGTTTTGCATCCGCGCTAGTCCAGTCCCCGCTCTGTCGTTAGTTAAGTAACCTAACGGGTGATGACGGGACCCAGTGGCGAATGCGGATTGTTAGTTATATGTATGCCCTAGAGGCCATTACTGTACATTGGATGTATATTGTAGTGGATGCTGGGACATATATAGGTAGGACTTTCTTGCTCGACATGATAGTACGCTATCTGGTTGCTCTTTATCTTAACATGTATACTTTCTGTTTCTCTGTTACATGTTGATAAAGCCCTTAGGATGTGTACTCGACTTCTAGGACTATGATGCAGATCATACTAGTGGGGTCTGGGTAGTCAATGAGTACATCCTTCAACGTTCCTAGTCGTGGGAATATCGAGACAGGGCATCGATATTCCAGAGTAGACTAGCGTATATCTTCTCGACCCATGTGATGGGCGATGGATGATCCCATATCCATTGGTGTTTGACATCGGAGATGGTATGCGGGTGCTCAGTGGAGACTGGGTACACTGAACGGACTCGCCGAGAACTCCCAGATGATATTATACCTCACGTCAGATGGCAGTTCTCTGGTGACACTGGTATAGCTTAGTCTGTTGACCCGAGATCGTCATAGAGTCTTGTGTGTCTCCCACTGTGCTTTGATTTCCACCCTACCACGGCTCTACTGAGTCGTGCAAACAGGTGGTTTTTGGGTACAGTCCCGATTCACATGGAGGCAATGAGCGATAGGAGGGGATTCGTCTCTCCCGGTATTGGGGGTTGATGTTGCGCTATGCTCGACTGGCCATGACAGGAAATCCCTGGCCAGGGTTGTAGTGATATACTGGTAAGAGTTATCAGTAGTTTCACGATTGTTATGGACCTTACGTCGGCATGACTTATCAAGCTATTGGGGTCTGACGTTTACCACCCCTAGGCGAGATATGCGACATATCAGACGATCAGACCAGAATGTACGGTAAGTGATACTGGTTGGATTCACAGGAGTGTGAGCGGGCTTGCTCGTCGATCTTCTGATCGCTCAATACCCGGGTGGCCGTTACGTTTAGAAGACCACTTGCGGCTTGTGGGTGTTTGATATGATCATCACCTGCTGCCGGCGTATTGACGAGTCTTTAGAGTCCTACACAGAGGTTTCCTGGCTCAAGCGAAACGAAATAGGAGTGCATATGAGATATGTGCGGGACCGAGAATAATGCGTGTATGTGATACTGTATTATATTCTCGCGATGAATGTATCGATTGGTTGTATACGATATAACCTAGTTATCGAATCGAGGATTGATTCGATAAGCCGATACATTGAATATTAGTCGGTTATATGCGATATGACCGGATCGTTAAATCAAGTATTGATTTAATGATTTAATGCATAATTATATATTTGATATAATGATTTGCATTAGCTAATATTGGTTCATTTTTAAAAGGATTTTCTCACTTGAAATGCACATTGTATATGTGATATATTTTTGTGCACAAGATTATATCATGTTTGATGATACATGCTCACTTGGGTTTGTGTAAAGATTAAACCATGGTTGTGTAATGATTAGAGTTTTTATTTTCTTATCTATTTATTTATTTATTTATTTTAGAAAAGAACAAAAGAAAATGGTGGCTTGTTTTGTTTGCTTGTTAAAGCTTCTTGAAGCTTTGAACAAGTCCACCATTCTTGTCTCTTCTCTAACCCTAACCATTCATCTAACCTTAGTTAAATCTCTACACTAAACCATGGTTGAATACATGATAAGTATCATATTGTTTTCTTTTTAAGAATAACTTATCATATATTATCTTCTTCTTCTTCTTCTTCTTCAAGAAGAAAAAAGCTTGATAGCTTCAATGGCAACTTGAGCAAATGAGTGAGAAATCCAATTCTAAAGTGAACCCACTTCCTATTTCTTCATCCTCTACCTCTTGCCAAGTAGTATAGGGTGTTTTCTTCACAAGTTTCATGACTTGGTGAAGTGGGAGCTTGATCTTGTGATGCCTCGACGTAGATCATCTTCGGCATCGAAGCTGACGACCAAGTCCGCCCATTTCTCCGATGAAGCCGATGCTAGAGTCATGGATTTGATTTGGACAGTGGAGGGACCTCATCATGAAGCCTAGGACGTGGAGGGCCGGATCTACAAAGGTTGTAGCTTCTTTCCTTTAGTTAAAATTCGTTTATTTGCATTGCATCGCCTCATTATCTAGTTAACGATCCGTATTAGGGTTTGTAGGCACTTGTAAAATTTGAATTAGCCATGTTTGATCACTTGTGAGACTTCATTTGTGTGCCTAAGAACCCTACAGTGGTATCAGAGCCTAGCTAGAGCCTTAGGCGATGCGTAGACGGAGTTAGAAATCCGATCGAACCGAAACCCTAACCCTAATATTGCTCTCTGTACATTTTTGAAATTCGTGGATTTTTGAAAATTAAAAATATGCAGAAAAATCAGCAGGAATATATAAGAGTTACTGTGAAATTCGACAGCCTAATTCCATCAAACCGCCGCGGTTCCGCGGCACGAGCATGCCTCGTGCGGCGGTTCCGCGGCCGTTTAGTCTCTTTATGCATTGAATTTTGTACAGTAATTCTTAAATTGCAGTACTGGTTTTCCTGGGAATTTTTAATAGTTATTCAAGAGTTGAATTTTCTGGGTTGTATTGGGGACTCGGTGTTTCGATCGGATCGTCTAATTTTGTCTTTGTGCTTTTCCGGATAATTTTAGAATATGTTAAAAAAAGTTCGACCGGATATAAATACCCACTTTTTCCCCTATCGGGAGATTTCCAATTGTTGGATTTTTCCGTAGTTTAATGACGTTCTAAGTAGTGCAAGTAACGCGATGGACCCTCTAAAAGACAACAAACCTTAACTCGATTATGTGACCGTCTTGAACTGCCCTTTGAACCTTAGGGTTTGGGGCAGTACGGCGTGCCACATGTGAGGCGTTGGCTTGACCCTTCTACGGCTGGACCGTTGGTATTGAGGCACGAACTGAATGTTTTTAGACTTAACTTATATCATGTGTTGAGCTGTATCGGGAAAACTTGGGTGTTCGATTGTTCGATCGAAAAGTTTAACATTTTCTATCTTATCCGGAATGTGATACAATAATTGGAATTCACAAGCAGTTATGAGATAACTGAATGAATGTTATAAACATAGCAGTTTAGTCTCACTTGATCGGTTGCCACGGAATTTTGATGTGATCAAAAGTCCGTCGCAATCACGTAGCGTACGCGGATACTCTCCGGGTAAACTTAATAGACAGCCTCACCCCATAGCCCCGACCAAGTGACTGTAGGAGAACCCCGTCGCCGAAAGCATCCTTTCGGGTGCTCGCGGCAGCGGTGTTCCGCCTTGGTGCACTTCGTCGATGGCGTCAGGGGTGCGGCCGCCTACTAAAGTTTGCGACGAGCATTCAATCAGAATGTCGGGAATCCTGTTGAATTCCCCGACTTAATATTGAAAAGTGTTTTCGATTTTGAGACTAAAATGCGGGGTTTATAATTGTTAGGCATGCGATGTCTAAGTATTTCATTTGATTAGGCATGCGATGTCTAAAGAGATTGCGGATTCCAACTGTTGTAGTTTTACACTTTCTTTTCTGTGACCGTAAGTGTAATATGTGATATCGCCGGTTTCGTTGCTATATGTCAACGACAATTGAGATACGCATGTTTACTTACGTTGATGACATGTGATGTTATGTGTTTCTGGATATGTTATATTGGATCGTCGTGTTTGAATAGCCGGGGGTTTTTATGTGAGATGAGTGTTTTTCCATTTTCATTCATGTAAAAACTTGTATGTAATATTCTTTTATTGGGGCACTTCCAGGTTGCGGAAGATGTCACCTTTGTATATTATTTACTTTTCTGCACTAGGATAAACCCAAATAGGAGGGCACAAGTAACCGGGTTCTAGGGTCCAGTGGGAGACCAACTCGTGGAGTCGAGTCCGGGTCTCCTAACTCTAGAATTGGTAGGGTTACTTGCCGCTCTCGTAGGGGTCTAGGGGTGTGGGATTGGCTATTCATCACGACCGTGGAATCCGTATTTTATACTGGCTCGTATTAAAAACACGGACGTCCTAGTATATCCAATATTTCATATGATATTTTTCTGCTGCGTTATCTGTGATGTGATCATGTGTTTTGTTATTATATATAGTATATATGATATATTATATAGACGTTGCTTATGTTTTACACCCGCGCTAGCCCTGCCTCGCTCTGGCGTTAGTTACCTAACCTAACGGTGCAGGCGGGACATCGAGGCGAATGCGGATGGCATAAGCGTACGTTATATTTATCTGTGATGTTTAGGTGGACTTAAATGATGGGATATTCATTAATGAGATTAATGAAAGAAAATAAACCTAATTGATGTTGTGGAATCGAATTTCAAAATAAAACAGGTAGCTACAGTTCTTGCTTTGCATCGCGGTGTTCATTACAGAACATCCAGCACCTTATTCGATGAGGAAAGGACCGAGATCCCTTCACCGGGAGTGACTCCTTTAGCAATAACTGGCAGAAGCTACACACTCGGTTTGTCCTTTGATCGCTTCTATAGTTTCCGCTTTGCACAGTGATATATATGATATATCCCGCACCTCATTCGACGAGGAAAGGGCCGACGATCCCTTCACCGGGAGTGACCCCTTTAGCAAAACTAGAAAAGCCTCAAAAACATTCCATTTAAAAACCATTTGATTCCGCAACGAGATCAAGTTCAAAGCGTTGAAGGTTTTCATAAAAACCATTCGCAACCCTCCGTCATTTTAGAAAGTAGAGTACTTAGTATTCGTGCTGTGTTTGTTGACCTTAGTTAAGGCACAGTGTACGGTAGCTAAGTGATGTCTTCCTACACCGCATATGATGCGATTAGTTAGGACAGTCGCGTGACTTTGTTGACCTTAGTTAAGGGTCATGTGGGTGGGTCTAATTAATCACGAAATGACGGGTAGAACTTGACTAGTACTTATGATTTGTTGACCATAGTTAAGGTCATAAGTGCTAGGGGTAAAAACCATTATCGGGAGTTTCAAGTGTTGAAATTTGCAATGAGATTGCATACCTTCTATGTGATAGTTGGATCCCGATACCCACTGCGAGTAATTGTTACTCCTGGGAGAATTTTGCACTTTGCAATTAGCCGATCAAGTAGGTGTCTAGAAAGGTGTCAACGGGGTTACGCCTCTGGGAAAACGAGGTTTACTGTAATTAGGTCCGTGCGAAAGCACGGGGAACTTCCCTCAAAGTACCGACACTGGCCTGGCTGAAAGATTGACGAACTTGTAGAGTGTAATTAATCCCGGCTAGTCTTTCCTTTTAAGGTTTGAAGGAAGATTTGATAAAAACAGTGGGAGCCATCCTGATTAGATAAAATATATAACCAATCTGATCTTGCAAGAGCGCACGCAGAGTGTTTTCTTCTCTCTCTCTCCAGGTAGCGACCATATCACGCCTTAATCAAGATAATAATATGGATGTTTTGACCGAACCCGCTTGTTATACTGAGCTGGGGAACGTTGGTCCCGCTCCAACTTATAATTGTTATAAGACCGAGCAGGAAATTGGGGAATACCAGAATTCCTATGCCGCCCAAACGAAGAAAGTGCATATGATGCATCTCCTTCGGGTGTGTTCATTACAAAGAACTGTTTCTCAGTATCCTCTGCATCCTGAGTATTTGATACCGGATCAGGATCCCAGATATGTAATCTGTTACATAGGGCTACAAAAAGGTAGAAAACTGAGAATGGGTGATAAGTTTCATGAGACAGAAAACGGGGCAAGTGTTGCAGCCAAGTCTGTTGGTCACTGTCACCCTGTATTACCAATACATTGATTCTGAACAAATGCTATTAGATACCGAACCTGATATACAAAATCATATCTATCTCTTTATTAGTAAAAAAAAATGATAAAATTTTGTATTGATGGATAATGTTTTGAACATTTCCTATATCAAAAGCTGATCGGTTCAGGCACGTTATCTAAAAGCATTGACGTTCTAAATCAAACTACAGTTCCTAGTATATAGAACACACACAAGAGGAAGAGTTCAGAAATGAACGAATCATTCTTGAGGCATTGTAGACTAGGTCATATCAATGCGACCCGACTGGCTGAAGTTACTTTTTAGATGCATATTTAAATCAGTTTGAATTTACATCTTATGAAACTTGCCAGTTATGTCACAAAGATTAGATGACCATGGCTCTGCTTATTGGAAACAGAGAAAGAGTTAATGAACTCTTGGGACTAATACATGATGATGTATGTAAGGTCTCCTGTCTACACATGCCAGGACTGGTTCTTTATACTTCATTACGTTCTCTGATAATCTCTCAAGATTCAGACATATGTTCCTATTGAAACACAAGTCCGAACCTTTTGAGATATTCACAGAATATAAGTTAGAAGTAGAGAACCAAAATACGGGTATAAGTATTATGTCCTGTGATGAGATCAGGGAGGGGAATACTTGTGCATGGAATTCCTGGACTATTCTAAAGGAGAATGAGATTCTCTCTCAGCATTACTCCTCCGTATACACCATAGCACGATGGTATATCGGGGCGGAGCAATCACACCCTATATGATATGGTGCGCTCTATGATAAGTACTACTGAGTTTCCTATTAGGGAGTTATGCACTTATGAAGTTGCATACCTATTGAATAGGGTTCGAATCAAATCAGTGCCTACCACTCCATATGAGATATGGTATGGGAAGAGCCCATCTCTTGAGTAAGTTAAGATTTGGGGTTGTCCGGCCTATGTCAAAAGCAAAATCCGGACAAGATCGAGGCAAGGACAGTTCTGTAGAACTGAAAAGGTTCCAGCTATACAAAACTACAGCTGATGATTTGACAGAACCAAAGGATTCAATAGTTCCCGACGAACCTCAGCCTCTCCGCCGATCTGGTAGGGTTCCTCATCCGCCTGAGAGATACCTTGGTTTCTCGATGACAGTGGGAGCGAGGAATGCATCATGAGATGATGACCCAACTAGTTTCGAGCAGGCCATCGAGAGTAGGGACTCTGTAAGAATGGCTGGATGCTTAGCGATCTGAGATGGAATCCTAATACACCAACAAAGTATGGACTTTGGTTGCTATATCTGAAGGGTTAAATCCCCATCAGGAGCAAGTATATCTTGAGAAGATTACTTGGTGTAGATGGAAAAGTTGAGACTTTCAAAGCTAGACTTGTTAAAGCTTTTCGTCATCGACCAGGCGTGGATAATGATGAAACCTTTTCAAATGGCTATGCTTAAGTCCATCCAGATCCTACTTGCCACGGCTACATACCATGACTACGATATCTGGCGGTTGGGTGTCATGACTGCTTTTCTAAATGATGTTTTAGAAGAGAGAGTCTATAAGTACACAGCCAAAGGGCTTCGTAGACAGTGGGAGCAGCGGAAACGTGCACAAGATGCTTTATAAGATAAAGCAGGTATCGCGGAGTTGGAACATCTGTTTTGATGTAGTAGTCAAACAGTTTGACATCATCAAAATGGTAGATGAACCTTGTATATACAAAAAGGGTAGTAGGGAGTATGGTGATGATCCTCGTAGAGTACGTGGATGACATACTCTTGATAGGGAAGGAGTTTCCTATGCTACGCTCGGTCAATCTCCGCTTATCATAATGATTCTCCATATAGGATCAAAGTGATACCTCCTAAATCCTGGGTTGTGGATCTATGAGATAGATCTAATTGGATGTTAGGATTCTCACTAGTTGTAGTGAGATGGTATCAATCGTTCCTGGGGAGAATCACTGGAAGTGTTTCAGGGTGATAAGGACGACTGAATGTCAGTCACAGGCATTGTCTTTACCCTCAGTAAAGGGACGGTATATTGGAAAAGTTCCAAGCTAGATACCGTAGCAAACTAGACGATAAAGGCTGGTAACATCGCTGTTTAAGATACTACCAAAGAGGTAGTTTGGGTGTATATTGGTTCATAAGATGAACTAGGTTCCTACCATTGTGTGACAATGGAAGTGAGGCTTTGGCCCTGGAACCCTGGTCCCATCAGTGACCCAGACATATTCTGAGGCAGCATCACCTGATCAAGGAGATAGTTGATCTCCAGGTTGATCGAGGTTAGGAGAGCAGACTCAGAGGACAACACGGCGGATCCACTCACGAAGGCCTTTTCCCAAAGAGAGACTTTTAGGGGATGGTTGAGTATTAGATACTGCAACTACTGCTACAGATGGCCCTAGTGCAAGTGGGAGATTGTTAGTTATATGTATGCCCTAGAGGCCATTACTGTACATTGGATGTATATTGTAGTGGATGCTGGGACATATATAGGTAGGACTTTCTTGCTCGACATGATAGTACGCTATCTGGTTGCTCTTTATCTTAACATGTATACTTTCTGTTTCTCTGTTACATGTTGATAAAGCCCTTAGGATGTGTACTCGACTTCCAGGACTATGATGCAGATCATACTAGTGGGGTCTGGGTAGTCAATCAGTACATCCTTCAACGTTCCTAGTCGTGAGAATATCGAGATAGGGCATCGATATTCCAGAGTAGACTAGCGTATATCTTCTCGACCCATGTGATGGGCGATGGATGATCCCATATCCATTGGTGTTTGACATTGGAGATGGTATGCGGGTGCTCAGTGGAGACTGGGTACACTGAACGGACTCGCCGAGAACTCCCTGATGGTATTATACCTCACGTCAGATGGCAGTTCTCTGGTGATACTGGTACAGCTTAGTCCGTTGACCCGAGATCGTCATAGAGTCTTGTGTGTCTCCCACTGTGCTTTGATTTCCATCCTACCACGGCTCTACTGAGTCGTGCAAACAGGTGGTTTTTGGGTACAGTCCCGATTCACATGGAGGCAATGAGCGATAGGAGGGGATTCGTCTCTCCCGGTATTGGGGGTTGATGTTGCGCTATGCTCGACTGGCCATGACAGGAAATCCCTGGCCAGGGTTGCAGTGATATACTGGTAAGAGTTATCAGTAGTTTCACGATTGTTATGGACCTCACGTCGGCATGACTTATCAAGCTATTGGGGTCTGACGTTTACCACCCCTAGGCGAGATATGCGACATATCAGACGATCAGACCGGACTGTACGGTAAGTGTTACTGGTTGGATTCACAGGAGTGTGAACGGGCTTGCTCGTCGATCTTCTGATCGCTCAATACCCGGGTGGCCGTTACGTTTAGCAGACCGCTTGCGGCTTGTGGGTGTTTGATATGATCATCACCTGCTGCCGGCGTATTGACGAGTCTTTAGAGTCCTACACAGAGGTTTCCTGGCTCAAGCGAAACGAAATAGAAGTGCATATGAGATATGTGCGGGACCGAGAATAATGCGTGTATGTGATACCGTATTATATTCTCGCGATGAATGTATCGATTGGTTGTATACGATATAACCTAGTTATCGAATCGAGGATTGATTCGATAAGCCGATACATTGAATATTAGTCGGTTATATACGATATGACCGGATCGTTAAATCAAGTATTGATTTAATGATTTAATGCATAATTATATATTTGATATAATGATTTGCATTAGCTAATATTGGTTCATTTTTAAAAGGATTTTCTCACTTGAAATGCACATTGTATATGTGATATATTTTTGTGCACAAGATTGTATCATGTTTGATGATACATGCTCACTTGGGTTTGTGTAAAGATTAAACCATGGTTGTGTAATGGTTAGGGTTTTCATTTTCTTATCTATTTATTTATTTATTTATTTATTTTAGAAAAGAAGAAAAGAAAATGGTGGCTTGTTTTGTTTGCTTGTTAAAGCTTCTTGAAGCTTTGAACAAGTCCACCATTCTTGTCTCTTCTCTAACCCTAACCATTCATCCAACCTTAGTTAAATCTCTACACTAAACCATGGTTGAATACATGATAAGTATCATATTGTTTTCTTTTTAAGAATAACTTATCATATATTATCTTCTTCTTCTTCTTCTTCAAGAAGAAAAAGCTTGATAGCTTCAATGGCAACTTGAGCAAATGAGTGAGAAATCCAATTCTAAAGTGAACCCACTTCCTATTTCTTCATCCTCTAACTCTTGCCAAGTAGTATAGGGTGTTTTCTTCATAAGTTTCATGACTTGGTGAAGTGGGAGCTTGATCTTGTGATGCCTCGACGTAGATCATCTTCGGCATCGAAGCCGACGACCAAGTCCGCCCATTTCTCCGATGAAGCCGATGCTAGAGTCATGGATTTGATTTGGACAGCGGAGGGACCTCATCACGGAGCCTAGGACGTGGAGGACCGGATCTACAAAGGTTGTAGCTTCTTTCCTTTAGTTAAAATTCGTTTATTTGCATTGCATCGCCTCATTATCTAGTTAACGATCCGTATTAGGGTTTGTAGGCACTTGTAAAATTTGAATTAGCCATGTTTGATCACTTGTGAGACTTCATTTGTGTGCCTAGGAACCCTACACGGATGGCATATATGTACATCGTATTTTCGTTCTTTATTGGTGTGATCAATTGATGGGACTGCGTTGATTCGGATCAATGCAAGCTAAACAAACCTATTATGATGTTGTTGGAACATTTTTCAAAAAAAGCTGTTATTGCAAGGACGTTATCTTTTGTTTTGCACAGTGATATTCGGTTATGAATATCCAGCACCTCAGTCGACGAGGCAAGGGCCGAGATCCCTTCACCGGGAGTGATCCCTTGGACAGAAGTTTGCGTTAGGGTAATAACTTCACTATAGTCGATTACTTTTGCTTTGCATCATGGTATTCAGTTAGAATATCCTGCACCTCATTCTACGGGGAAAGAGCCGAGATCCCTTCACCGGGAGTGACCTCTTTAGCAAAGGTTTTCGCCACTATATTTTTAAAAAAAAACTATCCGGTTCCTTCAACGATATCAAGTTCATTACGTTAAAGGTTTTTCGCCAAAAATCATTCGTAGCCCTCCGTCATTTCAGACGGCTAGCACTTAGTATTCATGCTATGTTTGTTGACCTTCGTCAAGGCATAGTGAATGGTAGCTGCTTGTTACCTTTCTGCTGCATAGATAGATGCATTGGTTTGGGACAGTCGTATAGCCTTGTTGACCTTCGTCAAGGGCTTGTACGGGTGGGTTCAAATTAACCTGGACAATGACGGGTAGAACTTGACATGTGACTTTTGATTTGTTGACCTTTGTCAAGGTCATAAAAGCATGGGGTAAAAATCACATCGGGAGTTTCTAAAGAAACTGAAACTTGCCAGATATGCGTATACCTTCTGGAGTGTGATAACGTGAGTGGATTCCATCACGTTATCATGCGGTGATAGTTGGATCCCGATTCCCACTGATGAGTTGGTTTACTCCTCGGGTGATCCCGATTAATTCTTTTTTCAGGTTTGGAGGAGAATTTGAGGTTACAGTGGGAGGTTCCTGATTAGATAAAGTGATAACCATTCTGATCTAGGTTAGAATGCATACTGAGTGTTTCTTTTCTCTCTCTCTTTGGCAGCGACCATGGCCCGACCCTAGACTATGACTCAGTGACCAAGTTGACCGAACCTTCTTATAACACCGGCTTTTGGATTGTCTGAGTTGCATACCTCATTGCCATTCCTACTTTTACCCTTTTCTCCAGGATACCCGGTATTACTACAGACGTCCACTTCCATTGGATAAAACCATCGTATGGTTATATACGAACTCGAAGGAACTTGTTCCAGATTCGAGGATGGTTTCCGGTTCTGGAGAAAACGAATAGGACTATTCAGTTGTCTTTTCCTTTTACCTTCTCTCAAGCTGCGAGTGCTCCTTGGATTAGGGGATAGTACACCTGTTACGCTTATTGGATAGTCTTATTCCAAACCCTAGGCTGGTGTCGAACGGTAGGGAATGAAAAAAGCCGATTAGCCTAAGTGTGGTGTACAGAAGGTATTAAGTAAAGACAAATAAAGGGATTAGAAGGAGGGCAAAGTAAATTGCGACTGCTATGCACGACCAAACCAAGTATTTCATTACCACTCCCACTTCACCTTTGTATTTCTCCAGGACACTCCGTATCACTACGAAGATCCACAGTTATTTGGATACTCCATCGTATGGTTATATACGAACTCGAAAGGAACTTGTTCCAGTTCGGGGATGGATTCTGGTTCAGGAGAAATAGGAATAAGGTTTATTCAGGTGTCTTTTATCTTTACCTTCTCTCGTGTTGCGAGTGCTCCTAGGATTAGGACAGTACACCCATTATGCTTATTGGATAGTCTTCTTCCAAACCATAGGCTGGTGCCGAACGGTAGGGAAGGAAGAAAACCATTTGGCCGAAAGGGGCGTACAGAAGGCAATGACTAAAGACATATAAAGGGATTTGGAGAGATGGCAAAGAAATATACGGTTACAGTTGTGAATCTGGATAATGGAAGAGGCATTACTAGGAATACCCGGATACCCCATTGAAACATTTCAATGTTTCAGTTTCACTGTGTACTGTTAAAAGAAAACTGATTTCCCAATTAGCCCTTGCTCCAGGGTATGTATTTACCAGGTTTGTTTCTCACATCTGTATGGTTTTACAGATGATAAGTGGGAGTAAGTTATTTGGAATTGGGTGATTATCCTCATTATATCGGGATTCGTTGTAATTGGTGATATTTGAGGAAATCGCCTGGGCTGTTTGCCGGACGACAGATATTTGGTTTTGAATATCCATTGTTATGCACCAATTTCAAATTGATATATCTCTACGTTTATTTTCATAAAGTGGGATATAACTTTTTGAAATTATGTCTATGACATTTACCTATATCAGTGGATGGTTAGGTAAGGAGCATTAAACAGCAGTGTAATTCTTCTTAACCATAAGTACAGTTTTCAATCTACGACACACAGGGAATGAGTTATTAGACTCAAGGGACTTATACAGAGTATTGTATGTTGTCCAGTGTCCATTAGGACAGAGGGGTTGGTCCTCGTACTATATTCTGTTTACTTATGACTTCTCTAGTTCTTAAACAAGTGTTTCGTAGAAACACAAGGTCTAAGTTTTGAGAAGTTATAGGTATAAGAATGAAGTAGAGAACCAGGCGTTGCAAGTATCAGGATTCTTCAAGGTGATCGAAGATGTAGATACTTGTGTATGGTATTCAGTTAATAGTAATGATTAAGAGAACTTGCTTCTCTTTCAGATTACTCATAATTGGAAGCACTCCTAAGTTGAGTAACGCCGATCGGCTTCCTTCCATTTAGTTGACATGCACTGGAGACAGCTGCATGATTTGAATCTGGTTCCAATTAAATTAGTGCCTCTGTTTCTATATTGGATATAGAACGGTTCATATCTTAACGATGTTAAGGTACGAAGAGTTATCCGACTTATACTTAAAACCAGACTCTGGATAACTTAAGGAACGTTTCTGTAATGGTTGTTTGTGGGTTGGCCCGGGCTATGACGAGGGTTGACTTTCTACCATCTGGGAGATCAATAGTGATATTGTTCTTGACCCGCCACAGTTTTAGTAAAATGGATTTTTTCAGAAAAACAGTAATGGGAGTATGGTAGAACTGGAAGTGATTCCAGAACCGCAAACGATTACTGAAAATTTGATAAGAACCTAACGATTCAATCTGGTTTGACGTTCCATTGGCCACTCCGCAGATATGGTGGGTAACCTCAGGCACCCGAGAGGTACTCCGGTAGCCTCAAGGACGGTGACAGGGAGGTTCTTGTTTACCCAGACTTGCCATTGCTGTTGTTCCCGACTGTGAGACCCGGCAGGAGGATGAATATAGCGTCGTTCTAAACTAGCTTTAGAAGTGTACGTGTATATGACTCTGCCAGAGGCTTGTCGTAGTCAGTGGGAGCAGCGGAAACATAGTGGACAAGTGTCTTATGTCTATTTATAGACTAAAGCAGATATAGCGGAGATAGATCATCTATTTCTGATATGACAGTCATAGGTTTGACTTCATCAGAATAGGGGATGGATCTGTTAAGAAGGTAGTAGAGTGTGATGTCCTGGTATTTGGATGACATACACAGAGTAGGAAGTGAAATTCCTATACTACGATCGGTTATACATTGGTCGTCACATAGTGGTTTCTCCACAAAGGACATGGATATTACATCAGATATTCTGATTACTAGATCTATGGTTTTAGATCTAGATTTGGGTAGTATCCCAATCTGGGTACTTAGACAGCATTCTAAAGGTGTTTTAGAATGGACGACTCCTGGCACGGTAGTATACCTGCAGGTGATGGAGTCACCCTCTCTAAAGGTGTCTTACAGACTGAAGGGAAAAGAGATGTGCATGATCGGCAGATCACTTGCTTAGGCATTGAGTTGATCATGAGATGTCAAGTACCACACCAGATGTTGTTTTTGTACGAGATGTAATAAGTTGATATTGATCCAATCCTGGAGAAACATTCGGAAGCAGTTTTAGAACATAAGTAGATGTTCTAGGGATATGATAACGACAGCCTCATTCAGGAGACAGTTATCATTCCAGGCTTCCAAGGTGACCTGGATGACAGAGTGACTGTCAGAGTTATAGTTTTCCCTCTGACGGGAGGCAGTATTTTGGACAGGTGGTCCAAGGGGATACTGAGGGAGGCATGGCGCGGGATACTGATTAAGTTCAGTTGTCAATACAGTCTAAGAAGTTTGGATTTGGAGTTCATTTATGAACTAGTTCCCATCAGATATCCAGACATATTCTAAGACAGGTATTGCTCATTTCGGGAGACGGTTTTCTCCGCGAACTTGAGATTAAGAGAGACATAGAAAGAAATATCAGAGCGGATCCACTCACTGAGGCTATTCCTCGAACGCATTAGTTTCGCAAACGGGTTTTGTGAGACTGATTAGTAGAGGAGTTGGGTGTTCGGTATCACACGGGCTGTGAGTATGCGACATCGCAATAATTAGCCTTAAGTGCAAGTGGGAGATTATTGGATATAGTGCCCTCAGAATCAATTATTAGATCACAGACACGTGATTGCAATGATTGAGGGAGGACCTATACCGGTAGGACAGTCTTACTCAAGATGATAGTATGCTATCTGGTTTATCTTTATCATCGTGTACTGCTTTAGGTGACCTTACAGGTCACTATTGCGCGGTGATAGAGCCCTTAGGATTCTTGCTTGACGACCAGCAGTATGATGGCGATCATATACGTGGGAGCTGGGGTCTATAAGCACATCCTTAAAAGGTCCCTAGTCGTGGGAGTTTCGAGACTGGGCATCGATACTCCATATAGTAGACTAGTGTATACAGTCGAGACCCCGACGAGGGGCGGTGGTCGGTCTCACAAGCCATTAGTGTCAGTTGGCTCACCTAAGATATATACAGGTGCTCATTGGGTTATGAGTACAGCGGACTGGACTCACCGGGAACATGCTAGTTGGTATTATACCTGACGTCAGATAGCAGTTCCCTGGTGACATGTGTACAGGTTAGTTCATCGACCTGAGATCGTCATTTTTCTCGTGTGAGTTCCTACTGTACTTTGATTACTACCCTACCACGGCTCAAAGGAGTCGTGCAAACAGGTTTTAGTTGGGTACAGTCCCGAGCCACATGGAGGCAGTGAGCGGATCGGCAGGGGTTCGTCTCTCCCGGTATTGGGGGTGAGGTCGCGCTATGTCTAGGAGAGCCATTACACGAAGTCCTTGGCCAAGGCAGGAGATTTACTGGTAGGTATTCCAGTAGTATCTCAGGGTGTTCTGGGCTACACTCCGACACGACTTGTACCGCTTTTGGGGGTCTGACTTTTACCAACCCCCTAGGCCCGACATGCGATGCTCATAGACGAACGGACCGGACTGTACGGATATTGTCACTGACAGGCTCAGTAGGATGTCAGGATGAGTTCGCTTATCGACCTCCCTTTTGGTCAATACGTGGTAGCCCGTTACGTACGGCTAATACCTCTGACGTGCTAGTGGTTAAATCCACAGCCAAAGTATTGACGAGTCTTTAGAGTCCCCCATAGACAGTTTCTCAAGTTTCGGGCAAAACGTTGTAGAGGCCGTATGGATTTATGACAGGGTTCGAACGTACGCGTGCACTTGTGCACATGTTATGGTTCGGACGGATAATACTAGCGGGCTTTGGTTTAAGCCAGATCCTAGTATTATACAGTGTAGATTTTGTCTCATTGCATTTGTATTCGGTCGGAATACAAATGCGGGTATGTATATACAGTCGCGGGGTTTTCCTGTAATTTATTACGGGATCACTTTTTTGAAGTTGCCAGTTTGCATTCCGTTTCGGCCATTTTTCTTTATTCCTTCTTGGCTGAATTTTCCATGGAGGGGCTTATTTACAAATGTGCAAATTAGCAATTTTGAGGGTGTTTTTTGTGGTGGAGGGTTCATGATGGTTCAAACATCCTTTGATTTCTTTTTGTTCATTATTACTTGCTTTATGGAGATGGGATTGAAAAAGACTTTGGAAAAGACTTTCTTCATGATGATCACTCATCATTCTTTTGCTTGCTTGATTCACACACTCCCTCCTCTTCTTGGAAGCATGGCCGGCCACAACTTGGGGGCTGTCCAAAATTTTTTGGTGTGGGATTTTTATCTCTTTTGCTTGCACAAAATCATTGAGCTCCATTTTAAAAAGTTCATCTTCAAAAGGTTTTCTTCTCCACTGTCCAAAAATGGCAACTTCAAACAACCCCTCGAGACATAGCATTCTACACTCAGTCTACAGCAACCTTGGACACGTCGGCTTGCCAACTTCGTGTCCGAGTTGCCTCGGTTCAGAAGTGGGAGCCCGTAAAAAGACTCGGTGATGTGGTGCCCTTTCCGACGAGGAGATCGAGACCGGAGATGCCGCGGGGAGATCGGGATGGTGGCCAAAGACCGAAGGACACGGATCGCTCGGTATAGCTCTCTACCCTTTCTCCAGTTAGCTAGTAGTAGGTTAATGGTCCGATCCGGGTTTATAGTCCACGGTAGCTGTTGGTTATATGTATGCCCTAGAGGCTATTACTGTACATAGAATGTATATTGTAGTGGATGCTGGGACATATATAGGGAGGACTTTCTTGCTCGACATGATAGTATGCTATCTGGTTACTCTTTACCTTAACGTGTACATTGATTGTCTCTCTGTTACATGTTGGTAAAGCCCTTAGGATGTGTACTTGACTACCTGGACTATGATGCGGATCATACTAGTGGGGACATGGTAGTCCATAAGTACATCCTTCAAAATCCCTAGTCGTGGGTATATCGAGACGGGGCATCGATATACCAGAGTAGACTAGCGTATACCTTCTCGACCCATACAGATGGGTGATGGATGATCCCATATCCATTGGTGTTTGACATCAGAGATGATATACGGGTGCTCAGTGGAGACTGGGTACACTGGAAGGACTCGCCGAGAACTCCCAGATGGTATTATACCTTACGTCAGATGGCAGTTCTCTGGTGACACTGGTACAGAATAGTCTGTTGACCCGAGATCGTCATAGAGTCTTGTGTGGTTCCCACTGTGCTTTGATTTCCATCATACCACGTCCAAGAGGGCGTGCAAAACGGTGGTTTTTGGGCACAGTCCCGAATCACATGGAGGCAATGAGCGATAGGAGGGGATTCGTCTCTCCCGGTATAAGGAGTTGATGTTGCGCTGTGTTCGATTGGCTATAACAGGAAATCCCTGGCCAGGGTTGCTGAGATTTACTGGTAAGTGTTACCAGTAGTTTCTCGAAATGTTATAGACCTCATATCGACACGACTTATCGAGCTATTGGGGTCTGACATTTACCACCCCTAGGCGGGATATGCGACATATCAGACGATCAGACCGGACTGTACGGTAAGTGTTACTGGTTGGATTCACTGGAGTGTGAGCGGGCTTGCTCGTCGATCTTCTGATCGCTCAATACCCGGGTGGCCGTTATGTTTAGTAGACCGCTTGCGGCTTGTGGGTGTTTGATATGATCATCACCTGCTGCCGGCGTATTGACGAGTCTTTAGAGTCCTACACAGAGGTTTCCTGGCTCAAGCGAAATGAAATAGGAGCGCATATGAGATATGTGCGGGACCGAGAATGATGCGTGTATGTGATACCATATTTCATTCTCGCAATGAATGTATCGAAAGGTTGTATGCGATATAACCTAGTTATCGAATCAAGGATTGATTCGGTAAGCCGATACAAAGGATACTTGTCGGTTATATGCGATATGACCGGATCGTTAAATCAAGTGTTGATTTAATGATTTAATGTATAATTATATATTTGATATATTACTTTGCATTAACTAGTATTGGTTCACTTTAAATGGATTTTCTCACTTGAAGTTCACAAGTTGTATATGTGATATACTTTTGTGCACTTGATTGTATCATGTTTGATGATACATGTTTACTTGGTTAAGTGTAAAGAATTAAACCATGGTTAAACTTATGATTAAGGGTTTTCATTTTCTTTATTTCTTTATTGATTTATTCTTTATGGAAAATGAAAAGCATAAAGATAAAAATGGTTGCTAACTTTGTTTGTATTATGAAGCTTCATGAAGCTTTGACTTAGTGGCCATTTTTGTCTCATGCTTAACCCTAACCATTCCCACTAACCCTAGTTTAGTCTCTACACTTGACCATGATTGGTAGATGATAAGTATTATTATTATTTTCATTTTACTTAATACTTATCATATTATCTTCTTCTTCTTCATCATCTTCTACTTGAAGAAAACCTTGCCTGCATCAATGGCAAAGTGAGAAAATGAGTGAGAAATCAAATTCTAAAGTGAACCCACCTCCTATTTCTTCATCCTCTACCTCTTGCCAAGTAGTAGAGTGTGTTTTCTTCACAAGTTTCATGACTTGGTGAAGTGGGAGCTTGATCTTGTGATACTTCGACGTAGATCATCTTCGGCACGAAGCCGACGACCTTGCCCGCCCATTTCTCCGATGAAGCCGACGCTAGAGCCCGGGTTTCCATTTGGACAGCGAGGAGACTTCATTGCGGAGCCAAGGAGGTGGAGGACCGGATCTACAAAGGTTGTATTTCCGTATTCTCTTAGTAAAATAGTTTACTAGTTCTTTTTCGCCTAGACATCTAATTAACGATCCGTAGTCTAGGGTTTCTCGGCACCCCTAAAAATTTGAAATTGGCATGGTTGATGCCTTGTGAGACCTCTTTAGCGTGCCTAGGAACCCTGCAGTGGTATCAGAGCCTAGCTAGAGCCTTAGGCAATGCGTAGACGGAGTTAGAAGTTCGATTAAACCGAAACCCTAACACAAATTTGCTCTCTGGACTTTTTCCAAAAATTGGGTTTTTTCCAGATTAAAAATATGCAGAAAATTCAGCAGGAAATTCTAAGAATTACGGTGCAAAAATTACCTAATGATCTGTCTAAAGTGCGGCGGAACCGCGGCATTAGCGTGCTAATGCGGCGGTTCCGCGGCCATTTTGTCTCTTCTCCCATTGAATTTTGCATAGTAATTCCTATTTTGCAGTGCTGGTTTTCCTGGGATATTTTTTTTCTGAACTCAAGAGTTGAGTTTTCTGGGTTGTATTGGGGACTCGGTGTTTCGATCGGATTGTCTAATTTTGTCTATGTGGCTTTCCGGATTTTTAGAATATGTTAAAAAGTTCGACCGGATATAAATACCCTGTCGGGAAATTTCCAAGTGTTGGATCTTTCCGTGGTTTAATAACGTTCTAAGTACTGCAAGTAACGCGATGGTCCCTCTAGAAGACAACAAACCTTAACTCGATTATGTGACCGTCTTGAACTGCCCTTTGAACCTTCGGGTTTGGGGCAGTACGGCGTGCCACATGTGAGGCGTTGGCTTGACCCTTCTACGGCTGGACCGTTGGTACTGAGGCACGAAGTGAATGTTTTAATACTAGTTTCATGTGATGAGATGTTTCGGGAAAACTTGGGTGTTTGAATGTTCGATCGGAAAGTTTAACATTTTCTAGTTATCTGGAATGGGATACAATAATTGGAATTCACAAGTAGTTATGAGATAACTGAATGAATGTTATAAACATAGCAGCTTAGTCTCACTTGATCGGTTGCCACGGAATTTTGATGTGATCAAAAGTCCGTCGCAATCACGTAGCGTACGCGAATACTCGCCGGGTAAACTTAATAGACAGCCTCACTCCATAGCCCCGACCAAGTGACTGTAGGAGAACCCCATCGCCGAAAGCGTCCGTTCGGGTGCTCGCGGCAGCGGTGTTCCGCCTTGGTGCACTTCGTCGACGGTATCGGGGGTGCGGCCGCCTACTAAAGTTTGTGACGAGCATTCGATCAGGATGTCGGAAATCTTGTTGAATTGCCCGACTTGATATTGAAAAGAGTTTTCAATAATGAGACTAAAATGCGGGGTTTATAATTGTTAGGCATGTGATGTCTAAGGAATTCATTTGATTAGGCATGCGATGTCTATGCAGGTTGCGGATTCCAACTGTTGTAGTTTTACACTTTCTTTTCTGTGACCGTAAGTGTAATATGTGATATCGCCGGTTTCGTTGCTATATGTCAACGACAATTGGGATGGACATATTTACTTACGTTGATGACATGTGATGTTATGTGTTGCTGGATATGTTATATTGGATCGTCGTGTTTGAATAGCCGGGAGTTTTTATGTGAGATGAGTGTTTTTCATTTTCATTCATGTAAAAACTTGTATGTAATATTCTTTTATTGGGGCGCTTCCAGGTTGTGGGAGTTGTCACCTGTTGTATATTATTTACTTTTCCGCACTAGGATAGACCCAAGGAGGAGGGCACAAGTAACCGGGTTCTGGAGTCCAGTGGGAGACCAACTCGAGGAGTCGAGTCCGGGTCTCCTAACTCTAGAATTGGTAGGGTTGCTTGCCGCTCTCGTAGGGGTCTAGGGGTGTGGGTTTGGCTATTCATCACGACCGTGGAATCCGTGTTTTATACTGGCTCGTATTGAAAACACGGACGTCCTAGTATATCCAATATTTCATATGTTTCTTCTGCTGCGATATATGTGATGTGATCATGTGATGTTTCTGTGATAGATACAGTATATATTATATATGATATATTATATAGACGTTGCTTATGTTTTACACCCGCGCTAGCCCTGCCCTGCTCTGTCGTCAGTTACCTAACCTAACGGTGCACGAGGGGACATCGAGGCGAATGCGGATGGCATAAGTGTACGTTGTATTTATCTGTGATGTTTAGGTACTAAAATGATGGGACTTCATTAATATGATTAATGAAATAAAAGAAACCTAAGATGTTGTAGAATCGAATTTCAAAATAAAACAGGTAGCTACAGTTCTTGCTTTGCACAGCGATATATGTGATATATCCTGCACCTTATTCGATGAGGAAAGGACCGAGATCCCTTCACCGGGAGTGACTCCTTTAGCAATAACTGGCTGATGCTACACACTCGGTTTGTCTTTTGATTGCTTTTAAGAGTTTTTGCTTTGCACAGTGATATATATGATATATCTCACACCTCATTCGACGAGGAAAGGACCGACGATCCTTTCACCGGGAGTGACTCCTTTAGCAAAACTAGAAAAGCCTCAAAAGCACTCCATTTTAAAATCATTTGATTCTACAACGATATCAAGTTCATTACACAATAGGTTTTCAGAAAAACCTGTCGTAGCCCTCCGTCATTTCAGATAAGTACTAGTTAGTATTCGTGCTGCGGTTGTTTGGCCTCCGTCAAGGCGTAGTGTACGGTAGCTAACTAGTGCTTATCTGCTAGCATATGATGCGATTGGATTAGGGTATTTGTACGGCGTTGTTTGGCCTCCGTCAAGGGTCGTGCGGGTGGGTTTAATTCAATCAGGAAATGACGGGTTGAACTTGACTAGCGGACTATGGGTTGTTTGGCCTCCGTCAAGGTCATAGGACGCTGGGGGCAAAATATTATCGGGAATTTCAAGTGTTGAAATTTGCAATGAGATTGCATACCTTCTATGAGATAGTTGGATCCCGATACCCACTGTGAGTAATTGTTACTCCTGGGAGAGTTTTACACAATACAATTAGCCGATCAAGTAGGTGTCTAGAAAGGTGTTAACGAGGTTACGCCTCTGGGAAAACGAGGTTTACATTAATTAGGTTCGTGCGAAAGCACGGGGGACCTCCCTCAAAGTACCGACACTGGCCTGGCCGAACTTGTAGTGTGTAATTAATCCCGGCTAGTCTTTCCTTTTACGGTTTGAAGGAAGATTTGATAAAAAGCAGTGGGAGCCATCCTGATTAGATAAAATAATAACCAATCTATTCTTGCAAGAGCGCACGCAGAGTGTTTTCTTCTCTCTCTCTCCTGGTAGCGACCATGTCACGCCTTAATCAAGATAATAAAACGGATTATTGACCGAACCCGCTTGTTATACTGAGCTGGGGAACGTTGGTCCCGCTCCAACTTATAATTGTTATAAGACAGAGCAGGAAATAGGGGATTACCAGAATTCCCGTGCCGCCCAAACGAAGAGAGTGCATGCTGATGCATCATCTTCGGGTGTGTTCATTACAAAGAACTGTTTCTCTCTATCCTCTACGTCCTGGGTATGTGATACCAGATCAGGATCTCAGATATGTAATATGTTACATAGGGCTACAAAAAGGTAGAGAACTGAGAACGGGTGATAAGTTTCATGAGGCAGAAAACGGGGCAAGAGTTGCAGCCAAGTCTGTTGGTCACTGTCACCCTGTATTACCAATACATTGATTCTGAATGAATGTTATTAGATACCGAACCTGATATACAAAATCATATCAGTCTCTTTATTAGTAAAGAAATGATAAAATTTTGTATTGTTGGATAATGTTTTGAACATTTCCTATATCAAAAGTTAATCGGTTCAGGCACGTTATCTAAAAGCATTAATGTTCTAAATCAAACTACAGTTCTTAGTATACGGAACACACACAAGAGGAAAAGTTCAGAAATGAACGAATCTTTCTTGAGGTATTGTAGACTAGGTCATATCAATGCGACCCGACTAGCTTAAGTTACATATAGATGCATATTTAGATTAGTTTGAATTTACATCTTGTGAAACTTGCCAGTCATGTCACAGAGATAAGATGACCACAGCTCTGTTTATTGGAAACAGAGAAACAGTTAGTAAACACTTGGGATTGATACATGTTGATGTATGTAAGGTCCCCTGTCTACACATGCCAAGACCGGTTCTTTGTATTTCATTAAATTCTCTGATGATCTCTTTTGATTCAGACATATGTTCCTGTTGAAACACAAGTCCGAACCTTTTGAGATATTCACAGAATATAAGTTAGAAGTAGAGAACGAAAATACGAGTATAAGTATTATGTCCTTTGATGTGATCAGGGAGGAGAATACTTGAGCACGGAATTCCTGGACTATTCTAAACGAGAATGAGATTCTCTCTCAGCATTACTCCTCCGTATACACCATAGCACGATGGTATATCGGGGCAGAGCAATCACACCCTATATGATAAGGTGTGCTCTATGATGAGTACTACTGAGTTACCTATTTCCTTTTTGGGAATTATGCACTTGAGAAGCTGCATACCTATTGAATAGGGTTCAAATCAAATCAGTTGCCTATCATTTCATATGTGATATGATAAGGGAAGAGCCCATATCTTAAGTTGGTTAAGATTTGGGGTTGTCCGGGCTATGTCTGAAAAGCAAAATCCGGACAAGCTCGAGACTAGATCTGTTATGTAGAACTGGAAATGTTCCAGCTATACAAACTGCAGCTGATGATTTAATAGAACCAAAGGATTCAGTAGAGACCAACGAACCTCAGCCTCTCCGCCGATCTAGTAGGGTTCCTCACCCACCCGAGAGATACTTCGGTTACTCTATGACAGTGGGAGCGAGAATTGCATCATGAGATGATGACCCAACTAGTTTCGAGCTGGCCATCAGGAGTGGGACTCTGTAAGAATGGCTGGATGCTTAGCGATCTGAGAAGGAATCCATCTACACCAACAAAGTATGGACTTTGGTTGCTATATCTGAAGGGTTAAATCCCCATCAGGAGCGAGTATATCTTGAGAAGATTACTTGGTGTAGATGGAAAAGTTGAGACTTTCAAAGCTAGACTTGTTAAAGTTTTTCGTCATCGACCAGGCGTGGATAATGATGAAACATTTTCAAGTGGCTATGCTTAAGTCCATCCAGATACTACTTGCCACGGCTACATACCATGACTACGATATCTGGCGGTTGGGTGTCATGACTGCTTTTCTAAATAATATTTTAGAAGAGTGCGTCTATAAGTACACAGCCAGAGGGCCTCGTAGACAGTGGGAGCAACAGAAACGTGTGCAAGATGCTTTATAGGATAAAGCAGGCATCGCGGAGTTGGAACATCTGTTTTGATGGATTAGTCAAAGAAGTTGACATCATCAAAATGGTAGATGAACCTTGTATAAACAAAAAGGTAGTAGGGAGTATGGTGGTGATCCTCGTAGAGTACGTGGATGACATACTCTTGATAAGAAAAGAGTTTCCTATGCTACGCTCGGTCAATCTCCGGTTATCACAACAATTCTCCATAATAGGATCAAAGTGATACCTCCTAAATCCTGGATTTTGGATCTATGCGATAGATCTAATTGGATGTTAGGATTCTCACTAGTTGTAGTGAGATGGTATCAACCGATCCTGAGGAGAATCACTGGAAGTGTTCCAGGGTGATAAGGACGACTGAATGTCAGTCACAGGCATTGTCTTTACCCTCTATGGAGGGACGGTATGTTGGAAGAGTTCCAAGCTAGATACCGTGACATACTAGACGATTAAAGGCAAGATACATCACTACTTATGATACTACCAAAGAGGCAGTTTGGGTGTATATAGGTTCATAAGATGAACTAGGTTCCTACCATTGTATGACAATGGAAGTGTGGCTTTGGCCAAGGAACCCTGGTCCCATCAGTGACCCAGACATATTCTGAGGCAGCATCACCTGATCATGGAGATAGTTGATCTCCAGGGTGATCGAGGTTAGGAGAGTAGACTCAGAGGACAACACGGCGGATCCACTCACAAAGGCCTTTTCCCAGAGAGAGACTTTTATGGGATGGTTGAGTATGAGATACTACAACCACTGCTATCAGATGGCCCTAGTGCAAGTGGGAGATTGTTAGTTATATGTATGCCCTAGAGGCCATTACTGTACATAAGATGTATATTGTAGTGGATGCTGGGACATATATATGGAGGACTTTCTTGCTCGACATGATAGTATGCTATCTGGTTACTCTTTACCTTAATGTGTACATTGATTGTCTCTCTGTTACATATTAGTAAAGCCCTTAGGATGTGTACTTGACTACCTGGACTATGATGCGGATCATACTAGTGGGGACATGGTAGTCCATAAGTACATCCTTCAAAGTCCCTAGTCGTGGGTATATCGAGACGGGGCATCGATATACCAGAGTAGACTAGCGTATACCTTCTCGACCCATACAGATGGGCGATGGATGATCCCATATCCATTGGTGTTTGACATCAGAGATGATATACGGGTGCTCAGTGGAGACTGGGTACACTGGAAGGACAAGCCGAGAACTCCCAGATGGTATTATACCTTACGTCAGATGGCAGTTCTCTGGTGACACTGGTACAGAATAGTCTGTTGACCCGAGATCGTCATAGAGTCTTGTGTGGTTCCCACTGTGCTTTGATTTCCATCTTACCACGTCCAAGAGGGCGTGCAAAACGGTGGTTTTTGGGTACAGTCCCGAATCACATGGAAGCAATGAGCGATAGGAGGGGATTCGTCTCTCCCGGTATAGGGAGTTGATGTTGCGCTGTGTTCGATTGGCTATAACAGGAAATCCCTGGCCAGGTTTGCTGAGATTTACTGGTAAGTGTTACCAGTAGTTTCTCGAAATGTTATAGACCTCATATCGACACGACTTATCGAGCTATTAGGGTCTGACGTTTACCACCCCTAGGCAGGATATGCGACATATCAGACGATCAGACCGGACTGTACGGTAAGTGTTACTGGTTGGATTCACTGGAGTGTGAGCGGGCTTGCTCGTCGATCTTCTGATCGCTCAATACCCGGGTGGCCGTTACGTTTAGCAGACCGCTTGCGGCTTGTGGGTGTTTGATATGACCATCACCTGCTGCTGGCGTATTGACGAGTCTTTAGAGTCCTACACAGAGGTTTTCTGGCTCAAGCGAAACGAAATAGGAGCGCATATGAGATATGTGCGGGACCGAGAATGATGCGTGTATGTGATACCGTATTTCATTCTCGCAATGAATGTATCGAAAGGTTGTATGCGATATAACCTAGTTATCGAATCAAGGATTGATTCGGTAAGCCGATACAAAGGATACTTATCGGTTATATGCGATATGACCGGATCGTTAAATCAAGTGTTGATTTAATGATTTAATGTATAATTATATATTTGATATATTACTTTGTATTAACTAGTATTGGTTCACTTTAAATGGATTTTCTCACTTGAAATTCACAAGTTGTATATGTGATATACTTTTGTGCACTTGATTGTATCATGTTTGATGATACATGTTTACTTGGTTAAGTGTAAAGAATTAAACCATGGTTAAACTTATGATTAAGGGTTTTCATTTTCTTTATTTATTTATTGATTTATTCTTTATGGAAAATGAAAAGCATAAAGATAAAAATGGTTGCTAACTTTGTTTGTATTATGAAGCTTCATGAAGCTTTGACTTAGTGACCATTTTTGTCTCATGCTTAACCCTAACCATTCACACTAACCCTAATTTAGTCTCTACACTTGACCATGGTTTGTAGATGATAAGTATTATTATTATTTTCATTTTACTTAATACTTATCATATTATCTTCTTCTTCTTCTTCATCTTCTACTTGAAGAAAACCTTGCCTGCATCAATGGCAAAGTGAGAAAATGAGTGAGAAATCAAATTCTAAAGTGAACCCACCTCCTATTTCTTCATACTCTACCTCTTGCCAAGTAGTAGAGTGTGTTTTCTTCACAAGTTTCATGACTTGGTGAAGTGGGAGCTTGATTTTGTGATGCTTCGACGTAGATCATCTTCGGTACGAAGCCGACGACCTTGCCTGTCCATTTCTCCGATGAAGCCGACGCTAGAGCCCGGGTTTCCATTTGGACAGCGAGGAGACTTCATTGCGGAGCCAAGGAGGTGGAGGACCGGATCTACAAAGGTTGTATTTTCGTATTCTCTTAGTAAAATAGTTTACTAGTTCTTTTTCGCCTAGACATCTAGTTAACGATCCGTAGTCTAGGGTTTCTCGGCACCCCTAAAAATTTGAAATTGGCATGGTTGATGCCTTGTGAGACCTCTTTAGCGTGCCTAGGAATCCTGCAGTAGCGCCGGTTTCTAGTTAAAGAAAAGTTTTTGTTTCCGCATTTTGGCCTCGGACAGACGGCCGGGGCGCTACCATAGACTTACAAGAACCTATAGCTCACTTACTCTAAATACGACCAAATACCCCTGACATTAACGTACAAACGTCAATAATTCAGTCGAGATATAGAAATACGAAAAACCGTATCATAAATATCGGAAACATTGTTAAATCAATACTAAAACACTCCCAGATTTCTATATATGAAATCTGGGACAAAACAAACAATACAGTAGGTTAAATTATCACTAAATAAGGCTACCGACCAAAACCCAAACCACCAATACACTGAAAAACCGGCGGCGGCGGGAAATTGGGAAGAACCGGCGGATGAACTAGGGAATTAGGGGCTTGGGTTTTAGGGGTTATCTTTTATTGGTCTCACCCTGTGTTAGTATTGTTAGTTTTTCTAGTGGATTAAGTTAGTAGTTCTAGATTCAAGTTCAGCATTACAAATATCACAAAAATTTCAGTTTCTGATATTTGCACATTAAAACTGATATTTGTCAAAATAAAACTTGTAAGAAGGAAGAAGATTTACCTATAGGGATGTGCACAAGAATTTCCAGCTCAAGAATTGGTTGCTTGAAATTTCTTGAAGTGGTTGTGGCTCTAATAAGATAGTATGAGCAATTTTCCTGAAGGCACCATCAAGTTCCCCTTTGGTTTTGTGAAAGGTTGCAACTAAGGACAAGGGACAATGAAAGAAGGTTGTTGGTTCAGTTTGTGAATTGAGAGAAAGAACACAATCATTTGTTGGTAAAGTGCAGGAGAGTGAATAAGCAGGAGGTGTAAAGGTAGAAGTATGAGGTGGAGTGAGGAAAGTGTATGTGTGGGTGTGATGAGCATGAAGGTTTAACTTAGTTTAAACATATACCCACCCTTTTAACAAAATAAAAACCTTTTTTTTTAAATATACCTTCATGCTACTCAAAATCTAAAATTTTGATTTTAAAATAAATAAAAAATTTGTATAATACTTAAATATCATTATCTTATAATAAAATCTCATGTTATATCAAAACAATTTAAATAAAATTTTTATGATATCATACATTTTTCTTCATTTTTACAAAAAATAATTACATTTTTGCGGATATCAGTCCGATACCAAAATGCATATGTGATATCATTTTTTTGTAAACTCATTATATTCATATTTAAAATTATAAATTAATATTTATAATTTTCTAAAATGTTATATTTTGTTTTTGGTGACTAGTTTGTAAGTTTGGTTAAAATTTTCTTTTAGTGAAAAGCAGGCCATAGTTCCTTATGATCAAAAAAGAGAAAAAAAAACTCTCTCCCAACAACCAATTTTTCTATCTAATCCTTCTTCCCTCTGAAGTCTCCAGCTATTTCTTTTGTTGACATTTTCTCTGTTAATTTCTCCCCTTTACATTTGAATTTGGGATGGATGTTACTGTGATGATGCTATTTTGATGTTATTATACAATTCTAGGCTCTTCTCTTCTATCAAGAAAAACACAAACTTTCGGCACCATCTGTTTTATCCTTTTTCGGCTATTGGATCAAATAGAAGGGAATAAGAACGGCAAGTTCGAGAAAACAAGGGAAGAGAAAAACATTACTCAAGCCAATGTATTCCTTTTAAATGTTGCATTTTTTATTTGCTGTAAAGAACATATTAAAAAAAATAGCATCTTGCATATTGATTTTCCTCAAATTTCTTGTTTAGTTTGATTCTTGAGATATGATATATTTGGGTGGAGTTTTTTTTTTTTTTTTTTTTTTAAAAACCGATTTTAGAGTTTGAAATTAAACTCATCTTGATTGTTATTCTCAGACAGGGAAAAAAATCTTACATTTTTTAACTTTTAAAAGTAAAAAATTGAACAGAAAATCTTCTTTCTTCCTTTCACATATATTATCTAAAGGTAAACCATAGAAATTCTAATATATAAAGAGAAATATCAAGGTTAGTTACGATGGACAACGCTCTCTCTTATAAATTTTGATGTAGCTGATCACAACATAAATTATGGAGAAGAAAATGAGCAATGATTATTTTGCAAATCACTCTCTCCATCCTGTCAAACGAATCCATGGCTTAGTTTCCGCTATGTGAGCATTATAGAAAAGAACTCTCTCTATACCTTTTGAAACGTCTACACATCTCCATTAGAGGAAGATGTACCCTTCTATCATTTAATCATCTTGATAACCTGGTAAACTAAAATTCATCTGAATGGCTAAATTTCGTTTACTGGATTAAATTCGAATATATTCAAACCAAATGACTTGAACATCAAAATGAAAATAGTTAATCTTGAAGGGTGAAGGACGCAAATCCCAAGCATGTAATGGACAAAAAATGCAACTACTTATAACAAGCTAGCTAATACATAAAATTCCAAAGGGAAAATAAAAAAGGAAAAGAGGTCAAACAATTTAGGCCCAAAAAACTTGTAAACCACCACCAAAAAATCGCAGATTTAAAACCCTCAACTACAATAACCTCTTTTTATTTATTCAAACATTCCAATATTACATTTATCAATTAACTACTGTATTTAGGAAATAAAAAACTGACGATATAGTAGTTATCTGGTGAATGTGGTGCTTAACTTGAAAATACATTATTTCGTAGATACATATAGTAGTTATCAGTCAAAAGTCATAAGAATAATTTAGAAAAACTGAGAAATAAAATATGGCTGGTGTACTTAAGATACCTATAATAGATGGTTTTCATGGAAAAAAACTTATGCAAGGACTTGCATGGTGCAAGTTCTTGGATGAATTCCCTTGCACAAAACCTAAAGCCATCAGAGGTCGTATGGTGCAAGCGTCTGCCTATTAGCTTCAAAGGTTTTTTTGACACCTGGTCTAAACGTGCTGCTTTTTGGTACGGTCATAGATCTCCATCATCTATCACCATGAATATAAAAATGACGATGGTATTATCACCGCCTTCACATGTATGCAACATTGGGGGGTGGGGGTCTCTCTCTCATTTTCTGATACGACTCCCAAAATTAGCCATCACAAAACAAGAAAAAATAACACAAAACAAGAAAAAGAAAAAAGAAAACAGAGAGAGAGAGAGAAAGAAGAGAGCCCTTACGATTTCATCCCCTTTCTCATTTTCTCACTCCTCATCATCTTCTTCTTCGAGTTTTGATGGCGTTTTCGCTTCGATTCCTATCGATTTCATGTGTGATTTTGCTATATTTTCATGGATCGGTCGCTGATTCGTTGATATGCCCTCGTTTGAGCACTGATTCCTTCGTCAATGGCATTGGATCGCAGTGTCCTGCATGGATCGAGCGAGTTTCTCCTGAGGAGGTAAATTTCTTTATAAGTTTGTGTGATTTTGATTTGAGCCGTTTGGGGGTATGGGTGTATGTCAAAATTGTGTTTTTTGACATCTTTTTGTGGTTTGGGTTGTGATTCTTGGGAAAGATGGTTTTTTTTAGATGTTTAGGGATTAGGAGTTTTAGGGTTTGGTTTGATTTGGAGGAGAATTGAGGAAAGCTAGGATTTGACGTCAAATTTATTGCCTTTGTGAATGATTGGGATTTATGTTGGAATAATTAGAGGAAATCACAGTGATGTGTGAAAAAATAATACAGTAACTTTTAATGATGATTGTAACTTTATTTATTTTGTAAATCTTTTTGCTGGATTTCTTGACTTCAATTAATTTATAACCCGTAAGGCCAGCTTGTTCACGGTTGAAATTGCAATTGAGTTCTCAAAGATTGATTTGTTCACTACTGAAATCGATGCTTGTAAGGTTGAAATTGTGTGTCCCCAGCATTTATGCATGTAAAAATTGTCTAGAAAAGAGTATCAATAACCATTGGTTCTATATGTGATTGACATAATAATATGCTATGTTTCCTTGAGTTCCATGATTGGTATGCGGGTGAGGCATTGTATTTGTTTAACTTATTACTCAACCATAATATGTTACCTCTATTTGTAGCAGCAATTTTAGTTTCATTCATTTCTTCCGATTTTCTTTGCAAGTTATCTTAGAACTGTTAAAAGCTTTATTAATTGATATCATTCTCTATCTCAACAAAGAGATTAGACATCACCTTAGGATAGAAGTGAAGAAATTAAAGGGAAAAACCTCTAAGAACTTGGAAAATAATGATGAAATTTGCAGCATTTCTCTTGTTTGTGTCTATCCAATTTCTTGGATGAATTCCCTTACACAAAACCTAAAGCCACTAGAGGTCATGCAAGCGGCTTGTATGGTGCAAGCTTCTGCCTATTAGCTTCAAAGGTTTTTTTGACACCTGGTCTAAACGTGCTGCTTTTTGGTACGGTCATAGATCTCCATCATCTATCACCATGAATATAAAAATGACGATGGTATTATCACCGCCTCCATCATCTATCACATGTTTTCATTTTCTGCTAGGAGCTCCCAAAATTAGCCATCACAAAAAAAGAAAAAATAACACAAAACAAGAAAAAGAAAAAAGAAAACAGAGAGAGAGAGAGAGAAAGAAGAGAGCCCTTACGATTTCATCCCCTTTCTCATTTTCTCACTCCTCATCATCTTCTTCTTCGAGTTTTGATGGCGTTTTCGCTTCGATTCCTATCGATTTCATGTGTGATGTTGCTATATTTTCATGGATCGGTCGCTGATTCGTTGATATGCCCTCGTTTGAGCACTGATTCCTTCGTCAATGGCATTGGATCGCAGTGTCCTGCATGGATCGAGCGAGTTTCTCCTGAGGAGGTAAATTTCTTTATAAGTTTGTGTGATTTTGATTTGAGCCGTTTGGGGGTATGGGTGTCTGTCAAAATTGTGTTTTTTGACATCTTTTTGTGGTTTGGGTTGTGATTCTTGGGAAAGATGGTTTTTTTAGATGTTTAGGGATTAGGAGTTTTAGGGTTTGGTTTGATTTGGAGGAGAATTGAGGAAAGTTAGGATTTGACGTCAAATTTATCGCCTATGTGAATGATTGGGATTTATGTTGGAATAATTAGAGGAAATCACAGTGATGTGTGAAAAAATAATACAGTAACTTTTAATGATGATTGTAACTTTATTTATTTTGTAAATCTTTTTGCTGGATTTCTTGACTTCAATTAATTTATAACCCGTAAGGCCAACTTGTTCACGGATGAAATTGCAATTGAGTTCTCAAAGATTGATTTGTTCACTACTGAAATCGATGCTTGTAAGGTTGAAATTGTGTGTCCCCGGCATTTATGCATGTAAAAATTGTCTAGAAAAGAGTAGCAATAACCATTGGTTCTATATGTGATTGACATAATAATATGCTATGTTTCCTCGAGTTCCATGATTGGTATGCGGGTGAGGCATTGTATTTGTTTAACTTATTACTCAACCATAATATGTTACCTCTATCTGTAGCAGCAATTTTAGTTTCATTCATTTCTTCCGATTTTCTTTGCAAGTTATCTTAGAACTGTTAAAAGCTTTATTAATCGATAGCATTCTCTAGCTCAACAAAGAGATTAGACATCACCTTAGGATATAAGTGAAGAAATTAAAGGGAAAAACCTCTAAGAACTTGGAAAATAATGATGAAATTTGCAGCATTTCTCTTGCTTGTGTCTATCCAATTTTGTTTGTCACATGGGAGCTTCTGCAATCAACATTGAAGAAATTAAAAATACTATTAAATTTTGAAGTTAAGTTGGATATTTATTATTTAATCATTTCTATGATTCCCCTTGAATCCTTTTTAGTTATTTCATCGAGGACTCTAATTTTAGCTTGGTGATACCTTCTGCGAATGAAAATGTTTATTCTACCCTGAAAACCCCAGCTTTTTAACCATCTTCACCTTCTATCTATCTTTCTAAATCCCTAGAGATTTATAGCCATTATTGCATATCTTCAAATCCTTGGTCTACACTCATATCATTAATTGTTTGCATTTATCATTTGCATTCACCTTATCCCAAAGTCAATACACTACTGAATTTTTTAAGAATTATTATTCCTTCATATTCATGTTGCAATTGACCCTACGTTTCCAACATGTCAGTTTCGTATCAAAATTTAAGTTTGGCCATGCTTCAGAATTTGACGGCCTCGCGGTCGAAGTGCGTATTTTCTGGACGGCATGGATTATAGTAATGACCTATAGTCTCCTAATTATAACTTAGATTACTTCCCCCATTGGAATTATCCCTTTGACAAGAGAATTCTATTGTAGGAATACCTATGATAGGAAAAGAGTCGTCATAGAGTTGATATCCTACTTCTCTGGTAAACATAACATATAAGTTGTCCATGATTGGTTGTTTGACGTAAATGACTATATTAGTGTTATGATTTATTTTCATAGAATTAGCTTTATAAAAAAGAAAGTTCGAATTTGTTGGACCAAACAAGAGCGTATACCTAAAAGACTTATACAGGTGCTTTTCCTTAATGGAAAGAAATGAAAGACAAGTGGATGGAAGATCTGATTTTAAACCACAAGCAGGTATAGAGTTACTTCTAGAGCTGTTTCTAAGTTGGATATGACTAGAGTTAATCTAGAGTCGCCCTACATTGGGGCAAGTATAAAGTTGCCATGGGGCGGTCGGACTATAATCTAGTCTAAAGTTGTCCTCACGTGGGATATTTCGAGGTAATTAGAAGAGAGAGATGCCATGATCCCCCATAGGTTTTCTTAGGAGTAGCTTTCCTAACTACAATGTGTGGATGCGGATAATACCGCTATCATCATTATATAGTGATTTATATGATTGTTATGGATATAATAATCACTATATTATGCATCAAGATCGCAAAGGGACTGTCCTAACTCTATGTTCACTTTGGCACATCAGGCAATAACGTTAATACATGGAGACCATTGCATATCGAGCTGTAGAATTACCATGTGCCAATCCCTATCTGAAGTTTGATAGTATCCCTACATGTATGCTTGGATACTAGGAAAGGAGTATTACAGACCACTTAAAAATCCTATTACGAAGTACCCCGGAGTTACTAGTAGCATTGTTAGCGAGATATCTTGGGAGTTTACAGAGCCCTGTATTAGCCATTAGCGAGTTTTTTGGGAGTTCACAGGAGACCACTAGTAACCTTCTAGGAAGTTCTCATAGTCATGTGTGTTGTCCTTCAATCTTATTGTGTCAATTTGATATCAAAGTCCTAAGCTTAACTTCTCTCTTGTGAAGACTGAGCACTGGCATTGACTTTAGTTTTTCTCGATCACGGATCATCAACTGATTTCGTGGTTGGCCCTTTCTGTAGTCCTAGTTAATCAGATTGATATCATAGTTATTAGCTCTTTAGTTTCGTGTTACATCAGTTTGATATCAGAGTTATTAGCCCTTTAGTTCGTACTTTGCTCTTGCAAATGCCTTGTACATGGAAACACACAATTCTAATAGGTATAGACTTATTTCACAAAAATAGCACTAGCAACAAATATGTTTGCTAAGAAACAAACTGGATAAGGTGATAAAGAATGGATCCATTATTACTGCTGACTTCATCTTTGAAAGTGTAGTTACTCGGTAGGAGTTATCAGTAAAGAGTTGGAAACTTTACACTATGTCAATAACTTGGTGTATTTTATTCTTCATTTATTTTTTTCACTGCTTAGTGATGGAAAATCTAAGAGTTATATTTCTTCTTGGAAGGTGAGTGGAGATAAACTTGACAGAAATTTGGTGCATGCTGAGAGAAATGCTTACTATTCCATCTTCTTCTATGCATCTTGGTGTCCCTTTTCAAGGAAAACTCAACCTATTTTTGATGCTCTCAGCTCCATGTTTCCACAAATAAGACACTTGGCTGTTGAAGAATCTACAGTCATGCCAAGGTACATGCGTTATGAGTTAGCTTTTCATTTGTTGTGCTGTTGTGTTACCCTTTTTATCTTAGTATCTCTTTCCATTTGTTGTGTTGTTGTGTATCCCTTTTTATCTTAGCATCTCTTTCCATTTGTTGTGTTGTTGTGTATCCCTTTTTATCTTAGTATCTCTTTTCATTTGGTGTGTTGTGGTGTATCGCTTTTTTATCATGCTGGGTATATATTGCCTTTTAATATTAATTGTTCTGCAGTGTACTCTCAAGATATGGAATCCACAGCTTTCCATCTATAATGATAACTAATAGAACAGCAAGAGTGCAGTATCGTGGACCAAATGATCTTGATTCTCTTGTGAATTTCTACAAAGAAATGACAGGTGCTCCTTATCTTCTTTTTACTGTATGTTGAATGATTATCATACATCTCACTCGCTTCAACTTACATTGAGAGTTTGATAGAGTTTTGAGGTTTCATCAGAACTTCATGTAAGCTTTGTTTAATGCTATCCTATAATAGTTTCATAGAAACCTATCCAGATTGGTTAATTTGGGAAAGATGGATCTAGGTCCCTGGACCAAAAAGCAATGGATCAAGGTCCGTGGCCAAAAAAACTAAGGAAAAACACCTATATGACCAATAATCGGTGTTCTTAAGACCCTAGCCGCTTTTTATTTTTCAATATTCCTGTACCACACCAGTAACTTTTTGGCAGGTAACTGCTACATTATTCAGATAACTATTACATTAACTATTACATTTACCTGATAACTACTATTCCAATTCTTTTCAAATTGCTGCCATTTATATGTAGTAACTATTACTTGTCATGTGAGTGTAGGATTATCTGATAAATATAGTGGTAACTAGTAAATGTAGAGTTATTTGCTAATGTAGACGTTACATGTGAAATGTAATAAATATAAGATAAATGTAGTAGTTATCTGCCAAAAAGTTACAAGGATAGTATTGGAATATGAAAAATGAAAAGTGGTTAGGGCCTTAGCCTTATGATCATAGGGTTTTTTACCAAAGTGTATTTTGGCCAGGGACCTAGAGCCTCCACCTTTTTGGTCCAGGTACCTAGGCCCATTTTCCCCTAAATAATAATAATTCTGGTACAGATTCATGCTATAAGGATATGAATATGTAATGCCATAAAAAAGCATTATTTTGGTTTATGTAGCGCACCCTCATTCTTGGGTGTAGTCTTCGTTCTCCTTGAAGTGAAGCATTATACCATTAAACTGTCGCACAGCATTATACCATTATACCATTCCTGGGTGTAGATAATGACCAATCAAGGTTGAAAATATCTGTATCGGGCTTGGTATCAGATGGTCAGTTTTGGGATTGGAATCGGCTATATCGGATTGGATTTTATATCGTTTGAGAAAAATAATTTTTAAGTCAAGGAATTTTTTTGAAGTAAACATTAAAGTAATTATTCACAATGTGTCATATTCTTTTGTAATTAATGACGTTTAAAATCGTATTGATAATGTCAAACTAACTGTATGACCCAATAACCCATAATAAACCAATAAAATCATTAAAGAACCCATTTGTAAATCCACTAACCATTGATAAACTTAATACAAAAACCCCATTATAAAATGTTAAACGCAATATTGCTTGGGATCGGATAGTATCGGTCTTGGAACTCGGATGGTCGTTTTTAGGATCCGAATTGGCCATCTCAGAGATCGGGTCCGGCCGATATTCAAATCATATGATCAAAGATTATTTGTATTTCAATGCCTATTTTTAATGAAATGCAAGCACACACTATCTTTTAGGAGAAGATGAAATATTTTTCAGAATGCTTGGTACATTTAGTCGTGATATGTAATACGAAAAGAGTGCATCAATATATTTACGTAGTTAACAACTATGCCTTAAATTCTTCTTCTTCTTTCTTTATAACAGGATTCGAACCTGTTGCTTATTTTTCTGTCGAGGAATCCTTTAACTCTGAAAGTAGAACGCCTATGAATCTGCGGGATCGATCTCTTAAGGAAATCATAGCCTCAGAACCCTATCTAGCATTTTCTTTACTTTTCATCTGCTCCAAAGCATTATCTTACTTCCTCCCTTTAATAATCGCTCACATCAAAGCTCGCATTAAAGCGTTCTTCTTCATGCATGCATTGCATGTTAACTTGGGTATCTTCGGTGAGTGGAATCACCTTTTGGAGCGTGCTCTCCATGTGATCGATCTGAGAAAGCTATGTAGCAAGCTTAAGCTATGCAACAAAACAAGGAATTTCCAAAACGGAGCTAAAAATGCGCGCGTCTGGGCTTCCTCTTTGGCTTCGGTCTCGCTCGGTGAATCCTCTTCTTCTAGAAGCTCGTGAGAGAAAAGTGCTCCCTTGAGGTAATGGAGGAAATAATTCTAATTCTCTCTATTTACAGAGCTTGTCATCTTTCTTTATAAATGCATGTTCCTTTTTTAAACATAATTCTTCTCATTTGGGAGCTAACCATCATGGTGTAAATTTTTTAGAACTTCATGTTTCTGTATATTAATAGTCAGTCAGTCTGTGTAACCGGTGGTTGTCTTCCATTTCTCTGATTGTATAACAAGGATGACTTTGGGTTTTGATGCAAAATATGTCTGGGCCTGTGGTATCTTGTGTTGACATTGATGACAACTGTATTGTAAAATATTAGCCATCTATTTACTGGATGCTTGCTCAAGTCTTGTGAAACCTTTTGTTGGGATGTTATGTTTAAGATCTGGATTCTGGCCTTTTTACTTGATATAAAAAAGAGCAATTTTTTTTGTTTTTCTTGCAACTCCTTTATATCATCAGTTAGTAGACAGGGCTAGTTATGAAGTTTATTTGTGCCTGATTATAAAATTTTAGGAGTTAAATTATTAGGCCCCGTTTGGGAATGGAGTTAAGTTTGGATAACCGGAGGTTCATTAGGTTATCGTAACTTGACTCTAAAATCCGAACTTTGTCATCTTTAGCTTTGTTTTTGGTGTTTAGAAAACTATGGTTATCTAAACTCTAAAGTTGAGATAATTGAGTTCAGTAAGTTCAAATTCAATCAAAGTTTTCTAAACTCCAAAAAAGTAAAACATTCATTTTTGAGTTAAGAAAACTCCAAAAAAATTTATAGAATTTAGATAACTCCATTGCCAAACATCTAAACTGAGTTAAAATTTAAAGTGGATGCAGGGCCTTACAAACTAGAGTTTTCATACCCTCTATCCACTTGCAAATAAACTAGAGTTTCCATACCCTCTATCCACTTACAAATAAACTCTATCCACTTACAAATAAACTTCGACTATCCTAACTAACAAGGCTTAAAATTTTAGGGGTTAATTGCATGAAACACCCCAATAGTTTACCCTATGTTGCACTTATTCCTCCATAAGTTATTATTGATCCTCTTATCAATTGAGTCCTTTCAAAAGAAAACTCAAATTCAACTCTAAACAACCAAAATAAGTTCTAAAGACCTTATTTAGAATTGAATTTGGCATTTATGAGCGGAAAGAATGTTTGCGCCAATAAATTAGTTAGGAGGGTACAAATACCACACAAGGTAAACTACAAGGGTGTTTTGTGCTCTAAACCCAAATTTGATTGTGTTTCATTTGCCGTCTTTTTTACTTCCAACAGAATTGTACTTTGCAACCAATTGCAACTTCTATGGATAGTTCTCCAGCAAATCAAACATCATAAATATCTTGCCGTAATATTATATTTGTTGTCGTATCTTCATTTTCAGGGAACAGACTATCTTTGTTATATCATCGATCCTAAACAGAGTTTTTATTATAAAAAAAAACTTTTATCCTTTGTTATAGTCAAGTAGTGGGCAAAATCATTTTTGCACTTTTTGTCAAAAACTTTGAGGATTCTTGAAAGAATGGTTTTCCTGATCATGTCATTCAAAACAAGGTTTCTATAAACAATTATGATGCTGGCCAAAGTGGCTCCCAAAGCATTGAAATTATTCGTAATAGGAGGCTCGCATAATTGCCAGCATACCATCATGTTCAGTAAAGTTAAGGGTGAATACTATTAACTTTAAAATGATAAGCCTTACTAGCTAACCTGCACATGAGCAGAAAATTGTCCTAAACTATGGAAATGCATTTGCTTAATAGTTTATTTATTTATTTTTAAGATCAGGCTATAACACCAAGAAATATAATATCATTCAGCTGCAGCACCAAGCCTTCATTCCAAATTCTGACAATATTAATCATTCTCTTCCATGCTCTTTTAAGGATTGTCTCCTCAGTTAAATTAACAATTAACATATCATTTAGCATGATGCGTAAATGTGTAACATTCAAAATATTTCAATGATTCGTGATGATACCCATAAATGGAGATTCCCTATATTACGACGCGTAGTGGATGACGTATCGTCTATATAAGCCCACTAGATTTTTGAGGGCTATGAAGCTGGAATAGGTACGATGCAATGGAGACATTCCAAGACGTCTTGTCTTCGAGGCAGCACCTGACCTTTTGGGGGACTCCCCTGAATACGTTCCCTCTTCGTCTTCCCACCAGCCAATAGCTCCCCTCTGCGCAATCATAGGGTTGAACTTCCTCGGCTTCCTTACTCGTCTCCGAGCTATCCTATGGCCGTGATTGCTCAGCGTCCCTATTTGGCCGGGAGCATGAAGCATGGGTGACCTCATAACGGCTCCATGTATCTCGCCACGACGAGATCTCCGCCGCTCCACGTCTCGCATCCCACGCCAGCGTATCTCGCAATTAATGGGCATATCTCGCCATCAATGCGGGCGTTACGCGAGGGTGAAACGGGCGGCAAGAATCTCGTATCGGCTCACCCTCAGACGACCCTTATAAAAATCCTTCCTCCAGACGATTCAGGTAACTTAAATTCAATCCAATACACCGCTATTCTGCCCAATTATTCCCTGGTACTTACTTGATCGTCGGAGGATCCTACGGTTTCCACCCTGGAACTTCCTTTCCAGGTAGCTCTGCGTCAACAACAATCAATAATCCATTGAGATCCACACCTAAACTCCCACTACAAATCTCAATCGTTCAGCCCCGCTGGCCACAAGATCGACGGAGGATAATATCTGAGGGAGATCACGAGCTTCATCGGTTGGTGCCGTCTGTGGGAACAGAAGTTTTTCCAACCAAAAAGTTGATCTTCTGCCTTCGATTCGATGGCCAGCGATCACCTCCACAAAGATCCTAGCACAAGCCATCCCGTCCTCCGCAACGGAGGCAGGGACGGTTCTACTCCTCCTCCCAACATCGTCGAAGCCCTGACGACACAGATCGACAGACTGACATCCATGGTGGACACGCTCGCTCGTGTTCAAACTGCCAGCCATGCCTGGCAAGCCACCACCCCAGCTCCCCAGAACGGCGGCGTGTACGGGACGGCAGATGGACGCGTTCAGGTCCTCGGCCTCACTCGTGCCAACCTTGACACCACGGAACACCGGCGTGCTGATTCCGGCAGTCGCGACCCACATACAAAGAATGATTCCATGACTCGTTGGGCGCCGGACAATCCAACGCCGAGGTCTCAAGACCAACCGAATAGTTGCTTCAACGCTCGTCGTGTTCCCTCGCCCTCCGAGACGATGTCGGTCAGGTTGCCTGATTCCAGAGAAGACCGATGTCATTATAATCATTGAGGCCATGCCCATGGCGCACATCAGGGAGAGCCACGAAGGGTTCACCCTGAGAATCTGAGGAACGGGATAGAGCGAAGCCGAAATCGCCCCATCACCCATGCACGAAACAAGGACAACAGGCACTCCGATTACGGAGAATCCTCAGGGTACCAGCAGCGAATCGAGCTCCTCGAGAAGAAGATCGAAGACATGCGGCTCGTCACCCGTTCGCCCGGCGCATCGGAAAAATACTTCGTGGACTCTCTTACGAAACCCTTTGACTGAGCAGTTCCTGGGGGAGCGGGTCTCATCCAGGAATAAACCGTCCAAAGTGGCTCTCTTTGACTGGAAGTCTGACCCGAAAGACCATTTAGACGTGTTCACAACGGGAATAAGCTTTCAAGCTAATTCGAATGCGACTTAGTGCCGAGCCTTTCCCACCACTCTTATCCAGGCCAAGCGAGACTGGTTCCGCAGCCTGACTCCGTGCTCAATCTCATCTTTCGATGAGTTGGCTACTCGGTTCCTCAGCTACTTCGTCGGCAACCGACGATAGAAGAGATCGGTCGACTACAAATTCACCATCAAGAGTGAGGACGGAGAATCTTTCAAGGGCTATATCATTCGGTTCTACAATGCTCTCCTGAAAGTACCCGAGCACCAGGATGGGATGATCATCACCGTCTTGAGATCCGGTCTCAGGCACAAAGAGAGGCTCCGCTCATTTACATTGACGCAACCTAAGACTATGGCTGAGGTAAAAGTCTGGACCGAATAAGAAATCCAACTTGAGTCTGAGGTGAACGCTAACCTTCCCTATGGAGACTGGACAGACCGAAAGAAACGGGACCGAAAAGAGAAGAAGAAGACCAATTGTTTGAAACCCTATTCTCCGAGGTTTCACGAGTACACTCCTTTGAACGTCTCTCAGGCCGAGCTACAAGAGGAGGCGAAGAGCGAGAGACTTTTCAAGTAAGGCGAAGGCGAAGACCGAAAAGTGATATTTCTCCATTATTCTATCATATCCCACAACCTTAGCAAGCAAGAATTTACTCGCTCATAGATATTAACGTAGTAGAAGAAAGGTGGAAGAATACGGAACCCATAATTAAAATTAAAAATGCAGAAACTAAATGCAGAATATAATTGCAGAAAATAATGCAGAAAGTAAATGCGGAAAGTAAAATGCGTAAAGTAAAATGCGACAAAATTAAAATAAAGAACTACCTTTATTGATCAACTAGTGCATTACAAAAGTTGCTCACTGAAAAAGTAATTTACAAAACCCTAGTTTGCTCGCTAGATCTTAATAGATTCTTCGATGGATAGATAGTTCAATGATACTTAATGTCTGGATAGCTCTCGGTCCTTTTATAGGCTCTGGAATTAAAAACTCTAGATGTCATATTAATGTGTGTGGAAAGACGATCATGACTCTGAATTTCCACATCCTACGGGTACCATCGGACCGTGGAACCACCGCCTATATACCACTTTGACCGCGGATTCGTCGCCCCTTTATGAGTTCGTGACCTCGGATTTCTCGTAGCTTCTTCTCTCGATATTTGGAGACACTCTTGATAAAAAGATTATGAAAATATATCTCTTAATCTCTGCCGTTGCGAGATTCTTCGATTTGCTCCTAATATGCGGCAGATTTGGTTTGGTGAACCGATTTATTGTGGATCTCCTACTCATAGTTCAGACCTGAGCTAATCTATTATAATACCTGCATAATATCTCAAATCATCTTGTAAGTAAAATTTGTTTTATTTGATATATTATTCCAACCAATTATATGATATAATATCTTAAGAATATTGGATAGGAATATTTGATATGATATACATATTTTAATATGAATATTTTATTTAAATATGATATATATATATATATATATATATTCCCTAATTATATTAATTATAAATGAAGAAACATATGACAATAATCTTTTTACAAATAAACCCACATATGTTCTTTATTTACAATTAACACCTCAGTAGTAAACAATAATAGGGAAAATGTCCATACAAATGTGCAATATATTTGACTAATCAAATACCCCCAAACTTATCTTTGATCGTCCCGAGAAAACTATTTATTATCAAAAAAGAAAAGGAAAAATCTAGCACACTTTGGCAATACGATTGCACTTAGCTCGTGAAACAAGCCTTTAAACCTCTAGATGTCTCTAATAGGAGGAGTGCTGTCTCCTGAGTGTTTTCAACGGATTACACCCACAAAATCCCAAAATAAAAGAAAGAAGATGAAAATTACATATAAAGATAAGGAACATATAAAAGAAAAAACTTTAAAAGAAGGGTTTCAAATTACACTAGCTATTTAGTTGTCATGAGTCCTATCTGTATGGTCTTGAAAAGATGTCGGAAATCACATCCTCCTCAATAAAACATCGTTTTTGGTCTTCCTCCTTATCTCTCCTCCAAATATCGATCATATACTCCTACGTGTGTGTAAAAGACATCTCTACATTTAGAGAATTCAATTCAAGCTATCATATCCTTTATCCATATTCCTTAGTACTTTTTAGTCGGTGATGATTTAGATGGATTTGCTCACACATTTTTCATGCGACCGTTAATATTTCTTAAGGTACTAACCAACCGATTACCGAATGTGCTCACTTATTAAGGCGTAATTAACAATATCCTAGTCTTGCAACACCTAAGACTTAGCAGTGACTCCCAAACCAGTTGGTCTAAGGCACTAGGTGATAAGGCACCCTCGCTATATTTTTTTTATAATGCCTTAAGTAATTACAAAATCAGTATTCATTTTTCTTTTTAATTAATTTTTTTATGCACTACTTATATTTTGTTAAACCTTCATAATAAGGTTTATAGAGAAGAGTATTTCAAGGTATCCTCTACTATCCCAAGTTTTAAGATGTGTGCAAGTGCGTATAGTAGGGTATCAATATTCAGAAGTTTGGACTAAAAAATAGGGACTATTTTTCAGACTTATTTCTATCCGCAGATTAGTGATTCCTTCATCTTACTAACCCTTGGGACAACAGCTCATGACTACGTATTACTAGCTTCGTTTTAAAATATCTAATTTTCTTGTATTTCTTAAATCTCTTCATATCTTTCATATGTATTTTTCAATTTTTAACTTTTATTTTCAAAATTTATGCAATGCAATATGCAATATTTACATATAATAATGCAGAATTTACATATGATGGTGGATATATACAAACCATCCCCCCAAACTTGTTTGTAGCAGTGTCCTCACTGATTTTGTCCTATAAGCTCAAAACCTAAAGATTAGGAGAAACAGTTCAATAAGATGGTATAAAGAAGGAGACAGTGAAATCCTCCCCCAAATTTGTTCTTGGTTCACAATCGTGCAAAAATTTCTTTTCTTTCAAGAGCCATTTAAAAATAATTCTCTTCGTTCCCCCAAACTTGAGTAAAACAGTGTTTTCATTACTAAACATTGAAATTCAACATAGGGGGGGGTAAATATTATCGGTTTACACAAAGTTTTACAAAGATCAAAAGTTAAAACCAACCATTCAAATTTTTTATCAAGGTAACACCATGGTTGGTGAAAGTTAGTATAACGGATGTACGTGAAGAATACTCGAGACTGTATAAGAATGGAGATTGTATCATGTCTCGAGTCGAAGAAACAGAAATGAGAGTAACGAGAAAAGATGAATTGGAGGTAAGATAAGTGGTGTAATCGAAGGGTTTTACGTCTCGGTTGGTGGAGACGAAAAAGTGATGGTGAATGAAAACGAGAATTTGAAAAATAAGCAATGGGTAGAATAGTCGAAGTTTCGTATGTAATAAGAAGAAGAAGTGGTGGTTCAACTTCTTTGGCCTCAAAAGGGAGGCGCATAAATTTCCGGTGGAGGTTGATTTATCACAGCATCCAAGTCTTTAAGGAACGCGGGTTCTTCGGCGAAAATACTTTTGAAACTTTTATCGATATTCCGAATGATAATCTCATCGGAAAGAAAAGAATAAGTGGAATAGGCGGATTCACTAGGAAAGTTGAAAGTTTCAAGGTCATTGTGTTGTGCACCAGGATTCAAAACACTCGATTTGTCAGAAATTATGGAGGTAGGAGACTCGAAAAGCTTGTCTGCCTTATTTTCAAAAGAGTCTAACTCAAGTGGTCTTTCAAGAATCATAGAACTCGAAATATCGGAGTGTAGTTCATCAAATCCCAATGGAATTGAAAGAAAATGAGAAGAAGAACTAAAGAGAGTGTGTAATAAAATAGGTAAACAAATTTGGGTGTCGAGCATTATTGATTCAGATGTGGGAGATGAAGGCTGAATACCGTTTTGCATATCGGATAGGTTGGTGATAAGAATATGATCGGTTAAATGCACAGGAAGATGTTCATATTCAATAGAAGTAACATGATGGGTCGGAGAATCCAACTCATCCAACATAGCGAGTTCATTTTCAAAGATATTCTCAACACCGATCTCACTAACACCTTCAGTCAAATCAAATGAATAGTTCTTTAAAAATTCATCAATTATACTATCTTCAATCGATAGATCACTAGGCTCACTTGATGAAATTGGAAGGTTTAAAATGTCAAGTTTAGTCGAATAAGGATCGGTTTGATTTGGAATGGTGTAAAACTCTCTTTCACACTCATGATTGGAAAAGTTAAACGTGTTATTCTCGGGCACCTCATTAATTAGATTATTAAGCGGTTGATCATCAAGTATATTTGGTTGGGGTTCAGAATGGAAGGTGTTTAAGATCAAAAGATTTGGTTCTGGTCTGACATTGAGGGATCTCTTGTTCATTCTCACTACTCAATTCCAACTCTACTTCAAGACTAGACATTGTTTGTGAAGAAGTTTTAATGAAGGATTCTCTTTGAACCGTGGAACTTTCTAATTGATGTTCAGAAGCACTATCTAGATCAGGTGCAAAAGTTGAGTATGGTTGGAATGCGTTTAATTGTTGGTTACGGGCGAGTTCAATTTATTCCGCAATAGAAATGGGTTTATGTATTGGCACATTAGCCTTAGGAGAAGTATCAACATGAGAGGGTGTGAAAATTTGGTACCGTTGATAAGAGTGAGAAGGGTGTATCCAAGTTTCATAAATAGTATTAGGATCAATATTGTGATATGAAGAAAATTGAGATTGGTTGGTTAGTTGGTGACTGGCTTTTACAATTTGCTCAGCAATGGTCATCGGTGTAAAAGTTGCCATATTCGTCTCAAAAGGAGTATCAATATTTTCATATGAAAATGATTGTAATTATTGTTCTTAGGGTTTTGGAGTAGTGAAAGGTATGAAACTTTGGCTACAGGCCTTCGCAATATGCTCAGCAATAAACATAGGTTTAGAAGTTTTCTCACTAATCTTAAAAGGATTATCAACATAAGAAGGTGTTGAATTTTGACACGGTTGATAGGAGTTTGAGTGAGGTGTCTAACTGCTATTTCTAGAGCGTTCTATCTTATCCCTTAAAGATATGGTAGGGTCGGAATTTGTACCAAAGCAATAACGATATAAAAAAAAATATCCGGTTGTGTATAGCAAAACTCGCAAAGAGTTGGTCGGTTTGGCTTACCCATTATAAGAGAATGAAAAGAAAAGATGGTGAAATGGTAATTATTTTAAGCTTTATTTTGGATTTTTTTTATTTTTGAAATTGTTTTGCTTAGAAAGAGGGACTCGATTCAACTAATCACAAACGCGCACAAATAATCCATAGAGTTAGGGTCACATAGGTCAAATCACCAGACCGCTCCTAGACTTCCAAAAGACATGACGTAGGATAAATTCTTTATCACCTCCTTATCAATCTTTCAATCAGGTAAGTGTGAGGTGTCCGCTAAACGAATTACCGAAATAGCGGGCCTAATTAAGTAACCACTTTGCTTAGTCACACTTGCCTTAAACACCACAAGAAAAATGTGGATAAGCAATAGATTACCCACAACCCTCCTTTGTACTAATTGAGCGTGATTTTCCTTTGAGACTTGGTCTAGATATTTTTTTTAATGTAGGGTGATAGTATACTCGTTTGTGATTTGTGGGGCCTAGGAAGGGCGATGAAATCCCTACCTAATTTGAATTTGGGTTTCTTGCTCCTTAATGCCCGTTTTAAATATGCAAAACAAACCAAAATCTAAAACACACAAAAAGACTTTAAGCGGCGCTGTTTGCAAAGAATTCTGCTGGTAAAAATAATTTATTGGAGCTTTAGAGGAGAGAGAAAGACGATAGGATAATACCAAAAAATTTTGGGGGCTTAACTCCCTAAGGTGGCCGCGTTTCTGCCGCCAAAAGCTCCTTTGGGCCGCGGTTCCGCCACCAGTTGATGAGATCTCCCTTTCAAAATTTGGCACTACACTCCAATGCTCCTATGCTCCTATTTGGTAGTCTCTGAATCTCTGTTAGTTCGCTTCAAGTGCTTCAGATTTCTCGCAAAACTCACAAAAAAATCATTAAAAATACAAAATGCGGTTTTTTTTATGTTATATGGTTTTTATTAGAAATCAACCCGAATAATAAGAAAAATAATTACGACTGTATCCTCGGCAACGGCACCATTTTATTGTTGCGTGAAAAGATGTGTATGTATGTTGTAAATAACCGCAACCAAGACAGTGTCGCAAAATAGCTAGCCGCGATGAGTACGGGTCGTTCGTAGGGAAACGGTGAATTTCTTATCTTACTTTAGAGGAGTTGATAGAAGAAAAGTGAGATGTTTGTCGTTTTAAATTAGGATGGTTAGAAAATTTTATAATAGAAAGGCTTGTAGGGTTTATAGGATTTAGTAGTCAATGGATGGAGTTTTTAAAATTAATTCTTTTTATCTTTTAATTATTTAATAATATAGAGATAGCGATGAATGTGGATTAGAGTTCTTGGAGAGAACTAGGGTTTCCCTCTACTGACCTTTGTCCTTCTATTGATATCTATTTATCTCAAGCTTTTAACAAAACGATTATTAACGAATCTCAGATCGTGGTCATGACTATCATGAATTGATAGCGCGCCCGATAAGAAGGTTAATATTCATTTTGCTAAAATTTATAAAAATTAAAACTTTAAAAAGTATTCAAGTGATATTTTTCATCCATTATTCTACCCTATCCCACAAGCCTAGCAAGCAAGAATTTACTCGCTCATGAATACTAGCGTAGTAGAAGAAAGGTGCAAGAATACGGAACCCATAATTAAAATTAAAAACACAGAAAGTAAATACAGAATGTAATTGCAGAAAATAATGCGGAAAGTAAAGTGCAGAAAGTAAAACGCGTAAAGTAAAATGCGTAAAGTAAAATGCGACAAAATTAAAAGAAAGAACTACCTTTATTGATCAACTAGTGCATTCAAAAATTTGCTCGCTGAAAAAGTAATTTACAAAACCCTAGTTTGTTCGCTAGATCTTAATAGATTTTTCGATGGATAGATAGTTCAATGATAATTAATGTCTAGATAGCTCTCGGACCTTTGATAGGCTTTGAAATTAGAAACCCTAGATGTCATATTAATGTGTATGAAAAGACGATCATGACCCTGAATTTCCACATCCTACGGCTGCCATCAGACTGCGGAACCGCCGCCCATATACCCCTTTGATCGCGGATCCGCCACCCCTTTGTGGGTTTGTGACCTCGGATTTCTCATAGCTTATCCTCTCGATATTTGGAGATTCTCTTAATGAAAAGATTCTGAAAATACATCTCTTGGTATCTGCCGTTGCGAGATTCTTCGATTTGCTCCTAATATTCGGCAGATTTGGTTTGATGAACCGATTTGTTGTGGATCTCTTACTCATAGTTCAGATCTGAGCTAATCTATTATAATACCTGCACAATATCTCAAATTATCTTATTAGTAGCATTTGTTTTATTTGAGATATTATTCCAACCAATTATATAATATAATATCTTAAGAATATTGGGTAGGAATATTTGATATGATATGCGTATTTTAATATAAATATTTTATTTAAATATGATATACATATATTTTTCTTAATTATATTAATTATAAATAAAGAAACATATGACAATAATAATTTTACAAATAAACCTACATATGTTTTTTATTTACAATTAACACCTTAGTAGTAAATAATAGTAGGGAAAATGTTCATACAAATGTGCAATATATTTGACTAATCATATATCGAGAAGTTGATATGCTCTGGTCACTTAATGATGTACCCGCGAGACAAACGTCAAGCAGATAGGAAGCAAGCAGACCAACCTCCTACTGGAGAGTTGACGGTTGGACAGACACTACTACATACGATCACTATTAGAGACCTTATGGAACGGTCTCCAAAAAAAAATGAACAGTCCCTAATGTATATTAGTGACCGTTTATATTTTAAACGGTCGCTAAAAAACGGCCACTGATTGGGTGGTCGCTGATACATCTATTAGTGACCATTAATGAACGGTCACTAATAGATGTATCAGGGACCGTTTCCACCGGTCGCTAATAAGCAGACACGTGGACATCTCAACGAATTTACATATTTCTTAATATCAGCGAACGGTCGCTGATGAGGCATTAGCATCCGTTTCTGTAGTTTATACGGTCGCTAATAACTATTTTTCCTTAAAAGATTACAGAAAAATGCTGTATTCAATACAATAATACACAATATCTAAATATATTACGCCACAATAGCGTTTCGCATATAAATCAATATATATGCACAATTCACAATATATCCAATAAGATCAACAACAAATACGAACACATACGTATACAAACCAACATATAAACATTATCCACGATATCAACAACTCAATCAAACACATATGAACTAAATTTTTAATAAACAAGCATAAATAAACTAAATTGTTTTGAATACGAACAACACAACACATACGTTATATATATGTCCAACAAAACGAAAAAATCTCCAAATCACTCGCAATCGCAGCTCACTCAATCCTGTGAGTCGAAATAAATAAATATATAAATATATGAACCCAAATTATAATCTTCAAAACAATGTTAGCTATACTAACACATATATATATGCTTATCTCACTAACTGCCGCCACTTCTATCGTCAAAACATAATACTTTAGCCGTTAACTTATAAGAACCCTACGAATACACAACATGGATTTTAAATATCAAAACTCAACACAATTTAATTGTATGCTCAAATTTCTATAAATACAAACTATACGTACCATACTAACTCCCACCAATATCATCGCCACCAGAAGCTCGCCTTGAATAGCATCGATTCACATCATCGAAGTCCTCCTATGAAAAAAGTTACTTAATAACCCTCCCTATGGAGTCGGCTGATCAGGGTTATACGGTTCCTGTGGTGGAGGGTTAGGGTAATAAGGATCATGTGGCGGAGGCGGAGGCCGAAGGTAGTACCTTCCTTGTGATTGTGGAGGCGGTGGATAAGGATAGTACGGCGTTCCGTGTGATGAGGGAGGGTAATATGGTCACTGCGTCAGAGGAGGGTAATATGCCGGCTGCGGCGGGAATGAACCTTGTGCTGACCACGATTGCGGAAGCGGAACGTATTGTTGCGAGAATTGTTCCAACCGCGCCTCCATTTGAGCTCTCCAAACCGCTTCATCTTCTGCCCTCTTCTTATCTATTTCATCCTTCCTCTTGAGCTGCTCCTCTAACTCATTGATCCGTTGTGCCTCAACCAATTGTTGGTTGGAGCGAGCGGTCGACGAAATCGAAGTACTTCTTCTGGAGTTGGACCGTGAAAGACTAACGGGCCACCGTATAGGAGAATACAACCGTGTCCTGTCGACTGAGGGAAAAATTGCTCTATAATAGATACCTCGGCCTCCGTAAGAAGAGGATCATCGACCGGATATTCGGGATTTGATTCCTGACAGCTCCTTTCCGACTCCTCGAAATCCTCCTTCGATAAATAAAACAATAATTAATTTTCTTTACGAAGTTAACAAGTGTAATTAATTTACTTAAAAGAATTGAAAAATGCAAGCTTACCACCTGTCGAGTGGTTATATCAATCATTTCTTCTGACATGCCCTCTCTCATGTGCAATGCCTCCCAAGTCTCAAGGAAGCTCGGCTATTTCCCAGGCTTCTCCTGTAACGGATATTTGATTTATTTATACATGAAAATATGTAATGATGAAACTGAAAAATCGAACATTTATATAATTAAAGATAAGCTAACCAAAGTAGCCATATACTGATCAGCAGGAACCGATCCACCATAATAGTCATCTATGGCTTTCCTTCGGTTCTTCTTATTCCTTTCTGATACTTCCTGCTTATTCAGAAGATAATATCTCTAAATGTAATTTAATCTTAATTCGGTATTCAAATTATTTATGTATATTTTTAATTATCTTTGCTTCGGATGTATCCCAATGCAATAGGAGAAACGCAAACTGATCTCTAGGGATAATGGAGGGAAAAGCGGCAAAACGTTTCCAATCATCCGTAAATTTCTTCGACTATTTGAATTTTTTCTTCAATCTTTGATGCCATCTCTTGAATATTTATGACATCTCATACTGGACATGCGTCCAATGTCCGTCTATATCATCTTCTAAGACAAAATGTTTCTGTAATATAGATTAATAAATATATTATTTAATAAATTTATAACATATAACATGTATGCATGTAATGTTGAAATATAGTTGAGATATGCATTATCAAGAGTCAGCGCCAAGTTCATACGTATGCTTCTCAGGGGTTATCTGCAAATGTGAAGTCCAAGTTCTAGAAGTCGGTGTTGTGGACGAGAATACCGATATAGCCATGGAAATGTGTAGCCCATATACCCGAACCTACGGGCTTCCCACCTACAAATTGCAGAATTTCCCTTTTTCCATGGATATCATATTTCGTAATTTCATTTGCAACTCCTCTTCCGCGGCATTCAAACCGAGCCAGATTATCCCCCGCAGTCCGTGCCTCATCAATACTCGTGTATCCTGCCTCTATCATCATATCGATTTGAGGTCCAGCAGCAACCCACCGCGCCATTGCCTTCGCATTGTCACGCGATACGGTTTTTCATTTTGTAAATCGCAAGGAAGAGGCATTGCATGAATCCACTCATCGGTGACGGGATCCGAGAACGCCCCGGGTTCCCTACTCAAGTCCATGCACTGCTCGTCTAGATGTGCATACAGATCATGCTGCACTGATGGATCTGCATCCTCCTGATCATATGTACCTACATATTTTAATTTATTATAATCAATGCAATAGTTATTTGAATAAAATAACGCGGTCGATGATTATTTAAAACTCGTAATATATACCCCTACTTTCAGTATCAGACTGTGTCGAGAATTCAGTATCTTGATCTCTTTTCTTTGAAGAAAATGCTTTGGTAAATTTTCCAAATATGCCTTTTCATCCCATCTGTTTCATACAAGAGTAACGATGATACAAAATATATAATATTCATAAATCATTAAGCTAACAAATCAATACATTACAAATGATTGGAACTGCTAGGTTTTTCATATATCATTTACATACAAGTGATTATAAGTTTTTACAACTGCAAAATTTATAACATATATCAATTGATTATAATTGTTTACAACTGCAAAGTTTTTCATATGTCAACTTGATCTGCTTCATCAAGGTCAATCTCGTCGGTAGAATTATTGAAAAAGGATTTAGGAGGTGCCAGCAATGTAATCCAAGTTTCTTCACGATTAGGATCTTTGACATAGAAACACTGCTCAGCTTGTGAAGCTAACATGAACTTATCATCTCGATAATTTTTTTTATTGAGATTGACAAGATGAAATCCGTACTCATCGATCTGGATGCAAGCGCACCAACAAACTTTGAACATAACAAATCTTTCTTGTTCATTATTCCCGTAAAATAACTCTATTATATCCTCCAGCTGACCGTAATATTCCTTTTTTCCTCTCTGCGGTTTTTGATCACGAAAACCTGAGAAGTACGTTTGTTCAAACGGACAATAAATCCCATTGTTTTGGATAGTCAATTTCTCGGTTGTAAATTTTTTTAGGTTATTAATACAATATGAACCATATCGATTCACTTTTGCATTAGGACTTTTAGATAGTGGCATGATTACATCCGGGAATTGCATCCCTTTTGTTATGTCATCTATCTACAATGCATTTACACGTAAAATGTATAAGTTATATATGATATATGCATGTGAAACGTGAAATATACAAGACATACGTACGTGTTTATGGAACCACCGTGGAAAGTGTTTCTTATGTTCTTGATTAATATTCCAATTAGCACTCTTTCCGGAAATCGCATTCATAAGTTCTTCAATATGTCAGTTAAAAGAATAACAGTATTAATTATTTAGGCATATATAGATATATGCACTCAAAATATTGACGTGATTAAAATTTTAATTTATATACTTTCTGTGATCGGCAGTAATTTCAAGATTATTAAGGATATACGAATGCGCTTGATCGAGCCACTCTCTCCGGTAGGATCGATCCTTCCCTTGTGAAAGGATAGCTGATCATCGTTAATTCGATAAGAACGGTTTAATCTTATTTAAACTCCACGCAAGTAATGAGAATTGAAGTTGAGGCATTCGTTGGCACAATAACTCTCGTCTATTGACCCTTCCGGTCGAGCTTGATTACGCACTTTCCGTTTCAAGAATCCCAAGTATCTAAAACGTTAACGAATATTTTAGAAAAATGTGAATATTATAATGAATTAAATAATGCAATTGATTGAAAAAATATATTACCTTTCTACTGGATGCATCTACCTATATGAGATAGGTCCAGCAATCATTGCCTTTGTAGCTAGATGCACAGAAAGATGAATCATGATGGTGAGGAAAGATGGTGGAAATATCATCTTCAATTTACAGAGGGTTTCAACATTACTTTTTTGCAACTCCTCGAATTTGGCCACATCTATCACTTTAGAACAAAGTTTATTGAAAAAGTCGTAATACTCTATAAAACTTTGGTGACATTGGATGGTAAATTATGTCGAAGAGCCACTGGAAGCAATTGATATAGAAAGATATGACAATCGTGGGTTTTAAGATTCAAGAGCTTTGGTAGCTCGACCTGCACATTCTTTTCTATGTTAGAGGAGTTCCCATCTAAGGTTTTGATACTCTTTACCATCTTACAAAATCTTTTCATAGCCAATTTCGACATTGTGTGGCTCGAAGCTGATAATTCCTAGACACCATCATCACGAAGTACCAGATGGAATTCTTGTCGGATTCCAAGCTCCTCCAAGCACTCGCAAGTACTCAAATTATCCTTGAACTTAGAATCGTCCTATAACAATATGCCAGCAATATTATCAAACATATTCTTCTCTACATGCATGACATCAATATTGTGTCGAATTAACAGATGTTTCCAGTAAGAAAGATTCCATAATATACTTTTCCTCTTCCACACACTCAACAATTCATTATTTTCATATCTCTTTCATTTTTTTTTGTTTATTGAAGGAACCATCTGAGTTAAAACAATTAGAATCTTGCTGGAATTGACACGATGAAATCTGCTAAAAAATTTCTATCCCTGACAATTTTTTTGGTGTTTCACCCTTTTTTAATGTTCCATCAAACTTATTTGCTATCTTTCTGTACGGATGATTCGCCGATAACCACCTACGATGAAACCAGTAGCAAAACTTACCACGTGTCTTAAGTTGGAGGGCATTGTAATCAAGACCACATGATGGACATGCATGCTTCGCGTAGGTAGACCATTCAGATAATATGCCGTATGCTGGAAAATCGTTGATTGTCTAAATAACAGCCGCTCGCATTCTAAACTTCTCCTCGGCATACGCATCATTTATCTCTACTCCATGTTCCCAGAGTTCTATCAGCTTTTCAATTAAAGGTTCCATATGAACGTCGATGTTCTGGCCAGGTGAATATTTTCCAGGAATTAATAAGGAAAGAATCATATACGGCTGCTTCATACACATCCAGGGAGGCAGATTGCAAGGTATAAGCAATACCGGCCACGTGGATCAACTAGAGCTCATGAGTCCGTAAAGCATGAAACCGTTGGTTGTCAAACCCAGACGTACATTTCTCGGCTCATCCCCAAATTGATCAACACTGTGTACTTGCTTCCATGCTTCTGCATCAACTGGATGCCTCAGCTTCCCGTCTTTGATCCGACGATCGGAATGCCATTAAATGCTCTTCGCCATGTCCTTCGAAATATATAAATTTTGCAACCTCTTATCCAAGGGATATAACGAAGGACTTTGGTTGAAGTTTTCTTGTGATATCGGACGTTTCTGCGTTTGAATTTCTCTTAACATTTTTCCACATAGACAAATTGCAAGTGGGACACTCATCGAGAGACGCGTAATCCCTGTGATACAACACACAGTCATTGGGACATGCATCGATCTTCTCATACGAGAAACCAAGTGTCTTAACAATCTTTTTTGCTTGGTAATAATTCTCTAAAATGCTTTCCTTTCTTTCAGGAATTATCCTGCGTAGAAGATCAAGAAGCATGTCAAAGTGCTCGTTAGCCATCCCGCTGATCATCTTCAGATGGAGGAGTCTTATTACAAATGACAATCTACTAAATTTCGTACATCTTTCGTACAGATTTTGTTCGTTTTTCTCCAGAAGTTTCTATAACTCTTCTAATTCACTGGTGCCTTCAGATGGTTCAACATCATTCATTTCCTCTCCAACAAATAAATTTTCCAACATCTCATGCACGTCATCTATCCTGTCATCTATCGGCAATTCAGCTTGCGAAGCTGCGGCCTTATTATCCATCATCGTTTTCTCGTCACGTATTCCCTCTTCATGGTAATTCCAATGTATGTAGTTCGGTTCAAACTCTCTACAAACACATGTTCTTATATCACTTCACATTGAGAACGGGCTCTATTCTTACATTTCTTATAATGACAGAAAAAAGTCTATCTCGGCTACGCTTTGGTTTCATCTCTGCGCAATCTAAAAATGTTTTAAGCCTATCTTTAAATCGGGCGTCTCTTAAACTATACCTACTTTTTCCCCCCATATGCATAAACGATTTATCCGGAAGAATTTTCATCTGTTATAACACAGATAATAATATAAGTTTAACATATCTTATGAGTTTATTACAAGCTCATCATTAAATAAATTTTCAAGTCATAAATTAGATTTCATGATGTGGACGCATCAAAGCATCTAAAGTCATTTAAGATTGTCGTAAGTACTCAGGGCAAAAGGTCAGGATGAATAATTAGTTTCACGGCTATCAGGGATAAAGGTCCTAATTCCCATTATGAATACAACACTCGCATCTCACATCCTCATGTTTTCGTCCATTTCGAGAAAATTTCGGCAGCACTTTCCTCCTGTTCCTCGTGTTCGTACATAAATCTATACACATGGAACAAGTGGAAAGCACCATCGAAACTTCTCAAAATGGACGAAAATACAGGAGGATGTTCGATGTGAGTCTTGTTGCATTGGTAACATGTCCAAACTGGACAAATCCGACAATCATTGTATGTCAAATCCGCTCGTCGAATACTACATATATGTTTGAAAAAATTGAACATGACGCTCAACTCTCACAAACATATAATGTGATCATATCAATTCGACGGGAAAAAGATTTGACATACATCAATTGTCCGACGGGAAACTATAGGTCGATCCTGAACAAGTTTAAGACCTTTCTATCTTAAACTTACTAATTAAATGAAAACAGAAAACCCTAGTTACGTTTCTAATCAAAATTTTAGGGTATCTTTTAACTTTTTATATAATCGTTTTTTAATCAGGGTCTCGGTTCACTATTCTCTGGTCTTAATTAAGATTTCTTAATTAATGTAATTAATGTTATAGGTTAATTAGTGTTAATTTTTCTTAATCAATTTGATTTTTGTTTTGATTTATGCATCTACTATAGTTTAATTGGTATTAAAGGATTTGAATTTTATTTTGATTTGGTTTATAAATTATGCTACAATTAAAAAATCTAAGCAATAAATCATAAGCAACAAGATATCAAATTATTAAATTTACAAAATAAAGTATATCGAATCATTAAATTTACAAAATACAAGCAAGAATTTAGGATGAATATATTTTTAAAATATTTCATATACGAGCGCGCATGCACACACACATACACTCTCACACAGTCATACATACGTGCTCGCACTTAAACACTCATACATATACTCACTCACACACACACACACTCGCTCACATACGTTCGTGCAAACACACATGTGCGCGCGCACCCCCTAAATATTAACTATAAAACATTTTACCATAAATTCATCTAATATAATCCTATAATCTACCTTACCATAAATTAATCTAACAAGTAAATTCATTGATTGCCTATTATCCTTATATCTTCAACTCTAAACCTAAATTACCGAATTTATATTTCAATTTTTCATCTATTTTCAATTCTAAAACCCATCAGCCCCCAAAATTATAATAAATTTCAAAACCATCATTTTACAACCGATTCAATTCCTCATTATCCATATTTAATATATCAAAACCAATAAAAATCATAGATTATAATCACCTAATTTCAAAATTTATTAATCTGAAAAAACTAAGGCTATGAGAAAAAAACACTAAGCTTGGTTCGGATTTGAAAAAGAAAAAAGCGATTGCAAACTCCTACACCATCAACTGCAACAATAACACCTACAAAAAAAATTTAGGTTAGATTTAATAGTATTTTCGAAAATTTTGAGAAAAAGGAGGAAGGAAATTACTTCTCGCGAAAAAATTGGGAGGAATGAGAAGGAAGAAGAGGCCATCGCGGCTCTTATCTAATTGACCTATTAGCGACCGTTTCGAATGGTTGCTAATATTAAGTGAACAGTCGTTAATACATTGGCGACCGTTCATTAAAGACCGCATAATATATACGGTCTCTAATAATTTATTAAGGACCAGATATATTTACACAGTCCCTAATAAACAGTCTTTAATGCGTACAGTTTTTACTAGTGAGATCATGGTCGTCTCCGTTGGCTTGACTCCGAACAACGAAGACACCTGCCGTATCTGGCCGGTCATGATCTTAAATGCTCCCCCCTCCAAGAAGTAGAAAAAGTTTGTGTTAGATATAGTGCCCTCAAAGCAATTATTGTATTCGCAGGCATGCAATTATGATGATTGAGTGATGATCTATATGGGTTAAACCGTCTTACTCGAGATAATAGTATGCTATCTGGTTCATCTCTATCATCATTTACATGTATTATATGGTATTACAGATCACTATTACATGTTGATATAGCCCATATGATTCTTGCTTGACTACTAGGGTTATTGTGGTGATCACACTTGTAAGAACTGGATAGTCTATAAGCAAATTCTTAAATGTCTCTAGTCGTAGGAATAACGAGACTGGGCTTCGATATTCCAGAGTAAACTAGTGTATACGTTTCTTGACCCCGACGAGGGGCGATGGCCAGTCTCACAGCTATTGGTGTCAGTTAGTCACCAAAGATAGTATACATGTTCTCATTAAGTTATGAGTTACACTGGACAGACTTGCCGGGAATATTGTAGATGGCATTATACCTATTGTCAGATAGCAGTTTATTTGCCGCCGAAAACGGGAGACGGAACCACGTAGGTCGTCTTGCCTGAATTTGGGCGCAGATGCTATTTGGATTTATCCGTCCACCTCTCCGAAGATGCCAAGCTGATTTATGGCACCGTGTATCGGAGGTTTGGACGCATATGACCGTTGTAGCAGACTTCGTCAGATTCCCCCTCGTTTGCGAGGGGTTTTTGATTGTGAGGACGCTCTTCTCTGGAGGCGTAAGCCCCTTACAGTTAATTACGTTACCGCATCTCGGTAACCACTTTCTTCGGCTCCAGAAGTTCACTTCGTGTCGTGTGTGTTTGTTTTATTTTTGGTTGCCCGTGGATTGTATACGGAGACTAATTTGTGTTGTCTCCCGTAGGGCGTGGATTATTCCAAATTTGTATATTCTTAAATTTGGGTTTGGTTTGATTTAAGGACCGTTCTCATTCGAGATTAAGATCAACTTAAATGTTTGTTAAGGATATGTTAGTCTAATTTTAGACTAAGATCTACTTAACGGGGTTTTAGGATCATTCAGATCCGATAAAAGGGTAATTGGGCTCGATTGTTTTAGTTTAAGGACATTACGGTCCGTTGTTAGTTTAAGGACATTGCGGTCCATAGATCATCATTTTTTTGGGTGAGGGTTTAGTTTAAGGACGTTTCGGTCCGTATTGGGATGCGCCCATCGGTTTGGGAGTGCACCAAAGAGTTGTTTGTTGTCGGAACTCGCCACCTCTCTGAAGACGTTGAAGAATTATAACGACATATATCAGAGGTGTGGGGATATGTACCCTTGAACCAATTTCCAGATTGAAGAGAGATGTGGGATGAATATCCGTCAGAAGGTCATTAGTCATATTTGGGACTAAGACCAATTTGGAAAATGATGAGCACAATGGCTCGGTTGATCTGAATTAGGGATTTGGTCAACTTAGGCACTGCTCATAGGTGCCTCATGTGAAGTAGTAGTTACTCGTATATAAAATGCCGGGGCCCCCGTGTTATACGTGCAAGGCACATGAGGTGCTTCCTCAGAGTTTTTAACTCCTGACGCTGGCGCTCTCGTGCAAGGCACGTGAGGCGCTGCCTCATTATTGAAGGTGTCTTTTCACCTTATTTCTCTGCTTCCTATGGGTCAACTATCTTGTTCCTCATGCCCTTTTTTCCGGCCTTGGAAATAGTCCCACCATGCACAGAATTTTCCGTACGCAGATTTGAACGTTTCTCTTTATAACTCGAAGCTATGTCTTCCTTCTTCTTTTCAAAGAGAAACCCATTTCTACTAACAGAACTCAAGGCAAGTCATTTTCCAAAGAAACAAACCAAGAGCTATAGCTTGCAATCGTCCTCACGCTTGTCGGCAACCATAGGAGGTGCCCATCGAGGAAACGGTTTCTCATTTTGCTGCACGGCTAGTAGACCTTCTTCTTACTGACGCTCAGTATGACACTGTGATGTACGAGCTCCTGACTCGTAGGGGCTCTCCTATTCCTATGGGCTCCATTTGGCTCTGGATGATCTTTCTATCCGTGCTTGCCGACATCTGTCATGACCCGAAAGTACGGAACATGACCGGCACTTAAACTACGACGTCTCGAGGCATACGAAATCTAAGTAAACCGAAAACCCAGAAATCCAAACCAAGAAAAAAATAGTAGAGTGAAGGAAAACCAATTTAAATAAGTAGTTTTAATAGCATAAGCCGAATTATGCAGGTTTCTAAAAACATCAAAAATTTCCTGAAAATTTCGGCAGAGTCTCCTTTGTAAATACTGGCCCCCAAACGGGATACAACATGAATAGTATACGAAATCAATAAAAAGGCATCTCCAAGCGGGAGCTAGCTCTTCGTCAATCGACGGTCATAACCACACAAGCAATATAATATACAACGCCAACAGCGAGGATCAAAATTCAAAAGGAAACTCAAAACCATAAGAAACCACAGAAATACAACGCGCGACTCTAAGGTCGAAGGAATAACATCACTGGTCTCTATCTCAGAATAATTACATGTTTGGTTGATGGAACTTCTAGATACAACAGAATAATAATATACAAGATATATAATGGGGGTACGATACAAGTAAACCCACTTACTAGCAAATCACCCGAAGAAAACTATGCCCGCAAAGCCGTAAGGAAACCTGCACGGCAAACCTACAAGAAACTGGGGCACAACGGGGGTGAGTTGCCAACTCGTGAATAGAAAAACATCTACGGAAAGAAATCGCATAAATAACGCAACCTAGGTCAAAGATTATAATATATCCTCAATTATATATAACATGCAACCTATAACAAGGCTAGGGTAAATATCTAACCCGAGTGTAATTTCATGTGCCCGTGTCAGTGCCTCAGGTAGTAATATATCATATGAATGAGGTATGAATGCATGGAAACAGAATACATGTAAATGAAGAACTGTTTTCATAATTTAGTGAGATTTCCTTTGTATTTTTAAAATGAGGTATCATAATGAAATCAGCATAAAACAGTGCCTAGCATCGGCACAAAACGTAATCCCAATATCTCGATATCTCTGTATCACAGTCTCTGTACCTCAATATCTTGAAATCTCAATGTCTCAATCACAATATCTAGGGCACCGTCAGTCCAGACCGGCCCCTGCCATCCATCTCAAGACCACGACGGTATCCTTCGGATATCCGACGCGTCGGGTAAAATCACCGGTGGGTAGTGCTCCCCTGCCAGGCTCACATCGTCATCATCACGCGCTTCTTGCCCCGGGGTACCTTACCGGGTCCACCATATACCCGAAACGGTTCATCCGTCTCCTCGAATCGGGTCTCGAAATCCATCAGCAAACTCATGGTGGACGACTCATACATCATGGGAAAACCGCACTTTTTATTTTAAAAGAGAGAAAAGGTTTATTTATGTTTTTGCGGTTTTCCTCCAAATCCAGAAAAAATCTCATGGAAATCCGAATCCAAAACCTCAATAACACGTAAAATAGTGAATATATGCATGAAAATCCGTGAATGCGGCATAACAATGAATAACAATATGCATGAAGTAGCAGGTAATAACTACAATGTCTAACTAACATGTAAGGCAAGTACGCTAATATCATGTCTAAACTATTAGCTAACAGGCTATGTCAAGCAATAATATTTTCTAAGGTGTACGTGACATGGCAATTACCGATGGAGATGTGTGTGAGCCGGCAAATAAGTGTACGTGGTACATACGCATCATCGGTAATGGTGCTGGTGTCCTAACAGTATGATATCAATAATGGAGTATGAAACATAATATAAACATGCGATGCGAAGCGGACCACAAAAATGAGCGGAAGCTGAAAACTAGATGCAACTATAACTAATCTGCATTAATCTAATATAATTCCTACAAATGGTGCCTTTTGAAATAACACGAATCATGGGGTTTTGAAAATAGGGGCTACGGTGTTTTAATGAAAAGATACGTCTTTTGAAATATCCGTAGGATCCCTGGCTGTCTTTTAAAATACCCACGTTTCGTTAGTTTTTTTGAAATAGGTAAGAATCGAATCTAATGTAACAACTAAACTAAACTAGAGGGCTAAACTAACAAGCTAGACTACAGGTAAGGAAACCGCCTAACATCTGAGTCGGTCCATATACATACCTGTATATATATTAGTCGGTGATCCCGCCTCAATAATATCATATCCGATACCATATCTATAATCAGACATCCCAAGTCAAGAGTGCGGATCAATCATCAAGATATAGCTCGTACGTAAATCCGTCGTACGGCATCCCAAATTCTGGGTACGGGTCAATATCATATTCCTCACACTATTCCTCTGGTATCCTCTTTATCCAAGATCATAGTCTAAGGTACTGACCTATGTGTAGTACAATACTAATATCCTCAATATACTCATGATCTGACTACAGATCGACAATCTCGTACAACCCGATACCGTCAGCACATAGCATCATCAAGGGTATACATCGCCCGGTACGGCCTAATATCAATATCCTAGCATATCATGCCTCATATCACGATCACATGTCGACCATTTTATTTATAACACTATTCACCCGTATCGCCGCCCCAAGATCCGCTATAACACCAGGACGTACCTCAAGTACGAATCCTGCCACATCACCGATATCACAACCTCAACACAAATCTCATCGACTCAGCTCAAACCCAATATCACCCTCAAATCCGTATGTGAACATATAGTCCCATACCCATGTGATCACATAACTATAAAGAATCCCATGAGCACATATAAATAGGAATGTATGCAAGTATGTATGTGTGTATGTGTAGTGCAACACTACCCTAGGGTTCGCAACACTAAAATAATCCAACACACCAAAATCCATCCTAAACATCGGTATTAATCCCAAATAACATATAATAACTGTTGGTGTGTATACGCATCCGTATACACCACCACGGACTGCGGGGGTGCTATACGCCATCCACTCGACTTCTCCCCGTAGATATAAATCTACTCACCTGGTCCTCGCTCGCCGGTGCCGATGTCGCCACGCGCTTGCTTGTCGTCTCGAAGTCCATATGGGGTACCTACATATCATAACGCATCGTATCGCATTAAAACCAAATTCAAAATCGAAACGACACACGAAAAATCAAATCGGCACGCGTATCACGCATAGGTCAAAACCTATTGCCTACGCATGCCAAAATAGCCAAACTAACTCTCGATGTCGATGTACAAACGTCAATCAATCGAGAAAAACCCAACATACCAATCACGCGTTCATAACGCACTAGAATTTAATTGAAAATATGGTGCCTTTCATAAAAACCTTAAATTTGCTCAAATCGATTTATTTCACAAAACCTAGAAAACACTTAATTACCGTTTTAATTCGAAACTTGATGTTTTAACCCAACTAATAGCCATAATATTCACTAAGTATCATAACCAGGTCATATAAACCATTTCCATATTTTTAATCCCATATTTTAATTAAATTTCTAAAACCTAGTTAGCAATTTAGCATAATTATTACAATTCCAAACTAACAATTTGCAAACTAGAAATTTGATTAGGTTATCATTTCACAATATGAAGAACTACAATTGCAACCACAATTACATAAAAAAAAACTAACTTGAATTTCATAAACCCTTACTAAATTTTTCCAAACATACAATTAAACCCAAATTAATAACTAATAATGCTTGATTTAAGGTATTCAAACAACAATTTAACAAAAGGTCTTGATTTATACCTCACAAGATTAAGGATCTAGCATGCAAATCCTAGCCTCCAAAAGTAGCTTCCAAGCCCCTAGATCCATGCTAGATTGGTTAAAGAATAATGGGTAAATGTTGGATTTGGGATTTGTGAGGTTTTATTTTGATTTTTTGTGGAATTTGTGAGGAATTTTGTGTGGAAATGAAGTGGGAAAATTGGGGGGGGGGGGCTGCTCATGGGAGCTCTCGGCCAGAATTGGGGATGGAATGAGTGAGGAGAGAGAGTGAGAATGGGGTTGTGGCAAAAGTCAAACAAAACCCATACTTCTTTAATTATAGTTTCATGTTCATTCTTTCTTTTTTTTCCAATTTCCTTTCTTTTTTATCATTACATGTGAGGTGTGTGTGTGTGGGGCAGCCATGGGTTCAGCCAAGCTGAAATTTATGGGGTGTGTGAGTGTAGGTGAGTGAGTGGGAGCACACACAAGAAGATAAATACCACACCTCAATTCTATTTAACTTATTTTCACAAAAAAAGCCTTTTTCTTTTATATTTTCTAACACCATATTAACAGCTTCTTTTCATTACAAAAAAAATATCTTACAGGTTAGTTTAATATGTTATGATGCACAAAATTTGTTTCAACCCATTCCAATTTGTAATTTTCCCTAATTAAATGTATTAGTGACGGCTTAAAATAATATTAAAATAATTATTTTCGGAAAATTTTTCAGAAAATTAGAAATTTTACCAGTGGCTCAATAAACCCCAAATACTAGCAATTACATAGCTATAATATGTATATTTAATTTTATATTAAAAATATTTGTATTTTGACATTTTACAGAAAACCCACTTATTTTACCATTTTTTTCGAAATTTCACCGAAACGATTTTCAAAACGTTACAACATCCCTCCTCATCCGGCAGAGATGACTCCGGCAATTCTCGATGCGGTGGAGGACAAGATCGAGTGCTTTCATGAGGCACGTTTAATTAATCGGTCTTTGAGGGACTGATCAGTTCAGTTGCTAAGCCAGATACGGACTCAGCTGGCTATCATGTCCGCCTTCGCTGATAAGCATGGTGCTAATCGATGGGGAGTAACTTCTCGCGAAGACCGCCGCTTCAACATGGTGGAGAGGGTAAAAAGCTAATTGGAGAACTTTGTATTTTTTTATCAACCCCTGTATCTCATCCCATATTTGGTGATCTCTTCCCCATAGAGTAGTATGTTTACATCAATATATTTCTCTTATTATTGACTGTTGAATGTTTCCTGTTGAATGCTTCCTTTTCATCACATATTCGTACATGTATCCCGCCTCTGTGCATGAGCTTTATACTTCACCCTTAGGAATTTTTGGTAAGTGCGGGCGCCATTGTTGTGTCGTACATAAATCGACACATTTTGAATACCATTTCCATTTAAGCAGGTACGCAGTCGTGAATGAACTCTTAGTGGGGCGTGAACCAAAGACTCTCCTTACTGCCTTGCACAGTACATGGTTGGTGCTCGTGGGTTGCGCCTTTCTGTTTTGACTGGATGTGAAGTAGTTTATATACTCATTTCAGAGTTTGTTTAGTTTACCTCCCCTGGGCTTGTAGGTAAACTTGTCCTAACGTCACAGTTAACCCTTGCTCTTTATGACAGAGGTCCGTTAGGGTCTGTGGTACTAGGGTTTTTGCCCGTCGTACCGTCGCGTAGGCTGATGCATTCCTCGATACGCAATCTTGCTGTTCGAGTAGCCCCATGACTGTCGTGTCTCTGATCTCTTCGGGGGCTGGACAAGACGTCTTCAAGTAATCTTCCAGATGATATTACCGTTGTAAGAGTAAGCGTCAGGGATCTTCCATGCCGCTTAAGACTTTTCAACTTTATGAGCCATGAGGGTCTCATAAAGACTTTTCTCCCTGTCGGGTGTTTTTCGTCACCCCATTGAGATGAGAATGCGTGCGCTTGTCAGGCGCATTACAGATTCTCCCTGCCTAGGGTAGGCTGGGGTTTATTGATTGTGGGGATCCAAATCTCCGGCAGCCGCGGACTAAGCTGCCGTTAATTACCCCTCGCCTTAGGAGCGAGAAAACCTCCGATTGACGGGTCAAACGGGTCATGCGAACTCAATGTGCAGTGTTGTGTTTTGAAGGCGTTTTGGGTATATCGGGGGCCCCGCAGAGTTTTTATGGGGGTCCCGCTACCCGGATAGCGGGCTGGGGTTCAAGGGGGCTAGCAGCCCCCTTGCAGGATGGTGGTGTAACGCCTTAAATTTCGATTAGTGTTAGTTAAGCGATAATGTGGGTTTTCTGTAAAAAAGTTTACAAATTCGGGTTCCACACATTTTATAACAATTAATTAATATTTTATTATTATTTGTTATGGCTTTCACACACATGTGCATGTTTCTGTGAGGGTTTGTTTGTGCTAATCTAGTTTTGTGACCATGACAACTTAACCTAATCTTAATTTTTACCTTAACCTTAATCCTAAACCCTTGATATTTGAGAGAGATATTTCCTTTGGGTTTTGTTTTAGAGAGGAGGTGGCATGCATTAATGGTTGTATTAATGTGAAGTTAATGCTTGGTGCTCTCACCCTCTTACACTCACCTCTCTCTCATTATCCTCATTCAGACTTTCATTCTCTCTCACTTCATCTCTTATCATTTTCTCTCATCTCCCTCTTCCCTCAACTGAACACTCACTAATCCATCACTAAACCTTCACTAAACTTCATCAAATCTCACAAAAATCACATCTTAAGCATTGTTTTGCCTCTTGGATGCCTTGGAGCTTGGAAAGCTAGGATCTTTGAGCTTGTGGGAGTAGGTAATGGTCTCTATCTGTTAAGTAGGTACTTTTTATGTTGTGTAGCCTTGTAGTTTCAGTTTAGAACACTTAAAGTATCGTTTCGTGCACATATCGTATTTTTAGTGTCAATATATGATATCTGTGATCTGTTGTGACCCCGAGAGTATACTAGAAAATCTAGCAATGTAGTTGTGTTGTACCAGAGACCCTAAGCCTACACCTGAAGCACGAATCCCTTCCCCTCGGATTTGGCCGGCGACATGCTTAGGAAATCCGGTGACCTCGGATTTTTAGTGGGGTTTTGGTTTGGTTTTTGGTGGGTAGCTGTCTTCTATGGTTTAAGTGTGTTTGGTCTTGTTTGATTTTTGGGTTTTCTCTATATACAAAATCTGGGATCACATAGCTAATTTCTTGTGTTACGATTACGTGTGTTATGTTATCCGACACGGTGCGTGTACTTGTGTAGCTTTTGCTCTTGAGTTGGTTTCGTAGTGTCGCTAGGCACGTTAGTCACTAAACGAACACTTGAGAGTATGTTTAGAGTTGATGCGTCAGTCAAACGTAGTTTGTACGTGTTATTGGTCGATTGCTAATATATACTTGCTTTGTTGTTTTGTGATTTTAGGATCGCAGGAGGGGATTTCGGACGCTGCGAAGAAGAGAAAGCGAGTGGTTGGCTCTACTTAGCCCCAGGATCTTCTGTGAGTAGATTTAATATCTACAGGGGAATCGCCCGCATGGCGTTATGCATCTGGGCTAGAGATGATATGATATTAGTCGCATGTTTATATTGCACATATAGAGTTTGCGCATACACCTCATTGCATATTATTACTTGTTGTGCTTGGACTTGTACCCTTTGGACACTGCACTATTATTGACGGCTCATGTTGCACGAGCATTGATTGTATGCCACTCACACCGTCAATAATTGCCATGACACACACAACACTTATACATACGGGAGATTGTATTGGTTAGGGACATTGAGACATTGATTCATATTCCATTGCGCATATGACATATAGCATACCTGTATACCTACATGCTTACACATATGCCTTGACATGCCTACATGCTAGTTACCCATATACCTATATAGTAGTGTACCATTAGTGATAGGTATATACACATTTGAGATATAGCTACATGTACATCTTGCATACATACTTACATGTACACTTACCTAGCTTGATATAGCTACACATATACCTGGAGGGTATTGCATCATTATTGACATGTATATACACATACCTAGCTTGATATAGCTACACATATACCTGGAGGATATTACATCATTACTGATAGGTAGATACATATATCTTGCAATACCGACATGGTTACGCATACCCGGCTATAGCTACATGTTCACCTTTATATGATGTTGTATGGATTTGGAGAAATTAGGAACCATATGATATATTTAATAACTTGTTGTAGTTAAATAGCGGTTTTCCTTTATATGCTCATTTTACTGTTTCATGTTGCATATATTATATTTCATGGATTTCGTATTGATATATAGATTTCACATGATATTTTCTGGATTTGAGAACCGTGGTAGTTTCATGAAATTATGCATTATTTGAAAAACCCGGTTTCTCTTGATTTGATATTTCAGTATCCACCATGAGATTTCTCGGTTCTGATATATACCCTATGCGAGGAGGCATCGTGGGTCATGTGCGGGTATATGGTGGGGCCCGAAGGTACCCCGGGGCAAGAAAGGTATGTCGAAGGTTCACGCCGATGAGCCTGGCAGAGGAATCATACCTACCGGTGACAGTTTTGGACTCGTCGGTGATCGCGTAGATATCGACCGGAGTCACGTACATATGGATACGGGGAATTCGAGTATCGAAACTGGGTACTCGGGTTTCCGATGAACGTATGATACTGTAACACCTGAGTTTAGGGACAGTAGTAATTAAGTGTTAATTTGGGGTTTTTGGTAAAAAGTTTACCAAAACGGGATTCTAGTAATTTATCTGGGTTTATGGTTATTTTTGTGAAATTTTATCTCAACCACACACACTTGTGCACGTTAACTAGGGTTAAGGTTAGAGTTTGCCATGTATTTGAACTTGTGGGTTAGCCATGTTTAAGTTAACCTTGGAGGGTTAGGTCCATGGTTAAGATAATGGATTTGATTATGAGCTAATTTGGTTAATTAGGGGTGGTTGGTTTTGTCCAAGGGTGTTTAGGGTGGAGGTTGACTTGCTTGTTGTGTGAGAGAGAGGGGGATGGGATGTGTATCATGATAGCTTTTGATTTGAGAGATGGAAATGATGGTTTAAGGATTAGTCACACCATTCAACTCAAAACTTGTCACTCATATCTTTCAAATTCTCTCCCACACTCAAACCTCTCACTCTCACACTCAAATCAGCCACACAAACACCACAAAACATCAGCTTTCAGCCACTTTTCTGCTCCAAAACACCACAAAGTAGCATCAGCTTAAGCCTTTTTCTGCAGGACATCAGCTGCAGCAGCAGCTACATCAGCCCCCTCACAACTTCAAAACCTCAAATACACAACACTACCACCTCACTCACACTCAATTTCAGCCTTAAAACATCAGAACACAACACAAAACAACATCATCAGCTTCAGTTTCAGCCAAAATTTAAACTGCAGCACCAGCATCAGCCAAGGCAGCACACCATATCAGCCCACACCATACCACACCACACACCATACCACACCATATCAGCCCCACACCACAACATCAGCCACACAACAGCAACAGCAACTTCAGCCACAGCAAGCATCAGCACAGCACTTCTGTAGCAGCTCAACAGCAGCAGCAGTCACACCATCTTCTCTTCCTTCTCCTCCTTCTCCTTGGTTGCAAGGTTCCTAGAGGGTATAACTCCTAAACTCCTTCCAATTTATGTAGATTATGTGCTTGATTAGCTAGTATAGTGTTTTATCGTAATTTTAGTGCTAGAATGGTGTAGTGATGCTAGATCTAGATACCTTGGAGTGCTTGTAGCTTAATTGAACCTTTTTAATGTTAATTAGTCTGTTTAAGCCGAGTAGTGTCATTAGAATTGGATGGTTAGCCTTAAATTGCTAAAATTTCGGTAATCTAGCTTAATTAATGTCCATTTCATGCCTTAGTAGTGATTTTGGGTGAATTAAGGGAATTTTGTCATACGTGGAAGTTGTGTTAGTTAGAATAACCCTTTTAGGTGCTAGTGAGGCCAGTTAACCAGAAGATTTCCCCAGATTTCACCAAGACACCCGATTTACCCGACTTGGCGTAATTTAGCAGTTTTATCGACTTTTTAGTCTCTGTTGGATCTGCTGTTGACCCGAAGCCTTCAGAATAAAATTGGGAAGACTGTAGCATGGTGAGATGAGTAGGAACACACACACAGAGCACGGGGACCCAACTCCCCCTCTCGGCCGCCGATTTATTCATTCTGGCCGCAAATTGCAGCCAGACTAGGGAGTGGGGTGTGGAGATTTTGGGTGTAGGGTCCTTCTGGGTAGGTTAGTGTGTTGGTATCTGTAACATTTTGATTTTGGCCCATAGTCAAAATCTGGAGCTAGTTGCGTGTTTCCGATGTTTTAAGTCTTGTGCGACACGCGCGTGATACGCGTGGTTCTGTGGCGCGCTGCGCGACACAGCGCGTCAGTCTAGGTTCTGGTGGGTTCGTGCGCGTCGCGTCGCATCGCGTCGTGTGCACACGCGTTTAGTTTCACGCACGCGTATCCCTTTTGTCAATATATCGCGTTTTGCAGGATTTTTCCTTATATGGTGACTCTTGTGAATTCTAGGTTCGCCGGCGGGAACGTCAAGCGCAGCGGAGAAAGGCAAGCAGGTGGTCGGACACACTTAGCACGGGATCACGGGTGAGTAGATTTAACATCTACGGGGGACGATCGTTTGGATGGCGCGAGTCTCCCGATAGATTTAGTAAACTTGAAAATAGTAGACTTGACATTTACCTATGACATTAGAATAATAATACTTGCATGATAACTGCTGTCGTTAGTATCTATATGATGTTCCATATACGCAGATTCATTATAGGACACATGCACCATTACCAGGTTTTATATGCAGCACGAGCACTATTCATGTGGACACATACACCCTGGTAATTGCCATGTCACAACACTAGATAACTATAAATCTGAAACATGTTAAATGCCTAGAAATGAGATATTGCAATAAATATTTAAAATGAAACCATAAGAATTACCATACTCATGCATCTGTATTATCATATCATCTGCTCATGCCTAGTATAAATCATACGTTGCAAATTGATACCATAAGCATTCATGATCATCGACATAGGCATTTATGATGATTTCATAGGATTTATGATATTTCTGGATTTTGGAGGAAAGCCGCAAGATTTCAAACTGATAACTGTTTAAAAATATAAAAGTTACGGTTTTCTAGTGATGTAAAGTGTCGTCCACCATGAGTTTTGCTGTGGTTTTCGAGACCCGTTTCGAGGAGGTGGATGAACCGTCTCGGGTACATGGTGGGCCCGGTACGGTACCCCAGGGCAAGAAGATCGCAGGAGATGGCGTTGAGCCTGGCAGGGGATGGATTACCTACCGGTGAGTTCATTTGGCACGGCGGATACCCAGAGGGTGCCGACCGTGGCCGCTGGATTGAGATATGGATTTTGATATGGATCGGCCGGATGGCTGAGGCCAGAGGTACTGGACATGGATATATGAGATTTGGACAGTTTTGAGGTGTCGTTGCTGGACACGGATTTTACTGATTTCTTAGATATTATGCTGATGTTTAAAAAGGAAATTTTCAAAACAGAGCAAGGAATAATTCTTATACTTACATGATGAGATCTTGAGTTGACTCGTATAGCATACATTCATGATAGTACTTTCATATGGTATACATACCTGTTATTATATCCATGTGACATATATACTTGCTAGTACACTGTTGATGCATACATATCTGCTAGTACATGTAGCCATACCTGTTTTAGGGATGCCAGGACACTTGTGTGCATGCATACGATAGCCTTAGTAGATGTTATTTATTACTCACGAGCTGGCAACTCACCCCCGTTGTGCCACAGCTTTTCTGCAGGTCCATTCCGTCAGCACTGTAGCGGCGGATACTTTTACTTCCTTTGCACTTTTTGCCTGGACTCAAGGCTTTTGCTCATAGGTGGGTTATTATCATTTTGTACCACCTTATATATTTGTTGTATTTAGAACACTCCATCTACTGCTACTATCATTCCAGCTGTACTTGTTTTATTTGGATTACTGTATATTGACCTAGATGTGAGATTGTGGGACTTGGGGATTTGTTTTATGATATATCTGGGTCGAGCTCACTTGAGTCGACATGCTATTTCTTATGCACACTGTTATTCATTTATATTCTGCTTGCACCGTTGGGGCTGATTTTACAAGTGAAATTCTGCAGGAATTTTAGGAAAAAGGAAAGTTATTTTAAAAAGGCAATTTGATAAGGTAATGAAGTAAATGCTTAAATAATTGGTTTTTCCTTCACTCTAAAAATCTTAATTGGGTTTTGTATTGTGGGCTTCGGCTTACTTATTTTACGGACGCCTTGAGACGTTTCGTAATCTAAGTGCCGGTCGCGTTCCGTACTTTGCGGGTCGTGACAAAGTTGGTATCAGAGAGATAGGTTTCACCTTTCTGAGTGTAGGATGACCCTTAGTAGATGGAGTAAGTGACTTAAGCAGAGTAGCGTAGCATACGTATGTCCGTGGCACACTTGCGATGCGGTACTCCGCCTAGGTGACTTTAGGACATACTTGCTTGAAATTCCTTCTTCGATTCCATGTATCCTGTGATTCTCTTGCACTATTCTCATTGTCCTATTTCCTGTACCAGTCACTATGCCACAGAGGGCTACCAGAGCACAGAGGGCTGCTGCCCGAGATGAGATTCGAGCTGGCTCGTCCGAGACAAGGACTGAGCAGGGTGGCATGCCTACGCCGCAGGGACAGACCGATCCACCTTCCCCAGGCCGTATGGATAGGCTTGAGACTGGTATGGAGGAGTTGCGACAGATGATGGGGAGTATGCAGGAGCTACGTCAGATGGTAGGATCCTTAGTTGCAGCCAGTCGTACACCGAGGCCGGAGGACGCACCTACTATATCCCAGACTACCTTGGTACCTGCTCCTACTACTACCACCGTGACCATCCCGGTTTCACTACAGGAGTTCATGAGGCTGAGACCTCCAGTTTGTAGGGTTCCTAGGCACACTAATGAGGTCTCACAAGGTATCAACCATGCCAATTTCAAATTTTACAAGTGCCGAGAAACCCTAATACGGATCGTTAACTAGATTTTAGGCGAAACAAAGAAACTAGTTAACAACTTAACTAATAGAACGGAAATACAACCTTTGTAGATCCGGTCCTCCACCTCCATAGCTCTATGATGAAGTCTCCTCGCTGTCCAAATAGAATCCCGGGCTCTAGCGTCGGTTTCATTGGAGAAATGGGCGGGCTTGGTCGTCGGCTTCGATGCCGAAGATGATCTACGTCGAGGCAACACTAGATCAAGCTCCAACTTCACCAAGTCAAGAAACTTGTGAAGAAAATGAAGGGTTTGTTTAGCACCCTATGAAGAGTTTTGAAGCATCACATGTCCAAAAGTTATGATTTTTATTGTGCTAAACAAACACGCAAGTGGATCGATCCTAGAAAATTAGGTTTAACAAACTTTAAACTAGAAAAGATTAGGGTTTGAAGGCTACAACCTTTGTAGCTCCCATTTTTGTTTTGCTCCTTTGACTTTGGGGTGTTGGAAGAAGGTCCACTCGTCGTCCTCTTGCGTCCACGACGATCCACCCGGAGCTTCCCGTCCAAGCTAGCAAGTTTGGTAAAACAAGGAGAACACTCTAATCAAGTGAGCTAGACTTGATTAGAATGAAGTTGTGGCTATGGATCTCACTTCAAAATCCTATTTTTATGAGTGATTTACTCTCTTGTATGAACTAGAGAGCAAAGGCATGGAGGTTGATGAAGATGGTGGATTTTAGAAGAAGAGAAAATGAATTATCTTGTGAAAGAGAAAAGAAAAATAGCTATATATATTTTTCTTTCTCTAAACCAACCATGGTTAAATATATAGATATCATTTTATTTTAAATTAAAAGCATGATAAGAAAATAAACTATGGGTTAAATGTTAGGTGAGCATGGTTGAGTTAGAAGAGTGTAGAATTTCTTAAGTGATTTAACCCATTTTTCATTTTCTTTTGCTTTAATTTAAATCCAATAATTATCCAAATACAACCATGGTGTAATTCTTATACATCCACCATTCCCATTGTATAAACAACCATGATAACAAATGATGTATGTATGCATGTGTGCTTGCACATCCATATGTGCATGAACAAGAATAAATGCATACATGCATGCATACATCCAAAATAAGCAAGATAGGATTTGTAGTGAGAAACTAATGATGAATCAACACTTGATTCACTAATCCGGTCATATCACATATGACCCGACCATTAGCAAGCCGCCCAATTAATATACAGTATCCCATACACACATATTAATCGGGTCCAAGCGCATATCGCATATGCGCACCACAACTTTTCGCCTGGACTAGGTAACTCCTATGTGGGACTCTAAGACTCGTCAATACGCCGGCAGTGGGCGATGATCATATCAAGCACCCCCAAGCCGCAAGCGGTCAGCTAAACGTAACGGCCACCCGGGTATTGAGCGATTAGAAGAAAACAAGCGAACCTGTTACAACTCCTGTCGAGCCATCCGGCAACACTACCGTACAGTCCGGTCTCTTCGTCAGATATGCTGCATATCGAGCTAGGGATGGTCACGTCGACCCCAATAACTCAATAAGTCGTGCCGGTGAATGGTCTATAACAGTTCGAGAAACTACTGATAACACTTATCAGCAAATCTCAGCAGCCCTGGCCAGGGACTTGCTGCTATAACTAGTCGGGCACAGTACAGCATCAACTCCCAATATCGGGAGAGACGAAACCCCTCCTATCGCTCATTGCCTTCTTGTGTCTCGGGACTGTACCCAATGGCCACCTGCTTGCACGACTCAGTAGAGCCGTGGTAGGGTGGTAATCAAAGTACAGTGGGAGAACACACAAGGCTCTATGACGATCTCGGGTCTACAGACTAACCTGTACCAGTGTCACCTGAGAACTGCTATCCGACGATAGATATAATTCCATATAGGAGTTCTCGGCGAGTCCGTCCAGTGTACCCAGTCACCACTGAGCACCCGTATATGATCTTGATGTCAAACATCGATGAATGTGGGAACATCCATCGCCCATCACATGGGTCTAGTATCATATACGCTAGTCTACTCTGGTATATCGATGCCCCGTCTCGATACACCTCCGACTAGGGACATTTCAGGATATGCTTATAGACTACAGATGTCCCACTAGTATGATCTCCATCATAATCAGAGTAGTCAAGCCGATATCCTTAGGGCTTTATCAGCATGTATGAATGAATAGAAGCATGATCAAATAAACATGTCAGATAAAGAAGTACCAGATAGCATAACTATCATGTCGAGCAAGAATGCAAACTGAATATATATACATGTATAGATACATCCACTATCACATAATGGCCTCTAGGGCATACATATATCCAACAATCTCCCACTTGCACTAAGGCCAGTTATTGGCGTATCTCATACCCAACATCTCAAAAAGTCGCTCATGCTGCGGCTGAGGGAGGGCCTTGGTGAATGGATCCGCGGCGTTGTTCTTTGTGTCAACTCTCTTAATCTCGATCTCGCGGCGATCTACAATCTCCCGGATCAAATGAAATCGCCTCAGGATGTGTCTGGACCGCTGATGGGATCTGGGCTCCTTGGCTAACGCCATAGCCCCATTATTATCACAATACAAGGGTATTGGATCAATAATGGTTGGAACTACTCCTAGCTCCGAGACGAACTTCTTCATCCAGACGGCTTCCTTGGTGGCATCATTTGCAGCAATGTACTCAGCTTCCATCGTAGAGTCTGCAACGGTATCTTGTTTGGAACTCTTCCAACTTACCGCCCCTCCATTGAGGGTAAATACAAACCCTGAGATAGATTTGCTGTCATTCTTGTCGCTCTGGAAGCTCGAATCGGTAAAGGCCTCCATTTGGAGATCTTTATTACCATACACCAAGAACAATTCTTTAGTCCTTCGTAAGTACTTAAGAATGTTCTTCACAGCTGTCCAGTGGTTCTCCCCTGGGTTGGATTGATACCTGCTTACAACACTAAGTGCATAAGCTACATCTGGGCGTGTACATAACATCGCATACATTATAGATCCTACTGCCGAAGCATAAGGTATAATGCTCATGCGAGCTCTCTCTTCATCGGTCTTTGGACAAGAATCCTTGGAGAGAGTGACTCAATGGCAAGCGGGTAAGGCACCCCGCTTGGAGTCTTCCATACTAAACCTCTTTAGGATGGTGTTGATGTACCTGGTTTGGGACAATCCTAATAACTTTTTGGATCTATCCCTATAGATCCTTATGCCCAGGATGTATGTGGCATCACCCAGGTCCTTCATGGAGAACCTCAGTGATAAGAATGATTTGACCGACTGTAGCATAGGAATGTCATTTCCTATCAGAAGAATGTCATCCACGTACAATACGAGGAATGTGACAGCTCTTCCTACAGCCTTCCTATAAACACAAGGTTCATCCGGATTTTTGATGAAATCAAACTCTTTGATAACATCATCGAAACAGATGTTCCAACTCCGAGATGCCTGCTTTAACCCATATATGGATTTAAGCAATCTACATGCTTTCTCGCTGCTCCCACTGTCAATGAAGCCCTCCGGCTGATCCATATAAACACATTCTTCTAAATCTCCATTTAGAAATGCTGTTTTAACGTCCATCTGCCAGATTTCATAGTCGTAGTGAGCAGCAATAGCAAGTAGGATCCGAATAGATTTAAGCATGGCTACGGGCGAAAAAGTTTCGTCATAGTCCAAACCTGGTCTTTGACGAAAACCTTTCGCCACAAGTCTTGCCTTATAGGTCTCTACCTGCCCATCCACACCAATCTTTCTTTTAAAGATCCATTTGCACCCTACAGGTTTTACCCCAGGGGGTACAACGTCCAAAGTCCATACTTTGTTGGTGTACATAGACTCCATTTCGGATCTCATGGCATCCAGCCACTTCACAGAGTCACCACTCGTGATAGCTTGCTGAAAACTGGTAGGATCATCATCTTCCATGATACAGTCTTCTCTGTCACCATCAATGAGGAAACCGTAGTACCTCTCCGGTGGGCGAGAAGTCCTACTAGACCTACGGAGTGGCCGAGGTTCTTCAGTTTCTGTTGCAACAGCCGGTTCAACCAAATCGTCATTTGTAGTTTGTGTCTCCAGAACCTCTTCTAGATCTATCACCTTGCCATCATCTCTATCTGTGAAAAACTCTTTTTCCAAGAATGTGGCATACTGAGAAACAAACACTTTTTGTTCCTCTTTGTGGTAGAACAGATATCCATAAGAATTCTTTGGATATCCCACAAAGTTACACATGACTGACCGTGTCTCGAGTTTGTCCGGATTCTGCTTTTTAACATAGGCCGGGCAACCCCAAATCTTAATTCTTTTAAGAGATGGTCTCTTCCTATTCCATATCTCATATGGCGTGGTAGACACGGCTTTGGTTGGAACCCTGTTTAGCAGAAACGCCGCAGTCTCCAATGCATGCCCCCAAAACGAGACTGGTAACTCAGCGTCACTCATCATGGACCGGACCATATCTAATAGGGTCCTATTCCGTCGTTCTCACCGTTGTGCTGTGGTGTGTAAGGAGGAGTGAGCTGAGAGAGAATCCCATTCTCTTTTAGGAAGTTTGCAAATTCTGTACTGAGATACTCACCACCTCGATCTGATCGAAGCATCTTAATACTCAAGCCGGTTTGTTTTTCTACTTCTTGTTTATATTCAATGAATTTCTCGAAAGCTTCGGACTTGTGCTTTAATAAAAATACATGACCAAATCTTGAGAAATCGTCGGTGAATGTAATGAAGTATGAAAAACCGCCTCTAGCCTGTGTAGACATTGGCCCACATACATCACTATGTATGAGGCCAAGGAGCTGAGTAGCTCTTTCTCCGTGTCCGGTAAACGGAGTTTTGGTCATTTTACCCTTGATACAAGACTGGCAAGTCGCATAAGATTTATATTCAAAAGGGTTTAAATATCCATCTTTATGTAACTTGTTTAGTCTTGTTTCGTTAATATGACCAAGTCTACAGTGCCAAAGAAAAGCTTCATTTAATTCTGAAAATTTTCTTTTATTAGTGTGTTGTATACTGAAAACTGTGTGTTGATTTAGGACATATATTCCGTTATTAAGCGTACCATACCCAACCAACATTTGATTTAGGTGAATGTTCATAACATTGTTCTGCAATACAAAATTATATCCTTCATTGTCCAACAAAGAAACGGATATTATATTACATAGCATACTTGGTACAAAATAACATGGATTCAAAATCAAAATACATCCAGATGGCAACCCCAAGTGATACTCTCCCACTGCGACTGTATGTACATTGGAACCATTTCCAACGCGGAGAGTATGGTCACCTGTCTTCAAAACCTTGCTATTTCTCAGCCCTGCATAGAATTGCAAATGTGAGAACCTGAACCGGTATCCAATACCCAGGAAGCAGAGTTTATAGAAAAACAGTTTTCAGTCACAAACGCACCTGAAGCAGAAGCATCACCATGCTTCTTCTTGAGATTTAGGTACTCCGTGCAATTGCGCTTCCAATGTCCTGTCTTGTGGCAATGAAAACACTCGCCTTTCCCTGGGTCTCCAGCCGTGGACTTTCCCTTTCCCTTCACCTTTTTGACTCCGCCCTTAGGATTAGTGGGTTTCTTCTTTTTCTTTCCCTTGGCCTTAGCTTTTGGGCGAGAAGAAGAAGACTGTCCAATGGTCATAACGGGAGTCTTTGCTGACTTCATAGTGCTCTCTGCACTCCTTAACATATTAAGGAGTTCAGGGAGGTCCTTCTCCATGCCATGCATGTTGAAGTTCACTATGAACTGAGCAAAGGTGGAGGGGAGGGACTGCAGAATAATATCTATATATTGTTCATTGTCCATTGTCCATCCAAGGTCCTCAAGCTCTTCTATAAGAGCTATCATCTTCAACACATGGTCTCCTACTGGTGTGCCAGGGGCCATTCGCATGTGAAACAGTTTCCTTGATGCTTCGTATCGTAATACGCGGGACTGCTCCCCATACAACTCCTTTGTATGGAGCAGTATCCCGTGAATGTCCATGTCCTCGTGCTGCTTTTGATGTGTGTTGTCCATCGATGCAAGCGCGAGGCATTTTGCCGTGGCACAGTCAGCGTCCCATGTCTTGCGGACTTCAATGTCCGCAACTGAGGATTTTGGGCCTGGGACGGGCGGGGCTGAAGCCGTGAGGACATATGATACTTTATCATAAGTCAAGGCGATCTTCAGATTCCTTAGCCAGTCTTTATAGTTGGTCCCATTCAGTTTGTTCTTATCTAGTAGAAGCTTAAGTCCAGTCATTGGTATCTGCCATTAAGAGAGAGAAAAGAATACACTCAGCGAAAGCTCTTGCACAGATTAGATTGGTTTATTATCTTGTCTAATCGATGTTTCCCACTGCTTTTTATCAAGTTTTCTTTCAAACCTTAAAAAGAAAAACTAGCCAGGATTAATTACAGTCTACAACTTCGCTAACCGTTCAGCCAGGCCAGTGTCGGTACTTTGAGGGAGGTTCCCCGTGCTTTCGCACGGACCTAATTAAAGTAAACCTCGTTTTCCCAGAGGCGGAGCCCCGTTAACACCTTTCTAGACACCTAATGAGTTAGCTAATTGTAAACTGTAAAACTCTCCTAGGAGCAACTATTGCCCACAGTGGGATCGGGATCCAACCATCACATGGAAGGTATGCAATCTCATTGCAAATTTCAACACTTGAAATTCCCGATGTAATTTTTACCCCTAGTACTTATGACCTTAACTATGGTCAACAAATCATAAGTACCAGTCAAGTTCTACCCGTCATTTCTTGATCAATTAGACCCACCCATATGACCCTTAACTATGGTCAACAAAGTCGCATGAATGTCCTAATTAATCTGCATCATATGCATTGTAGGAAGACATCACTTAGCTACCGTACACTACGCCTTAACTAAAGTCAACAAACGTAGCACGAATACTAAGTACTCTACTTCCTAAAATGACGGAGGGTTGCGAATGATTTTTAAGAAAATCTTTAACGCTTTGAACTTGATATCGTTGTAGAATCAAACAGTTTTCAAAAGGAGTGGCTTAAGCTCCACAGTTTTGAAATGTAGCTTTTTCATAAATAGCCGAGTAGTTTTTAAATCCGATTCTACAACATCTTTTAGGTTTATTTTCTTTACATTAATCACATTAATGTAATCCCATCATTTAAGTCCTTAAGCCAATCACAGAAAAGAAACGAAAATAACACGTACGCTTATGCCATCCGCATTCGCCGCAATGTTCCGTTATGCACCGTTAGGTTACTTAACTAACGGCATACCGGGACGGGACTAGCGCGGGTGTAAAACATAAGCAACGTCTACTATATATCATATATATAATAAGTCATTCGTCTTAGATTTCACAGAACACAGGCAGCAGAATTATAGATATAACGTGGGATATACTAGGACGTCCGTATTTAGTATTTAGCCAGAATAGAAAATACGGATTCCACAGTCGCGATGAATAGCCAAGCCCACACCCTGGACCCCTACGAGAGCGGCAAGTGACCCTACCAATCCTGGAGTTTAGGAGACCTGGTTTCGACTCCTCGAGATGGCCTTCCACTGAACCCCAGAACCCGGTCACCTGTGCTCCCCTCCTTGGGTCCATCCTAATGCGGAAAAGTAAATAATATACAACACTGGTGACACAACCGCAACCTGGAAGTGCCCCAAATAAAAGAATATTACATTTGAATTTACATGAATGAAAATATAAAACTCTCATCTCACAAAACCCCCCGGCTATTCGATCGCGACAATCCTACACATCATATCTCAGCAACACATAATATCACCAACGTAAGTAAGTATGCATACCCCAATTGTCGTTGATGTATAGCAACGAAACCGGCGATATCTAACATACTACACTTACGGTCACAGAAAAGAAAGTGTAAAACTACAATATTTGGAATCCAGATTCTCTTTAGACATCATAAATGCGAAATATCACATATTTCGTATTTCATGCCTACACTATATGAATTCCACATATTGTATCACATTCCAGACAAACAGACAGTATTAAAGTTTTCGAACGAACAATCAAGCACCCAAGATTCACTAAAGCTCAACACTTGAGCAGGGTTCAAAAAAAAAATCTGCAGTGTGACACAGTAGCGGCGGTCCAGCCGTAGAAGGGTCAAGCCAACGCCTCACATGTGGCACGCCGTACTGCCCCAAACCCTAGGGTTCAAAGGGCAGTTCAAGACGGTCACATAATCGAGTTAAGGTTTGTTGTCTTCTAGAGGGACCACCGCAAAAAGACTTGCACGTATCTCCAAACTATTTAAACCCCGTGAATATTGAGTAAATGATATTCGTTCAAACACTTCAATACTTTCTAGTTTACCCGGAAAAGAAAGCGAAATGAAAATTCCGATCGAAACCACGAGTCTAAAATATCTCCAGAATTTTTCAACAGCAGATTCAGATTAAATATACTCAAAATATACTGTAGCAGGTATAGAAAATTACTGTGCAGAAAAATGTCAAAGAGCCCCTCATCTGGCCGCGGATGTGCGGCATAAGCTTGCTTATGCCGCGCTTCCGCGGCCAACATTACTGTTCACTGGCTCGAAATTTCCAGATTGTCTAATTTTTACCTGCTCTATTTTTTGAGAATTTTTAATTCTGAAAAAAGTCAGTTTTTAAAAAATTTCCAGAGAGCACCTTTAAAAAGTCGTATTTTGTCTCGATCGGACTTTTTACTTCGCAAAAAGGTCGCCTAATGTTCTAGGTCGGCTCTGATACCAATGAAGGGTTTGTTTAGCACCCTATGAAGAGTTTTGAAGCATCACATGTCCAAAAGTTATGATTTTTATTGTGCTAAACAAACACGCAAGTGGATCGATCCTAGAAAATTAGGTTTAACAAACTTTAAACTAGAAAAGATTAGGGTTTGAAGGCTACAACCTTTGTAGCTCCCGTTTTTGTTTTGCTCCTTTGACTTTGGGGTGTTGGAAGAAGGTCCACTCGTCGTCCTCTTGCGTCCACGACGATCCACCTGGAGCTTCCCGTCCAAGCTAGCAAGTTTGGTAAAACAAGGAGAACACTCTAATCAAGTGAGCTAGACTTGATTAGAATGAAGTTGTGGCTATGGATCTCACTTCAAAATCCTATTTTTATGAGTGATTTACTCTCTTGTATGAACTAGAGAGCAAAGGCATGGAGGTTGATGAAGATGGTGGATTTTAGAAGAAGAGAAAATGAATTATCTTGTGAAAGAGAAAAGAAAAATAGCTATATATATTTTTCTTTCTCTAAACCAACCATGGTTAAATATATAGATATCATTTTATTTTAAATTAAAAGCATGATAAGAAAATAAACTATGGGTTAAATGTTAGGTGAGCATGGTTGAGTTAGAAGAGTGTAGAATTTCTTAAGTGATTTAACCCATTTTTCATTTTCTTTTGCTTTAATTTAAATCCAATAATTATCCAAATACAACCATGGTGTAATTCTTATACATCCACCATTCCCATTGTATAAACAACCATGATAACAAATGATGTATGTATGCATGTGTGCTTGCACATCCATATGTGCATGAACAAGAATAAATGCATACATGCATGCATACATCCAAAATAAGCAAGATAGGATTTGTAGTGAGAAACTAATGATGAATCAACACTTGATTCACTAATCCGGTCATATCACATATGACCCGACCATTAGCAAGCCGCCCAATTAATATACAGTATCCCATACACGCATATTAATCGGGTCCAAGCGCATATCGCATATGCGCACCACAACTTTTCGCCTGGACTAGGTAACTCCTATGTGGGACTCTAAGACTCGTCAATACGCCGGCAGTGGGCGATGATCATATCAAGCACCCCCAAGCCGCAAGCGGTCAGCTAAACGTAACGGCCACCCGGGTATTGAGCGATTAGAAGAAAACAAGCGAACCTGTTACAACTCCTGTCGAGCCATCCGGCAACACTACCGTACAGTCCGGTCTCTTCGTCAGATATGCTGCATATCGAGCCTAGGGATGGTCACGTCGACCCCAATAACTCAATAAGTCGTGCCGGTGAATGGTCTATAACAGTTCGAAAAACTACTGATAACACTTATCAGCAAATCTCAGCAGCCCTGGCCAGGGACTTGCTGCTATAACCAGTCGGGCACAGTACAGCATCAACTCCCAATATCGGGAGAGACGAAACCCCTCCTATCGCTCATTGCCTTCGTGTGTCTCGGGACTGTACCCAATGGCCACCTGCTTGCACGCCTCAGTAGAGCCGTGGTAGGGTGGTAATCAAAGTACAGTGGGAGAACACACAAGGCTCTATGACGATCTCGGGTCTACAGACTAACCTGTACCAGTGTCACCTGAGAACTGCTATCCGACGATAGATATAATTCCATATAGGAGTTCTCGGCGAGTCCGTCCAGTGTACCCAGTCACCACTGAGCACCCGTATATGATCTTGATGTCAAACATCGATGAATGTGGGAACATCCATCGCCCATCACATGGGTCTAGTATCATATACGCTAGTCTACTCTGGTATATCGATGCCCCGTCTCGATACACCTCCGACTAGGGACATTTCAGGATATGCTTATAGACTACAGATGTCCCACTAGTATGATCTCCATCATAATCAGAGTAGTCAAGCCGATATCCTTAGGGCTTTATCAGCATGTATGAATGAATAGAAGCATGATCAAATAAACATGTCAGATAAAGAAGTACCAGATAGCATAACTATCATGTCGAGCAAGAATGCAAACTGAATATATATACATGTATAGATACATCCACTATCACATAATGGCCTCTAGGGCATACATATATCCAACAGAAAACACCCTATACTACTTGGCAAGAGGTAGAGGATGAAGAAATAGGAAGTGGGTTCACTTTAGAATTGGATTTCTCACTCTTTTCATCAAGTCACCATTGATGAAGCAAGGTTTTCTTCAAGTGAAGAAGAAGAAGAAGAAGATGAATATTATGATAAGTTATTTTCAAAATAGAAAATAAAAGAAATTCTTATCATAATACAACCATGGTCAAGTGTAGAGAATGAACTAGGGTTAAGTGGAGTGGTTAGGGTTAAGCATGAGACAAAATGGTCACTTAGTCAAAGCTTCATGAAGCTTCAAGATGCAAACAAAGAAAGCCACCATTTTCTCTTTATGCCATTTATTTTCCAAAAAAGAATAAATAAATAAATGAATAAGAAAACAAAACCCTAACCATTCATATAACCATGGTTTAATCTTTACACAAACCCAAGTAAACATGTATCATCAAACATGATACAATCAAGTGCACAAAAGTATATCACATATACAACGTGCACATCCGAGTGAGAAAATTAATTTAAAGTGAACCAATACTAGTTAATGCAAAGTAATATATCAAAAATATATAATTATGCATTAAATCATTAAATCAACACTTGATTTAACGATCCGGTCATATCCCATATAACCGACTAATATCCAATGTATCGACTTATCGAATCAATCCTTAATTCGATAACTAAGTTATATCGCATACAACCAATCGATACATTCATCGCGAGAATGAAATACTGTATCACATACACGCATTATTCTCGGTCCCGCACATATCTAATATGCGCTCCTATTTCGTTTCGCTTGAGCCAGGAAACCTCTGTGTAGGACTCTAAAGACTCGTCAATACGCCGGCAGCAGATGATGATCATATCAAACACCCACAAGCCGCAAGCGGTCTGCTAAACGTAACGGCCACCCGAGTATTGAGCGATCAGAAGATCGACGAGCAAGCCCGCTCACACTCCTGTGAATCCAACCAGTAACACTTACCGTACAGTCCGGTCTCGTCGTCTGATATGTCGCATATCTCACCTAGGGGTGGTAAACGTCAGACCCCAATAGCTCGATAAGTCGTGTCGATATGAGGTCTATAACAGTTCGAGAAACTACAGGTAACACTTACCAGTAAATCTCAGCAACCCTTGCCAGGGATTTCCGGTTATAGCCAATCGAACACAGCGCAACATCAACTCCCTATACCGGGAGAGACGAATCCCCTCCTATCGCTCATTGCCTCCATGTGATTCGGGACTGTACCCAAAAACCACCGTTTTGCACGCCCTCTTGGACGTGGTAAGGTGGAAATCAAAGCACAGTGGGAACCACACAAGACTCTATGACGATCTCGGGTCAACAGACTACTCTGTACCAGTGTCACCAGAGAACTGCCATCTGACGTAAGGTATAATACCATCTTGGAGTTCTCGGCGAGTCCGTCCAGTGTACCCAGTCTCCACTGAGCACCCGTATATCATCTCTGATGTCAAACACCAATGGATATGGGATCATCCATCGCCCATCTGTATGAGTCGAGAAGGTATACGCTAGTCTACTCTGGTATATCGATGCCCCGTCTCGATATACCCACGACTAGGGACTTTGAAGGATGTACTTATGGACTACCATGTCCCCACTAGTATGATCTGCATCATAGTCCAGGTAGTCAAGTACACATCCTAAGGGCTTTACCAACATGTAACAGAGAGACAATCAGTGTACACGTTAAGGTAAAGATCAACCAGATAGCATACTATCATGTCGAGCAAGAAAGTCCTCCCTATACATGTCCAAGCATCCACTACAATATACATCCTATGTATAGTAATGGCCTCTAGGGCATACATATAACTAACAATCTCCCACTTGCACTAGGGCCATCTGATAGCAGTGGTTGAAGTATCTCATACTCAACCATCCCATAATAGTCTCTCTCTGGGAAAAGGCCTTTGTGAGTGGATCCGCCGTGTTGTTCTCTGAGTCTACTATCCGAACCTTGATCCCTTGGAGATCAACCATCTCCATGATCAGGTGACACTGCCTTAGAATATGTCTGGATCACTGATGGGACCGGTGTTCCTTGGCATAAGCCACAACTCCATTGTCTCACAATGGTTGGAACGAAGTTCATCTCATGAACTAATATACACCCAGACTGCCTCTTTGGTAGCATCTTAAGTAGCGATGTATCGAGCCTTTATCGTCTAGTATGCCACGGTATCTAGCTTGGAACTCTTCTAACATACCGTCCCTTTACTGAGGGTAAAGACAATGCCTGTGACTGACTTTCAGTCGTCCTTATCACTCTGGAACCCTTCCAGTGATTCTCCCCAGGATCGATTGATACCATCTCACTACAACTAGTGAGAATCCTAACATCCAATTAGATCTATCTCATAGATCCAAAACCCAGGATTTAGGAGGTATCACTTTGATCCTGTATGGAGAATCATTTTGATAAGTGGAGATTGACCGAGCGTAGCATAGGAAACTCCTTCCCTATCTAGAGTATGTCATCCACGTACTCTACGAGGATCATCACCATACTCCCTACTACCTTTTTGTATATACAAGGTTCATATACCATTTTGATGATGTCAAACTGTTTGACTACTACATCAAAACAGATGTTCCAACTCCGCGATACCTGCTTTATCTTATAAAGTATCTTGTGCACGTTTCCGCTGCTCCCACTGTCTATGAAGCCTTCTGGCTGTGTACTTATAGACGTTCTCTTCTAAAATATCATTTAGAAAAGCAGTCATGACACCCAACCGCCAGATATCATAGTCATGGTATGTAGCCGTGGCAAGTAGGATCTGGATGGACTTAAGCATAGCCACTTGAAAAGGTTTCATCATAATCCACGCCTGGTCGATGACGAAAAGCTTTAACAAGTCTAGCTTTGAAAGTTTCAACTTTTCCATCTACACCAAGTAATCTTCTCAAGATATACTTGCTCCTGATGGGGATTTAACCCTTCAGATATAGCAACCAAAGTCCATACTTTGTTGGTGTACATGGATTCCATCTCAGATCGCTAAGCATCCAGCTATTCTTACAGAGCCCCACTCCTGATGGCCAGCTCGAAACTAGTTGGGTCATCATCTCATGATGCAATCCTCGCTCCCACTGTCATAGAGTAACCGAAGTATCTCTCAGGCGGGTGAGGAACCTTACTAGATCGGCGGAGAGGCTGAGGTTCGTTGGTAACTATTGAATCCTTTGGTTCTATCAAATCATCAGCCGCAGTTTGTATAGCTGGAACATTTCCAGTTCTACATAACTGACCTTGCCTCGAGCTTGTCCGGATTTTGCTTTTCAGACATAGGCTGGACAACCCCAAATCTTAACCAACTTAAGATATAGGCTCTTCCCTTATCATATCACATATGAAATGGTAGGCAGTGATCTGATTCGAACCCTATTCAATAGGTATGCAGCTTCTCAAGCGCATAACTCCCAAAAAGGAAACAGGTAACTCAGTATTACTCATCATAGAGCGCACCATATCGAATAGGGTGCAATTGCTCCGCCCCGATATACCATCGTGCTATGGTGTATACGGAGGAGTAATGCTGAGAGAGAATCTCATTTTCCTTTAAAAAAGTCCAAGAACTTCGTGCTCAAGTATTCTCCTCCTTGATCTCATCAAAGGACATAATACTTATACCCGTATTGGTTCTCTACTTCTAACTTATATTCTGTGAATATCTCAAAAGGTTCTGACTTGTGTTTCAACAGGAACATATGTCTGAATCTTGAGAGATCATCAGAGAATGTAATGAATTACAAAGAACCGGTTTTGGCATCTGTAGACAGGGGACCTTTATACATCAACATGTATCATCCCAAGAGTTCACCAACTCTTTCTCTGTTTCCAATAAACAGAGCTGGTGTCATTATATCTTTGTGACATGACTGGCAAGTTTCACAAGATGTAAATTCAAACTGATTTAAATATGCATCTACATGTAACTTCAGCTAGTCGGGTCGCATTGATATGACCTAGTCTACAATGTCTCAAGAAGGATTCGTTCATTTCTGAACTCTTCCTCTTGTGTGTGTTCTATATACTAAGAACTGTAGTTTGATTTAGAACGTCAATGCTTTTAGATAACGTGCCTGAACCGATCAACTTTTGATATAGGAAATGTTCAAAACATTATCCAACAATACAAAATTATATCATTTCTTTACTACTAAAGAGACTGATATGATTTTGTATATCAGGTTCGGTATCTAATAGTATTTGTTCAGAATCAATGTATTGGTAATACAGGGTGACAGTGACCAACAGACTTGGCTGCAACACTTGCCCCGTTTTCTGTCTCATGAAACTTATCACCCGTTCTCAGTTTTTCTACCTTTTTGCAGCCCTATGTAACAGATTACATATCTGAGATCCTGATCCGGTATCATATACCCAGGATGCAGAGGATACTGAGAAACAGTTCTTTGTAATGAACACACCCGAAGATGATGCATCAGCATGCACTCTCTTCGTTTGGGCGGCACGGGAATTCAGGTAATCCCCAATTTCCTGCTCTGTCTTATAACAATTATAAGTTGGAGCGGGACCAACGTTCCCCAGCTCAGTATAACAAGCGGGTTCGGTCAATACATCCATATTATTATCTTGATTAAGGCGTGATATGGTCGCTACCTGGAGAGAGAGAGAAGAAAACACTCAGCGTGCGCTCTTGCAAGAATAGATTGGTTATTATTTTATCTAATCAGGATGGCTCCCACTGTTTTTATCAAATCTTCCTTCAAACCTTAAAAGGAAAGACTAGCCGGGATTAATTACACGCTACAAGTTCGCCAATCTTTCAGCCAGGCCAGTGTCGGTACTTTGAGGGAGGTCCCCCGTGCTTTCGCACGAACCTAATTAATGTAAACCTCGTTTTCCCAGAGGCGTAACCTCGTTAACACCTTTCTAGACACCTACTTGATCGGCTAATTGTAATGTGTAAAACTCTCCCAGGAGTAACTCTTACTCGCAGCGGGTATCGGGATCCAACTATCTCATAGAAGGTATGCAATCTCATTGCAAATTTCAACACTTGAAATTCCCGATAATATTTTGCCCCTAGTGTTCTATGACCTTGACGAATGCCAAACAACCCATAGTCCACTAGTCAAGTTCAACCCGTACATTTCTTGATTGAATTAAACCCACCCGCACGACCCTTGACGAATGCCAAACAACGCCGTACGAATACCCTAATCCAATCTGCATCATATGCATAAGCAGATAAATACTAGTTAGCTACCGTACACTACGCCTTGACAAATGCCAAACTACCGCAGCACGAATACTAACTAGTATTTATCTGAAATGACGGAGGGCTACGACAGGTTTTTATGAAAACCTATTGCGTAATGAACTTGATATCGTTGTAGGATCAAATGAATTTTGAAATGGAGTGTTTTTGAGGCTTTTCTAGTTTTGCTAAAGGGGTCACTCCCGGTGAAGGGATCGTCGGCCCTTTCCTCATTGAATAAGGTGCGGGATATATCATATATATCACTGTGCAAAGAAAAAACTATGGAAGCAATCAAAAGACAAACCGAGGGTTGTAGCATCTGCCAGTTATTGCTAAAGGAGTCACTCCCGGTGAAGGGATCTCGGTCCTTTCCTCATCGAATAAGGTGCAGGATATATCATATATACCGCTGTGCAAAGCAAGAACTGTAGCTACCTATTTTATTTTTGAAATTCGATTCCACAACATCTTAGGTTTCTTTTATTTCATTAATCTCATTAATGAAGTCCCATCATTTAAATTACCTAAACATCACAGATAAATATGACGTACACTTATGCCATCCGCATTCGCCTCGATGTCCCCTCGTGCACCGTTAGGTTAGGTAACTAACGGCAGAGCGGGGCAGGGCTAGCGCGGGTGTAAAACATAAGTAACGTCTATATAATATATCATATATACTATATAAAGTATCCATCACAGAACATATCATGATCACATCACAGATATCGCAGCAGAAGAATCATATGAAATATTGGATATACTAGGACGTCCGTGTTTTCAATACGAGCCAGTACAAAACACGGATTCCACGGTCGCGATGAATAGCAAAACCCACACCCCTAGACCCCTACGAGAGCGGCAAGCAACCCTACCAATTCTAGGGTTAGGAGACCCGGACTCGACTCCTCGAGTTGGTCTCCCACTGGACCCTAGAACCCGGTCACTTGTGCTCCCCTCCTTGGGTCTATCCTAGTGCGGAAAAGTAAATAATATACAAAGGGTGACATCTTCCGCAACCTGGAAGTGCCCCAATAAAAGAATATTACATACAAGTTTTTACATGAATGAAAATGAAAAACACTCATCTCACATAAAAAAACCCCGGCTATTCAAACACGACGATCCAATATAACATATCCAGCAACACATAACATCACATGTCATCAACGTAAGTAAATATGCGCATCCCAATTGTCGTTGACATATAGCAACGAAACCGGCGATATCACATATTACACTTACGGTCACAGAAAAGAAAGTGTAAAACTACAACAGTTGGAATCCGCAACCTACATAGACATCGCATGCCTAATCAAATGAATTCCTTAGACATCGCATGCCCAACAATTATAAACCCCGCATTTTAGTCTCATTATCGAAAACACTTTTCAATATCAAGTCGGGCAATTCAACAAGATTCCCGATATCCTGATCGAATGCTCGTCGCAAACTTCAATAGACGGCCGCACCCCCGACGCCGTCGACGAAGTGCACCAAGGCGGAACACCGCTGCCGCGAGCACCCGAACGGATGCTTTCGGCGACGGGGTTCTCCTACAGTCACTTGGTCGGGGCTATGGAGCGAGGCTGTCTATTAAGTTTACCCGGCGAGTATCCGTGTACGCTACGTGATTGCGACGGACTTTTGATCACATCAAAATTCCGTGGCAACCGATCAAGTGAGACTAAACTGCTATGTTTATAACATTCATTCAGTTATCTCATAACTTCTTGTGAATTCCAATTATTGTATCACATTCCGAATAAGATAGAAAATGTTAAACTTTCCGATCGAACAATCGAACACCCAAGTTTTCCGAAACAGCTCAACTCATGAAATAAGTTCAAAGACATTCACTTCGTGCCTCAGTACCAACGGTCCAGCTGTAGAAGGGTCAAGCCAACGCCTCACATGTGGCACGCCGTACTGCCCCAAACCCGAAGGTTCAAAGGGCAGTTCAAGACGGTCACATAATCGAGTTAAGGTTTGTTGTCTTCTAGAGGGACCATCGCGTTACTTGCACTACTTAGAACGTCTTTAAACCTCGGAAAAATCCAACACTTGGAAATTTTCCGGCAGGGGAAAAGTTGGGTATTTATATCCGGTCGAACTTTTTAACATATTCAAAAATTATCCGGAAAACACATTGACAAAATTAGACAGTCCGATCGAATCTTCGAACCCCCAATACAACCCAGAAAACTCAACTCTTGAGTTCATATTAAAAATTCCCAGGAAAACCAGCACTAAATACTAGGAATTACTGTGTAAATATAATTGTCTGAAGAGACAAATTGGCCGCGGAACCGCCGCAATAGGCATGATATTGCCGCGGTTCCGCCGCTCTTTAAGAGATTCAGGAGCTCGAACTTCACAGTAATTCTTAGAAATATCTGATGATTTTTCTGCATATTTTTAGATCTCAAAAATCCACGATTTCAGAAAATGTACAGAGAGCAAGTTTGAATTCGGGTTTCGGTTCGATCGGACTTCTAACTCTGTCTACGCATCGCCTAAGGCTCTAGCTAGGCTCTGATACCACTGTAGGGTTCCTAGGCACACTAATGAGGTCTCACAAGGCATCAACCATGCCAATTTCAAATTTTACAAGTGCCGAGAAACCCTAATACGGATCGTTAACTAGATTTTAGGCGAAACAAAGAAACTAGTTAACAACTTAACTAATAGAACGGAAATACAACCTTTGTAGATCCGGTCCTCCACCTCCATAGCTCCATGATGAAGTCTCCTCGCTGTCCAAATAGAATCCCGGGCTCTAGCGTTGGTTTCATCGGAGAAATGGGCGGGCTTGGTCGTCGGCTTCGATGCCGAAGATGATCTACGTCGAGGCAACACTAGATCAAGCTCCAACTTCACCAAGTCAAGAAACTTGTGAAGAAAACACCCTATACTACTTGGCAAGAGGTAGAGGATGAAGAAATAGGAAGTGGGTTCACTTTAGAATTGGATTTCTCACTCTTTTCATCAAGTCACCATTGATGAAGCAAGGTTTTCTTCAAGTGAAGAAGAAGAAGAAGAAGATGAATATTATGATAAGTTATTTTCAAAATAGAAAATAAAAGAAATTCTTATCATAATACAACCATGGTCAAGTGTAGAGAATGAACTAGGGTTAAGTGGAGTGGTTAGGGTTAAGCATGAGACAAAATGGTCACTTAGTCAAAGCTTCATGAAGCTTCAAGATGCAAACAAAGAAAGCCACCATTTTCTCTTTATGCCATTTACTTTCCAAAACAGAATAAATAAATAAATGAATAAGAAAACAAAACCCTAACCATTCATATAACCATGGTTTAATCTTTACACAAACCCAAGTAAACATGTATCATCAAACATGATACAATCTTGTGCACAAAAGTATATCACATATACAACGTGCACATCCGAGTGAGAAAATTAATTTAAAGTGAACCAATACTAGTTAATGTAAAGTAATATATCAAAAATATATAATTATGCATTAAATCATTAAATCAACACTTGATTTAACGATCCGGTCATATCGCATATAACCGACTAATATCCAATGTATCGACTTATCGAATCAATCCTTGATTCGATAACTAGATTATATCGCATACAACCAATCGATACATTCATCGCGAGAATGAAATACTGTATCACATACACGCATTATTCTCGGTCCCGCACATATCTCATATGCGCTCCTATTTCGTTTCGCTTGAGCCAGGTAACCTCTGTGTAGGACTCTAAAGACTCGTCAATACGCCGGCAGCAGATGATGATCATATCAAACACCCACAAGCCGCAAGCGGTCTGCTAAACGTAACGGCCACCCGGGTATTGAGCGATAAGAAGATCGACGAGCAAGCCCGCTCACACTCCTGTGAATCCAACCAGTAACACTTACCGTACAGTCCGGTCTCGTCGTCTGATATGTCGCATATCTCACCTAGGGGTGGTAAACGTCAGACCCCAATAGCTCGATAAGTCGTGTCGATATGAGGTCTATAACAGTTTAAGAAACTACAGGTAACACTTACAAGTAAATCTCAGCAACCCTGGCCAGGGATTTCCGGTTATAGCCAATCGAACACAGCGCAACATCAACTCCCTATACCGGGAGAGACGAATCCCCTCCTATCGCTCATTGCCTCCATGTGATTCGGGACTGTACCCAAAAACCACCGTTTTGCACGCCCTCTTGGACGTGGTAAGGTGGAAATCAAAGCACAGTGGGAACCACACAAGACTCTATGACGATCTCGCGTCAACAGACTACTCTGTACCAGTGTCACCAGAGAACTGCTATCTGACGTAAGGTATAATACCATCTGGGAGTTCTCGGCGAGTCCGTCCAGTGTACCCAGTCTCCACTGAGCACCCGTATATCATCTCTGATGTCAAACACCAATGGATATGGGATCATCCATCGCCCATCTGTATGAGTCGAGAAGGTATACGCTAGTCTACTCTAGTATATCGATGCCCCGTCTCGATATACCCACGACTAGGGACTTTGAAGGATGTACTTATGGACTACCATGTCCCCACTAGTATGATCTGCATCATAGTCCAGGTAGTCAAGTACACATCCTAAGGGCTTTACCAACATGTAACAGAGAGACAATCAGTATACACGTTAAGGTAAAGATCAACCAGATAGCATACTATCATGTCGAGCAAGAAAGTCCTCCCTATACATGTCCAAGCATCCACTACAATATACATCCTATGTATAGTAATGGCCTCTAGGGCATACATATAACTAACACAGTTTTCATGGGTACCGATGTAGCGGAGGACCCGCAGACGTTCCTTGACAGCTTGGCCAGGATCTGCCGATCGCTGAGATGTTCTGATGATCGCTGGATAGAGCTTGCGAGTTTCCGACTAGAGGGTCTCGCACAGATATGGTGGGAGTCAGTTCTGAGAGGTCGAGCTACCGGTCTACTGCCCATGACCTGGACCGAGTTCACAGCAGTTTTCCTTGCCCGTTTCCTCCCGGAGAGCGTTCGCAATGCCAGAGCTCGTAGTTTCGAGGCCTTGGTCAAGACACCTGGGATGACGGTGTCTGAGTATGACGTTCAGTTTACACAGTTGTCCCGATATGCCCCGTACCTGGTAGATACCGAAGCGAAGAGGGTGAAGAGGTTCATATAGGGACTGGATGCCCAGCTATATCTTGCCATTGGCGCCCAGCATTTCGATACCTATTCGGCAGCTATGGATACAGCATTGCGGATGGAGACACGTATTTCAGCGACGTCTGCCGTTCCCGGGCCGAAGAGAATTCGTACCGGCACACCAGATCAGAGACAGCCTGCCAGATTCATCCCGAGAGATAGGATCGGCAGAGGGTTCGGACGAGGTCAGCTGTATGGATCGTATACGCAGGGACAGCAGTCGTCGCCAGGGTGCTTTAGGTGCGGGAGTCTGCACCATCGTATTAGAGATTGTCCAGTGAGGCGACAGGGTGCGGCGACAGTTCCGCATGTGACTCTACCTCCATCACCGCCCCCTCCTCAGAGAGCTCTACTTCCTGCCACAGGCGATGCTCCACGCCAGTTATGTGTACCGAGAGGCCGTGGGTGCGGCGCACCGACCCAGAGAGGACGAGGAGGCAGAGGCCGAGGCCTAGGTCAGCCCGCTATTGGAGGAGGTCAGGCCCGAGTTTTTGCATTGACACCCCAGGATGCGCAGGCATCCAATGCCGTCGTTACAGGTACCCTATCAGTATGCTCTATTAATGCACACGTGTTGTTCGATCCCGGATCTACGCACTCTTACGTTTCCACCCACTTCGTGCCGAGTTTGGGTAGAGAGTCCGGTTTGCTTGATCAGCCGCTGGTTGTGACCACTCCTGTGGAAGAGTCTTTTGTTGCTAGGCACGTGTTCCGATCCTGAACCGTTTGTATTGGCGAGCGAGAGCTTCCTGTCGACTTGATCCTTCTGGAGATGTTGGACTTCGACGTACTTTTGGGCATGGATTGGTTAGCCACGTGCTATGCGTCGGTGGACTGCCGCAAGAAGACAGTTAGATTTTGTTTTCCCGGCAAGTCGGATTTTGTTGTGCAGGAGGACCGTGGTGCCGCCACTCACATTTTGATTTCTTCTCTTCGCGCTGATCAGCTGATGAGGAAGGGATGTCGGGGGTTTCTAGCCTGTGTATGCGATACTAGAGCTACGGATGTTCCATTGGACCAGGTTCCGATTGCATGCGAGTTTCCCGATGTTTTCCCTGACGAGCTGCCAGGAATGCCGCCTGAGCGCGATGTCGAGTTCTGTATCGATTTGATTCCCGGCTCGGGCCTATTTCTATACCGCTTTATCGGATGGCCCCGGCGGAACTTAGAGAGTTGAAGGTTCAGCTGCAAGATTTGCTAGATAAGGGACTTATTCGACCCAGTGTTTCTCCATGGGGTGCTCCGGTCCTGTTTGTCAAGAAGAAGGACGGAAGCTTGCGTTTATGTATCGACTACCGCCAGCTGAACAAGGTGACCGTTCGGAACAGATATCCATTGCCACGCATTGATGATTTGTTCGACCAGCTCCAGGGTGCGGGTTATTTTTCGAGGATCGACTTACGATCAGGATACCACCAGCTGCGAGTCCGACAGGAGGATATACCGAAGACAGCCTTCCGTACACGCTATGGCCACTATGAGTTTCTGGTGATGTCGTTCGGACTCACCAACGCCCCCGCAGCATTTATGGATTTGATGAACCGTACCTTCAGGCCGTATCTTGACTTGTTCATCATCGTGTTCATCGACGATATTTTGGTGTACTCCCGGAGCCGAGAGGAGCATGAGCAGCACCTGCAGATTACGTTACAGATTCTGAGGGAGCACCAGCTGTTCGCAAAGTTCTCCAAGTGTGCATTCTAGCTGGACAGCGTCGGATTCTTGGGTCACGTGATTACGAGAGACGGCATATGTGTGGACCCGAAGAAAATTGAGGCTGTTCAGCAGTGGCCCCGACCAATATCGGTTACTGAGATCCGTAGTTTTCTAGGCCTGGCGGGCTACTACAGGCGTTTTGTTCAGGACTTCTCCCGTATAGCTGCACCTTTGACCGGTTTGACCCGGAAGGGAGTTCCTTTCGTTTGGACGGAGGAGTGCGAGCGCAGTTTTCAGCAGCTACGGACGTGTTTGACTACGGCGCCGGTATTATCTTTGCCTTCGGGATCAGGCGGATTTGTGGTCTACTGTGATGCTTCGCGAGTGGGGTTAGGATGCGTATTGATGCAGCTTGGCCGAGTGATCGCGTATGCTTCTCGGCAGTTGAAGAAGCATGAACAGAACCACCCCACTCACGATTTGGAGATGGCTGCAGTGGTCTTTGCACTGAAGATATGGCGACATTACCTATATGGCGAGTCATGCCAAATATTCACAGACCACAAGAGCTTAAAGTACATATTTCAGCAGCGAGACCTGAACCTCAGACAGCGTCGTTGGATGGAGTTAGTGAAAGACTACGACTGTGAGATCTTATACCACCCGGGCAAGGCGAATGTGGTAGCGGATGCTTTGAGCAGGAGGCCCGGGGGTAGTCTAACCTATTTGCGCGCAGTGCAGAGGCAGTCGTCAGCAGATTGGCAGGTTCTATGCGACAACCGAGTTGAGTTCGAGTTCACTCCGACGGGGGGGGGGGGACAGCTTGCGCATGTTCGTGCACGCCCACAGTTGCTTGACCGTATATATGAGGCACAGCGCAGGGATGACCGTTGCTCAGAGATCATGGCACAGAAGGGACAGGGCAGATTTTCCGAGTTCGTGATTGATGATCAGGGGATATTACGATTTGGATCTAGACTGTGCGTACCAGATGCTGAGGGATTGCGGCGCGATATTCTTGAGGAAGCACATCGATCAGTATACAGTGTCCACCCCGGTTCCACCAAGATGTACCATGATATGAGAGAGACCTACTGGTGGGACGGAATGAAGAGGGACATCGCGGAGTTCATATCGAGATGCCTGACTTGTCAGCAAGTCAAGGCCGAGCACCAGAGGCCCGCAGGAGAGCTACAGCCGTTACCCATTCCAGAGTGGAAATTGGAGCAAATTTCGATGGATTTCATTGTGGGTCTACCCAGGACCAGTCGAGGGTATGACTCCATCTGGGTGATTGTAGATCGATTGACGAAAGCGGCTCACTTCCTGCCAGTGAAGACCACTTTCAGCTTCGCTCAGTATGCCCAGCTTTATATCGACGGGATCGTGCGGTTGCATGGCGTACCGACTTGTATCGTGTCAGATCGAGGCACCCAGTTCACCAGCCGACTTTGGCAGAGACTTCAGGAGGCTTTGGGCACTCGTTTGAGCTTCAGCACAGCATTTCATCCGCAGACCGACGGACAGTCAGAGCGGACCATTCAGACTCTCGAGGACATGCTCAGAGCGTGCGTTTTAGGCTTCGGCGGTAGCTGGGATCGTCATTTACCTCTAATGGAGTTCTCCTACAACAACAGCTTCCGGGATACTATCCATATGGCACCTTTCGAGGCGTTGTATGGGAGGAGATGTAGATCGCCCATTTGTTGGACCGAGCTGAGCGAGAGCAGTATCTTCGGACCGCAGATCGTGTAGGAGACGACCGAAAAAGTACAGTTGATTCGAGACCGGATGAGAGCAGCTCAGAGAAGACAGAAATCCTATGCAGACAGGCTCCGTCGCAGATTAGAGTCCGCAGTTGGCGACCATGTTTTTCTGAGAGTCTCTCCGATGAAGGGCGTGATGCGTTTTGGGCGAAAGGGGAGGCTTAGCCCTAGATTCGTAGGTCCCTTCGAGATCCTCGAGCGTGTCGGCGCTGTTGCGTATCGTTTGGCTCTCCCACCCAGTTTTTCAGATGTTCATCCCGTCTTCCACCTGTCGATGCTAAGCCGTTATCTTCATGACCCTTCCCACATGATTCAGCATCAGACAGTTCAGCTCGAGCCCGACCTTTCGTTCACCGTGCAGCCAGTTGAGATTTTGGATCGGAAAGTGAAGAAATTTCGATCAAAGGTCCTGCCGTCCGTGAAAGTTCTTTGGCGCAGCCCGAGCAGCGAAGAGATCACTTGGGAGGCCGAGGGAGAGATGCGGAAGAAATTCCGTCATCTTTTTGAAGGTACGCGTAGTTGCATAATCTAAAATTCGGGGACGAATTTTTCTTAAGGGGGGAAGACTGTAACACCTGAGTTTAGGGATAGTAGTAATTAAGTGTTAATTTGGGGTTTTTGGTAAAAAGTTTACCAAAACGGGATTCTAGTAATTTATCTGGGTTTATGGTTATTTTTGTGAAATTTTATCTCAACCACACACACTTGTGCACGTTAACTAGGGTTAAGGTTAGAGTTTGCCATGTATTTGAACTTGTGGGTTAGCCATGTTTAAGTTAACCTTGGAGGGTTAGGTCCATGGTTAAGATAATGGATTTGATTATGTGCTAATTTGGTTAATTAGGGGTGGTTGGTTTTGTCCAAGGGTGTTTAGGGTGGAGGTTGACTTGCTTGTTGTGTGAGAGAGAGAGGGATGGGATGTGTATCATGATAGCTTTTGATTTGAGAGAGGGAAATGATGGTTTAAGGATTAGTCACACCATTCAACTCAAAACTTGTCACTCATATCTTTCAAATTCTCTCCCACACTCAAACCTCACTCTCACACTCAAATCAGCCACACAAACACCACAAAACATCAGCTTTCAGCCACTTTTCTGCTCCAAAACACCACAAAGTAGCATCAGCTTCAGCCTTTTTCTGCAGGACATCAGCAGCAACAGCTGCTACATCAGCCCCCTCCCAACTTCAAAACCTCAAATACACAACACTACCACCTCACTCACACTCAATTTCAGCCATAAAACATCAGAACACAACACAAAACAACATCATCAGCTTCAGCTTCAGCCAAAATTTAAACTGCAGCACCAGCATCAGCCAAGGCAGCAAACCATATCAGCCCACACCATAGCACACCACACACCATACCACACCATATCAGCCCCACACCACAACATCAGCCACACAACAGCAACAGCAACTTCAGCCACAACAAGCATCAGCACAGCACTTCTGTAGCAGCTCAACAGCAGCATCAGTCACACCATCTTCTCCTCCTTCTCCTCCTTCTCCTTGGTTGCAAGGTTCCTAGAGGGTATAACTCCTAAACTCCTTCCAATTTATGTAGATTATGTGCTTGATTAGCTAGTATAGTCTTTTATCGTAATTTTAGTGCTAGAATGGTGTAGTGATGCTAGATCTAGATACCTTGGAGTGCTTATAGCTTAATTGAACCTTTTTAATGTTAATTAGTCTGTTTAAGCCGAGTAGTGTCATTAGAATTAGATGGTTAGCCTTAAATTGCTAAAATTTCGGTAATCTAGCTTAATTAATGTCCATTTCATGCCTTAGTAGTGATTTTGGGTGAATTAAGGGAATTTTGTCATACGTGGAAGTTGTGTTAGTTAGAATAACCCTTTTAGATACTAGTGAGGCCAGTTAACCAGAAGATTTCCCCAGATTTCACCAAGACACCCGATTTACCCGACTTGGCATAATTTAGCAGTTTTATCGACTTTTTGGCCTCTGTTGGATCTGCTGTTGACCCGAAGCCTTCAGAATAAAATTGGGAAGACTGTAGCATGGTGAGATGAGTAGGAACACATACACAGAGCACGGGGACCCAACACCCCCTCTCGGCCGCCGATTTATTCATTCTGGCCGCAAATTGCGGCCAGAGTAGGGAGTGGGGTGTGGAGATTTTGGGTGTAGGGTCCTTCTGGGTAGGTTAGTGTGTTGGTATCTGTAACTTTTTGATTTTGGCCCATAGTCAAAATCTGGAGCTAGTTGCGTGTTTCCGATGTTTTATGTCTTGTGCGACACGCGCGTGATACGCGTGGTTTTGTGGCGCGCTGCGCGACACACCGTGTCAGTCTAGGTTCTGGTGGGTTCGTGCACGTCGCATCGCGTCGTGTGCACACGCGTTTAGTTTCACGCACGCGTATCCCTTTTGTCAATATATCGCGTTTTGCAGGATTTTTCCTTATATGGTGACTCTTGTGAATTCTAGGTTCGCCGGCGGGAACGTCAAGTGCAGCGGAGAAAGGCAAGCAGCTGGTCGGACACACTTAGCACGGGATCACGGGGTGAGTAGATTTAACATCTACGGGGGACGATCGTTTGGATGGCGCGAGTCGCCCGATAGATTTAGTAAACTTGAAAATAGTAGACTTGACATTTACCTGTGACATTAGAATAATAATACTTGCATGATAACTGCTGTCGTTAGTATCTATATGATGTTCCATATACGCAGATTCATTATAGGACACATGAACCATTACCAGGTTTTATATGCAGCACGAGCACTATTCATATGGACACACACACCCTGGTAATTGCCATGTCACAACACTAGATAACTATAAATCTGAAACATGTTAAATACCTAGAAATGAGATATTGCAATAAATATTTAAAATGAAACCATAAGAATTACCATACTCATGCATCTGTATTATCATATCATCTGCTCATGCCTAGTATAAATCATACGTTGCAAATTGATACCATAAGCATTCATGATCATCGACATAGGCATTTATGATGATTTCATGGGATTTATGATATTTCTGGATTTTGGGGGAAAGCCGCAAGATTTCAAACTGATAACTGTTTAAAAATATAAAAGTTGCGGTTTTCTAGTGATGTAAAGTGTCGTCCACCATGAGTTTTGCTGTGGTTTTCGAGACCCGTTTCGAGGAGGTGGATGAACCGTCTCGGGTACATGGTGGGCCCGGTACGCTACCCCGGGGCAAGAAGATCGCAGGAGATGGCGTTGAGCCTGGCAGGGGACGGATTACCTACCGGTGAGTTCATTTGGCACGGCGGATACCCAGAGGGTACCGACCGTGGCCGCTGGATTGAGATATGGATTTTGATATGGATCGGCCGGATGGCTGAGGCCAGAGGTACTGGACATGGATATATGAGATTTGGACAGTTTTGAGGTGTCGTTGCTGGACACGGATTTTACTGATTTCTTGGATATTATGCTGATGTTTAAAAAGGAAATTTTCAAAACAGAGCAAGGAATAATTCTTATACTTACATGATGAGATCTTGAGTTGACTCGTATAGCATACATTCATGATAGTACTTTCATATGGCATACATACCTGTTATTACATCCATGTGACATATATACTTGCTAGTACACTGTTGATGCATACATATCTGCTAGTACATGTAGCCATACCTGTTTTAGGGATGCCAGGACACTTGTGTGCATGCATACGATAGCCTTAGTAGATGTTATTTATTACTCACGAGCTGGCAACTCACCCCCGTTGTGCCACAGCTTTTCTGCAGGTCCATTCCGTCAGCACTGTAGCGGCGGATACTTTTACTTCCTTTGCACTTTTTGCCTGGACTCAAGGCTTTTGCTCATAGGTGGGTTATTATCATTTTGTACCACCTTATATATTTGTTGTATCTAGAACACTCCATCTACTGCTACTATCATTCCAGCTGTACTTGTTTTATTTGGATTACTGTATATTGACCTAGATGTGAGATTGTGGGACTTGGGGATTTGTTTTATGATATATCTGGGTCGAGCTCACTTGAGTCGACATGCTATTTCTTATGCACACTGTTATTCATTTATATTCTGCTTGCACCATTGGGGCTGATTTTACAAGTGAAATTCTGCAGGAATTTTGGGAAAAATGAAAGTTATTTTAAAAAGGCAATTTGATAAGGTAAAGAAGTAAATGCTTAAATAATTGGTTTTTCCTTCACTCTAAAAATCTTAATTGGATTTTGTATTGTGGGCTTCGGCTTACTTATTTTACGGACGCCTTGAGACGTTTCGTAATCTAAGTGCCGGTAGCGTTCCGTACTTTGCGGGTCGTGACAGATACATATATATCAGGGGTAGTCGTGGTGACGCCGCCTGATAAATGAGTATTTATATGTCGAAGCTAGACATTAGTTTTCATGATATTTTACCTCTAAGTATATATATCAGTGGTATGGGACGCTATATATATATATATATATATATTAGTGGTATGGGATGCTGTTATATATATATTTTTAATATATATATCATCATAATGATCTATGCTTGTATTCTTATTCATTACTTGATATTGAGGGCCGATCAGTGGGTCGATATGAGAGTCGATATGAGGGCCGATATGAGGGCCGATTTGAGGATATTTGGGATTTGGATTGTCTAGATGGACACTGGTCCTGCCACGATGAGGATTCCGTGAGGATGACATGTTTTATCCCATATTCCACATAGTTTTTTATATGCATTGCTTCATGTATTAGTTGTACCTGCTAGAGTACCTTTCATGACTGCTGCATATACATATTGCCATATTATTGCTTCATGTATTAGTTGTACCTGCTAGAGTACCTTTCATGACTGTTGCACACATATGGCCATTTATTGCTATTAGCTTGCATGTGATAGATTCGCACAGTACGTGCATACTTGCGATTACCTGCATATGTTATTTACTATTCACGAGTTGGCAACTCACCCCCGTTGTGCCACAGGGTTTGCAGGTTGTTCCTCAGATTAGTCAGAAACACAGCTTTCTTCTATCGTATCATCTTTTACTGCGGATACCGCTACGGCTGACAGTGTGCAGTTTTGCTATAGGTGTGTTTTGCGGTTATCTGATATTGCTCATTGTATATCTTTGTACCATATACTCTCCATCTACCACTTTCATGTATTGACTTAGAGACGAGTTGTGAGGATGATATTGTATATTATTCGGTGACTTGGAGGTCTTTTATGCAGTTTTCTTTATATCGTCTTTTTCTTCGCTACGGCGTCGTATATTTGCTTGTGGTGGTTGTTTTCCACCTTTGGGCGTGGATTTGCTCCCGTTGGGGATGCTTTACTTATATATTTATGTTGTACCCTTTTTGGAGGCTTATTTTACAAAGGAGGTGCTGCCGAATTTTAAAGGAAATAAATTTGGACTTTAAAGAATTTGATTGAGATTTCAAAAGTTTTAACAATGTTATTATCACTTACTACTTTTGGTGGTTTAGATTGCTGGGTTTTCGGCTTACTTGAATTACGTTACGCCTGGAGACGTTACGTGGTTTAAGGGCCGTCACGTGCCAAATTTTGGGTCGTGACAATGTTGGTATCAGAGCGCTAGGTTTTACCTTTCGGAGTGTAGGATGACCTTGGTATGATGGAGTAGGTAGCTTAAGCAGAGTGATGTAGCGTGTGTATGTCCGCGGCATACTTATGACATGGTACTCCGCCTAAGTGACCTAAATACTAATTGCTTGAAATTCTTTCCTTGATGATACATATCCTTGTGGTTCAATTTCCGTGTTCTTATCGAATCCTATTTCCATTTTTAGGTTTTTGCCGCCAATGACTATGAGGGCTCAGAGAGGTGCAGCGAGGGCCGAGGTCCGAGTTGACTCGTGTGGGACGAGAATTGACCAGGATGGCACGCTCGTTGTACATGAGCAGATTGATCTGCCTTCAATAGATCGTATCGCTAGGCTTGAGGCAGAGATGTAGGACTTGTACCAGATGATAAGGTCATTGGTTGAGGCCAGTCGAGCGCAGCGACAGGAGGTTGCCACCCCTGTTACCCAGTTATTCCTTACGATCAGCATACAACATCGTGTTACGTATACAGCACCAGTGGACGTAGCCCTAGTTGATGAGGCAAATCTTCCCGAGACTTTGGGAGTTCCGAGACCGAGGAGGGCTCGTACAGGTGTATCAGCCCAAAGACAGAGGCTTAGTCGCCGCGACAGATTTCGGTTAAGACGCGGGAGTAGCAGAGGCTTTGGACGAGGACAGTCGTTTAGCTCTTATCCCTAAGAGGATCAGTAGCCATCGTACGGATGTTTCCGGTGCGGGAGTTTCCATCATCTCGTCAGAGATTGTACCTTGGTACGCCAGAGGAGGGCAGAAGTACCATATGTTACTTTACCACCTTCACCTCAGGGAGAGTCGCCTGTTGCGCCTGTTGTTGATCCGCGTCAGACTTATGTTCAGAGAAGTCGTGGTTGTGGAGGATTTGTTCCGAGAGTACAGGATGGTAGAGGAGGAGTTCAGCCAGTTGTGGGTAGAGCGCAGACACGAGCGTTTGCTTCTACTCATCGGGACGCGCGGGCGTCCAATGCAGAGTTTTCAGATAATCTTATTTGTATGTTTTCTTATTGCACTTGTTTGTTTAATTCGGGATTTATGCACTCGTTTGTTCTACACACTTTGAGCCGTGGTTGGGCCGAAAGTCGTGTATGCTAGATCATCCGTTTGTTGTGTTAATTTTTGTCAGCGATTCCTTAGTTGCACGACACGTGTTCGGTCATGTGCCAATTGGGCAGGAGATAGAGATTCGTTCGTCGATTTGATCCTTCTTGAGATGATGGACTTTGACGTTCTCCTGGGCACAGACTGGTTAGGTACGTGATAGGCGTCCGTGGACTGCCGCGAGAAGACAGTCAGGTTTTGTTTCCCCGGCGAGTCAGTTCTTGTTGTGTAGGGGGACAGTGGTGCCGCCCCCACAGCTTGATTTCAGCCTTTTCGCTAGTCGGCTTTTGAGGAGAGGATGTCGTGGATTCTTGGCTTTCATTTGTGATACGAAGCCACAGTGGGTTCGTTGGACCGGGTTCCTATCGTGCGAGGGTTTTCCGACGTTGTTCCAGATGAGCTGGCCGAGCTTAGGGAGCTTAAGGATCTGCTGCAGAGTTGCTAGATAGGGGGGCTTATGCGTCCGAGTGTTTCGCTTTGGGGAGCTCCTATTCTGTTCGTCAAGGAGAAGGACGGCAGTTTGAGGCTGTATATTGATTGATCGTCAATTGAACCGAGTTATGGTGCGGATAGGTATCATTTACCTTGCATTGACGATTTGTTCGATCAGCTCCAGGGTGCGAGACATTGTTCTAAGTTTGATTTGGGATCAGGTCATCATTGTTGCGGGATGTTAGTGTATATGCCCTAGAGGCCATTACTGTATCATACTAGTATGTATATTACTTGATGGAAGCTTGGGATATTCACAGTTGTATATACAATCTTTCTCGAAATGGTAGTATGCTACTTGGTTTGTCTCTACTTTAATATGTGCATGTGTTTCTTTTAGCATATCGCTGATATACATATTAGTAGAGCCCTTAGGATCTTTGCTTGATTACCAATGTGGTGATGGCGCTCACACTCGTGGGAGCTGGGTGATCTATAAGCACATCCTTATACAGGTCCCTAGTCGTTGGACTATCGAGACAGGGCAGCGATACTCCGGAGTAGACTAGCGTATGCGCTTCTCATCCCAGCGTAGGAGACGGTCTGTCCCACAGCCGTCAGTACGTCGTACTTGAGATAGTAAGCGGGTGCTCGTTAGGTTACGAGTATACTGGACAGGACTCGTCGGGGACTGTTGGTTGGTATTATACCTATCGTCAGTTATCAGTTCCCAGGTGACATGAGTACAGCTTAGTCCGCTGACTTGACACTGTCACTTCGCCTCGAGTGTGTTCCCACTGTACTTTGATTACTACCCTACCACGGCTCAAAGGAGTCGTGCAAACAGGTAGTAGTTGGGTGCAGTCCCGAAGCACTTGGAGGCAGTGACGGTTAGACAGGATTCGTCTCTCCCGGTATTGGGGGTTGACATCGCGCTGTGTCTAGGAGAGCCATTACACGAGTAGTTCCTGGCCAGGGCGAGCGAGATATACTGGTAGGTTTCCAGTGTTATCTCAGGGTGTTCTGGGCTACACTCCGACACGACTTGTACCGCTATTAGGGGACTGACGTTTACCGCCCCCTAGGCCCGCCATGCGATGTATCAGACGAACAGACCGGACTGTACGGAGACTGTCACATTCAGGCTCAGTAGGAGTTCCGATGGGGTTCACCTCGTCAGTCTTCTTATCGGCATCTACCTGGGGACCGTTACGTACAGCTAGTGCCGCTTGCGGTCTGTGGTTGAACCCACTGCCAGCGTAGTGTCGAGTCTTTAGAGTCCCACACAGAGGGCTATTCGCCTTTGGGCAAAACAGAGTAGAGGTCACATGGTTTTGCGACAGGGTTCATTCTCATCCGCGCACTTATGCACGTTTGGAGTCCGGACGGATATTACTAGCGGGCTCTGGTTTGAGTCAGATACTGGTATATGTTTTGGGGTTGATTTTATCTCATAGTATTCATGTTCCTCGGAACAAGAATGCGGGTGTGTATGCACAGTTGATTGAGGCGGAGGAAGAGGATTTTCATTAGGGTTTCGGAACGGGTGCGCATGCACAGTTTACAGCCGTCTTTTTCCAAACCCTAATGAATTTATGATATATCAATTAATAATATTAATTAAATGAAATTGTGTCATGGTTGGGTTTGTTGACTTGTTGACCAAGGTTGACTAGTTGACCATGGTTGAAAGTTTGACTATCACCATTACATATCAAAGATGCTCTTTGATTCTAGCAAAACCATTTAATGTGTGTAATGATAATTGTCATTTCAAACCATCCATCAACTATTTCATTTTTATTATTATTATTATTTTGATAATTCATTTGATATTATGTTATGGTTGTAAAAAGCTTTTCATTCTATCATAACACTTCTCTCTCCTCTCTTCTTCTTCCTCTTCCTCTAGTTCAAGGAGACTCACTCTCATGTATTGAGAATCCCCCTACTTGAGATAAAAACACCCCAAAACCACTCTCTACTCTCTCTAGGGTTAGAGGTCTAGCAAGCCAAAAACCTTAGTTCTCTCAAAGTTCGAGAAAGGAGCCCGAAGGTTGAACCCTCAGGTGGATCCATCTTTGACGGAAGAAGGCGACGAGGAAAACACCATCCAAGCTTTACAAAGGTTTCAAGAAGAAGGAGTTCAAGTTAGGTATAACCTCTTTTCCGAGTAGCTAACTCTCTTTAGTTCAGTAGCTAGTTTAGTTTAGAAAAGATCCGACTTTTGTTAGTCCATGTTGCCTAATGCGCTAAAAATTTGTTTTTCATACCGTTTCCGCCTCCCCGTAAGAACCGGGGTTGGCAACGTGGACTTACACGGGATCAGAGTTATGACATTCTGAAGATTGCTTTTGTACGCGCTACGGGCACTATGAGTTTTTTGTGGTGTCGTTGGACTCACCAATGCCCTAGCATCATTCGTGGATATGATGAACCAGATTCTTCAGGTCGTTCCTCGACCAGTGGATTGTTGTGTTATAGATGACATTCTGGTCTATTTCAAGAGTCGTGAGGAACGTGAGCAGCACTTGAGGATTTGCTTTGCAGACATTGGGAGAGCGCCAGCTGTTTGCTAGATTCTCGGAGTGTTCCTTCAGGCTTGATAGTGTTGAACTTCCTAGGTCATGTGGTTACGGGAGACAGTTTTCGTATGGACCCGAGAGAGATCGAGGCTGTACAGCTTTGGCCCAGACTTGTATCAGGGACAGAGGTCCGTAGATTTTTGGGCTTAGCCGGTTTTTACAGCCGTTTCGTATAGGATTTCTTGAGTATCGCTGCACCGTAGACCGTACTGACAAGGAAGGGGGTTCCTTTTCTTTAGACTGTGGTATGCGTGTGGAGTTTTCAGCAGTTGAAGACTCGGGTGACGACTGCACCAGATCTATCCTTGCATTCTGGATCGGGCGACTTTGTTGTTTACAGTGATGTTTCACGAGTGGGGCTCGATTGTGTACTGATATAGCATGATAGAGTTATCGCTTATGCTTCCCGACAGTTGGAGGAAGTACGAGCAGGATTTATCCTACTCATGATCTGAAGATGACCATGGTGGTCGCGCGTTGGAAATTTGGGGACACTACTTGTACGGAGAGTCGTGTCAGATTTTCACGGACCACCAGAGCTTAATGTACATCTTCCTGCAGCGGGTTTTGATTGTTGAGACAGCGCCATTGGATGGAGCTTGTGAAGGATTGTGATTGAGAGATCCTTCATTTCCCATGGCAAGACGATTGTGGTAGCTGATGCTTGAGTCGTAGGCCCGGGGGTAGTTTGTTCCAGCTGTGCACAGTTCGGAGACAGTCTTCTGCAGATTTACAGTTCTTGTGTAACTGTTGAGTACGGCTTAGGTTCGCCTCTACTGAGGGGACATCTTGCTCATGTCCGCGCCCATCCACTTTTACTAAATCGTTTTCGTGAGGCACAGCCTGCCGATGCTCGTTGTCGGAGATTCTTGAGTAGGTTCGGCGGGGTAAAGATTCGGAGTCCTTGATTTATGACTAAGGTGTGCTATGTTAGGGACGCGTTGGCGTGTACCCGATACCGATAGGTAGAGACACGAAGTCCTAGAGTAGGCACATCAGTCTGCTTCTTTTGTTCATCTAAGTGCCACCGGGATGTGACGTGACTTGTAAGATAGTTACGGGTGGGCAGGGATGAAGAGTGAAGTTTCGGATTTCGTTTTGAGGTGCTTGGCTTGTCAGCGAGCTAAGGTTGAGCATTTAGGGTCGGCTGGAGAGTTGCAACCTTTTTACCGTTCCAGAGTGGGAATGGGAGCAGATCTCCATGAATTTCGTTATGGTGTCTACTCAGGTTTAGACAGGGTGTGACTCCATTCGGGTGATTGTTGTCCGGTTATGCTCAATTTGCTCTGTTTTTCTTCGGTGAGTTTGTGCGTTTGCACGGATTTTCTTTATGTGTAGTATCCAATAGAGGCATCCAGTTCGCTAGAAGTCGTTGGCAGAAGCTTCAGGAAGCCTTGGGTACTGGTTGAGCATTAGCTCCGCTTTTCCATCTGTAGACCGATGGTCAGACAGAGCGGACTATACAAACTCTGGAGGATATGATTGTGCGTACGTACTAGTTGGTTGTTGGCAGTTGGGATCGTCACTTGCCATTGATAGGGTTCTCCTTCGATAGCGGTTTTCAGGAGAAGTTCCAATTGGCAACCTTTAGGCCTTGTGTGATAGGTTGTGTCGATCGCCAGTCTGTTTTACTGACTTCATAAGAGCAGGATTTTTGGACCCCAGCTAGTCCAGAGACTTCGGAGGAGATCCAGTTGATTCAGGTCAAGATAAGAGCATCCCAGTACAGACAGAAGTCTTATGCCGACCGTGGTGGTCGCAGAGTTGAGTTCGCAGTGGGAGATCATGTATTCCTACGGATTTTCCGATGAAATGGCGTGTTGAGTTTTGGGAAGCTTAGTCCCAGATTGTAGGTCCTTTTGAGATCCTTTAGCGAGTTAGTACCGTTGCCTATAATTTGGCACTTTCGTCCAGATTTTTGAGTATTCATCCCATATCACTTGTGTTGATGCTTTGCAAATACCTTCATGACCTTTCTTACATGATTTATCACCAGACCATTTAGCTTGGACGCGATCTTTTGGTTCACCGGCAGCCGATAGTGTTAGTGGATCGGTAGGTGGAGAAACTTCGGTCAAGGGTCTTGCCATCTGTGGAGGTTTCTTTGGCGTAGCCGTATAGTGAGGTGATCACTTGGGAGGCTGCAAGCGAGATTTGGGAGTTTTGTACTCATCTCTTTGAATGTATGCATAGTGAGAATTTTAATTCGGGGACGAATTTTGTTTAAGGGGGGAGATTGTAACGCCTTAGATTTCGATTAATGTTAGTTAAGCGATAATGCGGGTTTTCTGTAAAAAAGTTTACCAATTCGGGTTCCAAACATTTTATAACAATTAATTAATATTTTATTATTATTTGTTATGGTTTGCACACACATGTGCATGTTTATGTGAGGGTTTGTTTGTGCTAATCTAGTTTTGTGACCATGACAACTTAACCTAATCCTAATCTTTGCCTTAACCTTAATCCTAAACCCTTGATATTTGAGAGAGATATTTCCTTTGGGTTTTGTTTTGAAGAGGAGGTGGCATGGTGACATGGTGGGCATTAATGGTTGCATTAATGTGAAGTTAATGCTTGGTGCTCTCACCCTCTTACACTCACCTCTCTCTCATTATCCTCATTCACACTCTCATTCTTTCTCACTTCATCTCTTATCATTTTCTCTCATCTCCCTCTTCCCTCACCTGAACACTCACTAATCCATCACTAAACTTCATCAAATCTCACAAAAATAACATCTTAAGCCTTGTTTTGCCTCTTGGATGCCTTGAAGCTTGAAAATCTAGGATCTTTGAGCTTGTGGGAGTAGGTAATGATCTCTATCTGTTAAGTAGGTGCTTTTTATTTTGTGTAGCCTTGTAGTTTCAGTTTAGAACACTTAAAGTATCGTTTCGTGCACATATCATATTTTAGTGTCAATATATGATATCCGTGATCTGCTGTGACCCCGAGAGTATACTAGAAAATCTAGCAATGTAGTTGTGTTGTACCAGAGACCCTAAGCCTACACCTGAAGCACGAACCCCTTCCCCTCGGATTTGGACGGCGACATGCTTAGGAAATCCGGCGACCTCGGATTTTTAGTGGGGTTTTGGTTTGGTTTTTGGTGGGTAGCTGTTTTCTGTGGTTTAAGTGTGTTTGGTCTTATTTGATTTTTGGGTTTTCTCTGTATACAAAATTTGGGATCACATAGCTCGTTTCTTGTGTTATGATTACGTGTGTTACGTTATCCGACACGGTGCGTGTACTTATGTAGCTTTTGCTCTTGAGTTGATTTCAAAGTGTCGCTACGCACGTTAGCCACTAAACGAACACATGAGAGTATGTTTAGAGTTGATGCGTCGGTCAAACGTAGTTTGTACTTGTTATTGGTCGATTGCTAATATATACTTGCTTTGTTGTTTTGTGATTTTAGGATTGCAGGCGGGGACTTCGGACGCTGCGAAGAAGAGAAAGCGAATGGTTGGCTTTACTTAGCCCCAAGATCTTCTGTGAGTAGATTTAACATCTACAGGGGAATTGCCCGCATGGCGTTATGTGTCTGGGCTAGAGATGATATGATATTAGTCGCATGTTTATATTGCACATATAGAGTTTGCGCATACACCTCATTGCCTGTTATTACTTGTTGTGCTTGGACTTGTACCCTTTGGACACTGCACTATTATTGATGGCTCATGTTGCATGAGCACTGATTGTATGCCATTCACACTGTCAATAATTGCGATGACACGCACAACACTTATACATATGGGAGATTGTATTGGTTAGGGATATTGAGACATTGATTCATATTCCATTGCGCATATGACATATAGCATACCTGTATACCTACATGCTTACACATATGCCTTGACATGCCTACATGCTAGTTACCCATATACATATATGGTAGTATACCATTAGTGATATGTATATACACATTTGAGACATAGCTACATGTACATCTTGCATACATACTTACATGTACACTTACCTAGCTTGATATAGCTACACATATACCTGGAGGGTATTGCATCATTATTGACATGTATATACACATACCTAGCTTGATATAGCTACACATATACCTGGAGGGTATTACATCATTACTGATAGGTAGATACACATATCTTGCTATACCGACATGGTTACGCATACCCGGCTATAGCTATATGTTCACCTTTATATGATGTTGTATGGATTTGGAGAAATTAGGAACCGCATGATATATTTAATAACTTGTTGTAGTTAAATAGCGGTTTTCCTTTATATGCTCATATTACTGTTTCATGTTGCATATATTATATTTCATGGATTTCGCATTGATATATGGATTTCACATGATGTTTTCTGGATTTGAGGACGTGGTAGTTTCATGAAATTATGCATTATTTGAAAAACCCGGTTTCTCTTGATATGAAATTTCAGCATCCACCATGAGATTTCTCGGTTCTGATATATACCCCATGCGAGGAGGCATCGTGGGCCATGTGCGGATACATGGTGGGGCCCGGAGGTACCCCGGGGCAAGAAAGGTATGTCGAAGGTTCACGCCGATGAGCCTGGCAGGAGAATCATACCTACCGGTGACAGTTTTGGACTCGTCGGTGATCGCTTAGATATCGACCGGAATCACGTATGTATGGATACGGGGAATTCGAGTATCGAAGCTGGGTACTCGGGTTTCCGATGAACGTATGATACGTACATATCAGAGGCAGTCGTGGTGACGATGCCTGATAGATGGGTATTTATGTGTCGATGCTAGATACTAGTTTTCATGATATTTTACCTCTAAGTATATATATCAGTGGTATGGGACGCTGTTATATATATATATTAGTGGTATGGGATGCTGTTATATATATATATATATTAGTGGTTTGGGACGCTGTTATATATATATATATTTGATATATATATCATCATAATGATCTATACTTGTATTCTTATTCATTACTTGATGTTGAGGGCCGATCTGAGGGCCGATATGAGGGCCGATCTGAGGGCCAATTTGAGGATATTTGGGATTTGGATTGTCTAGATGGACACTGGTCCTGCCACGATGAGGATTCTGTGAGGATGACATGTTTTATCCCATATTCCGCATTTATTTTATATGCATTGCTTCATGTATTAGTTGTACCTGCTAGAGTACCTTTCATGACTGTTGCATATACATATTGCCATATTATTGCTTCATGTATTAGTTGTACCTGCTAGAGAACCTTTCATGACTGTTGCACACATATGGCCATTTATTGCTATTAGCTTGCATGTGATAGATTCGCGCAGTACGTGCATACTTGCGATTACCTGCATATGTTATTTACTATTCACGAGTGGGCAACTCACCCCCGTTGTGCCACAGGGTTTGCATGTTGTTCCTCAGAGTAGTCAGAGGCAGGGATTTCTTTTATCGTATCATCTTTTGCTGCGGATACCGCTACGGCTGACTGTGTGCAGTTTTGCTATAGGTGGGTTTTGCGGTTATCCGATGTTGCTCATTGTATATCTTTGTACCATGTACTCTCCATCTACCACTTTCATGTATTGACTTAGAGATGAGTTGTGAGGACAATATTGTATATTATTTGGTGACTTGGAGGTCTTTTATGCAGTTTTCTTTATATCATATTTTTCTTCGCTACGGCGTCGTATATTTGCTTGTGGTGGTTATTTTCCGCCTTTGGGCGTGGATTTGCTCCCGTTGGGGATGCTTTACTTATATATTTATGTTGTACCCCTTTTGGAGGCTTGTTTTACAAAGGAGGTGCTGCCAAATTTTAAAGGAAATAAATTTGGACTTTAAAGAATTTGATTCAGATTTCAAAAGTTTTAACAATGTTATTATCACTTACTACTTTTGATGGTTTAGATTGCTGGGTTTTTGGTTTACTTGAATTACGTTATGCCTGGAGACGTTACGCGGTTTAAGGGCCGTCACGTGCCAAATTTCGGGTCGTGACAGCAGGGCAGCGCCCCGGTAAAATTTTTTTTAAGGGAGGGACAGTGTTGTGGAGTGTGTGTGTGTATACATACATACATATACATACACACACACACACACAAAAAAAAAGGGGAAAAGCGCCCAAAGGACGCGTGGGGCCAGCGCCTCACGTGCCTAGCACGCAAGCGCTGGGCGCTCGAGCGCTAGTGCATCACGTGCCCGACACGTGGGCATTGGGTGCTTGAGCGCAAGGCGCTCGAGCGCTAGCGCTGTTGCGGCACGGCAGCGCCCCGGCCGTCTATCCGAGGACAAAATGCGGAATCAAAAATTTTCTTAACTTTTAAACTGGCGCTACCGCGGACAATAAACCCGGATCGTAACCATTAACCTAATGCTAGCTATCAAGAGAAGGGTAGAGAAGTATACCGAGCGATCCGTGTCCTTCGGTCTTCTCGTCGTCGTCCCGATCTCCTGCGGTATCACCGTTCGTCGTCTTCTCGTCGGAAAGGGCACCACGTAGCCGATTTCTTTTACGGGATCCCACCTCTGGACTGAGGCAACTCGGGCGCGAAGTTGGCTAGCCGACGCGTCCAAGGGTACTGTAGGTTGTAGTGTAGAAAACCTTTGTCTCAATGGGGGTGAAGTTGCCTTTTGATAGAGAAGAGAATCAAAGAACCTTTTGAGAGAGTTTGAGAATATAGCAAGCATGCAAAAATGAGATATGAATCATTCCCTCATCCAAAAAAAATGAAAACCTCTCTCTTTCTCTAAGTGGGCGGCCCCCCTCCTTATGGAAATATGGTGGAGAGAAAAACAAGAAGGGAGGTGAGTGTAGGAAAGCACAAAGAGGTGACCACATCTAAAGGTTATGATAACAATATCATATCAATATCTAATCCATCCTAATCACCATTTAATGCAAAGGAAGAGATGGAAAAAGAATCTCATCATGAAGCCACATAATGCTAGAAAACCCCTCCACAAAATGTTATTTGCACAATTGCAAATAACCCCTCCATCGGAAAAGTCCGGCCGGGAAGGAACGAAGGAAAACCGGCCGGAACGGAATGCAAACCGGCAACTTCAGAAAACTGATCCCGTAATAAATTACAGGAAAACCCCGCGACTGCATATACATTCCTGCATTTGTATTCCCACTGAATACAAATGCAAAGAGACAAAATCTACACTGTTTAATACTAGGATCCGGCTTAAGCCAAAACCGGCTAGTAAAATCCGTCCGATCACGATCCGTACAATACCGCACATATCTGATCGAACCCTTCCATATCTCCATACAGCCTCTACAGCGTTTCACCCGAAACTTGAGTAACTGTGTGTGTGGTGGACTCTAAAGACTCGTCAATACTATGGCTGTGGATTTAACCACTAGCACGTCAGAGGTATTAGCCATACGTGACGGACCACCAGCTATTGACCAAAGGGACGTCGATGAGCGAACTCATCCTGACACCCTACTGAGCCTGTCAGTGACAATATCCGTACAGTCCGGTCCGTTCGTCTATGAGCATCGCATGGCGGGCCTAGGGGGTTGGTAAAAGTCAGACCCCCAAAAGCGGTACAAGTCGTGTCGGGGTATAGCCCAGAACACCCTGAGATACTACTGGAATACCTACCGGTAAATCTCCTGTCTCGGCCGAGGGGTTTGTGTAATGGCTCTCCTAGACACAGCGCGACCTCACCCCCAATACCGGGAGAGACGAACCCCTGCAGATCCGCTCACTGCCTCCATGTGGCTCGGGACTGTACCCAACTAAAACCTATTTGCACGACTCCTTTGAGCCGTGGTGGGGTAGTAATCAAAGTATAGTGGGAACTCACACGAAACAAATGACGATCTCAGGTCGATGAACTAACCTGTACACATGTCACCAGGGAACTGCTATCTGACGTCTAGTATAATCCCAACTAGCAGGTTCCCGACGAGTCCTGTCCGGTGTACTCATAACCCAATGAGCACCTGTATACATCTTAGGTGAACCAACTGACACCAGTGGCTTATGAGACCGGCCACCGCCCCTCGTCGGGGTCTCGACTGTATACACTAGTCTACTAATGGAGTATCGATGCCCAGTCTCGAAACTCCCACGACTAGGGACCTTTTAAGGATGTGCTTATAGACTACCAGCTCCCATGTATGTGATCGCCCTCATACTGCTGGCAGTCAAGCAAGAATCCTAGGGGCTCTATCAACGTGTAATAGCGACCTGTCAGGCCACCTAAAGCAGTACACGATGATAAAGATAAAACAGATAGCATACTATCATCTCGAGTAATACTGTCCTACCGGTATAGATCCTCCCTCAATCATTGCAATCACGTGCCTGTGATCCAATAATTGACTCTGAGGGCACTATCTCCAACAATCGCTTCACGTGCCCGGTACATGGGCTCTGGGTGCTTGTGCGCTTGGGCGCTCGGGCGCTCGGGCGTTGGAGCGCAAGGCGCTCGAGCGCGAGCACATCACGTGCCCGGCACGTGGGCGCTGGAGCGTAAGGCGCTCGAGCGCTAGCGCTTCACATGCCCGGCACGTGGGCTCTTGAGCGCTTGGCGCTTGATCGCTTGGGCGCAGGGCGCTCGGGTGCCGGCGAGAAAAAGGGGCTTTAAGCCCTAAAAATAGGATTTAAACTCCTGAAATAGGATTTAGAGTGGAGTTAAACTCCTAAGATTTTTTTGGAGATGATGAAAGGGGCTTCTCCCTTAAGCTCTGGATCTTCCCAAAGTGGGATTTTTGGGAGATGGGTCTCCTTCTTCTTTCCCTCGGTTGGCCGGATCTTGGATGAAAAGGGGGGTGATTTTAAAAATCTCTCCTTTTTAAGATCTAATGGAAGATCCAAGCTCCTCTTTATGGGTTTTGTGGTGAAAAACTATTTAGTTTTGGAAAAGGAAGAGTAAAACTCTTGATTTAATTCAAAAGAAAGAAGAAGTTTTAGAATCTTGAGGAAGGAGAAAGATCACAGATCTGGATTCTTTTTGGGAGAGAGAAAAAGTTGTTTAGATATTTTTATTATCTTTGCCTTTATAGGCTATACACTTACATATAGCCCCTTAGGCTTTACAAAAATGGCATTTTGCCCATCCCATGCCTCATGTGCTATTTCTTTTTGCACATAAGCCATGGGCTTTACAAAAATTTGGCTTTATACCCATTTTGCTTACATGCATGCATAAAAAATTACATCAAAATTATTTATTACATGATTTTGATTTTTATTTTGGCATAGAGGAGGGCCGGCCGCTTCATGTTCGAATTCGACCTGGGCATGGGCCCACTTGATCTGGGCTTGGGCCCACTTGGCTTGGGGTTGACCTTGACTTTGATTTGGTCAACCGGGGTGCAAATTTTGACCCCAACAAAGTGCCCCCATCAATGAATGTACACCACGCATACGAGTTGTGTGCATGAAATTGATGGATCTTGAAGCTGGATTTCGAGGTGGAACATCATTCCGGGGGCGGAGCATCTTTCGGGGAGCATGATTCCCGGAGATTGGAGCATCATTCCGATTTGCGGAGCATAATTCCAGGATCGGAGCACAATTCCGAAGAGCGGAGCATGATTCCAGGGATCGGAGCATCATTCCGAAGAGCGGAGCATGATTCCAAGGATCGGAGCATCATTCCGAAGGGCAGAGCATGATTTCAGGGATCGGAGCATCATTCCGAAGGGCGGAGCATGATTCCAGTGTTCGGAGCATCATTCCGAAGGGCGGAGCATGATTCCAAAGGGTCGGAGCATAATTCCGACAAGCGGAGCATGATTCCAAAGGGGTCGGAGCATAATTCCGACGGGCGGCAGACATTCTGACCGAAACATAATTTTGATGCAGAGGTAGATTCCCAGAAGAAGCATAATTCCAACAGGGAAGGCAAATACTCTGAGGCGAAGCATGATTTTGACACGGGGTACATTCTGAGACGAATCATGATTCCGGCGCAGAGCTTGTTGGCTGACTTGATTCCGAGACGAAGCATAATTCCGACAGGGACGGTAGATACACCGAGGCGAAGCTTGATTTCGACGCAGGGTACACTCTGAGATGAAGAATGATTCCGACGCAGAGCTTGTTGGTCGAATTGATTCCGAGGCGAAGCATAATTCCGACAAGGAAGGCAGATACACCGAGGCGAAGCTTGATTTCGACGCAGGGTACACTCTGAGACGAAGCATGATTCCGACACAGAGCTTGTTGGTCGACTTGATTCCGAGGCAAAGCATAATTCTGACAGGGAAGGAAGATACACCGAGGCAAAGCTTGATTTCGATGCAGGGTACACTCTGAGACGAAGCATGATTCCGACGCAGAGCTTGTTGGTCAACTTGATTTCGAGGCGGAGCTTAATTCCGACGAGAAGGTCGTTGGTTGATTCCGAGCCGAAGTATAATTCCGACAGGGAAGGCAGATACACCGAGGCGAAGCTTGATTTCGACGCGGAGTACACTCTGAGATGAAGTATGATTCCGACGCAGAGCTGGTTGGTTGATTTGATTCCGAGGCGGAGCATAATTCCGGCAGGGAAGGCAGATATCCCGAGGCGAAGCATGATTTCAACACGGGTAAATTCTGGGACGGAGCATGATTCCACCGCAGAGGTTGTTGGTTTGATTTGATTTGGGTTGATATCAGCATCGCTACACTAGAATATGGTACAAAGAGCGAGTAATCAGCCGTCTTTGAGAGGATTTGGGGGATTTTGGTTTTGGTCGGCATCTGCATTGCTGCACTAGAATAATGCCAGGAGCAACTCATCATTTGCCCTTGCTTATTAGGAAGCGATGGCTTAGAAGACAGGTTTTAGGTCCCTATCACCTAAGACTTTTCAATTTTGTGAGCCGTAAGGGTCTCACAAAGCATTTTCTCTCTACGGGTCGTAAGGATCTCGTACGTGTATTTTCTCCTTAGGAGTCATGAGGACTCCCAAGTGTGTTGCTCTTTTGTAAGTCGTAAGGATCTCACGCGGGAATTTTCTCCTCACAAAATCGAGAGGACTTTGCAAGTGCATTTCATCTCTTTTTCACGAGTTTGCGCCCTTTCGGATTTTCACAAACTCGCCGGCAGTTCTGCTGTTTTTACTCACGGAGCCCTTTCGGGTTTTCATCCGTACCCATTTTGCTTGTGGACATGCCCTTTTTTTTTAATCGTCGGTGGGACTTTGAATGTGGTCTCGCCGGTAGGAATTGGGAGAGATTGGGATCGTTTACGCCCGTGGATTGTATACGGTTTTGCAGGATGTATGATCCAGACCGTAGGGCCGGAAAAATTTCAGGACTTTGTTGGCGTCTGCATCGCTGCACTGGAATATGGTACCAGGATAGACTCATCATTCACCATTGGGGTATGGGATTTAGAATTTGGTTGGCGTCTGCATTGCTGCACTGGAATATGGTACCGGGAGCGACTAATCATTCGCCACTTGGGGTATGGGGGTGTGGAATTTGGTTGGCGTCTACATCGCTTCACTGAAATATGGTACCAGGAGCGACTTATCATTCGCCATTTGGGATTTGAGTTTGGAATTTGGTTGGTGTCTGCATCGCTGCACTGGAATATGGTACCAGGAGCGACTCATCATTCGCCATTGGGATTTGGTTGGCGTCTACATCGTTGCACTGGAATATGGTACCAGGAGCGACTCATCATTCACCATTGGGATATTCGGGAATTTGTTTTTAGATCGGCATCTGCATTGCTGCACTGGAATAATGCCAGGAGCAACTCATCATTTGCCATTCCCTGTTGGGAGGCGATGGCTTAGGAGATAGGTTTAGATCCCTATCACCTAAGGCTTTTCAATTTTATGGGCCGCAAGGGTCCCATAAAAGCATTTTCTCCTTACGAGTCGTAAGGATCCCGTAGGTGCATTTTCTCCTTAGGAGTCGTGAGGACCCCCAAGTGTGTTTTTCCTTTGTGAGTCGTAAGGATCCCACGAAGGTTTGTTCTCCTCATGCATCGTGAGGACACATAAGTGGGTCTTCTTAATGGACCATAATTCCAAGGGCGGAGACCGGCCGCTGGACTGGTGGTTGCTGTGGGGCATGGGTATGATGAGAATTATTCGAGCCCGTGGATTATATACGGTGGTCAACTTGGGGACCAACTGTAGGGCCGAGAGAATGTTGGGAATTTGGATTTTGGTTGGCGTCTGCATCGTTGCACTGGAATATGGTACCAGGAGCGACTCATCATTCGCCATTTTTTTTATTTACTGCGATTGCTCTATCATTTCAGCTTTTCTTATCGCGAAGGTCGCGATTGCCCTATCATTTCGGCTTTTTATTCGCGGTTGCCCCATCATTTCGGCTTTATATATATATATATATATTTGTTTTATTTACACATTTTTACATCCCCAGTTTAACGACTTAGAGGTCGATTATTCCCAGTTTAATGACATGGTGGTCAGCTGTTTTCATAGAAAGGCAGATGTCTAAGAGAATCAATTTCATGAAGAACTTCGGTCTCCGTTTGTATGAAATTGGCAGTCGCGGCTTGACTGTTTGTTAATACGCCTTTGGATAGTTCTATCTCTCCTGCCTTGTATTGCTTTTCGATCCAATTTTTGAAGACGAAGCAATCCTCAATGGCATGACCTATCACTCTGTGATAGGGGCAGTATTTGGGGTCGTCGGTCATATTCGCTTCCTGCTGTCTTTTTGACTCTGGCAGTTGTAGACCGTTCCTCAGGGCGTCTTTGAATATTTTACGGATTTTGTCCCTTCTGAAGGAATAGACCTTATCTAGCTTCTCTTTCAGTGGAGATTCTCCTCCCTCTTCGAACACTGGCTTTCGAGGCTGGTTGGCATTAGGCCCGCTCATCTCTCGCTTATTTCGGTTAGCCGAAGTGTTGAAAGATTCAGTATTGTCAGAATTTCTGCCTTTGCGATTTTCGTCCTTTCGGTTTCTCCAGGACCTATTGTTATTTTGGGAGTCAGAGGAGAACTCCTGCTTTGAGCGTTCCAACATCTGAACTTTCCTGGTCAGCTCTTGGAATGTTTTGAGACCCGCGGTGTATAGAAACGGGGCCATCCAATTGTTGAGATTTTCGACGAGGAGACTGACAGATTGGTCCTGCTCTATCGGCGGTTCACATTTGACAGAGATATTGCGCTATCGGGTTATAAAATCCGTGCCTCTTTCGTTGTTCTTTGGCTTGGTCTTTACAAGGTCGGCGATGGTGATCTTATCGCTAACACTCATGAACCTTTGTCGAAACAAAGATTCCGTTTGGACGAAAGTAGTAACGGAGCCATCCGGTATGCTCGCGTACCAGTCAAAAGCGACATCGGTCAGGCTATTAACGAACTGGCGGAGGAGAAGCGCGTCATTGCCCTCAGTATTCCCGCATGAGGCTTTGAAGTGGGCGATGTGCTGATTCGCATTTCCCGTCCTATCAAATCTTCTGAATTTAGGGATGACATAGCCGCTAGGAAATTCTACCGGATCATACTGAGCAGGATATGGTCTCCCGCTACTGCTAACATCTTTTTATGCTTCGGCTACCAATTTTTTTTAACTTTGTTGGCAACCAAATCCATGATTTGATCTTGAGTTACCGGGCTACTGTCATCGATAGCCAAGACATTTCCCAAGATAGGATGCGACTGATTTTCATGCGGTCCGCCCACTTTTGGATTTAAGGGAATAGGCGCCGGCTGTCTCGGGAAACTGTTTCCCGGTTCATGAGCAGAGCCTTGCGCCTGATTGGGCGGCTGAGAGGTAAGTTGGGCCGTGAGCTGTAAGACGACGTTTGTCAAGTCGTCAATTTTTGAGTAGAGCTTGGCCATCCCCTTATCTTTGCTTCTGAATTGTTTTCGGAGCTCTTGGAGAAGTTGCTGCTCTGCGTTCTTGGGACGGAAGATTGGCTCCTCTTCGCTTTCTGAGCCCGACTCCTCATGAACCGAAGGCTCTCTCTGCTTATCAGCCTCACGGAAGGGTCTTCATTACCTTCCAAAGGAGGCCGGTCTTGGAATGTGGTAGCCATATTCACAACAGATTGGATTTGAGATGTGGTGGCCCCATCCTTGGTTTTGCTGTGAAGGTTGTCGCTGGGACGCGTGCCCACCATGTAGACGGTGTGGATAACACATTCAGCCATCCTTTCATCACTGGCAGCTGGTTTCGCGGAGAGGTCCGGGCTTTGGAAATTCATAAATTTTAACATGGCCAGAGCCCTAGCCCTTTTGTTGGCTCTGTATCTGAGCCGCTTCTGCCTCAGCTTCTCTGCCTTGAGCGCTTGGCAGGCTTCTGCTCTTCGGGAAGCCGCCATAGGCTGAGTGATGGGGAGGCTTGAGAAGACATCCGCCCGCGTGTCCGTCGAAGGTATCGCCTGGGCTTGCCCACGACGTCTGGCAACTTCTTTTGTTCTGACGGCTTTGCCCCCAGCTGGGGCCATGGAGAGCCGTTTGAACACCGACTCGCGTTTAGGTTGGGATGCCCTCGAGATCGACACATTTGGCCTTTTGCGTTTCGAGGCCGGTTTGTCGGTTACCGGAGCTTGAGGTGCAGGGATGGCATTAGCCGAGACAAACAGAATAGACCCAAATTATAGCAGCGGTTCTTCCCACTGTCATCCGAGACTTGTCGGGAGGACCGTCCTGGAGTTCATCTTCATCGTGTATGAGATGGGAGCTGAGTTCATTTTTGGAGACATTGTTGAGAAATGATTGCTTGAAAACCTGCATGAAAGAGAATTATTTAATATTAATATAGATATGTATATTGATTGAGTTCGCATGAACGTTTAACCCGAAATATGGGAGGAAAGATTGGTCCTAACGGGCGTGCCAGAATCTGTAGGGTGTTTTTCGTCACCCCCATCGAGATGGAAATGCGCGCGTGCTTGTCAGGCACATTACAGATTCCCCCTGCCTAGGGTAGGCTAGGGTTTATTGATTATGGAGATCCAAATCTCCGGCAGCCGCGGACTAAGCTGCCGTTAATTACCCCTCGCTTTTGGAGCAAGAGAACCTCCGATTGACGGGTCAAACAGGTCATGCGAACTCAATATGCGGTGTTGTGTTTTGAAGGCGTTTTGGGTATATCGAGGGCCCCGCAGAGTTTTTACGGGGGTCCCGTTACCCGGATAGCGGGCTGGGGGTCAACGGGGCTAGCAGCCTACTTGCGGGGTGTGGGGCAGCGCCCCGGTAAAATTTTTTTTTAAAGGAGGGACAGTGTTGTGGAGTGTGTGTGTGTGTATACAAAAGGGGAAAAGCACCCAAAGGATGCGTGGGGCCAGCGCCTCACGTGCCTAGCACGCGAGCGCTGGGCGCTTGAGCACTGTGCGCTCGAGCGCTAGCGTTTCATGTGCCCAGCACGTGGGTGCTGGGCGCTTGAGTTCTAGGCACTCGAGCGCTAGCGCATCACGTGCCTGGCACGTGGGCGCTACGTGCTGGAGCGCAAGGCGCTCGAGCACTAGCGCTTCACGTGCCCGGCACGTGGGCGCTCGGGCGCTAGCGCATCACGTGCCTGGCACATGGGCGTTGGGCGCTTGAGTGCAAGGCGCTCGAGCACTAGCGCTTCATGTGCCCGGCACGTGGGTGCTGGGCGCTTGAGCGCTTGGGTGCTGGGCGCTTGAGCGCTTGTGCGCTAGGATTTTTGGGCGCTCGGGTGCTTGGGCGCCGGTAAGAAAAAGAGCTTTTAGCCCCAGAAATAAGATTTAAACTCCCGAAAGAGGATTTAGAGTGGAGTTAAACTCCTAAGATGCTTTTAGAGATGATGAAAGGGGCTTCTCCCTTAAGCTCTGGATCTTCCCAAAGTGGGATTTTTGGGAGATGGGTCTCCTTCTTCTTTCCCTCGGTTGGCCGGATCTTGGATGAAAAGGGGGGTGATTTTAAAAATCTCTCCTTTTTAAGATCTAATGGAAGATCCAAGCTCCCCTTTGTAGGTTTTGTGGTGAAAAACTATTTAGTTTTGGAAAAAGAAGAGTAAAACTCTTGATTTAATTCAAAAGAAAGAAGAAGGTTTTAGAACCTTGAGGAAGGAGAAAGATCACAGATCTGGATTCTTTTTGGGAGAGAGAAAAAGTTGTTTAGATATTTTCATTATCTTTGCCTTTATAGGCTATACACTTTACATATAGCCCCTTGGGCTTTACAAAAATGGCATTTTGCCCATCGCATGCCTCATGTGCTTTTTTTTTGCACAAAAGCCATGGGCTTTACAAAAATTTGGCTTTATGCCCATTTTGCTTACATGCATGCATAAAAAATTACATCAAAATTATTTATTACATGATTTTGATTTTTATTTTGGCATGGAGGAGGGCCGGCCGCTTCATGTTCGGACTCGACCTGGGCATGGGCCCACTTGATCTGGGCTTAGGCCCACTTGGCTTGGGGTTGACCTTGACTTTGACTTGGTCAACCGGGTTGCAAATTTTGACCCCAACACTCCCTACAAGTCGAGAGAATCCTGCAGGTATATTTTCTCCTTAGGAGTCGTGAGGACTCCTAAGTACGTTTTCTCTTGAGAGTCGCAAGGATCTCATAAGAGAATTTTCCCTCTTATAAGTCGAGAGGACTCGTAAGTGGTTTTTTCCCTCCCTGTCGGTATTCGACTTTGGAGAGTGTGGCCCATGGATAGTATACAATAGTCCATCTTGGACCTACTTGCAGGGCCCCAGTACTTAGGGAACAGGTTGATATCCCCATTGCCTAAGGCTTTTTCCCTACGAGTCGAGATGAGTCGAGAAGTTCTCGTAGGAACATTGTTTTCCCTATGAGTCAAGACGAATCGAGAAGTTCTGGCAAGAATGTCCTAACGTCACAGTTAACCCCTGCTCTTTACGACAGAGGTCCGTTAAGGTCTGTGGTACTAGGGTTTTTGTCCGTCGTACCGTTGCGTGGGCTGATGCATCCCTCGATATGCAATCTTGCTGTTCGAGTAGCCCCGTGACTGTCGTATCTCTGATCCTTTCGGGGACTGGACAAGATGTCTTCAAGTAATCTTCCAGGTGATATTACTGTCGGGAGAGCAAGAGTTAGGGATCTTCCATGCCGCTTTTTTCTTGAGGTTAGGCTCAGTTTGTGGAGCCCCGATAAGTCATGACCACTCCTCGCTGGTGTGGGATGATCTCCGATAGTCTTTCAGGTTTTATTTGAGTTGCCGTCAAGACCCTGAAGGTAAGGATCTTCCTTTGCTTCATTTGTTGACATTGTGTTTACAATATTGCGACGAATGTTAAGGTTGTCTCTAGGTTGTTTGTGAACCGTCGAGGCTTGGAACTAGGGACTTTGTCATGGCTCCGTTGTTTTGACCCTAGGGTCGGTTGTTGACGTTGCATCTACATCCTGCTGGAATTGAGAAGGAACGCCGAGGTTGACACCATGTCTGCTGTAACGAGACGAATGTCGAGGTAGTCTCTAGGTTGTCTGTGAACCATCGAGATTTAGAACTAGGAGACTTTGCCATGGCTCCGTTTTGCCGACGTCTTATCTGCATCCTGCTGGAGTGAGAAGGAACGCCACTGTTGATCTCTAGGCTATAGATGTTGCCATCGAGACCGGGAACTAGGGACTTTGCCATGGCTTCGTTGTTTTGACCCTGGGGTCGGTTGTTGACGTCACGTCCGCATCTTGCTGGAGTGAGAAGGAACGCTGTTGTTGATCTCTAGGCTGTCGATATTGCCGTCGAGACCTGGCTATCCCTTTGATGAAGCCTGGTGGGACAATATGGTTCCCTTTTCGTTTGTGCCCATAGATTGTATACAGGGGTCGATGTGGACTCACCTGCAGGACAAAAGTTTCTCTTCTTTTTTGTTTCTTTTCGCGATGCTCAATCATTTCAGCTTCTATATCATGAAAGTCGCGATTGCTCAACCATTTCGGCTATTTTTCGCGGTGCCCAATCATTTTGGCTATTTTTCTTTTTTACTCGCTGCTTTTAATTGCGAGTTGCCCAATCATTTCGGCTGTTTTTATATGCATACACTTTACTCGCTGATTTTTATTGCGAGTTTCCCTATTATTTCGGCTATTTCATATGCATTTTTGGCTCACTGATCTTTGTTGCCAGTATGGGATTTGAGATTTGATGCCAATTTTGGCATCAGCATCGCTGCTACTGGAATGTTGCCAAGAGTGAATCATTTGCCTTTGCTGATTTGAACAAAGGCGGTTTAGCAAACAGGGTTAGGATTCTGCCTACTAAGGCTTTTTGATTTCATGAGCCATAATTGTCTCATAAAGGTATTTTTCCCTATGAGTCGTGAGGATCTCGTAGGTGTATTTTCTACTTAGGAGTCGTAAGGATTCCTAAGTGATATCTTCTCTTTTAAGTCATAAGGATCTCACAAGAGTACTTTCTCCTTGCACGTCGAGAGGACCTGCAAGTGTTGTTCACCAAATAAGGAAATTTCGCACCATTGGTGGAACTAGGTGAGGGAACGTTTATTTGTGCCTGTGGATTGTATACAAGGATCTATATTGACCGCTTGTGGGGCAACTTGGGGGATATGACGTCTTAGGAATAGGTTCAGATCTTTGTAGCTTAAGGCTTTTGAATCCTATGAGCCGTGAGGGTCTCATAGGAGGAATTCTTCTTAAGAGTCGTGAGGATCTCGTAAGTGTAATTTCTCCTTAGGAATCGTAGGGATCTCTAAGTGTGTTGCTCCCTTGTGAGTCGTAAGGATCTCACGCGGGTATTTTTTCCTCACAAGGTCGAGAGGACCTTGCAAGTGCACATAATTTTTTTTACGAGTCTGCGCCCTTTTGGGTTTTCACAAACTCGCCGGTAGCCCTACTGTTTTTACTCATGGAGCCCTCTTCGGTTTTCATCCGTGTCCATTTCGCTTGTGGACATACCATTTTTTACACGAGTCTGCGCCCTTTCGGGTTTTCAAAAACTCACCGGTAGTCCTGCTGTTTTTACTCACGGAGCCCTTTCGGGTTTTCATCCGTGCCCATTTCTCTTGTGGGCGTACCTTTTTTTTAGCGATGAAACTCTCGAAAATTGTTTCATCGCAGGTGACCCATCTATTTGCCAGTGGGATTTGATTTGCAGTGCTCGCCATTGGGGCCTATGGACTTGAATTCCACTGTCGCCGTGTTTGAGGCGATGTACTTAGTTTAAGGACATAACGGTCCATTGTTAGTTTAGGAGCATCTCGGTCCATGGTTAGTTTAGGGACATCTCGGTCCCAAGGCCAACTTCAAGGCGAAGTTTCTGCCGAATACTACTTATGGAGTCTGGACTCAGGATGACAGCGAGCAGACACGAGCGTCTTCATCTATCATTAACCTGAGTTATGACTTGTCAAGCGTAGTATTTCTTAAGAAATCGTCTGTTTATTGGCCAGAAGGGTCTTTCACCATGCATGTTCATAAGCAAGTAGGCCCCACCTTGGTAGACCTTATCTATGATGTATGGACCCTCATAGTTTGGCTCGAATTTCTCCCTCTTTGCACGGTTGGGGATCATAGGTATTTTTACGACTAGCATGAGTTCGCCTTGGCGGAATGTTCTCGGCCTAGTTAGTCTTTCGTATGAGCGCGTCATCCTTACTTTGTAAGGTTCTAGGTTTTGCTGCGCTATGAGACGAGTTTCATCGAGAGCATCAAGCTCCTTAAGCCGAAGATGGGCATTTTCTTCATCCATCAGCTCATGTCAAACCGCCACTCGTGGAGAGGGTAGTTCTATCTTTAAGGGAAGTACCGCTTCCGTGCCGAATACCAACGCGAATGGCGTTGTATTCATGGCCATTTTGAACGTGGTTCGATAAGCCCAGAGAGTTTTATGCAGCCTCTCATGCCGGTCCTTTTTGTTTTTGGACACTGTTTTCTTTATGATCTTTATCAAGGTCTTGTTGAAAGCCTCAGCTAGACCGTTAGCTCAGGGATTATAGACCGAAGAGTATCTCCAATCTATATTATACTACTGTACGAAGCGGCTGATCTTATGGCTTCTGTAGGCCGGTCCATTATCCGAGATGATGCGTCTCGGAGTGCCGAACCGATAAATGACGTGAGTTCTGAAGACATGGAGGATGTCTCCATCTTCACCTCCCTTAGCGGTACTGCCTCTGCCCACTTAGAGAAGTAATCGGTTGTCGCCAATATGAACTGATGTCCCTTGGATGATGCTGGTTCGATAGGCCCAATTATATCGGTTCCCCACATTTTGAACGGCCAGCTAGCCAATGTTGGGTGTAGCGGATTCGGATGCTGGTGGATGAAGTCCTCATGGATTTGGCACGAGTGACACTGCTTCGCATATTCGAGGCAGTCCTGAATCATCGTGGGCCAATAGTAACCCATTCTTTTGATCTTCAGCTTTATCTTTGGCCCGGCTTGATGGGAACCGCAGAGTCCGTCGTGAGTTTCTTGGACGACTCTCCTTGCATATTCCAGTCCCAGGCACCTTAGCCACAGACCGTCAAGCGATCTCTTATAGAGTATTATTGACGAAGGCGAAGGATAGAGCTCGTTTCATGAGCAGATGTCTTGATGACGTATCTTTGGGCATTTGATGAGATTTGAAGTAGTCTATGAAGACTTCTCTCTAATCCGTAGCCTTTTCTTCGTCTTCTATTTGGCAGGCTGCTTGTTTGGTCGCTTCTTCTCCTCTAGACGACTCCGGAGATATTTCTGCTAGCGCGAGAATCCGACGGCTTTGCACAATGATTCTTACGTCATCGAGGTTTTCGTCGGCCAGTTCCTTAGCAAGCTTAGCTAATGCATCTGCTTGGCTATTTTCTGCACGCGGTATGCTTTCCAGGATGTAGGAGGGGATTTGAGTCAGCAATTGCTGCACTCTTTCGCCATATTTTACCAACTCTGGCTTGCACGTTTGATAGTTGCCATTTACTTGGCTAACAACCAGCTGTGAGTCTCCATGTATGAGGAGGTTTTCGATTCCCATGTCGACAGCAATCTCAAGACCCGCTATCAATGTTTCATATTCCGCCTCGTTGTTTGTTCTTGGTTCCATTAAGGAAAGGGCAAAACGCATTATCTCTCCTTATGGAGTCACAAAGATAAGGCCTATTCCAGCTTTGATTATGGGGGTGCTTTTCTTTCGCTTCTTCAAGGAAGATGCTCCGTCGAAGTATAGTTCCCATCGGGCATCACTCCCTTCTTTATCCCTGTAGATTGTGTCAAACGCGTGTTCGTCTGGTAATTCGCAATTTAAGGGAGAATCGGCTGGAACTGGATGCTTTGCAAGAAAATCGGCGATGGCCTGGCCTTTCACTGCCTTGAGGGGTCAATATGTTATCGAGAATTCCATGAAGAGGAGGGCCCATGGCAAGCCTTCCTGTTAGTATGGCCCTTGACATCAGATATTTGAAAGGATCCACCTTTGATATGAGATGGACCTCATGTGCCAAGGCATAATGCTTGAGCTTCGTTATCGCGAAGATCAGTGCCAGGCAGTGGTTTTCAATAGGGGAGTAGTTATTTTCTGCCCCCAGGAGAACTCGACTCAAATAGTAAGAGATCTCTCTTTTCCTTGATCGTTTTCTTATGCCCATAGCGCGCCTAAAGAACCTTCAGGGGCTGTTGTGTACAGGAAGAGAGGCTTTCCCTTGACTGGAGCGGTCAACACCGGGGGATTCTACAGATACTGCTTGATTTCGTCCAGTGCACTTTGGCATTTACGATCCCAAATGAACGGGGTCCCCTTTTCATTAGATGGCTGTAGGGGCAGCATTTTCCGGAGAGGTTAGCTATGAACCGTCGGATATATGCGAGCTTTCCTTGGAGAGACCGCAGTTGCTTAAGAGTTCTTGGCAAGGGCATTTCCATAATCGTCTTGATCTTTGATGGGTCTATTTCGATGCCTCGGTGTCATACGATGAATCCTAGGAATTTGCAGACTTCATACGCGCATTTCAGAGGGTTCATCTTCAGATTATATTTCCGAAGGCGCTGGAACACTATTATCAATTGCTCATAGTGCTCCTTGTACGATTTGCTTTTCACCACGAGATCGTTAATATAACATTCAACAATCTCGTGTATTAGGTCATTGAAGATCTTCGTCATGGCCCTCTGATAGGTAGCGCCAACGTTCTTCAGACCGAAGGGCATTACTTTATAGCGGAATATGCCCAGCGGGATTCGGAAGGCAGTATGCTTTCAGTCTTTGGGATGCATCTTTATTAGATTATAGCCTGAAGATCCTTCCATGAAGGAGAAGACTTCATGGGTGGATGTATTATCGATCATCAGCTCGGTAACCGGTATGGGGAAGTCATCCTTCGGGAAAGCTTTATTGAGGTCTCGAAAGTCCACGCAGATACGCACTGTCCCATTTTTCTTTATCACTGGGACAATGTTGGTGATCTAGTCGGGGTATTAAACTTCTTGGATGAAGCCAGAGTCAATTAACTTCTTGACTTCGGCATTGATACTCATCTCAAGTTCGAGCCGCATTCTTCTTGGCGCCTGTTTGACTGGCTTGACGTTCGGTGATATCGCCCGTTTATGCACAGCTATCTCCGGATCTAATCTCGGTATCTCGGAATAGTTCCATGCGAAGAAGTATTTATACTGCATAAGCACGTCTTTTAATGTAGCCATCTGCTCTTCGAACAGCAGCTTACTGATGAACGTTGGCCTCGGATCGTTTGTCGTCCCCATGTCGATTTTCCTCAGATTGTCCGCCGTGGTATGTATCCCATCCTCCAGCTCTTTTGGCGCCGGTGGAAATTCTGAGATCACCTCGTCCTCATTTTCATCTGCGAGGCAATGGGAGAGGTTGTCCACGTTCTCATGCTCTCCCTCTTTAGACAGTGTTATCATGTGGCAGGTACGAGCTCGTTTCTAAGCTCGATGTTGATCTGGACTTACCCTCGCAATGTAGGTTGCTTTTGGCTCATGCTTTTAGGGTAGGGCTACCCTCTAACAGTCGGATAGGGCAAACCTGCCTTGCTCAACCCAGTCTTTGAAGGCGAAGCAGTCTTCAAGAGGATGTCCTATTGCTCGGTGGTAGGAGAAATAATCTGGGTGATGGACCTCGTTTACTTGTTCGGGGTGCCGGGACTCCGGGAGTGCCATCATTTGATGTTTCATGATAAGGTCGAAGATTTTCCCTGTCATGTCTCAAGGGAAAGAATATTCTTGACCCATCTTTTTCATAAAAGACGGATTCCATCTGACTTTTCCTCGATCGCGTGGCTTCTTGGATCCGCATTTTTGTTTTTGAACGTCATTCCCGTTCTTCACCTTGCTGTTGCTTCTACGTCATGTTTTTTTCTTTCCACGAGAGCGCACAGCGGGCTGAGGGTGAAGGGCATCGTCATCCTCCGTAGCTTGCTGAATGAGACGTTGCGTTCTGGCTTTCTCGTAAATGGCCCTTTCACGGCTGTGGTCATCCCGAACCTTTTGACCCGCTTCCCTTATTACCTTATTAATTTGTTCTTCGAATGACAGGCTTGGCATTTTTACGGAGGAATCCTGCTTTGGCTCGATATCGGCGCTATCTAGAAAAGCATTCTCTTCTTCTCCGGAGTCATTTATTATATGGAAGCCATGGAATCGCTCCTGTTTCTTGAACCGAACGTATCCAAGCCCAGTCGTCTTCATCCTCCCGTTGGGCATTTTTCGTTGAGTCCCGGGAACGTCCAAAATCTTGTTGTAGAATCGGACTTGTCGAGCAGTTTGTTTAAAGGGTACGCCTTGGCATCTTAACAGCCTCTTCAATCCCTCTGTGTAGTATCTGGGCAGACGGATTAGTTGAAGCCTGCGAAGCGCAGGTTTGGCACCATGCCAGACTTCTCTTTCCACTTTTGTCTCCGTGGATCGATAGAAGATTATTGTCTTTTCACCTTTTTGCTTGGGAGGGACGTAGAAAGTTTGCATCTCTTGCACGCCGTATGTATCGAGCGCATCAAGTTCCCTGTAATGCTGCCGCGGAACCATGGCAATTTGCAAACTCTGATCAGCTCTAATGAAGGTTCGTATTGATGGACAAATAGAGAATACTGCGTTGACCTTGTCTTCCGAGTCGCTGCCGAAGACCAAAATAGGGATAGATGGTCCGAGTCTGTTGCATTGGGGCTGCCCCGAATAAACCATCTCTTCAACCTCCTCGGTATCACTCCTAAAGATCGGGATGGTGGCGACAGCTTTTTGTTTATTCTCCAGCTTATGCATCTTTCCGTGTCTTTGAAGTCAGGTAGGAAGTACTTTGCATCTTCATATTTTCGGACTTCATTTATGGAGAATGGATTTAGTTCTCCCGTCATGGTGCACTCTAGGCCATTTTTGAAGTACTTCATACACTGATGTTGTGTAGAAGGGATGGCGTTATACTTGTGTAACCAAGGCCTGCCGAGCAAAGCGTTGTAGCAAGTCTTGGCGTCAACGATATGAAATTTGATGTCAGTGACGAGCAACCCGAAGCGTAACGTCAGTATTATAGACCCGAGCGTTCGTGATGACTGGGAGTCAAACCTGGAGATGGTAATTTTATCCCGAGCCAGGTGCTGAACGTTCATGCAAATCTCCTTCAACACTTTCACATTGAGAAGGTTGACGGAGAACCCATTGTCAACTAGGATCTTTGCTATCTTGATATCGTGGCAGTACCCGGTTAAATATAACGGACGGTTATGCTCGCACGTTCTGAGGAGGAGGTCTTCATTGCCGAATGTAATGTCAGCTGTGCGAATTTCTTCCAGCTCATCCTTCATCTTTTCTTCTGCAAGGAAGGCTTGAAACTGATCGGGCTCTTGTAATGCCTTGATCAGAGAATCTCGTACCTCTTTAGACAGGAGAAGGGCATCTAAAATGCTCAATTGTGAGGGTATCTTCCTCAGGTGTGCCAGAACATTATAATCCACCTTATTTTTCTTAGGCGGGTCCTTGACTGTGAGCTCTTCGACGACTCTATCATCGAGGGCAATCTCCTCAGTGACTTTTTCCTTCCCCTTGTCTTTCTTACTTGAACCTTTGTTTGAGGGTCCGAGATTCTTTTCAGGCAACGTACGGTTAAGCAACTGAATGTTCTCACAGTTCTTCACCTCTTCTTCTTTTCCAGAGGTGGATTCCTTGAAGAGAGGGCCGAGTGTTATTTCTTCGTCAGAATCGCTCCCGAAGGTAAGAACTTGAGATTTTCCTTTTGTCAAAATGGCATCAACCATATAATAGTTGCCAGTCGTTTTTCCGCGCTCATCTGTCGCATTTTTTCGCTGTCGACGGGTTTCACGCTTCATCCTCTTGCAGTGTTGTCGGTGGGCAATGTATCCCTGCCACCACTTCTTGAAGGTACTGCACTCTTCGGTAGGGTGTGTAACCCTCCGATGGTATAAGCAGTAGTTCGGTTGTACATCCGCTTCATCGAGGCACGTACTCTCGGGAGCATTTCTTTTGAAAGGTGGCATCTTCATCCCCATTGACAGGACTTTGGCAAACCGTTTCCCCATCTTAAACCTACTTTTGTCTGCCGCGGGTGTGCTTTGATCTGGTTGGAGTACTTTGTGACTCTTCCTCACCGCAGCTTCTTCATCTTGACGCCGACGCTTAGTCTTTTTGTATATGTCCGTTTCATGCTCTTGGTTAGCATTTCTCTTTTGAAGGGCTTTTTTAGCAACCTGTCAATCAGGTCGTCTGACGGTTCCAGGGATCTTAGGACCGATCCTGCCCCCAGTTTCTTCGCGTTGCTCTCTGACACCGAGGGAGTTTCTTCGTCTTTTAACGATGAGTGAGAAACCATGTGGCAACTCTCTACATAATCCTCATATTCTTCTGACGAGTTGTTTCCCTCATCATTGTCGCTGTCTTCGTTCTCAAGGATATGGTTGAGAAACTCTTCGAGAGTGACTGGGGTCCGCACCTTCTAGTTGTACTCTTCCAGCGCGTCAATGTACTTTTGCAGGTCCGTACGCTCGTTATCAGGCTGTACGGGCTTCTTGGTCTTCTTCTTTTGCTTTGAAGACTTTGAAGGCCTGACCTGGGTGTTTTGCCCATCGTTACTAGCTTTCGATGTTGAGCACGGTTTAAGCATCCCCTCAATGATCTCGGGCTCTAGCGGGCTTTTCCATTTGATCTCCGGACATGCTTGAAGATCCTTCAGCATTCTCTTAGTTTTAGCTGAAAGGACAACTTCCCACAGAGCTTCTTCTATAAATGAGCATGATGCCCCCGGCGTATCCACTATTTTAGGAGCATGCTATGGCGGGTTTACCTTCCAGTTTTCGGATAGCGCGAACTTGCCTTGTTGGTATTGGTCATCAACCTAGTTTTTTAAGACGAGGAAATTTTCGATTGGGTGACCCATTACTCTGTGGTAGGGGCAGTAGTTGGGACTGCTGACATCACCAGGCTGCAGTGGGCGTCTTAGATCTGGCAGAGTGATGAGCCTGTTGCGCATCGCCAGTTCGAACAGTCTCCTTGTTTTATCCCGGGGGAACGAGTAAGGACGTCTCAACTTCTCTTCGAGGGATCGGTGCGTGTTGTTTGGCGAGCAACCTCTTTCGGGTCACTCGGTTGTTATTGAGCGTTGGCAACGAAGGTCGCTTTCTCTTTGCCCTTTTCATTCCGAAGATCCATTTTTGAAGAGGACGGCTTATATCCCATCTGGTCCATTTGGGCTAGCTTGTCAATCAAGACGTGGAAGGTGGTCGGCTTGAAAAACATCATAAATTGGGAAATAGTTGCCTGAGGATCACGGGTCCCTAGGAATATGCCCACGGCAGGAGCTTCTTCTATATGTTGTTTGCATTTTGATCATAGATTCCGCCATCGAATTGCGTATTGAACCCAGATCTCTCTTGGCTTCACCCTGGCATTGATTAAAACCATGATTGGGGTATGCTCGCTTGCGCTTGCGAACCGCTGTGTGAATAGTAATTCCATCTCCGTGAATGTTTTGATAGAATCATTTGGGAGCTATGAGTACCATTCAAATGTCATCTCTGACAAGCTGCTAATAAACTGGCGAAGCAACAGTTTGTCGTCGCCTCCAGTATTACCGCACAGACCTCTGAATTGAGCAACATACTGGTGTGGATTGCCCGTCCCCTTATACACATGGAACTTAGGGATCGTATATCCTGGAGGGTACTTGATTTGATCGTACCATCCTGGATAAGGTCGTCCAGTTCTGACGACTTGGCCTGCCGCTTCACTCGCTTGATAAGCTCGTATTTGTTGAGCTATGTAGTCATCAAGGGCAGCCTTAGAAATTGTTTCTTCTTGGGCTGCTGAGACAACCGGAGAAGGGTTGGACGTTTCTCCTCTGTCGTATTCGATGATTATCGGAGGGTTTTCGGCTGGAGCTTCCAGCTGGATCATCATCCCAACCATGTCTTAGAACAAAAGGGTCATCTATTTTATATTAGCAGCCTGTTCTGCAGCCTCCTCATCCTTCCTTTCCAACACCCTTCACAAGAACTCGATGTCAGTCTCTTGTTCCTGGCGCTGCTCAGACGTTGATTCCCGGCTTTCTTTCTTCCCGGTGAGTGCTGACATTTTCATCAGCATTTCTTGGAGCTTTTGTTGCTGCTCCTGAGCTTTTATCAACGACCGAGTGAGTGGTCGATGACTTACAGAAGCACGGATTTCCTCTTTCCCGGAAGCTATGTACACCGTGTGCACGATCATGCCCCCAGACTTAGGGCGTTTGGGTCCAGTGCCTTTGGAATTCGCTGCAGGTAGTGGGGTTTTCTCCGGCCTTCTCCTCTTGTGGGAGGTTGAAGTCAGAGGCGCCGTTGTAACAAGCACCCATGTAGACGATGCCTTCCGTTGTATGACGGAGGGATGGTCTTCCCCTACCGGGTCTTCTTTTTCTTCAGTCGACGAGAGTAGTCTTTGTCAATTACAGAGTCTTGGACTCTCTGCCAGACCCTGCAGATCTTGGAGGACAGCCGTTGACGAGGCTGTTCCGATTTTGCCTGCGTTGTGTTTTTAACAGGCAGAGGAGACTTCTTCAATACGGCGTTTGGGGAGTTCTTTTGCACCCTCCTGAGTGGATCAAAGTTGTTCCTAGTTGGAACAGCAGCATCAATTTCCACCATTGGAGCTGGTGGAGTAAGTCCAGAGGGGGGGTTGCCTACAGCTTTTCTCACTCGGCGCCAGTGGTGACGTCGAGCATGCCTTGCAGATGGGATTGCCTCCGTTGTGAGAGTGGCTTCGTCATGACCCCTGCTTTGATTAGAGGCTACTATCAGTGCCAGCCTGTTGAAGACTGACGTCCGCTGAGATGGGATGGTCAATCTTTCAAAGGCCAACCTTTTGGTGGGAGAAGCTATCTTGATGACTTCTCTTACCGAAGATGGAACGGATATCCGTTTCGGGATAACCCCTTCAGGTATCACGAGCCTCTTTGTGGGCCCACTTGAACTGTGGCTCAGCATGTTGAAGACTGAGACGTTAGAATTGGATGGCCTGCTGAGAGGGGCCGTGGAGATTTCAAGTCGATCGAAGGCCGACTTCTTGGGAGCCTCTTATAGTGGCATTGGGGCACCGAAGCTTGCTGGCGGGATAATGGTCCAAAGAACAGTCCAATGCTGGTTTGAGTTACCTGCTCCACTGGTATTGCAAAGATGGAGGCCGCTTGGGGCCCATAACTCACTCCTCCATTTGGGGTAGAGCGAGAGTTACTGTTGCAGGTGCAGTTAGAAGCCACCGACTTCTCTTCTCTCTGCACAGGAGCAAGACACAAAATTTTAGTACCTCGAACCCAGGGGCAACCATAGTAAACCGCGATTTGTTCGCGAACACGACACACGATGTATGGAGTGGAAAGAGGAAAAGGTCCCACCGGACATGCCATAATCTGTTCACCACCGAAAATGGGAGCCGGAACTGCGTAGGTCGTCTTGCTTGAATTTGGGGGCAGATGCTATTTGGATTTATCCGTCCACCTCTCCGAAGATGCCAAGCTGATTTATGGCACCGTGTATCGGAGGTTTGGACGGATGCGACCGTTGTATTAGACTTCGTCAGATTCCCCCTTATTTGCGAGGTTTTTTTTTTATTGTGGGGACGCTCTTCCCTGCAGGCGCAAGCCCCTGCAGTTAATTACGTTACCGCATCTCGGTAACTACTTTCTCCGGCTCCAGAAGTTCACTTCGTGTCGTGTGTGTTTGTTTTATTTTTGGTTGCCCATGGATTGTATACGGAGACTAATTTGTGTTGTAGCCCGTAGGGCGTTGATCAGTCCAAATCCGTATATTCTTAGATTTGGGTTTGGTTTGATTTAAGGATCGTTAATCTCGTTCGGGATTAAGATCAAGTTAAATGTTTGTTAAGGATACGTCAGACCAATTTTAGACTAAGATCTACTTAACGGGGTTTTAGGATCATTCAAATCCGATAAAAGAGCATTTAGGCTCGATTGTTTTAGTTTAAGGACGTTACAGTCCGTTGTTAGTTTAAGGACGTTGCGGTCCGTAGATCACCATTTTTTTGGGTGAGGGTTTAGTTTAAGGACGTTTCGGTCTGTATTGGGATGTGCCCATCGGTTTAGGAGTGCACCAAAGAGTTGTTGGCTATCGGGACTCGCCACCTCTCTGAAGACGTTGAAGAATTACAACGACATATATCAGAGGTGTGAGGAGATGTACCCTTGAACCAATTTCCAGATTGAAGAGAGATGTGGGATGAATATCCATCGGAAGGTCATTAGTCATTTTGGGACTAAGACCAATTTGGAAAATGATGAGCACATGGGCTCGGTTGATCTGAATTAGGGATTTGGTCAATTTGGGCTCAGCCCACTCAGTCTTTGCCATTTCATTTGAATAAAGTGTTGAACACTTGCTTGGGCTCAGTCCCTTTTCTGTGCAAATAAAGCTGAGCATTTATATGGGTTCTGACGCTCATACTTTACTTTACTTCCCCCTCTCCTTTTTTATGGAGCGTTAAACACTCTTTATGGCGCCCACGTGCGGAGCACGTACGGCGCTCAGCGCTGAGCGCCAAACATTGGGTGCTAAGCACTCTTTATTGGGCAGGCCCACGTGAGGGACACATGAGGCGCGAGGCGCTGAGCGCCAACCATTGAGTGCTAAGCACTCTTTATTGAGCAGCGCCCACATGAGGAACACGTGGGGCGTTTGGCGCTGAGCGCCAACCATTGAGTGCTAAGCACTCTTTATTGAACAGCGCCCACATGAAGGACACGTGAGGAGCTTGGCGCTGAGCGCCAACCATTGAGTGCTAAGCACTCTTTATTGAGCAGTGCCCATGTAAGGGGCACGCGAGGCACTCGGCGCTGGGTTTTCTTCGTATATTCTGTTCTGAAGAGTTCAATTCTCTGTTCTTTTCTGGATCTTTGATCCCTAAGAACAAGTTCATCCCTATGAGAATTAAATTCTCATTTGTGGGAGAGTTGTCTCATGAATCTCAGATCCAAAGAAAGAACTAAGTTCTTTTATAAGGGTTAAACCCTTGGATATGCAGAGGAGATGCTCTGATCTCTATTATTTTTATTTACCTCGAAAAGAGGTATTCTTCGTTCTTCCCTCTTAAAGCTTTCTTCTTGTTTGCTCTCTTTTTTTTAGTTTGAAGCTTATAGGGGGTTCCTCTGTGTAAGACTTGAAGTCTTGGGTCCTTTTTATAGTAGAGGCACATATGTTGATTTAGTTAAAAAAATCTCTCGTTGAGAGATCCTGATTGATTTGGGGATTTTATCCACCATTGGATTTTTGATCCAAGGACTTCTATTTTACAGAAGATATTTTTCTTATTTTTAATGAGATTATGAAAATATTTTCCCATACAGAATTTTTCTGTATATCGGTGATTTTTAATCACCATTGGATTTTTTAGTCTAACGGTACTCTGTTTTACAGATAGTAATCTTTTTTGTTTAGAAAGATTTGAGGAATATTTTCTCAACAGAATTTAATTTTGTATTTTGATAATTTATCATTTCCGTTGGATCTTTGATCCAATGGCTCTTTTTAACAGAGAGATTTTAGTTCTAGCATCTGCGCGTGCTGCCTCAGAGTTTTTAACTCTTGGCACTGACGCCCTAGTGCAAGGCACGTGAGGCGCTGCCTCAAAGTTTTTAACTCTTGGTGTTGGCGCCCTCGTGCAAGGCACATGAGGCGCTGCCCTTTTTTCAAATTTTGAACAGAGCCTTGCTTTTTTATTGGGGGAAACATAGTTCACAAATGACATGAGTATAGGTTAGTCTGTCGACCTGAGATCTTCATTTTTCTCATGTGAGTTCCCACCATGTTTTGATTACTACCCTACCATGGTTTAAAGGAGTCGTGCAAACAGATTTTAGTTGGGTACAATCCCGAGCCACATGAAGGCGGTGAGCGAATCGTTGGGGATTCGTCTCTCCCGGTATTGGGCGTAGATGTCGTGTTGTGCATGGGTGACCATCACCAGAAATCCTTGACCAAGATAGATGAGAATTACTGATTTGGATCGATAGTTTCTCAGTGGGTGATGGGCTTCATACCGACATGAATTATCGTGTTAGTAGGGGTCTGATTTTATCCACCCTCTAGAACCGATATGCGATACTCTTAGACGAACTGACCGGACTGTATGGAGATTGTCACAGACAGGCTCAGTAGGGGTACGGATGAGTTTTCTCATTATCTTTCCTTTCGCTCAATACCTAAATAGCCGTTACGTACAGCTAGTGCCGCTGACGTGCTTGTGATTAAACCCACTGCCAGCGTATTGACGAGTCTTTAGAGTCCTACACAGAGGGTTTTCCCGGTTTAGGTGATATGATGTAGATGACGTATATTGGTTCATTCAAGTGTCCGATTAAATATGTGTACAGGCTTCACGGAATTTAATCGGATAGTCGATAATAATAGCGGTTTAGGATTAAACCGGATTATTAAATCAAGTTTTGATTTAATAATTTATATGTATTTTTAAATATATGTATTCTAGTATTATTGTTCACTATTCATTTTCTCTCTTGGCTACGCGTATTTTTATACGAATATGCATATATGTATTCCGATATGTATACCTGGTTGTATTCCGTATTTATACGGAATTTGTTCTAGAAGATGGACACCTCATTTGTGAATATTCATTTATGAATATTCATAAAATGAGGTGGAGGGTGAGCTGATATTGAGTATGGTTGAAGACATGTAGCGAGGAATGGGCTTCATTATTTTATTAGAAAATGTTGTCATATGGTTGAAAAATATGAAGCCATTCTTTTCATCATTCTATCACTCTTCATTCTATGATTCATGCTCTCAAGTTCTTCAACACTTGCTCATGGCTATTTTTCCTCACCGCCTCCTCCTTCTTCTATACTTGTTCTCTTGAGCTTAGATTTGAGAGAAAAAGATAGTGGAAAATTCCTACATCCTGTCACGACCCAATTTAGGAACGTGACCGGCACTTAAATCACGCAACGTCTGAAGGCATAACGTAATTCAAGTAAGCCGACAACCCAGAAATCTAAACTATAAAAAAAAATATAGAAAGATAAAACATTTAAAACCATTGCCAAAACATTTGAAATCTTAAGTTATAAAATCTTAACTTAATTTACTTTCTTGAAAATTTCGGCAGCATCTTTTTTGTAAAAACTAGCCCCAAACGGGTACAAGCATAACATAAATATAAAGCATCCCAAACGGGAGCAACTCACGCCAAAAGACGGAACACGACTACAACAAGTTTATATAAACATATATACGACGTCGTAGCGAAGGAATAAGCAATAAAGAAGTGAAACAACATCACAATATAAATAAAATAGCCGGCTCATACGAGCTCGATACCCAGAGTCACAAAAATAATAGAATATTGTTTCCTCACAAACTCGTCTCTAAGTCAATATACGTGAAAGTGGTGGATGGAGAGTACTAGATAAAATAAGATATACAATGAGATCATACGGAATACCGCAAACTACCTACCTATCCAAAATCATGACCAACAGCAGCGGTATCCGCAGAAGTAGATAAAATGATAAGCCCTGCCGCGACTATACTGAGGGTCAAGCCTACAAAACACTGTGGCACAACGGGGGTGAGTTGCCAACTTGTGAATAGTAAATAACATCATACAGATAATTGCAAGTATGCATGAAAAGCGATAATCTGAAATATGAAATCTGATGGTATAAATATAACAGTACGAATACGCCGAAAAATCATGATCAAGGTGTACCACCAGGGTATAACCACTACATGTCTAAATGCATGTCTAATAAATCCTGAGTATGGGATAACACATAAAACCTTATGTATGAATCATCATAGAAAACCGATGTTTATCAACGACACCCCAAATCCCAATATCTCAGGCGCCGTCACACTGATCGGCCCTTATATCCGTCATATCATGAAACCCGAGTGTCCAACATTGACACTCGAAACATCATGAAACCCGTGTCCAAAATCGACACGTAAATACTCATAATGCAGGCGCCGCATACTCCGATCGGCCCTCATATATATATCTCATCTCATAACTCCAAGACAGTATCCTCCGGACATCCGTCGAGTTCTATACAATCACCAGTAGGTAGTACTCCCTCCGTCGGGCTCACTGCCTATCTATACGAGTTTTCTTGCCCCGGGGTACCTCACCGGGTCCACCATGTACCCACAGATGCTGCCTACCACTCCTCGAATTGGGTATACCCACATCTCAGAACCGAGAAAAACTCATGGTGGATGCTTCGAAATATCATATCAAGAGAAACCACATTTTTCAAGCAGTATATTATATTTCCCTTTTTAAATATAATCGCGGTTCTCAAATCCAGAAATTGCATGAAATCAGTAGTCAATGCTTATGTCCATGAAATACGAGATATGAAAATACGGAACAGTAAAATAAGCATTTCAAGGGAAAACCGCTCTTTTAAATTACCAAGTTTTCAAAGGTATCTTGCGGTTTTCTAATTCTACGAAATAGAAATGCAACATCTTTGGCAGTACATGGGCAACTATAGCAATGTATGTAGTATGCAAACATGTATGATGCAATATATATCATCCATGGTAATTTTAATAGTATGCGTGTCATAGAAATTACCAATGGTGTGTGTGTGTGGCATACAATTCAGTGCTCGTGCAACATAAACTGTTAGTAATGGTGTAGTGTCCAATTAATACAGTGTCAATGTATAACTAGTAATGGGATGTGCAAGACGATGTTCATGCTCAATCAAAGTATATACTAACAACATAGGTTTATATCACTGAATCCAGCCCTCGATGCTTAGCGCCATACGGGCGATTACCCCGTAAATGTTAAATCTACTCACCGATGATCTTGAGCTAGGTGAATCCAACAACTTCTTTTCTTTTCCTTGTAGCGCTCGAAGTCCCCGAAATCGATCCTAATATCACATAACATCAAATGAAATTAGCACTAGCGATAACACACAAATACAACGGCGACAACAGCCTGACTCCCACTAGCTACTAAGTGTTCGCTTAGCGGCTAAACGCGTGCAGCGATATACTATACTAACCCTACGGCCACCAAACGTACGAAACACTTAAACGAATATCGAATAAATCCGTATCGCACGAATCCGAAACACTTGAATTCTAGCTAAACGGTCCCAAATTTTGCCTACAGTCAATATAGAAAAATCAAGCAGTACCAAACACCAAGAATAACCTACAGGCGCATGCCCTCAAAAACACAACTCCCCAGGTGACTAAATATCCGGTGGCGCCGGACTTTCCCTCTTTCTCGCCGGGTCGACCGAGAAGGGTGGGGTCCGGGTTTCAGGTGCACACTCAGGGCTTCTAACATTATACTACTGTATTACTAGATTTTACAGTAGACTACTTAGTGATAGCAGATCATAGAGACACCAACATACCCAAAAATATGACATTTGCACAAAACTATAACTTTAGTGTTTTAAAACTGAAACTAATATGCATACAAACTTCATTAGAGCCTAATAAGGGTATAAAGATCACTACCTCACCAAAACTTGGGGAAAACCCTAGCTTTCCAAGCTTCAAATAATCACAAAGGCTTTAGCATGAATTGTGAAGGGTTTAGTGAGGTTGGATCAAGATTAGGTCTAAGATTGTGATACAAACATATAAATCAAGTGGAGAACTTGAAGTGTTGTTAAGGAAGAGAGAGCAACTGAGTTAGGAATAATAATTCAGAGAGTGAGGTGTGAATGAGAGGTATTGTGAGGGAATTGAATGTATATGTGTTGTGAGTGTGAGTGTATGTGAGTGTGAGTGTATGAGGTGTTACACTCACTCTCCCTCTCATAAATACCCATAATGGCAGACATCCCCCCTTAACTCCTCAAGAATTCAAACCTTCCTTCTCTTCTATTCCTCTCTTTTCTTTTTAAATTAACCCTTTGTTTGAATAATTAAAATAGATATAAATGTTAAATTTTAGCATGACTTGATAAAAGAGAAGGTTAAGTGTGCCATGACTATATGAGCATGGCTAACACCTCATTGACCCTAATTCAACATGCACACGTGTGTGCACGTAAAAAAAAAATAATGTAATTAAATAAAATATGTTTAAAATAATTATTGGTAAAATTTCATTAAAAACCGGTATTATCGCTTAATTAACACTATCCGTATTCTAAAGTGTTACACATCCCCATGCTCCATTCCTAGCAAGTTTGGAGCGTCGGTTGCTTCACTAGGTGAAGCCAGAGCATGGATCGGTTCCTTCGGGTGGATCATCTCCGGCGAAGGAGGACCGGCTTGCAAACACGACTCAGAGCTCTTGAGAGAATGCTAGAGTCCAACCCAATTGTAGCAAATGAAGATGCTACAAAGGTTGTGATTTCTATCTTATTATGGTTCTAGTTTAGGTGTTTGGTTCGATTCATGGAATTTAGTTTCTAGTGCCTCGAAAATTTTTGTTTTTGAATTCTGCATTGGCCACGGGTTAGTGGTGAAGGCACTAGGAACCAACAGGTTGCTTCCATCACCTTCACCGACGAAGACTTGCATGGCATATCTGTCCTGCACAATGATCCCCTAGTGATCATGGCCCGGGTAAATCGGTACGAAGTCAGGAGAATTCTCGTTGACTCAGGAAGCTTGGCGGACATCGTATTCTACAACTGCTTCCAGCGTATAGGATTAAACCCGTCTGATCTCCAACCTACCTCGCACGTTCTCTCCGGGTTTACTAACCACTCCATCCTAGCCGAGGGAACGATCACTTTCGCTTTTAACATTGGGGAAGACGGAAGAACCCGAACAATGTCGGCGAGTTTCCTCGTCGATCGGATTCCTTCATCTTATAACATCCTCTTGGATCGCCCCATCTTAAATGTCCTTCAATCTCAAATCTCTACCTACCACCTCATGCTCAAGTTTCCTCTGAGCTATGATGGGATAGGCCGGGCTTACGGAGATCTGCAAATCGCTAGGGTGTCTCGCTACGACAGTTCCCAGTGATAAAGAAGTTGATCTAACCGACGGACCATGTAATCCTCAAGAATTGCTAGATACACGTGATGCCAAGAAGGAGATCCGAGGTTCCCCGGTAGAAACCTTGTCCGGAGTCCCCCTAAAAGAGGAAGGCAGCAACCGAACTATCCAGATCAGCTCCCTCTTGACCGGGGAAATTCGGGGCAACCTTATCCAGTTCCTCCATGACAACTTTGACATGTTTACTTGGACCTCCGTGGACATGCTGGGGATCGACCACAAGGTGATCTCTCACAAGCTCGGAGTTGACTCAAAAGCCCGGCCAGTCCGACAAAAGAAAAGAAGTTTTGCGCCTGCCAAACAGAAGGCAATTAGGAGGAAGTGGACCGACTACTCGCGGCAGACTTCATCAGAAACCTAGACTACTTGGCTTGGCTAGCCAACGTAGTCATGGTCAAGAAAGCTAATGGGATGTGGCGCATGTGCGTCGAATTTACCGATCTAAACAAGGCCTACCCAATAGACAACTATCTGCTCCATCGGATAGATCAGCTGGTGGATTGCTCGGCCGGTCATGAGCTGCTGAGCTTCATGGATACCTTCTCCGATTATAATCAAATCCGGATGGACCCAGCCGACAAAGATCTCACTGTATTCATGACTGATCGAGAGGTCTACCGCTACAAGGTAATGCCCTTTGGCCTCAAAAACGCCGGGGCAACTTATCAACAGCTGGTCAACAAGCTGTTCAAGCAACAGATCGGGCAGAATATGAAAGTCTACGTCGATGACATGGTTGTGAAGTCCACCAAGTCAGTCGGGCATACCACGGACCTTGGCGAAACCTTTGAGGTCCTGCAAAAGGACAAAATGAAGTTAAATCCATCCAAGTGTGCTTTCAGCATCACGGGCGGAAAGTTCCTCGGATTCATGGTCACCCACCGAAAAATCTAGCCAAACCTAGAGAAGATCAAAGCCATCATTGACATGACGATGCCCAAGAGCAACGTAGAAATCATGAGACTCACAGGCAGGGTGACCGCTCTGAGTCGGTTCATGTTCAGGTCCGGGGAAAAGTGCCTACATTTCTTCAGAGCCTTAAGGAAGATCCCAGGGTTCGAGTGGTCCGAGGAATGTCAAGTCGTCTTCAAGCAGCTCAAGGCTTATCTATCGATACCACCGCTACTCACCCGACCGGCCGAAGGAGATGAGCTACTGCTGTACTTGGCCATCTCCGGCCAGTCGGCCAGCTCCGTACTCATCAAAGAATCCGACGAAATACATAGGCCAGTTTACAACATCAGCCACGTTTTCAAAGGCACGGAGACAAGATACATGGCCATCAAAAAGATAGTCCCAGCGCTCATCATCGCCTCCAGGAAGCTTTGATTCTATTTCCAGACTCATACGATCATCGTTCTCACTGACCAACCCCTGGGTAACATCCTCGGTTCCTCCGAGTCGTCGGGCCACATGGAGAAGTGGAAATGGGACTTGTCGCAATTTGACATCCAGTACCAATCAAGTCAAGCTATTAAAACCCAAGCCCTATCCGATTTTGTGGTCGAATACACCAATCCCAACAGAGAAAAAGCACCGACATGAGATCCAAACTCACAACACTCAGTCGAAAAAAGCTCGGTCTGATTCCGGACTGAGTACTCTATGTAGACGGTTCCTCCACAGAGGAAGGAAGTGGGGCTGGGCTGGTCATCCGTAGCCCCAATGAAGCTGAGGTGGAATATTCTCTGCGGTTCGAATTCAAGGACTCGACCAACACCTCAGAATATGAAGCCTTATTTGCCGGCCTACGAATCGCCTAGGGGTGGGGCTAAAGAAAATCAGAATTTGCAGCGATTCTGCGTTAGTCGTTGGCTAAGTGACAGGATGATTCGAAGCCCGAGAACCCCTCATGATGAAATATCTCGCCGAGGTGAGAAGGCTACGGAAAATTTTTGATGAAGTCTAAGTGGAGCAGGTTTCCCGAAGTATGTACGTCGAAGCCGACGCCTTAAGCAAGCTCGCCTCTTCCTATTCGGCCAATCACAAGAGGAACATCCTCTTCGAAGTCCTACCGTGACCCAGCATCGAAGATATAGAAGTGATACAAGGGTTACACCACTTAGGGGAGTATCCTGGATTGGAGAAAGCCCATAGTGGAATTCCTTAAGGATAGAACGCTCCCTAAGGACCGAACGGAAGCACGCAGGCTCCGCATGAAAGCTCTTCACTTCGTATGGAGCAAAGGTAACTTATATAAAAAATGATACACCCAATCTCTACTTAGATGTGTCGATTCCGACGATGCTGAGTACGTTCTCCAAGAGATACACGAAGGAGTCAGAGGCGCACATCAGAGGGCCCGCAATCTGATTCAAAAGACGCTGCTATAGGGCTATTATTGGCCAACTATCCACAACGATGCAGAAAAGCTCGTACCGAGGTACAAGGCGCAACATTCCTCGGTTACCAACCACAGATCTAATGCCGCTAAGCTCCCCTTGGCTATTCGCACAGTGGGGAATGGACATGGTTGGCCAGCTCCCCACAGACATAGGGGGGCATAAATATATCCTCATCGCTGTGGACTCTTTACAAAATGGTTCGAAGCCACGCCGATTAGAAAACCGGATGCCGCCTCTATAGTGAAATTCCTGCAGAACAACGTAATCACACGGTTTAGAATTCTAAGATGCATCATCACCGACCATGGAACCAACTTCGAGAACGACAAAGTCAGAGAATTCTGCAGCGACTATAACAATACTGATGAAGTTCTTCGCTATCGCTCATCCCCAGTGCAACGGGCAAGATGAGGTAGCAAACCGAGATGTCATCCGGGGGCTCAGAGCCCGCCTGGAAGGAAGACATGGCTGATGAGTCAAAGAAATTCCCCGGGTACCGTAGGCATTACGAATGTCGAAGAAGACACCCACGGGAGAAACCCCGTTCAATCTCTGTTATGGCACCAAGGCAATAGTCCCCATAGAAATTGGTCTACCTAGTTATCGGGTCGAACACTTAGACGACGAAGCCAACGTCTTGGCCCTTCGAAGCAACCTGGACATCTTGCTGGAAAAGAGAGACCGAGCACAAATAAGGATAGCCGCTTATCAGCAGCAGATCGTCCGGTACTACAATGCTCAGATCAAACTCCGAGCGTTCAAATCAGGAGACTTAGTCCTCCAACGCAACGAATTTTAGGATCAAGGGAGGCTACGCAAGTTCTCCCCGAAATGGGACAGTCCCTTCTTCGTGAACGAGGTATTTCCCGGAGGAGCATGCCGCCTCCAAGATTCCTTATGACGTAATCTTCCGTGGCCGTATAATGCCAAAAAGATTAAATTGTACTGTTAAACTTGTACTCTCTTTAATAATAAAGATTCTTGCTTCTCTACAATCCGGACTGTTTCTCCCGATTCTAAACCTAGACACCGCGTGAGGCTGGCAGGCAGCCTCTTGCCTGTCATGCCCATTCAAAATGGGTAGTTTCCTGCTCGACCTAACTGAGGGTCTAAAGCCTTCTCTCAAGCCTACAGGCAGTCTCCAGCCCGGCTCGGAGGCGAGGGAAGTATCCCAGGCCAACCCTTTACTCAGGTGAATAAAAAGCGGGTGCGCCTGTAGGTAGCCGACCTAAATCTCACTCTGCCCATCTTACCTCAAATCCGGGGTAAAGGATTGAAGGAGGGGGCACCAATCTACCTCACTTAGAAAACAAAAACAAAATTTTTCGATGTTCTCACTGTTTCCCCCAATCAGAGCAAAGCTCTGTTTTGAATTTCAAAATTCAAAAATTGAAGTAACGCTTCAGATCCTGCGCGCTGCGCGCCACGTGTCAAAAGCAGACACGCCAACGTCAGGAGCGCTGAGCCCTAGGCAGCGCACCCCCAATCAGAGCACAGCTCTGTTTTCAAATTTTAAAATTTAAAAAGTTGAAGCAACGCTTTAGATACAGTGCTCTGCGCTGCGTGCCACGTGTCTAACACAGGTGCGCTAGCGCAGTTGCGCTGCGCGCCACGTGTCAAGCACGGGTGCGCTAGCGCAGTTGCGCTGCGCCGCTGCTCTCTGCACTGCGTGCCACATGTTGAGCGTAGGTGCGCCAACGCTGGGATTAAAGATTCCCACCGTTGGATCAAAGGATCTAATAATGATGATAAATCATTAATTAACCAGAAATAAATTCTATTAAGGAAAGATTCCTCAAAATCTTTCCAAACAACAAGATTGTGCTTTAAGCACCGCTGGATCAATGATCCAATGGTAAATAATGAATTACCAAAAACAGAACAAATTCTGCATGGAAGGATTTTTCAATCTTATTAAAACAAGAAGATTATCTTCTGTTAAACAGAAGCCTTAGGATCAAAGATCCAACGGTGGAAAGTATTCCCCAATCAATCAAGAGAAAGATCTCTCAAAACCGATTTAACAAATCATTCGGCCCTATATAAAGGACCCTAGACTTCAAGTCAAGAATATAGAAGAGAGAATACAGAAAAAGATAGAGAAAACCCTCTGAAAACTTTAAGAAAAACTCAAAGAGAAAAAAGGCAAGCCTTTAGAAAAAAGAAGATCATTTCTTCATCTTTAAGGTAAAGAATTAATTCTTGAACAACAGAGATGAAATCATCTCGTAAAAAGAAGAAACATCTTCTAAGAAGATCATAGATCTGAAAAAAGACCAAGGTCTTTGATAAAAAGAAAAGATCAAAAGATCTAATCATAAAAATATAAAAAGAAGTATTTTTACTTCATTCACATATCTTTTGATCTATAAAGGCAGAGCCTTTAATAAGAATAAAAACTTTGTTCTTGAATCTTGAGGCAAAGCCTCCTTTAAGAAGAACATAAACTTGTTCTTTGATCTTGAATTTGATCAGAGGCGCTTCGCGCTACTGAAAATTACCTTGCACTCATGAACTGCGCCCTTGCGCTCCCTGGATCGGCGCTCAGTGCCAAAACATGTCATGATCTGCGCTTTGCACTCCTGAAAACAGCGCACTGCGCTCTTGGGTTGGCGCTCAGCGCCAAGCGCGCCGCGAGTCACTCGCTGGCGCACCCATAAACTAGCGCATCGCGCTCATAAATTAAAAGCGTAGTGCGCTAACAAACTAGCGCTTAGCGCTAAGCGACACGTGTCCTCCTCGTGTGCGCTAACTGACAGAAGCGCAATGCGCTCTTTGACTGGCGCAAAGCGCCTAGTGCGCCACGTGGCGCGCTGTCAGAACATACTTTGTTCTGATAAATGCTATGCATTCAATAAAAGACAAAAAATATCAGAGCCCAATGCTTAGCATTATTAAAAGGGCCAAGCCCAAATAAAGGCCTAACAGGCAGAACAAAAACAAAATGTTAAACATTTTTAACTGGACTTAGCCCAATTCTGGCCATAAGTCCTCAATTTAAATTGAACTGAGCTCATCTGCTCTTCCAATCAATTTGAACCCGGTTCGAGGGTACATCTCTTTACTCCTCTGATATCTGTCGTTGTAATCCTTCAACGTCGTCAGAGAGGTGACGGGTCCTGACAACCACACATTGCTACGGACTGTGGGGTCCTTAAACTCATGGACTATGATGTCCTTAATCTCGACCGTGTTGTCTTAAAACTAACGTCGGACTGTGGAGTCCTTAAATCCACGGACTATGATATCCTTAACCTTGACCGTGATGTCTTAAAACTAACGTCGGACTGTGGAGTCCTTAAATCCACGGACTATGATGTCCTTAACCTCGACCGTAATGTCTTAAAACTAATGTCGGACTGTGGAGTCCTTAAATCCACGGACTATGATGTCCTTAACCTTGACCGTGATGTCTTAAAACTAACATCGGACTGTGAGGTCCTTAAACTCACGGACTATGATGTCCTTAACCTCGACCGTGATGTCTTAAAACTAACATCGGACTGTGAGGTCCTTAAACTCACAGACTATGATGTCCTTAACCTCGACCGCGATGTCTTAAAACTAACAATGGACCGTAATGTCCTTAAACTAATTATCGACCGCAATGTCATTAAACTAAAAAATAGAGCCCAATTGCTCTCTTGTCGGATCTAAACGATCCCGTTAAGTTGATCTTAGTCTAGAACTAGACTAACGTGTCCTTAACAAACGTTTAAGTTGATCTTAGCCTCAAATAAGGCTAACGTATCCTTAAACACAACCCCCCAAACCCAAATCTAAGAAAGATACGGATTTGGACTAATCCACGTCCTACAGGCGACAACACAAATTAGTCTCCGTACACAATTCACGGGCAACCAAACACAAAACAAACACCCAAGACACGAAGTGACCATATGGAGAAGGAGAAAGTTGTTACCGCGATACAGTAGCGTAATTAACTGCAGGGGCTTGCGCCTGCAGGGAAGAGCGTCCCCACAATCAAAAACCTTTCAAGCGAGTGGGAATCTGATGAAGTCTGCTATATCGGCCGCATCCGTTTAAACCTTCGATACATGGTGCCATAAATCAACTTGGCATCTTCGGAGAGGTGGACGGATAGCACCAATTAGCGTCTGCCCCCAGATTCAGGCAAGACGTCCAGTCTTCCCGGCTTCCGGCGGTGAACAGATTCTGGCACGTCCGGTGGGACCTTTTCCTCTTTCCACTCCACACTTCGTGTGTCATGTTCGCGAACCAATTACGGTTTGCTAATGGTTGCCCTTGGGTTTCGAGGTACTAAGATTTGGCGTTTTGCTCGGTGCAGAAAGCAAAGGATCAATGGTGTTCACCTGCTCAAAGTGTTCCACATGCAACTGCAACCCCCGTCCTGCCTCAACTAGGGGCATAGCCTACGGGCCCCAAGCAGCTTCCATGTTCACGATGCCCGTGGAATAGGTTACCCAAGCCACCACCGGGTTGTTTTTCGGGACCATGCTCCCGCCAACGAGCTTCACCGCTCCTGTGCTGACACCGGAAGCTCCCAAGAAGTCGGTCTTTGATCGGCTTACACCTACTGCGGCCCCTCTCAACGGGTCGTCCAACTCCAGCTCCTCGGTCTTCTCCAGATTGGGCCAAAGTTCAGGTAGGCCCACAATGAAGCCTGCAATCTCAGAGAAGGTTATTCCGAAGAGAGTAACCAACCCTGCTCCTGAAGTCGTCAAGGCGGCTTCTCCTGCTAAGGGGTCGGTCTTTACAAGACTGACTGTCCCAACTCCCACTCCCACTCCTGCTACTCAAAGGACATCAGTCTTCAGCAGGCTGACACCAGCAACAGCCCCTCACCTGAACAGGGGGCAAGACAAAGCCATCCCCGTCACCGAGCCAACTCCATCAGCGCGACACGCTCGACGTCGCCACTGGCGCCGGGTAAAGAAGACCGGGGGCAGCTCCCCCTCTGGGCTAACTCCACCAACCCCAACGGCGGAAATTAATGCTGCTGTTCCAACTGGGAATAGCTTCGAGCTGCTAAATAAGGTGCGCAGGAATTCTCCTACCGCCGTGCTGAAAAGATCTTCTCCTCCGATGGAGAATGTTGTGGAAGCCAACCCAGAACAGTCCCCTCAGCGGCTGCCGTCCAAGATCTACAAAGTCTAGCGGCAGGTTCGGAACTCAGTAGCTGATCAAGATTACCCTCGCCAACAGAAAAGGGCGAAGGTTTAACAAGAAGAAATCCATCCTGCCAAGCCATGAAAAGCTATCTGGATGCCCACTGCGACGGCCCCCTCAACTTTGACCGCTCATAAGAAGAGAAGGCCGGAGAAGATCCCCATGCCTGCGACAAATGTCAAAGGCACTGGGCCCAAACGCCCTAAGTCTGGGGGCATAACGGTCCATACTATTTACATGGCATCCGGGAAAGAAGATAGCCGCGCTTCTACGGGCCACCGACCACTCACCCGACCCATCACAAGGGCTCAGGAATAGCAACAGCAGAATCTCCAGGAGATGTTGACTGCTATGGCCACACTCACCGGGTCAAAAGAAAGCCCGGGGGCGTCATCGGAACAACATCACGAACATGAGACTGATGCTGAATTCCTTCGGAGAATACTCGAAAAGAAGGACAAGGAGGCTGCGGAACAAGCGGCCAATATAAAGCAAATGGCTCTTCTGTTCCAAGACATGGTGGGTATGATGATCCAGCAGGACCCTCCAGCTGAAGATCCTCCGATTATCCTCGAAGACGACAGAGGAGAAACATCAAATCCACCTCTGGCTCTTTCAACAGCCAAAGAGGAAACTATCTCCAAAGCTGCACCGGATGACTATATTGCTCAGCAAATAAGAGTTCACCAGGCAAATGAAGTGGCCGGCCAAGTTGTTAAAACTGGGCGACCGTATCCAGGATGGTATGATCAGATAAAGTACCCGCCGGGCTACACAATCCCTAAATTCCATATGTACAAGGGGACAGGCAATCCACATCAGCATGACTCCCAGTTCAGGGCTCTTTGTGGTAACACCGGAGGCGATGATAAACTGCTACTTCGCCAGTTCGTCGGTAGCTTGTCGGACACATCTTTCGAATGGTATTCAGAGTTTCCCAACGATTCTGTCAAAACTTTTGCAGAGATGGAGTTATTATTCACTCAGCGTTTTACGAGCGCTAGCGGACGCATCCCGATCACGGCATTGATCAACACCAGAGTAAAGCCGGGAGAGACGTGGGTGCAGTATGCAATCCGGTGGCGGAACCTATGGTCGAAATGCGAACAGCGCATTGAAGAAGCGCCGGCAGTGGGCATGTTCGTAGGCACTCTTGACCCTCAAGCGACCATCTCGCAATTCATGATGTTCTTTAAGCCAACTACTTTCCAGGCCTTCATTGACAAGTTGGCTCAAATGGATCAGATGGGTCATAGACCATCTCCTTCAAAGACGGATCCTCGAAATGAAAAGGGGAAAGGAAAAGCAACTTTCGTCGCTAATACTCAACAACAGCCGAGCAACTTAAAGTCGGTTGTCCGTCAAAACAATATGCGTCCACGCCCATCCCTTGAGGAAAGACTAAGACGTCCTTACTCGTTTCCTCAGGAAAAAACGAGAAGACTGTTCGAGCTGGCAGTGCGCAACAGACTCATCAATCTGCCGAGTCCAAAACGTCCGTTGCAGTCAGGCGATCTCAACAATCCTAATTACTGCCCTTACCATCAAGCAGTAAGCCATCCAATCGATGATTGCTTCGTTTTCAAAGGCTGGATTGAGGACCAATACCAACAAGGCAAGTTCGCATTATCCGAAAACTGGAAGGTGAACCCGCCACAACCTCATGCCCCTAAAAAAGTGGACATGCCGGGGGCATCGTGCTCTTTTATAGAAAAAGCTCCATGGGAGGTCGCTCTTTCTGCTAAGACGAAAAGAATGCTGAAGGATCTTCACACATGCCCAGCCGTCAGGTGGAAAAGTCTGCCAGAGCCCGATGTCATTGATGGGATGCTGAAACCATGCCCAACACCGAGAATTGATAGCAGTGGGCAAAACACCCAGGCACAGCTGTCAAAGTCTTCAAAGAAAAAGAAGAAGACCAAAAAGATCGCGCAGTTTGATGACAAGCGCACGGATCTGCAAAAACAGATTGACACGTTGGAAGAATATAATCAGAAGGCGCGGACCCCGGTCACACTCCAAGAATTTCTCACCCACGTCCTTGTGGACAAAGATGATGACAATGAAGAAGATTCGTCGGATGAGTCTGAAGATTATGTGGCAAGCTGTCATATGATCTCTCACTCGTTAATAAACCGTGAAGAAGCTTTGGGTGTAGAAAAACCAGGGGCAAATCCTGAACCTGAACTTCTAGGACCATCAGACGAAATGATTGATGCATTCCTAAACGAAGCCCGTCAGGAAAACAAAGCCAATCGAGAGCGTGAACTGGCTATATTTGAAAGTGCCAAACGCCGACGACTGAAGGAAAAGGTCGAGACACCCCGACTGGAGCAAAGCATCCCTATCGCCAGCAAAAGCAAGCTTAAAGTAAGGAATCAATTCGCTAGGGCCCTGGCAATAGGAATGAAGTTGCCCTCTCTCAAAGGAATTCTCCTGGTAATAAACGTCTTGATGAAGCGGACATACATCCTAACTTCTGCCCATACCATCAGAAGATTGCACATCCTACCGAGGAGTGCATAGCCTTTAAAAACTGGTGGCAGGGATATGTTGCCCATCGACGACACGTTCAACGAGTGAAGCGCAAGGCTCGTCGGGAAAAGGAAAGCATGACAGATGAGCGCAAAAGAACTGCTGGCAATTGTCACATAGCCGACACCAAGGGATCGCAAGTTATCACCTTTGGAAGCGACTCCGACGAAGAAATTGCCCTCAGCCCTCTCTTCAAAGAATCCACCTCCGGCACAAAATATGCGAAGATTTGCGGCAAAATCTAGCTGCGTAATCGTACGTTGACAAATGACCGAAACGTCGTTAAACTACTACCAACCCGCGGCATCCCCAGGCTGACGTGGTAAAAAAAAAGAGGTACGTCCACAAGCGAGATGGGCACGGATGAAAACCCGAAAGGGCTCCGTGGGTAAAAACAGCAGGACTACCGACGATGTTTGTGAAAACCCGAAAGGGCGCAGATTCGTTTAAAAAAAAAGGGGTACGTCCACAAGCGAGATGGGCACGGATGAAAACCCGAAAGGGCTCCGTGAGTAAAAACAGCAGGGCTACCGGCGAGTGTTTGTGAAAACCCGAAAGGGCGCAACCTTGTTAAAGGACACTTGCAAGGTCCTCTCAACCCTGTGAGGAGAAACCACTCGCGTGAGATCCTTACGACTCACAAAGGAAGCAACACACTTAGGAATCCCCACGACTCCTAAGGAGAAATTACACTCGCGAGATCCTCACGACTCGTAAGGAGAACCCTCTTATGAGATCCTCACGGCTCATAAGATTCAAAAGTCTTAAGTTACAGGGACCTGAACCTGTTCTTAAGCACCCCCCCCACAACCTCCAATACTGCCCTACAAGTGGCTCAATATTGACCTTTGTATACAATCCACGGGCGCGAATAAACATTTCCCTAACAAAGTCCCATCCGTGACTAGGGATATGTTTACACGGTGAACAGCCCTTGTAAGTCCTCTCGACTTATAAGGAGAAAGCACTTTTGTAAGATCCTTACGACTTATAAGGGACCATGCACTTAGGAATCCTCACGACTCCTAAGGAGAAAACGCACCTATGAGATCCTCACGACTTGTAGGGAGAAATACCTTTATGAGACCCTTACGACTCATAAAATCAAAAGCCTTAGTCGATAGGATCCTAACCTTGTTTGCTAAGCCACCTTTGTTCGACATCGACAGAGGCAAATGATGATTCGCTCCTAGTAATATCCCAGTGGTAGCGATGCTGATGCCTAAAACGGTATCAAATTCCAAGTCCTTTTACGGCAAATGATGATTCGCTCCTTGTAATATTCCAGTCGCAGCGATGCTAATTCTAAAATTGGTATCAGATCCCAAATCCCCTACTCGCGAAAAAAATCAGTGAGCCGAAAAAAAATGCATATGAAATAGCCGAAATGATGGGGCAACTTGCAATAAAATCAGCAAGTAAAAATGTATGCATACAAAAACAGCCGAAATGATTGGGCAACTCGCAGTAAAAAGCAGCGAGTAAAACGAAAAATAGCCGAAATGATTGGGCAATCGCGATTTTCGCGATATAAAAGGCTGAAATGATAGAGCATCGCAGAAAGAATAAAAATGATGAAAGAATGAAACTTTTTGCCCTACAGGTGAGATCACATCGATCCCTGTATACAATCCAGGGGCACAAACATAGAGGGAACCATACCTTCCCAAGAGGCTCCATCAGAAAACGAAGCCAAATCTCGACGGTTCATAGACAACCTAGAGACAACCTCGATATTTGTCGAAATATTGCAGACACAATGTCAACAAATGAAGCAAAGGAAGATCCCTAGCTTCAGGGTCTCGACGTCAACATCGACAACTTAGAGATCACCAACGGCGTTTCTCCTCACTCTAACCAGATGCAGACGTGACGTCAACAATCGACCTCAGAGTCGCAACGAAACGGAACCATGGCAAACTCCCTAGTTCCAAATCTCAATGGCCACATCTGCAGCCTGGAGACCAACAACGGTGGGCCTCCTCATTCCAGCATGACACAGATGTTACACCATCAAACGGAGCCATGGCAAAATCCCAGCTCCACCTCAGCATTCGTCTCGATACAGCAGACGAGATGTCAACAATGGCGTTCCTTCGCAGTCCAGCAGGATGCAGATGCAATATCAACAAAAGACCTCACGGTCGAAACAAAGCGGAGCGACGGCAAAATCCCAGCTCCACCTCAGCATTCGTCTCGATACAGCAGACGAGATGTCAACAATGACGTTCCTTCGCAGTCCAGCAGGATGCAGATGCAACGTCAACAAAAGACCTCACGGTCGAAACAAAGCGGAGCGACGGCAAAATATCAGCTCCACCTCAGCATTCGTCTCGATACAGCAGACGAGATGTCAACAATGGCGTTCCTTCGCAGTCCAACAGGATGCAGAAACAACGTCAACAAAAGACCTCATGGTCGAAATAAAGCGGAGTGACAGCAAAATCCTAGCTCCACCTCAGCATTCGTCTCGTTACAGCTGACGCAATGTCAACAATGGCATTCCTTCACAGTCCAGCAGGATGCAGATATAACGTCAACAAAAGACCCCATGGTCGAAACAAAGCGGAGTGATGGCAAAATCCCAGCTCCACCTCGACGTTCGTCTCGATACAGCAGACGTGATGTCACCCCAGCGTTTTTTCCCTCTACAGGATGCAGACGCAACGTCAACAAAAGATCCCATGGTCGAAACAAAGCGGAGTGACGGCAAAATCCTAGCTCCACCTCAGCATTCGTCTCGATACAGCAGACGCAGTGCGAGCAAATGATGCGAAGGCCAAATTCCTAGATTCAAGGTCTTGACGGTAACTCATATAAAACCTGAAAGATTATCGGAGATCATCCCACATCAGCACGGAATGGTCACCACCTCGATGTTCGGCTCGATACAGCAGATGAGATGTCACTACGGCGTCCTTCCTCCAACAGGATTCGAACACGCCAAAGCAAACGAAGCAAAGGCCAAATTCCTAGCTTCAGGGTCTTGACGGTAACTCATATAAAACATGAAAGACCATCGGAGATCTTCCCACATCAGCACGGAGTGGTCACCACCTCGACGTTCGGCTCGATACAGTAGACGAGATGTTACTACGACGTCCTTCCTCCAACAGGATTCGGACACACCAACGCAAACGAAGCAAAGGCCAAATTCCTAGCTTCAGGGTCTTGACGGCAACTCATATAAAACTGGAAAGACCATCGGAGATCATCTCACACCAGCGCGGAGTGATCACCACCTCGATGTTCGTTTCGATACAGCAGACGAGATGTCACCACGGCGTTCTTCCTCCAATAGGATTCGGACACGCCAAAACAAACGAAGCAAAGGCCAAATTCCTAGCTTCAGGGTCTTGACGGCAACTCATATAAAACCTGAAAGACAACCGGAGATCATCTCACACCAGCGCGGAGTGGTCACCACCGCGACATTCGTCTCGATACAGCAAACGCAATGCCAGCAAACGAAGCGAAGGCCGAATTCCTAGCTTCAAGTCTTGACGGCAACTCATGTAAAACCGGAAAGACCATCGGAGATCATCTCACACCAGCATGGAGTGATCACCACCTCGACGTTCGTCTCGACACAACATACGATATGTCACTACAGCGTTCTTCCTCCAGCAGGATTCAGACGCGACAATCAAACAATGGAGCCATGGCAAAATCTCTTGTTCCAAACCTCGACGGTTCACCAGCAACCTAGAGACAACCGCGACATTCGTCTCGATACAGCAGATGCAATGCTAGCAAACGAAGCAAATGCCAAATTCCTAGCTTCAGGGTCTTGACGGCAACTCATATAAAACCTGAAAGACTATCGGAGATCATCCCACACCAGCGGAGTGGTTATGACTCATCGGGGCTCTCCAAAATGATCCTAACCTCAAGTAAAAAGCGGCATGGCAAAATTCCTAACGCTTGCTCTTCCGACGGTCAAACTACCTAGGAGGATTGTTTGAAGACGTCTTGTCTAGCCCCCGAAGGGATCAGAGACATGACAGTCGCAAGGCTACTCGAACAGCAAGATTGCCTATCGAGGAATACATCAGCCAACGCGACGGTACGACGGACAAAACCCTAGTACCACAGACCCTAACAGAACTCTGTCGTAAAGAGCAGAGGTTAACTGTGACGTTAGGATATTCTTGCGAGAAATGCTCGATTCGTCTCGACTCGTGAGGAAAAGCCTTAGGTGGCAGATCCTAAACCTGTTTCCTAAGCACTGGGGCCCTGCAAGTCGGTCCGTAACGGACTCTTGCATACTATTCACGGACCAAACTCTCCAAAGTCGAATTCGACAAGGAGGGAGACAACCACTTACGAGTCCTCTCGACTTGTAAGAGGGAAAATTCTCTAGTGAGATCCTTACGACTCTCAAGAGAAAACGCACTTAGGAGTCCTCACAACCCCTAAGGAGAAAATACACCTACGAGATCCTCTCGATTCGTAGGGAGAAAAATCTTTATGAGACCCTCACAGCTCATAAAATTGAAAAGTCTTAGGTGACAGATCCTAACCCTGTTTCCTAAGCCATCATCATTCTACAAAGGATCCGAGGTTGACGGCTATATACTATCTACAGACTGCACTTGCTAAAATCACATGGCAACAACACAGCAAGGAGAAGAAAGCAATAGTATAACAAAAATGTGTCTTTATTCATGAACCCAATTGACTACAAGATACATCATATAAAAGAATAAAAAATGGATACATATCATTCAGAGATTACAAGTGTATGATTGATACAAAGGCAGCTACTGAGAAGGAAGCGTTTTCAACAGGTCCGTAAGCTGCTTTCGCACTTCTTTCAGTGCCTTCTCATGATCAGTCGTCGCGGCTAGCTCCGCTTCAATGTGAGTCCTTTGCTGCAAGAATGATGAAATCTTCTCATCAATTTCCCGTTGGGTAGCTTCGCGACTCTGCGTAACCTGCTTGATAGAGTCGAGCTTCCATCTCAATACAAGCCCGTCCGAGATACATTGCTGCAAGGTGTCAAAGACAGCTCTCAGTTGTGCGACGTTCGCTTCGACCTGGGCACGCAACTGGACAAACTCAGCAGAAGCCTCCTCGCATTCCTTCCGCCTCAAGGTTGCTTCTTGTTCGAAATGGCGAAGGAAGGACGCACTCTGCTCGACCCATGCGGCCCGCTAGGAGTTCAAAGCCTGAGTCTCAGGGGCAAGACGCATAAGTTCAAGTTGATGCAGACAGGCCTCGATCTTCCTGCAGTGACTAACCCAAGACTCGACGACGCCTTCATTATGGAAATTTACAAGCATCGCCAGCATCGGATTGACCTCGGCACCAAAGTCTACGGCAGATGTAGGAGCTTCCGCGTCAAGCTCCTCGATGTATTCGCTCAACATGCGCAGACTTGTCACAGCACCCTTTGAGGATAGACGTCTGGAGAAGGGGCCTGCCGGCATCATAATGAGAGATTCGAAAGAGTCCAGAGTCAAAGCGACCGCTACAAAACAAATCACAATCAGATGACGGATCTAGAAATATAAGAGATTCATGAACAATGGAATTTACTATACCAGTTGCAGCAGGTGGCAAAGCCGGGAGGACCGGTGGCGCAACTGATCTCTTATCTCCTCCTTCAATCTGTAGCACTGCAATCAAGGCAAAGAAGAATCAGAAATAATTTCATTATCGGTAAAAGAAAGAGCATTAATTGAAAGTTGTATTCACCAGCGCCACTGGACGAAGCAATCTCCGACGGGAAGGAGAAGTGAGGATGCAGCACCTGGTACAGGTGGTCAAAAAGAACTCCTACAAAAACGCGATAACGCAACGTCAGTACCCGAATTATACAGTTTAGAGATAAGACTGATGGGTCACAAATCCAAACCTCCAGCATCTGAGACGGTGTGAGAGAAGGTAAAGAGGTGGTCACCGTCAGGGCGGTAACTAACGGCGCTGTCTCGAGTGGCGTGATGTTCATCACAGAATACTGCATTTTATACCGCCCATTCTTATGCTCGTGTGTTTATAGGTAGGTACTTTTAATCCGTGTTTGTTACATATTTACAGAATACAGGTTTCCAGTACAAATATTGCAATTCAAGACAAAATCTCCACAGTTACACCAAATACAGAACATCTGTTGACAACAGATAAAAGCCGGGATCCGGTCATCCATATCCGTCCGGTGCTGCGTACCGGTTCCAGGGACAAGGCATATGACAGCGGTCATTCGTATCTCGGACAAGCACAGAGCACGAGAGGGGCTGCACAAGAATCAATGGGTGCACGGAGCTCGAGGGAGATAGAAGTCAAAAGTGAAAAAGATAATGCAATCTTGGACTAAGAATCTGAAGATATTCTGGATGAAATTATCAGAAAATACATGTACCAGACAACAGGGGACAGCAGACCAGGGAAGTACCAAGTTTCCCACACCCTAACCCTACTGTAGGGGCGCGGATCCGCGGCCAATAGGGGCATAGGCGGCGGATCCGCGGCCGTACGCAGGGTTCAGGGCACTTGCTTTGGGGGGTAGGATGGTCTTTTCATGTGGGTCCAGTTTGTTGCCCTAGATTTCATTTTCCCTGCCTATAAATACAGCAGATTTGAGCTAAGCCAAGGGTCATTCTTTTGTTCCTCTTTCTTTTGTAGTTTTAGTTCTTTTTCTTCTTCTTCTTCATTCTTTTTCCATGAAAATTGTAGTGAGAGCTTTTTGAGTGGGAGATTAATGAAGATGAGGGTTTTGTATCATTCTCTTGTATTTCTTCTTCCCCTTGAGATTCTTGCTTTCTCTTGATCATTCAACCTCTTTATTGAGCTTGAATGGTTAAGGGTTAGTTATTGATCTCAAGGGTCGTATTCTTTCATGGAATTAGCACTTCATTTCACATGCGTTCTCTACCCTTCCCTTGATCTTGCAACCTCTTCATTGAGCTTGCAAGTTTAAGGGTTGGCTATTGATCACATACTTGTCTTGAGTCCTAGTTTCGTGTTCTTTTTATCGCTTTTTATTACTTGCAATTTATTTCCATGCACTTTAATTACTTGCAATTTATATTCATGCACTTAATTACTTGTATTCTTTTCTTTGTTCTTTTCTTTTTGTTCTCTTTTGTTCATTTTGTGAATGTTGTAATTATTGTTGTTGTTAAGAATCCATATGATATTGTAAGTTAACATTTCTTTGCTCTTTTCCTTTTCCCGTTATTTTCCATTGAACTCCGCCCAAACCATACGCAAGCGCTCCGTTAGGCACCCTACCCTGACAAGGTAACGGTGATTCCTAACCGCGACCGGTTGCGTTCGGTTTGGCCGGAGGCGAAAGCAAGAGACAAGAACGGAAGGACAAGGGTAAATAAGCCGGATTCCACGAATACCGCGCTTAAATCCCCTAATCCACGTTGTTGCCGATTGCTCGAGCTTCAATTGGTCAAGACTCGGCTCAAAGGTTTTGAGTACGGATTTCTTTAGCTTACAATCTCGTATTTTCTTCTTAACAACTTTATACTTGCAAATAAACACATAGGTTAGATCAAACAAACATACAGATTCTTTATTGACTCGTCTAAGACAAGAAAGGACATACAACCATCTCCCTGTGGACCGACCCGTGCTCAACCGGCTAGCTGCATAGCGACACCGTCCTGATCGCGGTTATACTTTAATTCTTTGAACATCCGACACGCCAAAAGCGCGCGATCAAATGGCGCCGTTGCCGGGGAGACGGTAGCGTATTTTCTTTCTTGTTCTTCGGGTTAATATTCTTTTTGTATATATATAAAAAAAAATAAAAAATAAAAATCTTTTTGTTATTTTTGATAATTTTTGTGGGCAAGTGTGCAGATTTTTGCGTATTTGCAAACTACGATTGTGGGGAGCAAAGTGTGCATTCAAGGCAAAGGTGATTACGAAGTACAGTGCCAAAGATCCGGGTAGTTTGACCCGCGCAAGCCAAACTTTTGAAGCTTACCGGATTTGATTCAAAGGGGGTTTCCTAACCCAAAAACTTAACGGTACGTACTTTACTAACACCTTCTTCTCAAATCCGACGCTTCCAATATACTATTTTTTTGCAGGATTCTTTGCAAGTTCGCTAGCAAACGCTAAAAATTGACTAACCCGTATTTGTTGCAGCGCCGCACTTAAACTAAAAAACGATTGTTTGATTCTTTATAGAATTTTTTGAATTGCGCATTGCATACATTAATACGGACTTAAGGGCAAGCGAACCCCACAATATACGGTAAAGGATTTCATCACCTTTTCCGTGGCCCACAAATCACGAACTTGAGCATAACGTTTACCCGCACAAATTTTAAAAGAAATTAGACTTTAAGCCTTAAGGACTTCGCGCTCACTAGGAGAAGTTAACTGTGTTTAGAACCTCGCTTAACGGTATATTGTTTACGGGGTGTCTAGGAAAGTGTTAACGGCGAAACCGCCAAAAGAGAAAGGGTTATTTAATTAAGGAACTTCGCGAAAGCGTTGGAAAACCTTCCCTTATCTCTGCACTTACCTGGCCTCGTGATCAGTGTATCTTGAGCCCGTTTCTCGTCACAGTTTTACTTCGACAATCAAGTTCTGGAGCAGGTCTAGTTGACCTAGGTTAACCCTAGAACGATTAGGTGTGTGGTATTTTTTTGTGTCGTGATTGTTTTTGTCAATATTCTTTTTTGTGTATATTTCATTCTTTTGTTAATATTCAAAAAATTAAAAAAAAAAAAATATCACATTCTTTTCCCCCTCCTTTTCTCTGCCTTTCTTTCTTTCTCTTCATATCATGGGTACCCCATCTCGCAAAACTCTTGCCGAACTTTGGTACCCACAACCAGACATTACTTCTTACGGTTCTTGCTTTGGCCGAACATCCAACGATCCCTCCATGCCCAAAATCTCTTTGAAAGATCGGATAGACGCGTCTAGGACAAACAATTTGACTCCGCAATCCACTTCGTATCAACCATTTCAAACATTCACCCTTTCTTACGTTGATACCCCTTCTTCGAGTCATGTTGCAACTCCAAGACCTATGTCTATTGCAGAACGTATAGAACAATCCCGTAGCCGATCTTTCACTCCTTTCACCACTTAAAATTCTTGGGATCAACAATTCCATTCACCTTCCTATCCAAATGTTGATCCTGCTCCTGTCCAGCCATTCAATTCCTACCAATCCTACCCTACTTTTGCACCTTCCCTAGACATTGCTCCAGAACAGCCTTTTGGGAATTTTCAGTATCCACACAACTTTGAATCTTGTACTGAAACCCCTTCACAACCAATGTCTAGTCTAGAACAGTCCTTGGAAGAGTTTAGGGTAGCGTCAAGCCAACAGATGATGGATTTGAATGCGTTCATGGCCGCTCTCATACAACCTAGTGACCCGGTAGCTAGTTTTCAACTAGCTCCAAATTTTCCAATGTATGAAGAGGCGGTAGGACAGGATGTGAATTTGAGTGGAGAAAGTGAGCTGTATACCCTTCCAAATCAAACCTACCCGTCTCAAATTGAATCCCACAACTCCTGTGTTGAAAGTCTATCAAATGTCCCAAATGAATTATCAGTTGAAGATAGAATGTTTAATGAGTTGTGCGACTTTGTAGTATTTGATTTGCCAGATTGTGAAGGGACCTTGCCAAGTGAAACCATACCCAAACCTTTTGACCTCTACACCTCCACTCTAGAACCTGAATTGATTGATATCCATGCTTTTGAGGAGGTGTCTGAGAATATTGATTTTCACTTGATTAAGGATATTGATGCGGGGAATAATTTGGATGATGAACCCATAGATTTGGCTGAGTTTTTCTCTTCAAATCATCATCCCGAGTCATTAAATGTTTTTCCCGAACCCCATATGCGTCTGGATTTTGAAGAGAAGTGCATGGATGTGCTAAATTTTGAGGAGAATATTGAGGATAGTTTTGAGGATGAACCAGTTCTGCTTGATGAGTCGGATTTTCCAATTCGTCCTGTTCCTTCCACTGACTGTGTACACCCTCCTGAACCTTTAACCGATAACCTTCCTCAACCACTCCCCTCCACCCTTTCCATCGTTCCGACCATGCAAGAAACCGTCTCACTTTCATTTCCTGTGTCTGGTTTACCAAGTTCGGCGTACCCATGGTTTCTTACGAATCTTGAGGGATTTGACCCAATCTCTCGCCGGATAAATATATTAGCACAATCGCTTTTCACACATCGGTCATCACAAATTGTGCTAATCTATTTACTCCATTTGCACCCTCAAGTTCGTATTCCACTTCTTTTTCCCTTCCGCCATTCTTCTTCCTCTCATATACCGAGACCATATCCCGCTTCTCTCCGCATATGGTCTCGCGTATTCTCCATTTCTTTTCTCTACGCCTTCTTTGACCAACCACTGCTTTATCACGATAAGATCTTTGAATGGTTGGTGTTAACTTTCGGCCTGTGTAAGGCCTTGTATAGCCTGATACTGTTCTCTTTCCCCCCTAATCCTGAATTTCAACGCTTAACAGTGGAAACACTGTTTTACTTAAGTTTGGGGGGGACACTTTTTTGTATATATTTTTGTTTTCCTTTTTGTTTTGTATATAATTTGTTTCGTATATAATTTGTTTCTAGGAAGCGCCGGCAATTTTAACCCTCTTGGTATAGCCTGACAGTGAGGGCACTGTCAAGTTTAAGTTTGGGGGTGTGCTCGGTAAGCTTTCTTCCTTCGCATTCATATGTATATTTTGCATCTGCATATTAAATCCATAAAATCCATAAAAATCTGAAAATTTTCTAAAAATATAAAAACTTTTTGTCAAGTTAGCTTGTGGAAGAACTCTGATTCAACATTCGACGGTTTTTGTTTGAAAAAATAGGAATAACTAAATCTTATGTTTAGATTTTGAAAACCTGAAAGATAACTCTCCTTTGAAGTTAACTATAGCTGATATACGTCTTTACATCATACTACACGTGTCGTGAATTTTGGGAATTAGATGACAAGTCTTTCATGTTTAAACTTTTAAACAGATAAATGATTTTCTGAGGATCAAATAGGTTTGTTCTGAAATAAGTAATGTCAAGAATAGTTTATGAAGTAAAGCGAATATAAGGAATGTTATTGATGCCGTAATTGGAGCTAAGTCTGAAAAATAACCCATCGGAAACTTGATTGGAATGATTACACACCAAACCCACTAAACACGTCTTTTATCCAAAAAATAATTGAACTGCCGGTTATATCTCCGTTCGTATTAAATCATCTGATTTTCACGTCAAACTGTCTTTTGTTTTTGGACCTAGGTAACTTGAGTAATTAAGTCCGCTGGGGTGTTTCTACACCTAATGCCCTAAAACCAACTGGTTTGGGTGCATTGGCCCAAAGCTCGCTAAGAAGCCTAGAAAGTCCAGTTTAAAACAAAGTCAAGCAAGTGTTCTCTCCGAGTTAAAATTCCTAACGGTTCTTTGTGTGAGAATAATCTTGATAAAAGACAGGCTTTTATAAAAAAAATTTTAACGGAGATATGAAGGTTTTATTCTATGATAAAGACTATTGCACGTTCACAGAGGTGTGTATGAAATGAAAACAAGAAAAAGGTGGAGTGAAAAATACGACTTAGTTTCCTGTTAAGAAAGATAGAAATTCTGAAGTTGAAACCTTACTGGAAAACGAAACTTGAAAAATGCTTAACTCGTTATAGAACTTATGTGATCCTTTTAAAATTGTTATCTGGGCTTTATTGTGCGACATGATGACTTTAATCGATTCTTCTAGAACTTAACGACACTAATTGCACTGCACGTAAAGACATATAAAATCTGTAGTTAAATAAGATGCGAGGTGTGAAAAATAAAGGTTCGATGGTCTAGACTTAGGATTATAGAATTGTTATTTTCTAAAACAAAACTTTAGGGTTTGAATCTTAGTTATTTTACAAAACCAACTTGACCGGATTTTGTGGGTGTAATCCGCTGAAAACCCTCAGGAGACAACACTCCTCCTACTAGGGACACCTAGAGGTTTAACGGCTTGTTGCACATGCTCAGTGCAATCGCGTTCCCTGCGAAAGTGCGGTTAGGATTTTCTTTTTTTGCGAATAATTGGTTTTGCTCGGGACGAGCAAAAGTTAAGTTTGGGGGTATTTGTTCATCACAGAATACTGCATTTTATACCGCCCATTCTTATGCTCGTGTGTTTATAGGTAGGTACTTTTAATCCGTGTTTGTTACATATTTACAGAATACAGGTTTCCAGTACAAATATTGCAATTCAAGACAAAATCTCCACAGTTACACCAAATACAGAACATCTGTTGACAACAGATAAAAGCCGGGATCCGGTCATCCATATCCGTCCGGTGCTGCGTACCGGTTCCAGGGACAAGGCATATGACAGCGGTCATTCGTGTCTCGGACAAGCACAGAGCACGAGAGGGGCTACACAAGAATCAATGGGTGCACGGAGCTCGAGGGAGATAGAAGTCAAAAGTGAAAAAGATAATGCAATCTTGGACTAAGAATCTGAAGATATTCTGGATGAAATTATCAGAAAATACATGTACCAGACAACAGGGGACAGCAGACCAGGGAAGTACCAAGTTTCCCACACCCTAACCCTACTATAGGGGCGCGGATCCGCGGCCAATAGGGGGCATAGGCGGCGGATCCGCGGCCGTACGCAGGGTTCAGGGCACTTGCTTTGGGGGGTAGGATGGTCTTTTCATGTGGGTCCAGTTTGTTGCCCTAGATTTCATTTTCCCTGCCTATAAATACAGCAGATTTGAGCTAAGCCAAGGGTCATTCTTTTGTTCCTCTTTCTTTTGTAGTTTTAGTTCTTTTTCTTCTTCTTCTTCATTCTTTTTCCATGAAAATTGTAGTGAGAGCTTTTTGAGTGGGAGATTAATGAAGATGAGGGTTTTGTATCATTCTCTTGTGTTTCTTCTTCCCCTTGAGATTCTTGCTTTCTCTTGATCATTCAACCTCTTTATTGAGCTTGAATGGTTAAGGGTTAGTTATTGATCTCAAGGGTCGTATTCTTTCATGGAATTAGCACTTCATTTCACATGCGTTCTCTACCCTTCCCTTGATCTTGCAACCTCTTCATTGAGCTTGCAAGTTTAAGGGTTGGCTATTGATCACATGCTTGTCTTGAGTCCTAGTTTCGTGTTCTTTTTATCGCTTTTTATTACTTGCAATTTATTTCCATGCACTTTAATTACTTGCAATTTATATTCATGCACTTAATTACTTGTATTCTTTTCTTTGTTCTTTTCTTTTTGTTCTCTTTTGTTCATTTTGTGAATGTTGTAATTATTGTTGTTGTTAAGAATCCATATGATATTGTAAGTTAACATTTCTTTGCTCTTTTCCTTTTCCCGTTATTTTCCATTGAACTCCGCCCAAACCATACGCAAGCGCTCCGTTAGGCACCCTACCCTGACAAGGTAACGGTGATTCCTAACCGCGACCGGTTGCGTTCGGTTTGGCCGGAGGCGAAAGCAAGAGACAAGAACGGAAGGACAAGGGTAAATAAGCCGGATTCCACGAATACCGCGCTTAAATCCCCTAATCCACGTTGTTGCCGATTGCTCGAGCTTCAATTGGTCAAGACTCGGCTCAAAGGTTTTGAGTACGGATTTCTTTAGCTTACAATCTCGTATTTTCTTCTTAACAACTTTATACTTGCAAATAAACACATAGGTTAGATCAAACAAACATACAGATTCTTTATTGACTCGTCTAAGACAAGAAAGGACATACAACCATCTCCCTGTGGACCGACCCGTGCTCAACCGGCTAGCTGCATAGCGACACCGTCCTGATCGCGGTTATACTTTAATTCTTTGAACATCCGACACGCCAAAAGCGTGCTATCACGTGACATCAGCACTAGCCGCACCTGCATTAGAAATAAGATAAACCCTGTCAGAAAAGATTGACAAAGATTACAGAATAAAAGAGAGGCAGTGACCTAAAGTCTACCTGATGAGTCGCCAGCCGGAACCGAGACAAGGGCATTACTCGATTCAATAACGGCGTCTCCCTCCTCCATCGGGATGGTCTCACCTCCCCTCGCCTCATCCCCTGACTCTACGAGAGCCGTCGTCATGCTTGCGACGCCAGGAGACAGCAAGGAACCATAGGCGGGAAGGGCGATGATCGGGGCGGTGCCCGACTCTTGAGAGAGAGCGGCCACCTCAGACCCAGCAATGGTACCCGTTTCGTTCGCCACTGTTAGTTATATGTATGCCCTAGAGGCCATTACTGTACATTGGATGTATATTGTAGTGGATTCTGGGACATATATAGGTAGGACTTTCTTGCTCAACATGATAGTACGCTATCTGGTTGCTCTTTATCTTAACATGTATACTTTCTGTCTCTCTGATTACATGTTGATAAAGCCCTTAGGATGTGTACCCGACTTCCAGGACTATGATGCAGATCATACTAGTGGGGCCTGGGTAGTCAATGAGTACATCCTTCATTGTTCCTAGTCGAGGGAATATCGAGACGGGGCATCGATATTCCAGAGTAGACTAGCGTATATCTTCTCGACCCATGTGATGGGCGATGGATGATCCCATATCCATTGGTGTTTGACATCAGAGATGGTATGCGGGTGCTCAGTGGAGACTGGGTACACTGAACGGACTCGCCGAGAACTCCCAGATGGTATTATACCTCATGTCAGATGGCAGTTCTCTGGTGACACTAGTATAGCTTAGTCTGTTGACCCGAGATCGTCATAGAGTCTTGTGTGTCTCCCACTGTGCTTTGATTTTCACCCTACCACGGCTCTACTGAGTTGTGCAAACAGGTGGTTTTTGGGTACAGTCCCGATTCACATGGAGGCAATGAGTGATAGGAGGGGATTCGTCTCTCCCGGTATTGGGGGTTGATGTTGCGCAATGCTCGACTGGCCATAACAGGAAATCCCTGGCCAGGGTTGCAGTGATATACTGGTAAGAGTTATCAGTAGTTTCACGATAGTTATGGACCCTACGTCGGCATGACTTATCAAGCTATTGGGGTCTGACGTTTACCACCCCTAGGCGAGATATGCGATATATCAGACGAACAGACCGGACTGTACGGTAAGTGTTACTGGTTGGATTCGCAGGAGTGTGAGCGGGCTTGCTCGTCGATCTTCTGATCGCTCAATACCCGGGTGGCCGTTACGTTTAGCAGACCGCTTGCGGCTTGTGGATGCTTGATATGATCATCATCTGCTGCCGGCGTATTGACGAGTCTTTAGAGTCCTACACAGAGGTTTCCTGGCTCAAGCGAAACGAAATAGCAGCGCATATGAGATATGTGCAGGACCGAGAATAATTCGAGTATGTGATACCGTATTCCATTCTCGCGATCAATGTATCGATTGGTTATATGCGATATAACCTAGTTATCGAATCAAGGATTGATTCGATAAGCCGATACATATGATACTAGTCGGTTATATCCGATATGACCGGATCGTTAAATCAAGTGTTGATTTAATGATTTAGTGCATATTTATATATTTGATATATTACTTTGCGTTAACTAGTATTGGTTCACTTTAAAAGGATTTTCTCACTTGAATTGTACACATTGTATATGCGATATAGTTTTGTGCACATGTTTGTATCATGTTTGATGATACATGCTTACTTGGTTAAGTGTAAAGAATCAAACCATGGTTTAAGTTAATGATTAGGGTTTTGATTATTTATTCATTTATCTTTCTTATTTATTCATTTTGGAAAAAGAAAAGGATAAATGAATGGTTGAATGTTTTGTTTTTAGTTGAAGTTTCTTGAAACTTTGACTAAGTCACTCTTTTGTTCTTATGCTTAACCCTAACCATCCTTTTAACCATGGTCTTTTCTCTACACCTAACTAAGGTTGAAAGTATGATAAGATTTAATTCTTTTTCATTTTAAAATACAAGATTTATCATATCTTTCTTCTTCTTCTTCAAGAGCTAGAAAAAGAAAAGCTTTCTAGTTAAATGGCAACTTGAGAAAACAAGTGAGAAATCCAATTCTAAAGTGAACCCACTTCCTATTTCTTCATCCTCTACCTCTTGCCAAGTAGTATAGGGTGTTCTCTTCACAAGTTTCATGACTTGTTGAGGTGAGAGTTTGATTTTGTGGAGCTTCGACGTAGATCATCTTCGACATCGAAGCCGACGACCAATTCCGCTCATTTTTCCGATGAAGCCGATGCTAGAGTCCGGGATTCAGTTTGGACAGCAAGGGGACTTCATCACTGAGCTTGGGAGGTGGAGGACCGGATCTACAAACGTTGTAGCCCCTTTCCATAGCATTTAATTCGTTTACTTGCTCGCATCGCTTATATATCTAGTTAACGATCCGTATTAGGGTTTTTAGGCACTCGTAAAATTTAAAACAGCCATGTTTGATGCCTTGTGAGACTACACTAGTGTGCCTAGGAACCCTACAGTGGTATCAGAGCCTAGCTAGAGCATTAGGCGATGCGTAGACGGAGTTAGAAGTCCGATCGACCCGAAACCCCGACTTGAAAGTGCTCTCTGGACATTTTCTGTTTTCGTGGATTTTTGAGAATTAAAAATATGCAGAAAAATCAGCAGGAAATTCTAAGAATTACGGTGCAAAAAGTAACTAATGATCCCTCAAAAGTGCGGCGGAACCGCGGCATTATCATGCTAATGCGGCGGTTCCGCGGCCGTTTTGTCTTATTAGGCATTCAATTTTGCACAGTAATTCCTATTTTGCAGTGCTGGTTTTCCTGGGAATTTTTTTTTATCTGAAATCAAGAGTTGAGTTTTTTGGGTTGTATTAGGAGTTCGTACATTCGATCGGATTGTCTAATTTTGTCTATGTGTTTTTCGGATATTTTAGAATATGTTAAAAATTTCGACCGGACATAAATACCCACTTTTTCCCCTGCCGGAAAATTTCCAAGTGTTGGATTTTTCCGTGGTTTAAGGACGTTCTGAGTAGTGCAGGTAACGCGATGGTCCCTCTAGAAGACAACAAACCTTAACTCGATTATGTGACCGTCTTGAACTGCCCTTTGAACCTTAGGGTTTGGGGCAGTACGGCATGCCACATGTGAGGCGTTGGCTTGACCCTTCTACGGCTGGACCGTTGGTACTGAGGCATGAAGTGAATGTCTTTGAACTTATTTCATTCGGTTGATCGGGAAAACTTGGGTGTTCGATTGTTCTATCGAAAAGTTTAATATTTTCTATCTTATCCGGAATGTGATACAATAATTGGAATTCACAATAAGTTATGAGATAACTGAATGAATGTTATAAACATAGCACTTTAGTCTCACTTGATCGGTTGCCACGGAATTTTGATGTGATCAAAAGTCCGTTGCAATCACGTTGTGAACGCGGATACTCGCCGGTAAACTTAATAGACAGCCTCACTCCATAGCCCCGACCAAGTGACTGCAGGAGAACCCCGTCGCCGAAAGCATCCGTTCGGGTGCTCGCGGCAGCGGTGTTCCGCCTTGGTGCACTTCGTCGACGGCATCGGGGGTGTTAGTTATATGGATGCCCTAGAGGCCATTACTGTACATTGGATGTATATTGTAGTGGATGCTGGGACATATATAGGGAGGACTTTCTTGCTCGACATGATAGTATGCTATCTGGTTGATCTTTACCTTAACGTGTACACTAATTGTCTCTCTGTTACATGTTGGTAAAGCCCTTAGGATCTGTACTTGACTACCTGGACTATGATGCGGATCATACTAGTGGGGACATGGTAGTCCATAAGTACATCCTTGAAAGTCCCTAGTCGTGGGTGTATCGAGACAGGGCATCGATATACCAGAGTAGACTAGCGTATACCTTCTCGACCCATACAGATGGGCGATGGATGATCCCATATCCATTGGTGTTTGACATCAGAGATGATATACGGGTGCTCAGTAGAGACTGGGTACACTGGACGGACTCGCCGAGAACTCCCAGATGGTATTATACCTTACGTCAGATGGCAGTTCTCTGGTGACACTGGTACAGAGTAGTCTGTTGACCCGAGATCGTCATAGAGTCTTGTGTGGTTCCCACTGTGCTTTGATTTCCATCTTACCACGTCCAAGAGGGCGTGCAAAACGGTGGTTTTTGGGTACAGTCCCGAGTCACATGGAGGCAATGAGCGATAGGAGGGGATTCGTCTCTCCCGGTATAGGGAGTTGATGTTGCACTGTGTTCGATTGGCTATAACAGGAAGTCCCTGGCCAGGGATGCTCAGAGAATTGCTGGTAAGTGTTACCAGTAGTTTCTCGACCCGTTATGAGCCTCATATCGACACGACTTATCGAGCTATTGGGGTCTGACGTTTACCACCCCTAGGCGAGATATGCGACATATCAGACGATCAGACTGGACTGTACGGTAGTGTTACTGGTTGGATTCACTGGAGTGTGAGCGGGCTTGCTCGTCGATCTTCAGATCGCTCAATACCCGGGTGGCCGTTACGTTTAGCAGACCGCTTGCGGCTTGTGGGTGTTTGATATGATCATCACCTGCTGCCGGCGTATTGACGAGTCTTTAGAGTCCTACACAGAGGTTTCCTGGCTCAAGCGAAACGAAATAGGAGCGCATATGAGATATGTGCGGGACCGAGAATAATACCAGTATGTGATACTGTATTCGATTCTCGCGATGTGACATTGATCGGTTGTATGCGATATAGCCGGGTTATCGGATCAAGTGTTGATTCGATAAGTTGTTACTAATGATACTAGTCGGTTATATGCGATATGACCGGATCGTTAAATCAAGTGTTGATTTAATGATTTAATGTATAATTATATATTTGATATATTACTTTGCATTAACTAGTATCGGTTCACTTTAAATGGATATTCTCACTCGGATGTGCGCATTGTATATGCGATATATTTTTGTGCACTTGATTGTATCATGTTTGATGATGCATGCAAAATTGGTTAGTGTAAAGAATTAAACCTAGGTTAAGTAAATGGTTAAGGTTTCTTTTTATTTGTCCATTCATTTATCTTTTTATTTGGATTAAAATTAAATGACAAAAGAAAACAAAATGGTTATCATTCTTTCTTTCTTTCATGAAGCTTGATGAAGCTTCATGAAGCTTTGACCATATGACCATTTTGTCTTCAAGCTTAACCCTAACCATTCTTTTAACCTTAGTCATTTCTCTACACCTAACTATAGTTAATGTTATGATAAGGATTATTTTTATTTTTTCTATTCTAATTAACTTATCATATCATTATCTTCTTCTTCTTCATCTTCAACCTTGAAGAAAGCTTTCTACCAACAATGGTGGAATGTGAAAATGAGTGAGAAATCCAATTCTAAAGTGAACCCACTTCCTATTTCTTCATCCTCTACCTCTTGCCAAGTAGTAGAGTGTGTTTCCTTCACAAGTTTTCATGGCTTGGTGAAGGTGGAGCTTGATCTAGCGATGCTTCGACGTAGATCATCTTCGGCACGTCGTCGATGACCTAGCCCGTCTATTCTCCGATGAAGCCGATGCTAGAGCCCGGGAATTCACTAGGACAGCGAGGGGACTTCGTTGCGGAGCTATGGAGGTGGAGCACCGGATCTACAAAGGTTGTATTTCCGTATTCTTGTAGTTAAGTGTTAACTAGTTTCTTTTTCGCCTAGAAATCTAGCCAACGATCCGTTCTAGGGTTTCTCGGCACCGTTTAAATTTGAAATTGGCATGGTTGATGCCTTGTGAGACCTCATTAGGGTGCCTAGGAACCCTACAGTGGTATCAGAGCCTAGCTAGAACCTTAGGCGAAGTCTAGACGCAATTTGAAGTCCGGTCGAACCGAAATTTAGAACCCAAAATAGCTCTCTGTCCTTTTTTCAAAAACTGGGATTTTTCCAAATTAAAAATTGCTAAAAATTCAGCAGGGAAATATAAGAATTACGGCGCAAAAATTTTCTCATGAACAGTCCAAACTGCGGCGGAACCGCGGCAGAAGCCTAGCTTCTGCGGCGGTTCCGCAGCCGATTGATGACGTCAGCTTCCCCTGTTTGCACAGTAATTCCTATTTTCTGGAGTTGGATTTTCTGGGAATTTTTAATATTAATTCAAGAGTTGAATTTTCTGGGTTGTTTTGGGGATTCGAATGTTCGATCGGATTATCAGATTTTTTCTATGTGGCTTTCCGGATAATTTTTAGAATATGTTAAAAAGTTCGACCGGATATAAATACCCAATTTTTCCCCTGTCGGGAAATTTCCAAGTGTTGGATTTTTCCGTAGTTTAACGACGTTCTAAGTAGTGCAAGTAACTCGATGGACCCTCTAGAAGACAACAAACCTTAACTCGATTATGTGACCGTCTTGAACTGCCCTTTGAACCTTCGGGTTTGGGGCAGTACGGCGTGCCACATGTGAGGCGTTGGCTTGACCCTTCTACGGCTGGACCGTTGGTACTGAGGCACGAACTGAATGTTGTTAGACTTATTTCATGTGTTGAGCTGTACCGGAAAAACTTGGGTGTTCGATTGTTCGATCGGAAAGTCTAACATTTTCTAATTATCTGGAATGTGATACAATAATTGGAATTCACAATGAGTTATGAGATAACTGAATGAATGTTATAAACATAGCACTTTAGTCTCACTTGATCGGTTGCCACGGAATTTTGATGTGATCAAAAGTCCGTCGCAATCACGTAGCGTACGCGGATACTCGCCGGGTAAACTTAATAGACAGCCTCACTCCATAGCCCCAACCAAGTGACTGTAGGAGAACCCCGTCGCCGAAAGCATCCGTTCGGGTGCTCGCGGTAGCGGTGTTCCGCCTTGGTGCACTTCGTCGACGGTATCGGGGGTGAAGCCGCCTACTAAAGTTTGCGACGAGCATTCGATCAGAATGTCGGGAATCCTGTTGAATTGCCCGACTTGAAATTGAAAAGTGTTTTCGATTTTGAGACTAAAATGCGGGGTTTATAATTGTTAGGCATGCGATGTCTAAGAAATTCATTTGGTCAGGCATGCGATGTCTAAGGAGGTTGCGGATTCCAACTGTTGTAGTTTTACACTTTCTTTTCTGTGACCGTAAGTGTAATATGTGATATCGCCGGTTTCGTTGCTATATGTCAACGACAATTGGGATGCGCATATTTACTTACGTTGATGACATGTGATGTTATGTGTTGCTGGATATGTTATATTGGATCGTCGTGTTTGAATAGCCGGGGGTTTTTATGTGAGATGAGTGTTTTTCATTTTCATTCATGTAAAAAATTGTATGTAATATTCTTTTATTGGGACGCTTCCAGGTTGCGGAAGTTGTCACCGTTTATGTATATTATTTACTTTTCCGCACTAGGATAGACCCAAGGAGGGGAGCACAAGTAACCGGGTTCTAGAGTCCAGTGGGAGACCAACTCGAGGAGTCGAGTCCGGGTCTCCTAACTCCAGAATTGGTAGGGTTGCTTGCCGCTCTCGTAGGGGTCTAGGGGTATGGGTTTGGCTATTCATCACGACCGTGGAATCCGTGTTTTATACTGGCTCGTATTGAAAACACGGACGTCCTAGTATATCCAATATTTCATATGTTTCTTCTGCTGCGATATCTGTGATGCGATCATGTGATGTTCTGTGATGGATACAGTATATAGTATATATGATATATTATATAGACGTTACTTATGTTTTACACCCGTGCTAGCCCTGCCCCGCTCTGCCGTTAGTTACCTAACCTAACGGTGCACGAGGGGACATCGAGGCGAATGCGGATGGCATAAGTGTACGTCGTATTTATCTGTGATGTTTAGGTACTTAAATGATGGGACTTCATTAATGTGATTAATGAAATAAAAGAAACCTAAGATGTTGTAGAATCGAATTTCAAAATAAAAAGGGTAGCTACAGTTCTTGCTTTGCACAGAGGTATATGTGATATATCCTGCACCTTATTCGATGAGGAAAGGACCGAGATCCCTTCACCGGGAGTGACTCCTTTAGCAATAACTGGCAGATGCTACACACTCGGTTTGTCTTTTGATTGCTTTTAAGTGTTTTTGCTTTGCACAGTGATATATATGATATATCCCGCACCTCATTCGACGAGGAAAGGACCGACGATCCCTTCACCGGGAGTGACTCCTTTAGCAAAACTAGAAAAGCCTCAAAAGCACTCCATTTTAAAATCATTTGATTCTATAACGATATCAAGTTCATTACGCAATAGGTTTTCAGAAAAACCTGTCGTAGCCCTCCGTCATTTCAGATATGTACTGGTTAGTATTCGTGCTGCGTTTGTTGACCTCTGTCAAGGCGTAGTGTGCGGTAGCTGATTAGTGCTTATCTGCATAAGCATATGATGTGATTGATTTAGGGTAGTCGTGCGACCTTGTTGACCTCTGTCAAGGGTCGTGCGGGTGGGTTTACTTCAATCAGGAAATGACGGGTTGAACTTGACTAGCAGCCTATGGTTTGTTGACCTCTGTCAAGGTCATAGGACGCTAGGGGCAAAATATTATCGGGAATTTCAAGTGTTGAAATTTGCAATGAGATTGCATACCTTCTATGAGATAGTTGGATCCCGATACCCGCTGCGAGTAAGAGTTACTCCTGGGAGAGTTTTGCACATTACAATTAGCCGATCAAGTAGGTGTCTAGAAAGGTGTCAACGAGGTTACGCCTCTGGGAAAACGAGGTTTACATTAATTAGGTTCGTGCGAAAGCACGGGGGACCTCCCTCAAGGTACCGACACTGGCCTGGCTGAAAGATTGGCGAACTTGTAGTGTGTAATTAATCCCGGCTAGTCTTTCCTTTTAGGGTTTGAAGGAAGATTTGATAAAAAGCAGTGGGAGCCATCCTGATTAGATAAAATAATAACCAATTTATTCTTGCAAGAGCGCACGCTGAGTGTTTTCTTCTCTCTCTCTCCTGGTAGCGACCATATCACGTCTTAATCAAGATAATAATACGGATTATTGACCGAACCCGCTTGTTATACTGAGCTGGGGAACGTTGGTCCCGCTCCAACTTATAATTGTTATAAGACAGAGCAGGAAATTGGGGATTACCAGAATTCCCTTGCCGCCCAAACGAAGAGAGTGCATGCTGATGCATCATCTTCGGGTGTGTTCATTACAGAGAACTGTTTCTCTGTATCCTCTACGTCCTGGGTATGTGATACCAGATCAGGATCCCAGATATGTAATCTGTTACATAGGGCTACAGAAAGGTAGAAAACTGAGAACGGGTGATAAGTTTCATGAGGCAGAAAACGGGGCAAGAGTTGCAGCCAAGTCTGTTGGTCACTGTCACCCTGTATTACCAATACATTGATTCTGAACAAATGTTATTAGATACCGAACCTGATATACAAAATCATATCACTCTCTTTATTAGTAAAGAAATGATAAAATTCTGTATTGTTGGATAATGTTTTGAACATTTCCTATATCAAAAGTTGATCGGTTCAGGCACGTTATCTAAAAGCATTGATGTTCTAAATCAAACTACAGTTCTTAATATATGGAACACATACAAGAGGAAGAGTTCAGAAATGAACGGATTCTTCTTGAGGTATTGTAGACTAGGTCAGATCAATGTGACCCGACTAGCTGAAGTTACATTTAGATGTATATTTAAATTAGTTTGAATTTACATCTTGTGAAACTTGCCAGTCATGTCACAGAGATAAGATGACCATAGCTCAATTTACTGGAAACTGAGAAAGAGTTAGTAAACTCTTGGGACTGATACATGATGATGTATGTAAGGTCCCATGTCTACATATGCCAGGACTGGTTCTTTGTACTTCGTTACATTCTCTGATAATCTCTCAAGATTCAGACATATGTTCCTGTTGAAACACAAGTCCGAACCTTTTGAGATATTCACAGAATATAAGAAAGAAGTAGAGAACCAATACGGGTATAAGTATTATGTCCTATGATGAGATCAAGGAGGAGAATACTTGAGCACGAAAATCCTAGATTATTCCAAAGGAGAATGAGATTCTCTCTCAGCATTACTCCTCCGAATACACCATAGCACGATGGTATATCGGGGCGGAGCTATCTCACCCTATATGATAAGGTGTGCTCTATGATGAGTACTACTGAGTTACCTATTTCCTTTTTGGGAGTTATGCACTTAAGAAGCTGCATACCTATTGAATAGGGTTCAAATCAAATCAGTTGCCTACCACTTCATATTTGATATGATAAGGGAAGAGCCTATCTCTCAAGTTAGTTGAGATTTGGGGTTGTCCAGCCTATGTCTGAAAAGCAAAATCCGGACAAGCTCGAGGCAAGGTCAGTTATGTAGAACTGGAAAGGTTCCAGCTATACAAACGGCAGCTGATGATTTGAAAGAACCAAAGGATTCAATAGTTACCAACGAACCTTAGCCTCTCCGCCGATCTAGTAGGGTTCCTCATCCACCTAAGAGATACTTCGGGTTCTCTATGACAGTGGGAGCGAGGATTGCATCATGAGATGATGACCCAACTAGTTTCGAGCAGGCCATCGAGAGTATGGACTCTGTAAGAATGGCTGGATGCTTAGCGATCTGAGATGGAATCTTTATACACCAACAAAGTATGGACTTTAGTTGCAATATCTGAAGGGTTAAATCCCCATCAGGAGCAAGTATATCTTGAGAAGATTACTTGGTGTAAATGGAAAAGTTGAGACTTTCAAAGCTAGACTTGATAAAGGTTTTCGTCATCAACCAGGCGTGGATAATGATGAAACCTTTTCCAGTACCTATGCTTAAGTCCATCCAGATACTACTTGCCACGGCTACATACCATGACTACGATATCTGGTGGTTGGGTGTCATGACAGCTTTTCTAAATGATGTTTTAGAAGAGTGCGTCTATAAGTACACAGCCAGAGGGCCTCGTAGACAGTGGGAGCAGCGGAAACGTGTGCAAGATGCTTTATAGGATAAAGCAGGCATCGCGGAGCTGGAACATCTGTTTTAATGGATTAGTCAAAAAAGTTGACATCATCAAAATGGTAGATGAACCTTGTATAAACAAAAAGGGTAGTAGGGAGTATGGTGACGATCCTCGTAGAGTACGTGGATGACATACTCTTGATAGGGAAGGAGTTTCCTATGCTACGCTCGATCAGTCTCCGTTTATCACAATGATTCTCCACATAGGATCAAAGTGATACCTACTAAATCCTGGATTTTGGATCTATGAGATAGATCTAATTGGATGTTAGGATTCTCACTAGTTGTAGTGAGAAGGTATCAATCGACCCTGGGGAGAATCACTGGAAGTGTTCCAGGGTGATAAAGACGACTGAATGTCAGTCACAGGCATTGTCTTTACCTTCAGTAAAGGGACGGTATGTTGGAAGAGTTCAAAGCTAGATACCGTGACATACTAGACGATAAAGGCAGGATACATCGCTACTTAAGATGCTACCATAGAGGCAGTCTGGGTGTATAATGGTTCATGAGATGAACTATGATCCTACCATTGTGAGACAATGGAGTTGTGACTTATGCCAAGGAACGCCGGTCCCATCAGTGATCCAGACATATTCTAAGGCAGTATCACTTGATCATGGAGATGGTTGATCTCCAGGGAGATCGAGGTTAGGAGAGTAGACTCAGAGGACAACACAGCGGATCCACTCACAAAGGCCTGTTCCCAGAGAGAGACTTTTATGGGATGGTTCAGTATGAGATACTACAACCACTGCTACAGATGGCCCTAGTGCAAGTGGGAGATTGTTAGTTATATGTATGCCCTAGAGGCCATTACTGTACATTGGATGTATATTGTAGTGGATGTTGGGACATATATAGGGAGGACTTTCTTGCTCGACATGATAGTATGCTATCTGGTTGATCTTTACCTTAACATGTACACTAATTGTCTCTCTGTTACATGTTGGTAAAGCCCTTAGGATCTGTACTTGACTACCTGGACTATGATGCGGATCATACTAGTGGGGACATGGTAGTCCATAAGTACATCCTTGAAAGTCCCTAGTCGTGGGTGTATCGAGACGGGGCATTGATATACCAGAGTAGACTAGCGTATACCTTCTCGACCCATACAGATGGGTGATGGATGATCCCATATCCATTGGTGTTTGACATCAGAGATGATATACGGGTGCTCAGTAGAGACTGGGTACACTGGACGGACTCGCCGAGAACTCCCAGATGGTATTATACCTTACGTCAGATGGCAGTTCTCTGGTGACACTGGTACAGAGTAGTCTGTTGACCCGAGATCGTCATAGAGTCTTGTGTGGTTCCCACTGTGCTTTGATTTCCATCTTACCACGTCCAAGAGGGCGTGCAAAACGGTGGTTTTTGGGTACAGTCCCGAGTCACATGGAGGCAATGAGCGATAGGAGGGGATTCGTCTCTCCCGGTATAGGGAGTTGATATTGCACTGTGTTCGATTGGCTATAACAGGAAGTCCCTGGCCAGGGCTGCTCAGAGAATTGCTGGTAAGTGTTACCAGTAGTTTCTCGACCCGTTATGAGCCTCATATCGACACGACTTATCGAGCTATTGGGGTCTGACGTTTACCACCCCTAGGCGAGATATGCGACATATCAGACGATCAGACCGGACTGTACGGTAGTGTTACTGGTTGGATTCACTGGAGTGTGAGCGGGCTTGCTCGTCGATCTTCAGATCGCTCAATACCCGGGTGGCCGTTACGTTTAGCAGACCGCTTGCGGCTTGTGGGTGTTTGATATGATCATCACCTGCTGCCGGCGTATTGACGAGTCTTTAGAGTCTTACACAGAGCTTTCCTGGCTCAAGCGAAACGAAATAGGAGCGCATATGAGATATGTGCGGGAACGAGAATAATACCAGTATGTGATACTGTATTCGATTCTCGCGATGTGACATTGATCGGTTGTATGCGATATAGCCGGGTTATCGGATCAAGTGTTGATTCGATAAGTTGTTACTAATGATACTAGTCGGTTATATGCGATATGACCGGATCGTTAAATCAAGTGTTGATTTAATGATTTAATGTATAATTATATATTTGATATATTACTTTGCATTAACTAGTATCGGTTCACTTTAAATGGATATTCTCACTCGGATGTGCGCATTGTATATGCAATATATTTTTATGCACTTGATTGTATCATGTTTGATGATGCATGCAAAATTGGTTAGTGTAAAGAATTAAACCTAGGTTAAGTAAATGGTTAAGGTTTCTTTTTATTTGTCCATTCATTTATCTTTTTATTTGGATTAAAATTAAATGACAAAAGAAAACAAAATGGTTATCATTCTTTCTTTCTTTCATGAAGCTTGATGAAGTTTCATGAAGCTTTGACCATATGACCATTTTGTCTTCAAGCTTAACCCTAACCATTCTTTTAACCTTAGTCATTTCTCTACACCTAACTATAGTTAATGTTATGATAAGGATTATTTTTATTTTTTCTATTCTAATTAACTTATCATATCATTATCTTCTTCTTCTTCATCTTCAACCTTGAAGAAAGCTTTCTACCAACAATGGTGGAATGTGAAAATGAGTGAGAAATTCAATTCTAAAGTGAACCCACTTCCTATTTCTTCATCCTCTACCTCTTGCCAAGTAGTAGAGTGTGTTTCCTTCACAAGTTTTCATGGCTTGGTGAAGGTGGAGCTTGATCTAGCGATGCTTCGACGTAGATCATCTTCGGCACGTCGTCGATGACCTAGCCCGCCTATTCTCCGATGAAGCCGACGCTAGAGCCCGGGAATTCACTAGGACAGCGAGGGGACTTCGTTGCGGAGCTATGGAGGTGGAGCACCGGATCTACAAAGGTTGTATTTCCGTATTCTTGTAGTTAAGTGTTAACTAGTTCTTTTTCGCCTAGAAATCTAGCCAACGATCCGTTCTAGGGTTTCTCGGCACCGTTTAAATTTGAAATTGGCATGGTTGATGCCTTGTGAGACCTCATTAGGGTTCCTAGGAACCCTACAGGGGGTGCGGCCACCTACTAAAGTTTGCGACGAGCATTCGATCAGGATGTCGGGAATCTTGTTGAATTACCCGACTTGATATTGAAAAGAGTTTTCGTTAATGAGACTAAAATGCGGGGTTTATAATTGTTAGGCATGCGATGTCTAAGGAATTCGTTTGATTAGGCATGCGATGTCTAAAGCGGTTGCGGATTCCAACTGTTGTAGTTTTACACTTTCTTTTCTGTGACCGTAAGTGTAGTATGTAGTGGTATTGCCGATTGTCGTTGCTATACGTCGACGACAATCGGTGTATGCATACTTACTTACGTTGATGACATGTGTTGTTATGTGTTGCTGGATATGTTATATTGGATCGTCGTGTTTGAATAGCCGGGGTTTTTTATGTGAGATGAGTGTTTTCCATTTTCATTCATGTAAAAAACTTGTATGTAATATTCTTTTATTGGGGCACTTCCAGGTTGCGGATGATGTCACCATTTGTATATTATTTACTTTTCTGCATTAGGATAGACCCAAGGAGGGGAGCACAAGTAGCCGGGTTCTAGGGTCCAGTGGGAGACCATCTCGAGGAGTCGAGTACGGGTCTCCTAACCCTAGAATTGGTAGGGTTGCTTACCGCTCTCGTAGGGGTCTAAGGGTGTGGGATTGGCTATTCATCACAACCGTGGAATCCGTGTTTTATACTGGCTCGTATTGAAAACACGGACGTCCTAGTATATCCAATATTTCATATGTTTCTTCTGCTGCGATATCTGTGATGTGATCATGTGATGTTCTGTGATAGATAGAGTATATAGTATATATCATATATTATATAGACGTTGCTTATGTTTTACACCCGCGCTAGCCCTGCCCCGCTCTGCCGTTAGTTACCTAACCTAACGGTGCAGACGGGACATCGAGGCGAATGCGGATGGCATAAGCGTACGTTATATTTATCTGTGATGATTAGGTGGACTTAAATGATGGGATATTCATTAATGAGATTAATGAAAGAAAATAAACCTAATTGATGTTGTGGAATCGAATTTCAAAATAAAAACAGGTAGCTACAGTTCTTGCTTTGCATCGCGGTGTTCATTATAGAACATCCTGCACCTTATTCGATGAGGAAAGGACCGAGATCCCTTCACCGGGAGTGACTCCTTTAGCAATAACTGGCAGATGCTACACACTCGGTTTGTCTTTGATCGCTTCTATAGTTTTCGCTTTGCATAGTGATATATATGATATATCCCGCACCTCATTCGACGAGGAAAGGGCCGACGATCCCTTCACCGGGAGTGACCCCTTTAGCAAAACTAGAAAAGCCTCAAAAACATTCCATTTAAAAACCATTTGATTCCGCAACGAGATCAAGTTCAAAGCGTTAAAGGTTTTCACAAAAACCATTCGCAACCCTCCGTCATTTTAGGAAGTAGAGTACTTAGTATTCATGCTGTGTTTGTTGACCATAGTCAAGGCATAGTGTACGGTAGCTAAGTGATGTCTTCCTACACCGTATATGATGCGATTAGTTAGGAAAGTCGCGTGACTTTGTTGACCTTAGTTAAGGGTCATGTGGGTGGGTCTAATTAATCACGAAATGACGGGTAGAACTTGACTAGTACTTATGATTTGTTGACCATAGTTAAGGTCATAGGTGCTAGGGGTAAAAACCTTTATCGGGAGTTTCAAGTGTTGAAACTTGCAATGAGATTGCATACCTTCTATATGATAGTTGGATCCCGATACCCACTGCGAGTAATTGTTACTCCTGGGAGAGTTTTGCACTTTGCAATTAGCCGATCAAGTAGGTGTCTAGAAAGGTGTCAACGGGGTTACGCCTCTGGGAAAACGAGGTTTACTGTAATTAGGTCCGTGCGAAAGCACGGGAAACCTCCCTCAAAGTACCTACACTGGCCTGGCTGAAAGATTGGCGAACTTGTAGAGTGTAATTAATCCCGGCTAGTCTTTCCTTTTAGGGTTTGAAGGAAGATTTGATAAAAACAGTGGGAGCCATCCTGATTAGATAAAATACATAACCAATCTAATCTTGTAAGAGCGCACGCAGAGTGTTTTCTTCTCTCTCTCTCCTGGTAGCGACCATATCACGCCTTAATCAAGATAATAAAATGGATGTATTGACCGAACCCGCTTGTTATACTGAGCTGGGGATCGTTGGTCCCACTCCAACTTATAATTGTTATAAGACAGAGCAGGAAATTGGGGAATACCAGAATTCCTTTGCCGCCCAAACGAAGAAAGTGCATATGATGCATCTCCTTCGGGTGTGTTCATTATAAAGAACTGTTTCTCAGTATCCTCTGCATCCTGGGTATATGATACCGGATCAGGATCCCAGATATGTAATCTGTTACATAGGGCTACAAAAAGGTAGAAAAACTGAGAACGGGTGATAAGTTTCATGAGACAGAAACCGGGGCAAGTATTGCAGCCAAGTCTGTTGGTCACTGTCACCCTGTATTACGAATACATTGATTCTGAACAAATGCTATTAGATACCGAACCTGATATACAAAATCATATCAGTCTCTTTATTAGTAAAGAAATGATACAATTTTGTATTGTTGGATAATGTTTTGAACATTTCCTATATCAAAAGTTGATCGGTTCAGGCACGTTATCTAAAAGCATTGACGTTCTAAATCAAACTACAGTTCCTTGTATACAGAACACACACAAGAGGAAGAGTTCAGAAATGAACGATTCGTTCTTGAGGCATTGTAGACTAGGTCATATCAATGCGACCCGACTGGCTGAAGTTACATTTTAGATGCATATTTAAATCAGTTTGAATTTACATCTTGTGAAACTTGCCAGTCATGTCACAAAGATATAATGACACCAGCTCTGTTTACTGGAAGCAGAGAAAGAGTTAGTAAACTCTTGGGACTGATACATGATGATGTATGTAAGGTCTTCTGTCTACACATGCCAGGACTGGTTCTTTATACATCATTATATTCTCTGATAATCTCTCAAGATTCAGTCGTATGTTCCTATTGAAACATAAGTCCGAAGCTTTTGAGGTATTCACAGAATATAAGATGGAAGTAGAGAACCAAAATACGGGTATAAGTATTATGTCCTATGATGAGATCAGGGAGGAGAATACTTGTGCATGGCATTCCTGGACCATTCTAAAGGAGAATGAGATTCTCTCTCCGTATTACTCCTCTGAATACACCACAGCACAACGGTGTATCAGGGCGGAGCAATTACACAATATTAGATATCGTGTGCTCTATGATGAGTACTACTGAGTTACCTATTTCCTTTTGGGGTTATGCACTTAAGAAGCTGCATACCTATTGAATTAGGTTTGAATCAAATCAATGCCTACCACTCCATATGAGATATGGTATGGGAAGAACCCATCTCTTAAGCGAGTTAAGATTTGGGGTTGTCCGGCCTATGTTTAAAGCAAAATCCGGACAAAATCGAGGCAGGATCAGTTCTGTAGAACTGGGAAGGTTCCAGCTATACAAAACTGCAGTTGATGATTTGACAGAACCATAAGATTCTATAGTTCCCGACGAACCTCAGCCTCTCCGCCGATCTAGTAGGGTTCCTCATCCGCCGGAGAGATACCTCGGTTTCTCGATGACAGTGGGAGCAAGGAATGCATCATGAGATGATGACCCAACTAGTTTCGAGCAGGCCATCAAGAGTAGGGACTCTGTAAGAATGGCTGGATGCTTAGCGATCTGAGATGGAATCCATATACACCAGCAAAGTATGGACTTTGGTTGCTATATCTGAAGGGTTAAATCCCCATCAGGAGCAAGTATATCTTGAGAAGATTACTTGGTGTAGATGGAAAAGTTGAGACTTTCAAAGCTAGGCTTATTAAAGGTTTTAGTCATCAACCAGGCATGGATAATGATGAAACCTTTTCCAAGTGACTATGCTTAAGTCCATCCGAATCCTACTTAACATTGCTACATACCATGACTACGATATCTGGTGGTTGGGTGCCCTGACTGCTTTTCTAAATACTGATTTAGAAGAGAACGTCTATAAGAACACAGCCAGAGGTCTTCGTAAACAGTGGGAGCAGCGGAAACGTGTGCAAGTTGCTTTACATAATGAAGCAGGTATCGCGGAGTTGGAACGTCTGTTTTGATGTGATAGTCAAAGTGTTTGACTTCATCAAAATGGTAGACGAACCTTGTATATACAAAAGGGTAGTAGAGAGTAAGGTGGTCATCTTCGTATTGTACGTAGACAACATACTCTTGATAGGAAAAGAGTTTCCTATACTACGATCGGTCAATCTCCTATTATCACAAGGATTCTCCAAATAGGATAAAGATGATACCTCCTAAATCCTGAGATTTGGACCTATGAGATAGATCTAAAGGGATATTAGGGTTCTCACTAGGTATAGTGAGATTGTATCAATCAATCCTGGGGAGAATCACTGGAAGTGTTCCAGGGTGATAAAGACGACTGAATGTCAGTCACAGGCACTGTCTTTACCCTCAGTAAAGGGACGGTATGTTGGAAGAGTTCCAAGCTAGATACCGTGGCAAACTAGACGATAAAGGCTGGTAACATCGCTATTGAAGATACTACCAAAGAGGAAGTTTGGGTGTATATTGGTTCATAAGATGAACTAGGTTCCTCCCATTGTATGACAATGGAAGTATGGCTTCGGCCCTAGAACCCTGGTCCCATCAGTGACCCAGACAAATTCTGAGGAAGCATCACCTGATCATGGAGATAGTTGATCTCCGGGGTGATCGAGGTTAGGAGAGTAGACTCAGAGGACAACACGGCGGATCCACTCACGAAGGCCTTTTCCCAGAGAGAGACTCATATGGGATGGTTGAGTATTAGATACTGCGACCACTTCTACAGATGGCCCTAGTGCAAGTGGGAGATTGTTAGTTATATGTATGCCCTAGAGGCCATTACTGTACATTGGATGTATATTGTAGTGGATGCTGGGACATATATAGGTAGGACTTTCTTGCTCAACATGATAGTACGCTATCTGGTTGCTCTTTATCTTAACATGTATACTTTCTGTCTCTCTGATTACATGTTGATAAAGCCCTTAGGATGTGTACCCGACTTCCAGGACTATGATGCAGATCATACTAGTGGGGCCTGGGTAGTCAATGAGTACATCCTTCATTGTTCCTAGTCGAGGGAATATCGAGTCGGGGCATCGATATTCCAGAGCAGACTAGCGTATATCTTCTCGACCCATGCGATGGGCGATGGATGATCCCATATCCATTGGTGTTTGACATCGGAGATGGTATGCGGGTGCTCAGTGGAGACTGGGTACACTGAACGGACTCGCCGAGAACTCCCAGATGGTATTATACCTCACGTCAGATGGCAGTTCTCTGGTGACACTGGTACAGCTTAGTCTGTTGACCCGAGATCGTCATAGAGTCTTGTGTGTCTCCCACTGTGCTTTGATTTCCACCCTACCACGGCTCTACTGAGTTGTGCAAACAGGTGGTTTTTGGGTACAGTCCCGATTCACATGGAGGCAATGAGCGATAGGAGGGGATTCGTCTCTCCCGGTATTGGGGGTTGATGTTGCGCAATGCTCGACTGGCCATAACAAGAAATCCCTGGCCAGGGTTGCAGTGATATACTGGTAAGAGTTATCAGTAGTTTCACGATAGTTATGGACCCTACGTCGGCATGACTTATCAAGCTATTGGGGTCTGACGTTTACCACCCCTAGGCGAGATATGCGACATATCAGACGAACAGACCGGACTGTACGGTAAGTGTTACTGGTTGGATTCGCAGGAGTGTGAGCGGGCTTGCTCGTCGATCTTCTGATCGCTCAATACCCGGGTGGCCGTTACGTTTAGCAGACCGCTTGGGGCTTGTGGATGCTTGATATGATCATCATCTGCTGCCGGCGTATTGACGAGTCTTTAGAGTCCTACACAGAGGTTTCCTGGCTCAAGCGAAACGAAATAGGAGCGCATATGAGATATGTGCGGGACCGAGAATAATTCGAGTATGTGATACCGTATTCCATTCTTGCGATCAATGTATCGATTGGTTATATGCGATATAACCTAGTTATCGAATCAAGGATTGATTCGATAAGCCGATACATATGATACTAGTCGGTTATATCCGATATGACCGGATCGTTAAATCAAGTGTTGATTTAATGATTTAGTGCATATTTATATATTTGATATATTACTATGCGTTAACTAGTATTGGTTCACTTTAAAAGGATTTTCTCACTTGAATTGTGCACATTGTATATGCGATATAGTTTTGTGCACATGTTTGTATCATGTTTGATGATACATGCTTACTTGGTTAAGTGTAAAGAATCAAACCATGGTTTAAGTTAATGATTAGGGTTTTGATTATTTATTCATTTATCTTTCTTATTTATTCATTTTGGAAAAAGAAAAGGATAAATGAATGGTTGAATGTTTTGTTTTTAGTTGAAGTTTCTTGAAACTTTGACTAAGTCACTCTTTTGTTCTTATGCTTAACCCTAACCATCCTTTTAACCATGGTCTTTTCTCTACACCTAACTAAGGTTGAAAGTATGATAAGATTTAATTCTTTTTCATTTTAAAATACAAGATTTATCATATCTTTCTTCTTCTTCTTCAAGAGCTAGAAAAAGAAAAGCTTTCTAGTTAAATGGCAACTTGAGAAAACAAGTGAGAAATCCAATTCTAAAGTGAACCCACTTCCTATTTCTTCATCCTCTACCTCTTGCCAAGTAGTATAGGGTGTTCTCTTCACAAGTTTCATGACTTGTTGAGGTGAGAGTTTGATCTTGTGGAGCTTCGACGTAGATCATCTTCGACATCGAAGCCGACGACCAATTCCGCTCATTTTTCCGATGAAGCCGATGCTAGAGTCCGGGATTCAGTTTGGACAGCAAGGGGACTTCATCACTGAGCTTGGGAGGTGGAGGACCGGATCTACAAAGGTTGTAGCCCCTTTCCATAGCATTTAATTCGTTTACTTGCTCGCATCGCTTATATATCTAGTTAACGATCCGTATTAGGGTTTTTAGGCACTCGTAAAATTTGAAACAGCCATGTTTGATGCCTTGTGAGACTACACTAGTGTGCCTAGGAACCCTACAGCCACCACGGGCTCAGTAATTGTGGCCGTCTCATCCACCGCCGCCTTAGGCTCGGCCGTGGTAGCCGCCTTGTCAGCTACTACCTCGAGCCCGGAAATTGCGACCGCATCGCCGACCGTCGCCCCGGGTTCGGGAATAGTAGCCACCTCCTCCACCGCTCCCTTAGGCTCAGCGGTCGCCGCCGTTTCTTCGGGAAGACTCGGCCCTACAAGATAAGGTATATGAGAACTGATAATTCAAAAGTTTTGACAACGGGACCTCACGGCACATTACCTGGAGTTGATTTACCGTTCGCTTCCCGAGCCGCGCGTGCCGCCCGTCTGTGAGCGGTAGACAAAGCGACCGGAGACTCCTCTGAAGGAGTAGCAGCAGGGGTAGCGGCGCTCGAACCCGTACCCACGGCTAAATCAGCACTACGCTCCTTTGCTGCGCGCCTCTGGCTCTTCCTTTCCTCCCGGGCCATCAAAGCAGACCTTCTAGAAGTCTCCTTCAACAGAGCGTCATCATCCACACCCAGGGTTACCTCTGGAGCCGTCAAGACTTCCGTCATCGGTCGTTTGAGTAAGGCCTCTTTCGGCAGTACCGAAGAGGCCGGGACTTCGGTAGCTGGCCCGGGAAGAGTCTCCGCATCACCTTGCGGGGTCGGCATTGTGGTCCCTGCGATAAGATAAAGAAAGGGTTAGATTGTCCATAAAAAGGAGAATGAAGACTCAATGAGCCAAGACCTACCAATGCCCAATAAAGCGCGATTCCTCTCCTCCTCCTCGAAGGTCCTGAGGGAAGCCGCCAGAGCTTCTTCAGTAGTAAAGCCTGTTACAAAAGGAAGAATGTTAGTCAAGACATGATAATAAAAATATAGATATAACGCGATGACGAAAGTGCGACTGATATTTACTTGATTACACGAGGGCGGCTATTTTCTCTTGGTGGCTTGCGAGTCGCGCAGAAGCAGCAATAGCAGCATCGAGATCAGTGTCTTCTGGCGCTATAAAGAGACCCTCATTAGTTCCAAATTCACTTAGGCCTTCAGTATAAGGAGCCTGAGGCTCCAAGCCGAGTACAGCATCCAGGGAGAGGACCGACTTCTTTTTCTTCTTCTGTGCGCGAGTTCCAGTCGCAGCAAGCACGAGCCTACGCTTGGTGGGCACCTTGGGACGGCGAGTCCCGATATCCGAGCCCATGCCAGATTCGGGTGAAGCTACAGTTACTGTCTCCGCGGGAGCACGGGGCACCGATGGCACATCCACTATCTCCACAGGAGCACGGGGTAATCCACGCGTAGGGCTTAGCACACGTGGAGGCTCAACTACAGCGACTTCTCTTAGCGAGGAGGGGACAATGGTCCGTTGCCTCAAAGGGACCTTGCGATCACTGGCAGGAGGTGCGCTTTTGCGGTCAAGCAGCAACCGCCTTTCTTCCTTAATAACGGCGCCCGTCGAATGCTGGTACCATGCAGTATATGCATTAAGGATCCGTGGGACACAACTCGGCTCGCTGATAAAGAAATGAGAGCCCGTATTCAAATGCATGAAGTGATGCAGCGCGCTCCGCATCCCCTCTTCAGTAGCAATGGGTTCCATCAAAAAAGCGTCCAGCGGCAGTCCTTGGTTATAGCTGAATTGTTGGGCAAAATGTTGCGGATTATATCTCATGAAAAGCGCTGCATCATTTTTCCTAAACACCAGGAAGCCCGGTCTGATAGAATATAGATGGAGGATCTCCCGAGCTGTCAGAACTGAGGCTCCATCTTTGAAAATATCCTTCAATAACCGCACCGTTGTGGAAGACTCTTTTCCGATGGTTAACACCTTATCGGTAAAGGTCATCCCGTCTCTAACCGTGCGGGGGCGAAGGACCAAACCTCTGGCAGCCCACGGTGATGGATTTACAATTGAGGCGCCGACCAATCGCATAATCCGGGGGAAGCTGCACCTGTCATAGAACGAAGGCCTTCTATGGGTAACAAAAATGCCAAGCGCATGTAGCTCGAGCCATGACATGAAGTAATGCATCGAGAAGTTCGCATGCTGTACTCCAGGTTCAGTTGTATCCGCCGCTTGACTAAGGCCATGATACAGATGGGCTAAGCCGGCGACCCCGACAGCCACTTTCACCCCAATAGTCATCCGGTGAGCCGGGTAAAAGACAAATGGCCTCATGCGGCGATGGTGCATCGGGAGCGCGAACCAGCTCAACCATAGCCCAAGAAATCCCAGAAAGAATGATTCCTCATCCATCCCAGGGACTGCAATCTCCGCAAAAGGAACAACTGGAGAGTTGGGAAGGACGCAACTCCTCATAATGCTCCCCTATGACCGGTAGGCTAGAAGCCTCTGCAAATTCCTCTAAAGAGATTGATACTTCTCGGTCCAACGAGAGGAAGGTGTGAGTAGGGATATTCCACTGCTCCAAAAAGGCCTTAACCCACCAGGTGGGAAGCATAGGGTATTGGAAGAGAGAAGCATAAACATCGGTATACAACCCAAGCCTCATCAACTGCGACTTCTTTGCTGACAGAATGTAGCGGACCCATTGCAGATAACCGATCGGATGACGGGGAATCAGACCTATATTATATGGTTGCCCCCACGGCCGCACTTCGCCTTGACAAACACGGCGTCCCAAGGTATCTAAAACCATGGGAGGCTGAACGGGAATCGAAGTTATAGCAGGTTGAAGAAGGCCTTCTGAAGTCCAATTGACCATCTCCACGGCGTAGTTCACCGGGGGTGAGTTGGCGTAATGGATCGCCGTGATAGGCTCCGAAGGCACCGCGCATGAAAAGCTTTGTCGACCCCTGATAATCTGATTGTAACATGATCCCCAAAGGTGAAGATTCTTATATTCCGGATCATGGTCTCTAATCAAAGCTAGGACCTCCCGGTCTACGGGTGCTCTAGGGAATCCTCTTTCTGAACGAACGAATGGGAATGAAGCATCGAAAAACATGTTACCTGCAAAAAAGGGGACAGAAATCAACTGTCAGTGTTGTAATTTTTAATTTCTGACACTTGGTACTTTAAAATTTGTACCACACTGCAATGCAGTGGAAATGGGACCAAAGGGGGACCCACAAAATCCAGATAACAATGCATCAATTACTAAAACAGCCTCATCATTGGATGAGACTGTCAAGTAATGAGGAAATCCTCAAAGAATATTCTCATTTAATGAGAAATCCCTCGGGAGAAGGAGAAAATCTCCCTTTCAGAGCAAAGCTCTGTAATAGAGTGACACTTGTCAAACTCTGGTCATGAAGGACTAAAATTCCTTAGAGAGACTAGCTCTGTAATCATGATAGAAAATCCATCAAGGATTATCAAAATTAATGCTTGAGAATTAAAATTCTGGGATCTTAAAGATCCATGAAGAAACTCTCAAGAGTTCTTCACCAGAAGATCAAAAGATCTACGTATTATCAAAAGAGCAGAGCTCTGATTCATGGGATAAGAAACCCCAAGAAAAGATCTGTTTAGATCTATGAGTTCATGAGAGCAAGGCTCTATTAATGAAACCCTAAAAGGATTTTCTTTAGATCAAAGATCTATGAAGAGCAAGGCTCTGTTAATGGGTAAGAACCCTAATTTATTAAAATTAAAATTTCTAAATTTTACTTAAGAGTTTTGACTCTTGAAAGTTCTTAACAAAAGAGCAAGGCTCTGAGCAAAAATTCTCAAGAAGAAGATGATAATCATCTAAAGGACCAAAGGTCCTATTTATAGGCGCGGGACTGCCTCTTCAACTTCTGAGTTGATCCAAGGGCTCAGATGTTGCCACCGCTGCACTCACGTGTGCGCCACGTGAGCGCAACGGTGGGGGGGGCATTTGTTTCCCCTAATCAGAGCAAAGCTCTGTTTTGAATTTCAAAATTCAAAAATTGATGCAACGCTTCAAATCCTGCGCGCTGCGCGCCACGTGTCAAAAGGAGACACGCCAGCGCCAGGAGCGCTGAGCCCTAGGAAGCGCTCCCCCAATCAGAGGAAAGCTCTGTTTTCAAAATTCAAAATTTAAAAAGTTGAAGCAACGCTTCAGATCCAGCGCTCTGCATTTAAAAAGTTGAGCCCTAGTGCGCCACATGGCGCGCTGTCAGAACATACTTTGTTCTGATAAATGCTATGCATTCAATATAAGACAAAAAATGTCAGAGCCCAATGCTTAGCATTATTAAAAGGGCCGCGCCCAAATAAAAGCTTATCAGGCAGAATAAAAACAAAATGTTAAACATTTTTAACTGGACTTAGCCCAATTCTGGCCATAAGTCCTCAATTTAAATTGAACCGAGCTTATCTGCTCTTCCAATCAATTTACACCCGGTTCGAGGGTATATCTCTTTACTCCTCTGATATCTGTCGTTGTAATCCTTCAACGTCATCAGAAAGGTGACGGGTCCCGACAACCACACATTGCTACGGACTGTGGGGTCTTTAAACTCATGGACTATGATGTCCTTGATCTCGACCGTGATGTCTTAAAACTAACGTCGGACCGTGGAGTCCTTAAATCCATGGACTATGATATCCTTAACCTCGACCGTGATGTCTTAAAACTAACGTCGGACTGTGGAGTCCTTAAATCCACGAACTATGATGTCCTTAACCTCGACCGTAGTATCTTAAAACTAACATCGGACTGTGGAGTCCTTAAATCCACGGACTATGATGTCCTTAACCTTGACCGTGATGTCTTAAAACTAACATCGGACAGTGAGGTCCTTACACTTACGGACTATGATGTCCTTAATCTCGACCGTGATGTCTTAAAACTAATATCGGACTGTGAGGTCCTTAAACTCACGGACTATGATGTCCTTAACCTCGACCGCGATGTCTTAAAACTAACAATAGACCGTAATGTCCTTAAACTAATTATCGACCACAATGTCATTAAACTAAACAATAGAGCCCAATTGCTCTCTTGTCAGATCTAAATGATCCCGTTAAGTTGATCTTAGTCTAGAATTAGACTAACATGTCCTTAACAAACGTTTAAGTTGATCTTAGCCTCAAATAAGGCTAACGTATTCTTAAACACAACCCCCCCAAACCCAAATCTAAGAAAGATACGGATTTGGAGTAATCCACGTCCTACGGGCGACAACACAAATTAGTCTCCGTATACAATCCATGGACAACCAAACACAAAACAAACACCCACGACACGAAGTGACCATATGGAGAAGGAGAAAGTTGTTACCGCGATGCGGTAGCGTAATTAACTGCAGGGGCTTGCGCCTGCAGGAAAGAGCGTCCCCACAATCAAAAACCCCTCAAGCGAGGGGGAATCTGACGAAGTCTGCTACATCGGTCGCATCCGTTTAAACCTTCGATACATGGTGCCATAAATCAACTTGGCATCTTCGGAGAGGTGGACGGATAGCACCAATTATCGTCTGCCCCCAGATTCAGGCAAGACGTCCAGTCTTCTCGGCTTCCGGTGGTGAACACTGACATTTGAGCAAAGAAAAATTCTAAGAAAAGAAATTCATAAGCAAAAGAACAAATTTATTAATAAGAGGTATTCTTGGCTCCTCAACCTTACAAAAGTGCCCGGGGGCTCATAAAAGAAAACACTATTTTATCGCTTAACGATTACAGCAAAAGAGAGAGGGTCTTGAAAACATTGATCGTGGTATGTTCTCTTATAAAAGAAGGAGAGAAAAGAAAGAGAAAAAGAATTCCCACAGTTTGGCTTCACGTGTCAAACTCGTGAACGCTTATATGCAAATTATATAAGCGCTGAAAACAGATAACTAAATGCCAAACTGGCCTCACGTGTTAAACACGTGAGCGCTTATATGAAAAGCATATAAGTGCTGAAAATAAGTAACCAAAAGGGGCAAACTAGCCTCACGTGTTAAACACGTGAGCACTCATATGTAAAGCATATGAGCGCTAAATATAAGCAGGTTAAAACCCACACTGGAGTCATGTGTTAAACACGTGAGAACATACTTTTTGAAGCACTAGCTTCAGATAGAATTCAATTCTCTAAATTCTATAGAGAATTGAATTCTATTTTGGGGAAAATGCTCCCCCTGATCTTTCTAAAATGAGAAAGAAATTCTCTGTTAAACATAGAGCTGTTGGATCAAAAATCCATAACAGAATTGAATTCTAATATAGAAAATATTTTTTCTAAATAAGAAAAATATTCTCTGTTAAATAGAGAACCGTTGGATTAAAAATCCAATGGTGATAAAAATAATCAAATATAGAATTAAACTCTATTAGGGGAAAATATCTCCCTGATTTTTCTAAATGAGAAACATATTCTCTGCTGGATCAAACATCCAATGTTAGAATCAAATTCTAATATAAGAAAATATTTTCTTAATCTTTCTAAACGATAAAGATATACTCTTAACCCTTGGATTAAAAACCTAATGCTGATTAAAAATCACCTTTTAATAAGATTAAATTCTATATATGGGAAAATATATCCCTAATCTTTCTAAAAACAAGAAAACATATTCTGTAAAACAGAAATTACTGGATCAAAGATCCAACGGTGGATAAAATTCCCCATTTAATATTTGAGACCAATTAAATCAATTGGAATCTCTAAATAAGAGATTTTCTCAAACCGATCAACAGTTTACAATACCTATATAAAGGATCCGAGACTTCAAGTCTCACATATATACGGGAAAGACATACAAACAGAGAGACCCAAAAGAGAGAGAGAGAGAGAGAGAGAGAGAAACCTTCATAAGCTTCTACAAACAAAAAGCTGCAACAGAGAATTTAATTCTTCTTTAGAAGAAGAAGATATTCCTCCTATCAAACCCTAGATAAAGAAAAAGAAAAGATAAAATATATCTCCTTTTCCTAGCATAAACAAAAACAAGGGTTTAACCCTTCATAAAATAACTTAGTTCTTTCTTTGGATCTGAGATCCGTAAGATAAATCTCCCCACAAGTTGAAAATTTATTTCTCATCGGGAAGATTCTATTTTTCAGACCCAAAATTTAGCGGAAAGAACTAGATAAAAGAGAGGGAGACAGAAAAGAAACATGTTATAGGAATTTAATTCCTCTGAAAACAGGGTTTAACCCTATAAAGAACTTAGTTTTTATAATAAAAAAATAAGAACTTAATTCTCAAAGAAAACTTGATCCCAGATCTTCAAAACAGAGATCTTGATAATCATCAATGGTCAAAATGCCATTAATAGAGAGTAAATCTCTAAAAGAAAAGAATTCAGCATCTCACGTGCTTCCCACATGAGCGCCCAATAAAGAAAGGAGCTCAGCGCCTCACGTGCTTCCCACATGAGCGCCCAATAAAAAAAGGAGCTCAGCGCCTCATATGCTTCCCATATGAGCGTCCAAAAAAATACAAACTCAGCGCCTCACATGCCTCCCACGTGAGCGCCCAATAAAATACAAACTCAGTACCTCACGTGCTTCTCACGTGAACGCCCAGAGGTGAAGACTCAGCGCCTTATGTGAAACACACATGAATGCTATATAAAAAGTTCTTAGCAGTATATATAGTCAAAATGACTAAGTGCTTAGCACTAATTGGGCAACACCTATGTCTGAGTGCCTCACGTGCTTCCCACGTGAGCGCCAAAGCCATAAATAAGTGCTTAGCATTTCTGAATAAAGGGAGAAAGCCCAGGACCGAGCAGACTGAGCCCAAATTGGCTAAGTCTCTCTGAAGTTCTTTTGTAGCTGAGCCGAAATGCCATGTTGTTGGATCTTAATAAATTTGAATGATCCTGAAAATATTTCTAAGTTGATCTTAGTCTCAAATAAGACTAATGTATCCATAGTTAAAATAAATTGAGCACAAATGCTCATATATTCAAGTTGATCTTAATCTAAAAACAGATTAACGGTCCTTAAATGAAACAAAATATCCTTGAACTAAAGAAACATACAACCTAAATTCAAACCCAAATCTAAAATATACGGATTTGAATTAATTCGTGCCCTATGGGCGACGATATAAATTAGTCTCCGTATACAATTCATGGGCAACCTTAACAAACAAAATAACACATGACATGAAGTGAACTACTGGAGTAGGAGAAAGTGGTTATCGCAACGCGATAAAGTAATTAACCACAGGGGCTTACGCCTGCAGGGAAGAGCGTCCACATAATCAAAAAACCCCTCATAAAGAAGGGGGAATTTGATAAAGAAGGGTAAATATGGTACTCAAAGCAGAGATCTGCCAACCGATCCCAGGCAGCGTCCCATCGCTCCCTCTGCCTATGTTCGTGGACCCGAGCAGCTATGGTTCTATCGGGGATTCCCGCCATTGCGCATGAAACTATGATCAATCTCTGTTAGAAAGATAGGCGCAGGAGATCTATCGAGCGATCTCGTCTACTCTTCGAGATCAGGCCTAACTCATGGGCCGTACACATCTTGTTGACAACCTTCTCCAGTGCTTGTTGGGAAAACGCCCTGAAAAGGCCAGGAGAAGACCTCCAGATCGTATGGACAAGCACATGCAGGAGAGATGATCGGCGTGAAAGTAACCGCCCGTAATGACGTTCCAGCCGACCCATCACAGCCTCATATGTCACCGCGGAGATGTCGTGGTCGTAATAGTAGACGTCATCATGGGATACGACATCTCGGATGTTGTACGTGTTGCCGGTTATCGGAAAACGATTGACAATGAAGGTCGGAGAAAGAAAAAAGGCAGGATATGGAGACAACTAAAAGAAAATCGAAGGAAGTGCCTGAGACGAGGCCAAGACTCCTCTATTTATAGCCTTAATGAAAATTCCCCTACAGTCGAGATTCTCTCCTGTTCATGCGCGAATTATGGAATATCGCATCCATCGGATGAGGCGCCGCCACGTGGATTCCGGCCATAGGCCGCCTCCCTTTCATGCGGATCTGTACGATGCCGTCAGGAGATACATGCGGATCTTAAGATACCTGCCATGCGCCATGTGGCACCGGAAATCGGGGAGGTGCAAATGTCAACGTTATGGCGATCCTACCTTCTATTGATCTGAAGCCCTCTCACAAGGCCACCGGATAGCTTCCTGCTCGACCAATTCACAACGAGTAGATTCCTGCTCGGAAGCCCTCTCACGAGACTGCTGGGTAGCTTCCTGCCCGACCAATTCTCAGCGAGTAGATTCCTGCTCGGCCCAAACTGTGGATCAGAAACCCTTTCATGAGGCCACCGGGTAGCTTCCTGCCCGGTCAATTTGCAGTGAGTGGATTACTGCTTGGCCTAAACTATGGATCAGAAGCCTTCTCACGAGGCCTCCGGGTAGCTTCCTGCCCGACTAATTCACAGCGAATAGATTCCTGCTCGGGAGCCCTCTCACGAGACCGCTTGGTAGCTTCCTGCCTGGCTAATTCACAACGAGCCGATTCCTGCTCTGTCTAAATTGTGGATTAGAAGCCCTCTCATGAGACCGCCGGGTAGCTTCCTGCCCGACCAATTCACAACGAGTAGATTCTTGCTCGGAAGTCCTCTCACGAGATCGCTGGGTATCTTCCTGCCCGACCAATTTGCAGCGAGCAGATTCCTACTCGGTCCAAACTATGGATCGGAAGCCCTTTCATAAGTCTGCTGGGTAGTTTCCTACCCAGCCAATTCATAGCGAGTAGATTTCCGCTCGACCTAAACTGTGAATCCCAAGCCCCCGCATGGGTAGACTCTTACTCGATGTCAAGGCACACCCATTCATGACGAATAGATTTCTGCTCGGCCTAAATGGTGGATCCTAAGATAGGATATCACCGAGCTTTGCAAAGGTCAGTCCGAGTTCCTAGAGTCTCCAAGAGGACACCCGTCTATTTATACTTGGAAGAATAAACCTAGTATCCGCTTGACTCATGTCACCTCATCTCCGGGGTGAGGGGGACACCAGTCTATTTGCACTTGATGGAATAAACCTAGTGTTCCCTCGACTCAGGTTACCTCATTTCCAAGATAAGGGAGGACACCGGTCTATCCACACTTGGAAAAATAAAAACGAAAATTTTCTAATTAGATACATTACAGAAGAGAAAAAATACTCCATTAATGTCAAAATTATATACAAGGTATTATGAGCTCCTCAGCTTTAGAAAATTGTTGCAAAATTGCCCGAAGGCTTACAATTGAAAAAAAATGAAAGCAGGGAGAGCGGCGGCTTCAAGTCATCTTCTTAGCCAAGGTCTCGACGCCACCCGCCTGCCCGTCACTTCCGTCCATTGGCTCTTCCTCCGAGAGGGGGTATCTTGCACGGAACTCCTGGTCATCAAATCCGGGCATCATCTCCTTAACGGCGTCAAGGGAAATATGCCAACCAACGGCCGCAAAATCAGCAAGGTCGACGTAGAACTGGTTGGATATCTTGAGTCCTCCACAGCCTTCTCCTCCTTCTCCTCAGCCCTTTTCGCTGCCTCGTTGGCCGTCCAGGTATCCTCCTTAAATGATTCTTTTTCTTCCTAATGGCACCAAAAAGCTCATTTACTTCGCCGACCTGGGCCTAGAGGGCCCGGTTGGACTCAGTCAGAGCCCGGTAGGACACCTTCAGCCTTGTGGCCTTCACTCCCTCCAAGAGCAACTGCTTCTCGAGGGAGGCAGCGTTGTCTTCGACCTCCTTCAGCTTGGCGAGGATTTCCTCCTTGCGCGAAGATGTCTCCTCGGCCTTTTTTATCGTCGGGGAAACTTCTTCAACCTCCATTGCAGCTAGGAGGGCAAAGTGTTGAAGAACCTATAGAAAGAAGTAGACAACATTCATCAGGGACTAAACAGGGGAAAAATTACTTGAAAATTTTACAGAGAAATCACCATCCTGGAAGGCCTCCGCAGCTATCGCAGTGACCTGGGCTTTCATAGTGCCCCGAGGTATTTTGGTCCCCACCATGTCCTCCAGCAGGCTGTTGGCCACGGATTGCCCCGATGGGACCTCAAAGCAGAGGTCGCCCTCCTATACATGTATCCAGACCCGAGACGACCGGGAAATCATCTTCTTGAGCCTCTTGGTCGGAGACTCGGCGGAAGAAGGCGCCTCCGAACTCATCCAGGGAACCTGCTCCTGGGCTTGTTTCTGCCCGCCACTCTTACGCTCCTCAGGGATAGGCGGAAGGGCGACGGTCTTTGCTGAGGGCCCCTGGCGGAGTGTCCCACTCAGCGCGGGCTTAAACGAGCTGCCGTCGCCGCCCTTCCTGACATGTATATTTGTAGCTAAGGAGATCATTATCTTTGACCTAACTTACCTAAGAAGCGTGCGGGACTGAGTCCCGCCCAGCTCAGGGTCTGCTCGGAAAGTAAGGCGTTGGCATGCTGGATCGGCTCCTACCGGGACACGATCCCCGCATCCAGGGCATTCGACATCTTGGCCTTCGGGCAATCTACCCTATGCCACTCGGTGGGCACCGGCCACTCGGTGGGCACCGGCCACTCCTCTCCTTTCGGAGGACCGATGAAGATGAACTTCTCCTTTCACTTGTGGATAGAAGAAGAGACGACCACTACCCCCGACCCGGCCGCCCTACCCTTGAGCTTCTTAAAAGAAAAATATACCCAACTTAGCTCATCCTTACGGGTACCCGGTTGGTTCTTATAGCAGAGAAAGGATAAGAGGAGACCTAGATTAAAGAAGATTCGATCGATTTTAAGCTGGACTAGGAATCCGAGGAGAATCCTCCACGAATTCGGTGCTATCTGGCCCGGGGCGAGTTGAAAATAGAGAAGGACTGCACAAATCTCAGACGAAAAGGGCAGACACATCCCTGCTCGGAACGCTTCTAAATACAAGGCAATTTCATTGCCCTGTACCTGGTCTGCCAGTCCAACTCCCTAGACAGACGGAGCATGTAGCTAGAGGGAATATGGAAACGAGTCCATATGTCAGAAATCTTATCCAACCTGTTCAGTGCTGAGGCAGTGTCACGAGTGTTCTCGATACACACCTTAGGGGCCTTTTTGTCCCCTCGATGATGGGGAGCAAGGGAATCGCCACCTCTTGGGGGCAAACCCTACACAGAGAAAGAAAAACTTTCTCGGCTATCAGAAGCCGAGAAAGACCCACTGGACTCGACTTCAGAGATCGAAACCTCATCGCCTGACTCTACCATAACTACATCTACTAGAGGGTCAGAGAAAGACATCTAACCTGATTCAAAGGAAGAGGGCTGAAGAAGGGTTTGAGCTGTAGATCCGACCTAAAAGCAGGGGCACCAAGCAATCCACAGACAACAGGAGGCAAGTGAAGCAAAGGTGTTAACAGACTGCCCTAATTTATACACTCGACGAAGGCCATCTAATAGCCCAGATCCGCTCCCGCCAAAACAAAGCATCGCGCCCAACGATCTAGATGGCGCCACGTGATAGCAAACCATTGGACGCTTCCTTCTCACACGGATCTGATCGGCTGAAGCGACGTCTCACGGTCCGCCATTCGAATGCGGCCACGTGGCATGAAATCGACGGTCGGCCTGTCGCCACGACAGCCCGAGCAAGCGAAGCAACATCTCAATGATAGCGTTGTCCTCTCAGGGACCAGATGACATCATCGAGGATACACATGGAAATCAAGACGCACGGTGAAGGCCACGTGGACCCGAAAGTCGGGAGATAAAAATCCTGAACGCAATGCCATTCTCGAACGTTCCACCGCGCATAGATTCCTCGGCAAGAGGCTGGAGGGAGAAGACTAAGTGATCCACCTACGACCCGACCCATAAAAAAGGCCGGGACGAGTAGGAGGGCTAATGATAATACTCATAAGTGGGGATTCCCAGATCACGATACGTAGAAGATGACGGGTCGTCCATGTAAGCCTACTAGATTCCTGGAGGCTATGATGCTGGAGTAGGTACGATGCAATGGGGACATTCTTCGGCGTCTCACCTCCGAGGTAGCACCCGACCTTTTGAGGGACTCCCCTGAGTACGATCTCCCTTCGCCTAACCACCAGCCAATGGCTCGTCTCTGAGTAATTATAGGGTTGATCTTTCTCATCTTCCTTGCTCGTCTCCGAGCTATCCTATAGTTGCGTTTCCTCGGCATCCTTGTTTGGCCGGGTGCATAAAGCACGGGCGTTCTCGTAACGGCTCCGTGTATTTTGCCACGATGAGATCTCCGCCGCTCAATGTCCCGCATCCCACGCCAATGTATGTAACACCCTACTACGATCGTACGTTATTTAATGATATTAATTAGTACATTGGATTTTCTTTTAATTATTATTATCGTTGGGTTATTACTAGTCTTTGGACGGTTATGCATGATATCATATTTGTATCCGCCCTGTATGTATATTAAACCAGATATTCTATATAAAATATTGTTTGTGTTTAATTACCATAATATTTTTATGAGTATTTAAATTTGGTTGCGAGTCTACTAATATCTTATTTTAGTCTTCATATAATATATTTTTTAACTATTAGATATATATCAAATATATATGTGTGTGTGTGTGTGTGTATGTTTGTTTTTACTAAAGATATGAAAATCTTTAAGTGATCTTATAAATAGGTATTTTTGGGGTTATTTGATATTGCCTATACTATTTATACTATTCATCATACATCTTTATATAATAGATAAATGTTAAAACAAAAGTATCTAAACAATCGCTGACATTTATAACAGTATATAATTTATCTGACACTACTATATTAGAAAACTCTTAACTGATTTGTTTAAATGATGCTCATAATGCAACCAAATATATATTCTATTGATAACATAATTTAACATCATTACTAAACAACCATGAACTATTTAAACCCCATCCATCTCAATCTCCCTCCTCTCAAAAATCTCTCTCTCCTCACCAAACCCAAACCGAGACCCCATCTTGCCATCTTCTCCTTCCTCTTAAATCATCACCAACCTTGATAATGCTCAATATTGGCGATCTACAAGATCATGACACGTGTAAGATGACGTGTCCCAAGACCCAGAAGAAAGGGCCCACAGAGGCCGACCAGGCCATCCCTGTACCCGACCTGCAAGCACAAGCAGGCCCTCCTCGGGGACCCTGCAAATTGGCCTCCTCGGCCCCTCGGCTCGCCCCGAGCTGCCACAAGACCGAGACTCCTCGGCCATCTTGCTCGCTTTCGAGCTCCCCAGCCGAGGCCGTCTTCCTCGGTCCTTCTAGCCGACCAACTTCACCACTCACAGGCATAACCGCCGCTCCGCAAATCTCGCCATGCGCAGATTCTCCGCCAGCAACATCCCACGTTCCACGCCATCACAATCCCCATTAATGGGCGATCCGCTCTCTACGCGGGCGTGACGTCGGGAGCGTAACTGCCGGCGAGATTCTCGCGCCTGCTGCTGCGTGCTGCCACCGCTATATAAACCCCCATCACAGAGGGGTCAAGTAAGTCATTTTTACTCCACTTAGCCGTTACACTGCTCGGATCTAGTACTAACTTGATCGTCGAAGGGTCCTCGGTGGTACCAAACCACCCCGGGACTTCCTTGCAGGTACTCGGGGCTAAACTCCTCAAATCACCAATCTCCTCAAAACCCATTGAGACCCACACGCAAAGGGAGATCATCTCCAAAATCCACCGGGAGATCGACGGAAGACAACATCTGAAGGAGACCCGAAAAGGACTTCCATCAGTTGGCGCCGTCTGTGGGAAACTCAAACTCCACAAAAACAAAGTTGGCCTTCCGATCTCCACTCACATGGAAAGCAACCATCCTGAAGATCCAGGTACCAGCTGCTGCCTCCCCCTCACCGGAGGCGCGGATGAACCTCCTCCGGCGACCATCATCAACACCCTCGCCAGCCGAATAGATCGGCTACAATCCCTCGTGGAGGCGCTCGTCCGCGTCCAAATGGTCAAGCCTGGACCCCAGATCGCTGCTCCTCCGCCTCCAAAAGGCTCTGCCCTCATCGACACGGCCGACTACCGGCAGGCTACGACTCCTGTCCACAGATCTCACGAGCCGATACTCCCTGAGGCCCGCTGGGCGCCCCACGACTCCACACCAAGGTCCGCCGCCAGAGCGCCTCGCCTCGAGCCTCCTCGCGACACTTACCCCCCTGAGAAGATGTCGGTCACCTCGCCCGCCCACAGGCATGATCGACACCCCCTCCCTCGGCGGGGTCACATGGAAGGGGCTCGCCATGATGGCTCGAGAGCCACCTCGCCCGGGGATCTGAGGAACCTCATCGAGAGGAACCGGGGCCGCGCCCAGACGCAGGTCTCCCACAGCAGAGGCCAGGGATCGCAAAGTGCCGAATCCTCGGGGTACCACGGCCGACTCGACGCCCTCGAGAAGAAGATCAAGGGCATGCGTCGGAAAGGTCGCCTCTCGGGCGACGGGGCTAAGTACGCTGCCGACTCGCTCACCAAGCCGTTCACCAAGGGACTGCTCACTGTCGATGTCTCCTCGCGCAACAAGCCCCCGAAGGTCTCTCTGTTCGAAGGGAAAACCGACCCGAAAGACCATTTGGATGCTTTCACCATGGGGATGAGCTTCCAAGACCATTCCGACGCCGCCCAGTGCAGGGCTTTCCCAGCCACCCTCATCCGCGCAGGTCGGGACTGGTTTCGAGGGCTCGAGCCTCGCTCAATCTCGACCTTCGACGAGCTGGCTACTAAGTTCCTTGGCCACTTCGTTGGGAACCGTTGGCAGAAGCGCACGGTCGACTACCTCTTCACAATAAAAAGCGGGGACAAGGAGACGTTCAAGGATTACATCACCCGCTTCTACAACGCCCTCTTCGAGGTCCCCGAGCACCGGGATGAGACCGTCATCATGGCGTTCAGATCTGGTCTTAAGCACAAGGAGTGGTTACGCTCTTTTGCGTTGGCACAGCCTAAGACCATGGCCGAGGTCAAGGCGTGGACCGAGCGTGAGGTTCAGCTAGAGTCCGAGGTAAACGCGAACCTCCCTTGAGCAGAACGGTCCGACCAGAAGAAGAGGGCTCGGGAAGAGAGGCCGAAGCGTCAACAGCCCTATCACCCGAAGTTCCAGGAGTACACCCCGCTCAACGTCTCCCTCGCAGTGTTACTAGAGGAGTCCCAGGGCGAGGGGTTCTTCAAGTTCCCTCCAATCCCGCGTCAGGCCTCGAAGCGAACCCAGGGCCCTTACTGCGCCTTCCACCGGAAACTGGGCCACACCACGGAGGATTGTAAGCAACTCCAGGACTACATCAAAGAGCTCATCCGATTGGGGCACCTCGTCGCCTACTTGAGGGACAAACGGCAGGCCGATCGTGGGCAGGAGCAGCGTCCCCCACCCGCCGAGCTGACCATCGACCAGATCATGCTCGTTTCAGCAGATGACCAGTCCGGCGCTCAGGGAACCCCGTACTCGGTGCTGAGCACTGAGACCAACAAGCCTCCGGGGAGCTCGGGCCGCGCTAATAAGGTCATCTATTAGCATGTACTTTTCTTTTAAGGCAATGTAAACTTTTCCAAGGGTCTGTTGTCAATTTAATAAAGATCAATAGAACATTTCGAAAAAGAAGGAAAGATCTTATTTATTCAAAAAAGATATTATGGGCTCCTCAGCCATACATACAAAAAGAAAATGAAAGTTATAACAGCGGGGGAAGGGGGTAAGGAAAGCACTGCTCATGATACTCGGTAAAGATCTCCGCCAGCCGAGGCCTCGCGAGATCCAACCTCTGCCCTCGATTCCCCCCACGCGCGTTGACCCCGAGCCTCAGCTCGTAGCACTCGCGGACGAGCGCCTCTGAGCGAGCCAGTCGGTTCGTGGAGATCAGGCCGAAGCGCCTCAAAGACCGCAGCTTGCCCATGGCCTCGTCATAGAGCTGCTCGGACAGGGGGTTGTAGAGCCCCGGCGACACCCTCTAAATGGAGTACATCAGCAGCTGCAGTATGGAGGAGCATCGGGGAAGCAACCGACCGAAGTGGTCCTCGATGCTCCCATAGACCAACTGCACCGTGTCCTCGGTGCAATTCTGGTCATAGAGGTATACGTCTTCGAAGTGGATGATCTCGGGGATGGTAAAGGGGAAGTCTTGCATTCTCAACGATCTGTTTACGGAGAAAGGAAGGACCAGTGCTCCTTCAGCCTTATATAGCCCACTGCATCCCAACAGAACTCAACAGTTGCCCGCCTTCGCCTAAAAATTCGCTGCCACGCGGCGATCATCGAGCCTTCCCTGGCATAATTGAAACGACGCGACCCTGGCACTTCACCTCCCCCCACACTCAATGCATATGCTGCGCGCGCGTTTGCCGCGGCCGTTCCTGTTCCCCATGCCTGCAACTAGATGGTCGATCTAAACCTCATGAAAAATCAGCCGAGCAGCTACCCTGCTCAGTCATCCCTGGCCGGTAGCTCCCCTACTCACAACTCCAGGGATTGAAGCCCTCGCCAAGAGGCGACCGCGCAGCTTCACTGCCCGGTCATCCTTAGTAAGCTTCCAAATCCCCTCCAACGCTAAGGATCAAATTCCTCCGTAGAGGTAGCCGAGCGGCTTCCCTGCTCGGCTATCCATGGCCAGTAGCTTCCCTACTCGCAACGCCAGGGATCAAAGCCCTCGTCAAGAGGCAACCGCGCAGCTTCACTTCCCGGTTATCCTTAGTAGGCCTCTAAAGGCACCTCCAACGCTAAGGGTCCAAGTCCTCCTTAGAGGCAGCCTTGCAGCTTCCCTGCTCGGCTATCCCCGGCTGGTAGCTTCCTACCACGACCGACAGGGATCCAAAGCCCTCCCAGAGGCAGTCGAGCCCGAGGATCCCTCGCTCGGCTATCCTTCAGGACAAAAGCCCTCACCAAGAGGCACCGGGCAGTAACCCTGCCCGGCCAAGGGTCCTTGGTAGGCTTCTTACAGCCCCTCCCGCGCTAAGGACCAAAGTCCTCCCAGAGGCAGCCGAGTCCTTGCTCGGCTATCCCCGGCTGGTAGCTTCCTACCACAACCGACAGGGATTAAAGTCCTCGCCAAGAGGCACTGGGCAGTAACCCTGCTCGGTCCCTATTCTGAAGGATCAAAGCCCTCGCAAGAGGCAACCGAGCAGCTACCCGGCTCGGTCATCTCCGGCTGGTAGCTCCCTACCCATGACGCCAGGGATTGAAGCCCTCACAAGAGGCACCCGAACGGCTACCCCGCTCATTCATCCCAGGCTGGTAGTTGCCTACCCACGACGCCAGAGATCAAAGCCCTCGCCAAGAGGCAACCGCGGAGCTTCACTGCCCGGTCATCCTTAGTAGGCTTCTTACAGCCCCTCCAATGCTAAGGACCCAAAGTCCCCCCAGTGGCAATCGAGCCCGACCCTCCCTCGACCATCCCCAGCTGGTGGTCGTTGCTCACAACGCCATAAGTGAAAGGCCCTCGCCAAGGGACAACCGAACAACTTCCTTTTCATGCTCGGCACAGATAAGGCAGACATCCCTCTGCCCGATACATGCAAAGAATCCGAGGCCCCAACAGAGGGCATCAAGTCTATCCGAGTCTGAGCGATCCCCTCTCGACTTCGGGGCCATGGAGACGCCTCCTTCTCGGTAGCGCTTGAAACGCTTGGCAAGTGATCGAAATCAACTTGATGAATGATCGCTAGACAGACGGCCGACCTGACATGGAAGTCCAACAGTGCAAGCAGAGATATTTTATACAAGCATTCTTCACAAACAGAAGACAAAGCGCAAACCAATGAAACCAAAGAAAAAGTTTTATTACTAAAAGGCAAAGTCTTTATAAAGGGTATTTTGGTCTCCCCAGCCTTACAAAATGCTCGGAGGCTTACAAAATTCCAGAAGCAACCAAATAAAAGGAGGAGGAATACGGGGACTTTAGGCCTCGGGGCCAGGCGTGACCTCGGGGCCCTCGACATCCACCACGAGACGAGCAGGGTCCTCGGCGGCTTCCTCGTTAGGAATCTCCTTCCCCTGCTCATCGACATCCGCGAAGGGGTATTCGGCCCGAAGCTCTTCTTCGGCGAACCCCTGCATCCGGGCCTTAACGGTGTCGAGGGCCTCGTGCCAGATGAGGGTCGTGGCAACGGCCAGGTCATCATAGAAGTCCTTCGACTTCTTGTAGCCCTCCACCGCCTTCGCCGCCGAGAGATCGGACAATTTCGCCGCTCTCAGGTCGGCCGATTTTGCCGACTCGGCCGCCGCCCCCAGCTCCTTCCGGAAGGTTTTCACCGTCTTCTTTAGGTTGCCGGCAAGCACCTGAGCATCCTCAAGCTTGGCCTCGGCAGCCACGGCGACCTCGCGGTACCGGGCGACCTCCCGCTTCCCGGCCTCCACCTCGCCCTCCAGGGTGGTGACCCTCGCCATCACTGCCTCCAGCTCCCGCTTGGAGCTCTCTTCCAGCGAGGCGAGCTGGCCCGCAGCCTTCATCGCTGGGGCTATCACCTCGGCCTCCATGCGTAAGGCGAGGGCAACATGCTAGAGAACCTGAAAGACAGGAAAGAGATCAGAAAGACAAAGGAGGCACCGAATCTCATAAAAAAAACCACACTTACCTACACGGACTCCTGGGCGATGGACACCGGCTGAGCCCTGAAGGTCACCGCGGGGACTCTACCCCTGGCCGATGTCTCTATTTCATGCAGCAGGTTGTCCGCGACGGATAGCCCCGAAGGCACTGCGAACTGGAGGCCCCCTTCCTCCACCATGATCGGCGAGGACGGGCCCCGGGAAGATCTCCGAGAACTCCTCTTGAGCGGCTCTGAGGGAGAGCTGATCTCCTCCTCCGAGGCCGGATCCTCCAGAATCCGAGCCTGCTTCCGGCCCGACACTCTGCTAGGCCCCGGGGCGGGATCCTCCCCCGAACTCTCACGGGACATGACCACCGGAGGAGAAGGAGCCGGGGTAGGCTTTGAGCGGGAAAAGCTAGCGCCCCCAGCCTTCGCGACCTTCCTCGGCTGGAAGATCGGAGCGAGTCCATGTCCATGGGTCCTACACAAAACCAAATGTAAAGAAGTCAGCGACACAAGCAATATACAAGCCAAAAAGCAAGCCTAAACTTACCGACGAACTCAACGGGGCTGAACCCGGCCCAACTCAGGACCCTCTCAGACAACAGCACGTCGAAACGGGGGATGGGCTCCTACGACGCCACTCTCACCGCGACGGGGTCACTGGACTGGTTCCCCGGCAAGTATTTCTCCCTCGACCACTTTGTAGGCACGGACCAGTCCTCGCCCTCGGGAGGAGAAACGAAGAAGAACTTCTTCTTCCAGTCGTGAATGGAAGAAGGCAGGGCCACAACCCCCGTCCCGGTGGCGCCCCCCTGTCGCTTTCTAAAAGAGAGATAAACCCACCTCGGGTCGCCTGTTCGACCACCAGGGTGATTTTTGAAGACAAGGGAAGAATCAAGGAGGGAGAGGCTGAAAGGAATCGCCTGTAACTTCAGGCGGATCAGGAACCCGAGGAGAATCCTCCACGAGTTTGGCATTAACTGGACAGGGGCTAACCCGAAAAAGTTTAGCGCTTCGACGACCTCGGGAGAGAAGAGCAGGCGCATTCCACCCAAAAAGCTTCAAAATACAGGGTGATCTCCCTGCCCCGAACTTGGTCTGCCCTCTCTCCCTCCTTGGCCAGACGAAGTGTATAATGTGAGGGGATGTGGAAGCGAGCCCGAGCATTGGCGAGCTCGTCCTCAAGTCTCACCCAACACGAGGTGCCGGGGGCAGCATCTACCGCCTCCTCCCTGCGGGCTGCCCCCGCCACACGATCCCGGGAAGAGGGCCCGAACCCTGCTCCCCGGGAGGACTCAGGCTCACCTAAAGGGTTCCTAGAACCTACTTCAATAATATCTACTGACTCGACAAAAGAAGACATCTAACCTTGAGAAGAAGGATCCTCAGAAAACAAAAGTGGAAGAAAGAAGACGAGCGCCGAGCTACCAGGACTTAGAACGGGAAAATATGAAGGAGTAGGGGGCTTGGAACGGGCCCCACCCTATTTATCACCGCGAGCGACCTCATCCAACGGCGCCCTTCGTCTCCCGCCAAAATGCCTCCTCGCGTCTGACGGTTCTAATTGCTCCACTTGTCGTTCCCACACTGGACCGCACCCCTTCACGCGTCACAGGTCTGCACACGTCGCGTCGGCCAACCGACGCTTGAAACGTGGACTGTCGCTTCAGTGGTAGAATGCACGAACCGGCGCACCTTCCTTAAATGCAGAGATCTTGCCCTGATTCGCTGACAAAAAAGACAGCTGACAGCCCGGGGACGCGTCCCGACGAAACCTTAGGAGGGAGGTCACCCCGGGTGGCCCGGCAGTCCACTCCTGACCCGACCCGCTAGCTGGTCGGGACAAGAGTGGGGAGCTAATGATGATGCTCAATATTGGTGATCTACAAGATCATGACACATGGCAGATAACGTATCCCAAGACCCAGAAGAAAGGGCCCACAGAGACCGACCAGGCCACCCCTGTACCCGACCTGCAAGCACAAGCTGGCCCTCCTCGAGCCTCCTGTAAATTGGCCTCCTCGGCCCCTCGGCTCGCCCCGAGCTGCCACAAGACCAAGAATCCTCGGCCCTCTTGCTCGCTTCCGAGCTCCCCAGCCGAGGCCGTCTTCCTCGGTCCCACTGGCCGACCAACTCCACCACTCACAGGCGTAACCACCGCTCCGCAAATCTCGCCATGCACAGATTCTCCGCCGGCAACATCCCACATTCCACGCCATCACGATCCCTATTAATGGGCAATCCGCTCTCTACGCGGGCGTGACGTCGGGAGCGTAACTGCCGGCAAGATTCTCGCGCCTGCTGCTGCGTGCTGCCACCGCTATATAAACCCCCATCACAGAGGGGTCAAGTATGCCATTTTTACTCCACTTAGCCATTACGCTGCTCGGATCTAGTACTAACTTGATCGTTGGAGGGTCCTCGGAGGTACCAAACCACCCCGGGACTTCCTTGCAGGTACTCGGCGCTAAACTCCTCAAATCACCAATCTCCTCAAAACCCATTGAGACCCACACGCAACAGGAGATCACCTCCAAAATCCACCGGGAGATCGACGGAAGACAACATCTGAAGGAGACTCGAAAAGGACTTCTATCAAACCTCTTAATAGACATAACCTGTATCTACATGTTCTAGTGTTGGAATTAGATAGATATTATATTCATACCTAACTTGGAAAATGAAACCTAGGGAAATGGAGAAATCAAAAGTGTAACTCAAAGAGATATTACATGTTTCCGTAGTTCCGGGGGTTAACGGAACAGAATCATTCTTAATTCATATATCTTGCATCCGTGGTCCTGGAGGGTAACGAGATATATCTTGCGTCTGTGGATCCGGGGTTAACGGGATATATACTCTTGAGTTGCATGCAAGAGTACATTAATTGGTTTTTGTTAGGAATATGTATGCCCTAGAGCCCATTATTGTATGATATAGTGGATGCTTGGACATATATGTAGAGGACTTTCTTGCTCGACATGATAGTATGCTATCTGGTTGCTCTTTATCTTAACATGTACACTTTTATTATTATACTATCTCTCTCATACATATTGATAAAGCCCTTAGGATGTCTGCTTGACTACCAGGACTATCATGCAGATCATATTACTGGGACTTGTGTAGTCCACAAGCACATCCTTTAATTGTTCCTAGTCGAGAGGATATTGAGACAGGGCATCAATATTCCAGAGTAGACTAGTGTGTACATTTCTTGACCCTGTAGGGTTAATGGTTGAATAAATAGTGGTGTTTGACATCAAAGATTGTACACAGGTGCTCATTAGAGAATGGGTACACCGAACAGGACTCGCCGAGAACTTCTAGATGGTACTATACCTATCGTCAGATAGCGGTTATCTGGCGACACTGGTACAGGTTAGTCTATAGACCCGAGATCGTCATAGCGTCTTGGGTGGTTCCCACTATACTTTGATTTCCTCCCTACCATAGCTCAAAGGAGTCGTGCAAACAGGTGAATTTTGGGTACAGTCTCGAGTCACATGGAGGCAGTGAGCGATAGGAGGGGTTTTGTGTCTCCCGGTATAGGGAGTTGATGTTACGCTATACTCGATTGGCTATAACAGTAAGTCTCTGGTCAGGCCTGATGAGATTTACTGGTAAATGTTATCGGTAGTTTCTCTAACCTTTATGACTCACACATCGGCATGACTTATCAAGTTACCGTGGTCTAACGATTCCACCCCTAGACTCCATATACGACATATCAGACGAAGAGATCGGACTGTACGGTAAGTGTTACTTATAGGCTTCATAGGAGTTTGGATAAGCTTGTTGATTTTCTAATCGTTTAATACCTGGGTAGCCGTTATGTCCAGCTAGTACCGCTGACGGCTTGTGGGTAACTGATGTGATCATTACCTACTGCTGGCGTATTAATGAGTCTTTAGAGTCCCACACAGAGGTTTCATAGTTCAAGCGAAACAAAATAGGGCACATATGCTGATATGTGCGGGAGCCTGATTAAATACGAGCATGTGATACCGTATTCTAATCTGGCAGCATTTGATATTGGTTAGGTTATATGTGATATAAGCGGATTATTGAATCAAGTGTTGATTTGATAATGTGATATACAAATAAATAATATTAGTCGGTTATATATGATATAACCGGATTATTAAATCAAGTGTTGATTTAATAATTTGATATATATTTATATTTGATATAATTATATATTAACTAATATTAAGCCCACTTAAAGTTTATATTCTCGTAATATATATATGTGTGTGTGTGTGTGATATATATATATATATATATATATATATATATATATATATATATATATAGGTTAATGAAGGAAGGAGGCCATAGGAGGGAATTTCCTCCTATGGCGTCAAAAAAATACACCTTCCCTCATTTTATCCGTCAATCGGCACCCACCATCTTCATCGTTATCATCTAAGATGCGGGTACACCAAATTTCATGTGATTCTACAACCATTTTTCCGTTGATTTAGTTGGTTCAAAATTAACGGTTTACCGACAATAGAACTTTTTACATTGCTAAATCAACGGTGAAAAAGTTATAGAATCATATGAAATTTGGTGTACCTATATCTTAGATGATAACGATGAAGATAATGGGTGCCGATCGTCGAAAAAAATGAGGGAGGGGTATTTTTTTGACGCTATAGAAGGAAATTCCCTCCTATGGCATATTTCCTCCATTATTCTCATATATATATATATATATATATATATATATATATATATATATATATATTTTGGATTTTCTATATTTGGATTTTCTATTTTGAAAAAATAGAAATTGAGAAGGAAAATGGGAGATATTTTAGGCATGGTTGGGAAGCATGGTTCATACATTATTTTATTTGTTTTGCTTCACTATTGAAGTATGGTGCATATTTTCTATTTGAAAATATTCATGCTTCAATGAGTGAAGGATATTTTAGTGAGCCATTCTTCATTCTTTACAAGCATGCTAGCTCATTTGCTCTAGCTCTCTCCATTATCTTTTTCTTTCTCTTCCAAACCCTAAGCCTCACATTAGTTGTGAACCCTAGGGCTTAAGAGAATTCTTAGTGAGCTAAAACACCCACTTCATCATCCTACTCTAGATTATCCATTTAGATTAGGGTGTTTTCTTCACTAATGCGTGATTAGTGAAGAGGTAGCTTGACCTCGAGAAGCTTCAAAGTGGATCATCTTCAAGTGGAGCCAAGAGGAGTCGTAGGGACTACTACCTGGAGCTATAGAAGTGAAGGACTTGGTCTACAAAGATTGTAATCTCTTTCACTTAGAGTAGATCTTGCTCTATGATTATATTAACCCTAATACTCTAGTTAAGCTTCTAGGTTAGTGTAGTTTAGCACCCCAAATTTTTTAAAATTACATGCTTGATGCCGGTTAAAACCCAGTGGTGGTGCTAGGATACACTTTCATAATATCAGAGCCAAGCTTGAACATTAGGGGAATTCTTTACGACGATAAAATGTTCGATCGAGTTTCGAAACCCGCATTTTTGCTATGTTTCTGTCCATTTTTCAAAAGTTGAAATTTTCGAGATTAAAAATATGTAGAAAATCGTGCAGGGTATTTTATGGATCCCCAAGAAAAACGAGGACCCAATTCCCATAAAGCGTCACGGAACCGCGGCCTAACCCTAAATTTGGCCCCGGTTCCGCTGCATGTTTGTGGTATTATGGGATCGTTTTTCTTGTGCTGCTCCATTGTCATATTTGGCATTTTCTTGATATTTTTAGTGATGCTCAAGTTATTGAGGTCTCTATGATTTGTGGGTGTTTGATAAATCAATCGAAATGTTTAACATCTTCTAGATCATGATGTTATTGGATACAATATTTGGAATCCACAATAATTAGTTTTGAGAAAACTAGTTAGTGTGTAGTAAATCTAGCGGTTTAGTCTCGTTTGATCAATTGCCATGGAGTTTTGATTCGAATCAAAACTCTGTCGCAATCTCGTATCGTACGCGAACACTCCCCGGGTAACACTACTAGATAGCCACGCCCCATAGTCCCTACTAAGTGACTGTAGGAGAACCCCGTTGCCAAAAGCATCCACTCAGGTGCTCGCGGCTACGGCGTTCCACTTAAGTGCACTTCGTCGAAGTCATCGGGGGTGCGGCCATCTACTAAAGTTCCCGACGAGCATTCGATCAGGTAGTCGGGAAACTTATTGAATTACCCGAGTAAGTTATTGAAAAGTTTTTTCGATTTGAGACTAAAATGCAAGATTTATACGATTAGGCATGAAATTCGAAATATGAGATATTCTGGGTTTATTATGTCTAAGGTATATGCGGATTTTAATTATTGTAGTTTTTCATTTCTTTTCTGCGACCGTAAGTGTAATATGTGGCGTATCCCCGATCTCGTTGCCATATGTCAATGGAATTCGGGATATGCATATTTACTTACGTTGATGACATGTGATATTATGTGTTGCTGTGATATGTTATATTGGATCGTCGTGATTGAATAGCCGGGGGTTTTTGCGTGAGATGAGAGTTTTTCAATTTTCATTAATGTAAAATTGTATGTAATATTCTTTTATTGGGATACTTCCGGGTTGAGGATGATGTCACCATTGATATATATATTATTTACTTTTCCGCATTAGGATAGACCCAAGACAAGGAGCACAAGTAACCGGGTTCTAGAGTCCAGTGGGAGACCATCTCGAGGAGTCGAGACCGGGTCTCCTAACTCTAAAATTGGCAGGGTTACTTGCCGCTCTCATATGGATCTAGGGATGTGGGTTTGGTTATTTATCATGACCGTGGAATCCGTGTTTTTCATTACTGGCTTAATTTAAAACACGGATCTTCTAGTTTTCCAATATTTCATATGTTTGACTTCTGCTGCTTGAGTACTGTGAGGTATCATATAACCGCGTGAGACGAATGCTATATATATGATATATAATAAATATTGCTTATGTTTTGCACCCGCGCTAGTCCAGCTCCTGCTCTGCCGTTAGTTAAGTAACCTAACGGTGCATGACGGGGCCTCGTGGTTGTAGGGGTAAAAATTTACACCCCGGTTGACCAAGTCAAAATCAAAGTCAACCCCAAGCCAAGGGGGCCCAAGCCCAGACCCAGTGGGCCCATGCCCGGGTCGAGCCCGAACATGAAGCGGCCGGCCTCCCCCCCGCCAAGATAAAATTTTGTAATAAATAATTTTGTTGTATTTCTTTTCTTTTATTTTATGGATAAATGTAAGAAAATAGGCACAAAGCCAAATTTTTGTAAAGCCCATGGCTTATGTGCAAAAAGAAATGGCACATGAGCATGGGATAGGCAAAATGCCATTTTGTGAAGCCCAAGGGGCTATGTGTAAAGTGTGTAGCCTATAAAGGCAAGGATAATGAAAATATCTAACAACTTTTCTCTCTCCAAAAAATTTAGATCTGAGATCTTTTCTCCTTCTTCAAGGTTCCAAAAATCTTCTTCTTTCTTTTGAATTAAATCAAGAGTTTTACTCTTCATTTTATAAAACAAAATAGTTTTTCACCACCAAACCCACAAAGGGGAACTTGGATCTGTCACTAGATCTCAAAAAGGAGAGATTTTTAAAAAATCCCATATCTTTTGATCTTCAAGATCCAGCCAACAGAAGAGAAAGAAGAAGAACCCCCTTCATTAACCTAAAGCATCTTAGGAGTTTAAACTCCACCCGATTTTCTCTTTAGAGAATTTCGGGGGCTAAAAGCCCCCTTTTCCTCACCGGCGTGCTAGCGCTCGAGCGCAAAGCGCCCACGTGCCAACACGTGGCGCGTTTGAGCTCCAGCGCCCTGCGCTCGAGCGCAAAGCGCCCACGTGCCGACACGTGGCGCGCTTGCGCTCGAGCGCAAAGCGCCCACGTGCCGACACGTGGCGTGCTTGCGCTCGAGCGCAAAGCGCCCACGTGGCGCGCTTACGCTCCAGCACTCTGCGTTCGAGCGCAAAGCGCCCATGTACCGACACGTGGCGCGCTTGCGCTCAAGCGCCCAGCACCCGAGCGCAAAGCGCCCACGTGTCGACACGTGGCGCACTTGCGCTCCAGCACTCTGCGTTCGAGCGCAAAGCGCCACATGCCGACACGTAGAGCTCTTGCGCTCAAGTGCCCAGTGCCCGGGCGCAAAGCACCCACGTGCCGACACGTGGCGCGCTTGCGCTCCAGCACTCTGCGCTCGAGCGCAAAGCGCCCACGTGCCGACACGTGGCGCGCTTGTGCTCGAGCGCTTAGGCGCTGGCCCCACGCATCCTTTGGATGTCTTTTCCCCCCTTTATTTATATATACATGTATATATATACATATGTATACATCTGTACACATACACATACTCCACGACACTGTCCCTATTAGAAAAAAATTTCTAACGGGGCACTGCCCCGCACCCCGCAAGGGGGCTGCTAGCCCCCTGACCCCCAGCCCGCTATCCGGGTAGTGGGACCCCCGTAAAAACTCTGCGTGGCTCCCGATATATCCAAAAACCCCTTCAAAACACAACACACGTACACTGCACATCGAGTTCGCATGACCAGTTTAACCCGTCAATCGGAGGTTCCCTCACTCCAAAGGCGAGGGGTAATTAACGGCAGTTTAGTCCGTGGCTGCCGGAGATTCGGATCCCCACAATCATTAAACCCCGTCCTACCCTAGGTAGGGGGAATCTGTAGTACGTCTGACAAGCGTGCGCGTATTCCCATCTCAATGGGGTGGCGAAAAACACCCTACAGATTCTGGCACGCCCGGTGGGACCAATCTCTCCTCCCATATTTCGGGTTAAACGTTCATGCGAACTCAATCAATATACATATCGATTGCCGATACTGAAATGATGTTTTCTTTTCATGCAGCAATCAACTTTCAACGACAATGTCTCCCAAGATGAATTCAACTTCCAAAGCGACCCCGATTCCGTACGTGGTCAAGATAAACGCTCGTGTGGTTCTCCCCGCAAGCCTCAGTCGACAGTGGGAGGAACCGCCCCGCCAGTTTGGCTCCGTAATCATCTACCCTGCCGGAAGCGCTCATCTGGCGGAAATCCCGGCGGAACAGGTGGCGAAGCCGGTCCCAAGGGGCAAGAGGCCGAATGTTGTGATTGCTAAGGTACCACAACCGAAACTTAAGATGGTGTCTGAACGACTCCCTGGCGCTCTAGCTGGGGGCAAGACTTCCGGTGCGAAGGGCAACATCAAATGTCGTGGACGAGCTCAGGCGATGACTCCAACAAATACGCAATCGAGCGTATCTCCAAGGCCCTCCAACGCCCGGTCTGCGGCGTCTTCCCAAAGAGCCGAAGTCTGCCAGGCGCTGATCGCACGCTTTTGGCATGTCCGATGTTCAAAGTTCTAAAGTATAACCGCGATCAGGACGGTGTCGCTATGCAGCTAGCCGGTTGAGCACGGGTCGATCCACAGGGAGATGGTTGTATGTCCGTTCGAGTTTTAGACGAGTCAATAAAGAATGAGTATATGTTTGTTCAATCTAACCTATGTGTAGTATTTGCAAGTATAAAGTTGTTAAGAAAAGATACGATAATGTAAGCTAAAGAAATCCGTACTCAAAAACCTTTGAGCCGAGTCTTGACCAATTGAAGCTAGAGCAATCGGCAACAACGTGGATTAGGGGATTTAAGCGCGGTATTCGTGGAATCCGGCTTATTTACCCTTGTCCTTCCGTTCGTGTCTCTTGCTTTCGCCTCCGGCCAAACCGAACGCAACCGGTCGCGGTTAGGAATCACCGTTACCTTGTTAGGGTAGGGTGCCTAACGGAGCGCTTGCGTATCGTTTGGGCGGAGTTCAATGGAAAATAACGGGAAAAGGAAATGAGCAAAGAAAATCTTAACTTACAATACCGTATTTATTCTTAACAACAACAATAATTACAACCATTCACAAAGAGAACCAAGAAGAGCAAAAGAAAAGAACAAAGAAAAGAAAAGATTACAAGTAAGTAAGTGCATGAATTAAATTGCAAGTAAGTAAAGCAAGGTAATAAAAAGCAAGTAATAAAAAGCGAGAAAGAAAACTAGAAACTAGAACTCAAGACAAGCATGGGATCAATAGCCAACCCTTAAACTTGCAAGCTCAATCAAGAGGTTGCAAGATCAAGAGAAGGGTAAAGAACGCATGTGAAATGAAGCACTAATTCCATAAGGAAATACAACCCTTGAGATCAATAACTAACCCTTAACCTTTTAAGCTCAATGAAGAGGTTGAAAGATCAAGAGGAAGCAAAAATCTCAAGGGGAAGCTAAACAAACAAGAATGATACAAAAACCCTCATCTTCATTAACATCCACTCAATGCTCTCACTACATTTTCATGGAGGAAGAATGAAGAAGAAGAAGAAGAAGAAGAAAACTAAAACTAACAAAAAGAGGGCATGAGAATGAACACCCTTGGCTTGGCAAATTCTGGGGTATTTATAGGCAGGGAACTGGAAACCTAGGGCAAGAATCGGGCTCCATATGAAAGTACCAAACTGCCCCCAAAAAACGACAGAGAGAAGAGTCTACATGGCCGCGGTTCCGCGGCCTAAGCGCGCTAATACCGCGGAACCGCGGCGCTTTAGAGGAGTTAGGCCATAGGATTTTTTGGGGTTCCCTGGTTTGATGTCTTCTTCAGTGTGGTATATGACTTTTCTCAGAAACTCTTCACAATTCTTCCAGAATTTCAGTAGATCAAAAGGTGATGTGATGTGGATCTTTTGCTATGATTTCCTCGAGCTCCGCGTAGATTTCTTGGATTTTGTGTTGCCATTGAGCTTTGTGCATGAAAATGACAATCGATTTGCCATTTTTTTCCCTAACTGGTATGTGGCAACACACGGATAGAGAGCGGAGACCCGTGTTTTATCTGTTGTTGGCAGTAATCTGGAATTTGACGTACTTTTCTATGAATTTCACTGTTTAGAGCTGAGAACCAGTATCCTGTAAATATGTAGCAAACACTGATTAAAAGCACATGCCTATAACCAAACGAGCGTAAGAATGGGCGATATAAAATGCAATATTCTGATATGAACAGGCGCTTAGAACAGAAAAGTTAAGGAAGAAGCGGCTCAGGTATCGAGTCAACAAGAGGGCCAGGGCTTCGGCCAAATGGAATCATGTGAAGTTCTAAGTGCAGGGTTGCCCTGCGACGACGGCTGAGTCAGATGTAAGAATCAGCAATTCCTTCGAGCCTCTGAAGTGGGTTCAGAAAAATGCCATGACTGCCAGAATCAGGAAGACAGCGGTCCAAACAGTGCTACAAAGAGACGTGTCCTGGCCCCAACAGAAAAAGTATGACACTGTCTCTTCAAGGGGCTATCAGGCGCTCTGTGCCGCACGAAAACAGCGGGGCAAATCCAGAAAAGAAGCGCCAGCACCATTCAAGAACCTAGTTAGGCCAGCCGCCTTCAATCGACTACCAGCTACCGAAGCAAGGGGGTCAAGACAGCGATCCGTGAAATCAGCTGCCAATGATAGAAAGACGGCCGGATATATCATCCATACGGTCTATATGGCGGGCGGGCGCCCCAGCGACAACCTTCGCAGCAAAAGCAAGGATGGGGCCACCACATCCCAAGCCCAATCTAGCCTGAATATGGTTGCCGCTGCCCAAGAAAAGCCGCCCTCGCTGGATGAAGAAAACCCTCTCGATGAGGATGATAGGCAGAAAGACCCCTCGGTCCATGCAGAGTCAAGCTCGGACAGCGAGGAAGAGCCGACTTTCCGCCCCAGGACTGCGGAGCAAGAGCTGCTTCAAGAGCTTCGAAAACAGCTCAGGAGCAAAGATAAAGAGATGGCCAAGCTCTATTCGAAGATTGACGACTTAACGAACGTGGTGATGCAGCTTACGGCTCAAATTGCTCGAGCGCCTCCCAATCAAGCACAAGCCGCTACTAATCAGCCGGTTGATGACAATCCGAGGTAGCCAATGCCTGTTCCTTCGGGTCCAAGACTGGTCGAGCCACATGAAAGCCGGCCACACTCCGCTTCTGGGGACGCTTTGGCCCCAGATAGCACTGTCCCGCTAACACAGGATCGGATAATGGATTTGGTCACCAGCAAGGTTAAAACATTGGTGGCCGAAGCTGAAGCTCAGAAAGAAATCGGCAGTAATGGGCGGCCATATCCCACGCAGTACGATCTGATTGAGTTCCCAAGCGGCTACATCATTCCTAAGTTCGGAAGATTTGATGGAACGGGGAATGCAAATCAGCACGTCGCCCACTTCAAAGCATCGTGCGGAAATACAGGGAGCAATGACGCGCTCCTTCTTCGTCAGTTTGTCAACAGCCTGACCGGTGTCGCTTTCGACTGGTACGCGAGCATACCAGACGGGTCCGTCATTACCTTTGCCCAAATGGAATCTCTGTTTCGGCAAAGGTTCATGAGTGTCAGTGATAAAATCTCCATTGCCGACCTTGTGGGGACCAAGCCGGGGAAGAATGAAAGCAACACCGACTTTATCGCTCGATGGCGTAATCTCACAGTCAAGTGCGAACCGCCGCTGGAGCAGGACCAGTCCGTCAGCCTTCTCATTGGGAACCTCAGCAATTGGATGGTCCAATTCTTGTGTACAGCGGGCCTCAAGACATTTCAGGAGCTAACCAAGAAAGTCCAAATGCTGGAACGCTCGAAACAAGAGTCCCCGCCGGATTCTCAGAGAGAGAAAACTTGGAAAAGCAAGCGGGACGACAACCGTAGAAGCGGGAGTTCCAGCAGTACCAATGTCTTCAATGCGTCCGACAATGAAGAAAAGCGAAGGGCGGCGGAATCCAAAACTAACCGGTCTCGAAAGCTATTGCTGGGAGGAGATGGGCCTTCCCTAGAGGAGAAAAAGAACAAGGTTTACTCTTTCAGAAGGGACAAGGTCCGCAAGATTTTTAAAGATGCCTTGAACAACGGCCTACAATTGCCGGAGTCGAAAAGACCCCAAGAAGCAAAAATGGCCGACAATCCTCTGTATTGCCCGTACCACCGAGTAGTGAACCATGCGATCGAGGATTGCTATATCTTCAAAGACTGGGTCGAGAAGCAGTACAAGGCTGGAGAGATCGAGCTGTCCAAAAGTGTGTTGGTGAACAATCAAGTTGCAACCGCCAACTTTATACAGACAGAAGTTGAAGGCTTCTGGGAGCAGACAGCTGAACCTGCTGCCCTGACAAACGAAACTGACTCATCGCGGCCTCTGTGGAGTACGCACATATCTAATAAGACGAAGAAGATGATAAAGCTACTTCGGAAAGAACCCAGGACGGAATGGGAAGGGCAGAAGAAGCCTACCAGTCCAGCTGCCAATGCGGCTCCATCAGGCTCAAAATGCAAGAAGCTCAAGAAGAAGAAAAGTGCAGCTCGGCGCGAAAAAGAGTCTGCAGGGAGATCGACCATTCAAAAATATATCGATTCCCTCGAAGAATATGAACAAAAGGAAAGAACATTGATTCAATTGAAGGAGTTCTTCCCTGTACAAGCGGCTGAAATTCTGGAGGAGTTAGAAGAAGACTCCAATGAAGAGATCCCAGTAGTGACCTTCTACGCCATCTATCTTGGCAGCGACTCCGAGGATGAGCTCTGTTTTCCCGAAGAGGATGAGGAGCTCACCACAAAGGCCAATCAAATCCAGCTCAGAAGCGGCAGGGCTCTACCGCAAAATCAAGGCAACGCCCCAAAAGGGAAGGAAAAACAAGTCGCTAATGAGGAAGATGGCAGAGAACCGGCTGATGAAAACATAAGTCCTTCCTCGGTGGACTATAATGTCTTGGCACATCTCCGGAAGCTTCCGTCTCTCCTGAGCATCTACGACGCCTTGGTCCTATCTAAGGAGCTTAGAGATGTTCTCATTCACGCTCTACAAAACCACGAGCGGTATCAGGCTCACTTTGCGGAAATTAATATGAAAGAAGCCCAGCACGCTTTGAATGCCGCCGCAGTCACATTTAAGGATGAGGACTTGCTACTGGGAATGGCAGAGCATAATCGGCCGCTTTACGTGACCGGGTACAGCGACGGAGATCGAATTAATCGCATATTGATTGATCCGGGGTCCTCAGTAAACATCATGAACTTGCGAACTCTAAAGAGTTTGTCAATGGACATCCGACACCTGTCAAGGGAAAGGATTGTCATTCAAGGCTTCAACGAAAATTGCCAGCAAGTTCTGGGGTCCATAGCTCTGCCAATCAAATTCGGGGATCTGCAAACTGAAGCTAAGATATACGTGATCGATGCCGACACGTCTTATAAGATTCTCTTGGGGCGGCCGTGGCTCCACGATTACGGCATCATTCCGTCAACTCTCCATCAATGCATGAAGTATACTAAAAATGGCGAAGAAAGACGCATTGACGGAGACATCCAACCATTCGGTGTGCATGAAGTCCGATATGAAGATTCTCGGTCCTTTATGAACCACCAAAATGCTAAGCCACAACTGACTGAGGATAGACCGGCCCCAAGACTCAAAAGCAAATCTACGCCGGCTGTCACTTTCAAAAGCAAAAATGCCCAAGTGCGCCCGCATTTCGGTAGCGACACTGATGAGTCCGATGCTGGAAGTCCGTCCTTCCATAAAAATCGCCCTCATTTCAGTAGCGATACGGATGAATCTGTCACTGAAGCCCCATCTAGCAGTAAAGGCCACCCTCATCTTGGCAGCGACACTGAAGAGTCAGAGGAAGAGGACCTGTCGTGCAACAGTGGTGCAGATTGGACCCCCATGCAAAAAGCGAAACTACGAGAGACCTTCGAAATTGCAGAACGGTCCCTAGCCGTCACAAGGGTGCTGGAGCAGATGTGCAAAGAGCTCGATGCGTTGTCAGTCTCCACCGTGGACCAGCTGAAAACTTTCTACGTCCCCGGGAGGAAAAATGGACAGAAGGGCATCCTGTTTTACGGGTCAACCCCCGTTGTGCACCCGGACGATCTTTCTATCGCATGCCTTCCCTATGAGAGAGGCATAAGAGCTGTCCTCAATCCCAGATACTATGCGCCCGAGATGCGGGAATACTTTAAAAAGTGCGGATGCCGGTTATATCAAACGAAGTCCGAAGCAAAGTTTTACGAAGGGCTATGGCATCCACCCCAAGTCCGAGCACTCATCGATGGACGAATTCCAGATAAACGGGGCATAGGCTACGTTCAACCTGATTCCAAAGCGTGCTACATGATCTATGTTGGTGAGGCCAACGAAAGATCAAATGATGATGACGAAATAGCCGAGCCAGAAGAAGCTCCTCAAGAGCTCGAAGATGGAGGACAAGCAACCTTTGATGAGCTAACCGAGATTGACTTAGGAACGCCCGATAATCCAAGGCCGACCTACATCAGCTCACTCTTGTCGGAGGAAATGAAAGAACAAATAATTGCCCTGCTGCATGAGTTCGTCGACTGTTTCGCGTGGACGTACAAAGAAATGCCTGGCCTTTCCCCTGAAGTAACCGTGCATAAGCTGTCTATATCTCCTGATGCTAAGCCAGTCAAACAAGCTCCTCGAAGAATGAGAAGGGAGTTGGAAGAAAAGGTCATCGAGGAAACCAAGAAACTCATCGATGCCGGCTTCATCAGGGAAGAGAAATATGCGGACTGGATCGCATGCATAGTCCCAGTGAAGAAGAAAAATGGGCAGATCCGAGTTTGTGTCGATTTCAGGGACCTCAACAAGGCATGTCCTAAAGACGACTTCCCGCTACCGGTCATGGAAATGATGGTCGATGACACCTCAAATTACGAACTGTTCACCTTTATGGATGGCTCGTCTGGATATAATCAGATCAAGATGTCGCCTGAGGATGAGAAACACACAGCATTTCGAACCCCGATCGGAATATATTGCTACAAGGTAATGCCGTTCGGACTGAAGAACGCAAGTGCTACATATCAAAGGGCAATGACCAATATCTTTTATGACCTAATCCATAAAGTCGTCGAATGTTATGTTGATGATCTGGTTGTCAAGAATAACACCAAGGCCGATCATATCCAAGATCTTAGGACCCTTCTCACCAGACTGAGGGAATACGATCTGAAGATGAATCCTCTGAAGTGCGCTTTTGGCGTGTCATCGGGAAAATTCCTGGGCTTCATAGTCCGACATCGAGGGATCGAAGTTGACCCATCAAAGATAAAGGCCATCATGGAGATGCCCCCTCCGAAGAGTCTGACGCAGCTAAGATCTTTTCAAGGCAAGCTTGCTTATATACGGAGGTTTATCTCAAATTTATCGGGAAGGTGTAGGCCCTTCTCAAAGCTCATGAAGAAAGGAGCTCCTTTTATCTGGGATGCCGAATGTCAAGCAGCGTTCGAAAGCATCAAACAATACTTGTTGCACCCTCCGGTGCTGGCCGCTCCCATTCCAAATAAACCGCTGATTCTCTACACTGCCGCGCTGGACGAGTCACTCGGTGCGCTCCTTGCCTAGAATAACGAGGAGGGAAAAGAAAATGCCCTCTACTACCTCAGTCGAACTCTAGTCGGGGCGGAACACAACTATTCCCCAATCGAAAAGCAATGCCTGGCTCTGATATTTGCTGTGAAGAAGCTGAGGCACTATCTGCTTGCTCATCGGGTTATGCTGATCTCTAATGTCGACCCGCTCAAACACTTGATGACTAGAGCGAGCCTAGCCGGCAGAATGGCAAGATGGGCTGTTATGCTACTTGAGTTTGACATAGTTTATACTCCTCAGAAAGCAGTAAAAGGGCAAGCTCTTGCAGACTTTCTCGCTGCTCATCCCATACCAGAAGGGTCGCCGCTAAATTGTGAGTTACCCGACGAACAAGTGCTGCACCTCAAGGAAGATGAGCCATGTTGGGAGCTCTACTTCGATGGAGCCTCATCAATAAGGACCTCCAGTAAATCAAGCGTCCCGGAGATAAAAGCAGGGGTAGGATTGGTGTTCATCACACTATTAATGGGAACCCTACGGCGTTCTTTCGCTCTCACCGAGCCTCGAACGAACAACGAAGCTGAGTATGAAGCCCTGATAGCTGGTTTGGAACTCGCCATAGAAATGGAAATCCTTCGGCTACGGGTTTACGGTGACTCCCAGCTTGTCGTCAACCAAGTAAGCGGCGACTATAAGATATACAAACCCGAGTTAGCTCGGTACAGAGGCCGAGTAGTGGAACTCATGAAACGGTTCACCCACATTGAACCAATGAGAATCCCCAGAGCGTTGAACGGAAAAGCCGACATACTCGCTCGCTTAGCCAAGGAGCTGGCTGATCCTGACATGGACGAAATTCTGATCACAGTCAGGAGCCGGCAAATTCTACCCCCGGTCTCTCTACGAGAAGAGAAAAGCACGGAACAGAAGAGTAGTCCCGCCGAAGAAGCTTCGATCATCCAAGACGAGCCCGATTGGAGAGAACCCTTCATAGAGTACCTCCGATACGACAAGCTACCCGAAGAAAAATCTGCGAGGATTCAGCTGAAGAAAAGAGCTCTCCGATACGTGTTTGTAAATGACACGTTATACCGCAGGTCATATGACCAACTCTGGCTCAGGTGTCTGTCATTGGCCGAAGCCCAAAAGGTCATGAAAGATGTTCACTCGGGCGTTTGCAGTGCTCACCAATCTGGCCCTAAGATTCGACTTCAAATCAAACGGCTTGGGTATTACTGGCCCACCATGATACGGGATTGCGGAGAGCATGCAAAGAAATGTCAGATCTGCCAAATCCATGGTGATTTCATTCACAAGCATCCCAATCCGTTGCATCCTACGGTGGCGTCGTGGCCTTTCGAAGTCTGGGGCACCGACATTGTTGGCCTAATTGATCCTCCGTCATCCAAAGGCCACCGGTTCATACTGGCTGCGACGGACTACTTCTCCAGATGGGCTAAAGTTGTCCCGCTAAAAGAAGTCAAGACAAAAGATATTCTGACATTCTTCCAGCATAATATTCTATACCGCTTCGGTACACCAAGAAGAATCATTTCTGACAACGGGCCTTCTTTCAAGAGCTTTAATGTCTCAAGGTTCGCTACTCAGCACAAGATAGACTGGAGATATTCCTCCATCTATAATCCAAGAGCCAATAGGCTAGCCGAAGCCTTCAATAAGACTCTATGCAAGCTCCTGAGGAAAAATGCTTCAGCCAACAAGAGAGACTGGAATCTCAAGCTTCACGAGGCGTTGTGGGCATATCGTACCACGCACCGTACTCCAACTCAGTCCACTCCATACTCATTGCTCTTCGGAGTGGAGGCGATCCTCCCTCTCGAAATTGAGGATCCAAGTTTAAGAATGGCCATCCAACACGAGTTGACGGAAGAGGAAAACGTGCTCCTTCGTCTTGAAGAGCTCGACGCGCTCGAAGAAAAGAGACTCGCGGTGCAGCAAAACCTAGAGCTATACCGAGCCCAAATGTCATGGGCCTATGACAAGATAACCCGTCTCCGCGCTTTCAAGAAAGGTGAATTGGTGTTGGTCCTCAAAAGACCGATTATCCCCAATCGACATGCCAAGGGAAAATTCGAGCCAAACTGGGAAGGACCATACGTCATCGAGAAAGTGTTTGACGGAGGATCCTACCAACTAATAAGTGCCGAGGGAGAAAGGCCCATGCCACCCATCAATGGCCGATATCTCAAGAAATACTACACGTGAATGTTCCAAGTCGCAGGCGAATTGAGCACATCAGCCCTACGGTCTGGATCATACATCCTGCAAAACCGTATACAATCCACGGGCGTAAATGACCCATATCTCTCCCAAATCCTACTGGTGAGACTACTTTTAAAGTCCCACCAGCGGCCAAAAAAAAGCAGAAAAAAGAGAAAGGAAAAAAAAGGTATGTCCACAAGCAAAACGGGCACGGATGAAAACCCGAAAGGGCTCCGTGAGTAAAAACAGCAGGACTACCGGCGAGTTTGTGAAAACCCGAAAGGGCGCAAACTCATGAAAAGGATGAAATACACTCGCAAAGTCCTCTCGACCTTGTGAGGAGAAAACCCCTGCGTAAGATCCTTACGACTCACAAAGGAGCAACACACTTAGGAATCCTCACGATTCCTAAGGAGAAAATACACCTGCGGGATCCTTACGACTCGTAGGGAGAAAATGCTTTTATGGGACCCTCACGGCCCGTAAAATTGAAAAGCCTTAGGTGATAGGGACCCAAACCTGTCTCCTAAGCCATCGTTCCCCAACGGGCAACGGCAAATGATGAGTCGCTCCTGGCATTTCGCTTCAGTGTTAGCGGTGCCGATGCTGACCAAAAACCCAAATCCCAAGTCCTTCCAAGGCAAATGATGAGTTGCTCCTGGCATTATTCAAGTGCAGCAATGCTGATGCCAAACAAGATCCAAATTCCAAGTCCCCAAACGGCGAATGATGAGTCGCTGCTGGTACCACATTCCAGTGCAGCGATGCAGACGCCAACCAAAATCCAATTTCTCAAAATTCTCCCAGCCCTACGGTTGGTCCCCAAGTTGACTACCGTATACAATCCACGGGCTCAAATAATTCTCGTCATACCCATACCCCACCATAATTACCAGTTACGCGGCTGGTCTCCGCCTTTGGAATTATGCTCCATTGAGAAGACCCACTCATGTGTCCTCACGATACATGAGGAGAACAAACCTTTGTGGGATCCTTACGACTCATAAAGGAAAAACACACTTAGGAGTCCTCACGACTCCTAAGGAGAAAATACACCTGCGGGATCCTTATGACTCGTAGGGAGAAAATGCTTTTATGGGACCCTCACGGCCCATAAAATTGAAAAGCCTTAGGTGATAGGGACCTAAACCTGTCTCCTAAGCCATCGCTCCCCCAACAGGAATAGGCAAATGATGAATTGCTCCTGGCACGTATGCTTCAGTGTTAGCAACGCTGATGCCTACCCTAACCCTAAAATCCCAAACTCCAATCTAATAAACCCCTAAGTCTTTAAACTAGGGACAGATGACCCCTAAGTCGTTAAACTAGGAACAGATGACCCCTAAGTCGTTAAACTAGGAACGAGGGAAATCTCCTCATGGCAAATGATGATTCGCTCCTGGTACCATATTCCAGTGCAGCGATGCTGATGCCAAACCAAAACCAAAATCCCCAAATCCTGTCATGACAAATAATGATTCGCTCCTGGTACCATATTCCAACGTAGAGATACTGATGTCAACCAAAATCACATCAAGTCAGCAAAACAACCAATGACCTCCCTGGCAGAATCAAATTCCACCTCGGAAACAAGTCAACTTCATCCCTGACACCGCAAGAAGCGGAGCAAGTCAAATCCAGTACCGACCGTCCAAGTCGCAAAAAGGGCAGCACCGACCATCCAAGTCGCTAAAAGGGCAGCATCGACCGTCCACGTCATAAAAAGGGCAGCACCGACCGTCCAAGTCGCAAAAAGGGCAGCACCGACCGTCCACGTCGCTAAAAGGGCAGCACCGACCGTCCAAGTCGCAAAAAGGGTAGCACCGACCGTCCACGTCGCTAAAAGGGCAGCACCGAACGTCCAAGTCGCAAAAAGGGCAGCACCGACCGTCCAAGTCGCAAAAAGGGCAGCATCGACCGTCCAAGTCGCAAAAAGGGCAGCATAGACCGTCCACGTCGCAAAAAGGGCATCATCGACCGTCCAAGTCGGAAAAAGGGCAGCATCGACCGCCCACATCGCAAAAAGGGCAGTATCGACCGTCCACGTCGCAAAAAGGGCAGCATCGACCGTCCACGTCTCTAAAAGGGCAGCATCGACCGTCTACGTCGCTAAAAGGGTAGCATCGACCATCCACGTCGCTAAAAGAGCAGCAACGACCGTCCAAGTCGCAAAAAGGGAAGAACCGACCGTCCAAGTCGCAAAAAGGGTAGTGCCAGTTTCCCAAAAAGTGGGAACCGAATCAAGTCGCCTCCACGTGAAAGAAAATCAATCAATTTCATGCACACGACCCACATATGTGGTGTGCATTTATTGATGGGGGGCAATTTGTTGGGGTAAAAATTTACACCCCGGTTGACCAAGTCAAAATCAAAGTCAACCCCAAGCCAAGGGGGCCCAAGCCCAGACCCAGTGGGCCCATGCCCGGGTCGAGCCCGAACATGAAGCGACCGGCCTCCCCCGATGCCAAGATAAAATTTTGTAATAAATAATTTTGTTGTATTTCTCTTCTTTTATTTTATGGATAAATATAAGAAAATAGGCATAAAGCCAAATTTTTGTAAAGCCCATGGCTTATATGCAAAAAGAAATGGCACATGAGCATGGGATAGGCAAAATGCCATTTTGTGAAGCCCAAGGGGCTATGTGTAAAGTGTGTAGCCTATAAAGGTAAGGATAATGAAAATATCTAACAAATTTTCTCTCTCCAAAAAATTTAGATCTGAGATCTTTTCTCCTTCTTCAAGGTTCTAAAAATCTTCTTCTTTCTTTTGAATTAAATCAAGAGTTTTACTCTTCATTTTATAAAACAAAATAGTTTTTCACCACCAAACCCACAAAGGGGAACTTGGATCTGTCACTAGATCTCAAAAAGGAGAGATTTTTAAAAAATCCCATATCTCTTGATCTTCAAGATCCAGCCAACAGAAGAGGAAGAAGAAGAACCCCCTTCATTAACCCAAAGCATCTTAGGAGTTTAAACTCCACCCTATTTTCTCTTTAGAGAATTTCCGAGGCTAAAAGCCCCCTTTTCCTCGCCGGGGCGCTTGCGCTCGAGCGCAAAGCGCCCACGTGCCGACACGTGGCGCGCTTGCGCTCCAGCGCCCTGCGTTCGAGCGCAAAGCGCCCACTTGCCGACACGTGGCACGCTTGCGCTCAAGCGCTCAGCACCCGAGCGCAAAGCGCCCACATGTCGACACGTGGCGCACTTGCGCTCCAGCACTCTGCGTTCGAGCGCAAAGCGCCACGTGCCGACACGTGGCGCGCTTGTGCTCAAGCGCCCAGCGCCCGGGCGCAAAGCACCCACGTGCCGACACGTGGCGTGCTTGCGCTCCAGCACTCTGTGCTCGAGCGCAAAGCGCCCACGTGCCGACACGTGGCGCGCTTGCGCTCAAGCGCCTAGGCGCTGGCCCCACGCATCCTTTGGATGTCTTTTCCCCCCTTTATTTATATATACATGTATATATATACATATGTATACATCTGTACACATACACATACTCCACGACACTGTCCCTGTTAGAAAAAAATTTCTAACTGGGCGCTGCCCCGCACCCCGCAAGGGGGCTGCTAGCCCCCTTGACCCCCAGCCCGCTATCCGGGTAGTGGGACCCCCGTAAAAACTCTGCGTGGCTCCCGATATATCCAAAAACCCCTTCAAAACACAACACACGTACACTGCACATCGAGTTCGCATGACCAGTTTAACCCGTCAATCGGAGGTTCCCTCACTCCAAAGGCGAGGGGTAATTAACGGCAGTTTAGTCCGCGGCTGCCGGAGATTCGGATCCCCACAATCATTAAACTCCGGCCTACCCTAGGTAGGGGGAATCTGTAGTACGCCTGACAAGCGTGCGCGTATTCCCATCTCAATGGGGTGACGAAAAACACCCTACAGTGGTGAATGCGGATGGTATAACCGTACGTTCTATTTTCGTTTCTTCTGTGATATTTAGGAAACATAAATGATGGGACGTCATTAATGAGATTAATGAAAAGATAAGAAACCTAAAGATGTAGAATCAAATTTTTCAAAAAGATAGCTCTAGTTCTTGCTTTACATAGTAGTATTCCTTAATGAATATCCAGCACCTCATTCGATGAGGAAAGAGCCGAGATCCTTTCACCGGGAGTGACCTCTTTAGCAAAGACTAGCAAATGCTACAATCCACTGAGTTTGTTTCAAAAAGATGGCTCTAGTTCTTGCTTTGCATAGTGGTATTTCTTAATGAATATCCAGCACCTCATTCAATGAGGAGAGAGCCGAGATCGCTTCACTGGAAGTGACCTCTTTAGAAAAACTAGCAAATACTACAACCCACGTGGTTTGTTTTGAAAACTAATCGATTTTAAAAGCGGAGCTTAAACCACTCATTTTCAAATCACTAGATTTTACAACGATATCAAGTTCATTGCGTTAAAAGGTTTTCTTCAAAACCAAATGTTGCCCTCTGTCATTTCAGATAAGAACTATTTAGTATTCGTGCTGCGTTTGTTGACCTTGTCAAGGCGTAGTATGCGGTAGCTGATTAGTGCTTATCTGCAGTATGTGATGCGATTGGATTAGGGTAGTCATACGGTCTTGTTGACCTTGTCAAGGGTCATGCGGATAGGTTTAATTCAATCACGAAATGAACGGGTTGAACTTGACTTGCGGTTTATGGTTTATTGACCTTGTCAAGGTCATAAACCGCATAGGGGTAAAAACAGATATTGGGAATTTCAAATGTTGAAATTTGCAATGAGATAGTTGGAACCCAATACCTACTGCGAGTAAGTGTTACTCGTGTAAGAGTTTTCCACTTTACAATTAGCTGATCCGGTAGGTATCTAAGAAAGGTGTTAACGGGGTTATGTCCCTGTGAAAACGAGGTTATTTGATTAGTTCCATACGAAAGCATGAGGAGACTCTCTCGGAATACCAATACCTGCCTGGCTGAGTAATTGGCGAACTTGTAGGGTGTAATTAATCCTGGTTAATCTTACCTTTTTGGGTTTGAAGGAAGATTTGATAAAAACAGTGGAAGCCATCCTGATTAGATAAGATAATAACCAATCTAATCTTGCAAAGAGCGCACGCTAAAATATTTCCTTCTCTCTCTCTCCAGGTACCGACCATGACACGCATTAATCAAAATAATAATATGGATGTATTGATCGAACCGGCTTATTATACTGGGCCGGGGAACGTTTGTTCCGCTCTATCTTATGACTGTCATAAGTCTGAGCAAGAAATAGGGAAATATCAGGATTCCCACGCAACCCGAACGAAGATAGAGCATGATGATGCATCTTTTTTGGGTGTGTTCGTTACCGAGAACTGTGTCTCAGTATGTTCTACGTCCTGGGTATTGGATACCGGATCAGGATCTCATGTATGTAATATGTTACATGGGTTAAGAAGAGGTAGAGAACTGGGAAAGGGTGATATGTTTCTTAAAATAGAAAATGGAGCAATTGTTGCAGTCAAAGCAGTTGGCGAATATCTCCTAGTATTATCAAATGGTAATACACTGATTTTGAATGACTGTTATTATGTACCAAATATGATGTGCAATATTATATCAGTTTCTTTGTTGCATAAAGAAGGATATAACTTTGTATTGGAGGATAATGTTATGAATATTTTCCTAAGTCAAGTGTTGATTGGGTTTGGTACGTTGTGTAACGGTATATACGTTCTAAATCAAACTACAGTTCTAAATATACATAATACATACGAGAGGAAAAGTTCAGAAATGAACGAAGCCTTCTTGTGGCATTGTAGACTAGGTCATATAAATGCGACCAGACTAGCTAAGTTGTATAAAAATGGATATTTGAATTCGTTCGAATTTACATCTTATGAAACTTGCGAGTCATGTCTTAAAGGAAAGATGACCAAAACTCTGTTTACTGGACATGGAGAAAGAGCTACTGAACTCTTGGGACTGATACATAGTGATGTATGCGGTCCTATGACTACATATGCCAGGAATGGTTCCTTGTACTTCATTACATTCATCGATGATCTCTCAAGATACGGACATGCGTTCCTGATGAAACACAAATCTGAATCTTTTGAGAAATTCAAGGAATATAAAAACGAAGTAGAGAACCAGACGGGTAAAACTATTAAAATCCTTCGATCTGATCGGGAAGGAGAGTACTTAAGCACGGAACTCCGAGATTATTTAAAAGAGAATGGGATTCTCTCTCAGCTTACTCCTTTGTATACATCACAGCACAACGAAGTATCGGAGCGGAGGAATCGCACCCTATTAGATATGGTGCGCTCTATGATGAGTACTGCTGAGTTACCTATTTTCTTTTGGAGTTATGCAATTGAGACAGCTGCATACCTATTGAATCAAGTTCCATCAAAATCTGTGCCTAAAACACCATATGAGATATGGAATGGAAAGAGATCTTAAACGAGTTAAGATATGGGGTTGTCCGGCCCATATTAAAAAACAGAATCAGGACAAACTCGAGGCACGATTTGTTCTTTGCAAGTTTGTGGGGTATCCAAAAAATTCATATGGATATCTATTTTACCACAGTGAGAAACAAAAAGTGTTTGTTACTCAACATGCCACCACTTTAGAAAAGGAATTTCTTGTGAAAGGAATTAGTGGTAATGATGTAGAGCTGGAAGAAGTTCCAGCTACACAAACTACAACTGATGATTTGATAGAACCGGAGGATCCAATAGTCTCCGACGAAACTCAGCCACTTCGAAGATCTAGTAAGGTTTCTCATCCATCTGAGAGATACTATAATTTTCTCATAGACGGTGAGAGCGAGGATTGCATCATGGAAGATGATGACCCAACTAGTTTTGAGCAGGCCATCACAAGTGGGGACTCTGTGAAATGGCTGGATGCTATGCGATCTGAGATGGAATCCATGTACACCAACAAAGTATGGACTTTGGAAGTTGCTCCTGAAGGGGTAAAACCCATCGGGAGTAAGTGGATCTTTAAGAAGAAAATTGGTGTAGATGGAAAGGTTGAGACCTTCAAAACTAGACTTGTTGCTAAAGGTTTTCGTCAACGACCTGGTGTCGATTATGATGAAACCTTTTCTTCAGTCGTTATGCTTAAGTCCATTAGAATCCTACTTGCCATTGCTGCATACCATGACTACGAAATCTGGCAGATAGACGTCAAGACCACTTTTCAAAATGGTGATTTAGAAAAGAGCATGTACATGACACAGCTAGAGGGCTTCGTAGACAGTGGGAGCAGCGGAAAAGTGTGCAAGCTGCTTAAATCAATTTATGGATTAAAGCAGGGATCACGGAGCTGGAATATCTGTTTTGATGTGGCGGTCAAAGAGTTTGACTTCATCAAAAACGTAGATGAATCTTGTATATACAAAAAGGTTGTAGAGAGTAATATTGTCTTCCTCGTATTGTACGTAGATAACATACTCTTGATAAGAAATGATGTCCCTATGCTACACTCGGTGAAACTCTTCTTATCACAAAAGTTCTCCATGAAAGATCTAGGTGATACCTCCTACATTCTGGGGATAAAAATCTATAGAGATAGATCTAAGCAGATGTTGGGATTGTCCCAATCCAGGTACATAGACACCGTACTAAAGAGATTTAGCATGGAAGATTCTAAGCATGGTAATTTACTCGCTTGTTCAGGAATCACTCTCTCCAAAAAGATGTCTCCCAAGACTGATTTGGAGAGGGCTCGCATGACAGTAATACCTTATACTACTATAGTTGGGTCTATTATGTATGCGATATTATGTACCTGACCGGATGTAGCTTACGCACTAGATATAGTGAGTAGGTATCAATCAGATCCTAGGGAAAAGCACTAGACAACTGTAAAGAACATTCTTAAGTACTTGAGAAGGACTAAAGAAATGTTCTTGGTTTATGGTAACGGTGAGCTCTAGGTGGAGTCCTTTACCGATTCAAGCTTCCAGAATGATAAGGAAGACAATAAGTCGGTCTCGGGTTTTGTCTTCACCCTAAATGGAGGGGCGGTATGTTGGAAGAGTTCTAAGCAAGATACCGTAGCAGACCCGACGATAGAGGCTGAATACAACGCTGCTAAAAAGGCTGTCTTGATGAAGAAGTTCATAACCGAACTTGGTGTGGTTCCATCCATTAAGCATCCAATACCTTTATATTGTGATAACAATGGAGCTGTGTCTTTGGCTAAGGAACTCCAGTCCCATCAGTGATCCAGACATATTCTTAGGGGATCGTTTTTCTTGGGTGTTCACACAAAACCCTGAGCCGAATTTAGGTGTATAACAAATCTTGTTTTGACCAGAAAAATTTTTAACAGAAACTAGGGTTTTGCAAAAGTTTGGTTTTTGGATTTTTTCGGTTCCGAACTTCGTTACACTTCACTACCAAGCTAGTTTAAGTTTAGTTAGGCTCTGATACCACTGTAAGTCCACGTTGCGACCCCCAGTTCTTACGGGGAGGCGGAAACGGTATAAAAATCAAATTTTTGGCGCATGGGGCAACATGGACTAAACAAGGTCGGGATCTTGTCTAAACTAAACTAGCAAACAAGCTAAAGAGAGTTAGCTACTCGGAAAGATGGTTATACCTAAACTTCAACTCCTTCTTCTTCAAACTTTGTAGAGGTTGATGGTTCTCTTCTCGTCGCCTTCTTCCGTCGAAGATGGATCCACCTGAGGGTTCAACCTTCGGGCTCTTTCTCGAACTTTGAGTGAACTAGAATCTCCGGCTTGCTAAACCCTTGATCCTAGAGTGAGTAGAGAGTGTCAAAGGGGTGCTTTTCTTTTAAGGAGAGGGATTCTCAACACATGAGAAGGATTCTCCTTTGGCTAGAGGAAGAAGAAGATGAAGTGAGGAGAGAGAATGATTATGATAGAATGAGCTCTTTTCTTTTGCAACCATAACTAAAAGAAAAGGAATTATCTAATTAATAATAATAATTGAAATGAGAATAGTTGATGGTTGTTTTGGAATGACCACTATCAAACTTTCAATAAATGAGTGTAAGCAAGAATCAAGGAGTATCCTTGCAAAGCAATGATGGTGGTCAACATTCAACTATGGTCAACAAGTCAACCATGGTCAACAAGTCAACAAAAATCAACCATAACAATATTTTATTTAATTACTATTATTAATTGATATTTCATAAATCTATTAGGGTTTGGAAAATGACGACTGTCAACTGTGCATACGCACCCGTTCCGAAACCCTAATGAAATACCTCATCCTCCGCCTCAAGCAACTGTGCATACACACCTGCATTCTCGTTCCGAGGAACAAGAATACCGAGATATAAAAGCAACCCCAAAACATATACCAGTATCTGGCTCAAACCAGAGCCTGCTAGTATAATCCGTCCGGACTCCAAACGTGCACAAGTGCGCGGATGAGAACGAACCCTGCCGCAAAACCATGCGACCTATACTCATTTTGCCCAGAGGAGAATACCCTCTGTGTGGGACTCTAAAGACTCGACACTACGCTGGCAGTGGGTTTAACCACAGACCGCAAGCGGCACTAGCTGTGCGTAACGGTCCCCAGGTAGATGCCGACAAGAAGGCTGACGAGGTGAACCCCATCTAAACTCCTACTGAGTCTGAATGTGACATTCTCCGTACAGTCCGGTCTGTTCGTCTGATACATCGCATGTCGGGCCTAGGGGGCGGTAAAACGTCATTCCCCCAATAGCGGTACAAGTCGTGTCGGAGTGAAGCCCAAAACACCCTGAGATAACACTGGAAGCCTACCAGTATATCTCGCTTGCCCTGGCCAGGGACTACTCGTGTAATGGCTCTCCTAGACACAGCGTGATGTCAACCCCCAATACCGGGAGAGACGAATCCTGTCTAACCGGCACTGCCTCCAAGTGCTTCGGGACTGCACCCAACTACCACCTGTTTGCACGACTCCTTTGAGCCGTGGTAGGGTAGTAGTCAAAGTACAGTGGGAACACACTCGAGGCGAAGTGCCAGTGTCAAGTCAGCGGACTAAGCTGTACTCATGTCACCTGGGAACTGATAACTGACGATAGGTATAATACCAACCTGTCTGTTCCCGACGAGTCCTGTCCAGTGTACTCGTAACCCAACGAGCACCCGTATACTATCTCCAGTACGACGTACTGATGGCTGTGGGACAGACCATCTCCCACACTGGGATGAGAAGCGCATACGCTAGTCTACTCCGGAGTATCGATGCCCTGTCTCGATAGTCCTGCGACTAGGGACCTGTATAAGGATGTGCTTACAGATTACCCAGCCCCCACTAGTGTGACTGCCATCACAACGCTGGTAATCAAGCAAAGATCCTAAGGGCTCCACTAATGCGTATAGGTGATATCGCAAAATAAACACATGTACACATTGAAGTAGAAACAAACCAAGTAGCATACTACTATATTGAGCAAGATTGTTTATACAAGGTGAATATCCCAAGCATCCATTAAGTAATATACAAACTAGTATGATACAGTAATGGCCTCTAGGGAATATACACTAACAATCTCCCACTTGCACTAAGGACATGTACTGGCGTATCGAAGACCTATCATCTCGATCAGCCGCTCGAACTGAGTCTGGGGTAGGGCCTTGGTGAATGGATCTGCAGTGTTTTCTTCTGAAGCAACCCTCCGAACCTCGATCTCCTTGCGATCCACGATCTCCCTGATCAGGTGATACCGCCTCAAGATGTGCCTGGATCTCTGATGGGACCTGGGTTCCTTCGCTAAAGCTATAGCCCCGTTGTTGTCGCAATACAGAGGTATTGGGTCAACAATGGACGGAACCACCTGAAGTTCTTTTAAGAACTTCCTTATCCAGACAGCTTCTTTTGCGGCATCAGATGCAGCGATGTATTCCGCTTCCATCGTCGAGTCTGCAACGGTTTCCTGTTTGGAACTCTTCCAACACACCGCCCCTCCATTGAGGGTAAAGACAAAACCCGACATGGACTTGGAATCATCCTTGTCACTCTGGAAGCTGGAGTCAGCAAAGGCCTCGATCTGGAGGTCTTTTCCGCCATACACCAAGAACATCTCCTTAGTCCTCCTTAGGTACTTGAGAATGTTCTTTACTGCTATCCAGTGTTTCTCCCCAGGGTTTGACTGATTCCTGCTTACCACACTCAGTGCATAAGCTACATCCGGTCTGGTACACAACATCGCATACATTACAGAGCCTACCGCAGAAGCGTAGGGTATAATAGACATGCGATCCCTCTCCAAATCAGTCTTGGGAGACATCTCTTTAGAGAGGGTGATCCCGTGACAAGCCGGTAGGTTACCGCGCTTGGAATCTTCCATACTGAATCTTTTCAGTATAGTGTCGATGTACCTGGACTGTGAAAGTCCTAATATCCTCTTGGATCTATCACGATGGATCCGGATCCCCAGGATGTACGAAGCATCACCCAGGTCTTTCATGGAGAAGCTTTGTGACAAGAACCCCTTGACAGATTGTAGCATAGGAATGTCATTTCCTATTAAGAGAATGTCATCCACGTATAAAACGAGGAATACTACAGTTCTCGCTACAAATCTACTATAGATGCATGGTTCATCTGGATTTTTGATAAAGCCAAATTCCTTGACCGTCTCATCAAAACAGATGTTCCAACTCCGCGATGCCTGCTTTAGTCCATAGATAGACTTAAGCAACTTGCACACCTTTCCGCTGCTCCCACTCTGAATGAAACCCTCTGGCTGATCCATATAGACACACTCCTCTAAATTTCCATTTAGAAAAGCGGTTTTTACGTCCATCTGCCAAATCTCATAATCGTGGAAGGCAGCAATGGCAAGAAGGATCCGAATGGATTTCAGCATAGCCACTGGAGAAAAGGTTTCGTCATAGTCCAAGCCAGGTCTTTGACGGAAACCCTTTGCTACAAGTCTAGCTTTATAGGTCTCAACCTGTCCATCTACACCAATCTTCCTTTTGAAGATCCACTTGCATCCTACGGGTTTTACCCCGTCTGGAGCAATGTCCAACGTCCATACTTTGTTGGTGTACATGGACTCCATTTTCGGTCCGCATTGCATCCAGCCATTTTACCGAGTCAATGCTCTGAACGGCCTGCTGGAAGCTAGTAGGCTCATCATAATCTATGATGCAATCCTCTCTATCCCCGTCTATGAGAAAACCGTAGTATCTCTCGGGCGGATGAGACTGCCTACTACTCCTGCGGAGCGGCGTAGGAATGTCTTGTTCTTTCGAACCTTCTGGTTCCACTAAGCTTTCAGTAATAGTCTGAGGTTCTGGAATTTCTTCCAGTTCTATTGCGCTCCCACTTACTTCTTTTTCTAAGAACTGATGTTCCAGAAAATGGGCATTACGAGAAACAAGGACTTTTTGTTCCTCTGCGTAATAGAAAAGATACCCCCTGGAGTTCTTTGGGTATCCCACAAACTTGCACAGTACTGAGCGTGCCTCGAGCTTGTCCGTATGCTGCTTTTTGACATAAGCTGGACATCCCCAAATTTTCAGGTACTGAAGATAGGGTTTCTTCCCACTCCATAACTCATATGGTGTGGTAGGCACTGTCTTAGTAGGAACTCGGTTCAAAAGGTATGCAGCTGTTTCTAGCGCATACCCCCAGAATGATCGCGGTAACTCAGCGTTACTCATCATGGACCGTACCATATCCAATAGGGTCCGGTTTCGTCTCTCCGATACACCGTTATGTTGCGGAGTGTATGGAGGAGTAAGCTGAGAGAGAATCCCATTCTCTTTTAAGTAATTCAGGAACTCGGCACTTAAGTATTCTCCACCTCGATCCGATCTTAGAATCTTGATACTTTTGCCGGTTTGTTTTTCAACTTCATTCTTATATTCCTGGAACTTTTCAAAAGCTTCGGACTTATGTTTCATTAAGAAGACATAACCGTACCTTGAAAAGTCATCCGTAAAAGTAATGAAGTAAGAATAACCGCTTCGCGCATGTGTAGACATTGGACCGCACACGTCGCTGTGTACGAGTCCCAAGAGCTCGCTCGCTCTTACTCCGTGTCCATTGAACGGAGTCTTTGTCATCTTTCCTTTGAGACAGGATTGACAAGTGGCATACGATTGATATTCGAACGGATCCAAATATCCTTCTGTATGTAACTTAGTCAACCTTCTCTCATTGATGTGACCCAGTCTACAATGCCATAAGAAAGTCTGATTGATATCTGGAGACTTTCTTTTATGTGTATTCTGGATATTGAAATCTGTGGTTGGTTTAATACGTATATACCATTGCTCAGTGTCCCTGACCCAATCAGAACTTGATTAAGGTGAATGTTCACAACATTACTTACAAACGCAAATTCATAACCTTCTTTAGAAACCAAAGATACAGAAATGATATTACAAGTTGCGTTGGGTACAAAAAAGCAATTACGCAAAACCAAAACATGCCCATCTGACATTCCCAGGTGATAGTCCCCCACGGCTTTAGCATCCATGCTAGCTCCGTTCGCAACTCTGAGGGTCATGTCACCAGCCTTCAAAACCCTACGGTTTCTCAATGCCTGCAAAGAATTACAGATATGAGATCCTGATCCGGTATCCAATACCCAGGAAGTAGAGTTTATAGAAAGACAGTTTTCAATAACATACACACCTGAAGCTGAAGCCGCAACCTGCTTCAGTTCCTGTGTCCTGGCTTTCCAAGCCCTGCAATCTTTCTTCCAGTGTCCACTCTTGTGACAATAGAAGCATTCCTCTTTACCCACAAGCATCCCCGCTATCTTTGTTGCCTTTTCCTTTCCCTTCGTTCCCACTTTACTAACACCGCCCCTTGGTTTGGCGGGGGCTTTCTTCCTCTTTCCCTTGGCTTTCGCCTTGGACCTAGAGGAAGAAGATCCTCCTACAAACAAAGCGGGTGTTTCCCTACCCTTCTGTAGGGTGCCCTCTGCGCTCCTCAGCATGTTGAGGAGTTCTGAAAGTTCAACTTCCTTTTCTTGCAAGTTGAAATTCAGTATGAACTGGGCGTAAGTGGAAGGAAGGGACTGGAGAATTAAATCCGTATAGAGTTCACTGTCCAACGTGGTCCCAAGTTCCGCGAGCTCCTCAGTGTAGCCAATCATCTTAAGCACGTGGTCCGCTACCGATGATCCGACGGCCAACTTTGTCGAAAATAACTTCTTCGACACTTCGTATCTTGCGATACGAGACTGCTCTCCATACAGTTCTTTTGTATGGAGAAATATGGACTCGAGGTCCATATTCTTATGCCTCCTCTGATGTTCGTTGTCCATAGAGGTAAGCACGAGGCACCTGGCCTTCGCGCAATCAATCTCCCAAGTCTTACGGATTTCCTTATCCGCGATGCTGGAGGTGGGACCTGGGACGGGGGAAGCTTTGGTGGTAAGAAGATACCCCAGCTTGTCGTAAGTGATTGCCAATTTTACATTCCTGAGCCAATCTTTGTAGTTTGGCCCTGTCAGTATGTTTTTATCTAGAAGTAACTTAAGTCCAGTCATTTCGATTTGGTCGCTGCAGGGGGAGAGAAGAAACACTTAGCACGATGCTCTTGCAAGTTTAGAATGGTTTTTAATTTGTCTAAACAGGATGGCTCCCACTGTCTCTCGAATCCCTCCTCAAACCATAAAGGAAGAATCAGTCGGGATCAATCCCACCGTACAATACTTGCTTAACCGTTCAGCCAGGCCAGTGTCGGTACTTCGAGGGAGGTTTTCCAACGCTTTCGCGAAGTTCCTTAATTTAAGAACCTCTTTTCCCTGGGGGCGTAGCCCCGCTAACACCTTTCTAGGCACCTACTAGGTTTATAGCATTGATCGTTTAGTGAGAAATTTCCCGAGGAGTAGCATATACTCACAGTAGGATCGGGATCCAAATATCATCGCGTGACGAAACTGAAGGAATCCTACCAGAATCATCACACTCCAAATGGTATGCAAATCTAGCAAGTTTCAGTACTTATGAAACTCCCGATGTGGATTTTTGCCCCATGCTCTTATGACCTTGGCGTGAGGTCAAAATGTCATAAGTCACATGTCAAGTTCTTCCCATCATTATCCTGGTTAATTTGAACCCACCCGTACCTACCCTTGACGTAGGCCAAAATGGTAGTACGACTGTCTCAAACCAACGCATTCTATCTATGCAACAGATAAATATCCGGCAGCTACCAATCACTATGCCTTGGCGTGAGGTCAAAATACATAGCTTGAATACTACCGTATATTTAACTGAAATGATGGAGGGCTACGAATGGTTTTGGCGAAACCGTGAACGTAGTGAACTTGATATAATCGATGGAACGAGATAGCTTTTAGAAGGAGTGGCTCAAGCTCCGCATTTAAAAGTTAGTTTTGAAAAGAACCGAGTGGTTTTTCGAAAGTGTTCCAACGACTTTAGCTTGGTTTATTATCTTGCATTAGTTCTTTTAATGCGTGATATTCTTGCATTAGTTCTTTTAATGCGTCCCATCATTTAATCCTACTATTGCAGAAAACAACCAAAATATGACGTACGCTTATGCCATTCGCATTCGCCACGGGGTCCCGTCATTACCCGTTAGGTTACTTAACTAACGACAGAGCGGGGGCTGGGCTCGCGCGGCTGTAAAACATAAGCAACGCCTAAATATAAAACAATGATAGACATTACAGATCGCAGATGAATACATTGGATATACTAGCAATCCGCAATCCGTTCGAGCCTGCAACAAAAAGCGGATTACACGGTCGCGGTGAATAGCCAAAACCCCACCCAACACGCCTACGGGTGCGGCAAACTACCCGCCAAGTACCCGGTAGTTTGTGCACCCCTCCATGGGTCTATCCTAGGAGCAAAAACAGTAAAAAGAATTATACAATGACGGCTACAACCACGACCCGGTTGTGCGGCCATGCAAATAATATTATTACATCAATTTACATTTACAAATGAATGAAAGAAAAACAAAAGCTCATCTCACATCCACCCCGGCTATTCACCCGCGACAGTCCAACACATTCATATACACAAACCATCATCAAACACAGATCACAGAGATGTATAACCCCGACTAATCGACTTATAGCGATTAGCCGACGTTCAATACATTCAAACATCACAGATATAACCAACATAGCCAAAGTGCAGTGAAGTTCGGAAAAATACGGAATTATAGGACCCTAAAAGTAAATTTCTGTTCTGGAAAATCTGGGCACATATAACATATCTTAAAAATCCCAAAACCAACACAGAGACACACTGCACGAAACCAGATCACCAGAAGACTCTAAACGGCGGCGGATCCGCGGCGCTAAGAATAGGTGAGGCCGCGGATCCGCGGCGGTTTAAAGGAATTAGGGGATCGTTTTTCTTGGGTGTTCACACAAAACCCTGAGCCGAATTTAGGTGTATAACAAATCTTGTTTTGACCAGAAAAAATTTTAACAGAAACTAGGGTTTTGCAAAAGTTTGGTTTTTGGATTTTTTCGGTTCCGAACTTCGTTACACTTCACTACCAAGCTAGTTTAAGTTTAGTTAGGCTCTGATACCACTGTAAGTCCACGTTGCGACCCCCGGTTCTTACGGGGAGGCGGAAACGGTATAAAAATCAAATTTTTGGCGCATGGGGCAACATGGACTAAACAAGGTCGGGATCTTGTCTAAACTAAACTAGCAAACAAGCTAAAGAGAGTTAGCTACTCGGAAAGATGGTTATACCTAAACTTCAACTCCTTCTTCTTCAAACTTTGTAGAGGTTGATGGTTCTCTTCTCGTCGCCTTCTTCCGTCGAAGATGGATCCACCTGAGGGTTCAACCTTCGGGCTCTTTCTCGAACTTTGAGTGAACTAGAATCTCCGGCTTGCTAAACCCTTGATCCTAGAGTGAGTAGAGAGTGTCAAAGGGGTGCTTTTCTTTTAAGGAGAGGGATTCTCAACACATGAGAAGGATTCTCCTTTGGCTAGAGGAAGAAGAAGATGAAGTGAGGAGAGAGAATGATTATGATAGAATGAGCTCTTTTCTTTTGCAACCATAACTAAAAGAAAAGGAATTATCTAATTAATAATAATAATTGAAATGAGAATAGTTGATGGTTGTTTTGGAATGACCACTATCATACTTTCAATAAATGAGTGTAAGCAAGAATCAAGGAGTATCCTTGCAAAGCAATGATGGTGGTCAACATTCAACCATGGTCAACAAGTCAACCATGGTCAACAAGTCAACAAAAATCAACCATAACAATATTTCATTTAATTACTATTATTAATTGATATTTCATAAATCTATTAGGGTTTGGAAAATGACGACTGTCAACTGTGCATACGCACCCGTTCCGAAACCCTAATGAAATACCTCATCCTCCGCCTCAAGCAACTGTGCATACACACCTGCATTCTCGTTCCGAGGAACAAGAATACCGAGATATAAAAGCAACCCCAAAACATATACCAATATCTGGCTCAAACCAGAGCCTGCTCGTATAATCCGTCCGGACTCCAAACGTGCACAAGTGCGCGGATGAGAACGAACCCTGCCGCAAAACCATGCGACCTCTACTCATTTTGCCCAGAGGCGAATACCCTCTGTGTGGGACTCTAAAGACTCGACACTACGCTGGCAGTGGGTTTAACCACAGACCGCAAGCGGCACTAGCTGTGCGTAACGGTCCCCAGGTAGATGCCGACAAGAAGGCTGACGAGGTGAACCCCATCTAAACTCCTACTGAGTCTGAATGTGACATTCTCCATACAGTCCGGTCTGTTCGTCTGATACATCGCATGTCGGACCTAGGGGGCGGTAAAACGTCAGTCCCCCAATAGAGGTACAAGTCGTGTCGGAGTGAAGCCCAAAACACCCTGAGATAACAATGGAAGCCTACCAGTATATCTCGCTTGCCCTGGCCAGGGACTACTCGTGTAATGGCTCTCCTAGACACAGCGCGATGTCAACCCCCAATACCGGGAGAGACGAATCCTGTCTAACCGGCACTGCCTCCAAGTGCTTCGGGACTGCACCGAACTACCACCTGTTTGCACGACTCCTTTGAGCCGTGGTAGGGTAGTAGTCAAAGTACAGTGGGAACACACTCGAGGCGAAGTGCCAGTGTCAAGTCAGCGGACTAAGCTGTACTCATGTCACCTGGGAACTGATAACTGACGATAGGTATAATACCAACCTGTCAGTTCCCGACGAGTCCTGTCCAGTGTACTCGTAACCCAACGAGCACCCGTATACTATCTCCAGTACGACGTACTGATGGCTGTGGGACAGACCATCTCCCACACTGGGATGAGAAGCGCATACGCTAGTCTACTCCGGAGTATCGATGCCCTGTCTCGATAGTCCTGCGACTAGGGACCTGTATAAGGATGTGCTTACAGATTACCCAGCCCCCACTAGTGTGACTGCCATCACAACGCTGGTAATCAAGCAAAGATCCTAAGGGCTCCACTAATGCGTATAGGTGATATCGCAAAATAAACACATGTACACATTGAAGTAGAAACAAACCAAGTAGCATACTACTATATTGAGCAAGATTGTTTATACAAGGTGAATATCCCAAGCTTCCATTAAGTAATATACAAACTAGTATGATACAGTAATGGCCTCTAGGGCATATACACTAACAATCTCCTACTTGCACTAAGGCCATGTACTGGCGTATCGAAGACCTATCATCTCGATCAGCCGCTCGAACTGAGTCTGGGGTAGGGCCTTGGTGAATGGATCTGCAGTGTTTTCTTCTGAAGCAACCCTCCGAACCTCGATCTCCTTGCGATCCACGATCTCCCTGATCAGGTGATACCGCCTCAAGATGTGCCTGGATCTCTGATGGGACCTGGGTTCCTTCGCTAAAGCTATAGCCCCGTTGTTGTCGCAATACAGAGGTATTGGGTCAACAATGGACGGAACCACCTGAAGTTCTTTTAAGAACTTCCTTATCCTGACAGCTTCTTTTGCGGCATCAGATGCAGCGATGTATTCCGCTTCCATCGTCGAGTCTGCAACGGTTTCCTGTTTGGAACTCTTCCAACACACCGCCCCTCCATTGAGGGTAATGACAAAACCCGACATGGACTTGGAATCATCCTTGTCACTCTAGAAGCTGGAGTCAGCAAAGGCCTCGATCTGGAGGTCTTTTCCGCCATACACCAAGAACATCTCCTTAGTCCTCCTTAGGTACTTGAGAATGTTCTTTACTGCTATCCAGTGTTTCTCCCCAGGGTTTGACTGATTCCTGCTTACCACACTCAGTGCATAAGCTACATCCGGTCTGGTACACAACATCGCATACATTACAGAGCCTACCGCAGAAGCGTAGGGTATAATAGACATGCGATCCCTCTCCAAATCAGTCTTGGGAGACATCTCTTTAGAAAGGGTGATCCCGTGACAAGCCGGTAGGTTACCGCGCTTGGAATCTTCCATACTGAATCTTTTCAGTATAGTGTCGATGTACCTGGACTGTGAAAGTCCTAATATCCTCTTGGATCTATCACGATGGATCCGGATCCCCAGGATGTACGAAGCATCACCCAGGTCTTTCATGGAGAAGCTTTGTGACAAGAACCCCTTGACAGATTGTAGCATAGGAATGTCATTTCCTATTAAGAGAATGTCATCCACGTATAAAACGAGGAATACTACAGTTCTTGCTACAAATCTACTATAGATGCATGGTTCATCTGGATTTTTGATAAAGCCAAATTTCTTGACCGTCTCATCAAAACAGATGTTCCAACTCCGCGATGCCTGCTTTAGTCCATAGATAGACTTAAGCAACTTGCACACCTTTCCGCTGCTCCCACTCTGAATGAAACCCTCTGGCTGATCCATATAGACACACTCCTCTAAATTTCCATTTAGAAAAGCGGTTTTTACGTCCATCTGCCAAATCTCATAATCGTGGAAGGCAGCAATGGCAAGAAGGATCCGAATGGATTTCAGCATAGCCACTGGAGAAAAGGTTTCGTCATAGTCCAAGCCAGGTCTTTGACGGAAACCCTTTGCTACAAGTCTAGCTTTATAGGTCTCAACCTGTCCATCTACACCAATCTTCCTTTTGAAGATCCACTTGCATCCTACGGGTTTTACCCCGTCTGGAGCAATGTCCAACGTCCATACTTTGTTGGTGTACATGGACTCCATTTCGGTCCGCATTGCATCCAGCCATTTTACCGAGTCAATGCTCTGAACGGCCTGCTGGAAGCTAGTAGGCTCATCATAATCTATGATGCAATCCTCTCTATCCCCGTCTATGAGAAAACCGTAGTATCTCTCGGGCGGATGAGACTGCCTACTACTCCTGCGGAGCGGCGTAGGAATGTCTTGTTCTTTCGAACCTTCTGGTTCCACTAAGCTTTCAGTAATAGTCTGAGGTTCTGGAATTTCTTCCAGTTCTATTGCGCTCCCACTTACTTCTTTTTCTAAGAACTGATGTTCCAGAAAATGGGCATTACGAGAAACAAGGACTTTTTGTTCCTCTGCGTAATAGAAAAGATACCCCCTGGAGTTCTTTGGGTATCCCACAAACTTGCACAGTACTGAGCGTGCCTCGAGCTTGTCCGTATGCTGCTTTTTGACATAAGATGGACATCCCCAAATCTTCAGGTACTGAAGATAGGGTTTCTTCCCACTCCATAACTCATATGGTGTGGTAGGCACTGTCTTAGTAGGAACTCGGTTCAAAAGGTATGCAGCTGTTTCTAGCGCATACCCCCAGAATGATCGCGGTAACTCAGCGTTACTCATCATGGACCGTACCATATCCAATAGGGTCCGGTTTCGTCTCTCCGATACACCGTTATGTTGCGGAGTGTATGGAGGAGTAAGCTGAGAGAGAATCCCATTCTCTTTTAAGTAATTCAGGAACTCGGCACTTAAGTATTCTCCACCTCGATCCGATCTTAGAATCTTGATACTTTTGCCGGTTTGTTTTTCAACTTCATTCTTATATTCCTGGAACTTTTCAAAAGCTTCGGACTTATGTTTCATTAAGAAGACATAACCGTACCTTGAAAAGTCATCCGTAAAAGTAATGAAGTAAGAATAACCGCTTCGCGCATGTGTAGACATTGGACCGCACACGTCGCTGTGTACGAGTCCCAAGAGCTCGCTCGCTCTTACTCCGTGTCCATTGAACGGAGTCTTTGTCATCTTTCCTTTGAGACAGGATTGACAAGTGGCATACGATTGATATTCGAACGGATCCAAATATCCTTCTGTATGTAACTTAGTCAACCTTCTCTCATTGATGTGACCCAGTCTACAATGCCATAAGAAAGTCTGATTGATATCTGGAGACTTTCTTTTGTGTGTATTCTGGATATTGAAAATCTGTGGTTGGTTTAATACGTATATACCATTGCTCAGTGTACCTGACCCAATCAGAACTTGATTAAGGTGAATGTTCACAATATTACTTACAAACGCAAATTCATAACCTTCTTTAGAAACCAAAGATACAGAAATGATATTACAAGTTGCGTTGGGTACAAAAAAGCAATTACGCAAAACCAAAACATGCCCATCTGACATTCCCAGGTGATAGTCCCCCACGGCTTTAGCATCCATGCTAGCTCCGTTCGCAACTCTGAGGGTCATGTCACCTGCCTTCAAAACCCTACGGTTTCTCAACGCCTGCAAAGAATTACAGATATGAGATCCTGATCCGGTATCCAATACCCAGGAAGTAGAGTTTATAGAAAGACAGTTTTCAATAACATACACACCTGAAGCTGAAGCCGCAACCTGCTTCAGTTCCTGTGTCCTGGCTTTCCAAGCCCTGCAATCTTTCTTCCAGTGTCCACTCTTGTGACAATAGAAGCATTCCTCTTTACCCACAAGCTTCCCCGCTATCTTTGTTGCCTTTTCCTTTCCCTTCGTTCCCACTTTACTAACACCGCCCCTTGGTTTGGCGGGGGCTTTCTTCCTCTTTCCCTTGGCTTTCGCCTTGGACCTAGAGGAAGAAGATCCTCCTACAAACAAAGCGGGTGTTTCCCTACCCTTCTGTAGGGTGCCCTCTGCGCTCCTCAGCATGTTGAGGAGTTCTGAAAGTTCAACTTCCTTTTCTTGCAAGTTGAAATTCAGTATGAACTGGGCGTAAGTGGAAGGAAGGGACTGGAGAATTAAATCCGTATAGAGTTCACTGTCCAACGTGGTCCCAAGTTCCGCGAGCTCCTCAGTGTAGCCAATCATCTTAAGCACGTGGTCCGCTACCGATGATCCGACGGCCAACTTTGTCGAAAATAACTTCTTCGACACTTCGTATCTTGCGATACGAGACTGCTCTCCATACAGTTCTTTTGTATGGAGAAATATGGACTCGAGGTCCATATTCTCATGCCTCCTCTGATGTTCGTTGTCCATAGAGGTAAGCACGAGGCACCTGGCCTTCGTGCAATCAATCTCCCAAGTATTACGGATTTCCTTATCCGCGATGCTGGAGGTGGGACCTGGGACGGGGGGAGCTTTGGTGGTAAGAAGATACCCCAGCTTGTCGTAAGTGATTGCCAATTTTACATTCCTGAGCCAATCTTTGTAGTTTGGCCCTGTCAGTATGTTTTTATCTAGAAGTAACTTAAGTCCAGTCATTTCGATTTGGTCGCTGCAGGGGGAGAGAAGAAACACTTAGCACGATGCTCTTGCAAGTTTAGAATGGTTTTTAATTTGTCTAAACAGGATGGCTCCCACTGTCTCTCGAATCCCTCCTCAAACCATAAAGGAAGAATCAGTCGGGATCAATCCCACCGTACAATACTTGCTTAACCGTTCAGCCAGGCCAGTGTCGGTACTTCGAGGGAGGTTTTCCAACGCTTTCGCGAAGTTCCTTAATTTAAGAACCTCTTTTCCCTGGGGGCGTAGCCCCGCTAACACCTTTCTAGGCACCTACTAGGTTTATAGCATTGATCGTTTAGTGAGAAATTTCCCGAGGAGTAGCATATACTCACAGTAGGATCGGGATCTAAATATCATCGCGTGACGAAACTGAAGGAATCCTACCAGAATCATCACACTCCAAATGGTATGCAAATCTAGCAAGTTTCAGTACTTATGAAACTCCCGATGTGGATTTTTGCCCCATGCTCTTATGACCTTGGCGTGAGGTCAAAATGTCATAAGTCACATGTCAAGTTCTTCCCATCATTATCCTGGTTAATTTGAACCCACCCGTACCTACCCTTGACGTAGGCCAAAATGGTAGTACGACTGTCTCAAACCAACGCATTCTATCTATGCAACAGATAAATATCCGGCAGCTACCAATCACTATGCCTTGGCGTGAGGTCAAAATACATAGCTTGAATACTACCGTATATTTAACTGAAATGATGGAGGGCTACGAATGGTTTTGGCGAAACCGTGAACGTAGTGAACTTGATATAATCGATGGAACGAGATAGCTTTTAGAAGGAGTGGCTCAAGCTCCGCATTTAAAAGTTAGTTTTGAAAAGAACCGAGTGGTTTTTCGAAAGTGTTCCAACGACTTTAGCTTGGTTTATTATCTTGCATTAGTTCTTTTAATGCGTGATATTCTTGCATTAGTTCTTTTAATGCGTCCCATCATTTAATCCTACTATTGCAGAAAACAACCAAAATATGACGTACGCTTATGCCATTCGCATTCGCCACGGGGTCCCGTCATTACCCGTTAGGTTACTTAACTAACGACAGAGCGGGGGCTGGGCTAGCGCGGCTGTAAAACATAAGCAACGCCTAAATTTAAAGCAATGATAGACATTACAGATCACAGATGAATACATTGGATATACTAGCAATCCGCAATCCGTTCGAGCCTGCAACAAAAAGCGGATTACACGGTCGCGGTGAATAGCCAAAACCCCACCCAAGACCCCTACGGGTGCGGCAAACTACCCGCCAAGTACCCGGTAGTTTGTGCACCCCTCCATGGGTCTATCCTAGGAGCAAAAACAGTAAAAAGAATTATACAATGACGGCTACAACCCCGACCCGGTTGTGCGGCCATGCAAATAATATTATTACATCAATTTACATTTATAAATGAATGAAAGAAAAACAAAAGCTCATCTCACATCCACCCCGGCTATTCACCCGCGACAGTCCAACACATTCATATACACAAACCATCATCAAACACAGATCACAGAGATGTATAACCCCGACTAATCGACTTATAGCGATTAGCCGACGTTCAATACATTCAAACATCACAGATATAACCAACATAGCCAAAGTGCAGTGAAGTTCGGAAAAATACGGAATTATAGGACCCCAAAAGTAAATTTCTGTTCTGGAAAATCTGGGCACATATAACATATCTTAAAAATCCCAAAACCAACACAGAGACACACTGCACGAAACCCGATCACCAGAAGACTCTAAACGGCGGCGGATCCGCGGCGCTAAGAATAGGTGAGGCCGCGGATCCGCGGCGGTTTAAAGGAATTAGGGGATCGTTTTTCTTGGGTGTTCACACAAAACCCTGAGCCGAATTTAGGTGTATAACAAATCTTGTTTTGACCAGAAAAATTTTTAACAGAAACTAGGGTTTTGCAAAAGTTTGGTTTTTGGATTTTTTCGGTTCCGAACTTCGTTACACTTCACTACCAAGCTAGTTTAAGTTTAGTTAGGCTCTGATACCACTGTAAGTCCACATTGCGACCCCCGGTTCTTACGGGGAGGCGGAAACGGTATAAAAATCAAATTTTTGGCGCATGGGACAACATGGACTAAACAAGGTCGGGATCTTGTCTAAACTAAACTAGCAAACAAGCTAAAGAGAGTTAGCTACTCGGAAAGATGGTTATACCTAAACTTGAACTCCTTCTTCTTCAAACTTTGTAGAGGTTGATGGTTCTCTTCTCGTCGCCTTCTTCCGTCGAAGATGGATCCACCTGAGGGTTCAACCTTCGGGCTCTTTCTCGAACTTTGAGTGAACTAGAATCTCCGGCTTGCTAAACCCTTGATCCTAGAGTGAGTAGAGAGTGTCAAAGGGGTGCTTTTCTTTTAAGGAGAGGGATTCTCAACACATGAGAAGGATTCTCCTTTGGCTAGAGGAAGAAGAAGATGAAGTGAGGAGAGAGAATGATTATGATAGAATGAGCTCTTTTCTTTTGCAACCATAACTAAAAGAAAAGGAATTATCTAATTAATAATAATAATTGAAATGAGAATAATTGATGGTTGTTTTGGAATGACCACTATCATACTTTCAATAAATGAGTGTAAGCAAGAATCAAGGAGTATCCTTGCAAAGCAATGATGGTGGTCAACATTCAACCATGGTCAACAAGTCAACCATGGTCAACAAGTCAACAAAAATCAACCATAACAATATTTCATTTAATTAATATTATTAATTGATATTTCATAAATCTATTAGGGTTTGGAAAATGACGACTGTCAACTGTGCATACGCACCCGTTCCGAAACCCTAATGAAATACCTCATCCTCCGCCTCAAGCAACTGTGCATACACACATGCATTCTCGTTCCGAGGAACAAGAATACCGAGATATAAAAGCAACCCCAAAACATATACCAGTATCTGGCTCAAACCAGAGCCTGCTAGTATAATCCGTCCGGACTCCAAACGTGCACAAGTGCGCGGATGAGAACGAACCCTGCCGCAAAACCATGCGACCTCTACTCATTTTGCCCAGAGGCGAATACCCTCTGTGTGGGACTCTAAAGACTCGATACTACGCTGGCAGTGGGTTTAACCACAGACCGCAAGCGGCACTAGCTGTGCGTAACGGTCCCCAGGTAGATGCCGACAAGAAGGCTGACGAGGTGAACCCCATCTAAACTCCTACTGAGTCTGAATGTGACATTCTCCGTACAGTCCGGTCTGTTCGTCTGATACATCGCATGTCGGGCCTAGGGGGCGGTAAAACGTCAGTCCCCCAATAGCGGTACAAGTCGTGTCGGAGTGAAGCCCAAAACACCCTGAGATAACACTGGAAGCCTACCAGTATATCTCGCTTGCCCTGGCCAGGGACTACTCGTGTAATAGCTCTCCTAGACACAGCGCGATGTCAACCCCCAATACCGGGAGAGACGAATCCTGTCTAACCGGCACTGCCTCCAAGTGCTTCGGGACTGCACCCAACTACCACCTGTTTGCACGACTCCTTTGAGCCGTGGTAGGGTAGTAGTCAAAGTACAGTGGGAACACACTCGAGGCGAAGTGCCATTGTCAAGTCAGCGGACTAAGCTGTACTCATGTCACCTGGGAACTGATAACTGACGATAGGTATAATACCAACCTGTCAGTTCCCGACGAGTCCTGTCCAGTGTACTCGTAACCCAACGAGCACCCGTATACTATCTCCAGTACGACGTACTGATGGCTGTGGGACAGACCATCTCCCACACTGGGATGAGAAGCGCATACGCTAGTCTACTCCGGAGTATCGATGCCCTGTCTCGATAGTCCTGCGACTAGGGACCTGTATAAGGATGTGCTTACAGATTACCCAGCCCCCACTAGTGTGACTGCCATCACAACGCTGGTAATCAAGCAAAGATCCTAAGGGCTCCACTAATGCGTATAGGTGATATCGCAAAATAAACACATGTACACATTGAAGTAGAAACAAACCAAGTAGCATACTACTATATTGAGCAAGATTGTTTATACAAGATGAATATCCCAAGCTTCCATTAAGTAATATACAAACTAGTATGATACAGTAATGGCCTCTAGGGCATATACACTAACACTCCGTTTCGCATGAACCAGGAAATCTCTGTGTAGGACTCTAAAGACTCATCAATACGCCGGCAGTAGGTGATGATCATATCAAATATCCACAAGCCGCAAGCGGTCTGCTAAACGTAACGGCCATCCGGGTATTGAGCAATCAGAAGATCAACAAGCAAGGCTGCTCACACTCCTGCGAATCCAATCAGTAACACTACCGTACAGTCTGGTCTCTTTGTCTTATATGCCGCATATCAACAGTCTGGGGGTGGTATAACGTCAGACCCCAATAGCCTGATAAGTCATGCCGATGCAAGGTCCATAACGGTTCGAAAAACTACTGATAACTCTTATCAGTAAATCTCAGCAACCCTGACCAGGGATTTCATGTTTTGGCCAATCGAACATAGCGCAACATTAACTCTCAATACCGGGAGAGACGAAACCCCTCCTGTCGCTCATTGCCTCCATGTGACTCGGAACTGTACCCAAAAACCACCTTTTTGCACGATCTCTTGACCGTGGTATGGTGGAAATCAAAGTACAGTGGGAATCACACAAGACTATGACGATCTCGGATCTACAGACCAACCTCTACCAATGTCACCAGAGAACTGCTATCCGACGATAGGTATAATACCATTTAGGAGTTCTCGGCGAGTCCGTCCAGTATACCCAGTCTCCACTGAGCACCCGTATACCTTCTCTGATGTCAAACACCAATGGAAATGAGATCATCCATCGTCCATCATATGGGTCGAGAAGCGCATACGCTAGTCTACTGTGGAGTATCGATGCCCTGTCTCGATACTCGCTCGACTATGAACTATTATACGGTGTACTTATGGACTACCCTTGGCCCACTAGTATGATCTCCATCATAGTCCTGATAGTCAAGTACACTCCTAAAGGCTTTATCAACATGTGAGAGAGAGACAATAAGTGTACATGTTAAGATAAAATGCAACCAGATAGCATACTATTATATCGAGCAAGAAAGTCCTCCTTATATATGTCCAAGCATCCACTACAATATACATCCTATGTACAGTAATGACTTTTAGAGCATACATATAACTAACATCCTATGCATTTAAATTAGTTCCTTGAATCAGTAACTTCTCCCAAATATATGGCCCCACTTCCTCATTTGGCAGCATTAATGTAGGACTCGAAACAAACCGCAAAGAAAGGATAATTTTGTTAAGATTGAATATCAACAATATAATTTAATGAGTACTTTATATAGTATTATATTTAGCCACTTATTATATGCATTCCAATTTATTTTCCTATGCTTCATTAAGCATTTTCTTACTCATCTCCAACAAAAAAATCTGTTTTATTTGTAGATTAAAAAAAAACCGTCATGGGAAGGATATTGGTGGATAAAACAACTCTCAGTTAAACATCCAGTGTAACATAGTTTAAGTTATTTTAATGTAAGTAAAATTGTTTGAGGTTTATTTTAATTGAAAACAGCTATTGTTGAGGTATATTTTGGTGCAACATACTATAATTTTCTTGAAACCTTTTGATGAACTTAATCTGCAAAATGAAATGAGAGTTTTGTTTTTTGTCAGAATTTATATACCCAACTTTTTTAGATGTGGGACTATATCAATTACACCATGAATTCTTGACAACAGAGTATGTTTTCGTAAATACTTAATTGCAGACGATTAAGCATGCATGCAGTGCAGCAAACAACAAAACTCAACAATGTCCTCTCTGCTTTGAGAGGGACCAAGGCAGCAACAGCCAATGTTTCATTTGGTTGGTGGCTCCTACCAAAAGCTCAATTCTCAAGCTTCAACTTGTTGAGGATAGTATTAGTCTCGTGTGCTTAAATTGTAGAAAAAATGGAGTTGTAATTAATGATGGTTATCTTGTGGGTTTTTGTAATAAGCTATTTATTATGAGTAATGGGGCCTTGTTGGGTCCCTGCAGGCCCAAACTGCAGTGATCTTTCATATGAGCCAGTGGGACGCATTGGCTATTTTGCAGTTAGGCCCTTGGACCCCAGTGGGACGCATTGGCTATTTCGTAAATACTTAATAATTTTTATATCCGACCCGAAAATTAAAACCTAAACTCAAAACCCATCCGAACCCGACTGGTTTACAACTCGCTAAACCTGAACCCGCAACTTCGGATTTTGGACGGGTTTGGACGGGTTTCGGGTTTATGCGGGCGGGTCGGTGTTTGCGGAATTTTCAGACTTTGCCAGTTATAATTTGTCAAAAGAATTTGAAAGTATAATACTTGAGCTATATTCTACCAAATATATATACACAAAATTTATTCTTTTATAAAACCATACAAATTTTATATGATAGATTTATAAACTGTAAGTCCGTGTTGCCCACCCCGGTGCTTACGGGGAGGCGGAAAACATAATAAAAAACGGATTTTTAATGACTTAGGCAACATGGACCTTGCTTGTGAGGATCTTTGCTAAACGAAAACTAGCTAAAGTAAACTAACAGCTAACTAAGTTGTAGAAAGGTTATACCTTGAGCTCGAACTCCTTCTCTCCTTGCTCGTCGGAATGGTAGAAAGACCTCACCTTGCTTGTCTTCTTCCGTCAAAGAAAGATCCACTTGAAAGCCACCACCTTTAGCTTCAACTCCAAGCTAGGAGTAACTAGAGTGCAAGAAATGCTAAGACTTGAACCCTAGAAGAGAGCAGAGAGGATCAAGTGAAGGTTTTTCTCAAGCTTTTTGTTTCTCAACACATGAGAGGGAGAGAGCTTGAGGGAGAGGATGAGCAAGAGAGAGAAATGATATGAGAGAATGAGAAAATAATAGAGCCATTCTCACTAATATGTGTGAATTAATTTAATTGAATAATTAGCTAGATAATTATCATGGTAAATCATGACATGACCATTATCATCTCAATTTGCAAAGATCAAAAAGCATCTTCCAAAAGAAATGATGATGGTCAAAGTGTCAACCTAGGTCAACAAGTCAAAGAAGTCAAATGGTCAACAACCACAACCATGGATAATTATTAAACTAATTACTAATTAACAATAACACACACATAAATGTTAGGGTTAATAAAATGACAATAACCATTAACCCTAATCAAGGTCCTCTCCCTCAATCTCAAGCAACTGTGCATACGCACCCGCATTCGTGATCCGAGGAATACGAACACAATGAGAAAAACCAATCTCAAATCATATACTAGGATCCGGCTTAAACCAAAGCCCGCTAGTATAAACTGTCCGGACAGCAAACGTGCACAAGTGCGCGAATGTGAACGAACCCTGTCGCAAAACCATGCGACCTCTACTCATTTAGCCTAAAGGCGAATAGCTCTCTGTGTGGGACTCTAAAAACTCGACACTACGCTGGCAGTGGGTTTAACCACAGACCGCAAGCGGCACTAGCTGTACGTAACGGTCCCCAGGTAGATGTCGATAAGAAGACTGACGAGGTGAACCCCATCTGCACTCCTACTGAGCCTGTATGTGACAGTCTCCGTACAGTCCGGTCTGTTCGTCTGATACATCGCATGGCGGGCCTAGGGGGGCGGTGAACGTCAGTCCCCTAATAGCGGTACAAGTCGTGTCGGAGTGTAGCCCAGAACACCCTGAGATAACACTGGAAACCTACCAGTATATCTCGCTTGCCCTGGCCAGGGACTACTCGTGTAATGGCTCTCCTAGACACAGCGCGATGTCAACCCCCAATACCGGGAGAGACGAATCCTGTCTAACCGTCACTGCCTCCAAGTGCTTCGGGACTGCACCCGAAAACTACCTGTTTGCACGACTCCTTCAAGCCGTGGTAGGGTAGTAATCAAAGTGCAGTGGGAACACACTCGAGGCGAAGTGACAGTGTCAAGTCAGCGGACTAAGCTGTACTCATGTCACCTGGGAACTGATAACTGACGATAGGTATATTACCAACCAACAGTTCCCGACGAGTCCTGTCCAGTGTACTCGTAACCTAACGAGCACCCGCATACTATCCCAAGTACGACGTACTAACGGCTGTGGGACAGACCGTCTCCCACACTGGGATGTGAAGCGCATACGCTAGTCTACTCCGGAGTATCGATGCCCTGTCTCGATAGTCCAACGACCAGGGACCTGTATAAGGATGTGCTTATAGATTACCCAGCTCCCACGAGTGCGAGCGCCATCACAACGCTGGTAATCAAGCAAAGATCCTAAGGGCTCTACTAATATGTATACCAGCAATATGCTAAAAGAAACACATGCACATATTAAAGCAGAGACAAACCAAGTAGCATACTACCATTTCGAGCAAGATTGTATATACAACTGTGAATATCCCAAGCTTCCATTAAGTAATATACAAACTAGTATGATACAGTAATGGCCTCTAGGGCATATACACTAACAATCTGCCACTTGCACTAAGGCCATGTACTGGCGTATCGAAGACCTATCATCTCGATCAGCCGCTCGAACTGAGTCTGGGGTAGGGCCTTTGTGAGTGGATCTGCAGTGTTATCCTCTGATGCAACTCTCCGGACCTCGATCTCCTGGCGATCCACGATCTCCCTGATCAGGTGATACCGCCTTAAGATGTGTCTGGATTTCTGATGGGACCTGGGTTCCTTCGCTAAAGCTATAGCCCCGTTGTTGTCGCAATACAGAGGTATTGGGTCAACAATGGACGGAACCACCTGAAGTTCTTTCAAGAACTTCCTCATCCAGACAGCTTCTTTTGCGGCATCAGATGCAGCGATTTATTCCGCTTCCATAGTCGAGTCAGCAACGGTTTCCTGTTTGGAGCTCTTCCAACACACCGCCCCTCCATTGAGGGTAAAGACAAAACCCGACATGGACTTGGAATCATCCTTGTCACTCTGGAAGCTGGAGTCAGCAAAGGCCTCAACCTGCAGGTCTTTTCCGCCATACACCAAGAACATCTCCTTAGTCCTTCTCAGGTACTTGAGAATGTTCTTTACTGCTATCCAATGTTTCTCCCCAGGGTTTGACTGATACCTGCTTACCACACTGAGTGCATAAGCCACATCCGGTCTGGTACACAACATCGCATACATTATAGAGCCTACCGCAGAAGCGTAGGGTATAATAGACATGCGATCCCTCTCCAAATCAGTCTTGGGAGACATCTCTTTGGAGAGGGTGATCCCGTGACAAGCCGGTAGATTACCGCGCTTGGAATCTTCCATACTGAATCTCTTCAGTATGGTGTCGATGTACCTGGACTGCGAGTGTCCTAATATCCTCTTGGATCTGTCACGGTAGATCCGGATACCCAGAATGTAGGAGGCATCACCCAGGTCTTTCATGGAGAACCTGTATGACAAGAACCCCTTGACAGATTGTAGCATAGGAATGTCATTTCCTATTAAGAGAATGTCATCCACGTATAAAACGAGGAATACTACAGTTCTCGCTACAAATCTACAATAGATGCATGGTTCATCTGGATTTTTGATAAAGCCAAATTCTTTGACCGTCTCATCAAAACAGATGTTCCAACTCCGCGATGCCTGCTTGAGTCCATAAATGGACTTGAGCAACTTGCACACCTTTCCGCTGCTCCCACCCTGAATGAAACCCTCTGGCTGGTCCATATAGACACACTCCTCTAAATGACCATTTAGAAAAGCTGTCTTTACGTCCATCTGCCAAATCTCATAATCGTGGAAAGCAGCGATGGCAAGAAGGATCCGAATGGATTTCAGCATAGCTACTGGAGAAAAGGTTTCGTCATAGTCCAAACCAGGTCGCTGACGAAAACCCTTTGCTACCAGTCTAGCTTTATAGGTCTCAACCTGTCCATCTACACCAATCTTCCTTTTGAAGATCCACTTGCATCCTACCGGTTTTACCCCGTCTGGAGCAATGTCCAACGTCCATACTTTGTTGGTGTACATGGACTCCATCTCGGTCCGCATTGCATCCAGCCATTTTACCGAGTCGACGCTCTGAATGGCTTGCTGGAAGCTAGTAGGCTCATCACAATCTATGATGCAGTCCTCTCTATCCCCGTCAATGAGAAAACCGTAGTACCTCTCGGGCGGATGAGACTGCCTACTACTCCTGCGGAGCGGCGTAGGAATGTCCTGTTCTTTTGAACCTTCTGGTTCCACTAAACTTTCAGTAATAGTTTGTGGTTCTGGAATTTCTTCCAGTTCTATTGCGCTCCCACTTATTTCTTTTTCTATGAACTGATGTTCTAGAAAGTGGGCATGGCGAGAAACAAGGACTTTTTGTTCCTCTTCGCAATAGAAATAATATCCCTTGGAGTTCTTTGGATATCCCACAAACTTGCACTGTACTGAGCGTGCCTCGAGCTTGTCCGCATGCTGCTTTTTTACAAAAGCTGGACATCCCCATGTCTTAATGTGATTAAGATAGGGTTTCTTCCCACTCCATAACTCATATGGTGTGGTAGGCACAGTCTTAGTGGGAACACGGTTCAAAAGATATGCAGCTGTTTCTAGCGCATACCCCCAGAACGATCGCGGTAACTCAGCGTTACTCATCATGGACCGTACCATATCCAATAGGGTTCGGTTCCGTCTCTCCGATACACCGTTATGTTGCGGAGTGTATGGAGGAGTAAGCTGAGAGAGAATTCCATTCTCTTTTAAATAGTTCAGGAATTCGGCACTTAAGTATTCTCCTCCTCGATCCGATCTTAGGATCTTGATACTTTTGCCTGTTTGTTTTTCTACTTCATTCTTATATTCCTGGAATTTTTCAAAAGCCTCGGATTTATGTTTCATTAAGAAGACATAACCGTACCTTGAAAAATCATCCGTAAAGGTAATGAAGTAAGAATAACCGCTTCGCGCATGTGTAGACATTGGACCGCACACGTCGCTGTGTACGAGTCCCAAGAGCTCGCTCGCTCTTTCTCCGTGTCCAGAAAACGGAGCCTTTGTCATCTTTCCTTTGAGACAGGATTGACAAGTTGCATACGATTGATATTCGAACGAATCTAAATATCCTTCAGTATGTAACTTAGTCAATCTTCTCTCGTTGATGTGACCCAGTCTACAATGCCATAAGAAAGTTTTATTAATTTCTGGAGACTTTCTTTTGTGTGTATTCTGGATATTGAAAATCTGTGGTTGGTTTAAAACGTATATACCGTTGTTCAATGTACCTGACCCAATCAACACTTGATTAAGGTGAATGTTCACTACATTACTTACAAATGCAAATTCATAACCTTCTTTAGATAATAAAGATACAGAAATGATATTACAGGTTGCATTTGGTACATAATAACAACTACGCAAAACCAAAAAGTGTCCATCTGATAATCCCAGGTGATAGTCCCCCACGGCCTCAGCATCCATGCTAGCACCGTTCGCAACTCTGAGGGTCATGTCACCTGCCTTCAAAACTCTACGCTTTCTCAACGCCTGCAAAGAATTACAGATATGAGATCCTGATCCGGTATCCAATACCCAGGAAGTAGAGTTTATTGATAGACAGTTTTCAATAACATACACACCTGAAGCTGAAGCTGCAACTCGCTTCAAATCCTGTGTTCTGGCTTTCCAAGCCTTGCAATCTTGTTTCCAGTGACCACTTTTGTGACAATAGAAGCATTCTTCCTTCCCCACCAGCTTCCCCGCTACCTTTGTTGCTTTACCCTTTCCCTTCGTATCCACTTTACCGACACCGCCTCTTGGTTTGGCGGGGGCTTTCTTCTTCTTGCCCTTGGCTTTCGCCCTGGACCTAGAAGAGGAAGATCCTCCTACAAACAAAGTGGATGTCTCCCTACCCTTCTGTAGGGTGCCCTCAGCAGTCCTCAACATGTTCAGAAGTTCGGCAAGTTCAACCTCCTTTCCTTGCATGTTGAAGTTAAGAATGAACTGGGCGTAAGTGGAAGGAAGGGACTGGAGAATCAAATCGGTATAGAGTTCATTCTCCAACGTGGTCCCAAGGTCCGCGAGCTCCTCTATGTAGCCGATCATCTTAAGCACGTGGTCCGCTACCGATGATCCGACGGCCAACCTTGCCGAAAAGAGCTTCTTCGACACTTCGTATCTAGCGATACGAGACTGCTCTCCATACAGTTCTTTTGTATGGAGAAATATGGACTCTAGGTCCATATTCTCGTGCCTCCTCTGATGTTCGTTGTCCATCGAGGCTAGTACGAGGCATCTGGCCCTCGCGCAATCTATCTCCCATGTCTTACGGATTTCAACATCCGCGACGCTGGAGGTGGGACCTGGGACAGGGGGAGCTTTGGTGGTAAGTATATACCCCAGCTTGTCATAAGTGATAGCCATCTTGACATTCCTGAGCCAATCTTTGTAGTTTGGCCCTGTCAATATGTTTTTATCTAATAGTAACTTAAGTCCGGTCATCTTGAATGGTCGCTGCAATTAGGAGAGAGAAAAGAAACACTTTAGCATGATGCTCTTGCAAGTTTAGAGTGGTTTTTAGTTTGTCTAAACTGGATGGCTCCCACTGTCTCTCGAATCCCTTCTCAAACCGTAAAGAAAAGGATTAGCCGGGATCATTCTCACCGTACAATACTTGCTTAACCGTTCAGCCAGGCCAGTGTCGGTACTTCGAGGGAGGTTTTCCAACGCTTTCGCGAAGTTCCTTAATTAAGTAACCTCTTTTCCCTGTGGTCGTAGCCCCGCTAACACCTTTCTAGGCACCTACTAGGTTTATAGCATTGATCGTTAAGTGAGAGTTTTCCCGAGGAGTAGCATATACTCACAGTAGGATCGGGATCCAAATATCATCGCGTGATAAAGCCGAAGGAATCCTACCAGAATTATCACACTCCAAATGGTATGCAACGCTAGCAAGTTTCAGTACTTATGAAACTCCCGATGTGGATTTTTGCCCCATGCTCTTATGACCTTGACTTTGGCCAAAATATCATAAGTCACATGTCAAGTTCTACCCGTCATTCTCCTGGTTAATTTGGACCCACCCGTACCTACCCTTGACTTTGGCCAAAATGGCAGCACGACTGTCCCAAATCAACGCATCTATCTATGCTGCACATGAATACCCAAACGCTACCAATCACTATGCCTTGACTTTGGCCAAAATACATAGCTTGAATACTTTTGACCATTCATGTGGAATGACGGAGGGCTACGAATGGTTTTGGCGAAACCGTGAACGTAGTGAACTTGATATAATCGATGGAACGAGATAGCTTTTAAAAGGAGTGGTTCAAGCTCCGCGTTTAAAAGTTTAGTTTTGAAAAGAACCGAGTGGTTTTCAAAGTGTTCCAATCGACTTTTACTTGGTTTATTTCTTGCATTAGTTCTTTTAATGCGTCCCATCATTTAATCCTACCATTGCAGAAAACAACCAAAATATGACGTACGCTTATGCCATTCGCATTCGCCACGGGGCCCCGTCATCACCCGTTAGGTTACTTAACTAACGACAGAGCGGGGGCTGGGCTAGCGCGGCTGTAAAACATAAGCAACGCCTAAATAGTTATTATATATAAATATATAGCAATGATAGACATTACAGATCACAGATGAATACATTGGATATACTAGGAATCCGCAATGCGTTCGAGCCTGCAACGCAAAGCGGATTACACGGTCGCGGTGAATAGCCAATACCCCACCCAAGACCCCTACGGGTGCGGCAAACTACCCGCCAAGCACCCGAAGCGAAGCAACCTCCCTCACCACCGTGAGTAGGCCACTCGGCGCTTCGAGATACCCGGTAGTTTGTGCACCCCCTCCATGGGTCTATCCTAGGAGCAAAAACAGTAAAAAGAATTATACAATGACGGCTACAACCCCGACCCGGTTGTGCGGCCATACAAAGAATATTATTACATCAATTTACATGTTACAAATGAATGAAAGAAAAACAACGCTCATCTCACATCCACCCCGGCTATTCACCCGCGACAATCCAATCCATTCATATCCACAAACCAATAACAATCACAGATCATGTATAACCCCGACTAATCGTCTTATAGCGATTAGCCGACGTTCAATACATGCAAGCATTACAGATATAACCGATGTAGTTAAAGTGTAGTGAAGTTCCGAAAAATACGGATTTATAGGCCCCCAAAAGTAAATTTTAGTTCTGGAAAATCTGGGCACATATAATATATCCTAAAAATCTCAAAACCAACAACAACACACACTGCACGAAAAACGATGCAGAGAACACGACAAACCGCGGCGCTTCCGCGGCACATGCCTACCTCGTGCCGCGGAAGGGCGGCGGTTTGAACGAATCACTGTACCGTTTTTCATGGGTGTTTATAGAAAACCCTGAGACGAATTTACAAGTATAAAGTTTTTCATTTAGAGCAGGAAAAATTTTAACAGAAACTAGGGTTTTGCAAAAGTTTGGTTTTTGGATTTTCCGGTTTCGAAACTTCGTTACACTTCACTACCTAGCTAGTTTGAGTTTAGTTAGGCTCTGATACCACTGTAAGTCCGTGTTGCCCACCCCGGTGCTTACGGGGAGGCGGAAAACATAATAAAAAACGGATTTTTAATGACTTAGGCAACATGGACCTTGCTTGTGAGGATCTTTGCTAAACGAAAACTAGCTAAAGTAAACTAACAACTAACTAAGTTGTAGAAAGGTTATACCTTGAGCTCGAACTCCTTCTCTCCTTGCTCGTCGGAATGGTAGAAAGACCTCACCTTGCTTGTCTTCTTCCGTCAAAGAAAGATCCACTTGAAAGCCACCACCTTTAGCTTCAACTCCAAGCTAGGAGTAACTAGAGTGCAAGAAATGCTAAGACTTGAACCCTAGAAGAGAGTAGAGAGGATCAAGTGAAGGTTTTTCTCAAGCTTTTTGTTTCTCAACACATGAGAGGGAGAGAGCTTGAGGGAGAGGATGAGCAAGAGAGAGAAATGATATGAGAGAATGAGAAAATAATAGAGCCATTCTCACTAATATGTGTGAATTAATTTAATTGAATAATTAGCTAGATAATTATCATGGTAAATCATGACATGACCATTATCATCTCAATTTGCAAAGATCAAAAAGCATCTTCCAAAAGAAATGATGATGGTCAAAGTGTCAACCTAGGTCAACAAGTCAAAGAAGTCAAATGGTCAACAACCACAACCATTGATAATTATTAAACTAATTACTAATTAACAATAACACACACATAAATGTTAGGGTTAATAAAATGACAATAACCATTAACCCTAATCAAGGTCCTCTCCCTCAATCTCAAGCAACTGTGCATACGCACCCGCATTCGTGATCCGAGGAACACGAACACAATAAGAAAAACCAATCTCAAATCATATACTAGGATCCGGCTTAAACCAAAGCCCGCTAGTATAAACTGTCCGGACAGCAAACGTGCACAAGTGCGTGAATGTGAACGAACCCTGTCGCAAAACCATGCGACCTCTACTCATTTAGCCTAAAGGCGAATAGCTCTCTGTGTGGGACTCTAAAGACTCGACACTACGCTGGCAGTGGGTTTAACCACAGACCGCAAGCGGCACTAGCTGTACGTAACGGTCCCCAGGTAGATGTCGATAAGAAGACTGACGAGGTGAACCCCATCTGCACTCCTACTGAGCCTGTATGTGACAGTCTCCGTACAGTCCGGTCTGTTCGTCTGATACATCGCATGGCGGGCCTAGGGGGACGGTGAACGTCAGTCCCCTAATAGCGGTACAAGTCGTGTCGGAGTGTAGCCCAGAACACCCTGAGATAACACTGGAAACCTACCAGTATATCTCGCTTGCCCTGGCCAGGGACTACTCGTGTAATGGCTCTCCTAGACACAGCGCGATGTCAACCCCCAATACCGGGAGAGACGAATCCTGTCTAACCGTCACTGCCTCCAAGTGCTTCGGGACTGCACCCAAAAACTACCTGTTTGCACGACTCCTTCAAGCCGTGGTAGGGTAGTAATCAAAGTGCAGTGGGAACACACTCGAGGCGAAGTGACAGTGTCAAGTCAGCGGACTAAGCTGTACTCATGTCACCTGGGAACTGATAACTGACGATAGGTATATTACCAACCAACAGTTCCCGACGAGTCCTGTCCAGTGTACTCGTAACCTAACGAGCACCCGCATACTATCCCAAGTACGACGTACTAACGGCTGTGGGACAGACCGTCTCCCACACTGGGATGAGAAGCGCATACGCTAGTCTACTCCGGAGTATCGATGCCCTGTCTCGATAGTCCAACGACCAGGGACCTGTATAAGGATGTGCTTATAGATTACCCAGCTCCCACGAGTGCGAGCGCCATCACAACGCTGGTAATCAAGCAAAGATCCTAAGGGCTCTACTAATATGTATACCAGCAATATGCTAAAAGAAACACATGCACATATTAAAGCAGAGACAAACCAAGTAGCATACTACCATTTCGAGCAAGATTGTATATACAACTGTGAATATCCCAAGCTTCCATTAAGTAATATACAAACTAGTATGATACAGTAATGGCCTCTAGGGCATATACACTAACATAAACTACACTTGAAAATTGCCATATATCTACAATAAATCATAATAGGTATTTTATAATATTTTAAAATAAATAATTATGTAATATATCGAGTTGGAATGGATATAGAAAGCGAGTTTAGTTCAGACCGGGGTTAGAGTTCGGACGGACGGGTTTAACACTAAACCAATACCCAACCCGAAATTTCCTTATCTAATCTCCAACCCGTCCGATTAGATTCGGGCTGATATAGGATGTCTAAAAAATCCGGAAAAACGAGATCCGGTCGGGTTCAGATTAAACCCGACCCGACTTGCATCCCTGGTTAGAACTGGAATTTACTGGTGTTGATTTTGATTAATAATCATGCCAAGAAAAACCCCTGGTCTTTGAAGCCCAAGACCATGAGTGAGCAGCATGCAGGAAGCACGCGCATAGCACGTAGAGCCCAATCTCATTATGATCACGAGATGACAATGAATCTCATGGTGAGATTCTTGTGGCTGTTTTTGAAAGTAATCTTAAGTTTAAATTATTAATTTAAACTTTGAAAGTAATCATGCCAAGAATCTCACCTCGAGATTCTTGTGGCTGTTTTTGAAAGTAATCTTTAGTTTAAATTATTAATTTAAACTTCAGCATTATCTCTAAGAAGCCTCTAGCCTATGTGGCGATTAATTAAGCCCTAAGTCAATAATTTCTACAGAGCCTTTTTTATTTGTTGTCTGCGGCAAATAGAGAGAGAGAGAGAGAAAGATAGGTTTGCAGGAGAGAGATTGCTTTGTATTTAGGTGAAATCGAGAGGTCAATAAATTCTTTTGTAATTCTTTATTAAATAGCGGAAGCGATTAGTCGTCAGTTTACATGATTAGATGCGAGCTTGAACCGAACCTGAGTAAGAGTAATATCTTGTGTAGTTTTGTTTGGTGTGTTTTTCCTTGTATTACTTATTGTTTTTGCGTAGTTACTGCGATTGTTCTTTTTCATTAGTTCCGATTTATGTGTTTCGATCACCCGCTGCGTACTTTAGTGCTATTTTCACAACAACTTGGACAATATATTAGTTAGTGTTAGTCAATTAAAACTGAAACTTAAAGTTCTAAATTTGGTGTTCGTCATGAAACTTGAACTAAAAGAAAAAAAATTTCAAGCAAAACATTTTTATATATAAAATGAACCGTTCTGTTAAAAATTATCCTGGCTAGCTATTTGGATGAACAAAAATTAAAAAAATCAAAAGTACCAAACCCTAGTCTCCCCCTCCCCAAATCTCTTTTTGTAAGCTTTCAAATATCTTTTGTCCCTCTCTTTATCTACCGAATCCAATCCATTCAACACAAATCTTCTCGTTCTTTTTTAAACCCATCTAATTTAAAGACACCCAAGATTAATTAAAAATATAAAATTTATTTAAACCTATATGTAATCTAAATTTGATCAAACTGAAAGAAAGACATATTTAATTATGTTTTATTAGTATACAGAAATCTCATTTTTATAATTAAAACAGTAAATTGAACTTGTATATATATATAATTTCGACTGCACCGATAAAAGTAAAAAAAATTTAATATAGCTTTAATCTTCAGTTCTGATAGTTTTTGAATTCTATAAAAAAATGTCCTGATTCAATAAAATTTCTACGAAAATGTTCTAGTTTCAAAAGTCAAAGTTTTATCCAAAAGTTCTAATTAACTAACAGAATTTAAATGTCTAATAGCAGAATTTTCTGACTATTATTCATTGTTCAATCACTTTAAGGCTCTATTCCTTTATTCCTTTATGTGCTTGAGAGTCGTGCCTCATTTAATTTTGGTCCCTTTTAGATCTCCGGATAAATCGTGGTGGAAGATTTTTTTTTCCAGTGAACCTTTTAATAAGCTCAAAAGTTAAAGAAAAAGGAGGAAAAAATAATTAAATGGGGTTGGGATCGACCGCGTCATATAGCGAATGCGTCCACGTGATCCGATCTCGTGGGACCAACTCATAACCAGAGTTATACTTATTTTTCTTCCTTTTTTTAACAAATAAAAAGTAATGAAGAGGCTAGGTTTAATCACCTTGCGTGTGGGTCAAGCACACCAAATTTCTAAAATATGAGCAAGCTATAATAGGATTATTTATTGGCCAACTAAATCTTGACATTAGACCCATCATTATCTGTTAATTCTGACTTCTAAATTTGAAGGCAGGCAACAATTATTGAAATTTGAACTTGAATTTGTTATTGGCTTTCACATTCTGGGGTTGAATTTGAACTTGAATTTGAAGACCGGTAAAAACCCAAAATTTTCCAGCTTGGCAAACACCCTGTCAATACCATGCATGTGCATCTCCCCCAAACCAATGATGGCCTCAAAATAACCAACAACTTTCGTCCAAACTTGCCTCAGGATTCAACAAATTAAAACAAATCAGCAGCCGCCCGTTTCTTTCTCTCCGGGCAGCTTGGGCAGCCTGCCCGTTTCACACCCCTCAAACTATAAATATTACCCCTTCCCACTTGTTTTCTCTTCACACGATTCTTTGTTTTCATTAAAAACATTAAAAAAAAAATTTAAAAATTAAAAATCAGAAAAATTGGAGGCATCTCAGAAGCTAAGGCTCTTTGCCGTTGTAGTCATGGTCGTTGTGACGGCATCGTCATTTGTTGAGAAGGCTGCTGCAGTCGATGCACCAGCACCGAGCCCGACCTCTGACGCTGCAGTCTCTGCATCTGCTGCTGCATTTGCGTCCACATTTCTCGTCGTAGCCTCTGGGTTTCTCTTTTGCTAAAATTTTCTGTTCATAATTCCCTTGCCCATTTTTTGAATTTAGTTTGATGGTACGGGCAGGCATTTGTTGGGGTTTTTTTTTGGGAATATTGTATTTATTGGGTTTTTATCTTTTTGTAAGAATCATGTAATTATGTACTTCTGATTTACTGTACTGTATTGTTACTATTGTATCGTGAACAATTAAATAAAGGTGAATTTATTTTGAGTCGGATTTAATTTTTTTTCCCTTGTCGGTTCCATGCAGTAGTGTTTGTTTAATGGAATTGCTACTTCGTATAAATTAACAATATTATATATTTGCCCATTCTTTTGTGTTCCAACAGTGATTCAATAATGGGTTTTTAAGGTAAATATAATACAAATTCTTTTGCTAAAATTTTCAGCTTAAATCAACAACCGCAATGCCTCAGCTTGTCTATATTAGTACCGCTTAATACATATGCTCATAATGCTTTTGACATTCGCCAGGCTAGCTCTTTTTTGCAAGTGCAATGCATACCTTATTAAATGATAAAATAAATTTAGTTGGTTTTCACTATTATATTTTTCAAACATTATATGCTATTTCGAATAGAAACTTCTAATTAATTTGAGCACTGATTTGACAAAACAGTTTAAATTTTTTACATTTTACATATGCATTTAAGGGTTAAGCATATAACAAAATTGTTAAAGTACAAGATTGAATAGGATGAACAATTAAAAATCTGCATTATTAATTTGTTCATATAATTTTTTTTTGCTCAACCTTGAGACAACAGGGTTTGTTTGTTGTGTTCTTCCCTCCCGTGAACGGGATGTATATAGCCTATACCTGGGATTTGGTTTCATGATCATTATAATGGCATCTGGGTTCTTTGGTGTGCTCACCTCCCGTTTGCTTTTACCATGATTTTTCACAAGACCTTAATTGTTGCGGAATTGTATATAGGTAGCACATAAAACTCCTTTACTTTCATCATTTCCAAAGGGATATTCAGAAGAAAGAACGAAAAGAGAATTTTAACTTTCAAAGCAGAGCATTTCGTGTCTCTCTTCCACGCGCACATCAAAATTTGCATCTACTTTTTATATATGTAGTCCCCGATATAATTTTTATGAAAATGTTTATAATAAATAATAAGTCTCAAGATATGAAACTTAATGTGCATGTTAGGAATTATTTAAGTGATCACTAGTATACCGCACCGCAGGGGCAATTTTATGTTATCCCTACGGATTACTCCACAGGGGCAACTAATGCCGCTACGGATTAGACCGTAGGGATATATATAAATAAAAATTTGTTAAAATTAAACATATGCAGTTATCCCTACGGCGCCGCAAGATAAGGCCCTACGGTTATATCCACAGGAGCAAAGTCAGGGATTTAAAAAAAATAAAAACCAAAGGTTTATCCTTCCCGTTACCACGGTACCTTAATTCCCAATTAATTTCCCCCTAAAATTTCCTGGCCTCGTCGCTTCCTCCCGCGTCATCTCTTTCGACCTTCTATGACCTCCAGCGCCGTCTCGATCGATCGTCGTCTCAATCGTGCATTCCTCGTCAACGTCGATCGCCGCCCTTCTCATCAACGTCGAGCTCTTCCCCGGCTTTCTTGTCATTGTCGAAATCCTCAATCAGTTAGTTAATTTATTCAATTTAAAATTTTATTTTCCTAAATTGAATTTGGATTGTGGTGGTCGCTCTGATGGTTGTGGTGGTAGCTCTGATGGCTGTGGGTAGTGGTGGCTGCGCGTTAATTTGGGGTTGTTTGGGGATGTGGGTGGCGGCGGCGGCTGTGGTGGGGATGTGGGTGGCGGCGGCGGCTGTGGTGGTAGGGAAAGGGATCGGGGGAGGTCGACGGGGACCGGGTAGGTCGGGTGAGGGGCCGGGAAAAGTAATTTTAGATGAGATTGATGATGATGGTGAGAGGAGGAAGAAGAAGAAGAATATTGGTTATGGGTTAGGGTTTGGTTTGATTTGGTTAGGGTTAAGGGTAGGTTTAGGATTAAGGTTAGGATCAAGGTTAGGTTTAGGGTTTAATTAAAAAAAATAGTTCAGTGAAGCATTTATAGGGGTTAGGGTTAAGGTAGTTAAGGTTAGAGTTAAAGGTAAGGGTTATGGTTAGGGTATTTTAGTGTCAGTGTAAATGTAAGTGTGTGTGCGCGCGCGCGCGTGCATGTGTGTGTGTTTGTGATAATGTTGATGATGATATGTGTAGAGTGTTGTTTGTCATCCTATTGAGAAAGGAATACATGCGATTGTCAGGCATATACAGATCCCCCCTGTCTAGGATAAGCTGGGGTTTATTGATTGCGGGGACCCGAATCTCCGACAGTCACAGACTAAGCTGCTGTTAATTACCTCACACCTTTGGAGTGAGAGAACTTTCGATTGACGGGTCAAATTAGTCATGCGAACTCAATGTGCAGTGAGCATGTGTTGTGTTTTGAAGGGGTCTTGGACGTATCGGGGGCTTTGCAGAGTTTACGGTGGTCCTGCTACTCGGATAGCGGGGTAGGGGTTATGAAGGCTAGCAGCCCTCTTGCGGGATGTGAGGCATCACCCCGTCAGAAATTTTTTCTAAGGGGGGATGTGTTTTGAGTATGGAGCATGTAGGAAAAAGAGGGGTGATGAACGTCCTAAGGACGCGTGTGACAACACGTGACCGCTAGGCGTCAGAGGGCCGCATGGGAGGGAGGGGGCACGGCTACTGGGCATTAGCGGGTTATGTGTACGGCATGCGACTGCTGAAAACACCTGCGGAAGAAGGGGCTAAGCCCTTAGGCTTGAAGTTGAACTCCCGAACAGGAATTGGGTATGGATTTGGAGTTAAACTCCTAAAAGATTTTGATTTGGAGTTAAACTCATTTGAGAATTTGGATCTTGAAGTTGAACTACTCAAACATCTTCGGAGATGATCAAAGGGAATCTCTTTCTTCTCCCTTAAGCCTTAAATCCTCTCAAAATGGGATTTTTGGAAGTGGATCTTCTTCCTCTTCCTATCTTTTTGCTGGATCTTAGAGAAAAAAGGAGGTGAGATAAAAAAATCCCCCTTTTAGAGATTTGTTGGGAGATCAGAACTCCCTTTCAAGGGTTTTATGGTGAAATTTTATTTGGTTTTGAGAAAAAGATAGCTAAACTCTTTATTTAATTGGAAATGAAAAAAAAAAAGCGAGAACTTGAGAGAGAGGGGGGAGATAGAGGGAAAAAACCCTTAGTTTTTTAGGGGAATCAAAAATCATTTTTCATTTCATCATCATATTGTTTTATATAGACTTACAAATTTACACATAGCCCCTTAGACTTTACAAAATAACATTTTGCTCATCCTATGCCTCATGTGCTTTTTTTTTTGTACATGAGCCATGAGCTTTACAAAAATTTGGCTTTTTGCCCATTTATTTTACATTCATGCATGAAATTACATCAAACTTATTTATTACGTAATTTTCTTTCTAGCATGGGGGAGGGCCGACCTCTTCATGTTGGGGCTCGACTTGGGAATGGGCTCACTTGATCTGGGCTTGAGCCTGCTTACTTGGACTTAGGTTTGGCCTTGGACCCGCTTGACTTGGATTCGGGTTTGGGCCCGGGCCCACTTTGCAGGACTTAATTTTGACTTATTGACTTGTTGACCGTGACTGTGGAGTGTAATTTTTTATCCCAACAAAATGCTCCCCATCAATGAATGCATACTGCGTACATGGGTCATGTGCATGAAATTGATGGACCTTCTTTCGTGGAGAGTTTGACTTTGAGGTAGAATATTATTCTGGGGGCGGAGAATCATTCCGGGAGCATAATTCCGGGGATCGGAGCATAATTCCTAGGTCCGGAGAATAATTCATAGGGTCGGAGTATTATTCCAAGATGCGGAGCATAATTCATTTGGTCGGAGAATTATTCCGAGGTGTTGAGCATAATTCCGGGGTTCGGAGAATTATTCTGAGGTGTGGAGCATAATTTTGGGGGTTGGATATATCCTGAGACGAAGCATAATTTCAATACATAGGTTGATTCCAAGTCGAAGTTTAATTCTGACAGGGAAGACAGATATTCCGAGGTGAAACACGATTCCGACACGGGGTACATATTTTGAGACGAAAAATATTTCCGACGCAGAGATTAGTTCTGAGTTGAAGTATAATTCATATAGGGAAGGCAGATACTCCGGGGCGAAGCATTATTCCGACGCGAGGCATATTCTGAGATGAAGCATGATTCCGACACAGAGGTAGACATTTTGAACGAAATATAGTTCTGATACAGAGTTTGATTCCCAGGCGAAGCATAATTCCGTCAGGAAAGGTAGATGCTCCAAGATGAAGCATGATTCCGATACGGGGCACATTCTGAGACGAAACATGATTCCGACATGAAGGTTGACATTCTGAATGAAATATAGTTCCGATGAAGAGCTTGACTCCCAGACGAAGTATAATTCCTACAGGGAAGGTAGATACTCCAGGGCGAAGTATGATTCCGACGCAGGAGTTGTTGGTGTTAGTGCTATATGCCCTAGAGGCCATTATTGTATAGTACTGGTTTGTATATTATATTTTCGAAGCTTGGGATATACACGGATATAATAACAGTCTTGCTCAATATGGTAGTATGCTACTTGGTTTGATTCTATCTTAATATGTGTATATGTTTCTTTCAACGTATCGCTAATACATATTGATAGAGCCCTTAGGATCTTTGCTTGACTACCAGCGTTGTGATGGCAGTCACACAAGTAGGGGTTGGGTAGTCTATAAGCATATCCTTATACAGGTCTCTAGTCGTAGGATTATCGAGACGTAGCATCGATACTCCAGAGTAGACTAATGTATACGCTTCTCATCCCAACAGGGGAGATGGTCTGTCCCACAGCCATTAGTATGCTGTACTGGAGATAGTATGCAGGTGCTCATTGGGTTATGAGTTATACTGGACAGGACTCATCGGGAACTGCTAGTTGGTATTATACCTATCATTAGGTAGCAGTTCCCAGGTGACATGAGTACAACTTAGTTCGTCGACTTGACACCGCTATTCCGTCTTGAGTGTGTTCCCACTGTTCTTAGATTACTACCTTACCACGGCTCAAAGGAGTCGTGTAAACAGGTAGTAGTTGGGTGCAGTCCCGAAGCACTTGGAGGCAGTAGTGGTTAGATAGGATTCGTCTCTTCCGGTATTGGGGGTTGATATCACGCTGTGTTTGAAAAGCCATTACACAAAGTCCCTGTCCAGGGCAAGCGAGATTTACTGGTAGGTACTCCAGTAGTTTCTCAGGGTGTTTTGGGCTCTACTCCGGACGACTTATTGTGCTATTAGGGTTCTGACGGTTACCGTCCCTTAGGCCCGATATGCGATACTCTTAGACGAACAGACATGACTGTACGGAGATTATCATAGATAGGCTCAGTAGGAGTTCGGATGAGTTTGCTCATCGGCCTTCTTATCGACAGATACCAGAGTAGCCGTAATGTGCAGCTAGTACCGCTGACGTGCTTATGGTTAAACCCACTGCCAGCGTACTGTCGAGTCTTTAGAGTCCCACACAAAGGGTTTCTCTGCTTCGGACAAAACGATGTAGAGGCCGTATGGTTTTAAGGCAAGATTCGATCATATACGTGTACTTGTGCACGGATCATGATTCAGACGGATAATACTAGTGGGTTTTGGTTTAAGCCGAATCCTAGTATTATATTCTTGGATTATTTTCGTCTTTTTGTATTCGTATTTTTCGTAATACGGATACGGATATGTATATACGGTGAGGGGTATTCTTGTAATTGTGCAAGAATGCTTCTAGAAGAAGACACCTCATTTGTTGTTTTAACCATTTTGTTAAATGGTTAATGAGGTGGAGGTGTGAGGTGTTATTTGTACATTAATGAGGCATGGCTACTTGGGTGACTCATGCTTTGGTGACTATTGAAGCATGCTTGATTCATTGGTTTTGAATAATTGGTATGCTTCATTATTCACAACATTTAGCCATTCTCATTTCAATGCTCATCTTCAACACTCACATCTCCTCAAGCTTTCTGTTAGGTCCACGTTACCTCTCCCGGTACTTTCGGGGTTGCGGAAACGGTAAAACAAAAATTTTTTTAGACATGATAACATGGACCATAAAAGCCGGATCTTTGCTAAACTAAAAACTAGAGAACTAAGAGAGGTGCTAACTACTGTGCCGTAGAAGTTATACCTCACAATACCGGTCCTTCGGGTCTTCACTCCGCTGCGCCGTTTGTCCATCCATGCTCCGAGGGTTGATCCGGACTTTGGTCACCTCCGCGGCCTTCTTGAGTCGACGACGATCCACCCGAGAGATGTATACCGAGCTCCACCTCGAGCCGAGGTAACTAGGGTAACAAGATTGCTAGCCTTGGTACCCTAGGTTGTGTAGAAGAGAAAGATGGAGGTGTTTGTCTATGTGGATTCTTTTTCTCTCAACACATGAGATCAAAAGAATTTGTCAAGAGAAGGAAGATGAAGGAGCTAGCAACCATGGAACATTTCTTTTCTTCTCATGAGCAAAAGAGCAAGAGAGGGAGTGAGAAAAGAATTATGAGCTAAAGAAAATGAACCATGGTTCAATAATCCCAAAACATCATCATTACTAATCCTATCAATATAAAGTTGATGGCTACATTGAAATGACCATTATCATAATCAAAAAGAAAATGAAAATGAAAAGAAGAGTGTAGACCTCTCTTGAAGGTCAATGGTCAACACGGTCAACCGGTCAACAAAGGAGTCCGCCTCAAAATGGTTTTGACCGAATCAACTGTTAAAACCTTAATGAGCTTGCCATATAACGGTTTTGGCCGAACCAACTGCCAAAACCCTAATGAGGCACTACCTCCTTCATCGCTCCGGAAAACTGTGCATACACACCTGCATCCACATTCCGTAGAATGCGGATGCACAGAAGACAAAACAAATCCATCCGTGCAATACTAGGATCCGGCTTAAACCAAAGCCCACTAGTATTGCCTGCCCGAACACCACACGCACACAAGTGTACGTAAGTGATCGCGGCCCTGCCGTAAAACTATACGGCCTCTACACGTTTCGCTCAGTGCAGGAAAACTCTCTGTGTGGGACTCTAAAGACTCGACACTACGCTGGCAGTGGGTTTAACCACAGACCGCAAGCGGCACTAGCTGTACGTAACGGTCCCCAGGTAGATGTCGATAAGAAGGACGATGAGGTAAACCCATCCGAACTCCTACTGAGCCTGTATGTGACAATCTCCGTACAGTCCGGTCTGTTCGTCTGATACATCGCATGGCGGGCCTAGGGGGGCGGTAAACGTCAGTCCCCTAACAGCGGTACAAGTCGTGTCGGAGTGAAGCCCAGAACACCCTGAGATAACACTGAAAACCTGCCAGTATATCTCGCTTGCCCTGGCCAGGGACTACTCGTGTAATGGCTCTCCTAGACACAGCGCGATGTCAACCCCCAATACCGGGAGAGACGAATCCAGTCTAACCGTCACTGCCTCCAAATGCTTCGGGACTGCTCCCAACTACTACTTGTTTGCACGACTCAGTAGAGCCGTGGTAGGGTAGTAATCAAAGAACAGTGGGAACACACTCGAGGCGAAGTGACAGTGTCAAGTCAGCGGACTAAGCTGTACTCATGTCACCTGGGAACTGATAACCGACGATAGGTATAATACCAACCATCAGTTCCCGACGAGTCCTGTCCAGTGTACTCATAACCTAATGAGCACCCGCATACTATCTCAAGTACGACGTACTGACGGCTGTGGGACAGACCGTCTCCCGTGCTGGGATGAGAAGCGCATACGCTAGTCTACTCCGGAGTATCGATGCCCTGTCTCGATAATCCCACGACTAGGGACATGTATAAGGATGTGCTTGTGGATTACCCAGCCCCCACGAGTGTGATCGCCATCAAAACGCCGGTAATCAAGTAAAGATCCTAAGGGCTCTCCTAATGCTTATAGGTGATATAATAAAGAAACACACATGTACACATTAAAGCAGAGACAAACCAAGTAGCATACTACTATATCGAGCAAGATTGTCTATACAACTGTGAGAATACCCGGATCGAATCAGAGTTCACGCCGGCTTCCATCAAGCAATATACATACTAGTATGATACAGTAATGGCCACTAGGGCATATACACTAACAATCTTCCACTTACACTAAGGCCATGTACTGGCGTATCGAAGACCTATCATCTCGATCAGCCGCTCGAACTGAGTCTGGGGCAAGGCCTTTGTGAATGGGTCCGCTGTGTTGTCCTTTGTGTCCACTCTCCGCACCTCGATCTCCTGGCGATCAATGATCTCCCTGATCAGGTGATACCGCCTTAAGATGTGCCTGGATTTCTGATGGGACCTTAGTTCCTTCGCTAAAGCTATAGCCCCATTGTTATCGCAATACAAAGGTATTGGGTCAACAATGGACGGAACCACCTAAAGTTCACTAATGAACTTCTTCATCCAGACCGCCTCTTTTGCGACATCGCTTGCAGCAATGTATTCAGCCTCCATCGTCGAGTCTGCGACGGTATCCTGCTTGGAACTCCTCCAACGTACCGCCCCTCCGTTGAGGATAAACAAAAAACCCGAGACAGACTTGCTGTCATCTTTGTCACTCTGGAAGCTTGAATCGGTAAAGGACTCGACCCTGAGGTCTCCATTACCGTAAACCAGGAACATCTCCTTAGTCCTTCTCAGGTACTTGAGAATGTTCTTCACTGCTGTCCAGTGGTCCTCACCTGGGTCTGACTGATACCAGCTTTCCGCGCTCAGCGCGTAAGCTACATCTGGTCTTGTACATAGCATCGCATACATTATAGATCCTACCGCCGAAGCGTAGGGTATAGTGCTCATGCGAACCCTCTCCTCGTCAGTCTTAGGAGACATCTTCTTGGAGAGGGTAATTCCGTGCAATGCGGGTATGTTACCGCGCTTGGAATCCTCCATACTAAATCTCTTTAGTACGGTCTCTATGTACCTGGACTGCGAAAGTCCCAGTAGTCTCTTGGATCTATCTCTATAGATCTTGATCCCCAGAATGTACGAGGCATCATCCAGGTCCTTCATGGAGAACCGTTGTGACAAAAACAGCTTGACCGATTGTAGCATAGGAATGTCATTTCCTATCAAAAGAATGTCGTCCACGTACAAGACTAGGAATACAACAGTTCGTCCTACAATCTTCTTATAGACACAAGGTTCATCTTCGTTTTTGATGAAATCAAATTCCTTGATTGCCTCATCAAAACAGATGTTCCAGCTCCGCGATGCCTGCTTTAATCCATAAATGGATTTAAGCAACTTGCACACCTTCCCGCTGCTCCCACTGTCTACGAAACCTTCTGGCTGATCCATGTAAACGCACTCTTCCAAACAACCGTTTAGGAAAGCCGTTTTAACATCTATCTGCCAGATTTCATAGTCATGGAAGGCAGCAATGGCAAGTAGGATCCGAATGGATTTGAGCATAGCCACCGGAGAAAAAGTTTCGTCATAGCCCAAACCAGGTCTTTGATGAAACCTTTTGCAATGAGTCTAGCCTTATAGGTTTCCACATGCCCATCTACACCAAGTTTCCTTTTGTAGATCCATTTGCATCCAACGGGTTTTACCCCAGGTGGAGCAATATCCAAGGTCCACACTTTATTGGCGTACATGGACTCCATTTCGGATTGCATTGCTTCCTGCCACTTATCAGAGTCTCTACTGATAATGGCCTGCCTGAAACTGGTAGGGTCATCTTCTTCCAAGATGCAATCCTCTCGATCCCCGTCTATGAGAAAACCGTAGTATCTCTCGGGCGGATGAGAAATCCTACCAGATCTGCGGAGTGGCTAAGGTTCGTCCGGGGTTATTGAATCTAGTGGTTCCTCCAAATTTTCAGTTATATTTTGTGGTCGCTGAATTTCTTCCAGTTCTACCGAACTCCCACTAGTTTCTTTTGCATGAAACTCCCTTTCTAAGAAGGTAGCGTGGCGAGATACAACATCTTCTGTTCCTCAGTGTGGTAGAACAGATATCCTAGTGAGTCTTTAGGATATCCCACAAATTTACACAGAACTGACCGTGCCTCTAGTTTGTCTGGTTTCTGTGTTTTCACATAGGCCGGACAACCCCATATCTTAAATCGCTTAAGATACGGATTTCTCCCACTCCATATTTCATATGGAGTCCTAGGCACAGATTTGGATGGAACATAATTCAGTAGGTATGCTGCTGTCTGAAGCGCATGTCTCCAGAATGAAAGAGGTAACTCAGCAACACTCATCATGGAGCGAACCATATCCAATAGGGTACGATTCCTCCGCTCCGAAACACTGTTGTGCTGTGGTGTATAAGGAGGAGTAAGCTGAGAGAGAATGCCATTCTCTTTTAAGTAATCTAGGAATTCCGTGGTTAAGTGCTCCCCTCCTCTATCAAACCGGAGGATCTTGATACTTTTGCCAGTCTGGTTCTCTACTTCCTTTCTGAATTCCTTGAATTTCTCAAAAGCTTCAGATTTGTGTTTCATCAGATACACATATCCGAACCTAGAGAGATCATCAGTGAATGTGATGAAGTACGATAACCCACCCCTTGCATGTATAGACATCGGACCAGATACATCACTGTGTATGAGTCCCAAGAGCTCTGTTGCTCTTTCTCCATGTCCGGTGAACGGAGATTTGGTCATCTTCCCTTTGAGACAAGATTGACAAGTTTCATAAGATGAAAACTTGAACGTATTCAAGAGTCCATCTTTATGCAACTTACTCAGTCTTTTCTCTCTGATATGACCAAGTCTACAATGCCACAAGTAGGATTCATTCGTATCTGAATTCTTCCTCTTGCATGTGTTTTGTATATTGAGAACTGTATTCTGATTTAGAACGTAGATACCATTACACAGTGTACCCTCAGCAACCAGTACCTTATGAAGGTAAATGTTCATGATATTTCTATCAAGAACAAAGTTATATCCATCTTTATCGAGTAAAGAAACTGATATGATGTTGCAAACCATGGAGGGTACATAGTAGCAATCGTTCAAAATCATAGTCTTGCCATTTGGCAATACTAGGTGATATTCACCGACGGCTGCCGCATTAACTTGTGCTCCGTTCGCTACTCTGAGCGACATATCACCCGGTGCAACTTTCCTACTTTTTCTCAGTCCCTGTAATAAATTACAGATATGAGATCCTGATCCGGTATCAAGTATCCAGGAGGTAGGGCTGACCGTAAAACAGTTCTCAATTACAAGAACACCTGAAGTAGATGCAAAACCATGCTTCTTCTTCAACTGGGTATCCTGGGAATCCATATAACCCCCTTTCCCTTGCTCATACTTATGACTGTTGTCACAAGTTAGAGCTGAACCAACGTTCCCCAGCCCCGAATAAGAATTCGGATCGGTCAAGCGATACATTTTATTATCTTGATTAGGGCGTGAAATGGTTGCTACCTGGAGAGAGAGAAAAGAAACACTCAGCGTGCGCTCTTGCAAGATTAGATTGATTTATTAGTTTATCTAACCAGGATGTCTCCCACTGTTTCCTTAAATTCTTTCTTAAAACCTTTTAAAAGAAGAACTAGCCGGGATTTAATTCACGTTACAATACTTGCTTAACCTTTCAGCCAGGCTAGTGTCGGTACTTCGAGGGAGGTTTTCCAACGCTTTCGCGCAGTTCCTTAATTTAAGAACTACTTTTCCCTGGGGGCGTAGCCCCGCTAACACCTTTCTAGACACCTACTAGGTTTATAGCATTGATCGTTAAGTGAAATAATCTCCCGAGAGTAATCCAACCCATCAGTGGGATCGGGATCCAACTGTCATTGTGTGATAACCTAGATGGAATCCACTCTGGTCACCACACTCCAGAAGGTATGCTAAATCTGCAAGTTTCAGTTTCTTTAGAAACTCCCGATGTGGTTTTTGCCCCTAGGACCCAAGTGATCTTGACGGAGTCAACAAATCAAAGAGTTCTAGTCAAGTTCAACCCGTCATTATCTGGATTGCATTAAACCCACCCGTATAACCTTTGACGGAGTCAACAAGGTTATACGACTTTCCTAATCAATCCCATATACCGATATAAACAAGCAGCACTTAGCTACCGTACACTACGCCTTGACGGAGTCAACAAACGCAACACGAATACTAAGTGTTACTTGTAAGAAATGACGGAGGGCTACGGCTGGGTTTTTGGCGAAAAACCCGTTAACGTAATGAACTTGATATCGTTGAAGGAACCTGGTAATCTTTTGAAAATATAGTGGCGATAACTTTTTGCTAAAGAGGTCACTCCCTGTGAAGGGATCTCGGCTCTTTCCTCGTCGAGTGAGATGCTGGGCATTCATAAGATGAATACCTCGATGCAAAGCAAGAATAATCGACTATAGTGAAGTTATCACCCTGACGCAAACTTTTGTCCAAGGGGTCACCCCCGATGAGGGGATCTCGGCCCTTGCCTCGTCGAATGAGGTGCTGGGCATTCATAACCGAATACCTCGATGCAAAACAAAAGTGAACGTCCTTGCAATAACAGCTTTTTGAAAAATTGTTCCAACAACGTCTTTTAGGTTTATTTTCTTGCATTAGTTCTTTTAATGCGTCCCATCATTTAAATCCTACCATTGCAAAAAACAACCAAAATATGATGTACGCTTATGCCATTCGCATTCGCCACGGGGCCCCGTCATCACCCGTTAGGTTACTTAACTAACGACAGAGCGGGGGCTGGGCTAGCGCGGCTGAAAAACATAAGCAACGCCTAAATAGTTATTATACATAAATATATAGCAATGATAGCCAATCCAGATCACAGATGAACACTTTGGATATACTACGAACCCGGGATTCGTTCGAGCCTGCAACGAAAAGCGGATTACACGGTTGCGATGAATAACCAATACCCCACCCAAGACCCCTACGGGTGCGGAAAACTACCCGCCAAGTACCCGAAGCGAAGCAACCTCCCTCAACACCGTGAGTAGGCCACTCGGCACTTCGAGATACCCGGTAGTTTGTGCAGCCCCTCCATGGGTCTATCCTAGGAGCAAAAACAGTAAAAATAATTATACAATGACGGCTGCAACCCCGACCAGGTTGTGCGGCCATACAAATAATATTACATCAATTTAAAATTTTTTACATGAATGAAAGAAAAAGAAACTCTCATCTCACATCCACCCCGGCTATTCATCCGCGACAATCCAACGAGTTCATATACACAAACCATCAGCATTATAGATCACAGATATGTATAAACCCCACTAATCAACGTATAGAGATTAATAGACGTTCAATACATATATCACATCACAGATACAACCCATTAGCCAAAGTCTACAGAAAATCGACCAAAAATACGGATTTTTAAACCCCAAAAACAAATTTTGCTTTCTGGAAAATCTGGGCAGAAAAATCATATTCTAAAAATCCCAAAATACCCATATAAGAACACTGTAGGAAACAGGACCCCAAACCGAGTTAACTCGGCCGCGGTTCCGCGGCGCTTTAACCGAGTTAGGGGATCGAATTTCTCCAGTGTTCTATAAAAAGCCTGAGCCGATTTTTAGTGCATGATTTATTAATTTTTGAACAGATCTAAAAATCGGCAGAAACTTGAAATTTCCGGGGTGTTTTGCGGTTTTTCGTCCAGTCGAAATTCTAGATACTTTGCTAACTTGCTAGTTTATATTTAGCTAGGCTCTGATACCACTGTTAGGTCCACGTTACATCTCCAAGTACTTTCGGGGTTGCGAAAACGGTAAAACAAAATTTTTTCTAGACATGGTAACATGGACCATAAAACCCGGATCTTTGCTAAACTAGAAACTAGCGAACTAAGAGAGGTGCTAACTACTGTGCCGTAGAAGTTATACCTCACGATACCGGTCCTTCGGGTCTTCACTCCGCTGCGCCGTTTGTCCATCCATGCTCCGAGGGTTGATCCGGACTTTGGTCACCTCCGCGGCCTTCTTGAGTCGACGACGATCCACCCGAGAGATGTACACAGAGCTCCACCTCGAGCCGAGGTAACTAGGGTAACAAGATTGCTAGTCTTGGTACCCTAGGTTGTGTAGAAGAGAAAGATGGAGGTGTTTGTCTATGTGGATTCTTTTTCTCTCAACACATGAGATCAAAAGAATTTGTCAAGAGGAGGATGATGAAGGAGCTAGCAACCATGGAACATTTCTTTTCTTCTCATGAGCAAAAGAGCAAGAGAGAGAGTGAGAAAAGAATTATGAGCTAAAGAAAATAAACCATGGTTCAATAATCCCAAAACATCATCATTACTAATCCTATCAAGATAAAGTTGATGGCTACATTGAAATGACCATTATCATAATCAAAAAGAAAATGAAAATGAAAAGAAGAGTGTAGACCTCTCTTGAAGGTCAATGGTCAACACGGTCAACTGGTCAACAAAGTCAAAAGAGGTCATGGTGGTCAAATGGTCAATGCAATTAGCCATCATAAAATTATCACTAAAAGGATTAGTAAATGATGTCCGCGGCTCATAATGGTTTTGACCAAACGAATTGCCAAAACCCTAATGAGTCCGCCTCAAAATGGTTTTGACCGAATCAACTGTCAAAACCCTAATGAGCCTGCCACATAACGGTTTTGGCCGAACCAACTGCTAAAACCCTAATGAGGCACTACCTCCTTCATCGCTCCGGAAAACTGTGCATACACACCTGCATCCGCATTCCGTAGAATGCGGATGCACATAAGACAAAACAAATCCATCCGTGCAATACTAGGATCCAGCTTAAACCAAAGCCCACTAGTATTGCCTGCCCGAACACCACACGCACACAAGTGTATGTAAGTGATCGCGGCCCTGCCGTAAAACTATACGGCCTCTACACGTTTCGCTCAGTGCAGGGAAACTCTCTGTGTGGGACTCTAAAGACTCGACACTACGCTGGCAGTGGGTTTAACCACAGACCGCAAGCAGCACTAGCTGTACGTAACGGTCCCCAGGTAGATGTCGATAAGAAGGCCGATGAGGTAAACCCATCCGAACTCCTACTGAGCCTATATGTGACAATCTCCGTACAGTCCGGTCTGTTCGTCTGATACATCGCATGGCGGGCCTAGGGGGCGGTAAACGTCAGTCCCATAATAGCGGTACAAGTCGTGTCGGAGTGAAGCCCAGAACATCCTGAGATAACACTGGAAACCTACCAGTATATCTCGCTTGCCCTGGCCAGGGACTACTCGTGTAATGGCTCTCCTAGACACAGCGCGATGTCAACCCCCAATACCGGGAGAGACGAATCCAGTCTAACCGTCACTGCCTCCAAATGCTTCGGGACTGCTCCCAACTACTACCTGTTTATACGACTCAGTAGAGCCATGGTAGGGTAGTAATCAAAGAACAGTGGGAACACACTCGAGGCGAAGTGACAGTGTCATGTCAGCGGACTAAGCTGTACTCATGTCACCTGGGAACTGATAACTGACGATAGGTATAATACCAACCATCAGTTCCCGATGAGTCCTGTCCAATGCACTCGTAACCTAACGAGCACCCGCATAATATCTCAAGTACGACGTACTGACGGCTGTGGGACAGACCGTCTCCCGTGCTGGGATGAGAAGCGCATACGCTAGTCTACTCCGGAGTATCGATGCCCTGTCTCGATAATCCCACGACTAGGGACGTGTATAAGGATGTGCTTGTGGATTACCCAGCCCCTACGAGTGTGATCGCCATCACAACGCCGGTAATCAAGCAAAGATCCTAAGGGCTCTACTACTGCGTATATGTGATATAATAAAGAAACACACATGTACACATTAAAGCAGAGACAAACCAAGTAGCATACTACTATATCGAGCAAGATTGTCTATACAACTGTGAATATCCCAAGCTTCCATCAAGTAATATACATACTAGTATGATACAGTAATGGCCTCTAGGGCATATACACTAACACTTTTTTCTTTTTCCTCAACTATAAATGTCTCATGTGTTGAGAAATCTAGGGTATTTTGAGACAATTTAATCCATCATCACTCTCTACATTCTTTAAGCTATCTAGTTTAGCAAATTAGGTACCTTAGTTACCTCGATTTAGAGGTTGAAGCTTGAAGTTCATATTCTCGGGTGGATTGTCTTTAACGCAAGGAGGCCGACCTTGCAAGCTCGATCCGATTTTCGGGGAGCCAAGGAGAGGAGGACAATAAGATCTGAAGGACTAGTACACGGAGGTTAACACTTTTACATAGGAGTTAAACCTCTAGTAGTTTGTTAGTTAAGGTTTAAGTAAAGATCCTGGAGTTTAGTTGGTATTGCGAAACTTGTAAAAATCATTTTTTGCACATTCCGCCTTCCCGCGAACCCGCGGGGTGCACAATATCGACTTACAGTGGTATCAGAGCCTATTAAACCTTAACTAGCTAGTTAGCAAGTAGTTAGAACTTCGATCGTCGGAAAAACCTGAAATCATAACTTCTAAGAACATGCTTACTGTCATTTTTTAAAAAGTGCTCTAAAAATTATTTCAGAGGCCTTAAAATTATAAGCAGTGTTTTCTAAGAACACAGAAGAAAAATGAGATCGTAACTCATTAAGACCACCGCGGAAGCGCGGTGAAACAGTGCATTTCGCCGCGGTTCCGCGGCCGAGTCGAGGCCGAGTTACACCGATTTTCTTCTGTGGGTCTTTAACAGGGAATTGTGATTTCTGGTATATTTGGTTTCTGCCTAATATTGTTTGTGTGCTAGTTTATACATGGGGGTAGACACGGAAAATATGTTCGATCGAAATTCTTAAGTTACTTGGCTAATTGGGTTTTTTGTGTCTGGATATATGATGCTTAACATCTGCTAATCGCTATACATCGATTAGTGGGGGTTGCACATATCTGTAATCTGTGATTGTGGTTTGTGGATATGGAATATTGGATCGTCGTGGATGAATAGCCGGGGGATGTAAGAAGAGCGTTTTTCTTTTATTCATGTAAATTTGTAAAGTGGTGTAATATTATTTTGTGGGGCACATCCGGGTTGAGGTTGTAGCCACCGTTGTATTATTTTATTTATTGTTTTTACTCCTAGGATAAACCCAAGGAGGGATGCACAAATTACCGGGTTCTTGAAGTGCCGAGTGGCCTACTCATTTTACTGAGGGAGGTTGCTTCACTTCGGGAATTTGGCGGGTAGTTTGCCGCACCCGTAGGGGTCTAGGGTGGGGTTTGGCTATTCATCATGACCATGGAATTTTGTCTTTCGTTATAGGGTTAAACGAAATGCGGAATTCCTAGTATATCTAATATGTTCATATGTGATCTGGAATGTCTATTATTGCGTGAGACGAATGGATATATATATATATAGTAGACGTTGTTTATGTTTTGCACCCACGCTAGTTCAGCCCCCGCTCTACCGTTAGTTAAGTAAACTAACGGTGCATGACGGGGCCCCGTGGCGAATGCGGATGGTATAAGTGTAGGTTGTATTTTCATTTCTTTCTGCAATGATAGGATTAAATGATGGGACATCATTAATCGATTAATGCAAACAAAATAAACCAAAGATGAATCGTTAGAACAGTTTCAAAACCACTCGGTTTTCTTTAAAAAGCAACTTTTAAATGCGGAGCCTAAACCACTCATTTAAAAGTTATTATGGTTCCTTCGATTATGTCAAGTTCATTACATTCACGGTTTCACCAAAACCATTTGTAGCCCTCCATCATTTCAAATGGGTATCCAGTAGTATTCAATCTATGTATTTTGACCTTCACCAAGGCATAGTGATTGGTAGCTGCTGGGTATTCATCTGTAGTATAGATAGATGCGTTGGTTTGGGATAGTCTACTACTATTTTAGCCTTCGTCAAGGATATGTACGGGTGGGTTCAAATTAACCTGGACAATGATGGGTAGAACTTGACTTGCGACTTATGATATATTGGCCTTCGTCAAGGTCATAAGAGCTTGGGACAAAAATCCACATCGGGAGTTTCTAAGGAAATTGAAACTTGCTAGTGTTACATTCCATTTAGAGTGTGATAATTTTGGTAGGATTCCTTCAAGGTTATCACACAATAATATTTGGATCCCGATCCTACTGTGAGTATCTGCTACTCTTCGGGAGATTTTTTCACTAAACAATCAATGCTATAAACCAAGTAGGTGTCTAGAACGGTGTTAGAGGGGTTACACCTCCAAGGAAAAGAGGCTATGTAATTAAGAAACTTCGCGAAAGCGTTGGAAAACCTCCCTCGAAGTACCAATACCAGCCTGGCCGAAAGGTTAAGCAAGAATTGTAGGGTGAGATTAATCCTGACTAATTCTTCTTTTATGATTTGAGAAAGGATTCGAGATACAGTGAGAGCCATCCTGTTTAAATAAACTAATAACCAATCTAAACTTGCAAGAGCATCATGCTGAGTGTTTGTCCTCTCTCTCTTGACCGCAGCGACGAAATGACCGGTCTTAAGTTACTACTAGATAAAAACAAATTGACTGGGCCAAACTATTATGATTGGTTAAGGAATGTCCAGATGTCCATTAGCTATGACAAGTTGGGCTACCTTCTTACAACCAAAGCCCCTGCCGTCCAAGGTCTAGATTCCATCGTTGCGGATGTCCGTAAGACATGGGAAAAAGACAGTGCGAGAGCCAAGTGCCCCGTGTTAGCTTCAATCGATTATGAACACCAGAGGCAGCATGAGATGATGGACTTAGCTTTCATCTTCCTCCATACCAAAGATTTATATGGAGAGCAATCTCGTATCGCAAGATATGAGATCTCGAAGGAATTATTTCAGATGAGGTTGGCTGTCGGGTCATCTATAGAGGACCATGTCCTTACGATGATTAGCTATATTAAAGAGCTCGCGGACCTGGGGACCACGTTGGAGCACAAGTTATATATTGATTTGATTCTACACTCTCTCCCCTCTACTTACGCCCAGTTTATCTTGAATTTCAACATTCAAGGGAAGGAAGTTTCACTTCAAGAACTCCTCAACATGTTGAGGAGCTCAGAGGGCCCTGCAAGAATCCACGGAGACACACGCTCTGCTTATTGGGGAATCTTCCTCTTCTAGATACAAGGAGAAAGCCAAGGGAGAGAAGAAGAAGGCCTCCACCAAGCCAACAGGCGGTGTCAGTAAGGTAGAGAGAAAGGGCAGGGCAAAAGATTCGGGGCTAACAGTAGGGAAGGAAGAATGTTTCTATTGTCACGGGATAAGCCATTGGCAGAAGGACTGCAAGGCTTGGAATTCCAAAAACCAGGATTCGAAGCATGTTGTGGCTTCGGCTTCATGTGTGTTTATGATTGAAAACCGTCTGCCAATTAACTCTACTTCTCGAGTACTAGATACCGGATCATGATCTCATTTCTGTAATTCATTACAGGCTTTGAGAAACCATAGAGTTATCAAGGCAGGTGATATGACTCTCAGGGTTGCTAACGGAATGAGCGTGGACATTGTATCCGTAGGGGAATATCACCTAGGATTGACAAGTGGACGGATTTTGATTTTGCGTAACTATTTGTGTGTACCTAGTCTGGCTTGTAATATCATTTCTATATTTTTACTTTCTAAAGAAGGTTATGATTTTACATTTGTAAGCGATATGGTCCACATCCACCTAAATCAAGCATTGATTGGGTTAGGTACACTAGATAACAGTATATACGTATTAAATCAAGCTCAGGTTTTCAATGTCCAGAACACACTTAAAAGAAAGTCTCCAGAATTAAATCAAACTTTCTTATGGCATTGTAGTCTGGGTCACATCAATGAAACACGGTTGACGAAGTTACATAAAGAGGGATATTTGGATCCGTTTGAATATCAGTCTTATGCAACTTGTCAATCATGTCTCAAAGGAAAGATGACAAAGACTTCGTTCACTGGACACGGGGTAAGAGCGAGCGAGCTCTTGGGACTCATACACAGCGACGAGTATGGTCCAATGTCTACACATGCAAGAAGTGGAACAAAAGGTTTTTCTTTCTCGGCATGCCCACTTTTTGGAAACTCGATTTTTAGAAAAAGGGATAAGTGAGAGCGCAATAGAACTGGAAGAAATTCTAGAACCACAAGCTATTACTGAAAGTATGGTGGAACCAGAAGTTTTGAAAGAACTAGACATCCCCGCACCACTCCGCAAGACTAGTAGGCGGTCTCATCCCCCAGAGAAATACTACGGTTTTCTCATAGACGGGGATAGAGAGGATTGCATCATCGATGATGTTGAGCCAACTAGCTTCCAGCAAGCCATTCAGAGCAGAGACTCGGTAAAATGGCTGGATGAAATGCGGACCGAAATGGAGTTTGGACATTGCTCCAGAAGGCGTAAAACCCGTAGGCTGTAAATGGATCTTCAGAAAGAAAATTGGTGTAGATGGACTGGCTGAAACCTATAAGGCTAGACTTGTTGCAAAAGGTTTGCGTCAAAGACCTAGTTTGGACTATGATGAAACCATTTCTCCAGTGACTATGCTCAAATCCATTCGGATCCTTCTTTCCATTGCTGCCTTCTATGATTATGAAATTTGGCAGATTGACGTAAAGACCGCTTTTCTGAATGGAAATTTGGAAGAGTGTGTTTATATGGATCAGTCGGAGGGTTTCATAGAGAGTGGGAGCAGCGGAAGAGTGTGCAAGTTGCGTAAATCCATTTATGGATTAAAGCAGGTATCGCGGAGTTGGAACATCTGTTTTGGTAAGATGGTCAAGGAATTTGACTTTATCAAAAATTCAGATGAACCATGCATTTATAGTAAGATTTTAGCGGGAGCTGTGGTATTCCTCGTCTTGTACGTGGATGATATTCTCTTGATAGGAAATGGCATTCCTATGCTATAATCAGTCAAAGGATTCTTGTCACAAAGGTTCTCCATGAAAGACCTGGGTGATGCCTCTTACATTCCGGGGATCCAGATCTATCATGATAAATCTAAGCAGATATTGGGACTTTCACAGTCCAGGTACATCAATGCCATACCGAAAAGATTTAGTATGGAAGATTCAAAGCGCGGTAATCTACCGGCTTGTCACAGAATCACCCTCTCCAAAGAGATGTCTCCCAAGACTGATTTGGAAATGGATCGCATGACAATTATACCCTACACTTCTGCGGTAGGCTCTATAATGTATGCGATGTTGTGTACCAAACCAGATGTAGCTTACACACTGAGCGTTGTAACCGGGTATCAGTCAAACCCAGGGGAGAAGCACTGGATAGCAGTGAAGAACATTCTCAAATACTTGAGAAGGACTAAGCAGATGTTCTTGGTGTACGGCGGAAAAGACCTCCAGATCGAGGCCTTTGCTGACTCCAGCTTCCAGAGTGACAAGGTTGACTCCAAGTCCATGTCGGGTTATGTCTTTACCCTCAATGGAGGGGCGGTCTGTTGGAAGAGTTCCAAGCAAGACACTGTTGCTGACTCGACGGTGGAAGCGGAGTATATCGCTGCATGTGACGCCGCGAAAGAAGCAGTCTGGATGTTACAGAATTTTAGATGGTTCCATCCATTGTTTATCCAATACCTTTGTATTGTGACAACAACGGCGCTATAGCTTTAGTGAAGGAATCCAGGTCTCATCAGAAGTCCAGACACATCTTGAGGCGGTACCACCTGATCAAGGAGATCATTGATCGCCGGGAGATCGAGGTGCGGAGAGTAGATACGGAGAACAAAACTACAGATCCACTCAAAAAATCCATCCCTCAGACACAGTTCGAGAGGCTAATCGAGATGATAGGTCTGCGATATGCCAATACATGGCCTTAGTGCAGGTGGGAGATTGTTAGTGATATATGCCCTAAAGGCCATTATTGTATAGCACCGGTTTGTATATTATATTTTGGAAGCTTGGGATATACACGGATGTAATAATTGTCTTGCTCAATATGGTAGTATGCTACTTGGTTTGATTCTATCTTAATATGTGTATATATATTTTTTAACATATCGCTAATACATATTGACAGAGCCCTTAGGATCTTTGGTTGATTACCAGCGTTGTGATGGCAGTCACACAAGTGGGGCTTGGGTAGTCTATAAGCACATCCTTATACAGGTCCCAAGTCGTAGGTTTATCGAGATGGGGCATCGATACTCCAGAGTAGACTAGTGTATACGCTTTTCATCCCAGCAGGGGAGATGGTCTGTCCCACAGCCATCAGTATGTCGTACTGGAGATAGTATACATGTTCTCATTGGGTTATGAGTTACACTAGACAGGACTCATGGGGAATTGCTGGTTGGTATTATACCTATCATTAGGTAGCAGTTCCCAGATGACATGAATACAGCTTAGTCCGTCGACTTGACACCGATATTCCGTCTCAAGTATGTTCCCACTATTCTTAGATTACTACCCTGCCACGGCTCAAAGGAGTCGTGGAAACAGATAGTAGTTGGGTGCAGTCCCGAAGCACTTGGAGGCAATAGCGGTTAGATAGAATTTGTCTCTCCCGGTATTGGGAGTTGATATCGCGTTGTGTTCGGAAAGACACTACAAAAAATCCCTGGCTAGGGCAAGCAAGATTTACTGGTAGGTACTGTAGTAGTTTCTCAGGGTGTTTTGGGTTCTACTCTGGCATGACTTTTTGCGCTATTAGGGGTCTGACGGTTACCGCCCTTAGGCCCGATATGCGATACTCTTAGACGAACAGATCGGACTATATGGAGATTGTCACAGATATGCTCAGCAAGAGTTCGGATGAGTTTGCTCATCGGCCTTCTTATCGACAGATACCTGAATAGCCGTTACATGCAGCTAGTACCGCTGACGTGCTTGTGGTTAAACCCACTGCCAATGTACTGTCGAGTCTTTAGAGTCCCACATAGAGGGTTTCCCTGCTTCGGACGAAACGATGTAGAGGTCGTATGGTTTTACGACAGGGTTCGATCATATACGTGTACTTATGCACGGATCATGATTCGGACAGATAATACTAGTGGGCTTTGGTTTAAGCCAGATCCTAGTATTATATTCTTGGATTATTTTCGTTTCTTCGTATTCGTATTTTTCGGAATACGGATACGGGTATGTATATACGGTGAGGGGTATTCTTGTAATTGTGCAAGAGTGCTTCTAGAAGAAGACACCTCATTTGTTGTTTTAACCATTTTGGTAAATGGTTAATGAGGTGGAGGTGTGAGGTGTTATTTGTACATTAATGAGGCATGGCTACTTGGGTGACTCATGCTTTGATGACTATTGAAACATGCTTGATTCATTGGTTTTGAATTATTGGTATGCTTCATTATTCACAACACTTAGCCATTCTCACTTCAATGCTCATCTTCAACACCCTCATCTCCTCAAGCTTTCTTCTTCTTCCTCAACCCTAAATGTCTCATGTGTTGAGAAATCTAGGGTATTTTAAGACAAATTAATCTATCATCACTCTCTATATCCTCTAGGCTATCTAATTTAGCGAACTAGGTATCCTAGTTACCTCGGTTTAGAAGTTGAAGCTTGAAGTACATACTCTCGGGTGGATCGTCTTTGACGTGAGGAGACCGACCTTGCAAGCTCGATCCAATCTTCAAGGAGCCATGGAGAGGAGAACAAGAAGACCTGAAGGACCAGTACACGGAGGTATAACACTCATACATAGTAGTTAAACCTCTAGTAGTTTGTTAGTTAAGGTTCAGTAAAGTGTCACGACCTGAAATTTGGCACGTGACGGCACTTAAACCACGTAACGTCTACAGGCATAACGCAATTCAAGTAAGCCAAAAACCCATAAATCTAAACCATCAAAAGTAGTAAGTGATAAGAACATTGTTTAAAAACTTTTAGGAATCTCAAGTAAAACTTCTTTAAGGTTCAATTTACTTTCTTTAAAATTTTGGCAGCACCTCCTTTGTAAAAACCAGCCCCAAAAAGGGTACAAACATAAGATATAAGTATAGCATCCCCAAACGGGAGCAAATCTCGCCCAAAGGCGGAAACAACCACCACAAGCATGAATACGACGCCGTAGCGAAGAAATAGATGATATAAAGTGAAAACAGCATAAAGGAATAAAGTTGCATAACAAAAGTCGGCTCACACGAGCACGACAACCAAACTCACAAAATAATATACAATATCATCCTCACGTCTCGTCTCTAAGTCAATACATGAAAGTGGTAGATGGAGAGTACTAGATACAATAAGATATACAATGAGCATCATCAGATAACCGCAAAACCCACCTATAGCAATTGCTCACAGTCAGCCGTAGCGGTATCCGCTGCAAAAGACGATACGATAAGAAGAAGCCTTGCCGCTACTACCCTGAGAGACAACCTGCAAAACACTGTGGCACAATGGGGGTGAGTTTCCAACTCGTGAATAGTAAATAACATCATGCAGGTAATCGCAGGTATGCACGTACTGCGATAATCTAACACATGCAAACTGATAGTTTAATATGGCAATATGTGTATGCAACAGTCATGAAAGGTACTCTATCAGGTACTACTAAAACATGAAGCAATGCATATCAATAAATGCTGAGTATGGGATAAAAAATATCATCATCACGGAATCCTCATCGTTGAAAAAACCAGTGCCCATTCACGACACTCCAAATCCCAATACCTCAGGCACCATCACTCTGATCGGTCCTCATATCCTGTAAGTCTCATGGAATCTGAGTGTCCAACATCGACACTCGAAAACATCATGAAAACTAGTGTCCATCAACGACACGTAAATCTACATATTATGGGCTCCGTCTGCGGGACCGGCCCGCGGGCTCCGGCAGAACGTCGGTCCATGTCCATCTCATAACTCCGGTCGGTATCCTCCAGATATCCGCCGAGTCCAAATACTATCACAGGTAGGTACTACTCCCTCTGCCAGGCTCATCGTCTATACTACGAAAATCACCTCTTGCCCCGGGGAACCATACCGGGTCCACCATGTACCCGCAGACGGTGCCTCCCGCTCCTCGAATCGGGTTTCTAACACAAGTCTCAGAACCGAGAAAACTTATGGTGGACGCATCGAAATATCATATCAAGAGAAACCGGGTTTTTCAAACAATGCATAATTTCTTGAAATACTACGGTCCTCAAATCCATAAAATCACATGAAATCCATATCTCAATGCGTAAATCCATGAAATATAATGTATGCAATATAAAACAGTAATACGAGCATATCAAGGAAAAATCGCTATTTAAATGCATCAAGTTATTAAATATATCATGCGGTTCCCAATTACTCCGAAATCAAGTGCAACATGATATAAATGTGAACATGAATCTATAGTAAGGTATATGTGTAAGCATGTAGGTATAGAAAGGTATATGTGTGTGCTGTATTTCATATGCACAGTGGAATAAGAATCAATATCTCAATGTCCCTAACCAATAAAATATCACATATGTATATGTGTTGTGCGTGTCATGGCAATTACCGACAGTGCGTGTGCAGCGTACAATTTGTGCTCGTGCAACATGAACCGTCAATAATAGTGCAGTGTCAAATGGGTACAAGTCCAGGCACAACAAGTAATAATATGCAATGAAGTTCATGCACCATCTCTATGTACATATACTTATAACTAAAAATCATGTCATTGAATCTAGCCCAGACGCATAACGCCATGCGGGCGATTCCCCTGTAGATGATAAATTTACTCACCGAAGATCTTGGGCTAAGTAAAGCTAACTACTTGCTTTCCCTTCTTTGTAGCGGCCGAAGTCCCCGCCCGCGATCCTAAAATTATATAACAACATAACAAGTGCATATTTGAAATCGACCAATAACACGTACAAACTCCGTTTGACCGACACACCAACTCCAAACAAACTCTCAAGTGTACGTCTAGTGGCTAACGTGCGTAGCGACACTACGAAACCAACCCAAGAGCAACAGCTATACAAGAACACGAACCGTGTCGGATAACGTAACGCGCGTAGTCAAAACACTAGAAACAAGCAAAGTGATCCCAGATTTTTCTACATAAACAATTTGTGAAAGTTGCAAGTTCCACGAGACCACATACAACCCCAGAGACCCCTAGACCAAGACTCAAGAACCCAGTCCCCATTCTGGCCGCAAATTGCGGTCAGAAGCAATAAAATTGCGGCCAAGTTGGAAGGTAATGGTCTCAGGTTTTTAGGGTAGCTTCTAGGTCACAAAACTAGGTCACTGTGATGGCAACTTTTCCAACAAACACCTGGTTTGATAGCAGATTCATCCGAGACCCAAAACTACACCAAAATACGATATGTGCACAAAAACTAAACCTTTAGTGTTCTAAACTGAAACTAATAAGCTACACAACATTAAAAACACCTACTTTACAGTTAGAGAGCACTACCTTCCCATACTTGCTCAAAACCCTAGCTTTCCAAGCTCTAAGTGATCTCCATAGGCTCTAGATCAAGTTTAATAAAGGGTTTAGTGAGTTTTGTGAAGAGTAGTGAGAATTGGCTTGAGTTTTGTGATGAACATGAAGAGGTTTTAGTTTGAAGGAAGAGAAGAAGAAGAATGATTGAGAATGAGAGAGAGTATGAGAGTGTGAGGTGTGATAAAGATGAGAGGGTAAGTGTACCCTTACACTTACTCTCTCCCTCTCCATCATTAATGCAAGCGTTAAAGCCCTCCATGACTCACCTAGGCACCTCTCCTCATTCCAAAACACAAGGATAACTCTCACAACAAATATCTCATACAAATATCTAAGTGCAAGTGAATCATGGCATAGATTTGTTTAAAGTGTCATCGCCACTAAACAAGGTTAACACTAAACAACTCCCATGTTAACATGCACAAGTGTGTGCAAGCCAAAACAAATAATAATAAAATATTGATTAATATATATAAAATGCGAGAAAACTATTTTGCTAAACATTCTACTAAAAACCCGCATTATCGTTTAATTAACACTAATCGCATTCTAAGGTGTTACAATCTTCCCCCTTAAAGAAATTCATCCCCGAATTTAAAATTCTTACTATGCGTACCTTCAAAGAGATGAGGGAAAACTTCCGCATCTCGCTCGCAGCCTCCTAAGTGATCTCCTCACTAGACGGGCTATGCCAAGGAACCTTCACAGATGGAAAGACCTTTAACCAAAGTTTCTCCACCTGCCGATCCAATATAACTATCGGCTGCTTGGTGAACGAAAGATCGCATTCAAGTTAAATGGTCTGGTGCTGAATCATGTGAGAAGGGTCATGAAGGTATTTGCGAAGTATCGACACAAGGAATACGGTGTGAATATCCGAAATCTGTGTGGAAGTGCAAAACGATAGGCAACAGTACCAACTCGTTCAAGGATCTCAAAAGGACCTACAATTCTGGGACTAAGTTTCCCTTCTTCCCAAAACTCATTACGCCATTCATTGGAAAAATCCGTAGGAATACATGATCTCCCACTGTGAACTCAAGTCTGCGACGACGACGGTCGGCATAAGACTTCTGTCTGCACTGGGCCGCTCTCATCCTGTCCTGAATCAAATGGATCATCTCCATAGTTTCTTGACTAGCTGGGGTCCAAAAATCCTGCTCTCGTAGAGTCGGTCAAACAGACTGGCGATCGACACTATCTACCATACAAAGCCTAAAAATATGCTATCTGAATCGTCTCCTGATAACCGTTATTGTAGGAGAATTCTATCAATGGCGAGTGACGATCCCAACTGCCAACAAAAATTAAGTACGCACGTACAAAACAAATCCTCCAGAGTCTGTATAGTCCGCTCTGACTGACCATCGGTCTATAGATGGAAAGCGGGGCTAAAGCTCAACCAGTACCCAAGGCTTCCTGAAGGTTCTGCCAAAGACGGCTAGTGAACTGGGTGCCTCTATTAGATACAATGCATGAAGGAACTCTGTGCAAATGCACAAACTTATCGATATACAAATGAGCAAACCGAGCATAACCAAAAGCGGTCTTCACTGGAAGGAAGTGAGCCGCTTTCGTTAACCGGATAATAATCACCCAAATGGAGTCATACCCTTGACTAGACCTAGGTAGACCCACAAAGAAATTCATGGAGATCTGCTCCCATTCCCATTCCGGAATGGTTAAAGATTGCAACTCTCCTGCCGGTCTCAAATGCTCAACCTTCAGACAAGTCAGACACCTCGAAACAAAATCCGAAATATCACTCTTCATCCCTGCCCACCGTAACTATCTCTCAAGTCATGTTATATCTTGGTGGAACTTGGGTGAACACTAAAAGCTGACAGATGAGCCTGCTCTAGGATCTCGCATCTCTACCCATCAGTATCAGGTATACACAAATGAGTCCCTAAACGTAACACACTTCGGTCATCAATCAAGAACTCCGAATCTCTACCCTGCCGAGCATGCTCAAGAATCTCAGACAAATGGGCATCGGCGGGCTGTGCCTCATGAAAATGATTAAGTAGAAGTGGACGGGTGCGGACATGAGCAAGCTGTCCCCCAGTGGAGGTGAACTTAACTGTATTTAGCTGTCGCACAAGAACTGTAAATCTGCAGAAGTCTGTCCCTGAATTGCGCTCAACTGGGACATGCTACCCCCCGGCCTACGACTTAAAGCATCAGCTACCACATTCGCTTGCCCGGGTGATAAAGGATCTTACAATTATAATCCTTCACAAGCTCCATCCAACGGTGCTATCTCAAAATCGGATCCCGCTGCAGGAAGATGTATTTAAAGCTCTGGTGGTCCGTGAAAATCTTACACGACTCTCCGTACAAGTAGTGTCTCCAAATCTTCAGCGTAAGACCACCGCGGCCATTTCAAGATCATGAGTGGGATAATTCTGCTCGTGCTACTTCAACTGTCGGGAAGCATAAGCGATAACTCTATCATGCTGCATCAAAACACAATCGATCCCTACTCGCGAACATCACAGTAAACGAAAAAGTCGTCTGATCCAGAAGGCAAAGATAGAACTTGTGCAGTCGTCAACCGAGTCTTCAACTGCTGAAAACTCAGCTCGCATGCCTCAGTCCAAAGAAAAAGAACCCCTTTCCTGGTCAGTTCGGTCAAGGGTGCAGCGAAACACAAGAAGTCCTGCACGAAACGGCGGTAAAAACCGGCTAAGCCCAAAATCTGCGGACCTCAGTCACTGATACATGTCTGGGCCAAAGCTGTACGTCCTCGATCTTCCTCGGGTCCATACGAATACCATCTCCCGTAACCACATGACCTAGGAAGTCAACACTATCAAGTTAGAAGTAACACTATGAGAATTTAGCAAACAGCTGGTGCTCTCTCTCAATGTCTGCAAAGCCATCCTTAAGTGCTGCTCATGTTCCTCTCGACTCTTGGAATAGACCAGTATGTTATCAATAACAAAATAATAAACTGGTCGAGGAACGGCCTGAAAAATCTAGTTCATCAAATCCATGAACGCTACTGGGGCATTGGTGAGTCCAAACGACACCACCAAAAATTCATAATGCCCGTAGCGCGTACTAAAAGCAGTCTTCGGAATATCATCATTCCGAACCCGCAACTGATGATGACCTGATATCAAATCAAACTTAAAAAAATGTCCCGCATCCTGGAGCTGATCAAACAAATCGTCAATGCGAGGTAAAGAACACCTATTCCACACCGTAACTCGGTTCAATTGACGAAAAGCAATACACAACATCAAACTGCCGTCCTTCTTGACGAACAATACAGGAGCTCCCCAAGGCGAAACACTTGGACGTACAAGTCCCCTAACAAGTAACTTTTGCAGCTGATCCTTAAGCTCCCTAAGCTCCGCCGGCTCATCTGGAACAACGTCGGGAAACTCTCGCACGATTGGAACCTGGTCCAACAAATCTACTGTGGCTCTGGTATCATGAATTGAAGCTAAGAATCCTCAACACCCTCTCCTCAAAAGCTGACTAGCGAAAAAGGATGAAATCAAGCTGTGAGGGGCGGCACCACGGTCCCCTGCACAACAAGAACTGACTCGCCGGAAAAACAAAACCTGACTGTCTTCTCGCGGCAGTCCATAGACGTATAGCACGTAGCTAACCAGTTTGTGGCCAGGAGAACGTCAAAGTCCAACATACCTAGAAGGATCAAATCGACGGACGAATCTCTATCTCCTACCCGATTGGCACTCGACCGAAACACAGGTCGCGCAACAAAAGAATCGCCAACAGGAGTAATCACAACAAATCTGAGCAAGGAAAACCCTTTGTGAGACTCTAAGACTCGTTAATACGCTAGCAGTAGGCAGTGATCATATCACATACCCACAAACCATCAGTGGCACAACCTGTACGTAACGGCTCCCAGGTATTGAGCGATCAGAAGAAATACAAGCGAACCTGTCAAAACTCCCATCGAGCCAACTGGCAACACTTACCGTACAGTCCGGTCTCTTCGTCAGATATGCTGCATATAAAGTCTAGGGATGGCATCGTCGACCCAAATAACTCAATAAGTCATGCTGATATATGGCTCATAACAGACCGAGAAACTACTGATAACACTTATCAGTAAATCTCATCAGCCCTGACCAGAGACTTCCTGTTATAGCAAATCGAGTATAGCGCAACATCAACTCTCAGTACCGGGAGAGACGAAACCCCTCCTATCGCTTATTGCCTCTATGTGCCTTGGGAATGTACCCAAAGTCCACCTGTTTGCACGACTCAGTAAAGCCGTGGTAGGGTGGAGATCAAAGTACAGTGGGAGGACACACAAGACTCTATAACGATCTCGAGTCTACAGACTAACCTGTACCAGTGTCACTTGAGAACTGCTATCCGACGATAGATATAATACCACATAGGAGTTCTCGGTGAGTCCGTTCAGTGTACCCAGTCTCACTAAGCACCCGTATACAGTCTTTGGTGTCAACACACCAATGGATATGGGATCATCCATCGCCCATCATATGGGTCAAGTAACGTATACGCTAGTCTACTCTGGAATATCGATGTCCCGTCTCGATACACCAACGACTAGGAACATTTCAAGGATATGCTTATAAACTACACATGTCCCACTAGTATGATCCACATCATAATCCCAGTAGTCAAGCAAATATCCTAAGGGCTTTATCAACATGTACCAAATGAGTAAGATGCATGATCAAATGAACATGTCAAGATAAAGTACAACCAGATATCATACTATCATGTCGAACAAGAATGTCCTCTGAATACACACACACATACCGATACATCCACTATCATATAATGGCCTCTAGGGCATACATATATCCAACATACAGCTGGTTGACTTGATTCCGAGATGGAGCTTGATTCCGATAGGGAGGTCATTGGTTGACTTGATTCCGAGGAGGATCTTGATTTTGACGGGGAGATTATTGGCCGACTCGCTGATTTGATTTGAGAGTTTCTTATCCGTCCGACGGTGCTTTTGAGCTTGGGACTTGGAATTTGGGTTTTTGTTTGGCGTCAGAATCGCTACAGTGGAATATGGCACCAGGAGCGAATCATCATTTGCCGTGGAGAAAATAGGATTTGGGTTTGCATCATCATCGCTACACTGGATCATGGTATCAGAAGTGAATCATCATTTGCCATGAGAGGATCTGGGGAATTTGGCTTTGGTTTGCATCAACATCGCTGCACTGGAATATGGTACGAGGAGCGAATCATCATTTGCCATGAAGGGATTCTCCCATTCCCAGGTTAACGACTTAGGGGTCATCTGTTCCCAGTTTAATGACTTAAGGGTCTATTGGATCGAAGGTATGGAATTTTTGGGTTGGGGTCGGCATTAGCGTTGGTAACACTGGAGCATGGGTGCTAGAAACAATTCATCATTTGCCTTTGCCTGTTGGGAGCGATGGTTTAGGAGATAGGTTTAGGTCCCTATCACCTAAGACTTTTCAATTTTATGAGCCGTAAGGGTCTCATAAAAGCATTTTCTCTCTACGAGTCGAAAGAATCTTGTGGTGTATTTTCTCCTTAGGAGTCGTGAGGACCCCTAAGTCTGTTTTCCCCTTGTAAGTCTTAAGGATCTCACGAAGGTGTTTTCTTATGGGTCAAGAGGATCTTGTAAGTTTTGCTCTCCTCATGTATCGTGAGAACACATGAGTGGGTCTTCCGCAAATGGAGCATAATTCTAATGGCGGAGACTGGCACGGGGCTGGTGATTGCAGTGGAACATGTGTGTGATTTATCTTGTTTATGCCCATGGATTGTATACAGTAGTCAATTTGGGGACTGGTCGTAAGGCCGGTGTAGTGGAATTTGGTTGGGATGAGTATCATTTGTGCCCGTGGATTGTATATGGCGGTCAGTTTAGAGACCGGCCGTAGAGCGGGGAGATTTTGGAGGATTTGGAATTTTGTTGGCGTCTGCATTGCTAACACTGAAATGCTACTATGAGCGACTCATCATTGGATATTCGGAGATTTGAAATTTTGTTGACCTCTGCATCGCTAGCATTGAAGTATGGTTTCAGGAGCGACTTATCATTCGCCTTTGGAGGAGTTTGAAATATTTATTTATATATACATTTTTTACCGCGATTTCTCTATCATTTCAGTTTTTCTTATCGCGAAGGTCGCGATTGCCGTATCCTTTCAGCTATTTATTCACGGTTGCCCCCATCATTTCGGCTATTTATTTTCATTTTTATTTTTCTCGCTGATTTTTATTGCGAGTTGCCCCATCATTTTGTTTTTTTTTTTATTTACACAATTTTTTTTTGCAATCCCAGTTTAACGACTTAGGGGTCGACTGCTCCCAATTTAACGACGTAGAAGTCATCTTTACTGACTGAGCTCGATTCTGCAGCAACTACGGGCTCGTTTGGCTTAATGCCCTGAGCGGGCTCTTCATCATCTGGACCGAACCGGTGTTGGATGGCAACAACCACGTCATTTTCATGGCTATAAGGAGTAGATGGACTTATTCCTCTAGGCTCCATCATATAGACTGAACGGGTTGTGTACCCGTCTACTGCTTCTTCATTGGTAATGTTGCTCGTTTGCCTTTTGGCTTGTTGCCTTAGTCCGCTCTTTTCAGAGAATGGCAGATGACTGAGAGAATCAGGTTCCCGAAGGGTTTCGGTCTCTGTTTGTATGAAATTGGCGGTCGCAACTTGACTATTTTTTAACACGCCTTTAGACAGTTCTATCTTTTCTGCCTTGTATTGTTTTTTGACCCACTCTTTAAAGACAAAGTAATCCTCAATGGCATGACATATCACTCTGTGATATGGGCAATATTTGGGGTTGTCAGTCATATTTGCTTCTTACGGTTTTTTTATTCTGGCAATTGTAGTCCGTTTCTCAGGGCATCTTTGAATATTTCACAGATTTTGTCCCTGCTGAAAGAATAGACCCTATCAAGCTTCTCTTTCAAAGGCGATTCTCCTCCCCCTCCCAACAATGGCTTCCGAGGTTGGTTGACAATGAGCCTGCTTGTCTCTCACCTATTTCGATCAGCCGAAGTGTTAAAAGTTTCAGTATCATTGGAATTTCCGTCTTTGCGATTATCGTCCTTTCGGTTTCTTCAGGATTTATTGTTATTTTGGGAATCCGAGAAGGACTTCTGTTTTGAGCGCTCCAACATTTGAACTTTCTTGGTCAGTTCTTGGAATGTCTTGAGACCTGCGGTGCATAAAAAAAGGTTCATCCAGGTGCCAAGATTTCCGATGAGGAGATTGACGGATTGGTCTTGTTCCAACGGTGGCTCACATTTGACGGAGAGATTACGCCATCGGAATCCGTGCTACTTTCGTTGTTCTTTGACTTGGACCTTATGAGATTAGCAATGGTGATCCTATCGCTGACACTCATTAACTTTTGTCGAAACAGAGATTCCATTTGGATGAAAGTAGTAACGGAGCCATCCGGTATGCTCGTGTACCAGTCGAAAGCGACATCAGTAAGGCTATTAACAAACCGGCGGAGGAGAAATGCATCATTGCCCCTAGTATTCCTGCATAGCGGTTTAAAGTGGATGATGTGCAGATTCGCATTTCCCGTCCCATCGAATCTTCCGAATTTGGGGATGACATAACCACTAGAAAACTCTACCAGATAGGTTTAAAGTGGACGATGTATTGACTATCGATAACGCTACTGTTGACATCTTTTTGCGCTTTGGCTATCAATATTTTGATTTTGTTGGCGACCAAATCCATGATTTGATCTTGCGTTAGTGGGTTTATGTTATCGATAGTCAAGACATTTCCTGAGATAGGATGCAGCCGACTTTCATGCAGTTCGCTTGCTTTTAGACTTTGGGGGATTGGCATTGGCTGCTTTGGGTCGTTATCACCCAGCTCATGAGTGGGGACTTACGCTTGATTGGAGGGTGCCCGAGTAACTTGAGCAGTGGCTGCATCACAATATTCATCAAGTCGTCAATTTTAGAATAAAGTTTGGCCATCTCCTTGTCTTTACATCTGAGCTATTTCCGGAGCTCTTAAAGTAGCTCCTATTTTGCTGTCCTGGGGCGGAAAGTCGGATCCTCCTCGTTGTCCGAACTAAATTCCACATTGACTGAGGGGTCCTTCTGCTTATCAGCCTCATCGAGGGGGTTTTCATTATCCTGTGGAGGAGGCTGATCTTAGTAAGTGGTGGCCACATTTAAGCCAGATTGGGCTTGAGATGTGGTGGCCCCGTCCTTACTCTTGCAGCGCGTGTCGGCCATATAGATGGTATGGATCACATATCCAACCATCTCTTTATTTTTAGTGGCAGATTTCTCGGACCGGCGGCATGGCCCTTCCTCTTCAGGAAAGGACAAGCGACTGAAGACGGTTGTCCTGGATGAGTCTTTGGGTGGTGCTGGCGCCTCTTTTATGTCTTTGCCCCACTACTTTCGCGCTGCACGAAGTGCTTGGTAGACTTTTGAAGAGAGAGTGTCATGCTTTTTGTGCTAGAGCGTGGATGCATCTCTTCGTAGCACATTTTGAATTGCGTCCTTCTTAATCTTGGCAGACATCGCATTCTTCTTGACCCACTTTAAGGGTTCGAAAGAATTGTGGGTTTTCACGGATGACACGGCTGTGGTCGCAGAGCAGTCCGGGCTTTGGAACTTCACAAAATTTAACTTGACCGGAGCCCTGGCCCTTTTGTTGGCCCTATATCTGAGCCGTTTCTGCCTCAGCTTTTCCGACTTGAGCACCTGGCGGGCTTCTGCACTTCGGGAAGCCGCCGTAGGCTGAGGGATAGGGAGCCTTGAGAAGACATTCGCTCGCACGTCCATCATAGGCATCTCCCGAGCTTGCCTATGATGTCTGGCGACTTCTTTGGTTCCGACGGCTTTGCCCACAGCTGAAGCCACGGAAAGCTGTTCAAACACCGACTTGCGCTTGAGTTGCGGTACCTTGCGATCACCACATATGGCCTCCTGTCACTTGAGGTCAGTTTGGCAACGTGGTTTACCGGGGTGTCCGCCAGATGAGCGCTTCCGGCGGGGTAGATAATGACAGAACCAAATTGGCATGGATGCTCCTCCCCCTGCCTCATGAGACTCGTCGAGAGGATCACGTGTGCATTTGTCTTGACTACACAGGTCCTCGGAGTTGCGTCAGAAACGAAGATCGTCTTGGGAGACATGGTTGCTGAGTTTGAGATTGCAATTGAGAGATATTAACCTGCAAAAAGAAGCATGATTTCAGTACAGGCAATCGATGTATATGTTGATTGAGTTCGCATGAACGTTTAACCCGAAATATGGGAGGAGAGAAATGGTCCGACCGAGCTTGCCAGAGTCTGTAGACTGTTTTCCATCATCCTATAGAGATAGGAATACATGCGCTTATCAGGAATATACAGATTCCCGATGCCTAGGTTAGGATGGGGTTTATTGATTGTGGGGATCCGAATCTCCGGCAGCCAAAAACTAAGCCGCCGTTAATTACCACTTACCTTTGGAGCAAGAGAACCTTCGATTGATGGGTCAAATTAGTCATCCGAACTCAATGTGTAGTATACGTATATTGTGTTTTGAAAGGGGCTTGGACGTATCGGGGGTCTCGCAGAATTTACGGGGGCCCCGCTACCTGGATAGCGGGCTGGGGGTCAAGGGGGCTAGCAGCCCCCTTGCGGGGTGCGGAGCAACGCCCCGTTAGAAATTTTTTTCTAACAGGTGATTTGTTTTGAGTGTGGAGCGTGTAGGAAAAAGAGGGGTAAGGAGCGTCCTAAGGACACGTGAGACCAGACGTGACCGCTGGGCGTTAGTGGGTCGCGTGCGGGACGTGCGGGCGCTGGGTGCCAGCGGGTCACGTGCGTGGCGCGCGGCCGCTGGACTGCAGTGGGTCATATACGCAGCACGCGACCGCTAGAAACACCAGCATAAGAAATAGCTAAGACCTTGAGTTTGGAGTTGAACTCTTGAACAGGAACTGGGTCTGGATTTGGGGTTAAACTCCTTTGAGGATTTTGATTTTGGAATTGAACTCCTCAAACATCTTCGGAGATGATCAAAGGGGGCCCCTATCTTCTCCTTTGAGCCTTAGATCCTCTCAAAGTGGGAATTTTGGAAGTGGGTCATCTTCCTCCTTCTCTCTTTTTGCTGGATTTTGGAGAAAAAGAGAGGCGAGATGTTGGAGATAGTGCCCTCAGAGTCAATTATTGGATCACAGGCACGTGATTGCATTGATTGAGGGAGGACCTATCCCGGTAGAACAGTCTTACTCGAGATGATAGTATGCTATCTGGTTTATCTTTATCATCGTGTACTGCTTAAGGTGACCTGACATGTCGCTATTACACGTTGATAGAGCCCCTAGGATTCTTGCTTGACTACCAGCAGTATGATGGCGATCATATACGTGGGAGCTGCTAGTCTACAAGCATATCCTTAAAAGGTCCCTAGTCGTAAGAGTTTCGAGACAGGGCATCGATACTCCATTAGTAGACTAGTGTATACAGTCGAAACCCTGACGAGGGGCGGTGGCCGGTCTCACAAGCCACTGGTGTCAGTTGGTTCACCTAAGATGTATACAGGTGCTCATTGGGTTATGAGTACACCGGACAGGACTCGCCGGGAACCTGCTAGTTGGTCTTATACCAGACGTCAGATAGCAGTTCCCAGGTGACATGTGTACAGATTAGTTCATCGACCTGAGATCGTCATTTGTCTCGTGTGAGTTCCCACTGTGCTTTGATTACTACCCTACCACGGCTCAAAGGAGTCAAGCAAACAGGTTTTAGTTGGGTACAGTCCCGAGCCACATGGAGGCAGTGAGCGGATCTGCAGGGGTTCGTCTCTCCCGGTATTGGGGGTGAGGTCGCGCTGTGTCTAGGAGAGCCATTACACAAAGCCCTCGGCCGAGGCAGGAGATTTACTGGTAGGTATTCCAGTAGTATCTCAGGGTGTTCTGGGCTACGCTCCGACACGACTTGTACCGCTTTTGGGGGTCTGACTTTTACCAACCCCCTAGGCCCGCCATGCGATACTCATAGACGAACGGGCCGGACTGTACGGATATTGTCACTGACAGGCTCAGTAGGGTGTCAGGATGAGTTCGCTCATCGACGTCCCTTTTGGTCAATAGCTGGTGGCCCGTCACGTATTGGCTAATACCTCTGACGTGCTAGTGGTTAAATCCACAGCCATAGTATTGACGAGTCTTTAGAGTCCACCACACTTTCAGTTACTCAGCTTTCGGGCGAAACGCTGTAGAGGCCGTATGGAGATATGGCAGGGTCCGATCAGATACGTGCGGTATTGCACGGATCAGGATCGGACGGTTTGTACTAGTAGCCGTATGGATATATGGCAGGGTTCGATCAGACACGTGCGGTATTGCACGGATCAGGATCGGACGGATATTACTAGCCGGCTTTGGTTTAAGCCGGATCCTAGTTTAGTACAGTGTAGATTTTGTCTCTTTGCATTTGTATCCGGACGGAATACAGATGCGGGTGTGTGTGCACAGTATCGGGGTTTTCCTGTAATTTATTACGGGACCAGTTTTCTGGAGTTGCCAGTTTGCATTCCGTTCCGGCCGGTTTTCCTTTGTTCTTTCCCGGCCGGACTTTTCCGATGGAGGGGGTAATTTGCAGTTTTGCAAATTACATTTTGTGGAGGGGTTTTCTTGCATATGATGGCTTCATGATACTTCCTTCATGATTATATTCTTTTTCCATCATCTCATTTGCTTTATGTGATTAGAAGTGATAAGAATGGTTGATGTGAGTTTTGTTATCATGATGTTTTTGGCTATGGTCACCACTTGCTTTTACTACCATTACCTTCCTTCTAAGGTTGTGGTTTTTGTATTCTTTCCTCCACCATTCTCATTACAATATGGTTGAAATCACTTGAGAGAAAAAGAATGAGAGAGTTCATTTCATCTTCTTCTTGCTAGAAAATTGAAAGCACCAATTTTCTTTAACTCTTCCTCCATCCATCAATGGCAACTACATAAACTCCAAGAGACAAAGTTTCTACACTACATTCTACAGCAATTCTTGGGCATGTCGAGTTGCCGGCTTCATGCCCGAGTTGCCTCGGTATTGAGGCGGGAGCCCGTAAAAGACGCAGGCGATGTGGTGTCCTTCCGGCGAGGAGGCGACGATATGGAGACAAGACTTTCCGCGGGAGATCGGGACGGCGAGGAGAAGACCGGAGGACTCGGATCATTCGGTATACCTCTCACCCTTTCTCTTGATAGCTAGTATAGGTTAATGGTTAACGATCCGGGTTTTATTGTCCGCGGTAGCGCCGGTTTCCAAGTAAGGAAAATTTTTGATTCCGCATTTTGGCCTCGGATAGACGGCCGGGGCGCTGCCGTGGCGCAACATGGTATCAGAGCAGGCCATTAACCTTGTCTAGCTTGTTCTAATGTGTTTTACATTTCCGATCGACCAAAATTCCAAAAATACGCGTTTTCTTTGCATCAGTTTTCTGTTGTTTTTTTCCTTGCTCAAAATTTTTTTCAGGTTGCAGAAAAATGATGTACTGGAAAATATAAGGCTACTGTAGAAATACGACAGAGTGATTCCCTAGTTGGAGCGCGGAACCGCGGCCAAAACCCCCTTTGGGCCGCGGTTCCGCCGCACTATGGTCAGGTCACTTGGTCGTTTTTCTTCAGTTGCTTTCTGGGCTGAAAATAGGGCTTTTGGAATATTAATATTGGGCCCAGAATTTCTGTGAGTGCTACAGTATTGCTTTGGGGGTCCACTTGTTATTTTTGATCGATCGGATATTTTAAACACATTATTTCACAGTATTTACATTATATCTGCGACCGTGAATGTCACTCGATCGGTAAATCCGGTCTAACTGCTATAGCCCGGTTAGACGGATTTGCGAACGTGACTTTCACGTTGATGTTCTATGTTTATGCTGTGTTGTTGCGGATCGGTCGTGGGGGATAGCCTGGATGCAATGCTAGTACTGTTTCTGTTGTATTATGTACATTTGATATTGCGGGGCGAGCGTCCGACATGTGGACTGCCGTCACTGCCTGTTTGTATTATTCTTTTGGGGCACGGCCTGGTTGCGGTCGATGTACCCGGTGTATGTATATTTTACTTTCTGTACTAGGTTTACCCCGCGGAGGGGTGCACGGATAGCCGGGTTCTAGAGGGCAACGGGCCCGCATCTCAGGGCATTGAGACGGAGAGGGCTTCAGTCTGGAATTGGCGGGCTATTCGCCGCACTCGTAGGGGGTACAGGTTGACCCAGGAGGGGTGCCCAAGTTACCGGATTCCGTGAAGTGCTGGGTGGTCCATTCACGGTGCTGAAGGGGGCTGCCTCGCTTCAGGTTTTGGCGGGTGACTTGCCGCGCCCGTAGGGGTCTAGGATTTCATTGCACAGGCTATCCACACGACCAGGGGAACGTCGGGTTTCAGCAGCGGCTCTGTGAAACCCGGGGCTTCCAGATATCTGTATTGTTCTGTGATGCTGTACATTTATGTGATGTTGCATTTTATTCACGCCTTGAGCGAATATAATATATTGGTATATATATTAGTAGGTGTTGTATATGTTTTTCATCCGCGCTAGTCCAGTCCCCGCTCTGCCGTTAGTTAGCTAACCTAACGGGTGATGACGGGACCCAGTGGCGAATGCGGATGGCATATACGTACGTCAGTATATTTTCGTTCTTTGTGGTGTGATTAATTGATGGGACTGCGTTGATTCGGATCAATGCAAGATAAACAAACCTATTCTGATGTTGTTGGAACATTTTTCAAAAAGCTGTTATTGCAAGGACGTTCACTTTTGTTTTGCATCGTGGTATTCATTTGGAATATCCTGCTCCTCAGTCGACGAGGCAAGGGCCGAGATCCCTTCACCGGGAGTGACCCCTTGGACAGAAGTTTGCGTCAGGGCATTAACTTCACTATAGCCGATTACTTTTGCTTTGCATCGTGGTATTCAGCTGGAATATCCTGCACCTCATTCTACGGGGAAAGAGCCGAGATCCCTTCACCGGGAGTGACCTCTTTAGTAAAGGTTTTCGTCACTATATTTTCTAAAAAGGTTATGCAGTTCCTTCAACGATATCAAGTTCATTACGTTAAAGGTTTTTCGCCAAAAACCATTCGTAGCCCTCCGTCATTTCCTACAGGTATTATTTTAGTATTCGTGCTGCGTTTGTTGACCTAGTCAAGACGTAGTGTTCGGTAGCTAAGTGGTACTTGTTTGTTGCATAAGTAGGATTGGTTAAGACAGTCGTGCGGCCTTGTTGACCTAGTCAAGGGCACGTACGGGTGGGTTTAATGCAATCCAGAATAATGACGGGTTGAACTTGACTGGCGGTTTATGGTTTGTTGACCTAGTCAAGGTCATAAACCGCTTGGGGTAAAAATCACATCGGGAGTTTCAAAAGAACTGAAACTTGCCAGGCATGCGCATACCTTCTGGAGTGTGGTGACTTGAGTGGATTCCGTCAAGTTATCATGCGATGATAGTTGGATCCCGATTCCCACTGATGAGTTAGTTTACTCCTCGGGTGACCCCGACTAATTCTTCTTTCAGGTTTGGAGGAGAATTTGAGGTACAGTGGGAGGTTTCCAGATTAGACAAAGTGATAACCATTCTGATCTAGGTTAGAGTGCACGCTGAGTGTTTCTTTTCTCTCTCTCTTTGGCAGCGACCATTGACCCGACCCTAGACTATGACTCAGTGACCAAGTTGACCGAACCTTCTTAACACTGGCTTTTGGATTGTCAGAGTTGCAGACCTCATTGCCACTCCTACTTTTACCCTTTTCTCCAGGACACCCCGTATTACTACGAACGTCCACTTCCATTGGACAAAACCATCGTATGGTTAGATACGAACTCGAAGGACTTCGAGGATGGTTTCTGGTTCTGGAGAAAACGAATAGGATTATTCAGTTGTCTTTTCTTTTCACCTTCTCTCATTACGAGTACTCCTTGGTTTAGGAGATAGTACACCTATTACGCAAATTGGATAGTCTTCTTCCAAACCTTAGGCTGGTGCCGAACGGTAGGGAATGAAGAAAACCAATTAGCATAACGATGGTGTGCAGAAGGTATTAAGTTAAGACAAAGCAAGGGATTAGTAGGAGGGCAAAGTAAATTGCGACTGATATTCACGACCAAACCAAGTATTTCTTCGCCAATCCTAAATCACCTTTGTATTTCTCCAGGACACTCCGTATTACTACGAAGATCCCAGTTTATTGGATAATCCATCGTATGGTTATATACGAACTCGAAAGGAACCTGTTCCAGTTCGGGGATGGATCCTAGTTCAGGAGAAATAGGAATAAAGTACATTCAGGTGTCTTTTATCTTCACCTTCTCTTGCGTTGCGAGTGCTCCTAGGATTAGGACAGTACACCCTTTATGCTTTTTGGATAGTCTTCTTCCAAACCATAGGCTGGTGCCGAACGGTAGGGAAAGAAGAAAACCATTTGGCCTAAAGGGGTGTATAGAAGGTAATGACTAAAGACATATAAAGGGATTTGGAGAGATGGCAAAGAGATATACGGTTACAGTTGTGAATCTGGATAATGGAAGAGGCATTACTAGGAATACCAGGATACCCCAACGAAACATTTCAATGTTTCGGTTTCACTGTGTACTGTTAATAGAAAACTGATTTCCCGATTAGATACTTACTCCAGGGTATGTATTTACCAGGTATGTTTCTCACATCTGTATGGTTTTACAGATGATGAGTGTGAGTAAGTTATTCGGAATTGGGTGATCGTCCTCATTATATCGGGATTCGTTGTAATCGGTGATATTTAAGGAAGTCACCTGGGTTGTTTGCCAGTCGGCAAATATTTGGTTTTGAATATCCGCTGTTGTGCACCAATTTCAAATTGATATATCTGTACGTCTATTTTCATAGAGTGAGATATACCTTTTGATATTATGTCGATGACATTTACCTATATCAGTGGATGGTTAGGTAAGGAGCATCAAACAGCGGTGTAATTCTTCTTAACCATAAGTACAGTTTTCAACCTACGACGCACAGTGAAAGAGTTGTTAAACTCAGCGGACTTATACAGAGTATTGTATGTTGTCCAGTGTCCATTAGGACAGAGGGGTTGGTCCTCATACTATATTCTGTTTACTTTTAACTTCTCTAGTTCTTAGACATGTGTTTCGTAGAAACACAGGGTCTAAGTTTTGAGGAGTTATAGGTATTTGAATAGAGTAGAGTACCAGGTGTAGCAAGTATCGGGATTCTTCAAAGTGATCGAAGATGTAGATACTTGTGTATGGTATTCAGTTGATAGTAATGATAAAGAGAAATTGCTTCTCTTTCAGGTTACTCATAATTGGAAGCATTCCTAAGTTGAGTAACGCTGATCGGCCTCCTTCCATTTAGTTGACATGCACTGGAGACAGCTGCATGTTTTGAATCTGGTTTCAATTAAATCAGTGCCTCTGGTTCTATATTGGGTATAGAACAGTTCGTATCTTAACGATGTTAAGGTACGGGGAGTTGTCCGGCTTATGATTAAAACCAGACACTGAACAACTCAAGGCGCGTTTCTGTAATGACTGTTTGTGGGTTGACCCAGGCTATGACGAGGGTTGACTTTCTACCATCTGGCAGATCAATAGAAATATTGTTCTAAACTCGCCACAGTTTTATTAAAAATGGATTTTTTCAAAAACAGCAGTGGGAGTATGGTAGAACTGGAAGTGGTTCCAGAACCGCAAACGATTACTGAAGATTTGATAAGGAACCTAAAGATTCAATCTGATTTGACATTCCATTAGCCACTCCGCAGATAAGGTGGGTAACATCAGGCACCCGAGAGGTACTCCGGTAGCCTCAAGGACGGTGACAGGGAAGTTCTTGTTTACCCACACTTGCCATTGTTGTTGTTCCAGACTGCGAGACCCGGCAGGAGGATGAGTATAGCGTCATTCTAAACTAGCTTTAGAAGTGGGCGTCTATATGACTCTGCCAGAGGGTTGTCGTAGTCAGTGGGAGCAGCGGAAGCATTGGTGGACAGTTGGCTTATGTCTATTTATAGACTAAAGCAGATATAGCGGAGATAGATCATCTATTTCTGATGTGAAAGTCATAGGTTTGACTTCATCAGAATAGGGGATGGATCTGTTAAGAAGGTAGTAGGGTGTGATGTCCTGGTATTTGGATGACATACACAGAGTAGGAAGTGATATTCTTATACTACGATCGGTTATACTTTGGTCGTCACACAGTAGTTTCTCCACAAGGGACTTGGACACAACAACAGACATACTGGTTGCTAGATCTATGGTTTTAGATCTAGATTTGGGTGGTTTCCCAATCTGGGTACATTGACAGCATTCTATGAGTATTTAGAATGGACGACTCCTGGCACGGTAGTACACCTGCAGGTAATGGAGTCACCCTCTCTAAAGGTGTCTTATAGACTAAAATAGAGAGGGATGTGCATGATTAGCAGATCACTTGCTTAGGCAATTGAGTCAATCATGAGATGTCAAGTACGACACCAGATGTTGTTCTTGCACTAGGTGCAATAAGTTGATATTGATCCAATCCTGGAGGAACAGTCGGAAGCAGTTTTAGAACATAAGTGAATGTTCTAGGGATATGATAACGGCTGCCTCCTTTAGGAGACGGTTATCACTCCAGGCTTCCAAGGTGACATGGACGGCAGGGTGATCGTCAGAGTTGTAGTTTTCCCTCTAAACGAGGGGCAGTATTTTGGACAGGTGATCCATGGCAATACTGAGGGAGGCATGGCGCAGGATACTGAATAAGTTCAGTTGACGATACAGTCTAAGAAGTTTGGATTTGGAGTTCATTTATGAGCTAGGTCCCATCAGATATCCAGACATACTCTAAGACAGGTATTGCTCATTTCGGGAGATGGTTTTCTCCGCGAACTTGAGATATAGAGAGACATAGAAAGAAACATCTAGGCGGATCCACTCACTGAGGCTTTTCCTCGAACGCAATAGTTTCGCAAACAGGCTTTGTGCGACTGACTAGTAGAGGAGTTGGGTGTTCGGTATCACACGGGCTGTGAGTATGCGACATCGCAATAATTAGCTTTGAGTGCAAGTGGGAGATTGTTGGAGATAGTGCCCTCAGAGTCAATTATTGGATCACAGGCACGTGATTGCAATGATTGAGGGAGGACCTATCCCGGTAGAACAGTCTTACTCGAGATGATAGTATGCTATCTGGTTTATCTTTATCATCGTGTACTGCTTAAGGTGACCTGACATGTCGCTATTACACGTTGATAGAGCCCCTAGGATTCTTGCTTGACTACCAGCAGTATGATGGCGATCATATACGTGGGAGCTGGTAGTCTACAAGCATATCCTTAAAAGGTCCCTAGTCGTAGGAGTTTCGAGACAGGGCATCGATACTCCATTAGTAGACTAGTGTATACAGTCGAGACCCCGACGAGGGGCGGTGGCCGGTCTCACAAGCCACTGGTGTCAGTTGGTTCACCTAAGATGTATACAGGTGCTCATTGGGTTATGAGTACACCGGACAGGACTCGCCGGGAACCTGCTAGTTGGTCTTATACCAGACGTCAGATAGCAGTTCCCAGGTGACATGTGTACAGGTTAGTTCATCGACCTGAGATCGTCATTTGTCTCGTGTGAGTTCCCACTGTGCTTTGATTACTACCCTACCACAGCTCAAAGGAGTCGTGCAAACAGGTTTTAGTTGGGTACAGTCCCGAGCCACATGGAGGCAGTGAGCGGATCTGCAGGGGTTCGTCTCTCCCGGTATTGGGGGTGAGGTCGCGCTGTGTCTAGGAGAGCCATTACACAAAGCCCTCGGCCGAGGCAGGAGATTTACTGGTAGGTATTCCAGTAGTATCTCAGGGTGTTCTGGGCTACGCTCCGACACGACTTGTACCGCTTTTGGGGGTCTGACTTTTACCAACCCCCTAGGCCCGCCATGCGATACTCATAGACGAACGGGCCGGACTGTACGGATATTGTCACTGACAGGCTCAGTAGGGTGTCAGGATGAGTTCGCTCATCGACGTCCCTTTTGGTCAATAGCTGGTGGCCCGTCACGTATTGGCTAATACCTCTGACGTGCTAGTGGTTAAATCCACAGCCATAGTATTGACGAGTCTTTAGAGTCCACCACACTTTCAGTTACTCAGCTTTCGGGCGAAACGCTGTAGAGGCCGTATGGAGATATGGCAGGGTCCGATCAGATACGTGCGGTATTGCACGGATCAGGATCGGACGGTTTGTACTAGTAGCCGTATGGATATATGGCAGGGTTCGATCAGACACGTGCGGTATTGCACGGATCAGGATCGGACGGATATTACTAGCCGGCTTTGGTTTAAGCCGGATCCTAGTTTAGTACAGTGTAGATTTTGTCTCTTTGCATTTGTATCCGGACGGAATACAGATGCGGGTGTGTGTGCACAGTATCGGGGTTTTCCTGTAATTTATTACGGGACCAGTTTTCTGGAGTTGCCAGTTTGCATTCCGTTCCGGCCGGTTTTCCTTTGTTCTTTCCCGGCCGGACTTTTCCGATGGAGGGGGTAATTTGCAGTTTTGCAAATTACATTTTGTGGAGGGGTTTTCTTGCATATGATGGCTTCATGATACTTCCTTCATGATTATATTCTTTTTCCATCATCTCATTTGCTTTATGTGATTAGAAGTGATAAGAATGGTTGATGTGAGTTTTGTTATCATGATGTTTTTGGCTATGGTCACCACTTGCTTTTACTACCATTACCTTCCTTCTAAGGTTGTGGTTTTTGTATTCTTTCCTCCACCATTCTCATTACAATATGGTTGAAATCACTTGAGAGAAAAAGAATGAGAGAGTTCATTTCATCTTCTTCTTGCTAGAAAATTGAAAGCACCAATTTTCTTTACCTCTTCCTCCATCCATCAATGGCAACTACATAAACTCCAAGAGACAAAGTTTCTACACTACATTCTACAGCAATTCTTGGGCATGTCGAGTTGCCGGCTTCATGCCCGAGTTGCCTCGGTATTGAGGCGGGAGCCCGTAAAAGACGCAGGCGATGTGGTGCCCTTCCGGCGAGGAGGCGACGATATGGAGACACGACTTTCCGCGGGAGATCGGGACGGCGAGGAGAAGACCGGAGGACTCGGATCATTCGGTATACCTCTCACCCTTTCTCTTGATAGCTAGTATAGGTTAATAGTTAACGATCCGGGTTTTATTGTCCGCGGTAGCACCGGTTTCCAAGTAAGGAAAATTTTTGATTCCGCATTTTGGCCTCGGATAGACGGCGGGGGCGCTGCCGTGGTGCAACACGAGATTAAAAATCTCCCTTTTAGGGATTTGATGGAAGATCTGAACTCCCCTTCAAGGGTTTTATGGTGAAACTTTATTTGGTTTTGAGAAAAATGGAGCTAAGCTCTTCATTTAATTGGAAATGAAAAGAAAGATTGAGAACTTGGGAGAGAAGAGATGGAGGAATAAACCCTAACATTTTATGGGGTTTCATTTTATTATCATGTTGTCTTATATAGGCTTACAAATTTAGACATAGCCCATTAGGCTTTATAAAATGGTATTTTACCCATCTCATGCCTCATATGCTTATTTCTTTTTCCACATGAGCTATAGGCTTTACAAAAATTTGGTTTTTTACCTATTTAATTTACATTCATACATGAAAATTATATCAAACTTATTTATTACATAATTTTCTTCTTGGCATGGGGGAGGGCCGGCCTCTTCATATTCAGGCTCGACTTGGGCATGGGCCCACTTGACCTGGTCTTGGGCCTGCTTGCTTGGACTTGGGTTCGGGCTTGGGCCCACTTGACTTGGATTCGGGCTTAGGCCCGAGCCCACTTTTCGTGCCTTTAATTTGACTTATTGACTTGTTGATCTCGACCGTAGGGTGTAATTTTTGACCCCAACAATGTGTGTGTGTGATAATGTTGATGATGATATATGTTTGTGTATGTATGTTTGTGATAATGATGATGATGATCTCTCATGGTAAACAAGGCCAAACCCTAATTTTAAACTTAACACCAGAACCAAATCCAAAATCTTAAACTTGATTAAGAAAACCCTTAACTTTAAAAAACTTTACCCTAAACTAAAAACTTCAAACCCATGAAATTGAAACGTAAAGGTAAAACCAATTCATGTTAAATCTTATAATAAGTGTATATATGATAATCGATGATAATATGAAATTTTTATATGCTCATCGATAGTCATATGAGAAAATCAAAGCGCGCCTTAGTCCCCGTCTATCGGTTAACATACGTTCGATATTCGTTGTGACATAAAATTATGCGAAGGTTATTAAATATCGGACGGTATCGTTCTGTGATAACAACCGTCGTGTAGTCTATGTGACGAAAAGACTCAATCATATGATAATCGATAGATTTATCCACTTTGGACAAGTTATGAATGTATAAAGAAAACACCTGCATTCACTTATATTTTCATTCGTTTCGAGTTATTTCGTCAGTACTTTTCCGCTGGTTCTCCGTGTACAAAGATAGATTAGATGTTCATTTTAATATTGTTTCACAGCATTGAAATGATTATATATTCTATTACAGTGTACTCGGAGAACAGCGGGGAGGTGATGCCGAAATTTTCTCGAAACAGATGAAAGCATAGGCGAATGAGTGTCTGCTCTATACATTCTTAATGGGATAGAAACCTTACCCCCGATAGCCGAAACACACACATACAACACGAATACACAACACATGCACACACAAAGCACATACACACTAACCACCTTACACCTAAGCGAAATCATAAATTGAAACACACAAACACAGAATACAACTCATACTTGGGTATCTTCAAACATAATTTTATTAATCGATAATTTATCTTTTTCAAAGACAAACTTGCCTTTCCTATTTTCTTCTTTGTCAATAACCATCCCGTACTTAGATTTCTCAATGTAGTCACCATAAAAAACCAACTTCCATAACTTATAATTTATTTGTTATACAGTCTAACATGGCCCATGAGTAGATCAAAGTTAAGGACTGGATGTACATGGATTGACAACAACGTATGCAATCTAAGTTTGTTACAAGAATTGCTGCTTTCATTGAATTTGCGCGCATACATAATAAGATTGTGTTAGAGAAGATTCTTTATCCGTGCGATAGATGTGGGAATAAGTTCTAACAGAAGGTATAAATCGTAGAGCTCCATATTGTTAAATATGGTTTTACTAGACTTTATATAATTTGGCTATATCATGATGAAGGAGAAGAAGAAGACGGTAATGCGGCGGAAGATGAAGGAGAAGACGGTAATGTGGCGGAAGAAGAAGAAGATGATAACTTCTTTTCAGGAGAAGAATTGGAGAATATGGTAGAGGATGCCTTCGGTGATAGTAATCCTACCGAAGAAAACATTCTTTCCGGTCAAGAACTGCGTGCGGATATGTATGAAAATTTCATGAATGATGCTAGAAAACTAATTTATAAGAATGCAAAGTATTTCATCCTATCATGGTTCGTCCAACTTTTCCTGATTAAGTGCCTAAATGGATGGAGTAAGAAGTCATTCACGATACTTCTAAAGTTCCTGAAAATTCTATGCCCCCGGAAAATAACGTGCCCGAGAGCTGATACGAAGCCCAGAAGATGATGTCTGATTTGGGTCTGAACTGTGAGAATATTCATGAATGTCCCAAAGATTGCGTGTTTTACCGGAAAGAGAATTCAGATTTAAAATAGTGTCCAACATACGGAGCTGACATGTATAAGTCGAAAGTATCTGATAAGAAGCCAGATATACCTGTCAAGATAGCACGATACTTTCATATAACACAGAGGCTGCAAAGGTTATTCAGGTGTAAGAAGACAGCCGAGACAATGAATTGACATTACCGTGCTGCTCTTAGCGAAGATGGAAAAATGAGTCATCCAAGAGATTCACCGGTTTGGAAGGATTTTGATTGGAGGCACCAAACATTCAGTAGTGATTCTCGCAATGTTAGGCTCGGACTGGCTAGTAATGGCTTCTGCCTATTCAACTATATGGCTGGAAGCTACAACACATGGCCTATTGTAATGATGGTTTATAATTTGTCGTCTTGGTTGGCTATGGATCAATCCTACTTTATGATACCTCTTCTTATTAATGGACCAAACTCACCGGGAAACAAAATCGACGTCTATCTCTGACCTCTAATCGATGAGTTAAAATCTTTATTTATTTATGGTGTAGAGACTTACGATGCAAACACAGATACAACCTTTACGATGCGTGCGACTTTTATATGGACAATTAATTACTTTCCTGCGTATGGAATGCTATCAGGTTGGTCCGTACATGGTCCTAAAGCATGCCCTTACTGCCATCAAGATACAACATCGAAATGGTTGAGTTTTAGCAGGAAGGTTTGTTATTGCGATCATCGGCGTTTCCTGCCACTAGACCATCCCTACAGGTTGGACGATGCTCACTTTAATGGTCATCAGGAGTTTATTAGGCTTCCAGACTCGTTGTCCGAAGAGGACGTGATTGCTCGGTTGGATGGTTACAATAACGTGACCTTCGGGATAGATCCGGTAAAACAGGACAAACCACCATACTGGAACAAATTAAGTATTTTCTATGAGCTTCCATACTGGTCAACAAATTTAGCGCGTCATTGTCTGGACATCATGCACACAGAGAAGGGAGTATCCGAGCACGTACTTAACTTACTTCTTTATAAAGACGGAATCGAAAGATACCCTCCGTGCTTGGATGGATCTTCAGGACTGGGAAATTAGAATTGAATTGCATTCTAAACCAATAACAGGTAAACCAGGTAAGTTTGTACCTCCCAATGCTGCGTATCATATATCACAACCGGAGAAGAAAAGATTCATGTAGGTGTTGCAGGATTTTAAAGTTCTCATAGATTTCTCAGGATCATTTTGTAAGAAGATAAAGATTGTGAAAGGCAAGATCAATGGGCTGAAAAGTCACAATCACCATGTTATTAAGGAGAACCTTCTCCCATTAGCCCTCATGATTCCCTTCCCGAATCGGTTGGTCTAGTAATCAATGACCTTTGTTGCTTTTTTAGAGAATTGTGCGCTAAAACCTTGGATGTTGTGACACTGGAGAATCTAGAAAATTCTATTTCCTTGATACTGTGCAAGCTTGAGCGTATTTTCCCGCCGTCGTTCTTCGATATTGTAATATACCTGACGGTTCATCTTGCAACCGAGGCTAACTTTGCTGGACCAGTACAATATCGATGGATGTATCCCGTCAAAAGGTACGTTGAATTTTTCATTTCACGCATTTTGTAAGATTATTGTTGTCTTGTATACCCGTATTTATTTATTTAACATATTTTTCTTTAGATACCTTTATACTCTAAAAAAGTATATACGCAATAGAAATCAACTAAATGGTTCTATCATGCAAGGTTATCTTCTAGATGAAATAACCACATTTTGTTTCCGCTATCTGGACGAGAACATTGAGACAAAACTTAACCGGCCTCGGAGAATTCAGAACGGGCCATATGGTAAAGCCGATTAAAAGAGAGTAGACCCCATATTTATCAACAAGATATATCAGTTTATCCTTCTCAATAGCATATGTCTTGAAGAAATTAGAGAGCAAGTTTTTTAAGATTAATTGTTATAATTGTGTATGTGTATAATGATATAATATTAATGTCGTAATTAATTGTTGAGAACAGAATTCATATTGATGAGATACGTGAGGGGCATCCTGATTGGAATGATGAACGTTTGAAAAAATATCATCAGGATAATTTTTGCGATTAGGTTGCAGATCATGTAAGTTGTTCGAATAATATATTATAGCGACCAGTCTTAATCTAAACTTATATCTTTATGTATTTGCCATAAAATTTATTTTGTTAGATCCATGATCCAAACTTGTTTGCATCATTAGAGAGAGAGACTCAAGATATTTAGCTCATTTTTTAGCATGGAGGTTACATACTATAAAGGATTCAGTGTCCTTGGATACAAATTTTAAGTTAAGGACATAGCAACATCTCGAACCACCCAGAATAGTGGGATTGCGACCGTAGGATTAGATGGTGTGATTTATTATGGATACCTAAATTGCATACTTGGTATCCAATATCCCGGACGATCAGAACCGTTTGATATATTTCAGTGTATTTGGTACAATACACGCATATTCATTTTAAAGTTACTTATATAGTCAATTTTTAATTGTCTAGCTGTAGGTGGTGCGTCCCTATCCGAGACAGAGGCCTCTACCGCACCTGCAGCTATGTTTATATATCCTATATTGTATGCATATTGATTTAGAATGTTATATTATAGATACACACACATTCTTTTTGCAATTATTTATATAATCAATTTTTGATTGTCTAATTGTAGGTGGTGCCTCCACATCCCGGGCAGAGGCCACTACCGCACCTGCATGTATGTTTATATATCATATATTGCATGTATATTGATTTAAAATGTTATATTATAGATATACACACAATCTTTTTGCACTTACTTATATAATCTATTTTTGATTGTCTAATTGTAGGTGGTGCCTCCACATCCCGGGAAGAGGCCACTCTCGTACCTGCAGGTATGTGAATATATCCTATATTGCATGCATATTGATTTAGAATGTTATATTATAGATATACACACATTCTTTTTGCAGTTACTTATATATAATTGTTGGTATCCACATCCGGCGCAGAGGCCACCCCCGCCACTTTTGTACCCTCCGCGTAGTCTGCAGGTTAGTATTCTTAAATATAAGATCTTTTTCACAAAAGAGATGACGACTTGGACAGAATAGCCTATCCAAATGGCCCAAATTTGACCAATAATTTCCACTTTGAATTTAGGGTTTGCATATATCACTATTTTTATAATGCAAATGATTTAAGCTCTCAATTAGTTTACTTTTTTGGTGGATGCAGTCGACCTTTATTTTTATGAAAATTAGTTTTTTTCATTTTATATATCCTCTAAGAATAATCATGAACTTCATGTAATTTTATTGTCAATGTTTATTTTCTAGTTGGAGGCGGTGCATTCACATGCGGGTCAACGGCTGTTCCTTACCGGAAGAACTATCGTCCCGCTCATGCTGCTGCCCGGGTCTCGGCTCGAGCTGTTGTCGCCGGAGGTATATATCGCACTTCAATTTTCGTTAATTCTTGATTTCTAAATACCATTTTGTCTTGATATTTCTTATCTATATATTTATCTTGTAGATGCAGGGTAGCCACACCGTAAGAGGGGGACTCAATGGCCGAATCAGTCCCACAGGATGAGGCCCGATAAAGGTAGGGGAGGCACCATTTCTCCTCTTCTTTACCCCCGATTATCGCTACACCGGTGATTATGCTGAGAGGTTCGTCCGGTATATGGGGGATGAGAGCCGCATTCAAAAGAAGTATTCTCTTCACGTTAAGTGGGGCGATCAGCACCAGCGCTCTTTTGCCCTCTTCTGGGATCAGGCTCGAGTATTAATATATATTTTCATTTGACCTATCAAATAAATTTACTATTATTTAACACTTATAATTTAAATGCATTATTTTCTTGTATTTTCAGTTGGATTGCGATTTTCAACCTGTACCCGACCCTGATCATCTTGACAAAGTGCTCGATCTTCACGCTCTTTACCTGGGCCTCATGAAGAACATGCAATCTAAGGTTCGATATAATAGGAACGAGCTGAAAATCGATTGCTACATGCTATGGATGGCGATTCCTGAAGCGGAGAAAGCGGCTCTCCTACATTCTCTGGCCTTTACCAGAGTCGACGTAGATACATGGCTTCTTTTGTGTCGGTATTATGAGTCTAAGCGCAAACAACTTTGTAATTTAAATGCAATTCATTGTTTAATATATAATTTTTTTTTATTGGTTAATGATTGATCGTTAAAAAGTGTGCTCGAAAATAACCGCAAACAAGACGGTGTCGCTAGTATCTGGCCGCGATGAGTACGGGTCGTCCGCAGGGAAACGTGAACTCTTTTCTTTTTTTAGACGAGTTAATGAAAGATGGGTGATTGTTTATCATTATATTTCAAAAAGGATATAAGATTTATAATGAAAAGGCTTGTAGGGTTCATAGGATTTAGTGGTAATGGATGAATAATTAAAAATGACTCCTTTTATCTTTTAATAGTTTAAAACTAGATTGACAGTGATGAATGTAGATTAGGGTTTTTGGAAGAAACTAGGGTTTCCACACTATTAACCCTTGTCCTTTCATTGATCTCTATTCATATCTAGCTCTTAACAAAACAAATGTTAAACCAATCTCAAATCGTGGTCCTGACTATCGATAAATTGGTAGCGCGCCCGATAAAGAGATTACCAATTATTTTGTTAATGCTTATAAACTTTAAAATGTATAAAAGAAGTTAAAAGATTTTCTCATCTATTGTTCTACCCTATACTATAAACCCTAGCAAGCTAGGAATTACTCGCTCATGGTTAACTTAGAAAAGAGGACGGATGTGAATGAAATCATAATGAAGATACAGAAAAGTAAGTGCAGAAATTAAATGCGGAAAATAAATGCAAAGAGAATTAAACTAAAAACTACCTTTATTAATCAACTATTGCATTTACAATTCTCCTTAGAAAGTCAATTACAAGAACTCTAGTTTGCTCTAGATCTCTCTTTCGTTGGAGGTAGATGAATAGATGATAATCACTCGGATACGTGGATCTCTTGATCTTTTCGTTGATGATTTTCAATGTACAGCTCTCGGTCCCTTATATAGTCCTTGAAACCAGAAACCCTAGATTCCATATAGGAATATATGCAGTTAAGATTATGATCCCAAAATCTCACATCCAACGGCCCATATTTGACCGCTGAACCGCCGCAAAATGCCATGTTTGGCCGCCTTTCCGCTGCGCTTTGGTGTGGTCATGACTTGGGATTTTTTCTAGCTTCTTAGGTTTACATGTGGAGATTCTTTTTATGTATAGATTCTGAAAATAATACTCTGAGTCTCTACCGTTGCTAGATCTCTCGATTTGCTTCTAAATTTTGGCTGATTCGGTTCCGATATCCCGATTTGACTTGGATCTCTTACTTGGACCTCTGACCTCAGCTAATATTTGCACAATATCTCAAATCAAAGTATTAATAACATTTGATATTTTTGAGATATTATTCTAACCATTTAAATGATATAATATCTTAAAAATATTGATTAGAAATATTTGATATAATATGCATATTTTAATTTACAAATATTTTATTTAAATATTATATGCATATATTTTCCCTCATTATATTAATTAAAATGAAGAAACATATGATAATAATCTTTTTACAAATAAACCCACATAAAACACCATTTAGTAGTTAATAATAGTAGGGAAAATGTTCATACAAATGTGCAATATTTTAGACTAATTAAATACCCCCAAAATTATCTTTGATCGTCCCGAGCAAACTAGTTATTAAAGTGAAAAAGAAGAATGAAAAACCTAGCACACTTTCGTAGGCAACATGATTGCACTTAGCATGTGCAACAAGCCTTTAAACCTCTAGGTGTCCCTAGTAGGAGGAGTATTGTCTCCTGAGGGTTTTTCAGCGGATTACACCCACAAAATCTCATAATAAAAGAAAGAAAATAAAAGTTACATACAAAGATAAGGAACATATAAAAAAAAGAATTTGAAAATAAGAGTTTCAAACTACACTAGATTTTTAGTTGTCATGAGCCCTATCTTAATAGTCATGAAAAGATGTCAGAAATCACATCATCCCTCAATAAAATATCGTCTTTATCTTTCCTCCCCAGCCTTTCTTCCAAACATCGATTATATACCCCTACGTGTGTGTAAAAAACATCTCTACACTTAGAGAATTAAATTCAAGCTATTATACTCTTGTCCATCTTTCTTAGTACTTTTTAGTCGGTGAATATTTTTAGATGAAATTGCTCACACATTCTTCATGCGACCGTTAATATTTCTTGAGGTACTAATAAACCGATTACCAAATGTGCTCACTCATTAAGGCGTAATTATCAATATCCTAATCTCGCAACACCTAAGATTTAGCAGTAACTCCCAAACCAGTTGGTCTAAGATACTAGGTGATAAGACACCCTCGCTATATTTGTCACGACCCGAAAGTACGGAACATGACCGGCACTTAAACTACGAACGTCTCGAGACGTACGTAATCTAAGTAAACCGAAAACCCAGAAATCCAAACCAAGAAAAGTAGTAGAGCGCAGGAAAAACCAGCTTAAAGCAAGTAGTTTCAATAGCATAAGCCGAATCATGCGGTTTTTAAAAACATAAAAAATTTACTGAAAATTTCGGCAGAGTCTCCTTTGTAAATACTGGCCCCCAACGGGATACAACATGAATAGTATACGAAATCAAGAAAAAGGCATCCCCAAGCGGGAGCTAGCTCTTCGTCAATCGACGGTCACAACCACACAAGCAATATAATATACAACGCCAACGGCGAGGATCAAAACTCAAAAGGAAACTCAAAACCACCAGAAATATAACGAGCGACTCTAAGGTCGAAAGAATAAACAACACTGGTCTCTATCTCAATAAATGCATGTTTGGTTGATGGAATTTACTAGATACAACGGAATAATATTATACAAGGTAATATGATGGGTACGATACAAGAAAAACCCACCTACTAGCAAGTCACCCGAATGAAACTGAGCCCGCAAAGCCGTAATTAAACCTGTCTGGCAAAACCTGCAAAAAACTGGGGCACAACGGGGGTGAGTTGCCAACTCATGAATAGAAAAACATCTACGCACAGAAATCGCATAAATAACGCAACCTAGGTCAATGATCATAATATATCCTCAAAAAAATATACATAACAAGCAGCCTATAACAATGGCTAGGGTAATATCTAACCGAGTGAAATCTCATGTGCCCGTGTCAGTGCCTCAGGTAGCAATATATCATATGAATGAGGTATGAATGCATGAAAACAGAATACATGTAAATGAAGAACTGTTTTCATAAATTAGTGAGATTTCCTTCGTATTTTTAAACTGAGGTATCATAATGAAATCAGTATCAACAGTGTCTAGCATCGACACAAAACATAAATCTCACTGTCTCGAAATATCAATGTCTTAATCTCAATATCTAGGGCGCCGTCAGTCCAGACCGGCCCCTACCATCCATCTCAAGACCACGACGGTATCCTCCGGATATCCGACGCGTCGGGTAATATCACCGGTAGGTAATCTGTCCCCTGCCAGGCTCAACGTCAACACCACATTCATCTTGCCCCGGGGTACCATACCGGGCCCACCATGTACCCGTGACGGTTCCTCCACTCCTCGACACGGATCTCGAAAACCACAGCAAACTCATGGTGGACGACACTTACATCACTAGAAAACCGCAATTTACATATTTTAAAAGGTTAATAAGTTTAGAAATTTTGCGGCTTTCCCCCGAAATCCAGAAATATCATAAATCTCAAGAAGTCATCACAAGTGCATATGTCAATGCTAATGAATGTAAATGGTGTCAATAACCAAGTTGCAATGTATGATTAATAACTAGGCATGAACAATGGAATAACAGTATGCATGAAGTGACAAGTAATAACTACAATGTCTAAACTGGCATATAACCCAGGTACACTAATATCATATCAACCTACTAACTAACAAGCTAAGTCAAGCAAATATATTCTCTAAAGTGTACGTGACATGGCAATTACCGATGAAGATGTGTGTGAGCCGGCAAGTAGGTGTACGTGGTACATACGCATCATCGGTAATGGTGCTGGTGTCCTAACAGCATGCTATTAATAATGCAATAAGAAATTATAATATAAGTATGCGATGCGGAGCGAACAGTAAAAATGAGTGGGAGCTGAATACTAGACACAACGATAACTAAACTGTAATAATCTAATATAAATCCTACAAATGGTGCCTTTTGAAATAACACAAATCATGGGGTTTTGAAAATAGGGGCTACGGTGTTTTTATGAAAAGATGAGTCTTTTGAAATATCCGTAGGATCCCTTGGGCTGTCATTTAAAATACCCACGATTTGTTAGTTTTTGAAATAGGTAGGAGTCTAATCTAATCTAACAGCTACACTAAACTATACGGCTGAACTAACAAGCTGAACTACAGGTAAGAAAACCGCCTATCATCTGAGTCGATACATATACATACCTGTATATATATTAGTCGGTGATCCCGCCTCAATAATATCATATCCGATACGATATCTATAATCAGACATCCCAAGTCAAGAGTGCGGATCAATCATCAAGATATAGCTCGTACGTAAATCCGTCGTACGGCATCCCCCAATTCTGGGTACGGGTCAAAATCACATTCATCATACTATTTACCTGGTATCCTCTTTATCAATATCATGATCTGGTACTGATCTACGTCTAGTACAATACTGATATCGCCTAAGTATGCATGCACGTGTGTAAAAACTACGTCCAGGACCCGCTACAACGTCATGTCGTATCTAAGATACGAACCCTGCTATATCACCGATCTCATGGCCTCAAATCAAATCTCATCGACTCAGCTCAACCCCAAGTATCATCCTCAATCCGTATGTGAACACATAGTCCCATACCCATGTGAACACATAAATATATTCCCATACACACACATATGAAATAAGGAATGTATGCAAGTATGTATATGTGTGTATGTGTAAGTGTAGTGCACCCACTACCTAAGGTTTCGTAACCATGCACCAATCCAACACCAATATCCATCTAAAATCATCAATAATAAATCCTAACAACATATCATAAATTGTTGGTGTGTATACGCATCTGTATACATCACCACGGACTGCGGGGGTGCTATACACCATCCACCCGACTTCTCCCCGTAGATATAAATCTACTCACCTGGTCCTCGCTAGCCGGTGCCGACGTCGCCACGCGCTTGCTTGTCGTCTCGAAGTCCACATAGGGGTACCTACATATCATAACGCACCATATCATATTAAAACTAAATTCGAAATCGAAACGGCATACGAAAATCAAATCGGCACGCGTATCACGCATAGGTCCAAACCTATCGCCTACGCATGCAAGAATAGTCAAACCAACCCTCGATGTCGATGTACAAACGTCAAACCATCGAGAAAAATCCAATCACACTTATTTGCACATTCACGAACACTAATTTTAATATAAACTAGGTTAAAACTCACAAAAACCTCAATTTTACTTAAAAAGTCATTTTTCCGAAAATCTAGCAAGCACAATTCGCCGTTTTTGTACAAAACAGGATGTTTAAATGAATGTAGCGGCCAATATACTTATTAAATATCTTAAATAAGTCATAGAAACAATTTCCGGAATTTAATCTCATTAAATTCCAAAAACCCTAATATTCTAGTTTACAAAAATACCCTTTTTAACAATTTCAAAGCAAAAATGCACAAACTACAATCTAGCTTAGATTTGCATGATCTAAAGAATTAAACCACACTTAATAAAGTTAATGAAGTCATGAAAAACCTAAACACATTTTAATCCCAAGTATTTAACCAATTTCAAAAATCTAGTAGGCAAATTAGCACATTAACACAATTTTTTTTGAACTAACCATTAGCACTAGCTACTAATCTTGTATTAACATGACAAAAAGCCTAAATATAACACACAACCATACACCAATTTTACAAAACCCTAACTTGCATTCAAATTCATAACTTGAATTCCAAAACTTGCAATTAAACTCACATATCCAAATTAACACTTAATTAAATTAGCTTAAGAAATTAGTAACAAATTAAGCAACAAAAATGTTTTGAATTATACCCAAAACATATGAAGATCCACAAGCATCCATGGCCTTCCAAAATGCTCTCTTTTCATAAGGATCCATGCTATACGGGCTAAGCTAAAATGGGTAGGAGTCGGATTTGGGTTTTGGGATTTTTTTGATGGATTTGAGGCAATTTTTGATGAAGTTTGAAGAGAAAAGAGAAGGGAATTGGGGGGGGGGACTGCTGCTGCTGTAGGAGGGGGGGGGGCTGCTGGAATGGGAGTGGGAGAGGAGAGAGAAGGAGGTAGAGAAAGTGGGGGAAGAAGTCAAAGTCAATTCAAGGTCAAAGGTCCACCTCATTTCTCCATTTTCTTTTCTTTTCTTTCATTTCTTTCCTTTGAAATTCAAGTGGGGAAAATAAATGGGGGCTGCTGAATTCAGCCATGGGGAGGAGTAAGTGGGGGTGTGTGGGTGTGGGTACGGGTGTGGGGTGATGAAAAATGATAAATACAATACCCCAAACATCCATTTACGCTAAAAAAAGCCTTTTTTCCTCAATAATTTCTAAACCGTTTTGGCAAATGATTTCATTCCAAAAACCACATGATAAAATTTTATTTAATGTTTTATGATGCACAAAATTTGTTTCAACTCATTCCAATTTGTAATTTTCCCTAATTAAATGTATTAGTGACGGCTTAAAATAATAATAAAATAATATTTTTTTCAGAAAATTTGAAATTTCACCAGCGGCTCAATAAACACCAAATAATAGCAATTACATAGCTAGAATATGTATATTTAATTTTTATAATAAGATATTTGTATTTTGACTTTTTTTACAGAAAACCCCCTTATTTTACCGATTTTTCGAAATTTCACCGAAACGATTTTCAAAACGTTACAATCTTCACCCCTTAAAGAAATTCGGTCCCCGAATTTAAATTCAAACTCCCCCAAATAGTAAAACATCTAAAAAAAACCGTCAAGTCGTTGGGGCTCCGAAATTGTAACTACATAAAACAAATCGTAGCGCAGCGCATGCGCTTGAAAAATGAGCATATAACTCAAATCGAAACTCCGTCAAGCATCCCGCAATCATCGGAGTCATGGAGAAGACATCAATGCCAAATCCAAATCAAAACCAATATGACATAACTCAAAACTATACATGTAAATATCGAATCTATATATGTAAGTATCTGAAGGAAATGCATGCCAAATCTCTTTAAGTCGCTGTGCACGCGTATAACACTGCACAGTGGCGGACGTCTATCATAAGGAAAAGGTATATATACATATATACCTTTGTTTGAAATGTACGTTTCGCCGTTTTGGAAACAATTTAGAAGGGTCTCCTTGTTTTAAACATTTCGTGTCATATTAGACACGTAGGTAAATACTGAGGCTATAGCTCGCTTTTTGCAAATCCCCTCAATAACTATCAATGCATGCAAAATATATTCAGATACTGTCCTCTGACTAGTCCTGCTCAGTACGAAAACACATAGCAATATCATAAAAACGTACTGCTCTATACGAAATAAATTCCAAAATATGCACATGAATGCTACGTGCGTCTGGTGCGCACGGAAATCAAAATCCATGAATGTGCCATACATGCGCACAGAAACAACATCTAAGTGCATCGGGTGTGCACGAAACATCTGTCGTAGGCAACGTGTGTGCCTGACAGCAAAATCAGGTGCATCTGACATGCACGAAAAATCTCGAATTAGTGCATCTGGTGTGCACCAAATCGCATCTCGTAACAGGCGCCCAACAGGCGCTAAAAATCCAATCCGGTGCATAAAATGCACAAAACAAATGTCGAGCATCACCCTCGAAATCGAAATCCAGTGTATCCAAGTGCACAAAATACATGTCACTGCACTGCCAGCATATATAAACTATACAGAGTGCAGGAACCAAATCGCGTGCGTGCATACGCACAAAATCAACTCAACTGTTTAAAACCGTAAAATCACAAACATGTGAAACTAAAGCACGAAAACGATATCAAGTGCAACACTGTGCAAAGATCGTAAATCCTCAATCATCAAAATCAAATCATACGAATAAATCACCCAAAACATCGAAATCAATAATGGCGGAACAGTACCGCTCAAGTGCATCCTCTAAGAATCTCGGGCCAACTGTCGCGGTCACTAGTGGGACGTCTCGTCGATGATCATGAACTCTGGCCTGCTGGTGTGCATAACATGACCACTCCTGGGTCCAAGTCTTCTCCGTGGATTACCAATCTCACAATCCATCAGCTCATCGGCCCTGTCAAGGCAGCATATCACTGGCGTCGGCCTCTGGCTCTCTGAATGCACGTGACACATCTGATCCTGGGTGCAAGTATCATTGCAGCAGTGTCCTGGAAGGAATCCTGCTCACGGTCTCTTCCATGTCTCGTCTCTGCCAACTGTCCGGAAGTCATTGTCCTTTCCTATATCTGCATCTTGCTCTGGAACGACTGCATACTCATCGCGACTCCTTCTGGAAGGTAAGTCCAAGTACCATGCCTCGGCATGCGCATCGCCTCTCTGATGTCGGCGGAGTGGAACGTCATCTCATCTAGATCTGGTGCGAACCTCTTACTCCACTTTTCTCTAATGTCGTCTGCTTTGGACTCGTCTCGTCGCGGCTGCATGGACTGAGCTCCAACGGCTATCCTCGTATCTGGAGTCTCCCAAGAATGCATCTCACCACCTAGCATCCGAATTAAGTCGAGCCATCCGATCGAGTCGTCAAAACCTCATAATCCTCCAAGAGCTCAACCTCTTGGGCACAGTTTAATAGTATCGAGTACATACCACAGCATCGGTGGTCCAGCCGTAGAAGGGCAAACCCAAGCCTCACTAATGGCGCCGTAAAACTGCCGCAAACCCGAAGGTTCAAAGGCTTTCACACGGTCATTAAGTCGAGTTAGGGTTTCATTCTTCTAGAGGGACCATAGAATTGCCTGCATGTCTTTCCGACTACTTTAAACTCAGAATAATAAGTTTCTGACATTCGATCGTCTCTGTCGACTCCCAACGTCTCCACGTGAAGTCGTCTCTAGCTGGAATCAATCTATCTGATGACCTCGCATCGGGTTAGGCGAACGATCCACATGTCCTAGTCATTCATCCATGATGACTAGCGACCTTCTATCATCTCTTAGTACAACTCGTTCTGCACTAACTCCAGCATCTGGGGCAATACCTCGTCGTTCGCAGCAATAACTGGCTCGCTCGTCTGCACGCCGAACAGTGCCTCGATCATCATGAATAAGCAACACACCAACGGTCATCAAGATCTGGCTGGCCTCTATCATTAGCTCAATCCTCTAATGTCGATCAGCACATCCGAGTAACTTCATAAAGGCGATCCGCCAAACGCTCGTGGCGCGGAAACACAGTCAAAAGACACCTCTCTATAATCGGGTGTCGCCGGAATCATGCCCTGGTCAGTCCTCGTTCGTGCCGAGCTCGTGCTGACCGCAACTCTAGCCGTAGCTCTCCCTGCCCGTAATCGTGGCAGCAAAACCAAACTGGTACCGATGAGGCTAGATCAGGAAGGAATATAATACTGAACAAGGAAATGTACATCCTAAGGCTTCTTAAGTGGAGTGGCATGTCGTAAATATGCCGTGGAACATACCAACAGTACGTCACTCTACTTTAGTCACCTATTCCATCAACCAAGGGTCATCCTACGCTCCGAAGGTAAAACCTAACGCTCTGATACCAACTTTGTCACGACCCGAAAGTACGGAACATGACCGGCACTTAAACTACGAACGTCTCGAGGCGTACGTAATCTAAGTAAACCGAAAACCCAGAAATCCAAACCAAGAAAAGTAGTAGAGTGCAGGAAAAACCAGCTTAAAGCAAGTAGTTCCAATAGCATAAGCCGAATTATGCGGTTTTTAAAAACATCAAAAATTTACTGAAAATTTCGGCAGAGTCTCCTTTGTAAATACTGGCCCCCAAACGGGATACAACATGAATAGTATACGAAATCAAGAAAAGGCATCCCCAAGCGGGAGCTAGCTCTTCGTCAATCGACGGTCACAACCACACAAGCAATATAATATACAACGCCAACGGCGAGGATCAAAACTCAAAAGGAAACTCAAAACCACCAGAAATATAACGAGCGACTCTAAGGTCGAAAGAATAAACAACACTGGTCTCTATCTCAATAAATGCATGTTTGGTTGATGGAATTTACTAGATAGAACGGAATAATATTATACAAGGTAATATGATGGGTACGATACAAGAAAAACCCACCTACTAGCAAGTCACCAGAATGAAACTGAGCCCGCAAAGCCGTAATTAAACCTGTACGACAAAACCTGCAAAAAACTGGGGCACAACGGGGGTGAGTTGCCAACTCGTGAATAGAAAAATATCTACACACAGAAATCGCATAAATAACGCAACCTAGGTCGATGATCATAATATATCCTTAAAAAAATATACATAACAAGCAGCCTATAACAATGGCTAGGGTAATATCTAACCGAGTGAAATCTCATATGCCCGTGTCAGTGCCTCAGGTAGCAATATATCATATGAATGAGGTATGAATCCATGAAAACAGAATACATATAAAAGAAGAACTGTTTTCATAAATTAGTGAGATTTCCTTCGTATTTTTAAACTGAGGTATCATAATGAAATCAGTATCAACAGTGTCTAGCATCGACACAAAACATAAATCTCACTGTCTCGAAATATCAATGTCTTAATCTCAATATCTAGGGCGCCGTCAGTCCAGACCGGCCCCTACCATCCATCTCAAGACCACGACGGTATCCTCCGGATATCCGACGCGTCGGGTAATATCACCGGTAGGTAATCTGTCCCCTGCCAGGCTCAACGTCAACACCACATTCATCTTGCCCCGGGGTACCATACCGGGCCCACCATGTACCCGTGACGGTTCCTCCACTCCTCGACACGGATCTCGAAAACCACAGCAAACTCATGGTGGACGACACTTACATCACTAGAAAACCGCAATTTACATATTTTAAAAGGTTAATAAGTTTAGAAATTTTGCGGCTTTCCCCCGAAATCCAGAAATATCATAAATCTCAAGAAGTCATCACAAGTGCATATGTCAATGCTAATGAATGTATATGGTGTCAATAACCAAGTTGCAATGTATGATTAATAACTAGGCATGAACAATGGAATAACAGTATGCATGAAGTGACAAGTAATAACTACAATGTCTAAACTGGCATATAACCCAGGTACACTAATATCATATCATCCTACTAACTAACAAGCTAAGTCAAGCAAATATATTCTCTAAAGTGTACGTGACATGGCAATTACCGATGAAGATGTGTGTGAGCCGGCAAGTAGGTGTACGTGGTACATACGCATCATCGGTAATGGTGCTGGTGTCCTAACAGCATGCTATTAATAATGCAATAAGAAATTATAATATAAGTATGCGATGCGGAGCGAACAGTAAAAATGAGTGGGAGCTGAATACTAGACACAACGATAACTAAACTGTAATAATCTAATATAAATCCTACAAATGGTGCCTTTTGAAATAACACAAATCATGGGGTTTTGAAAATAGGGGCTACGGTGTTTTTATGAAAAGATGAGTCTTTTGAAATATCCGTAGGATCCCTTGGGCTGTCTTTTAAAATACCCACGATTCGTTAGTTTTTGAAATAGGTAGGAGTCTAATCTAATCTAACAGCTACACTAAACTATACGGCTGAACTAACAAGCTGAACTACAGGTAAGAAAACCGCCTATCATCTGAGTCGATACATATACATACCTGTATATATATTAGTCGGTGATCCCGCCTCAATAATATCATATCCGATACCATATCTATAATCAGACATCCCAAGTCAAGAGTGCGGATCAATCATCAAGATATAGCTCGTACGTAAATCCGTCGTACGGCATCCCCCAATTCTGGGTACGGGTCAAAATCACATTCATCATACTATTTACCTGGTATCCTCTTTATCAATATCATGATCTGGTACTGATCTACGTCTAGTACAATACTGATATCGCCTAAGTATGCATGCACGTGTGTAAAAACTACGTCCAGGACCCGCTACAACGTCATGTCGTATCTAAGATACGAACCCTGCTATATCACCGATCTCATGGCCTCAAATCAAATCTCATCGACTCAGCTCAACCCCAAGTATCATCCTCAATCCGTATGTGAACACATAGTCCCATACCCATGTGAACACATAAATATATTCCCATACACACACATATGAAATAAGGAATGTATGCAAGTATGTATATGTGTGTATGTGTAAGTGTAGTGCACCCACTACCTAAGGTTTCGTAACCATGCACCAATCCAACACCAATATCCATCTAAAATCATCAATAATAAATCCTAACAACATATCATAAATTGTTGGTGTGTATACGCATCCGTATACATCACCACGGACTGCGGGGGTGCTATACGCCATCCACCCGACTTCTCCCCGTAGATATAAATCTACTCACCTGGTCCTCGCTAGCCGGTGCCGACGTCGCCACGCGCTTGCTTGTCGTCTCGAAGTCCACATGGGGGTACCTACATATCATAACGCACCATATCGCATTAAAACTAAATTCAAAATCGAAACGGCATACGAAAATCAAATCGGCACGCGTATCACGCATAGGTCCAAACCTATCGCCTACGCATGCAAGAATAGTCAAACCAACCCTCGATGTCGATGTACAAACGTCAAACCATCGAGAAAAATCCAATCACACTTATTTGCACATTCACGAGCACTAATTTTAATATAAACTAGGTTAAAACTCACAAAAACTTCAATTTTACTTAAAAAGTCATTTTTCCGAAAATCTAGCAAGCACAATTCGCCGTTTTTGTACAAAACAGGATGTTTAAATGAATGTAGCGGCCAATATACTTATTAAATATCTTAAATAAGTCATAGAAACAATTTCCGGAATTTAATCTCATTAAATTCCAAAAACCCTAATATTCTAGTTTACAAAAATACCCTTTTTAACAATTTCAAAGCAAAAATGCACAAACTACAATCTAGCTTAGATTTGCATGATCTAAAGCATTAAACCACACTTAATAAAGTTAATGAAGTCATGAAAAACCTAAACACATTTTTAATCCCAAGTATTTAACCAATTTCAAAAATCTAGTAGGCAAATTAGCACATTAACACAATTTTTTTTGATCTAACCATTAGCACTAGCTACTAATCTTGTATTAACATGACAAAAAGCCTAAATATAACACACAACCATACACCAATTTTACAAAACCCTAACTTGCATTCAAATTCATAACTTGAATTCCAAAACTTGCAATTAAACTCACATATCCAAATTAACACTTAATTAAATTAGCTTAAGAAATTAGTAACAAATTAAGCAACAAAAATGTTTTGAATTATACCCAAAATATATCAAGATCCACAAGCATCCATGGCCTTCCAAAATGCTCTCTTTTCACAAGGATCCATGCTATACGGGCTAAGCTAAAATGGGTAGGAGTCGGATTTGGGTTTTGGGATTTTTTTGATGGATTTGAGGCAATTTTTGATGAAGTTTGAAGAGAAAAGAGAAGGGAATTGGGGGGGGGGACTGCTGCTGCTGTAGGAGGGGGGGCTGCTGGAATGGGAGTGGGAGAGGAGAGAGAGGGAGGTAGAGAAAGTGGGGGAAGAAGTCAAAGTCAATTCAAGGTCAAAGTTCCACCTCATTTCTCCATTTTCTTTTCTTTTCTTTCATTTCTTTCCTTTGAAATTCAAGTGGGGAAAATAAATGGGGGCTGCTGAATTCAGCCATGGGGAGGAGTAAGTGGGGGTGTGTGGGTGTGGGTACGGGTGTGGGGTGATGAAAAATGATAAATACAATACCCCAAACATCCATTTACGCTAAAAAAAAGCCTTTTTTCCTCAATAATTTCTAAACCGTTTTGGCAAATGATTTCATTCCAAAACCACATGATAAAATTTTATTTAATGTTTTATGATGCACAAAATTTGTTTCAACTCATTCCAATTTGTAATTTTCCCTAATTAAATGTATTAGTGACGGCTTAAAATAATAATAAAATAATATTTTTTTCAGAAAATTTGAAATTTCACCAGCGGCTCAATAAACACCAAATAATAGCAATTACATAGCTAGAATATGTATATTTAATTTTTATAATAAGATATTTGTATTTTGACTTTTTACAGAAAACCCCCTTATTTTATCGATTTTTCGAAATTTCACCGAAACGATTTTCAAAATGTTACAATATTATTTTTTTATGCTGCCTTAAGTAATTACAAAACCAGTGTTTATTTTTCTTCACCATTAATATTTTCTGTGTCATATATATATATATATATATATATATATATTCCCTTTCATACTAAGGCTTTAAGACAAGAGTATTTCAAGGTATGCTCTACTATCCCAAGTTTCAAGATGTGTGTAAATGCGTATAGTAAGGTATCAACGTTCAGATGTTTGGACTCAAGAATAGGAACTATTTTTCAGACTTATTTTTATCCGCAGATTAATGATTCCTTTCATCTTACTAACCCTTAGGATAGCATCTCATGACTATCTATTACTAGTTTTGTTTTAAAATATCTAATTTTCTTGCTTTTCTTAAATCTTTTTCTTTCTTTCATATGTATATTTACTTTCTAGCCTTTATTTCTTTAAAAAAAATCATGTGCTTTTATTTAGTATAATGCAAAATGATACGTGAATAAGCATAAATCTCCCCCCAAACCTATTTGCAGCAGTGTCCTCACTGATGTCATTCTTTAAGCGCAAAACCTGTAGACTTAGGAGGAAAAGTTCTCAATGATTAGTAAAGGGGGACAAAAGTCAATGACAGTGGAATCCTCCCCTAAACTTATTTTTGGTGCACAATTGTGCAAAAAATTTCTTTTCTGTAAAGAGCCAAAATATTTTTCTCCCCCCTCCAAACTTGAGTAAAACAGTTTTTTAAGCATTTAAAATCATAAGGGGGGGTAAAGATATTGGTCTATACAAAACTTTACAAAGACCAAAATTCAACACCAACTATTCAAATATTTTATCAATATAACACCATGGTTGGTATATGATCACGTCACAGATAGACGTGAAGAAATGGGGAAGATATAAGAGGTGTAATCGAAAGGATTTACGTCTCGGTTGGTAGAGACGAAACAGTGATGGTGAATAAAAACGGGAATATAAAAGATAAGGAGTAGGTGGAATATTCGCATTCTCGTACTTGATAAGAAGAAGGGATGGCGGTTTAACTTCTTCGGGTGGAGGATGATTCATCACAATATCCAAGTCTTTAAGGAACGCGAGTTCTACGGCGAAAATGTCTTCAAAACTTTCATCAATGGTTTGAGTGATAATTTCATCAGAAAGAAAGGAATCGAGATCTATATTAATGGAATATGCAGATTCACTAGGAGGGTTGAAAGATCCAAGGTCAGTCTTTTGTGCACCAAGATTCAAAACACTTGATTCGTCAGAAATTATGGAGGTAGGAGACTCGAAAAGATTGTCTCCCTCATTCTCAACAGAGTATAAATCGAGTGGTCTTTCAAGAATCATAGAACTCGAAATATCGGAGTGTCATTCATCAAAACTCGATGGAGTTGAAAGAAAATTAGAAGAACCAAAGAAAGTGGGTGATGAAATGGGTAAACAAATTTGGGTGTCGAGCATTGTTGAACCAGATGTGGGAGATGAAGGCTGAATATCGTTCTGCTTATCGGATAGGTCACTGGTAAGAATAGGATCGGTTAATTGTACAGGAAGATATTCGTATTCAATAAAAGAGACATGATGGGTCGGATAATCCCAACTCATCTAACATAACGGGTTCATTTTCAACGATATTCTCATCACCGCTCTCACTAACATCTTCAGTCAAATCAAATGAATAGTTCTTTAAAAATTCATCAATTATTCGATCCTCAATCGATAAATCACTTGGTTCACTTCACGGAGTTGGAAGGTTTGAAATTTCAAGTATAGTCGAACAAGTATTAGTTTGATTTGGACTGGTGTAAGGCTCTCTTTCACACTCACTATTGGAAAAGTCAAACATGTTATTCTCGGGTAGCTCAGAACTTAGATTATTAAGCGGTTGATCATTGAATACATTCGGTTAGAGTGCAGGATGGAGGGTGTCGAGATCAAAAGAATTGGTTTTGGTTTGACTTTGATGGATCTCTTGTTCTTTTTCACTACTCAATTCCACCTCTACTTCAGGACTAGACATGGTTTGTGAAGAAATTCCAATGAAGGATTCCCTTCGTACCATGGAACTTCCTAATTGATTTTCAGAAACACTGTCTAGATAAGGTGAAAATTTTGAGTATGGTTGAAATATGTTTAATTGTTGGTTACGTGCAAGTTCAATGTGTTCCGCAATGGACACGCACTTATGATTTGCCACATTAGCCTTAAGAGAAGTGTAAACAAGAGATACCTTTAATTGTTGGCTACAGGTGAGTTCAATGTGTTCCGCAATCGACATGCATTTATGACTTTCCCCATTCTCCTGAAGAGAAGTATCAATAAGAGATACTTTTAATTGTTAGCTACGAGCAAGTTCAATGTGTTCTGCAATCGACATGCGTTTATAACTTGTCCCATTAGCCTCAAGATAAGTGTCAATATGAGAGCGTGTGAAAATTTGGTACTGTGGATAAGAATTAGAAGGGTGTACCCAAGTTTCATAAACAGGATTAGGATCAACATTGTGATATGAAGAATATTGAGATTGGTTGGTTAGTTGGTGACTAAAAGTTACTATTTGTTCAACAATGGTCATGGGTGTAAAAGATGTCATATTCGTCTCAAAACAAGTATCAATATTTTCATATGGAAATGATGGTATTTTTTGTCCTAACGGTTTTGGATTAATGAAAGGATTGAAACTTTGGCTATTAGCCTTCGCAGTATTTTCAGTGATGGACATGTGTTTAGAAGTTTCCGGATTATCAACATAAGAAGATGTTGAATTTTGATGTGGTTGATAGGACCTTGAGTGAGGTATCCAACTATACTTTTCCGCGCGCTCTATCCTATCCTTTAAAGACATGGTAGAGTCGGAATTTGTACCGAAACAATTACGAAAACAAGAAATATCTGGTTCCGGATTGCAAAGCTCGGCAAAAGTTCGTCTGTTTGGGTTACCCATTATAAGAAAGTGAAAAGAAAAGAGGGTGAAATGGTAATGATTTAAGCTCTTTTTGGATTTTGGAAATTGTTTTGCTTTGAAAGAGGGACTCGACAAACGTGCACAAACAATACTTAGAACTAAGGTTACCTAGGTCAATTTACTAGACTGCTCCTAGACTTCCAAAGGACAAGTCCCAGGATCAATTATCTGCTACCTCCTTATCAATCTTGTGGCCAGGTAAGTGGGAGATATCCGCTATACGAGTCACCGAAATAGCGAGCCTAATTAAGTAATCACTTTCCTTAGTCACACTTGCTTCAGACACCACAAGAGAAATGCGGATAAGCAATAGACTACCCGTGACCTTCCTCTGTCCTAATTGAGCGCGACAGTCCTTAGGGGCTTGGTCTAGATATGTTTTTATTAATGTAGGGTTATGAGTATGCTCGTTTTGATTTATGGGGCCTAAGAAGGGTGATGAAATCCCTACATAATCTGAATTTTAGGTTTATTTCCCCTTAATGTCCGTTTTAGATGTGCAAAACAAACCAAAATCTAAAACACGCAAAAAGATTTTTAGCGGTGATGTTTGCACAGAATATTGCAGGTAAAATAAATTTATTGGAGTTTTAGAGGAAAGAGAAAGATAATAGGAAAATACCAGAGGATTTTGGGGTCCTAATTCCTCAATAAAGCCACGGTTCCTCCTCCAATAGCACCCAAATGCCGCGGTTCCGGCGCGGTTTGGAAGGAACTTTTGCTAATTTTTCTGTAGGGCCCACCTATACTCCTCCGGTCCAAATTGAAAGTCTCTGAATCTCTATTTGCCTACTCCAATTACTCCAGATTTCCTTGCAAAACTCGCACAATAATCGTTAAAAGCACAAGATATGGTTTTGTTTATTTTATATTTACTGGATTTTATAAGAAATCAACTCGAATAACAAGAAAAAAATTGCGATCGTTTCCCCAACAATGGCGCCATTTGGTTGATCATTAAAATGTATCTTAAAAAATATTCGCAATCAAGACGGTGTCGCTAGTAGCTAGCCGCGATGAGTACGGGTCGTCCACTGGGAAATGTGAACTCTTTTCTTGCTTTAGACGAGTTGATAAAAAATGGGTGATTGTTTGTCATTATATTTTAAAACGGATATATGATTTATAATGAAACGACTTGTAGGGTTCATAGGACTTAGTAGTAATGGATGAATAATTAAAAATGACTTCTTTTATCTTTTAATAGTTTAAAATTAGATTGATAGTGATGAATGTAGATTAGGGTTTTTGAAAAAAACTAGGATTTCCCCACTATTAACCCTTGTCCTTTCATTGATCTCTATTCATGTCTAGCCCTTAACAAAACAAGTGTTAAACCAATCTCAAATCGTGGTCGTGAATATCAATAAATTGGTAGCGCGCCCGATAAGGAGATTAACAATTATTTTGCTAAAATTTATAAACTTTAAAATGTATAAAAAAAATTAAAAGATTTTCTCATCTATTGTTCTACCCTATCCTACAAACCCTAGCAAGCTAGGAATTACTCGCTCATAGTTAACTTAGAAGAGAGGATGAAGGTGAATGAAAGCATAATGATGATGCAGAAAAGTAAGTGCAAAAATTAAATGCAGAAAATAAATGCAAAGAGAATTAAACTAAAAACTACCGTTATTAATCAACTATTGCATTTACAATCCTCCTTAGAAAGTCGATTACAAGAACTCTAGTTTGCTCTAGATATCTCTTTCGTTGGAGGTAGATGAATAGATGATGATCACTCGGATACGTGGATCTCTTGATCTCTTCAGTGATGAATTTCAATGTACAGCTCCCGGTCCTTTATATAGTCCTTGAAACCAGAAACCCTAGATTCCATATAGAAATATATGCAGTTAAGATCATGATCCCAAAATCTCACATCCAACGGCCCAGATTTGACCGCTGAACCACCGCAAATTGCCACGTTTGGACGCCCTTTCGCCACGCTTTGGTAGGATCATGACTTGGGATTTTTTTTGGTTTCTTGGGTTGACATGTGGAGATCCTTTTGATGTATATATTCTGAAAATAATACTCTGAGTTTTTGCCGTTGCTAGATCTCTCGATTTGCTTCTAAATTTTAGCAGATTCGGTTCCGATATCCCGATTTGACTTGGATCTCTTACTTGGACCTCAGACCTGAGCTAATATCTGCACAATATCTCAAATCAAAGTATTAGTAGCATTTTGATTTTTTTAGATATTATTCTAACTATATAAATGATATAATATTTTAAGAATATTGATTAGAAATATTTGATATGATATGCATATTTTAATTTACAAATATTTCATTTAAATATTATATGCATATATTTCCCCTCATTATATTAATTAAAATGAAGAAACATATGATAATAATCTTTTTACAAATAAACCCACATATGTTCTATATTTAAAATTAATACCATTTAGCTATTATTAATAGTAGGGAAAATGTTCATACAAATGTGCAATATTTTAGACTAATCAGTTAATTAGAAAACTTGTGTTGTGCAGAAACAGGTCGATCAAAACAAGGAGAATAGGAAGTCGGCAAAGAAGGATCGTCCCACTTACACAGGTGGCTCGAGGAACATTAATCGTGCCATGGAGGCATCGCTAAATTACAATATATTTATTTTGATATAATTCAATATTAAAAGTTATTGTATAATATAAAAAAAATTGGTGAATTGCAGAGAGTTCAAACCCTGGTACAGGGTGGTACACAGAGCGTGTTGACCGCGTATCTAGCCGTCTACGGCATCTTGGTAGATCCCGCCATGAGCGAGCTTCGATTCTCTGACACTGCTACCCAGGAGTATCGCGTAAGTGTTAATATTTATTCTAATTCGAATGAAATTTTTATTTTGATAAGTTCAAATTTAAATGATATATTTATGTTTTGATAGTTAACTTGGATGGTGGAGTGGGCGGTAGAGCAGACGGGGGTATCGGGGATTGATTTCAGTGGACAGACCGATCCGATTATATTGACCCCGGTCCTAGACGTCGCATACGGAGCTCACCACGGAGGTTGGGAGAGAGGCCGGAGACTTGGTCCTAGCAGGGTCCATATGAAGTTGGTCTCCACTCCGGCGGTTACTTCCCCTACCCCCATGAGCGACGTCTAGAGCATGATGTTTCCGCATTGAAGACCACCGTTGAGGAGTTGAAGGAGATGTTGGTACATATATTACTTATTAGTAAAATATTTTATTACATAGATAATAGCATATGCAATATTAGTAATCTGAACTCTCTTTCAATTTTAGACTTATGTTTGATTAATCAGACTTACATAAAACTATTTACAGTGAACTCTATAATCATAATTGTTCACCGCCGAAAACAGAGACGAACTGGTGTAGATCATCTTGCCTGAATTTGGGGGCAGATACTATTTGGATTTATCCGTCCACCTCTATGAAAATACCAAAGTTGATTTATGACACCATATATCGGAGGTTTAGACAGACGCGACCATTGTAGCAGACTTTGTCAGATTCCCCCTCATTTTATGAAGGATTTTTGATTGTGGGGATGCTCTTCCCTACAGACGCAAGCCCCTGCAGTTAATTACGTTACCGCATTGCGATAACCACTTTCTCCTACTCCGGATGTTCACTTCGTCTCATGTGTGGGTTTTTTTGTTTTGGTTGCCCGTGAATTGTATACGGAGACTAGTTTATGTCGTCGCTTGTAGGGCGCGGATCAGTCCAAATCCGTATATTTTAGATTTGGGCTTAGGTTTGTTTAAGGACCGTTAATCTGGTTTGAGATTAAGATCGATTTAAACATATGAGCATTTGGGCCCAATTATTTTAGTTTAAGGACATCACGGTCCATTATCGCCATGTTTGGGGAGAATATTAGTTTAGGGACATTTCGGTCCAACATTCCCATTTTAGGAACGAATATTAGTTTAAGGATATTTCGGTACAATATTCCCATTTTGGGGGCGAATGTTAGTTTAAGGACATTTCGGTCCAACATTCCCGTTTTGGGGACGAATATTATTTTAAGGATATTTCGGTCCATTATCGTCATGTTTGAAGAGAATATTAGTTTAGAGACATTTCGCTCCAATATTCCCATTTTGAGGATGAATATTAGTTTAAGGACATTTCGGTCCATTATCGCCATGTTTGAGGCGATTATTAGTTTAGGGACATTTTGGTCCAACATTCACGTTTTGGGGACGATTATTAGTTTAAGGATATTTTGGTCCATTATTCATCTTGTGCGCACGTGTATTTGTTACATGGCCGAGTGAACGATGATGATATAGAATGCGCCCAATTTGGAACGCGGTCCGATTTGAGGTGTGCATGTCAATTTGGAGGTGCATCAATGTGTGATGAAAGGAGTTGTTGGTTGTCGAGACCCGCCACCATTCTGAAGACGTTGAGGAATTAAAACAACATATATCTGATGTATGGAAAGATGTACCCTTGAACCAAATCCTGTATTTGAGGGAAAAAGGGGTTGCGGTAGACCTAAGAATCGTTAGTCATATTTGAGACTAAGATTATCTTAAGAGAGATGGGATGGATATTATTTTGGATATCATCAATGAGAGATCATTAGTTATGTTTAATACTAAGATCAATTCGGAAATCATGAGCAATATGGGATCGGTTGATTTAAAATCAAAAAGGTTTAACTTTATGACACTTAGCCAATTTGGGCTGAAATTGGGTCTCTAAACTACCCAGCAGAGCTAAGCACTAATATATATAGTACTCACACGTGTTTCACGTGGGACGCTAGAATAGTGCTGAGCACTGGCGCTCACATGTTTTTCACGTGAGACACTACTATAGTGCTAATCACTAATTTTCTCTGGTGCTCACGTGTTTTTCACGTGAGGCGCTACTATAGTGCTAAGGACTAATTTTCTCTGGCGCTCACGTGCGAAACATGTGAGGCGCTCAGATATGGGCGCTGCGCAATCAGTGCTAAGCACTTAGTCATTTTGACTTGACATAGAGTGCTAAGCGCTTTGCATGGCACTCACGTGGAAAGCACGTGAGTGCTGAGCATTGATTTCAGGTTTTGTTTGCTCACCCTTTTTTTGACATAAGTGCTAAGAACTTGGATGAGCTCTGGTGCTCACGTGTGAAGCATGTGAGGCGCCAGATTTTAGGTTTTCAAGAGTGTTTCATGTGTATTTTGCATGACTACTTTATTTTTGGGATATTGGAATGCTTTATTTGGTGGCTGCCCAATAAGCACGAATGAGTTTTTCTTTGTTTTTTGGACGCTCACGTGGGAAGTACGTGAGGCGTTTAACTCTTCTTTTGTTTGGGTTAGGCACTCACATGGGAAACACGTGAGGCACTACAATAGTGTTGTGCACTAATTTTGCTCACGTGTGTTTCACGTGAGACGCCAAGTTCTTTTTGTTTTTAGAGACGTTAATCTCTATTAACAACATTTTAGTCTTTAATGATCATCAAGATTTCTGATTTGAAGATCTTGGATCTTCACTTTTTTTTTATTGGAGAACTAAATTCTTCTTTTATTTTTATAAAAACTAAGTTCTTTATGTAAGGTTAAACCCTAATTTCGGAGGAATTAAATTCCCAGATCATGTGTTCTTTTCTTTTTCTTTCTCTTTAACCTAGTTCTTTTCTGAATTTTTGATTCTCAAGAACAAGATCATCCCGATGAGAATTAAATTCTCAACTTGTGGGAGACTTGCTTTGCGGATCTCTGATCCAGAGGAAGAACTAAGTTCTTGAGAAGGGTTAAACCCTTATATAGGTAAAAAGAGATATTTTGATCTCTGTGTTTTCTTTACCGAGGGTTTTTGAGGAGGGGAGTCTTCTTGTTTGAGAATTAAATTCTCTGTTCTTTCAAGAGCTCACTGTATTTTTGCAGAAGCTTATCGGGGGTTTTCTCTATATGAGACTTGATGTCTCGGGTCCTTTATATAGTGGAGGCATATTGTTAATTGGTTTTTAGAAAATCTCTCATTGAGAGATTCCAATTGATTTAATTGGTTTCAAAATTGATTTGGGAAATTTTACCCACCGTTGGATCATTGATCCAAGTGTCTCTGTTTTTACAGAATATGTTGTTCTTGTTTTAACAAGTTTGAGGGAATATTCTCTCATATATAGAATAAAATTCTATTGAACGGTGATATTTTCATCACCATTGTATTTTTAATCTAAGGGTGCTCGATTTAATAGAGTACAATCTTTCTTTGTTTAGAAAGATATGGGAAATATCTTCCATCTCATTGGATCATTGATCCACTAACCTTCTCAATAAAATTTAATTCTATGCTTAAGCACCATTGGATTCTTGATCCAACGGTTCATTGAGTAGAATTTAATTCTACGTAAGGAGGTGCCCTCATGTGTTTAACATCCGAGGTTTATTTAGCTCCTCTAATTTGGCGCCCATATGTCTTGCAGATGGGCGCTCACATGTTTAGCACGTGAGGCCAATTTGGCATATAGTTGTTTTACTGCAGCATCTATATACTTTGCCTATAGGCGCTCATGTGTTTAATACGTAAGGCTTACTTAGCTTACCAATTGTTTGATTGCAGTGCCCATATACTTTGCATATAGGCACTCACGTGTTTAACATGCGAGACTTGTTGAGCCTATTAATTGTTTGATTGCAGCTCCTATATGCTTTGTATATAAGCGCTCACGTGTTTAACACGTGAGGCTTGAGTTATGGTGAATTTTCTCCCCTCTCTCTTTTTATTTTATTTTATGAGGGAACAAATGCCCCCAGAGTTTCTCTCACGTGGCTTGCACGTGAGTGCAACGCTGTCTATCTTTATCACTGTTGGATTGCTTAGGGGAATTGGAAGCTGAACCGCTTCCATCACGTTTTATAAATGGGGCCTTTGGCCCTTGAGATGACCACTGTTTCGTCATCTTCATCTTTAGCTTTTTCCTTGAGAATTTAATTCTCCTTTCAGAACTTAGTTCTCTGCCCCTAGCATTTCAAAGTTAAACTCTGCAAAAACTCTTCTTGGTAAGGATTATGAACGGAATCCATTTCTTAGGAAACCCTTTTTTTTTTGTCTTGGATTTTAAATCCATCAACAGAGCTTTGCTCTTTTCTTAGACTGATCTCTTAGAGATCTAAAAAAAACCATCTTTCATTTTTTTAAGAAGACTCTGGGGTCTTGAATCAATGAGGATTGCTAGTTCTTTTCTTAGGGTTTTACCCTATCACTGATCTTTGAGGATCTGTGGAATTTAATTCCATTTTCTTTGTTTCCCCATCATGGGGGTTTCTGGGATTTAATCCAACTTATTGAAGGAATTTAATTCCAGTTTCTTACAGAGCTTAGCACTGAGAGATCTAGGGACTTTTCGGAATTTTATTCCCCTTTTGTTCTTGAGCATTTTCCTTTTTAGGGTTTTAATACCCATTTCACAGATTTGAACCTGATGTCTATTTTTAACAGAACTTACTTTTCGAGGACGTTAAGATTTTTTTTAAACTCCACTATCTATTTAATGAGAATCCTTTTGGATTCTCGCAATGATTATCTTGCCTCATCATTGGTGAGCCGCCATTTTGATTTCGTGGAGACTACTATTTTTCTTCTAGATCGTAGTGATTTTGGTATTTTGATTACTAATCCTTTACTATTTTTTTCTTTTCAAATACTATGGTTTCTTATCTGTATGATCTTGAAGAGATTATCTCTTATAAGGAGATTCGCATCCAAGGCCGCTGCCAAGATCAGGAGTTCACTGATGCCCAATACGCTGAGGTGATGCGTCGCTTCGACGATTACAACGGTCGATTGCTTCGCCGCTGTTCTGCTTTTTTGAAGATTGTCGTTGGGTCGATTTAGGAAGCACTTCCTAAGCTTGATGAGGCTATGCCGCTCGAGGCACTTGATAATGCTGAAGACAATGTGCATTCAGTATATCTGATGGGCTTGATCTCGAAGAAGCGGAGGGATGATCTTGTCACTATTTTGCATCGCGCTTTCCAGAAGAAGGCGATAATATCTGCGTACCAAAGGATGGATGACATCAGCGGGATCTCGACGCTTGCATTCATGAGAAAATGCATAAGAAGGTGGTCAACGAAGCTAGAAGAATTTTACTCAAACTTGCCTCTAAGATCATGAATCCATGTCCGGAATTCAGCGTCATGCCATTGTAGACATTAGATGATTTTTTTTAAAGTCGTTCTCATCATCAATGTGTAATCTTTTTTGATGTATGAATGACAAGCCTTTTTTCTTTTTCAGACTTGCACTTTCTTGTTCTTGAATGTCTTGATCTGGCAGCGATTAGTTTATTCACTCATTTCGTAGTTTGTAGTTTATTCACACATTTCGGAGTTTTTAGTTTATTCACTCATTTCGGAGTTTGTAGTTTATTCACTCGTTTCGGAGTTTGTATCTTATTCACTTGTTTCGGAGTTTCTAGTTTATGTGCCCATTTCGGAGTTTGTAGTTTATTCACTTGTTTCGGAGTTTCTAGTTTATGTACTCATTTCAAAGTTCGTAGTTTATTCACTCGTTTCAGAGTTTCTAGTTTATGTACTCATTTCGGAGTTTGTAGTTTATTCACTCGTTTTTGAGTTTCTAGTTTATGTACTCATTTCAGAGTTTGTAGTTTATTCACTCGTTTCGGAATCTCTAGTTTATGTACTCGTTTCGGAGTTTCTAGTTTATGTACTCATTTCGGAGTTTGTAGTTTATTCACTCGTTTCGGAGTTTCTAGTTTATGTTCTCATTTCGGAGTTTCTAGTTTATTCACTCATTTCGGAGTCTCTAGTTTATGTACTCGTTTTGGAGTTTGTAGTTTATGTACTCATTTCGGAGTTTGTAGTTTATTCACTCGTTTCGGAGTTTCTAGTTTATTTACTTATTTCGAAGTTTGTAGTTTATTCACTCATTTTGGAGTCTCTAGTTTATGTACTCGTTTCGGAGTTTGTACTTTATTCACTCGTTTCAGATTTTCTAGTTTATGTACTCATTTCGGAGTGTTTTTAGTTTACCTCCCTTTGGTTTACAGGCGAACTTGTCCTAACGTTATATGCAGATAACCCCCATTCTTTACGACAGAAGTCCGATAGGTTTGTGGTACTAGGGTTTTAGTCCGTGGTACCGTCGTGTTGGCTGGTGTATTTCTTGATATACAGTCTTCAAGTTATTGTTTGAGTAGCCCCACGGCTATCGTGTCTCTGATCCCTTCGGGGGCTAGACAAGACGTCTTCAAGTAATCTCCTTAGGTCATATCACCGTCAGAAGAGCAAACATTAGGAATTTGCCAAGACGCTTTTTACTTGTGGTTAGGCTCAATTTGGAGCCCCGATGAGTCATAACCACTCCGCCCTAGAGTGGGATGATCTTTGATAGTCTTTTAGGCTTTATATAAGTTGCCTTCAAGACTCGAAGCTGGGAATATGCCATTGCTTCATTTTTATGACGATTTCACGCCGATTCTTTGCTGAAGTAGGGCAGACATCTGTAGGACCTTCATGCTGTATGTATCGCAGTTGAAATCCGGAACTAGGAATATGCCATTACTCCATTTTCATTTGATAGCTGCATTCGCATCCTGCTGGAATGAGGAGGAACGTCGGGATGGTCTCAAGGTTGTATATATATCGTCGAGACTTAGAGTTAGGATTTTGCGGTTACTCCATTTTTAGTTTCGACCCTCGGGTCTTTTGTTGACGTTACGTTTGCATCCTGCTGGAATGAGAAGGAATGCCGGGATAGTCTCTAGGTTGTATATGAACCGTCAAGACTTGAAGCTAGGATTTTGCCATGACTCCATTTTTGCTTTGACCCTTGAGTCTTTTATTGACATTGCATCTGCATCCTACTGGCATGAGAAGCACGTCGAGCTGGAGTTAGGATTTTTCCGTCACTTATTTTTTGATTTGGCTCCTTGGAGCTTGGCTGACGTCACATCTACACCCTGTTGGAATGAGGAGAGCGTCGAGATGATCTTTAGGCTGTAGATGTTGCCATCAAGATCTGGTTCTCCCTGGTAGGAAAATATGGTCCCTTTTCCTTTATTTGTGCCCATGGATCGTATACAAGAGTCAATATGGACATACTTGCAGGGCAGAGGAAATTTTATTTTATTTTATTTTTTATTGTCGCGATGCTCTATCTTTTCAGCTTTTCATATCGCGAAAGTCGCGATTGCCCAATCATTTCGGCTTTTTATTCATGATGCCCAATCATTTCGGCTATTTTCTTTATATTTTTTACCCGCTGCTTTTTATTGCGAGTTGCCCAAACATTTCGGCTGTTTTTATATGCATAATTTTTTGCTCGCTGATTTTTATTGCGAGTCGCCCCATCATTTCGGCTGTTTTTATATGCATTTTTTGCTACTCACTGTTGTTTTTATTGCGAGTTTGGAATCTGATACCAACCTTGGCATCAGCATCGCTACGACTGGAATAATGTTAGGAGCGAATTATCATTTGCTGTGAAAGGACTTGGAGTTTGACACATATTTAGACATCAGTATCGCTACGACTAGAACATTGTCAGGAGTGACTCATCGTTTGCCTTTACTGATTTGAACAAAGATAGCTTAGCAAACAGGGTTAGAATCCTTTCGACTAAGCCTTTTTAACTTTATGAGCCGTAAGGGTCTCATAAAGGTATTTCTCCCTACAAGTCGTGAAGACCTCGTAAGTGTACTTTCTCCTTAGGAATCGTGGGGATTCCTAAATGTATTTTATCTTGTAAGTCTTAAGGATCTTGTAAGAGTGTTTTGTCCTTATAAGTCGAGAGGACTTACAAGTGTCGTCCACCATACGGGGAAATTTCTCGTCGTTGGTGGAACTTGGTGGAGGAATATTTATTCGTACCTGTGGATTGTAAACAAGGGTCAATATTGGACCACCTGTAGGGCAACTTAGGGGATGTGGCGGCTTAAGAACAAGTTTGGATCCCTGTAGCTTATGGCTTTTGAATTTTATGAGCCGTGAGGGTCTCATGAGGGGAATTTCCCTTATGAGTCGTGAGGATCCCGTAAGTGTAATTTTTTCCTCAGGAATCATGAGGATTCCTAAGTGTGTTGCTCCTTTGTGAGTTGTAAGGATCTCACACATGTATTTTCTCCTCACAAGGCCGAGAGGACCTTGCAAGTGCACATGAATTTTTTTATTTTACGAGTTTGCACTCTATTCAGGTTTTCACAAACTCATCGGCAGTCCTGCTGTTTTTACACACGGCGCCCTTTCGGGTTTTCATCTGTGCCCATTTTGCTTGTGGACATACCGTTTTTTAACAAAATTGCGCCCTTCCGGGTTTTCACAAACTCACCGGTAGCCCTACTGTTTTTACTCACGGCGCCCTTTCGGGTTTTCATCCGTGCCTATTTTGCTTGTGGACATACCCTTTTTTTAAATGGGGAAACTCTCGAAAGTAACCTCATATTAGGTGACCCATTTGTTTGCCGATGGGTTTTAGGGGTGGCTTCATCGCTGGACTAGCTATGTAGCCAGTGGGACTTAAGCTGCAATCTTTCTTGCTAAAACTTCGATTGCAATATAGATCCCAAGGGAATGTATTGCCGTATTTGGGGCGATGCACTATTTTAGGAATGTTCTGGTCCATTATTGCCATGTTTATGGCGAAATTTTAGTTTAGGGACTTTTCGGTCCAATGTCGCCATATTTAAGACGTGATTCTAGTTTAGCGACATCTCGGTCCGTTGTTAGTTTAGGGACTTCAGGGTCTGTTGTTGCTATATTTGAGGCAGATAATTAGTTTAAAGACTTCTCGGTCCTTTATCGCCATATTTGAAGCGGGGTTCTAGTTTAAGGAAATCTCGGTCCGTTATCGCTATGTTTGAGGTGAATTTCTAGTTTAAAGACATCTCGGTCCTTCATCACCATGTTTGAGGCGACAGAGCTTCTTTACATACTACTCTCAAAGTTCTGGCTCAGGAAAATACCGAGCGGACACGAGCGTCGTCATCTATCATAGACCTAAGTTGTGACTCATCAAGCGTAGTATTTTTTAGAAATCGGCCGTTTATTGGCCGGAAGGGTTTTTCGCCATGCATATCTATGAGCAGGTAGGCTCCACCTTGGTAGACTTTGTCGATATACGGGCCTTCATAGTTAGGCTCAAATTTCCCCCGTTTTGCACGATTGGGAATCATTGGTCTTTTAACGACTAGAACGAGTTCGCCTTGGCGGAATGTTCTTGGCCTGGTCAGTCTTTCGTATGACCGTGTCATCCTTGCCTTATAAGCCTCCAAATTTTGCTGTGCTATAAGGCGAGTTTCATCGAGGGCATCGAGCTCCTCAAGCCGAAGATGAGAATTTTCTTCATCTGTCAGCTCGTATCGAACCGCTACTCATAGAGAAGAGAGTTCTATTTCCATGGGAAGCACTTTTTCCGTGCCGAATACCAACATGTATGGTGTTATATTCGTAGTTGTTTTGAACGTTGTTCTGTATGCCCAAAGAGCTTCGTGCAACCTTTCGTGCCAATCTTTTTTGTTTCTGGACACTATTTTCTTTATAATCTTCGTCAAGTTCTTGTTGAAAGCTTTAGCTAGACCGTTGGCCCAAGGATTATAGACTGAAGAGTATCTCCAATCTATTTTATGTTGCTATGCGAAGCGGATGATTTTATGACTTCTATAAGCTGACCCGTTAACCGAGATAATTTTTCGCGGAGTGCAGAACCGATAGATGACATGTGTCTTGAAGAAACGGAGGATATTCTCCATCTTCAACTCTTTTAGTGGTACTGCTTCTGCCCACTTAGAGAAGGAGTCGGTCGTTGCCAATATAAACAGATGCCTTTTGGACGACGTCGGTTCAATGAGGCCAATTATATGGGTTCCCCATATTTTGAACGGCCAGCTAGCCACTGTTGGGTGTAGCGGATTTGGATGTTGGTGGATGAAGTCCCCGTGGATTTGGCATGAGTGATACCGGTTCGCGTATTCGAGACAGTCCTGAATCATTGTAGGCCAACAGTAACCCATTCTTTTGATCTTCAGCTTCATCTTTGGCCCAGCTTGGTGAGAATCGCAGAGTCCATTGTGAATTTCTTGAACGACTTTCTTTGCTTCCTCCGGCCCTAGGCATCTTAGCCATAAACAGTCGAACAATCTCTTATATAGAGTATCATTGACGAAGGTAAAATACAAAGCTCGTTTCATGAGCTGATGTTTAAACGACACATTTTCGGGTGTTCGTCGGGACTTAAAGTAGTCTATGAAGACTTCCCTTCAGTCCTTGACCTTTTCTTCATTCTCTATTTGAAGGGCTGCTTGTTTGGTCGTTTCTTTTCTTTCGGATGACTCTATCAGATCTTCTGAAGATATATCTATTAGTGTGAGAACCCTACAGCTTTGCATAATGATTTTTATGTCATTGAGGTCGTCATCATCCAGTTCCTTAGCCAATTTGGCCAACACGTCCTCCTTGCTGTTTTCTGCACGCGGTATACTCTCTAGGATATAGGAAAGGATTTGTGTCAGCAGTTGCTACACTCTTTCTCTATACTTTATCAGCTCTGGCTTACACGTCTGATAGTCACCATTCACTTAGCTAACGATCAGCTGGGAGTCTCCATATATGAGGAGGTTTTTGATTCCCATGTTGATAGCGATCTCGAGACCTGCTATCAAAGCTTCATATTTAGCTTCGTTGTTAGTCCATGGCTCCGCTAAGGAAAAGGCATAACGCAATATCCCTTCTTGCGGATTCACGAAGATAAGGCCTACCCCAGCTTTGATTATGGGGGCGTTTTGCTTTCGCATTTTCATGGAAGATACTTCATCGAAGTAGAGTTCCCATTGGGAATCATTTTCTTCCTTCTCTTCTTCGATTGTGTCGAACACATGTTCATCAGGCAACTCGCAATTTAAGAGGGAGTCGGCTGGTACTGGATGCTCCACGAGAAAGTCGGCAATGATCTGGCCTTTCACTACTTTTAGGGGTCGATACGTTATCGAGAACTCCATCAGGAGGAGGGCCCATTCGGCAAGCCTTCCTGTTTGTATAGCCCTTGACATTAAATATTTGAGAGGATCCACCTTTGATATGGGATGAACCTCATGAGCCAAGACATAATGTCTGAGCTTCGTTATTGCAAAGATCAGAGCCATGCAATGCTTTTCGATAGGGGAGTAGTTGTTTTCTGCCCCCCAGGAGAACTCGACTCAAATAGTACAGAGCCCTCTCTATTCCCTTATAGTTCTCTTATGCCCATAGTGCGTTTAGAGAACCCTCAAGGGCCATTCTATATAGGATAAGGGGTTTTCCTTAAACTGGAGCGACCAATACTAGCGGATTTTTCAGGTATTTATTGATTTCGTCTAGTATATTTTGGCACTTTCAATCCCAGACGAACGGGGTCCCCTTCTTCATCAGATGACTGTAGGGATGGTATTTTCCGGAGAGGTTGGCTATGAACCGCCGGCTATGAACCGCCGGATATAAGCGTGTTTTTCTTGAAGAGGCCGCAGTTGTTTGAGAGTTCTCGGCGTGGGCATTTCCATAATCGCCTTGATCTTCGAAGGGTCGATTTTGATACCCGGTGTCATATGATGAATCCTAGGAATTTGCCTGAGGAGACTTCAACCGCGCATTTTAGAGGATTCATCTTCAGATTATACTTCCAAAGGTGTCGGAACACTATTTTTAGATGTTCTCAATGCTCCTCGTGAGATCTGCTCTTTACCACAAAGCCGTCAATGTAGAATTCAAAAATCTCATGGATGAGGTCATCGAAGATCTTTGTCATGGCCCTTTGGTAGGTAGCGCCAGCGTTCTTTAAACCGAAGGGCATCACCTTATAGAAAAATATGCCCAGCGGGTTCCGGAAGGCGGTATGTTTTTAGTCTTCAGGACACATTTTTATTTGATTGTATCCTAAAGATCCGTCCATGAAGGAGAATACCTCATGGGTAGACGTGTTATCAATCATCAGCTCAGTAACAAGTACTGGGAGATCATCCTTCGGGCAAGCTTTGTTGAGGTCCCGAAAATCCACGCAAATGTGCACCATCCTATTTTTCTTCATTACCGGAACGAAGTTAGCGATCCAGTCGGGATATTGAACTTCTCGGATGTAGCCGGAGTCGATTAGTTTCTTGACTTCAGCGTTGATACCCATCTCAAGTTCGAGTCGCATCCTTCTCGGCGCCTGTTTGACTGGCTTGATGTCCGGCAATATAGCTAGTTTATGTACCGCTACTTTTGGATCTAGACCCGGCATCTCGGAATAGTTCTATGTGAAGTAGTCTTTATATTGCATGAGCACGCCTTTTAATGTGGCCACCTGTTTTTTAGATAGCAGCTCACTAACGAAAGTTGGCCTCGGATCATTTTCCGATCCTAAGCCAATTTTCCTTAGGTTATCCGCCGTAGTGTGTATCCCATCTTCCAGCTCTTTTGGTGCTGGTGGAAACTCTAAGATCACCTCGTCCTCGTCTTCATTTGCGAAGCACCTAAAGAGGTCATCCATAGTCTCGTGCACTCCCTCTTTTGAGAGTGTTATCATATGGCAAGCACGAGTTCGCTTCCATTCTTGATGTTGGGCCGGCCCTATCCTCGCGGTATAGGTCCTCTTTGGCTTATGATTTTGCGGCGGGGTTACCCTCCAGCTGTCGGATAAAACGAACCTGCCTTTCTGATACTGGTCTTCTACCCAGTCTTTGAAGGTGAAACAATCTTTAAGAGGATGACCTATTACTTGGTGATAAGAGCAATAATCCGGATGATGGACCTCGCTTTTTGTTCGAAATGCCGAGATTCCGAAAGTGTCATCATTTGGTGCTTTATAACAAGATTGAATATTTTCCTCGTCTTGGCTTGGGGGAAAGAGTATTCCCGACCCATCTTCTTTATATAGGACGGGTTCCAATCGACCTTTTCTCGATTGCATAGCTTATTGCATCCGCTTCGATGTTTTCGAACGTTTTTTGCATTCTTTGCTCTGTTTCTTCCTTTATTTCAGGATTTCCCCCTTTCGCGAGAACATACAGTGGGTCGGGGATGAAGAGCATTATGTTTTCCTTCTCCGCAGATTGCTGATTGAGGCGCTGCATCCCATCCTTTTCATAAATGGTCATTTCACGGTTGTGATTGTCTTGGCTCTTTCGACAAGCTTCTTTTATTAGCTTCTCTATTTGTTCTTTAAGCGACGGACTTAACATTTTTAGAGCGGGATTTCGCTCTGTTCCAACATCATGGCCATTCGGAAGAGCGTTTTCCCCTTCGCTGGAGTTGTGTATGACACGGCAGCTATGGAACTGCTCCTGTTTCTTGGAACGAACGTATCTGAGCCCCGTTGTCTCTATCTTTCCATTAGGCATCTTTCGCTGAGTACCGGAAATATCCCAAATCTTTTTGTAGAAATGGGATTGTCGTACAGTTTGTTCGAGGGGTACTCCTTGGCATCTTAAGAGCCTTTTTAATCCCTCCGCATAGTATCATGGCAGACAGACTGGTTGAAGCCTGTCGAGTACAAAATTGGCACTATGCCAGACTTCTTTTTCTACTTTGGTCTCTGTAGATTGGTAGAAGAGGATCGCATTTTCACCTCTTCGCCTGGGAGGGATGTAGAAAGTCTGTAGTTCTTGTACGCTGTATGTATGGAGAGCATCAAGTTCCTTATAATGCCGAGGTGGAGCCATTGTGATTTGAAGACTCTAATCTCCTTCGTCGAGGGTTTGCACGGACGGGCGGATGGAGAACGCAGCGTTAGCCTCATCCTCAGAGTCGCTTACAAAGACCAGAATAGGAGTAGATGGTCCGGACCTGTTGTTTTCTTTCTGGGGTTGCCCCGAGTAGACTATTTCATCATCTTCCTTAGAATCGCTCCCAACGATCGGGATAGTGGCGACGGACTTCTGTTTATCCTCCGGCTTATGACACCTTTCTGTATTTTTGAAGTCTGGTAGGAAGTACTTTGCATCTTCATATTTCCGGAACTCGTTTACGGAGAACGGATTTAGCTCCCCTATGACGGTGCATTCCAAGCCGTCCTTGAAATACATCGTACACTGATGTTGTGTAGATGGGATGACGTACTCATGCAACCAGAGCCTGCCGAACAAAGCGTTATAGCAACTCTTTGCATCAATGACGTGAAATTTATTGTCAGTGACGAGCAACCCGAAGCGTAGCGTTAGTATTATGGACCCAAGTGTCCGTGTCAACTATGAGTCAAACCCGGAGATTGTAATTTTGTTTCGGGCCAAGTGCTGAACGTTCATGCAAATCTCCTTCAGCACTTTCACGTTGAGAAGGTTGACGGAGGATCCGTTGTCGACAAGGATTTTCCCTATTTTGATATCGTGGCAGTACCCGGTGACGTATAATGGGTGGTTATGTTCGCACATACCGAGGAGGAGATCTTCATCGCTGAATGTAATGTCAGCTGTGTGAGCCTCTGTCAGCTCGTTTTTCATCTTCTCTTCTACAAGGAAAGCTTGGAATTGATCGGGCTCTTGTAATTCCTTGATCAGAGAATCTCGTACCTCTTTGGACATCAGAAGAGCATCCAGCATGCTCAGTTGTGAGGGTATTTTCCTCAAATGTACCAGGACATTGTAATCCACCTTATTTTTCTAGGCGGGTCCCTTGCTGCGAGCTTTTTGACAACTCCACCGTCAAGGGAAATTTCCTCAGGGATTTTTTCTTTCCCATTGTTCTTTTTACTCGAACTTTTGTTTGTAGGTCCGAGATTCTTTTCAGGCAGCGTGCGGCTACGCAGCTGAATATTTTCTCAATTCTTCTCCTCCTCTTCTTTTTCGGAGGTGGAGTCTTTGAAGAGAGGGCCGAGGAGTATTTCATACTCAGAATGGCTCCTGAAAGTAAGAACTTATGGTTTTTCCCCTTCTAAACTGGTACCAACCATATGACAGTTGCCATTCGTTTTTTCACGCGCATCCGTCTCACTCTTTTGCTGTCGATAAGCTTCACGCTGTTAGTAGATGTTTCACACCACCACAACACTTGTGGGGAGGCGGAAGTTGAAAATAATAATTTTTGAGCATGTAACATCGACTTCTACTCCCGGATCGTACACTAAACCATAATTAGTAACCCTATCTAGGAGTTTTAGCTACTATGATAGGGGTTATACCTTCTCGAACCGGTCCTTCGGGTCTTCTTTCCGCTGCGTTTATGAGCTCCTTGAATGTTTGAGACGATCTCGATCTTCGGTCACCTCTAAGCCATAGATGATCCACCCGAGAGCTTTAGATCAAGCTTTAACCTCCACTAAAGAGGTAACTAAGAAGTCAAGTTTTCTAAGAGAGATTACTTAGATGATGTAGAGAATATCTAAATGATTATTTTGATCTCAATACCCTATGAATCACAACTCATGTGACGGGTTAGGGTTAAGCTAGAGAGGAGGAGATAATTTGGATAGAGAATGTAAGGGTGAGAATGAGCTAGGTCTTGTGCAGTAAAAGATAGGGCTAAGGTTTTAATTATTGAAGCATAGATTATTTTTCTCAAAAATAATCAACCATGCTTCAATAGTAGATCCAAATGAATATTTTAAATATTAGCCATGCTTTCATCCATGCTTTGAAAATGTCTCCAAATTCCACCTCATTTATTTATTTTCCAAAATAGAAAATCCATATATGAGGTGTCTCCTTATAGAAGCCCTTTCTTGTACAATTACAAGAATGCCCCTCACCGTATACCATATAAATATACACGTATTCGCATTCCAAAAAATGCGAATACGATGAGATGCCAATAATCCAAAAACCATAATACTGGTATCCGGCTTAAACCAAAGCCTATCAGTATTATCCTTTCGAACATCATTCGTGTAGCCAGTACACGTATTGTAGGGCGTTTTTCGTCACCCCAGTGAGATGGGAATACGCGCGCGCTTGTTAGGCGTACTACAGATTCCCCCTGCCTAGGGTAGGCCGGGGTTTAATGATTGTGGGGATCCGAATCTCCGGCAGCCGCGGACTAAACTGCCGTTAATTACCCCTCGCCTTTGGGGAGAGGGAACCTCCGATTAACGGGTTAAACTGGTCATGCGAACCCAATGCGCGGTGTGCGTGTGTTCTGTTTTGAAAGGGGGGTTTTGGATATATCGGGAGCCACGCAGAGTTTTTGCGGGGTGCGGGGCAGCGCCCCGTTAGAAATTTTTTCTAACAGAGACAGTGTCGTGGAGTATGTGTATGTGTACATTTGTATACAAATGTATATATATACATATATATATAAATAAAGGGGAAAAGGCATCCAAAGGATGCGTGGGGCAGCACCTTGGGCGCTGTGCGCTTAGGTGCTGTGCGCTCAAGCGCAAGCGCACCACGTGTCGGCACGTGGGCGCTTTGCGCATGAGCGCTGTGCACAGGAGCGCAAGCGCGCGCGCCACGTGTCGGCACGTGGGCGCTTTGCGCATGAGCGATGAGCGCAAGCGCGCGCGCCAGGTGTCGGCACGTGGGCGCTTTGCGCATGAGCGCTGCGCGCTGGAGCGCAAGCGCGCGCGCGCCACGTGTCGGCACGTGGGCGCTTTGCGCATGAGCGCTGCGCGCTGGAGCGCAAGCGTGCTGGTGCGTAAGTGCGCGTGCCACGTGTCGGCACGTGGGCGCTTTGCGCATCGCGCTGGTGCGCAAGCGCGCGCGCCACGTGTCGGCACGTGGTCGCTTTGCGCACGAGCGCTGCGCGTGGGAGCGCAAGTGCGCGCGTCACGTGTCGGCACGTGGGCGCTTTGCGCATCGCGCTGGTGCGCAAGCGCGCGCGCCACGTGTCGGCACGTGGTCGCTTTGCGCACGAGCGCTGCGCGCTGGAGGAAAAGAGGGCTTTTAGCCCCAAAAACTCTCGAAAGAGAAATTAGTGGAGTTGAACTCCTGAAAAAAGAAAAATGTTTTGGTTGGGAAAATGGGTTCTTCTTCTTCCTCCTCTGTTGGCTGGATCTTGAAGATCAAGAGATATGGAATTTTAAAAATCACTCCTTTTTGAGATCTAATGGAAGATCTGAGTTCCCCTTGATGGGTTTTGTGGTGAAAAACTAATTTATTTTATAAAACGGAGAGTAGAATTCTTGATTTAATTCAAAAGAAAGAAGAAGGTTTTGGAACCTTGAAGAAGGAAGAAAGATCTCAGATCTGAAACTTTTTTTTTGGAGAGAGAAAAAGTTGTTGAGATATTTCATTATTTTTGCCTTTATAGGCTATACACTTTACACATAGCCCCTTGGGCTTCACAAAATGGCATTTTTCCTATCCCATGGCTCATGTGCCATTTCTTTTTGCACATAAGTCATGGGCTTTACAAAAATTTGGCTTTATACCCATTTTCTTACATTTATCCATAAAATAAAATAAAAGAAAATGCAACAAAATTATTTATTACAAAATTTTTATCTTGGCATGGGGGGAGGCCGGCCGCTTCATGTTCGGGCTCGACCCGGACATGGGCCTACTGGGTCTGGGCTTGGGCCCACTTGGCTTGGGGTTGACTTGGATTTTGACTTGGTCAACCGGGGTGTAAATTTTTACCCTAACACGTATATGATCGAAACCCTGCCGTAACACCTTACAGCCTCTACATCGTTTCGCCTGAACTAGGGAAACCTTCTGTGTAGGACTCTAAAGACTCAACAGTACGCTGGCAGTGGGTTTAACTCTAAGCCCGTCAGCAGCACTAGCTGTGCGTAACGGCTACCCATGTACATGTCGAAAAGGTGGCCAACAAGCAAACTCATCCTAACCCCAACGAGCCTATGAGTAACACTTACCGTACAGTCCGGTCTCTTCATCTGATACATCGCATATCGGATCTATGGGTGGTAAACGTCAGACCCAGTAACTTGATAAGTCATGCCGATGTGTGGCTCATAACGGTTTGAGAAACTACTGATAACTCTTATTAGTAAATCTCAACAAGTCTGGCTAGGGATTTGCTGTTATAGCCAATCGAGCATAGCGGAACATCAACTCCCTATAACGGGAGAGACAAAACCCCTCCTATCGCTCACCGCCTCCATGTGATTCGGGACTATACCTAAAATCCACATGCTTGCACAACTCTAATGAATCGTGGTAGAGAGGAAATCAAAGCACAGTGGGAACCACACAAGACACTATGAAGATCTCGGGTCTACAGACTAACCTGTACAAGTGTCACCAGAGAACTGCTATCTGATGATAGGTATAATACCATCTAGGAGTTCTCGGCGAGTCCTGTTCGGTGTACCCATTCTCTAATGAGACCCTGTGTACAATCTTTGATGTCAAACACCAATGGTTATAGAATCAACTATCGCCCCATACTGGGTCAATAAACGTACACACTAGTCTACTCTAGAATATCGATGCCATGTCTCGATATTCCCTCGACTAGGAACTATTAAAGGATATGCTTGGGGACTACCCAAGCCCCACTAGTATGATCTACATTATAGCTCTGGTAGTCAAGCAAAGATCCTAAGGGCTTTATCAACATGTATACAAGATATGAAATACTAGGTAAAACACATCACATGTTAAGATAAAGATAAACCAGGTAGCATACTATCATATTAAGCAAAGATTATTTCTGTATATATATATCCCTAGCATCCTATACAATAAAGGCATCTAGGTCATACATATCCAACAATCTCCCACTTGCACTGAGATCTTTAATTGTCACAATAAGTACCCACTGTCTGCACTATAGCCAGTTGCTGGCGTACTGCATGCCCAACATCTCGAACAGTCTTTCGAACTGGACTTGAGGGATGGCCTTAGTGAATGGATTTGTCGGCCACTCTCCGCATCTCGATTTCCTGGCGATCCATGATCTCCCTGATGAGGTGATACCGCCTCAAGATATGTCTGGATTTCTGATAGGACCGTGGTTCTTTTGCCAAATCAATGGCACCATTGTTATCATAATACAAAGCTATTGGATTAGCAATGGATAGAACCACCTGAAGTTCAGAAACGAACTTCCTCATCTAGACTGCCTCTTTTGCGGCATCATTAGCAGCAATATACTCAGCTTCCATCGTAGAGTCAGCGACGGTATCTTACTTGGTACTCTTCCAACATACCGTCCCTCTATTGAGGGCAAATACAAAACCTGATATGAACTTGATGTCATCCTTATCGCTCTGGAAACTGGAATCGGTAAAGGCCACCATTTGGAGATCTCCATTACATACACCAAGAACATTTATTAGTCCTTCGCAAGTACTTAAGAATGTTCTTCACGGCCGTCTAGTGTTTCTCCCTAGAATTGGATTGATACTTGCTTACTACACTCAGTGCGTAAGCTATATCTGGGCGAGTACATAACATCACATATATTATAGATCCAACTACCGAAGCATAGGGTATAATGCTCATGCGAGCTCTCTCTTCATCAGTCTTTGGAGATATCTTTTTGGAGAGGGTGATCCCATGACAAGCGGGTAAATTACCATGCTTGGAATCTTCCATACTAAACCTCTTTATTATGGTGTTTATATATCTCGATTGGGAAAATCCTGACAATCTCTTAGACTTATCTCTATAGATCTTAATGCCCAGAATGCATGGGGCATCACCCAGGTCCTTCATGGAGAACCTTTGTGATAAGAATAGTTTGACCGATTGTAGTATAGGATCGTCATTTCCTATCAGGAAAATGTCATCCACATACAATACGATGAATGTGACTGTACTCCATACAATCATTTTATAAATGCAAGGTTCATCTACATTTTTGATAAAATCAAACTCCTTGATTGTATCATCAAAGCAGATGTTCCAACTCAGTGATGCCTGCTTTAATTCATAGATAGATTTTAGCAACCTGCATGCATTTTCACTGCTCCCACTGTCAATGAACCCTTCCGGCTGATCCATAAAACACATTCATCTAAATCACCATTTAGAAATGTTGTTTTAACGTCCATCTGCCAGATTTCATAGTCGTAGTAAGCAGCAATAGCAAGCAGGATCCGAATGGATTTAAGCATTGCAACTGGAGAAAAAGTTTCGTCATAGTCCAATCCTGGTCTTTGACGAGCTTTATAAGTCTCCACATGTCCATCTACACCAATCTTTTTCATAAAGATCCACTTGCATCCTATGGGCTTTACTCCAGAAGGAGCAACCTCCAAATTCCATACTTTGTTGGTGTGCATGGATTCCATTTCAGATCTTATGGCATCTAGCCATTTCACTGAGTCACTACTCGTGATAGCTTGCTGAAAACTAGTAGGGTCATCATCATCTATGATGCAATCTTTTCTATCACCATTAATTAGAAAACCATAGTATCTATCCAGTGGGCGAGAAGTTCTACTAGATCTACGGAGTGACTGAGGCTCGTTGGGTTCTATTGAAATTTCAGGTTCAACCAAATCGTCAATATTTGTTCGTGGCTCTGAAATTTCTTCCAGCTCTACCGTATTGCCAACAGTATCATTTGTAAAAAATTCATTTTCTAAAATTGTGGCATACTGAGAAACAAAAACTCTTTGTTCCTCCTTATAGTAGAAAAGATACCCATATGAATGTTTGGGATATCCCATAAATTTACACATAACCGATCGTGTCTTGAGTTTGTCTGGATTCTGCATTTTAACAAAAATAGGACAACCCCATATCCTAACTCGTGTAAGAGATAGTCTCTTCCCATACTATATCTCATATGGAATGGTTGGCACGGTTTTAGTCGGAACCCTGTTTAATAGATATATTGCAGTCTCCAATGCATGCCCCCAAAATGAAAGTGGTAACTCGGCATCACTCATCATCGAACTACCATATCTAATAGGGTATGCTTTATCCATTCCGACACACCGTTGTGCTGTAGTGTGTACGGAGGAGTGAGTTGAGAGAGAATCCCATTCTCTTTCAGGAAATCTAAAAACTATGTACTTATGTACTCTTCTCCTCGATCTGATCGAAGTTTCTTGATACTCAACCCAGTTTTTTTCTACTTCAAGTTTATACTCCTTGAATTTTTCGAAGGCTTCAGACTTATGTTTCAACAGGAACACGTGTCTAAACCTTGAGAAATCATCAGTAAAACTTATGAAGTATGAAAAACCACTTCTTGCATGTGTAGACATTGGTCTATATACATCACTATGTATGAGTCCTGAGAGTTCAGTATCTCTCTCCGTGTCCAGTAAATGGAGTTTTGGTCATTTTACCCTTGATACAAGACTGACAAGTCGAATAAGATTTATATTCAAACGGGATTAAATATCCATCTTTATGTTGCTTGGTTAGTCTTGTTTCGTTAATATGACCAAGTCTACAATGCCAAATGAAAGGTTCATTTATGTTTGAATTCTTTCTTTTGTTTGTGTGTTGTATGTTAAAAACTGTGTGTTGATTCAGGACGTAGATCCCGTTATTTAATATTCCATACCCAATCAACTATTGATTTAGGTTAATATTCATAACATTACTTTGTAAGACAAAATTATATCTTTCATTATCCAACAGAGATACTGATATTATGTTACATAACATGGATGTTACAAAATAACACGGGTTCAAAACCAATATACATCCTGAAGGTAAACCAAGGTGATACTCTCCTACCGATATATCATGTACATTCAAATCATTCCCTACACGGAGAGTGTGATCACCTTTCTTCAACAACTTGCTATTTCTCAATCCCTGCACACAATTGCAGATATGAGATCCTAACCCGGTATCTATTACCCAGAAAGCAGAGTTAATTGAAAAACAGTTTTCGGTAACAAACACACCTGAAGCGGAAGCATCGGCATGCTTCTTCTTCTTAAGATTAGCGAGGTATCCAACGCAGTTTCTCTTCCAGTTCCCAGTTTTGTGGCAATAGAAGCATTCCCCTTTTCCCGATGCTGCAACCCCTGACTTGTCTTTCCCCGGTGCGTTTCCAACTCCACCTCTCGGTTTGATGGGTTTCTTCTTCTTCTTTTCCTTAGCTTTAGCTTTCGAGACGGAAGAGGAAGATGTCCCAGCAACTAGAGAGGGATTTTTCACTACTTTTAGCGTGCTCACTGCACTCCTCAATATATTGAGAAGTTCAGGTAGTGACTTCTCCGGATTGTGCATGTTGAAGTTCACTGTAAACTGAGCATAGGAAGGGGGAAGAGACTGTAGAACTATATCAACATATTGTTCATTCTCCATCGTCCATCCCAGGTCTTCTAGTTCTTCAATAAGTCCTATCATCTTCAGCACATGATTACCTATAGATGTTCCAGTAGCCATCCTCATCTGAAACAAATTTCTTGAGGCATCGTAACGCAGGGCACGAGATTGCTCCCAACACATGTCCTTTGTATGGAGAAATATGGATTGTGCATCTATCTTCTCTTGTTGATTTTGATGTCCGTTGTCCATCGAAGGAAGCGCGAGGCATTTGGCTGTGGCGCATTCTATATCCCATGTTTTGCGGAATTCCTTATCCGCAATAGACGAATCAGGACCTGGGAGGGAAGGGGATGGAGCAGTCAGGACGTATGCAACATTGTCATAAGTAAGGGCAACATTTAGGTTCCTCAGCCATTCTTTATAATTTGGTCCTGCGAGTTTATTTTTATCTAATTGAAGTTTAAGTCCTGACATTGGTATCTGCCATTAGGAGAGAGAAAAAAAAACACTCAGCAATTGCTCTTGCATGATTAGATTGGTTATTAATCTTATCTAATCGATATCTCCCACTGCTTTTTATCAAATTTTCCTTCAAACCTTAAAAAGAAAATTATCCAGGACTAATAACATTCTACAAGTTCGCTAACCGGTTAGCCAAGCTAGTGTCGGTATTCCGAGGGAGGTTCCCCGTGCTTTCATATGGACCTAATTAAAATAAACCTCGTTTCCCTAGAGGCATAACCCCGTTAACACTTTTCTAGACACCTACTGGATTAGCTAATTGTAAAGTGTAAAACTCTCCTGGGAGTAACTATTACTCACAGTGGGATCGGGATCCAACTATCAAATAGAAGGTATGCAATCTCATTGCAAATTTCAACACTTGAAATTCCCGATATGGTTTTTACCCTTAGCGTCTTATGACCTTAACAATGGTCAACAAATAATAAGTGCTAGTCAAGTTCTACCCATCATTTCATGATCGATTTAGACCCACCTGTATGACCATTAACTGTGGTCAACAAAATCATACGAATACCCTAACTGATCGCATCATTTGCTTTGTAGGATGACATCACTTAGCTACCGTACACTACGTCTTAACTATAGTCAACAAACGTAGCACGAATACTAAGTACTCTACTTCCTAAAATGGCGGAGGGCTACGAATGGTTTTGATGAAAACCTTTAACGTAATGAACTTGATATTGTTGTAGAATCTAGTGATTTGAACAAGAGTGGTTTAAGCTCCGCTTAAAAATCAAGTAGTTTTTCAAAAACAAACCGAACAACTTTTGCTAAAGAGGTCACTCCCAGTGAAGGGATCTCGGCTCTTGCCTCATCGAATGAGGTGCAGGATATTCATCAGGGATTACCACTATGCGAAGAAAGAACTAGAGAGGCTATCATGATAAACCGAGTGGGTTGTAGCATTTGCTAGTTTTGCTAAAGAGGTCACTCCCGGTGAAGGAATCTCGCCTCTTTCATCGTCGAATGAGGTGCTGGATATTTATCAAGGAATACCACTATGCAAAGCAATGACTAGAGCTATCTTTTTGAAAAAATTTGATTCTACAACATATTTAGGTTTCTTTACTTAACATTAATCTCATCAATGTTTTCCCATCATTTAACCTTATCATTGTAGAAAAGAAACGAAAATAGAACGTACGTATATGCCATCCATATTCGCCATGGGGCTCCGTCATACACAGTTAGGTTACTTAACTAACGGCAGAGCGGGGACTGGACTAGCGCGGGTGTAAAACATAAGCAACGTTTAATATATATCTCATATATATATAACCATTCATCTCACGCAATAATAAGCATTTCAGATCACAGATGAATACATTAGATATACTAGAATTCCGTGTTTCGTTTAAGCCCTGAACGAAAGACGGATTCCACGGTCGTGATGAATAGCCAAACCCTACCCTAGACCCCTATGGGTGCGGTAAACTACCCGCCAAATTCCCAAAATGTAGCAACCTCTCTCAATAAAATGAGTAGGCCACTCGGCACTTCAAGAACCCGGTAGTTTGTGCACCCCATCTTGGGTCTATCCTAAGAGCAAAAACAGTAAAAAGAAATAATACAATGGTGGCTACAACCTCAACCCGGATGTGCCCCGCAAGATAATATTACATCACTTTTACAAATTACAAGAATGAAAGAAAAGAAAACACTTTTCCAACATCCCCCGACTATTCATCCACGACGATCCAACACATTCAAATATACATACCATCATATGATACACATATGTGCAACACCCACTAATCGTCGTATAGCAATCAGTGGACGTTTCTCAACACATATCAAACTGAAAAGCGGAAAAACGATGTTAAATATTCGACTTCAAAACACTCCGGATTTCCCTAACACTTAGGTTACATCACATGCAATCTAGAAACAAATAAACAATACCATAAAATCTAAAACCAAGTGTAAAGAACAACTTAATAAACCCAAGCCCAAACACCTCAACATGACCGGTGATGCCAGGAAAAACATGTGTTTGACTGGCGAGATTTGTGAAGTTTGGGCTCGTTTTTCTAGGGTGTTCTAGTTATCACATAACAAGTCTTCTGCACATGTTTAAAAAAAAATTAGAAGATATTTTGAAAAATAATAGAAACATGGTTTTTGATTTACGGTTTCGGAGTTGTTTCGGTTTCGAAGCTTTAAACATCGTCTAAAATACTAGTCTTGGTTTAGTTAGGCTCTGATACCATGTTAGTAGATGTTGTACAACACCACAACACTTGTGGGGAGGCGGAAGTAGCAAATAATAATTTTTTAGCATGCAACATCGACTTTTACTCCCGGATCTTACACTAAACCATAACTAGTAACCCTATCTAGGAGTTTTAGCTACTATGATAGGGGTTATACTTTCTCGAACCGGTCCTTCGGGTCTTCTTTCCGCTACGTTTCTGAGCTCCTTGAATGTTTGAGACGATCTTGAGCTTCGGTCACCACTAAGCCATAAATGATCCACCTGAGAGCTTTGGATCAAGCTTCAACCTCCACTAAAGAGGTAACTAAGAAGTCAAGCTTGTTAAGAGAGACTACTTCGATGATGTAGAGAATATCTAGATGATTATTTTGATCTCAATATCCTATGAATCACAACTCATGTGAAGGGTTAGGGTTGAACAAGAGAGGAAGAGACAATTTGGAGAGAGAATGTAAGAGTGAAAATGAGCTAGGTCTTGTGTAGTAAAAGATATGGCTAAGGTTTTAATTATTGAAGAATATATTATTTTTCTCAAAAATAATCAACCATGCTTCAATAGTCGATCCAAATGAATATTTTAAACATTAGCCATGCTTTCATCCATACTTTGAAAAAGTCTCCAAATTCCACCTCATTTATTTATTTTCCTAAATAGAAAATCAATATATGAGGTTGTTGGAGATAGTGCCCTCAGAGTCAATTATTAGGTCACAGGTACGTGATTGTAATGATTGAGGGAGGACCTATCCCGGTAGGACAGTCTTACTCGAGATGATAGTATGCTATCTGGTTTACCTTTATCATCGTGTACTGTTTTAGGTGACCTGACACGTCGCTATTACACGTTGATAGAGCCCCTAGGATTCTTGCTTGACCACCAGCAGTATGAGGGCGATCATATAAGTGGGAGCTGGGGGTCTACAAGCATATCCTTAAAAGGTCCCTAGTCGTGGGAGTTTCGAGACCGGGCATCGATACTCCATTAGTAGACTAGTGTATACAGTCGAGACCCCGACGAGGGGCGGTGGCCGGTCTCACAAGCCACTGGTGTCAGTTGGATCACCTAAGATGTATACAGGTGCTCATTGGGTTATGAGTACACCGGACAGGACTCGCCGGGAACATGCTAGTTGGTCATATACCAGACGTCAGATGGCAGTTCCCTGGTGACATGTGTGCAGGTTAGTTCATCGACCTGGGGATCGTCATTTGTCTCGTGTGAGTTCCCACTGTACTTTGATTACTACCCTACCACGGCTCAAAGGAGTCGTGCAAACAGGTTTTAGTTGGGTACAGTCCCGAGCCACATGGAGGCAGTGAGCGTATCTTCAGGGGTTCGTCTCTCCCGGTATTGGGGGTGAGGTCGTGCTGTGTCTAGGAGAGCCATTACACAAAGTCCTTGGCCAAGGCAAGAAGATTTACTGGTAGGTATTCCAGTAGTATCTCAGGGTGTTCTGGGCTACACTCCGACACGACTTGTACCGCTTTTGGGGGTCTGACTTTTACCAACCCCCTAGGCCCGCCATGCGATACTCATAGACGAACGGACCGGACTGCACGGATATTGTCACTGACAGGCTCAGTTGGGTGTCGGGGTGAGCTTCCTCATCGACGTCCCTTTTGGTCAATAGCTGGTGGCCCGTCACGTATTGGCTTATACCTCTGACGTGCTAGTGGTTAAATCCACAGCCATAGTATTGACGAGTCTTTAGAGTCCACCACATTTACAGTTACTCAGCTTTCGGGCGAAAGGTTGTAGAGGCCGTATGGAGATATGGCAAGGTCGGATCAGATACGTGTGGTATTGCACGGATCAGGATCGGACAGTCTGTACTATAGGCCGTATGGTTATATGGCAGGGTTCGATCAGATACGTGCGGTATTGCACGGATCAGGATCGAACAGATATTACTAGCCGGTTTTGGTATAAGCCGGATCCTAGTATAGTACAGTGTAGATTTTGTCTCATTGCATTTGTATTTCGGTCGAAATACAGATGCGGGTGTGTATGCACAGTATCGGGGTTTTCCTGTAATTTATTACGGGACCAGTTTTCTGGAGTTGCCAGTTTGCTTTCCGTTTCGGCCAATTTCCTTTGTTCCGTTCATTGGCCGAAGATTGGTGGAGGAGGGCTTATTTGCATTGTTGCAAATAGGCATTTGTGGAAATGGGTCTTTGCATATAGTTGTATCATGACATCTTTTCATTGACCTTGACTTCTTCTTGTCATGATGGCATGACTTTTGGCTCATCATGGTTGTTGATGATGAGGTTGGTGGTTGGTGGTGGAGTATGGGTTTTGTTTTGGTATCATTGTTTTTCATGATAACCATTCCTCTCTCTCTCTCTCTTGGATAATTCATATGGTTACCTCCCCCTTGACTTTTCCCCTCTCTCCCTTTGCTACAAGGGGCCGGCCATTCTTGAGGATGGGGATTGATTGATTTTTGGTGTGGCATTTTTGGTTCTCTTCATTCTCCAAAAATCACACAAGAACCCTCTCCAAAAGTTCACTTCATTTTCCTCCACCACAAAGGCATCTCCATGAACCCCAAATGAGACTTCTTCTACTACGAATTCTACAACGAATCTTGGGCACGTCGAGTAGCCGGCTTCGTCCCCGAGTTGCCTCGGCATTGAGGTGGGAGCCCGTAAACGAAGAAGGCGATGTGGTGCACTTCCGGCGACGAGGAGGAGACGGACGGAGATCCCGCGAGGAGATCGGAGTGGAGATGAAGACCGGAGGACTTGGATCGTCGGTATATCTCTTTCCCATCTTCTAGTTAGCTTAGACTAGTTAATGGTAACGATCCCGGGTGATAGTGCGCGGTGGTGCCGGTTTGCTAAGTCCGCAAAATTTAAAGTTATTCACCGCTTCCGCGTTCCGGCGTCGGATCGACGGCCGGGGCGCCGCCGTGCACTTACAGTGGTATCAGAGCCTCCCCATTAACTTAGTCTAGCTTTGTGTAATGTGTTTTTGAGTTCCGATCGATCGAAATGTCCAAAAACCCGTATTTGCCCACGACAGTTTTCTGTTAAGTTTTTTTGGTGTCCAAATTTTTTTCAGGTGACAGAAAAGTGATCTACCAAAAAATATAAGAGTTCTGTAAAAATTCGACGATGTAAAGCTACAGTGTGAGCGCGGAACCGCCGCGTAAACCCCATACATGCCGCCCTTCCGCGGCTCACTGTGCACGTCACATCACCAAATTTTTACAGATGTCTTCTGGGTTTATTTCAGGGGTTTTGGAATATTAAAATTGGGCCAATTATTTCTGTGAGTGCTACAGTATTAGTTTGGGGCCCACTTGTTAATTTTTGGTCAATCGGAAAATCTTAAACACATTTTTCACAGTATTTACATTATATCTGCGACCGTGAATGTCACTCGATCGGTAAATCCTGTCTAACTGCTATAGCCCGGTTAGACGGATTTGCGAACGTGACTTTCACGTTGATGTTCTATGTATTTGCTGTGATGTTGCGGATCGGTCGTGGGGGATAGCCTGGATGCAATGCTAGTACTGTGCTGTTGTATTATGTACATTTGATATTGCGGGGCGAGCGTCCGACATGTGGACTGCCATCACTGCCTGTTTGTATTATTATTTTGGGGCACGGCCAGGTTGCGGTCGATGTACCCGGTGTATGTATATTTTACTTTCTGTACTAGGATTGCCCCGCGGAGGGGTGCACGGATAGCCGGGTTCTGGAGGGCAACAAGCCCGCATCTCATGGCATTGAGACGGAGGGGGCTTCACTCTAGGATTGGCGGGCTATTCGCCGCACTCGTAGGGGGTACAGGTTGACCCAGGAGGGGTGCCCAAGTTACCGGATTCCGTGAAGTGCTGGGTGGTCCATTCACGGCGCTGAAGGGGGCTGCCTCGCTTCAGGTTTTGGCGGGTAACTTGCCGCACCCGTAAGGGTCTAGGATTTCATTGCACAGGCTATCCACACGACCAGGGGAACGTCGGGTTTCAGTAGTGGCTCTGTGAAACCCGGGGATCCCAGATATCTGTATTGTTTCTGTGATGCTGTTCATTTTCTGTGATGTTGCATTTTATTCACGCCTTGAGCGAAATACTATATATTGGTATATATATTAGTAGATGTTGTATATGTTTTGCATCCGCGCTAGTCCAGTCCCCGCTCTGTCGTTAGTTAGCTAACCTAACGGGTAATGACGGGACCCAGTGGCGAATGCGGATGGCATATACGTACGTCAGTATATTTTCGTTCTTTGTGGTGTGATCAATTGATGGGACTGCATTGATTCGGATCAATGCAAGTTAAAACAAACCTAATCTGATGTTGTTGGAACACTTTTCAAAAAGCTGTTATTGCAAGGACGTTTACTTTTGTTTTGCATCGTGGTATTCATTGGAATATCCTGCTCCTCAGTCGACGAGGCAAGGGCCGAGATCCCTTCACCGGGAGTGACCCCTTGGACAGAAGTTTGCGTCAGGGCATTAATTTCACTATAGCCGATTGCTTTTGCTTTGCATCGTGGTATTCAGTTGGAATATCCTGCACCCCATTCTACGGGGAAAGAGCCGAGATCCCTTCACCGGGAGTGACCTCTTTAGCAACGGTTTTCGTCACTATATTTTTAAAAGCTATCCGTTCCTTCAACGATATCAAGTTCATTACGTTAAAGGTTTTCGCCAGAAACCATTCGTAGCCCTCCGTCGTTTCATATGGGTAGTCAATAGTATTCAAGCTGTGTTTGTTGGCCAAAGTCAAGGCACAGTGTTTGGTAGCTGTTGATTATTCATATGCAGCATAGATAGATGCGTTGGTTTGGAACAGTCGTATAGCCTTGTTGGCCAAAGTCAAGGGCTTGTGCGGGTGGATTCGAATCAACCTGGAGAATGACGGGTAGAACTTGACATGTGACTTATGATTTGTTGGCCAAAGTCAAGGTCATAAGAGCATGGGGCAGAAATCACATCGGGAGTTTCAAAAGAACTGAAACTTGCCAGATATGCGCATACCTTCTGGAGTGTGATACCGTGAGCGGATTCCGTCACGTTGTCATGCGATGAGAGTTGGATCCCGATTCCCACTGATGAGTTAGTTTACTCCTCGGGTGACCCCGACTAATTCTTCTTTCAGGTTTGGAGGAGAATTTGAGGTACAGTGGGAGGACTCCAGATTAGATAAATTGGTAACCATTCTGATCTAGGTTAGAGTGCACGCTGAGTGTTTCTTTTCTCTCTCTCTCTTTGGCAGCGACCATTGACCCGACCCTAGACTATGACTCAGTGACCAAGTTGACCGAACCTACTTAACACTGGCTTTTGGATTGACTGAGTTGCGAACCTCATTGCCACTCCTACTTTTACCCTTTTCTCCAGGACACCCCGTATTACTACGAACGTCCACTTCCATTGGACAAAACCATCGTATGGTTAGATACGAACTCGAAGGAATTCGAGGATGGTTTCTGGTTCTGGAGAAAACGGATAGGATTATTCAGTTGTCTTTTCTTTTCACCCTCTCTCAGGTTGCGAGTACTCCTTGGTTTAGGAGTAGTACACCTATTGCGCAAATTGGATAGTCTTCTTCCAAACCTTAGGCTGGTGCCGACCAGTAGGGAATGAAGAAAACCAATTAGCATAACGATGGTGTGCAGAAGGTATTAAGTTCAGACAAAGCAAGGGATTAGTTAGAGGGCAAAGTAAATTGCAACAGATATTCACGACCAAACCAAATATTTCGTTACCACTCCCACATCACCTTTGTATTTCTCCAGGACACTCCGTATCACTACGAAGATCCACAGTTTATTTGGATACACCATCGTATGGTTATATACGAACTCGAATGGAACTTGTTCCAGTTCGGGGATGGATTCTGGTCCAGGAGAAATAGGAATAAAGTACATTCAGGTGTCTTTTATCTTCACCTTCTCTCGCGTTGCGAGTGCTCCTAGGATTAGGACAGTACACCCTTTATGCTTTTTGGATAGTCTTCTTCCAAACCATAGGCTGGTGCCGAACGGTAGGGAAGGAAGAAAACCATTTGGCCTAAAGGGGTGTACAGAAGGTAATGACTAAAGACATATGAAGGGATTTGGAGAGGTGGCAAAGAATTATACGGTTACAGTTGTGAATTTGGATAATGGATGAGGCATTACTAGGAATACCAGGATACCCCAACGAAACATTTCAATGTTTCAGTTTCACTGTGTAATGTTAAAAGAGAACTGATTTCCCGATTAGATACTTACTCCAGGGTATGTATTTACCAGGTACGATTCTCACATCTGTATAGTTTTACAGATGATGAGTGGGAGTAAGTTATTGGGAATTGGGTGATCATCCTCATTATATCGGGATTCGTTGTAATCGGTGATATTTGAGGAAATCACCTGGGCTGTTTGCTGGTTGGCAAATATTTGGTTTTGAATATCCGCTGTTATGCACCAATTTCAAATTGATATATCTGTACGTCTATTTTCATAGAGTGAGATATACCTTTATGAAATTATGTCTACGACATTTACCTATATCAGTGGATGGTTGGGTAAGGAGCATTAAACAACGGTGTAATTCTTCATAACCAAAGGTACAGTTTTCAACCTACGACACACAATGAATGAGTTATCAAACTCAAGGGACGTATACAGAGTATTGTATGTTGTCCAGGGTCCATAACGACAGAGGGGTTGGTCCTCATACTATATTCTGTTTACTTTTAACTTCTCTAGTTCTTAGACATGTGTTTCGTTGAAACACAGGGTCTAAGTTTTGAGGAGTTATAGGTATTTGAATAGAGTAGAGAACCAGGTGTAGCAGGTATCGGGATTCTTCAAAGAGATCGAAGATGTAGATACTTGTGTATGGTATTCAGTTGATAGTAATGATAAAGAGATCTTGCTTCTCTTTCAGGTTACTCATAATTGGAAGTATTCCTAAGTTGAGTAACGCTGATCGGCCTCCTTCCATTTAGTTGACATGCGCTGGGGACAGCTGCATGATTTGAATCTAGTTCAATTAAATCAGTGCCTCTGTTTCTATATTGGATATAGAACAGTTCATATCTTAACGATGTTAAGGTACGGGGAGTTGTCCGGTTTATGATTAAAACCAGACACTGGACAACTCAAGGCACGTTTCTGTAATGGCTGTTTGTGGGTTGACCCAGGCTATGACGCGGGTTGACTTTCTACCATCTGGATGAACAATAGCAATATTGTTCTAGACTCGCCACAGTTTTATTAAAAAAATGGATTTTTTCAGAAAACAGTAGTGGGAGTATGGTAGAACTGGAAGTGATTCCAGAACCACAAACGATTACTGAAGATTTGATGAGGAACCTAAAGATTCAATCTGGATTGACATTCCATTGGCCACTCCGCAGATAAGGTGGGTAACTTCAGGCACCCGAGAGGTACTACGGTAGCCTCAGGGACGGTGACAGGGAAGTTCTTGTTTACCCACAATTACCATTGTTGTTGTTCCAGGGTGCGAGACCCGGCGGGAGGATGAGTATAGCGTCGTTCTAAACTAGTTTTAGAAGTGCACGTCTATATGACTCTGCCAAAGGGTTGTCGTAGTCAGTGGGAGCAGCGGAAGCATTGGTGGACAGGTAGCTTATGTCTATTTACAGACTGAAGCACCAGTAGCGGAGATAGATCATCTATTTCTGACGTGACAGTCATGGGTTTGACTTCGTCAGAATAGGGGATGGATCTGTTGAGAAGGTAGTAGGGTGTGATATCCTGGTATTTGGATGACATACACAGAATAGGAAAGGAAACTCCTATACTACAATCGGTTATACTTTGGTCGTCACACAGTTGTTTCTCCACAAAAGAAATGGATTTTATATCAGACATACTGGTTACTAGATCTATGGTTTTAGATCTAGATTTGGGTGGTTTCCCAATCAGGGTACTTGACAGCATTCTAAGAGTATTTAGGATGGACGACTCCTGGCACGGTAGTGTACCTGCAGGTAATGGAGTCACCCTCTCCAAAGGTGTCTTACAGACTAAAGGGGAGAGGGATGTGCATGATTGGCAGATCACTTGCTCAGGCAATTGAGTCAATCATGAGATGTCAAGTACCACACCAGATGTTGTTCTTGCACTAGATGCAATAAGTTGACATTAATCCAATCCTGGAGAAACAGTCGGAAGCAGTTTTAGAACATAAGTGGATGTTCTAGGGAGATGATAACGACAGCCTCATTCAGGAAACAGTTATCATTCCAGGCTTCCAAGGTGACATGGACGACAAGGAGGTTGTCAGAGCTATAGTTTTCCTTCTGATGAGGGGCAGTATTTTGGATAGGTGGTCCAAGGCAATACTGAGGGTGGCATGGCGCAGGATACTGATTAAGTTCAGTTGACGATACAGTCTAAGAAGTTTGGATTTGGAGCTCATTTATGAGCTATGTCCCATCAGACATCCAGACACGTTCTAAGACATGTATTGCTCATTTCGGGAGATGGCTTTCTCCGCGAACTTGAGATATAGAGAGACATAGAAAGAAACAACTAAGCGGATCCACTCACTGAGGCTATTCCTCGAACGCAATAGTTCCGCAAACCAGCTTTGTGAGACTGACTAGTAGAGGAGTTGGATGTTCGGTATCACACGGGCTGTGAGTATGCGACATCGCAATAATTAGCCTTGAGTGCAAGTGGGAGATTGTTGGAGATAGTGCCCTCAGAGTCAATTATTAGGTCACAGGTACGTGATTGTAATGATTGAGGGAGGACCTATCCCGGTAGGACAGTCTTACTCGAGATGATAGTATGCTATCTGGTTTACCTTTATCATCGTGTACTGTTTTAGGTGACCTGACACGTCGCTATTACACGTTGATAGAGCCCCTAGGATTCTTGCTTGACCACCAGCAGTATGAGGGCGATCATATAAGTGGGAGCTGGGGGTCTACAAGCATATCCTTAAAAGGTCCCTAGTCGTGGGAGTTTCGAGACCGGGCATCGATACTCCATTAGTAGACTAGTGTATACAGTCGAGACCCCGACGAGGGGCGGTGGCCGGTCTCACAAGCCACTGGTGTCAGTTGGATCACCTAAGATGTATACAGGTGCTCATTGGGTTATGAGTACACCGGACAGGACTCGCCGGGAACATGCTAGTTGGTCATATACCAGACGTCAGATGGCAGTTCCCTGGTGACATGTGTGCAGGTTAGTTCATCGACCTGGGGATCGTCATTTGTCTCATGTGAGTTCCCACTGTACTTTGATTACTACCCTACCACGGCTCAAAGGAGTCGTGCAAACAGGTTTTAGTTGGGTACAGTCCCGAGCCACATGGAGGCAGTGAGCGTATCTTCAGGGGTTCGTCTCTCCCGGTATTGGGGGTGAGGTCGTGCTGTGTCTAGGAGAGCCATTACACAAAGTCCTTGGCCAAGGCAAGGAGATTTACTGGTAGGTATTCCAGTAGTATCTCAGGGTGTTCTGGGCTACACTCCGACACGACTTGTACCGCTTTTGGGGGTCTGACTTTTACCAACCCCCTAGGCCCGCCATGCGATACTCATAGACGAACGGACCGGACTGCACGGATATTGTCACTGACAGGCTCAGTTGGGTGTCGGGGTGAGCTTCCTCATCGACGTCCCTTTTGGTCAATAGCTGGTGGCCCGTCACGTATTGGCTTATACCTCTGACGTGCTAGTGGTTAAATCCACAGCCATAGTATTGACGAGTCTTTAGAGTCCACCACATTTACAGTTACTCAGCTTTCGGGCGAAAGGTTGTAGAGGCCGTATGGAGATATGGCAAGGTCGGATCAGATACGTGTGGTATTGCACGGATCAGGATCGGACAGTCTGTACTATAGGCCGTATGGTTATATGGCAGGGTTCGATCAGATACGTGCGGTATTGCACGGATCAGGATCGAACAGATATTACTAGCCGGTTTTGGTATAAGCCGGATCCTAGTATAGTACAGTGTAGATTTTGTCTCATTGCATTTGTATTTCGGTCGAAATACAGATGCGGGTGTGTATGCACAGTATCGGGGTTTTCCTGTAATTTATTACGGGACCAGTTTTCTGGAGTTGCCAGTTTGCTTTCCGTTTCGGCCAATTTCCTTTGTTCCGTTCATTGGCCGAAGATTGGTGGAGGAGGGCTTATTTGCATTGTTGCAAATAGGCATTTGTGGAAAGGGGTCTTTGCATATAGTTGTATCATGACATCTTTTCATTGACCTTGACTTCTTCTTGTCATGATGGCATGACTTTTGGCTCATCATGGTTGTTGATGATGAGGTTGGTGGTTGGTGGTGGAGTATGGGTTTTGTTTTGGTATCATTGTTTTTCATGATAACCATTCCTCTCTCTCTCTCTCTTGGATAATTCATATGGTTACCTCCCCCTTGACTTTTCCCCTCTCTCCCTTTGCTACAAGGGGCCGGCCATTCTTGAGGATGGGGATTGATTGATTTTTGGTGTGGCATTTTTGGTTCTCTTCATTCTCCAAAAATCACACAAGAACCCTCTCCAAAAGTTCACTTCATTTTCCTCCACCACAAAGGCATCTCCATGAACCCCAAATGAGACTTCTTCTACTACGAATTCTACAACGAATCTTGGGCACGTCGAGTAGCCGGCTTCGTCCCCGAGTTGCCTCGGCATTGAGGTGGGAGCCCGTAAACGAAGAAGGCGATGTGGTGCACTTCCGGCGACGAGGAGGAGACGGACGGAGATCCCGCGAGGAGATCGGAGTGGAGATGAAGACCGGAGGACTTGGATCGTCGGTATATCTCTTTCCCATCTTCTAGTTAGCTTAGACTAGTTAATGGTAACGATCCCGGGTGATAGTGCGCGGTGGTGCCGGTTTGCTAAGTCCGCAAAATTTAAAGTTATTCACCGCTTCCGCGTTCCGGCGTCGGATCGACGGCCGGGGCGCCGCCGTGCACTTACAGAGGTGTCTCCTTCTAGAAGACCTTTTCTTGTACAATTACAAGAATTCCCCTCACTGTATACCGTATAAATATACCCGTATTCGTATTCCGAAAAATACGAATACAATGAGATACCAATAATCCAAAAACCATAATACCGGTATCCGGCTTAAACCAAAGCCTACCATTATTATCCTTCCGAACATCATTCGTGTATCCAGTACATGTATATGATCGAAACCCTGCCGTAACACTATACGACCTCTACATCATTTCGCCTGAACCAGGGAAACCCTCTGTGTGGGACTCTAAAGACTCGATAGTATGCTGGAATTGGGTTTAACTACAAGCCCTTCAGCGGCACTAGCTGTGCGTAACGGCTATCCAGGTATATGTTGAAAAGGTGGCCGACGAGCGAACTCATCCTAACCCCAACGAGCCTATGAGTACCACTTACCATACAGTCCGGTCTCTTCATCTGATACGTCATATATCGAGTCTAGGGGTGGTAAAGTCAGACCCTAGTAACTTGATAAGTCATGCTGATGTGTAGCTCATAACGGTTTGAGAAACTACTGATAACTCTTATCAGTAAATCTCAATAACCCTGGCCAGAGATTTGCTGTTATAGCCAATCGAGCATAGCGCAACATCAACTCCCTATACCGGGAGAGATGAAACCCCTCATATCGATCACCGCCTCCATGTGATTTAGGACTGTAGCCAAAATCGACCTGTTTGCATGATTCTGATGAGCCGTGGTAGGGAAAAAATCAAACCACAGTGGGAACCACACAAGACACTATGATGATCTTGGGTCTACAGACTAACCTGTATAAGTGTCACCAGAGAATTTCTATCTGACGATAGGTATAATACCATCTAGGAGTTCTCGGCGAGTCTTGTTCGGTGTACTCATTCTCTAATGAGCACCTGTGTACAATCTTTGATGTCAAATACTAATAGTTATAGGATCAACCATCGCCCCCTACAGGGTCAAGAAACGTACACACTAGTCTACTCTGGAATATCGATGCCTTGTCTCGATATTCCCTCGACTAGGAACTATTAAAGTATATGCTTGTGGACTACCCAAGCCCCACTAGTATTATCTACATCATAGTCCTGGTAGTCAACCAAAAGATCCTAAGGGATTTATCAACATGTATACAAGATATGAAATACTAGGTAAAATACATCACATGATAAGATAAAGAAACCAGATAGCATATTATTATATTGAGCAAAAAATATTTCTGTACATACATATCCCTAGCATCCTATACAATAAAGGCCTTTAAGGCATACATATCCAACACACGCTTCATCCTCTTGAAGTGTTTTTTATGAGAAACATATCCTTGCCATCAATTCTTGAAGGCACTGCACTCCTCAGTGGGGTGGGTAACTCTCATATTATATAGGCAGCAGTTTGGATGTGAATCCTCTCCGTCGAGGCATATGACATCGGGAGTGTTTCCTACTATAGGTGGCGGCTTCATTCCCATTGATAAGGCTTTGGAGAACCGCTTCTCTGTCTTGATCCTGTCCTTATTTGTCGCAGGTATACCTTGGTTTGGTTGGAGTACTTTATAACTCCACCTTGCCACAGCTTCTTCATCCTAACGCTGACGCTTAGCCTTTTCGTATATGGCTGTTTCGCATTCTCGGTCAGTTTTGCTTTTTCGAAAAGCTTCGTTTAATAGCCTATCGATCGGGTCTTCTGGTAGTTCCGGTGATTTTAGCGCCGATTCTGCCCCCTGTTCCTCTGCGTTGTTTTCTGACGCTAAGAGAGTTTCTTCGTCATTTAATGACGAATGGGAGACCATGTGGCAACTTGCTACATAGTCTTTGGTTTCTTCTGATGAGTCATTTTCCTCTTCGTTGTCACTATGTTCTCAAGAATATGCTTGAGGAACTCTTCGAGCGTGACTGGTTTCCACGCCTTCTGTTTGTACTCCTCCAGCGCATCAATATACTTTTATAAGTTTGTGTACTTGTCGTCATACTCGGCCGGCTGCACAGGCTTCTTGGTCTTCTTCTTTTTATTCGAAGACTTTGAAGGCTTGAATTGGGGATTTTGCCCTTTGTCAACAATTTTCGGTACGGGACGCGGTTTCAGCATCCCTTCAATGATTTTAGGTTTAAGTGGGCTTTTCCACCTGATTTCTGGACATGCCTGTAAATCTTTCAGCATTCTTTTGGTTTTAGTTGAAAGAACGACTTCCTATAGAGTTTCTTCCACGAGCGAGCATGATGCACCCGGCGTATCCACCATTTTGGGAGTGTGCTTCTTTGGTGGGTTCACCCTCCAGTTCTCAGACAGCGCGAGCTTCACCTATTGATACTGGTCCTCGACCCAGTTCTTGAAGACGTCACAATTCTCAATTGGATGACTCACCATTCTGTGATAGGCGCGGTAGTTGGAGTTGTTGACATCACCGGGTTGCGGTGGACGCCGTGGGTCTGGCAATGTGATGAGTTTTTTACGCATTGCCAACTCAAATAGTCTCTTCGTCTTATCTCAGGGAAATGAATAAGTGCGTCCTAGCCTTTCTTCCAGGGATAGGCGTGGACGTGCGTTGTTTTGGCAAGCAGCCGGTTTTGGGCCACTCGGTTATTGTTGAGCGTTGGCAAAGAAGGCTGCTTTCCCTTTACCCTTGGCGTTTTGAGGGTCCTTACTTGAGGAGGAAGGCCCATGGCCCATCTGGCCCATCTGGTCCAGTTTATCAATCAGACCTAGAAGTTCGTCGGTTTGAAGAATGTCATGAACTGGGACACAGTTGTTTGAGGATCAAGGGCCCCAATGAATATGCCCACGGCGGGGGATTCTTCAATGCGCTGTTCGCACTTAGACCATAGGTTCCTCCACCGGATCGCATATTAGACCCAGGTTTCTCCTGGTTTTACCATGGCATTGATTAATGCCGTGAACGGGGTGCGCTCTCTTGCGCTGGCGGACCGCTGTGTGAACAGCAGTTCCATCTCTGTGACTGTTCTCACAGAGTCATTTGGGAGCTCCGAGTACCATTCAAAGGTTGTTTCCGACAGGTTACCAACAAACTGGCGAACCAACAGTTTATCGTCACCACCAGTGTTGCCGCACAGAGCTCTGAACTGCGCGACGTGCTGGTGTGGGTTTCCTATCCCCTTGTATACGTGGAACTTAGGGATCATATATCTCGGCGGGTACTTAATTTGGCCATACCAGCCTAAATACAGTCGCCTAGTTCTGATGATTTGGCCTATGGCTTTATTAGCTTGATGAGCTCTTATTTGTTGAGCTATATAATCATCAAGAGTAGTCTTGGAGATCGTTTTCTCTTTAGCTGTCGATAAAGCCGGAAGAGAATTTGATGTTTCCCCTCTATCATCCCTGATAATTATCGGCGGATCCTCGCTAGGGGTTCTGGCTGGATCATCATTCAAACCATATCCTGTAACAAGAGAGCCATCTACTTTATGTTAGTAGCCTTCTCAGCAGCTTACTTGTCCTTTCTTTCAAGCACCCTTTGCAGGAACTCTATATCGGTCTCCTGCTCCTAGTGCTGTTCGACTGTTGTGTCTGGGCTTTCTTCCTGCCCGGTAAGTGCTGCCATTTTGCTCAGCATTTCTTAGAGCTTTTGTCAGCGACCGAGTTTGCGATCGATGACCTATGGAAGCGCGGCTTTCTTCTTTCCTAGAAGCCATGTAGACCGTATGCACGATCATGCCCCCAGCATTAGGGCGTTTGGGCCCGTTGCTTTTGGGATTCGCCGCCGCCGGTGGGATTTTCTCTGGCCTCATCCTTTTGTGGGAGGTCAAAGTTGAAGGAGCCATTGTAACAGGCACCTATGTAGAAGAAGCCCCTCACTGTATGACAGAGGAGTGGTCTTCCTCTCTCCGAGCCTTCGATTTCTTTAGTCGACGCGAATAATCTTTGTTGATCACAGAGTCCTAGACTTTCCGCCAGACCCAATGAATTTAGGAGGAAAGCTGTTGATGGGGGCGCTCCGGCTTTGCCTGCACTGTGCTTTCTGCAGGCGCGGGTGATTTCATACCGCCATTGGAGAGTTCTTGCGTACCCTCCTGAGCAGATCAAAGTTGTTCCTGATTGGAACAACGGCGTCAACTTCCACCATTAGAGCTGGTGGGGTAAGTCCAGAGGGAGAATTGCCCCCAGCTTTTCTCACATGGCGCCAGTGACAACATCGAGCGTGTCCTGCAGACGGGACCGCTTAGTTTTAGAAGCGGCTTCTTTGTGCCCCCGGCTTTGCTGAGGGGTTGTTGTTAGCGTTAACCTGTTGAAGACCGACGTCCTTGGTACAGTTTGAGGAGCGCCGGCCAATCTTTAAAAGACCGACTTTCTGGTAGAGGAAGCACCGTTGACGACTTCGCCCATAGTAGGAGTTGGGAGGGCTATCCATTTTGGGGTAGCCCCTTTCGGTGTCATGAGCCTCTTTGCGGGCACGTTTGGGTTCTTGCCCAGCCTATTGAAGACCGAGATGTCATCTTTGGACGGCCCGTTGAGAGGGGCTATTATGGTCGCTAGTCGATCGAAGACCGACTTCTTGGGAGCTTCTTCCTGCGGCGCTGAGGCACCGACACCCACTGGTAGGAACATGGTCCTGAAGAATAGTCTACTAGTGGCTTGTGTTACTTGCCCTACCGGCATTGAAAAGATGGAGGCCGCGTTGGGCCCGCAGTTCACTCCTCCAGTTGGGGTGGAGCGAGAGCTGCTGTTGTAAGAGGTGCAGTAGGAAGCCATCGATTTTCTTCTTCTGCACCGGAGCAAGACACCAAATTTTAGTACCTCAAAGCCAAGGGCAACCATTGCCAACCGCAATTTCGTTCGCGAAACACGACACACAAAGTGTGGAGTGTTAAGAGAAAAATATCACACCGGGCGTGCCAGAATCTGTTCACCACCGAAAACAGAGATGAACTGGTGTAGATCGTCTTGCCTGAATTTGAGGGTAGATGCTATTTAGATTTATCCGTCCACCTCTCCGAAGATACCAAGTTGATTTATGGCACCATATATTGGAGGTTTAGACAGACGCGACCATTGTAGCAGACTTTATTAGATTTACCCTCATTTTATAGGGGGTTTTGATTGTGGGGACGCTCTTCCCTGCAGACGCAGTCCACTGCAGTTAATTACATTACCGCATTGCAATAACCACTTTCTCCTGCTTCAGAAGTTCACTTCGTGTCTTGTGTGTTTTTTGTTTATTTTGGTTTCCCGTTGATTGTATACGGAGACCAGTTTATGTCGTCGCCCGTAGGGCGCGGATCAGTCCAAATCCGTATATTTTAGATTTGGGCTTAGGTTTGTTTAAGGATCGTTAATCAGGTTTAAGATTAACATCGACTTAAACATATGACCATTTGGGCCCAATTATTTTAGTTTGAGGACATCACGGTCCATTATCGCCATGTTTGGGGGCGAATATTAGTTTAGGAACATTTCGGTCCAACATTCCCGTTTTGGGGACGAATATTAGTTTAAAAACATTTCGGTCCAGTATTCCTAATTTGGGGGCAAATGTTAGTTTTAGGGCATTTCGGTCCAACATTCTCATTTTGGAGACGAATATTAGTTTAAGGACATTTCGGTCCATTATCGTCAAATTTGAGGTGAATATTAGTTTAGGGACATTTCGGTCCAACATTACCGTTTTGGAGACAAATATTAGTTTAAGAACATTTCGGTCCATTATCGTCATGTTTGAGGCTAATATTAGTTTAGGGACATTTCGGACCAACATTCCCGTTTTGGAGACGAATATCAGTTTAAGGATATTTTGGTCCATTATTCATTTTGTGCGTACGAGTATTTATTACGTGGCAGAGTGAACGATGGTGACAAGGAATACGCCCAATTTGGGACGCGATCCGATTTGAGGTGTGCACGTCAATTTAGAGGTGCATCAATGTGTGATGAAAGGAGTTATTGGTTGTTAGGGCCCGCCACCTCTCTGAAAACGTTGAGGAATTACAAAGACATATATAAGATGTGGAAAGATATACCCTTGAACCAAATCCCGTATTTGAGGGAAAAATGGGTTGTGGTGGATGATTGAATGTTGGGTGTTGTGATCAAAATATTTTTTACCGCAATCAAGAACGGCGTCGCTTGGTAGCTAGCCGGTGAGTACGGGTCGGTCCCCAGGGATGTTGTGCATTTCCTAATTGTTCTAACGAGTTAATTCCAAACGGTGTTGGGATGTTTATCACTAAAAACTAAGTTGATTTAGACTAGGATTAGAATCTTATTAGGGTTAGGTTTAGGTTAAGTTTGGAAATTTAAGATTTCCCACCGCTTTCAATGCCCTAATTTAGATTTGTTTAGGTGTTATGGTAATAATTAATAAAGAGGATTAGTACCATCGGGAAGAAACGATGTTTCTTTCTCTAGGTTCTTGTCCTTCCTTTCTCAATTCTTACCCTAACCTCCATGGAAAACGTACTTAACCGGTCTTTTAAACTACGGTATCACCGCTACCTCATGGGTAGGGTGCCGTAGGGAACGGTGTGTGTATGTATGCATGGAGTCCTATGAATTAATATGTGTTGGGCAAGAAAGGGGTAAGAGATTTTCATCTCTCAAGCCTTCCCTATTCCTAACCCTAACAAGTGAGGAATTACTCACTCATTAGGGAATTGATTAACATGTTCTAACTAACTAAGTTGGGCAGATAATGAAAATTATACTAAGGCAGAAATAAAATTAACTAGGGCAATGAAATAAAATTCTTACTTTATTTGATGGCTCTCTCCAAACATATACACCGAATTAAATTCTGAATAGATGAAAAAAAAGATGCATACCTCAAAAAGAGGTTTAGGGTTTCTATTTATAGAGCATAGAAACCCTAGGGTTACAATCGAGTCACATCTGCATTTACAATTTTACCCTAAGAAAAACCTAATTAATGCATCGACGCACCGACATGCGCGACACGCGCCGACACGCGCTCCTTATGGCTGCGGAACCGCGGCCAAATGCCCTGTTTGGCCGCGGTTCCGCGGCCATGTAGATGGGTTATTGGCCGTTCTTTTCTGGTTTGCTTCCTGTTGCATTTTACTTAATTTTCCTTTACTTGGTTCTTCAGAATGTCTTCTAGTTTCTTCCAGATTTCCACAGTGTAGAAGGTTGTGAACTTTTACCGTTTGCTTCGTGTTGAAGTCTTGAATCTTGCTCTGCCTTTGTTCTTTGTGAAATTGTCCATTGATCTTCGCTTAGTCTTCAAGCTGTAGGCATGATCAAAATCTTTCCATTTGTTGGTCGTAGTCCCACTTTTGTATCATCTTTTCATCTTTTTCACTGTTTTTGTTTCGAGAACCTGTAACCTGCAACTATGTAGCAGACATGGATCAAAAGTACCTGTTAATTTGTAAAATGAATAAGAATGGGGAATATAATAATGCAAAATTATGATATGAACAAATACCCCCAAACTTATCTTTTGCTCGTCCTCGAGCAAAACTAGTTTTATTCTCGAAAAAGACCTAGCCTCACTTTCGCAGGGAAATGCGATTGCACTGAGCTCGTGCAACAAGCTGTTAAACCTCTAGGTGTCCCTAGTAGGAGGAGTGTTATCTCCTGAGGGTTTTCAGCGGATACTACCCACAAAATCCTATCAATTCGGCCTATTTACTTTTATTCTCCAATTAGGTCTTCTAACAAGAAACTCTATTATCTTCGACTCAGAAATTATCCACCCGTATTTTTCACGCTTCCTTATTATTTAACTTAAGATTATATATGTTCTGTAGACTTACTTAGCTTTTAGCATCTTTTAAGTTTTCCTTCTAGGTTTCTATCTCAACTTAGGAATTTTTATCGTCTCTATTAAAGATACAAGTCCTATTTTTCATTCCTATCTCTTATCTAAATCCAATCACATACCCCTACGTGTGTGTATATATCACCCCTACACTTGGAAATTCAAATCAAGCTATTATACTCTTGTCCATCGTCCAAAGTAGTTTTAGTTGATGAATTTTTAGATGAAATTGCTCACACATCCTTCATGCGACCGTTAATACTTCTTGAGGTACTAACGACCGATTACAAAATGTGTTTGCACAATAAGGCGTAATTCCTAGTCTTGTAACACCTAAGGCTTTAGCAGTGACTCCCAAACCAGTTGTTCTAAGGCACTAGGTGATAAAGCACCCTCGCTAAATATTTTTTTTTCTATTTATGCAGCTTTAAGTAATTACAAAAATCAGTGTTCATTTTTTTCTTTCTCTTTATTCACACTTGTATTTTTATTTTATTTTTCCTCGTACTAAGGACTTTAGACAAGAGCATTTCAAGGTCTCTTCTACTATTCCAAGTTTCAAGGATCGCGTTTGTGCAATTTGTAGGGTATATATTTTCAGAATTTAGACTTAAGCTTAGGAATTATTTTTCAAACTTATACTTTAATAAAAATATCAATACTTTTCCCTTGTTTTAACTTAGCCCAAGAAGTCAACTCGAAATTTGCCTATTTCTTAATAAACTACAAAGACATATATTTTCTACCGTTAAATTTTAAGAAAGGTTATTTTTAGGGTTTTTAAGTTACTAAGTCTAGAATCTAGTTGTTCCTAGCTAGTTAACCTTTTTGTCAAACTCAAGTCAATTACGGCCAAAATTGAATATTTCAATTTTTATAATTTTTAAATTTTTTCAATTTTTATGGGTTTTAAAATAAGTATGCAAATGCAAAAATATATATATGAATGCGAAGGAAGAAAGCTTACCGAGCATACCCCCAAACTTAAACTTGACAGTGTCCTCACTGTCATACTACACCAAGAGGGTTGAAAATGTTGGCACTCCCCTGTTTATTTTTTTTTATTGTTAAAAAAAACAAAATATATATACAAAAAGCCTCCCTATGCTTAGGTGAGACAGTGTTTCCACTGTTTTAAGCATTAAAGTTTAGAGTTAGGGAGGAGAAAAATCAAACTATACAAGGTCTTACACAGGCCAAAGGTTAGCACCAACCATTCAAAAATTTTATCGTTATAATGGTAGGGTTGGTGGAAGAATGGAGTATAGAGAAAGGAGTTGAGAAACACACGAGACCGTATGGGAAGAAGGGTGGAATATGGTCTCAGCATATTCGGAGAAGAATGGCGGAAGAGAGAAAGAAATGTAGTACGAACTTGAGGGTGTAAATTGAGTGAATAAATTAGCACAAATTGTGATGACCGATGTGTTAAAAAGCGATTGTGCTAATCTATCAACCCGTCGAGAAATGAGGTCAAATTCCTCAAGATTCGCGAGAAAACATGGGTACGTTGAACTTGGTAAACCAAACATTGAAAATGGAGACATGACGAATTCTTGCGCGGTAGAAACGATAGAAAGGACGAAAGGGAGTGATTTAGGGATAGTCTTATTCTCACCTAAGTAAACTATCTCGAACTTGAAGGATTCCATCAATGGTTCGAAATGACTGTAAGCAACCGAGTCTGATGGTTCAACTAACTCATCTGAAAATTCAAAGGCCTCAAACTCGGGCGGCGAGTCTTCAAAATCGTCCGAAAAAGTGAAATACTCATAATCATTATCAGCTGTGAGAATTGTGTCAGATTCAAAGAGGAACGTACTAGTGGCGTCCAAACTGCTGTGATCGAACAGAAATTTTTCAAGCTCACAGTCTTCCTACGTGATCTTTTGCATGGTCGGAACGATGGAAAGGAGGGGGGTGATTTTGGAAGAATAACAGTTAAAGGTTCAGGAGGATGAATTGTAAAATTCGACACATCAAACAAAACTGCTTCATCCTCAATACTATCCTCAATACTCTCCTCAATACTATCCTCATAATTCTCCTCAAAAGTTATCTCATCCATGCAATTATCATCAAAATCAAGACGTATATGAAGTTCGGGAGAAACATTTAATGACTTGGGATGATGAATTAGAGAGAAAATTTCAGTCAAATCTACGGGTTCATCATCCAAAATATTCCCTGCGTCAATATTCTCAATCAAGTGAAAATCAATTTTTTTGGACACCTCATCAAAAGCATGGATATTTATCAATTCAGGTTCTATATTTGAGGTATAGAGGTCGAAAGGATTGGTGATGGTTTTACTCGAAAGGGACCTTTCACAATTTGGCAAATCAAGCACTACAAAGTTGCACAACTCATTAAACATTTTATTTTCAACTGGTGAATCATTTGGAACACTTGATAGACATTCAAAACCGGAGTTGTGGGATTCAATTGGTGATGGGTATGTTTGATTTGGAAGGGTGCACAGCTCACTCTCTCCACTTAAATTCTCAATCTGTCCAACCGCCTCATCATACATTGGAATTTTTGGAGCTAGTTGGAAACTAGCTACCGGGTCACTAGGTTGCATAAGGGCGGCAATGGACGCATCCAAATTCCTCATCTGTTGGTTTGTCGCTACAATATAAGTTTCCAACGACTGTTCGAGAGTAGACATCGGTTGTGAAGGGCTTTCAGTAAAATATTCAAAGTTATTTGGATACGTGAAACTCCCAAATGGATGTGTAGAAGCAATGTCTAGGGAAGGTGCGAAAGTCGGGTAGGACTGGTAGGAATTGAATAGTTGGACAGATGTAGGATCAACATTTGGATAAAGAGATGAATGGACTTGTTGATCCCAAGAACTAGAAGTGTTGAAAGGAGTGAAAGATCGGTTACGAGATTGTTCAATATGTTCAGCAATAGGCATGGGTTTCAGAGTTACAACAGGACTCAAAAAAGGAGTATCAACGTAAGAAGGTGGTGAAGGTTGAAATGGTTGATACAAAGTGGATTGCAGAGTCGAACTGTTTCTCCTAGACGCTTCTATTCGATCTTTCAAAGAAATTTTGGGCATGGAGGGGTCGTCCGTAATTCGACCAAAACAATTCGCATATGAAGCAATGTTTGGATGAGGGTACCAAAGTTCGGCAAGAGTTTTGGGAGGTGGGGTACCCATGACGTAAGAAGGAGAAGAAAAAGAATGTGGGGTGCACGGATTTCTTAGCGACAAGTTGCAAGTTTTTGTAATTTTTTTTTCTTTTTGTGTTTTTTTTATGGAGCTTTTTGCAAAAAGATTTTCAATGAAAGGCTTAGACACACGTTCAGTCAATCACAAATACACAATCAAGCCTAGATCTAGGGTCACCTAGGTTAGATAGACAGCTCCTAACTATTCCAAAGGGCAAGATGTAAGGACCTCAAACCGCCTCTTTACCGCCAATTGTGGCCAGGTAAGCACAAGTAGAGATAGGAGGGATCCGCTCACGAATCACCGTGAGACGGGCCTTTTAAAGTTACCTTTCCCTACCTGTCTAGCCTAGGCACCACAAAGTCAGGTTAGGATCAACGGTCGATGCCTACAACTATTCCTTTATCCTATTGAGCGCGAAATCCTTAGGGCTGAGTCTAATCTTTTTTAATTAACTTGAATGGTCAATGCAATTTGCTTTATGTGATTTTTGGGGTCCTGGGAAGGGTAATGAAATCCCCACCTAATCTGGATTGGTGTAAAAGCCCCTTAAAGTCAATTTAAAATATGCAAAGCAGTAAACACAAGCACTTGCAAAAAAAAATTTATTTTTAGCACGGCGCAAAGAATCCTACACAAGATCAAGTTCTTGGAGAAGGGAGAGAATTTTTTGCGCAAAGAACCCTGCAGGAAATTTTTTTAGAGGAGATAAGGGGGTTACAGAGAAGAAGAGAAAGCATACAGAGGGATTTCCACTTGCTGACGTCACCCAAGCACCGCGGTTCCGCCGCCGGACCCTGCCTTTGATCGCGGTTCCGCGGTGGGATCGTTGACTCAGTCCTCCAACTTCTTCTATTGCTCTGTTGTGCTTATCCTCTGTTTGTTCAGATCCGCTGTTTTTTGTTTTGCTCTCTGGATTTTTCCAGATCTGAATTTGTTCTTCAATCCTGCACACTTCAAACGAAAATACCCTTCACAAAATAACAAGATGATAAATTTTTTATATTTTTTATTTTCCAGTTTTTATGATTTTACAATTTTATATTAACCCGAAATTACAAAAAGAAAATAACAACGCCATCCCCGGCAACGTTGCCATTTGATTGAATGTTGGGTGTTGTGATCAAATTTTTTTTACCGCAATCAAGAACGGCGTCGCTTGGTAGCTAGCCGGTGAGTACGGGTCGGTCCACAGGGATGTTGTGTGTTTCCTAATTGTTCTAACTAGTTAATTCCAAACGGTGTTAGGATGTTTATCACTAAAAACTAAGTTGATTTAGACTAGGATTAGAATCTTGCTAGGGTTAGGTTTATGTTAAGTTTGGAAATTTAAGATTTCCCACCGCTTTCAATGCCCTAATTTAGATTTCTTTAGGTGTTATGGTAATAATTAATAAAGGGGATTAGTATCATCAGGAAGAAACGATGTTTCTTCCTCTAGGTTCTTGTCCTTCCTTTCTCAATTCTTACCCTAACCTCTATGGAAGACATACTCAACCGGTCTTTTAAACTACGGTATCACCGCTACCTCGTGGGTAGGGTGCCGTAGGGAACGGTGTGTGTATGTATGCATGGAGTCCTATGAATTAATATGTGTTGGTTAAGAAAGGGGTGAGAGATTTTCATCTCTCAAGCCTTCCCTATTCCTAACCCTAATAAGGGAGGAATTACTCACTCATTAGGGAATTGATTAACATGTTCTAACTAATTAAGTAGGGCAGATAATGAAAATTATACTAAGGCAGAAATAAAATTAACTAGGGCAATGAAATAAAATTCTTACTTTATTTGATGGCTCTCTCCAAACATTTACACCGACTTAAATTCTGAATAGATGAAATAAAAAGAGGCATATCTCAAAAAGAGGTTTAGGGTTTCTATTTATAGAGCATAGAAACCCTAGGTTACAATCGAATCACATCTGCATTTAAAATTTTACCCTAAGAAAAACCTAACTAATGCACCCACGCACCGACACGTGCCGACACGCGCTCCTTATGGCCGCGGAACCGCGGCCAAATGCCCTGTTTGGCCACGGTTCCGCGGCCATGTAGAGGGGTTATTGGCTGTTCTTTTCTGGTTTGCTTCCTGTTGCATTTTACTTGATTTTCATTTACTTGGTTCTTCAGAATGTCTTCTAGTTTCTTCCAGATTTCTACAGTGTAGAAGGTTGTGGACTTTTACCGTTTGCTTCGTGTTGAAGTCTTGAATCTTGCTCTGCCTTTGTTCTTTGTGAAATTGTCCATTGATCTTCACTTAGACTTCAAGCTGTAGGCATGATCAAGATCTTTCCATTTGTTGGTCGTAGTCCCACTTTTGTATCATCTTTTCATCTTTTTCACTGTTTTTGTTCCGAGAACCTGTAACCTACAACTATAGACATGGATCAAAAACACCTGTTTATCAGTAAAATGAATAAGAATAGGGAATATAATAATGCAAAATTATGATATGAACAGTGGACCTAAGAATCGTTAGCCATATTTGAGACTAATATTATCTTAGAAGAGATAGGAAGAATATCATTTTGGATATTATCAATGAGAGATCATTAGTCTTTTTTGAGACTAAGATCAATATGGAAATCATGAGCAATATGGGCTCGGTTGATTTAAACTCAAAGAGATTTAACTTTAGTACACTTAACCAATTTTGATTGAAATTGGGTCTTTATACTACCCAGTAGTGTTAAGCACTAATATATAGTGCACACGTGTGTGTCATGTGGGGCGCTAGAATAGTGCTGAGCACTGGCGCTCACGTGTTTTTCACGTGAGGCGCTACTATAGTGCTAAGCACTAATTTTCTCTGGTGCTCACATATGAAATATGTGAGGCGCTCAGATATGGGCGCAGCCCAAACAGTGCTAAGAACTTAGTCATTTTGACAGAACTAGAGTGCTACGCACTTTGCATGGCACTCATGTGGGAAGCACGTGAGTGCGGAGCATTGATTTCAGGTTTTGTTTGCTCACCCCCACTTTTTTTGACATAAGTACTAAGCACATTGCTGAGCTCTGGTGCTCACGTGTGAAGCACGTGAGGCGCTAGATTTCAGGTTTTCAAGAGTGTTTCACATGTATTTCACATAACTACTTTATTTTTTTGGATATTAGACCGTTTTATTTGGTGGTTGCCCAATCAACACGAATGAGTTTTTATTTGTTTTTTGGACGCTCGTATGGGAAGCACGTAAGGCGTTTTAACTCTTCTTTTGTTTACTTTAGGTACTCACGTGGGAAACACGTAAGGCACTATAATAGTACCGAGGACTAATTTTGCTTACGTGTGTTTCACGTGAGACGCCAAGTTCTTCTTGTTTCTAGAGATGTTAATCTCTGTAAATGACATTTTAGTCATTGATGATCATCAAGATTTCTGTTTTGAAGATCTTGGATCATCACTTTTTTATTGGAGAACTAAGTTCTTCTGTTATTTTTATAAGAACTAAGTTCTTTAAGTAGGGTTAAACCCTCATTTCGGAGGAATTAAATTCCCAGAGCATGTGTTCTTTTGTTTTTCTTTAATCTAGTTCTTTTCTGAATTTTTGATTCTCAAGAACAAGATCTTCCCGATGAGAATTAAATTCTCAACTTGTGAAAGGCTTGTCTTGTGGATCTATGATCCAGAGGAAGAACTAAGTTTTTGAGAAGGGTTAAACCCTTATATAGGTAAAAAGAGATATTTTGATCTCTGTGCTTTTTTTACCTAAGGTTTTTGAGGGGGAGAGTTTTCTTCTTTGAGAATTAAATTCTCTGTTCTTTCAAGAGCTCACTATATTTTTGCAGAAACTTATCGGGGGTTTTCTCTATATGAGACTTGAAGTCTCGGGTCATTTATATAATGGAGGCAGATTGTTAATTGGTTTTGAGAAAATCTCTCATATAGAGATTCCAATTGATTTAATTGGTCTCAAAATTGATTTAGGGAATTTTACCCACCGTTGGATCTTTGATCCAAGTGTCTCTATTTTTACAGAATATATTGTTCGTGTTTTAACAAGATTGAGAGAATATTCTCTCATATATAGAATAAAATTCTATTCAACGGTAATATTTTTATCACCATTGGATTTTTAATCTAAGGGTGCCCGGTTTAATAGAGTACAATATTTCTTTGTTTAAAAAGATATGGGAAATATTTTCCATCTCATTGGATCTTTGATCCACTAACCTTCTCAATAGAATTTAATTATATGCTTAACCACAATTGGATCCTTGATCCAACGGTTCATTGAGTAGAATTTAATTCTACGTAAGGAGGTACCCTCACGTGTTTAACACGTGGGGCTTATTTAGCTCCTCTACATATGGGCGCTCACGTGTTTAACACGTGAGACCAATTTGGCATATAGTTGTTTGCATATAGGAACTCACGTGTTTAACACGTGAGACTTATTTAGCCTATCAATTGTTTGATTACAGCGCCTATATGCTTTGCATATAGGCGCTCGCGTGTTTAACACGTGAGGATTGAGTTATGAGGAATTTTCTCCCCTCTCTCTCTTTTTTTTTTATTTTTTATGAGGGAACAATAACCATTCCACATCATTCTTCGTTTTGGAGTTTAAAAAGTTATGATTATCCAAACTCAAAACTTGAGAAGAAAACATTACTTTGTAAATTAGATAGCTCCAAAACCAAGCATCCAATCAAAGCTAAAAAATTAAGGAGAGATACAGGCATACAAATTAGGGTAAGCATCATTTCTATCCCCACTTAAAATAAACTTCGGTTTTCCCAACTAGATACCCAAACTAGGCCTAAGTCCCTAAGTATTCTTAGATTGGGAGAAAAAAGTATAGTCCTGAATGTGTAGAATTTCAACATGTATAAATTCTCATACATAACATATGAATTTCAACAGAACGTGTGGAATCTAAACAAAGTATATATAAATTCGCAGTTCCACAATAATCCGATAATGATACGAATTCGACTAAAATCTAGTACACCGTTCTTACTCGTTTATTACACAAACACAAAATTTTACAAATTCGGCAGGCTACTTCAGCTGCGGCTCCGCAAACCACTACCTTGGCTGCGCAGGCCACTCCTATAGCTCCATAGTCCATGTAGACTTCTGCACATACCACTTAAACTTCTGCACAGACCGCTCCTTCATTAGACAAGTTTTTGTCGACTTAGGGCTGCACCGAGGAGCAGACGCGCCGGATTTCGGTGTTCATTAGAAGTAAAGGAGCTGGACCGTGCTAGGATAGGTTTATTTATATTTTTAGGATGGATGTACTTATTTGATACATATTGTATATTTTGGAAGATATCGGTGGTTGTTTGGATGTTTAGAATGATTATAGATTGATTTCGTATTCTATTTTTTTTTTTATATATTATGCGTGAGTTGTTGTTTATAAATATTTCTGTATTTGGCTATATATATATTATTGTGCACAGGACGGGAAAAAACGGGAAGCCCCTTTTAAAAAAAATCCTGATATAATATCCCTATAGATTAATCTGTAGGTGCAAACATTGTATCCATGGATTAATCCGTAGAGACAATTATTGCCCCTACACATTTCTCCGTAGGGACAAAATATCAGAACATCTGATATTTTGTCCCTATGGATTTAGTAATAGGGTCAAAATTTGCTCCTACGGATTAATCCGTAGGGGCATTTATAAGGCCCTATGTATATCTTTGTAGGTACAATTATTTTAATTTTTTTAACAAAAAATTTTAAAAAAAAAAGATTGTCCCTATGGAGCAATCCGTAGGAATAAATGCCTTTACAGTTTAAGCCGTAAGGGCAATTCTTACTTCGTAGGGCCATGTTCAGGACGAAGACATGCACCAGCAGCCTTTGGACCTACAGAGACATTTTAGGTCCCTACAGATAAATCCGTAAAGGCAGGTAGATATTGTAGTAGTGGATGCCTATTGATACATATTAAATATGAATAGTGGAGAAGTAACAGTATTGGTTACTGTATGCATAAAATAGTGGGAAGGTTATAAGCCCTTACTTAAGGGCATCAGTTACTACATGGCATTAAGTCTTTGATTAATAACTTGTATCCTACTGTCTTTATAAATAGAGTTTTTCTCTTGTCACAAAAACATAAGTTCCAACAAAAACAAAATGGCTAAAAATTTTAAATAGATTTCCAAGAGTACGAAATAGAAGTCTGGAGTGGTTCGATTGTCTTTGTTTTGTTCTGCACTAAGATAGACTTTGCGAACCGTTGAATGCTGGAGAACAGCCGTTCAATTCTAAGGCATTAAGGACATATATCCGATAAGGGAACGAAATTTGTTCTTAAGTACAGAAGATTTTTTATTCTCGCCTCAGTTTTGATTCAAATCATGTTTGTAGCCGTATATTCCGATTGCTGAGAGGTTCATTTAATTTAAGCAATTTCTTTTTATATTATATTTTGCTCTATACGATTATAAACAAGTTCTTAATATTTATTTAAGAAAAACAATCTTAAGAACAAATTTTTTGATTGTAATCGATAGAGAAAATGAATTCTGAAATTGCTTGTGCTTCTGCTTCGGCTGCTATGCAACCTTCTATGCTCAACGCTGTGAATACTGTAGAGCTGACAAAAGTTGAGCCTTTGACTGGCAACAACTTTAAGCGTTGGAAGCAAAAGATTATATTTTTGTTTAAGACCTTTGAATTGACTTTTGTGCTTACTGTGCTGAAATCAGCTGTTTCCATTCTTGAAGATGGAAAAGGAAATGAAACTGAAAAGGCTAATCGTGATAATTGGGAAAAGCATAACAAGACGGCTAAACATTATATTCTGAATTCTTTAGAAAATGAATTTTATGTCTTGTATTATAATCTTGATACTGCTAAAGATATTTGGGCAGCGAAGATACCGGGGTAAAGAAATTTGCCATTGAAACATTTCTAAACTTCAACATTAGTGATGATAAATCCGTATCACATCAAATCAATACTTATCAGGAGGTGGTATCATAACTGGCTTCAGAAGGTATTATTTTACTTGAAATTTTTGTAGGTGGTTCCTTAATTGAAAATCTGCTTCCTTCCTGGAAAGTTTATAAGACTAATCTCAAACATAAAGGGAAGGAGACGACTCTGGATGAACTTATAGTTCATATTAAAATTGAAGAACAAGTGAGACTGAGAGAGAAAGACGATAAAACAACTCCGAGCTTACCTGGAACCAAGATTAACTTAGTTGTGAATGGATCTGGAAGGCCTAAAAAACCTTTCAAGAACCATAAGAAACTTGGTGTCATGAAGGAAATTAAAAAGAAAAAGGCTAATTGCTATGTCTGAAGAATAGCTGGATGTTTTGTTGCTGCATAAGAAGGGCTAGCATGTGAAAGCTCAAGAACATCTCGCTGAAGTGGGCACCCTTATGGCCATGATTTTTGAACTGAATATAATCGGTAATCATGAAAAAGGGGTGGTCGATACTGGAGCCACGAAGCACATATGCAGAAAGCACAATATGTTTACTTCCTATCATCCCACTATGGAAGACGAGAAGATGTATGTTGCTGTCCCAGTTGCTGGTAAAGGAAATGTGTTGGTGAAGCTTACCTCAAGTAAAAAGTATTATATTATTTTCATTGATGACTATAGTAAATATACAAAATTGTATTTATTTTATTCAAAAGATGAAGCTGAAGAAACTTTTAAAAGGTATAAAGTGGAAGTTGAGAAACAAATGAACCAAAAGATCAAAAGACTTAGAACAGATAAAGGAGGAGAATTGATGTGGATTTTATTAGTCTCCAAATTTAACCGGAAGTATACAGCTTTGATTGTTATGGAAAGAGTGTTTTTGTAGTTAAAGTAACCGCAATCAGAACGGTGTCGCGTGTAGCTAGACCGGTGTGAGTACGGGTCGTCCTCAGGGAAACGTTGAATCTTTTATTCTTACTTTAGATGTGTTGAAAAAGAGAGGAGGGATAAGAATGTTGAGGAATGGTTTCTAGATCTACGTTAAGCACTAATGAAAAATATAGATCTAGATTATTTATGGATGTAGTTAATATAAGAAAAGGGCTTGTAGGGTTCATTAGGATTTAGTAGTTATGGATGATTAATTAAAAATTACTCTTTTTATCCTTTAATAGATTTAAAACTAGAACGACGGTGATGCATGTAGATTAGGGTTTCTGGAGGGAAAAGGAATCCCACTCTTAACCCTTATCTCGACACGGAACTCCGTTCATATCTAGCCTTTACCAAAACAATCATTAATCTAATCTCTAATCGCGGTCGAGACTAACAATGAATTGGTAGCGCGCCCGATTAGGATGTTAAGGATTCTTTTGATAAAGTTTATAAACTTTATAGGACTTAAAAAGAGTTTAGAGATGTCCATCATCCATTAGCCTACCCTAATCCTACGAACCCTAACAAACGGAGAATTACTCGCGCATGTTGGGAGAAAAAGAGATGGAGAGAAAATACATAATTAAACTACGAAGAAATAGAATAAGAAAAAGAAAGCTACCTTTATTAATCAACAATATTCATTACACTTTGATTCCTTAGAAAATGATTACAATTACTAGTTGATTCTCGATCTCTTCTAAGGAGGTAGACGAACAGTTGATGATCAGCCTGGATGCATGAGCCGTCTTGGACTTCGTGATCTCGTCGGCTTGATGATTTTTCTAAGAGGCTCTTGGTCCTTATTTATACCCCAAAAGCCAGAAATTTAGCTTCCAAAATTGGAAGCTAATAGTAGAGATTCACCCTAGAAACTTGCACACTCTAACTCCCCTATCATGCCGCGGATCCGCGGCCAACAGGGGGGGTTTGGCCGCGGATCCGCGGCCAAGGGTGGGGATCACTTCATCAAATTTTTGGGGCTTTCTCTTTGTGACATGTGGTGTTCTTTGGAATCTTTGGAATTTGGAAATCTTCTCGTAGTTGCTGCCAGACTTGATTTCTTCATTTTGATTTCTTAATTAGGCAGGTTTATTTTAACAACTTGATTTCCTTGATTTTAGACCTGCAAATTCTGCACAACTTAACAAATAATATTTAGTAGACTTTGTTCTACTAGGATTTGGTCAATGATATTATTTGCATACATTTTCCTACCAAATGTTAATTACAATATATCAACACATGGAAAATTGTATTTTTACAGATAAACCCTCATATGTATGATATATTATAATAAAGACCTTTTTAATATAGAAATAGTAGGAAAAATGTAATAACAAATGTGCATTTTTATCAACTGAACAAGCTTATCGCAATTATACTTGAGAATCGTTCTCATAGAGAAGTGTGTTAACTACTTTAAACTAAGTTAAAATGGTTGTTTTTTTATAATAAAAAGAAGATTTAGGGGTTTTAAACTGCTTTTCTAATTTGGTGGTTTATATGATAAAACTTCTGTTCTTTTTCCTAAGTTTAATTAACGATCTATTAATAGCATAAAAGCATCGAATAAATTATTTGATTTAATCTTATTTCATCAATTATATTATATCATTTAGATTTAATTAAAACCCTAATTCTACTTTACAAGATTTAACCTAGGTTTAACCGTCAAATGTTTGCTTCCTGAATATAAACTATTTTTCAGAATTATTTTTATCCTCAGATTAGTGACTTCCTTCATCTTACTAACCCTTGGGACAACAGCTCATAACTACTTATTACTAGTTCGTTTAAGAAAACTTCTAATTTTCTTGGTTTTCTTAAACTATTCCTATCTTTTGGATGTAATTTTTCACACTCTACTCTTTTGTTATAAAAAAAAAATTTAATGCCCAGTGTCAAAGATAATTCAGTGAATACAAACCTCCCCCCAAACCTGTTTTCAGCAGTGTCCTCACTGATGTAGCCTTTCGAGAACAAGGACCTGTATACTAGGAGAGAGATACAAGGGGTAAAATAATAGTTAAATGAAAACTACCCCCAAACTTGATCTTTGACACGCACAGATATTCAATCAAATCCATTTTTACTCACCTCCATTCTTAAAATGAGAAAATGTTACAAAAACATGGCGGTGAGGCGGAGGAATTTTAGTTTTGATAAAGCGGCTCCTGTAAATAGGAGCTCCTCCGCGGGGTCAGCAGAAAAATACGGTTTTAATCTATGCCCATTTACTTTAAAAATTGAACCGTTTTTCAAATTTTCGACTTCAACTGTCCCGTGCGGGTGTACATACCGCACCACAAAAGGTCCTTTCCAACGAGATTTAAGCTTACCCGGATGAAGATGGAGACGGGAATCGTAAAGAAGGACTTGTTTCCCCGATGTGAAGGTTTTTCTAAAAAGATTTTTATCGTGGAACACTTTAATCCTGTTCTTTACTATCACCGCATTATCGTAAACTTCATCACGGAGTTCTCTTAGCTCATTCAATTGCAGCTTCCGATAGCTGCCTGCATGATCAAGATCAAAATTAAGCTCTTTAATAGCCCAGGTTGCTTTATGTTCGATCTCGACAGGAAGGTGGCATGCCTTCCCAAACACAAGGCAGTATGGAGACATACCAAGATCGGTCTTCTAAGCGGTGCAGAATGCCCAAAGAGCATCCGTCAATTTGGTTGACCAATCTTTACGGTTTTTCGAAACCGTCTTCTCCAATATCTGTTTGATCTGCCTATTTGAGATCTCAGCCTGCCCGCTTGTTTAGGGATGATAGGGTGTAGAAAGCTTGTGAGTGATTGAATATTTCCGCATCAAGGCCTCGAAAGACCAATTGCAGAAATGTGTCCCATTGTCGCTAATTATAGCGCGAGGGTGTCCGAATCGCGAAAAGATATTTTCTTTAAGGAACTTAATGACAACTTTGTTGTCATTAGTGCGACACGGTATAGTTTCCACCCATTTCGAGACATAATCAACCGCTAACAAGATATATAGATTCCCAAAGGAGTTGGGAAAAGGGCCCATAAAATCAATACCCCACACATCGAATATTTCCACAACCAATATAGGTTGGAGCGACATCTCGTTCCTTCGTGAAATCCGACCCAAATGCTGACATCGCGGACAAGTTTTGCAATGTTCATATGCATCTTTAAATAATGTTGGCCAATAAAAGCCACATTGCAAAACTTTCTCCGCCAATTTTCGAGGACCAAAATGACCGCCGCATGCCTGATCATGACAAAATGATAACACGCTCTTGAATTCATCGTTAGGGACAAACCTGCGAATGATTTGATCGGAACAATACTTGAATAGATAAGGTTCATCCGAGTAAAAATATTTTACTTAGGATAGAAATCGAAGTTTGTCTTGTTTCGACCAATCACTAGGAATAAGTCCCGTTGCAAGATAGTTCACGATATCCACGAACCAAGGTTCGTATGATACAGTCAAGAGCTGTTCGTCAGGAAATGAGTCATTTATCGGCACGGTCAAAGTTGGTGAAGAAGTGATGCATGAAAGATGGTCGGCTACAATGTTTTCACATCCACTCTTGTCTCGGATGACAAGATCAAATTCTTGTAACAATAGGATCCAACGTATTAGCCTGGCCTTCGCATCCTTCTTTGATAAAAGACGTCGTAGGGCGGAGTGATCTGTGTAAACCACAATAGGCGAGCCAATCAAGTAGGGCCTGAATTTCTCTAATGAAAATACAACTGCCAAGAGTTCATTCTCGGTAGTTGTGTAATTTATTTGTGCATCATTCAAGATCTAACTTGCATAGTAAATTACAGGTGGCATCTTATCAATATGCTGTCCTAAGACAGCACCAATAGCAAAATCTGATGCGTCACACATAAGCTCGAACGGGTGGTTCCAATCCGGAGATGATAGAACGGGGGCTGTAGTGAGTGGTTCTTTAAGCGATTCAAAAGCAGCCTCACAATCCGAATCGAAGTGAAATGTAGTGTCCTTGGCCAATAGAAGGGTTAAGGGTCTAGCAATTTTGCTAAAGTCCTTAATAAATCTTCTATAAAATCCTGCATGGCCAAGGAAGGATCGTATATCTTTTACGCAATTGGGACGAGGGAGGTTATGAATGACATCTATTTTAGCTCTGTACCTCAATGCCTTTTCGTGAAATTATATGTCCAAGTACAATACCTTCTTGGACCATAAAATGACATTTTTCCCAATGCAAAGTCAAGTTCTTATCCTTACAGCGGGTAAGAACCGCGTCAAGATTACGAAGGCAGTCCTCAAAGGAGTCCCCAAAAATGGAGAAATCATCCATAAAAATTTCTAGAAAATTTTATACCATATCTGAAAATATCCCCATCATGCACCGCTGAAATGTAGCGGGAGCGTTGCATAATCCAAAGGGCATGCGCCTATAAGAAAAAGTTCCGAAAGGATAAGTAAAAGTGGTTTTATCTTGATCCTTTTCGGCGATGGGGACCTGGTTATAGCCAGAGTATCCGTCCAAGAAACAGTAGTATTCGTGTCCCTCTAATCGTTCCAACATCTGGTCAATGAAAGGTAGAGGGAAGTGATCTTTCCTCGTCGCGGCATTGAGTTTCCTGTAATCAATACATACGAGCCACCCAGTTTGGGTGCGTGTTTGGATTAACTCATTAGCCTCATTAGTGATGACCGTGATGCCAGACTTTTTGGGGACCACATGAATTGGACTTACCCATTGGCTATCAGATATGGGGTAAATTATTCCACTATCAAGGCACTTGACGATTTCTTTCTTTACCGCCTCCTTCATAACGGGATTTAACCGTCTTTGTGGTTCTCGGGTTGGTTTGGCTTCATCCATCAGATGTATGTTATGTTCAACAATTAAGGGACTAATCCCTTTGATGTCGGCCATTGTCCAACCAAATGCTTACCGATGCGATCTCAACACTGCCAAAAGTGCATTCTCTTGCTCTAAGGCTAGAGAAGCGGATATAATCACTGGCAAAGTCTCATTCTCTCCTAAATATGCATATTTAAGATGAGAAGGTAGTGGTTTGAGATCAAGAATTGACGGAGAGACAATTGAAGACGGGGTAACGGAATGACATTCGGACTCCCTAAGAGGTTCAAAACTTTCATAGTGCTGCTGACTTTTGCAACGAGTCAACGGGTTCAATCTCAAGGTCGGACTCATTGAACATATCCCCACTATGAAGTGGTACAAGATCAAACGATGTCTCATTAGTGTTTTCGAGAACATCAAAGCAAAGTTCCTCATCCATGCAGCTTTCGGAAGCTATCTCGTGGATGGAACAAACATCCAGCAAATGAGCAGAATGTTCTGACGGCTCACTTCCTAGCTTGTAAATATTAAGCTCAATTGTCATTTTCCCGAAGGATAAGTTCATAGAACCGTTACGACAATTAATTACAGCGTTAGAAGTTGCTAGGAAGGGTCGACCAAGTATCACCGGGATTTGAATGCGTGGGTTTGCCACAGGTTGTGTATCTAAAATAATAAAGTCCACGGGAAATATGAATTTCCCGACTTTAATTAACACATCCTCTAGTTCGCCCCGAGGTTTGGTGATAGATCGATCTGCCATCTGGAGAGTACAATGGGCGGGTTTCAACTCTCCAATTCCTAACTGCTCGTATACTGAATAAGGAACCAAGTTAACGCTAGCGCTTAGATCGAGTAAAGCACGATTAATATTTTTACCCCCAATAGAAATAGAGATTGTAAGACAGCCGGGGTCCTTACGTTTCTTTGGTATTTGTTGGGTAAAAGCGGTTCTATCTTTACTCGTCATGAAAACCTTCTTAGGCACTTGAGTTTTTCTCTTCCTAGTGCACAAGTCTTTAAGGATTATTGCATAAGATGGGACATGTTGAATAGCATCTAGGAGAGGAATATTCACGCTAACTTGCTTAAAGATTTCCACAATCTTTTCCATTTGCGGGTTAGGTCTGTTGGCCCTTAATCTGTTTGGAAATGGAGCTCGATCAATAAGTTTTGGGTCCAACGTTTGTGGAGAAGGCTGTGGGGATGGATTCGATCCCAAAATTGGAGTGGGAATCGACTTAAATAGATTCGGCGAAATGTTCGAGTCTTGGGGAAAACGGAGAATAGGCTCGGATAAAGGTGGAAGACTAGACGAATTAGGGGAAGAAGAAGAAGTTGGGGTATCAATGGTGTCACTAACATCAAATTGCTCACCCACTCGGTTATTCAGCACTCTCCCCGATCTCAACGTGGTAATGGCATTCACATTATGATTTTGTGAATGTCCAGGATTCGGTAGGGGTTGAGATGGGAGTTTCCCTTTTTCTCTCGCACTCATTGCGGCATTTAACTGTGCGATTTGGTTTTCTATTGATTTAATACTCTCACCATGGGAGGCGGAGTTTTTCGTTATGGTATCAGTAGAAGACTTCATCTCAGCCGACAATTGCATGGATTGTTTCATGAACAAATCCAAGGTTTGTGCAAGTGAGTTGTCAGTACCGGCCACTTGTGGTGTAGAAATGTTGGCCGGATTTTGGAAATTTTGTGACTGAAAGGGGGGCTGATTCTGTGGTTGTGGTTGCTGTGGAGGAGGTCTTTGATAATTGCTTTGTTGGTTTTGGTTCCAAGCAAAGTTAGGATGATTCCTCCATCCTTGATTGTACGTGGAAAAATAAGGGTCGTTTCTAGGTCGCTGCTGAAAATCAGCATTAGCTTGAAACGATGCATTCATAGGACATTCTTCCGTTAAGTGTGAAGGATCCGAACAGCAACCACAGACGGTCTTAGGAAGCGTGACCTGATTTAGGGAGAATGATGAGAACTTGTTCTCAATAGCGTCGAGTTTCTTCTGTATCGCTGCCATTTCGGCTTTTTCTGCGATAGAAACATCGAGCTGATGAATACTTCCCTTAGAAGAAGGTGGTCTTACGCTTTCCCACTGCAAAGTGTGTTCGGCAAGGTCTTCCAGATATTTCCAAGCTTCACCGTCGTCTTTAGACATGAAATTGCATTGACACGTTGTTTCAAGCATCTGCTATGTCGCTGGATTAATGACCTCATATATAATTCAGCATAAATCCCATCTATTGATTCCATGATGAGGACATTGGACAAGCAGATCTTTGAAACGTTCAAAGCACTTAAAAAATGGTTCATTGGGAAGCTGGGTGAACTGGTTGATCTCGCTTCTAACACGGGCAGTCTTATGGTTTGGGTAAAACTTCTTAAGAAATGCAATTACGAATTCATCCCAATTAGTGATAGAGTGTGCGACAGTATTATAAAGCCATTTTTCTGCCAAGTCGCACTGTGTGAATGGGAGAAGACGTAAGCGCATAACATCTAAAGTCAATTGTGAAGTACCCATCATTGCGCATACGTTTTCAAATTTGGTAATGAAAATGTATGCGTCTTCAGATTCAAGCCCGTGAAATTTGGGCAGCAGATTGATGTAGTAGGATTTAATTTCGAAATTATCCCCGTTAGGTGGTGGAAGAGATAGACAAGTGGGAAGAGGACCACGGATAGGATAGCATCTCTCTTGGAGAGAGATGCGCGGTGGATTCTGCGCACCTACGGGCGGTGGCAGCGTGGTGTTATAATCTGATGGAGTGTCGTCCATCTCGGTTGATGTGGTGTGTGATAGGGGAAAAGAAGATGAAGAAGTACCGACTTCGGCGTCGATAGCAGGAATGCGGACAAGACGGGCACTAGGATCCCGTGTCCAGCCGAGCATGCACTAAGCGGGTTTAATGCAAGTGGCAACGTGTGTTTGATTTAAAATTGGTCTGTTTTGAAAAAAGTGGGACTCAAGACAAATCACTCAAAATGCACAAACAACCCTGAAACTAAGGTTACCTAGGTCAGTCTCTAGACCGCTCCTAGACTTCCAATGGACAAGCCGCAGGATAAATCCTCTACCACCTCTTTACTACTCTTGTGGCCAGGTAAGTGCCAGGTAAGTGGGAGGTATCCGCTATACGAATCACCGAAAATAGCGGGTCTAATTAAGTAAACCACTTGCCTTAGACACACTTGCCTAGGCACCACAAAAGTAATGCGAATAAGCGATAGATTACCCACGACCTTCCTCTGTCCTTAATGACCGCGACAGTCCTTAGAGTCCGGTCTAGATATTTTTTAAATTAATATAGGGTTGATGCAGATGCTCGGTTTGTGATTTGTGGGGCTTAGGAAGGGTGATGAAATCCCCACCTAATCTTGATTTGGTATTTGCCCCTTAAAGTCCGTATTAAAATATGCAAAACAAAACCAATCACAAAACTTTTGCAAAAAGATTTTTGAGCGGCGCTATTTTGCAAAGAATCCTGCAGAAAATAGATTTTATTGGATTTAAGAGGAGAGAGAAGGAGTTAAGAAAGATACCAGAGAAGTGTGAAACCCTAGATCTCCTGTTTCCTTAAGTCCGTGACTCCAGATCTCCTTGCAAAAATTCACGCACAAATCGTTAAATATGCAATTTGCAGTTTTGTGTTAATAATGATATGAATCGTCTAAGAATTCAACACAAATAGTAAAAATAAAAAAATTACGCACGTATCCCCGGCAACGGCGCCATTTGATTGTTTCGAAAAGAGTGTTTTTGTAGTTAAACTAACCGGAATCAGAACGGTGTCGGGTGTAGCTAGACCGATGTGAGTACGGGTCGTCCTCCGGGAAACGTTGAATCTTTTATTCTTACTTTAGATGTGTTGAAAAAGAGAGGATGGATAAGAATGTTGAGGAATGGTTTCTAGATCTACGTTAAGCACTAATGAAAAATATAGATCTAGATTATTTATGAATGTAGTTAATATAAGAAGAGGGCTTGTAGGGTTCATTAGGATTTAGTAGTTATGGATGATTAATTAAAAATTACTCTTTTTATCCTTTAATAGATTTAAAACTAGAACGACGGTGATGCATGTAGATTAGGTGTCACGCCCCGCTTCCCAAAATACGGAATACGAGGGGTAGACAAGGCCAGCCATGCTCCTACGGTCAAGGAAAGTCCTGCCGTAGTCACACTTCGGCTTCTAGTTTATCATGGTAAACAGTAAACGATGCGCAGGTAATGAGAAATGCAGTAACTGAAGTAAACAATGTAAAGACTGACCTGAGGTGGAACAAATGAATGTAACTCGGGAGGGCAAGTCAAGAAGTCTGTGATGCACTGGTCCAGGCTAAATCGTCTTCTCACACTGAGCATGCATACTCAGGTCGTCAGAGCGACACAATAGCAATATAATGTATATAATCAAGTAACAGTTCTAACAGCGGTGAAGGATATGAATAACAGTAAATAAATAACAGCATGAATATAAATGAGCAGAAATAAATGCAGCGGAGCAGTAAAGCAGTATAACGATATGTCATGTATGTCAACACAGTGTATAAGGAATGTAAACGACAGTAACCCTATCAGTCTCTAGGTCTCACTGCACAGGTCAATAAGCCTATCGTCAGTCCAAGTGTGAGAGTCAACCACTCGCGAGTGTCCTCCACCCAAGGGTAGAACCCAAGGGCAAGGGACCACGGGCCCAACATGTAACGAATGTATCACGGTGTATATAGCATATACCCTGTAAATCTCCATATAACCCCCTAAATATATAAGCCGGCATGGGACTCCCGAGATTCTGTTGAATTCACACTTGAACTACCCCACACCCCGTGGTCTACATCAAACGCTAACCATAACCCTAAATACTAATCGATCCGTGACAAGTCTGCGCGAGAACTGGAGGCAGGACCTCCATCAAGCACGTCCCGACTAATACCTAAGATAAATGGCAGTGTCGGATGCCTTATCTGTGACATCCGTGCAAGCGCTTCCATAAGTGTCCCATACCACTTATAGTCACACGTACACGCATTCCACAGACGTCGACAATGCAATAGAATAAAAGGGACACTGATTGTGCACAAGTACGTATCACTTTCACTTAATCACGAATACACGAACACTGACGTACTTGCCACAATCAACACTAAAATCTAACACTGGGTAAATGCACGATGTCACTAGGCTATCACTACAATGATATAGGTATGATATGATGCATGAACAGTATAAGAAGCACAACTAAGGTATCATAAAAACAGCAGTCTATCACTTGCACGATTTATCATGAAACATATGTATATAATCTAGCGAAATGATAAACAGGTAGTAATTAATATGTTCAGTTAGCTATCCATCTAATTTGGTTTCGAGCCAATCGGGTTTCAGGATCATTAGTTATAACTGTTTCATTTTAAGCGCACGCGGCTGGAAATCCGGTTTCAGAATCAGGAATCCATTTCGCAACGCATTTTAACCCCAGTTGGGATCATAGTTTAGTGACGCTACAGATGGATGAATTCTAGGGTTTTCAGTAAAGTTTTCAACGCAACAAACGGATCTTCAATCGCGTCTGTACGTTAGGAGTTATAATCTGTTTAACACTAAAATGTCATTTCTGATTTTGTTGGGACTGTTATGCGTCCCGATCTCCTAAATTACAATTTAAATATCAAACGGTAACGAAACAGAATGAAACTGATTGTGTTGTCTAGCTAACAGAGTTACCTACAATAAGCAGCGGAGTTCCTCAACCTACGAGTTAAGGAAATCCTATGGTATCCATTACGGGACAGCAAGCACAATTTGAGTCGCTCTGGACTGCAGTCCAGAGTCGCACTCCGATACAATTATCATCACGATTTAGGTACAGGAATGTCTGGAAACTAGCATAGGGTTAAAGTTCGTCGAGTTAGCTTCGATTTAAGCCCTCGAACGCACCATTCTAATGTGTATATGATTTATGATGAATTTAACTATTTTCAGGTGCAACAGAATTACAGTTTTACGATTAAACTTGGGGGTAGTTGTTTTAGTCGTTAACTATCAAATTATCCAACGAAAATCACACACTATGTTCACAGCCCTACGGGCCAACCTACACCATCGAGTTCCGTCGAATTTGTTAATGTTTTCCTAAGGGAACAAGTATCGAACAGTTACAACACATAATTCTAACTAATCTTGCAACTTTAATATTTATGTAATTAACATTTGTATCATAGGTAGATAGCATGTAAGCAAGTAAAAACTTGCCTGGAGAAGTCTCGGGGTCGCAAGGCAGCAACGTCGTCACGAACGCGTGATATACGCCGTGGAACCGATTCGTGCGAGCTTGGGTCGAGAAGCGGATATCGCGTCGTTTTGTCCGGAGTCGTCTTGTGCTTCGGCAATTGACAGCACCGGGGATCGAAACTTTTAGAGATTACTGCGTGTGGGTTAAGGAGAGAGAGAGGGGCAGTGTAGAGAGAGAGGGGTAGTGTAGAGAGAGAGAGGGAGAATTAGAGGCAGAATGAGAGAGAGAGTAAGAAAGAGATGACGAGAGAGTGAGTTAGATTTAGAGAGGGAGAGAGAGAGGAAATTGCAGAGAGAGGGAGAGAACAGAGGTAGGAGAGAGAGAGGGAAAACATACCCAGAGAGAGAGAGAGAGAGAGACGATTAGAGAAAGAGAAGAGAAGGGAGAGAGAATGCAGAGAGAGGGAGTGCACAGAGGGAGCGAGAGAGGGGGGAAAACTGCAGGGAGAGAGAGGAAGTGATCGGAGGTCGGGGGAGTGTGGGGAGCTCGGGAGTTGGGTCGTCGGGTATTGGAGGGAGGTGAGGAAGGCAGGCGAGGCTCGGTGGCGGGGGCGAGAGGAGCGGGAATGAGGGAGTGCTGGAAGTGAAGAGGAAGAGATGGTGAGGCGAGGAGGTGCGCGAAGAGAGAGCGAGTGGGTGAACGATGGTGGTGGAGGGCTGTCAATGGCGGTGGTGATGGAGACCGTGGGGAGCTCGAGAGTGCTGCGGGTTGGGTGGAGGAGAAAACCGAGAGAGAGAGGAAGGAGAGGGAATGATATAGGGGAAAGAGAAAGGGAGACGAGGCGCGAGGTGCGGTTGAGGGGCGGGTCGTAGGGAAACGTGCGCGTCGACGTGGGCGCGGGCGAAGGAGGCGGCGGAGGAAACGCGCGTGAATGGAAAGAGCCGTTGGAGGAATTTGAAGGAAGAGGAACAGTAATGGGTCGGGTAGGGAAGCGGGCGTGGTTGGAGAGGAGTCGCGGGCTTGGTGGGCTGGGCTAGAAAAATAACAGAATTTCTTTTTTTTCTTTTTCCTCGTGGGCTGGAGCAAGAGTGGGCCGGTGATTTGAATGGAAAATCAGAAATAAATTAGAAAGATGGGGGCCGGGCTTAGGAAAGGATGTTAGGCTTGATGATTAAATAGGAAAGGGATTGGAAAAGTATGAATGGAGTGGGCCGGGGAAAATTTAAAGAAAAGGATTTGGTATATTCGAGAGGGCTGGGCCGAAGAAATATTTATGAAATAACTAAAGAAATGGGCTTGGGGAAAATTTAGGGAAAGAATAATGGAGACAAAGGAGGAATTTGGGGTTTAAAGAAAATTAGGGTTTTGATAAAATAGCGGGGAAGATTGATTGGGAGTTAGGGTCTAATAGAGATTCCAAAAATAAATAAACTAATACTTTATTTATAAATAAAGTGAAATCTTATAAGTTAACGAGAAATACAATTGTTGGTATAAAGGGGCCGAGTGTTACATTAGGGTTTCTGGAGGGAAAAGGAATTCCACTCTTAACCCTTATCTCGACACGGAACTCCGTTCATATCTAGCCTTTACCAAAACAATCATTAATCCAATCTCTAATCACGGTCGAGACTAACAATGAATTGGTAGCGCTCCCGATTAGGATGTTAAGGATTCTTTTGATAAAGTTTATAAACTTTATAGGACTTAAAAAGAGTTTAGAGATGTTCATCATCCATTAGCCTACCATAATCCTACGAACCCTAACAAGCGGAGAATTACTCGCGCATGTTGGGAGAAAAAGAGATGGAGAGAAAATGCATAATTAAACTACGAAGAAATAGAATAAGAAAAAAAAAGCCACCTTTATTAATCAACAATATTCATTACACTTTGATTCCTTAGAAAATGATTACAATTACTAGTTGCTTCTCGATCTCTTCTAAGGAGGTAGACGAACAGTTGATGATCAGCCTGGATGCGTTAGTCGTCTTGGACTTCGTGATCTCGTCGGCTTGATAATTTTTCCAAGAGGCTCTCGGTCCTTATTTATACCCCAAAAGCCAGAAATTTAGCTTCCAAAATTGGAAACTAACAGTAGAGATTCACCCTAAAAAATTGCACACTCTAACTCCCCTATCATGTCGCGGATCCGCGGCCAACAGGGCGGTTTGACCACGGACCCGCGGCCAAGGGTGGGGATCACTTCATCAAATTTTTGGGGCTTTCTCCTTGTGACATGTGGTGTTCTCTGGAATCTTTGGAATTTGGAAATTTTCTCGTAGTTGCTGCCAGACTTGATTTCTTCATTTTGATTTCTTAATTAGGCAGGTTTACTTTAACAACTTGATTTCCTTGATTTTAGACCTGCAAATTCTGCACAACAACTTAATAAATAATATTTAATAGACTTTGTTCTACTAGGATTTGGTCAATGATATTATTTGCATACATTTTCCTACCAAATGTTAATTACAATATATCAACACATGGAAAATAGTATTTTTATAGATAAACCCTCATATGTATGATATATTATAATAAAGACCTTTTTAATATAGAAATAGTAGGAAAAATGTAATAACAAATGTGCAGTTTTATCAACTGAACAAGCTTATCGCAATTATACTTGAGAATCGTTTTCACAGAGAAGTGTGTTAACTACTTTAAACTAAGTTAAAATGGTTGTTTTTTTTATAATAAAAAGAAGATTTAGGTGTTTTAAACTGCTTTTCTAATGTGGTGGTTTATATGATAAAACTTCTATTCTTTTTCCTAAGTTTAATTAACGATCTATTAATAGCATAAAAGCATCGATTAAATTATTTGATTTAATCTTATTTCATCAATTATATTATGTCATTTAGATTTAATTAAAACCCTAATTCTACTTTACAAGATTTAACCTAGGTTTAACCGTCTATGTGCATTTGTAGGTCTAGAAACTACAACTACCATATTTTAGGTTTTCTCCTAGATCAAATTAATAATCAGTTTAAATATCTATGATTTATAGTTATCTCTACTGTCCCTTATTATATTTCTAGGTGTCAACTATCATGAACCTAATTAGTTTCTAGGTTTTTTATTTATCCTTAATTCTTACTTAAAGACGTCAACTTTTCATTGTAAAAATTAGATTTTTAGATTAAAAACAAAGAGAGAATAACATAGATCAGAATAGATATTCATTTTAAAGCAAGAATAAAAGAACAATTGAAATACCCACCACAATAGATCACAAATCAAAATCCTAGATGTAAAGATTAGCCAAGCATGGTTAAAAATAAATTAAACATCTTTATTTTAAGAAAATAGAGAACCTACAAGTAGTTGATCTATAAAAAAAAACCTAAAGTTTATTTTCAAGAGAGAGATATGAAACCCTAAGGCTATACATGTGCTTATATAGGGTTAAGGAAGATTGGAGAACAAGTAATAAAGATATAAGACAATCAAATTGCTAACAACTATGATAATCTAATCTAATTGCTCTATTGGATACTGTTACGTGCCTTCAGAATCTTCAAAAAATAAAATGATATATCTTAAAATGATGTATTTGCCAAGACGATCGTGCCCATAAAAATTGGAGATGAATGGCCTAAATTGTGCGGCTGATCGGCCGTGCTTTGTTTGCTTCATGGCACGAATTTTTTTGTGCTCGATTCTCTTGATTTATTGAGTTCTTTTTAGTTATCAGATCATGAAAATTATTCTCATTGCTCTGCAGTTGCATGGATCTCCAAATGTTCCGAAATTTGGCATATAATTAGACAAATTTATTTTTTGCTTTTAATTTGGTTTGGTTTCTCCAACTGATTTGTTGTTGTGATAATTGATTCACCTCTATTTGTTGCAACCTTTACTGATTTGCAATGATATTCCCAAATTTATTCCAAATTTGAAAATTATCCTTTTGATTTTCCGGATAATTCCTTTAAGTCTCCATTGTACGCACGTAATCCTTATTTTAGGAAAATTTTCCGTCCTTTTGCGTCCAAGCCCTGTTATAAGTAATAATTCACAAAAGATACCAGGAACAACATTATATATGACAATAAAATGATAAATGGGTTAGAAAAATGTGTAATAAATTACACCAATTAAATACCTCCACACTTATCTTTTGCTAGTTCTCGAGCAAATCTAGAGTTTCGAACTCTAAACTAAACTAAACTACAATCTAGCTAAATCCTACTCCTACTCATATTCCTACTTCTACTCCTATAAAAGAAAATAAAAGAAACAAAAATAAAAAATGAAAACTATATATAACAATAGAAACAGATAAGAAAAATACGAAAAACAAGGGTTTAAATTTTACTAGATTTTCAGTCGTCATGAACCATGCCATAATAGACTTTGATATATGCCAAAAATTACTTTCTCATCATTCATCCAATCTTTCCTACCCATCTTGCTTCCAAACATAATCATATACCCTTACGTGTATATAAAATCATCGCTACACTCGGAAAATTCAATTCAAACTCTCATACTCTTGCCTTTGGCTCGCTATTACTTTTCATTTGATGATCAAATTAATGGATTTGTTCCAACATTTTTCATGCGACCGTTAATGCTTTGTGAGGCACTAACCAACCGATTACCGAATGTGATCACTTATTGGGCGTAAATAACAATATCCTAATTTTGCAACACCTAAGACACAGTAAATGATCCCAAACCAGTTGGTCATCCTTGCTGCATTTTCTTATGCTACCTTGATAATTGTAAGATAGTGTTCATTTTTTTTATGATATTAATTTTTTTCCTGTATTAGGGCATTACAGACAAGAGCATGACAGGTCTCTTCTACTATTCCAAGTTTCAAGATGTGTGCATGTGCGTATAGTAGGGTATCAACGTTCAAATGTTTGCACTCAAAAATAGGCTCTCCTTTATGATACCAGCCTTTTGGGAACAGGCTCATGACAAGTTATTACTAGATCTATTTAACTATCTCTTTTTCTTATTTTTCTTAAAATATCCTTTTCTCTTTTATATATATTTTTCACGTTTTCATTTCTATTTTCAAAATTTTAAAATTTTCTAATATTTTTTTGAAAACTAAAAACTATGTACAACCCCCCTCCCTACACTTAAACATGACAGTGCTTTCACTGTCTACCGCAACCCTTCTATTGACCACGAACACGACTAAGAAACGAATGATATATGTTTAAAATGATGGGTTTTAAAATATTTTCAAGTGTATTCTGGCTCATGGGGATCCATGAGCTCCTCCTCTTGATTATCAGCATTTATTACCGATAAAGTTATAACCAATGTTGTAGTTAGCCTAAAAATTAGGATTAGCCAATTAAAAAATTTATCAATATACTTATGGGATTGGTAAAACACGTTAGGAAAATAAGGATCAAAATAAAATATCCATGAAATAAAATTTAAAATTTTATCGTGTTTAAAGTTACAAGAATTAAATTACTGTTTGAAATTTAGAGTTTTAAAAATTTGCAATTTAATTCTAACAGCAGCAAATTTTTGTATAGTATCGATGTGACAACACATAGCATCAAACTTTGAGGGGTTTAATTGATGTTCAATAGGATATTCCTTTTTTACGTGCAAAGTGTTAGAATATAGTGCGCTAGATTCATCTAATGTTAAGAGTTCATTCTCAATTAATTCCTCAAAAGTTGACTCATAGAAATTCATGTTATCCACCGTACATTCATCTCCTTCCATCATAGAGAGTTCGTCTTCAAAACTGTCATTTATAAAATAGCTATCATCACAATTAAATACCTCCTCCTTAGAAATTACTAGAAAGTCATCTTCATAAATTCCTTCAAAATCACTGCCTTCCAAGTCAAATTCTTCATCCACAGAAACTTCATCAATTGCATTAACTTCAAGAGGTTGTTCATACAGTTGACTTGGTGGGCTTCCTTGTTTAAAGATATTGAGATTAATTTCCTTATTTCCAAAAAATTGTGTCATTGAACCGGTTCGACAATTTATCAACGCATTTGAGATTGTCAGGAATGTCCATCCTCAAATAATTAAGATATGAATTTTAGGATTGGAGACAAATTGTGTTTCTAAGACAATGAAATCAACTGGAAATATAAAATTTCCTATTTTAATTAACACATCAACAATCTTGCTTATAGGTTTTCTAATAGAACGATCATCCATTTGTAAAGTTACTTTAATAGGTTTAAGCACACCTAACCCTAACTGCTCATAGACTGAAAAGGGGATAAGGTTCACACCAGCGCCTACGTCAAATAAGGCTCTATCTATGTCTTTGTTTTCTATAGTGTAAGAAATAGTAGGACAGCCAGGATCCTTGTATTTCTTGAGCTTATTATTACGCAAGACGTCATAGGAAGTTCCTGCTAGGAAAACTTTGTTAGGTACGCTTTTGTACCTCTTCTCGGTATGCATAATTGTTAAAAATTGAGCATGATTGGGTATTTGTTGGATTACATCAAGAAGTGGGATATTAGTTTTGACTTGTTTGAAATCTTTCATAACTTTCTTTATCTTTGTCACACCCCGCTTCCCAAAAGACGGAAGCAGGAAACGTGACGAGGCCCGCAACATATTTATTCCGAGAAGGTCATTTCCAACAAGAAATACGCTAAGCATCTATAAGCAACATAAACTAACAAGAATAAATAAAAGAATGAAATCCAACTCTGGTTTATTACATTCAAGATTCACGGTTGACAAAATATCTGAATACTAGATACGATAACATGATAAGCCTTAACAAGAAGGCATAAATAAATAAGCTGAAATGAAATAAAAAGCTGAATGGAACTAGATGTCCTGTTGTGATGCGAACCGGTTGTACTCCTTTTCGACCGCTTATATCTTCTCTGTCTAAATGCTACCCGACGAACATTCCAAGAATAGAAAGAAGTGGGTGGAATGCTTGTCAGTGAACTTTCGTTCGGTAAGTCCCCAAGAAAGGTGGGATATGAATGTATATAAATGAATATGTAAGGTGACATGTGATATATTATGAATGGAAATGAAACATGAACAAGTATAACATGGTAATGTTAATGGCAACTATGTAAGCATGACAATGTAATATGAGCATAGCAAACAAATATAGCATGGTCCTGTAGTGTAGGTATAATGAACATGAAGTGAATATCAGTGTCTTAAGATGTCTCTACAAGTTAATCTATCTCAGCGTCAGTTCAAATATAAATATCAACCAATCTCAAGAGTGTTCTCAAACCCAAGGCTATCATCCAGGGGTAAGAAATCACGGGCCCAAAATAGCGGGATTTCAATTGTTATTGAAATATTCCAATCCCAACAGGCTATCATGCAGGAGCATGGAAATACGGTCCTTCATTCATGAAATCGTGATGTACCATTTTAGCGCGGTACTACAGCAGCATGATTTGTACCGTTTTAGCCCGGTACTACAACAACATGATTTATACCGTTTTAGCCCGGTACCACAGCAACATGATTTTGGTAATGGGACTTCTGAGATTCCGTTGGATTCATACTCAAACTACCCCAACATCCCGCGTATATTAGTCTATGATTAAAGTTTCAAGTCTTGTCCGAATCCATGAATACATAAGACAGTGCAATTCATGTATCGAGTCGAGTTCAAGTATTCAACTCAAGTGTTCATGTATTCATGTCAAGCCATTACGTATTCTTGGTTCGGGTCAAGTCGAGTCAAGTATGCAATAGGTTTGTGTAAAACATATAATATCTAATTACGTATTCATGTATATGTAACAATTCAGAGATCAGGAAAAAAATCAATGTATACACATTCGAATAGCATGAAATGAGGCAAGTAAATTATTCAAGTAATGGCCATAAATAATGCTGTAAAGAAATGTTATGTACGACTAATTAATCAAGTCAAACGAATGAGGAATATAAAAAAAATATAGCACTAAGTGTTGTCCATGCGTGAGTTCCAGTTGTAACTAAATATGACTACCGGTTTGGGAAATAAACCCATTTTCGTTTTGTCGCGAAGAACAGATCAGAATTTGTCCAGCACCGTCGCATATTTTTAAAATACGGTTTGGGTTAATTTCCATCAGGTTTCAGGTTACGAAGATTATTAGAAATTTGTAGGTCATTCAGTATACATATCCAAAAAACTAAGATTCACGCGATTTGGACATCTTAAACTATAGTTACGATCATTTTAATATCAGCATTTAAAACAGAAATTCAGATTTGTAGGAATGCTTGGCACAACAGCAAGGTTTTGGGAGGCATCGTCCATGCCATTTTCAAAAATTTGCCGTACAAAACAATCCTAACCCTAGAATCTTAACTAAAGATTTAGACAATACAATGTGTAAACTACTTTACATCTAAGTGAGTAGGGATTACAACCTTTATAGTACGGTCCTTCACTTCTTTGGCTCCTTGTAATAGTCTCTTCGCTTCAAGTAATGATCTTGCGGACTCTTTAACGGCTCCACAAGAAGAAAGCAACGAGCTTGCATGAAGTTTTCGAGGCCGAAGATGATCTACGTCGATGAGTCACTAACCCAATATAGCTCTTCACTAATGTGGGATTAGTGAAGCTAACACCCTATACTAAAGTGCTAATCTAGTAGAGGATGATGATGTAGGATTTTTTCTCACTTTAGAATTAATTTCCTCACTAATTTTAAGCTCCTCTCAAAAACCTAGAGAGCTCTCTCTTGAGCTTGAGGAAGAAGAAGCAAATAATGGATGAAAGAGTGAATGACAACCATGAGTGAGAAAATATGTAATATATCTCATGTAGAGACTTAACCATAAGTTTAGATAATGGTTGGGTTAACAAATATCTAGTAGAAGACAAAACTAGTGGACTACTCAATGGGTCTCCAAGCTTCTACAAGCTTCATACCATGTGACTATTATCCAACTAATAATTGATTTACACTAAATAAATAAACCCTTCATTATCATTATTATGGTGTAAGTCTCATACGCCCATGTTGAATGTATTATCAACCATGATACATAAATAAAACACAATTAATATATATCACATATATATTAAGTGTGCACATGTGAGAAAAAGAAAAGCTTAAGTGAGCTAATATTAGTTAATGTAAATTAATATATCAAATATATAATTATACATTAAATCATTAAATCAACACTTTAATAATCCGATTATATCTTATATGACCGACTAATATTATTTGTATCAAGTTATCGAATCAACACTTGATTCGATAACCTGGCTATATTCTCATATAACCGACCGATACAATATCGACTTATCGAATCAACATTTGATTCGATAACCTGGCTATATCTCATATAACCGATCGATACCTTATATCGTGAGAATAGAATACGGTATCAAAAACTGGTATTAATCTCCGTCCCGCACATATCACATATGTGCTCCTACTTCGTTTCGCCTGAGCCAGTAAAACCTCAGTTTAGGACTCTAAAGACTCGTCAATAAGCCGGCAGTAGGTGATGATCACATCAAGCACCCACAAGCCATCAGCGGTACTAGCTGTACGTAACGGCTACCCTGATATTGAGCAATCAGAAGATCAACAAGCAAGCCTGCTCTTTCTCCTGCAAAAGCTTGTCAGTAACACTACCGTACAGTCCGGTCTGTCCGTCTAATATGCCGCATATCTAGTCTAGGGGTGGTAAACGTCAGACCTCAATAACCGATAAGTCATGCCGATGTGAGGCTCATAACGGGTCGAGAAACTACTGATAACACTTACTAGTAAATCTCCATAGCAGCCCTGGCAAGGGACTTATCGTTATAGTTGTTCCCCTCCGAATGGCGGCCGAGACGCGAGGACGTATTGCCTGAGATTCGGGGTAGGTGCTATTTGGTTTTATCTGTCTACCTCTCCGAAGATGCCAAGTTGATTCATGGCACCGTATATCGGAGGTTTAGACGGATGCGGCCGATGTAGCAGACTTCGTCAGATTCCCCCTCGTTTGAGGGGTTTTTGATTGTCGGGACGCTCTTCCCTGCAAGCGCAAGCCCCTGCAGTTAATGACGCTACCGCATCGCAGTAGCCACTTTCTCCTTCTCCAGAATTTCACTTCGTGTCGTGTGTGTTTGTTTTGTTTGTCGATGCCCGTGGATTTTATACGGAGACTAAGTTATACCGTCGCCCGTAGGACGTGGATTAGTCCAAATCCGTACTTTCTTAGATTTGGGTTTTGGGTTTTGGTTTAAGGATACGTTAGCCATATTTGAGGCTAAGATCAACTTAAACGTTCTTTAAGGATAAGTTAGTCTGATTTGAAACCAAGATCAACTTAACGGGATCGTCTAGATCCATTTCCAGTTTAGGGACATGGTGGTCCATAGGTAGTTTAAGGACATTGCGGTCCATATTCCAGTTTAGGGACATGGTGGTCCATAGGTAGTTTAAGGACATTGCGGTCCATATTCCAGTTTAGGGACATGGTGGTCCATAGGTAGTTTAAGGACATTGCGGTCCATATTCCAGTTTAGGGACATGGTGGTCCATGTTTAGTTTAAGGACGCTTAAGTCCGCGGGTTTAAGGATCCCACAATCCATCTTTTGGTTTAAGGACGCTTAAGTCCATGAGTTTAAGGACCCCACAGTCCGTGTTGATGTGTGGTTGTCGGGACCCGTCACCTCTCTGACGTCGTTGAAGAATTACAATGATAGGAGTCAAAGGAGTTCGGAGAAGTACCCTCGAACCAGATGTAAATTGATTTAAGAGAGCAGCTGTGCTCAGTCAATTTAATTTGAGGACTTATGGCCATGATTGGGCTAAGTCCAGTTGAAAAATGTTCAACGCTTCAGTTACGCAAGGCTCTATTAGGCCTGTGCTAAGGCTTTGCCCATGTTTAAGTAATGCATTGCATTAATTTTTTTTATTTTGTTTGGGCTCTGCCCATTTATAAATGATGCAGAGCATCAATTTTCATTTGGGCTCTGATGCATTGCATCTGTTTGAAAATAATGCATAGCATTTATTAGGCCTGTTAGGCCTTTTTAATTGGGCTCAGCCCTTCTTTTTAATGATGCAATGCATCAATCATCTGACAGTGGCCATGTGGCCTGTCAGGAGCTTCGCGCCAATAAATGAGCGCAAGCGCTTGTGGAGGTGACACGTGTCACGCAAGCGCAGTGCGCTGCGCCGCGCTGCGCTTGCGCTGCTGACACGTGGCGTGCTCTGGTGAGTTGCGCTAATTTCAGAGAGCAAGGCTCTTTCTTAAAAGCGCATAGCACAAGTGATTCAGATGCTGACACGTGGAGCTCTCTGGTGGCTTGCGCCAACCCAGGAGCGCAACAGTGCAGTTTTTGCAAGTGCAAGGCACTATTTCAATAATCTTGGGAATCTTTAATATTCCAGAACCAATGGTTCATAAAAAAGTGCAAAGCACTGTTTGATTTCTTGATCCAATTTAGATCAAAGAAAATAAGTTTTTTCTTGTTTTTCTTGTTTTCAGAGAACCAGTGGTTCATAAAAGAGTGCAAAGCACTTATTATTATATGAAGATCATTGATCTTCTTCTTAGATCAATGATCTATTAGAAGAAATTCTTCTATTTCATGAATATTTTTACCTTTTTTCATGAAATTTCTTCAGAGTTCTCTCTGTTTTGAGGTTCTCAATCTATCACAATGTTGATCCTGTTGATTTAGGGTCTAGGGGCATTTATATAGTGCCCATAAATTTGTTAAAGAGATCTTTCTCTGAGTGATTTGGGGAATGTTTCCCACCGTTGGATCTTTGATCCAAGGGCTTCTGTTTTACAGAAGGCAATCTTCTTGTTTTAACAAGAACAGAAAGATCTTACTAGAATTTAATTCTTTTTGGCGCAAACGCTCCAGTGCGTGACACGTGTCAAGCAGCGCAGAGCGCAGCGCAACTGCGCTGACACGTGTCGCGCAGCGCAGCGCAACTGTGCTTGCACAACTGCGCTGACACGTGTCGCGCAGCACACGGCGCAGCGCAACTGCGTTTGCGCTGACACGTGTCGCACAGCGCAGCGCTTGCGCAACTGCGCTGACACGTGTCGCGCAGCGCAGCGCTTGCGTAACTGAAGCATTGCTTCCTTTAATTTTGTTTTAAATAGAGCCTTGCTCTGATTGGGCGCGCTACCTTGGGCGCTGCGCTGACGTATCAGCTTTTGACACGTGGCGCGTTGCGCAAAAAATTTGAAGCGTTGCTTCGAATTTTGAATTTTGAAATTCAAACAGAGCTTTGCTTTGATTGGGGGAAAAAATTCCCCCCCACCGTTGTGCTCACGTGGCGCGCATGTGAGTGCAGCGGTGGCAAAATCCTAGCAGTTAGATCAACTCAGAATCTGAAGGGGCGCAAGCGCTTTATAAATAGGACCCCTGGCCCTTAGAAAATCTTCACCATTTTCCAAGATTTTGAATTTTCAGAGCTTTGCTCTTGCTTAAGAACTTCATAGCTTTGCTCTTGTTTCCAGACTCTACAGGTTTGCTCTCATTTCCAAAGTTAGAAAAACTTTAGGTAAAATTAATTTTAAATTAAATTAAACTAATTTAAATCAATCTTAACCAACAGAGCTTTGCTCTCAAAGATCTTTTGATCTAAAGAAATCCCCTTTGGGGTTTCATAAACAGAGCTTAGCTCTCAAGAATTTGTTTCAGGGTTACTTAACCCATGAACAGAGCTTTGCTCATTGACAGAATATAGATCTTTTGATCATCTGATGATGAACTCTTAAGAGTTTTTATATGGATCTTTAAGATCCCAGAACTTCAAAAAAAATTTTTTTTAGGAATTAATTAATTTTCTTTCTCTGAATTTTTTTTATCATTATTACAGAGCTAAGCTCTTTTAAAGAATCTTATTCCCCTGAGACCAGGGTTTGACAAGTGTCACTCTGTGAAAGAGCTTTGCTCTGAAAGAGGAGATTTTCTCCTTGTCTCTAGGGATTTTTTATTATTAATGGGAATATTCGCTTGGGGATTAACTGACAATCTCATCCAATGATGGGGTTGTCTTATTAACCGACGTATTGTCATCCAGATTTTGTGGGTCCCCCTTTGGTCTCCTACCTACTGCACTGCTGTGTGGTGTAATTAATTTTAATTTAAATTTTAATTAACCTTTAATTTAATTAATTAATTAATTAAAAAATTTATACGCCAAGCGTTGGAATTGCAACACTAACGGCTAATTTTGTTCCCTTGCAGTGACCATGTCTCTCGATATTTCATTCTCGTTCACTCGTTCGGAGGAAGGGTTTCCTGAAGCGCTCTTAGACCGTGAAGTCCTAGCCATGATCAGGGACCACGACCCAGAATATAAGAGTCTCCACCGTTGGGGGTCGTGGTACAATCAGATTATCATGGGTCGACGGAGCTTCACGTGCGCAATACTGTCAAAACCCATTACGACGATTCATTATGCCAGCCCACCCCCGGTGCAGTATGCCGTGGAGATGGTTGATTGGACCTCGAAGGTCTTTCTTCATCCTACCATAGATGCAATTCCGGTTCAGCGTCCCATGGTTTTGGATATCCTGGGACGCCGTATATGCCAAGGCGAGGCGCGACCTTGGGGGCAATCATATAACATAGGTCTGATCCCCCGCCACCCGATCGCCTATCTGCCATGGGCTCGCTATATCCTGTCGACGAAGAAGTCGCAGTTGATAAGGTTAGGGTTGTACACTGCGGTTTACGTCTCCCTCTTCCAGTATCCTACGCTTCCCACCTGGTGGTTCAAGGCTTTCTTGGAGCAGTGGAACATTCCTACTCACACTTTCCTCACAATGGACCGGGAAGTGTCAATTTCTCTGGAGGAATTTACATAGGTCTCCGGTTTACCGGTTATAGGGGAGCACTATCAGGAGTTGCTTCCGACAGACGAGTACGTCTTCGGTGCTAAGCCGGCGGTAAGGGGCCTCACTCCGGAGAATGCTGTTCAACACCAATTCCCAAGTTTGATCAAAGTGTTGAACATCTATGAGGCCCTTTTCATCGAACATGGGAGTCGCGGAGTTAGCTTTGAGGATTTCATCGCTCGGTTCCTTCACCCAAGCGTCCTCTCAGCAGAAGCTGCTAAGTTTGCCACCCTTGATGACCTTTTTGGTCTAGGTTTGGATAACCTGCCAGCGAAGGAAATAGACCATAAGGGTTTTTTCCTTCCTAACTCCCCGACCGTGTCTTATGCGGAAGTTGCAGCCCCTGGGATGGACGAGGAGGCCTTCTTCTTATGATTTCTTGGGCTATGGCTGAGTTGGTTTGCGCTCCCGATGCATTCTCGCCATATGCAGCCCTCTGTCTTCTACCCGGCTCACCGGATGACCATCGGGGTAAAAGTGGCCGTTGGGATCGCCGGCTTGGCACACTTGTATCATGGCCTCAGTCGAGCGGCGGATGCTAATGAGCCTGGGGTGCTGCACGTGATTTTCCCGATGCACTACTTCGTATCATGGCTCGAGCTACACACATCAGGTGTCTTCGGCATGCACAAAAGGCCCTCGTTCTATGACAGGTGCAGCTTCCCTCACATCATACAGTTGATTGGCGCATCAATTGTGACTCCATCGCCACGGAATGCCAGGGGTTTACTCCTTCGCCCCCACACCGTTGGAGACGGGGTGTCTTTCATCGACAAGGTGTTGACTATTGGAAAGGCATCTACCACTGCAGTGCGGCCGTTGCAAGACACTTTCAAGGATGGAGCCTCAGTTTTGACAGCCCGGGAGACCCTCCACTTATATTCTATCAGACCGGGCTTCCTGGTGTTCAGGCAGAACGGTGCGATGATTTTCATGAGATACAACCCGCATCGTTTCGCCCAAAACTGAGCTACAATCAAGGGGTACTACTGGAGGCTTTCCTATCGGAACCTGCTGCTATCGAAGAAGGGATGGAGAGCGCGCTGCATCACTTCATGCGCCTGAATACGGGTTCCCACTTTTTTATCAGTGAGCCGGCTTGCGCCCTACGACTCCTCAAGGTATATACAGAATGGTACAATCATTCGACAGGAGCCGTCATAAAGGAGGAAAAGCGATTGCTAGTCGACCGTAAGGGTGTGCCTCCAGGTAGCGACCGCAACGCTCCTTTAGTGCCAAGGACCCCGGTAGTTCCCCCTCTAAAAGATGCTAGAGCCGGACCACCGCGTGCAGAGAGTCTTCCACGCGGATTGCCGCTTCCCGATATTGCGGATGCACCACCGGCGCCCTGTGCTCCAGTGGAGACAGTGGTTGTAGCCTCGCCAGAGTCTGGTGTGGGTGCGAACATCGGGACCCGCCGCCCCAAAGTGTCTGCAAAGCGCAAGTCGATCCCGGGTGCACCTAGGGTTGGTGGGCAGAAGAAGAAAAAGAAGTCGCTCTTCGCCGCGGATGTCGTGTTCGGTCAGGAACCCCAAGCTCCCTATGGTGAGGGCCTGAGTGAATATGGGACTAACAGGGGATTAGTCATGCCGCCGGACGACACGGACTTGGAGGCCGCCATCGAAGCTTCAGAGCGGTTGGGGAGGCGTGACGCGTGGCTATCTAAGCTTGCGCAATCAAGTAATCACTAGTCGCATTTTTTATTGCATCATATCTTTATTATTGCCTTTGACTAACGTTTTTCCTTCTTTTCTTCCAACAGGCATCACCATTGAAGAAGCCATTGCTGCTTCCCTCAAGACTTTTCAAGAGGAGGAACGCCTTAGAGCGTCCTTAGGCCTTAGTAAGTTTCAATTCATCAAGTTTTCATTTTCCTTGTGTTATGGTCGATCTAACCTCTCCCTTTTTATCGCAGGAACCTCAATGCCGATCCCGCCAGGTGACGCTGAGACTCTTCCCGGGCCAACTGCCAATGTTTCTGCCTCCTCGGGGCTACCACGAGAGTCCCGTCTTGAAGAGCCGATGAGAGATGCCTTAAAGGCTCTGGAGGCATCTCTGAACGAGGACGACGACGCCTTGATGAAGGAAGCGTCGAAAAGGTCCATAGCGACAGCCCGGGAGGAGAGGAAGCGGTTGAGGCCCGAAGCGAAGGCATGCAGGGCTGCCTTGGCCATTGGAACGAGCCCAAGCACCTTCCCTCGTGCCGATACTCCGTCAGAAGAGCCCCCGATCGCCTTGTCTACAGCTCATAGACAGGCGGTGCGCGCCAATAGGGAGGCTAACGATAAGTCCACCTCAGGTAATATTTCTTTCAGAATTTTGTTGTAAGAATTATGAAGCTTTCGGTTCTTATATATTCTGTCCTGCAAGGCCAAGTCCAACCGAGGGGGAGGCGGAGACTGTCTAACCTAAGGAGCTAGGGGAAGAGGCATTGGTCGAGCCCGAGCCGATGGCGGATGACACAACCGGGATTGCTGGGCCCGAGCTAGTGGCTGACGAAATGGTCACGTCCACTATGCCTGAGCAAGTGGTTGATGCCGAACCCGAGGTAGTAGCGGACGGAGCGCCTGAGACCGATGACCTCGTGGTGACGATGGACGAGACAACCGTGACTGCTGAGCCCGAGGGAGTAGCGGGTGAGGTGGATATGATTCCTAAGGACGAGCCGACCGCTCTTTCTTAGGAGTCTGGCAACGCTCCGATCATAGCTCTCCCCGCCTATGGCCCTCCGCCGTCTCCTGGCCTCGCGAGCACGACGACGGCCCCCATGGAGTCTGGGGATGAGGCCACGGGAGGTGGACTTATGTCCATGGAGGAGGGAGACGCCTCCGTCACGGCTGGAGGCTCATCAGGTAAATTTCGGATTACCGTCCCCCTTTTTTTTTATCTTGCAATCTTTCTTGACAGGTTTACCCTTGTTTTTTAACGCAGGTGCGGCCAGTGCCGATGCTCCATTGCTTGAGAGAGCGCCGTCTACTACTGCTTTGGCGGTGGTCACCTCTCAGCCCTCTCTCGTACCATCGAAGATGTTAGAAGGTATGGGTCTGCAACTTATTAGTCTTATTTTTCAGACGCATAATTTATGTGCTAAAGTTGTACTGCTGTGTCTTTTCAGGAGTGCTCTTTGATCATCTTTATCAAGTGTTGCTCCCACACTTCTCCTTCCCATCTAAATTCGCTTCTCCCTCTGGTGGCGCTGGTGAGTATAGTTTCCAACTGATATCTTTCTTTTTCAGTGATAGAATTATTTCTAACTTTTTCTCATCCTGACTGCAGTGTTACAAATTGAAGGAGGAGACGAAAGATCGGTCGCGCCACCGGCCCTTCCGGCCTTGCCACCTGCCGCAACTGGTACAGCAACTATCACATTGATAACTCCCATTTTTCTTTATTCCTTGAACTGTTATCTGATCATATCCTTTTTTTTAGCTGTCGTTCCGGTCTCGGTGCCCTTCGAGCCTCGTGTCATAATGCCGGCGGGCCCTTTCCTGAGACGTCCGTCCTCGAAAGGCGCCGCGAATAGTCTGCGCATGTTGAGCGACTACATCGAGGAACTCGACGTCGACACTCCTACATCTGCTGCAGACTTCGCTACGGCGGTTAACCCGATGCTGGTGATTCTCGTAAATTTCCATGACGAGGGCATCATCGCGTCTTGGGTTAACCATTGCAGGGAGATCAAGGCTCGCCTGCATCAGTTGGAGTCGATGCGTCCCGCTCCCGAGACCTTAGCCGCAAGCAATCAAAGGGCAGCGTGGATCGAGAAAAGCGCTTCTTACGTCCACCACTTGGAACAAGAAGCGGCTTTAAGGCTGAGAGAATACCGAAAGACCTCGAGCGAGACAGCTCGTCTGCGTTCTGAGGTTAAGGCGAATGCTGCCCAAGTGAAGGCTATTTTTGAGGGCCTCCTGGAACGCATCTCTCATGGGCTAAACTTGAAGTGAAATCTTGATGTCGCCGAGCATGACACCCTAGGCCGCGAAGCTGCTCATCAGGCCGTTGGGGAGCAGCTTGCATCTTTCTTGTAGCAGCGGGCTCGAGTGGAGGCAGAACTGGCGGTGGTGGCCGATTTGGAGAAAGCGAGGAAGGAGGTGCGCAAACAATTCCTAGAGCTATGCAAGACGCTTCCTTCCCAGTAATTCCCCTTGTATCTATATACTTGTAAAAAAAATTCTTTTTCGAATAAGATGTATCCATTCTTTATTCTTTTGTACGCTTCCTCTTGTACTTGATTAAATTCAATAAATAAAGATACACATTTTTCTTTGCAATGTCTTGTACTATTTCGTTGCTTTCTCCCTTCTCTTATTATCAGAAGGCTGTCTTGATAAACAGATAATAGAGTAAGCATCTAGATTTCTCCGAGAGATAACGATGGCTTAGGCCGCAGTTTCAGATCTGCTGCCTAAGACTTTTCAACTCTATGAGCCGTGAAGGTCTTATAGAGACTTTTCTCCCTACGGATCGAGAGGATTTCGTAGGTGGATTTTCTCCTTAGGAATCGTGAGGATTCCTAAGTGTGTTTTCTCATATAAGTCGTAAGGATCTTATAAGAGAATTTTCTCCCTTACAAGTCTAAAGGACTCGTAAGTGGTTGGTGAGTTGACTTGTTTCCGAGTCGAAGTATTGCTCCGACGGGGAGGTCGTTGGCTGACTTGTTTCCGAGACGGAGGTCATTTGTTGACTTTTTTCCGAGACGGAGGTCATTTGTTGACTTGTTTTCGAGATGGAGGTCGTTGGTGGACTTGTTTCCGTGACGGAGGTCATTGGTTGACTTATTTCCGAGACGGAGGTCGTTGGTTGACTTGTTTCTGAGACGGATGTCGTTGGCTGACTTGTTTCCGCGACGGAGGTCATTTGCTGACTTGTTACCGAGACGGAGGTCGTTGGGTGACTTGTTTCCTAGACGGAGGTCGTTGGCTGACTTATTTCCGCGACGGAGGTCGTTGGATGACTTTTTTCCGCGACGGATGTCGTTTGCTGACTTGTTTCCGAGACGGAGGTCGTTGGTTGACTTGTTTCCGCGACGGATGTCATTTGCTGACTTGTTTCCGAGACGAAGGTCGTTGATTGACACTAGGTTGTCTGTGAACCGTAGAGCCTTGGAACTGGGGACTTTGTCGTAGCTCCGATTGGTGATGTCAGGTCTGTGTCCTGCTCGAATGAGGAGGAACGCCGCTATTGGTCTCTAGGCCGTATATGTGGTCGTCGAGATCTGGCTTCCCTTTGACGCAGCCTGGTGGGGAAATGTAGTCCCTTTTTCGTTTGTGCCCTTAGATTGCGTACAGGGATCAATGTGATCTCAACTGTAGGGCAAAAGTTTCATTCATTTTTATTGTTTTATTTCCGCGATGCTCTATCATTTCAGCTTTTGATCGCGAAGGTCACGATTGCCCAATCATTTCGGCTTTTTTTTCGCGGTGCCCAGTCATTTCGGCTATTTATTTTATTTTTACTCGCTGCTTTTCATTGCGGGTTGCCCAATCATTTCGGCTATTTTGTATGCATACGTTTTTACTTGCTGCTTTTTATTGCAAGTTGCCCTATCATTTCGGCTATTTCGTATGCATGTGCGGTCTACCGGCTTTTCACCGTAAACCTGGAATTAGACACCGATTTCGGCATCAGCACTGCTACAACTTGGACGTTGCCAGGAGCGAATCATCATTTGCCTCTGTCGATATCGAACAAAGGTGGCTCAGGGTTAAGGTCCTGTCGACTAAGGCTTTTAACTTCATGAGCTGTAAGGGTCTCACAAAGGTATTTCTCCCTACAAGTCGTGAGGATCTCGTAGTTGTGTTTTCTCCTTAGGCACCGTGAGGATTCCTAAGTGTATGTTCCTCTGTAAGTCGTAAGGATCCTACAAGAAGGTTTTCTCCTTGTAAGTCGAGAGGACTTATAAGGGCTGTTCATCATGCGTACATATCCCCAGTCACGGATGGGACTTGGTTAGGGAAATATTTATTTGCGCCCGTGGATTGTATACAAGGGTCAGTATTGAGCCACTTGTAGGGCAATATCACAGGTTGTGGGGGGTTTGCTTAAGCACAGGTTTAGATCTCTGTAACTTAAGACTTTCAAATCTTATGAGCCGTGAGGGTCCCATAAGAGAGTTCTCCTTACGAGTCGTGAGGATCTCGTAAGTGTATTTTCTCCTTAGGAATCGTGGGGATCCCTAAGTGTGTTTCTCCCTTGTGAGTCGTAAGGATCTCTTGCGGGTGGTTTTTCCTTACAAGGTCGAGAGGACCCTGTAAGTGTCCTTTAACGAGATTGCACCCTTTCAGGTTTTCACAAACACTCGCCGGTAGTCCTGCTATTTTTACTCACGGAGCCCTTTCAGGTTTTCATCCGTGCCCATTTTGCTTATGGACATACCGTTTTTTTTATTCTTTTTTATTTTCTTTCTCTCTTTTTTTTACGAGGTCGCGCCCTTTCGGGTTTTCATGAACACTCGCCGGTAGCCCTGCTGTCTTTACTCACGGAGCCCTTTCGGGTTTTCATCCGTGCCCATTTTGCTTATGGACATACCGTTTATTATATATATTTTTTATATTTTTTTTCTTTTTCTTTTATTGATCTCGTCAGCCTGAAGATGCTGCGGTAATAGTTTAAAGACGTTTCGGTCCTTCGTTAGTTTAAGGACGTTTCGGTCCGCCATTAGTTTAAGGACGTTTCGGTCCGCCATTAGTTTAAGGACGTTTCGGTCCGTCCAGAAGAAGGCTGGCTACTGCTTATAAAGTTTGAGCTTAGGAAGATAGCGAGCGGACATAGTCGTCGTCATCTATCATTGACCTAGGCAGTAACTCACTAAGCGTAGTATTTCTTTAGGAATCGGCCATTTATTGGCTTGTAAGGCCTTTCACCGTGCATATCCATGAGTAGATAGGCTCCACCTTAGTAGACCTCGTCTATTATGTACGGGCCTTCATAGTTTGGCTCGAATTTTCCCCGCTTGGCACGATTGGGAATCATAGGCCTTTTGACCACTAACACGAGTTCACCTTGGCGGAATGTCCTCAGCCGGGTCAATCTTTCATATGAGCGCGTCATCTTTGCTTTATAGGCTTCCAAGTTTTGTTGCGGTATGAGCCGGGTCTCATCAAGGGCATCAAGCTTCTCAAGCCGAAGGTGAGCATTTTCTTCGTCCGTCAGCTCGTAGTGGACTGCCACTCGTAGAGAGGGTAACTCTATCTCGAGGGGGAGTACTGCTTCTGTACCGAATACCAGCGCATATGGCGTTGTGTTCGTGGCTGTCTTGAACGTAGTTCAATACGCCCAAAGAGCTTCTTGCAGCCTCTCGTGCCAGTCCTTCTTATTTCGGGACACCGTTTTCTTCATGATCTTTGTCAAAGTCTTATTGAAGGCCTCGGCTAGACCATTAGCTCGCGGATTATAAACCGAGGAATATCTCCAGTCTATATTGTGTTTTTGCGCAAAGCGACTGATCTTGTGGTTTCTGTAAGCAGGCCCGTTATCGGAGATGATCCGTCACAGAGTTCCAAACCGATATATGATGTGTGTCTTGAAGAAATAGAGGATATTCTCCGTTTTCACTTCCCTCAGCGGTACTGCCTCTGCCCATTTGGAGAAGTAGTCAGTCGTCGCCAAGATGAAACGATGTCCTCTAGACGATGCTGGTTCGATGGGGCCGACTATGTCAGTTCCCCACATTTCGAATGGCCAGCTAGCCACCGTTGGATTTAGCGGATTTGGATGCTGGTGGATGAAGTCCCCATGAATCTGGCATGAGTGGCATTGCTTCTCATATTCGAGGCAGTCCTGAATCATCGTGGGCCAGTAATAGCCCATCCGTTTGATCTTCAACTTCATCTTTGGGCCCGCTTGGTGAGAACCGCAGAGTCCGTCATGAACTTCCTGAACGACTCTTTTCGCTTCGTCAGGTCCCAGGCATCTCAACCACAAAGAATCGAACGACCTCTTGTACAGAGTATCATTGACGAAGGCGAAAGACAGAGTTTGTTTCATAAGCTGATGTCTTGAGGACGCATCTTCGAGCGTTCGACGGTATTTGAAGTAGTCTATAAAGACTTCTCTCCAATCCTCAGCCTTTTCCTGATCTTTTATTTGCAGGGTCGTCTGCTGAGTCACTCCCTTTTCTTCGGATGATTTCAGAGATATTTCTGCTGGGGCAAGCACGCGACGGCTTTGTACCATGATTCTTACGTCATCCAGGTTCTCATCAGCCAGTTCCATAGAGAGTTTAGCCAATGCGTCCGCTTTGCTGTTTTCCGTGCGCGGTATGTTCTCCAAAGTATAGGAGGGAACTTGGGTCAACAGTTGCTGTACCTTTTCGCCATACTTCACCAACTCTGGCTTGCATGTTTGGTAGTCGCCGTTTACTTGACTAACGACTAGCTGGGAGTCTCCGTATATGAGGAGGTTTTCAATTCCCATGTCGATGGCGATCTCGAGGCCCGCTATCAAAGCTTCGTATTCGGCTTCATTGTTTGTCCTCGGCTCTGTTAGGGAGAAAGCGAAGCGCATTATCCCTCCTTGTGGAGTTACAAAGATGAGACCTACCCCCGATTTGATTATAGGGGTACTTTGTTTGCGCTTCTTCACGGAGGATGCTCTATCGAAATAAAGCTCCCATCGGGTGTTACCACCGTCGATTGCATCAAACGCATGTTCTTCTGGAAGATCTCAATTCAGAGGAGAATCGGCGGGTATCGGATGCCCAGCGAGGAAATCGGCAATGGCCTGGCCTTTCACCGCCTTGAGAGGCTGATAGGTTATCGAGAACTCCATCAAGAGCAGGGCCCATTTAGCGAGTCGCCCAGTCAATATAGCCTTCGACATTAAATATTTAAAGGGGTCCACCTTTGAAATGAGACGGACTTCATGCGCCAACGCATAATGCCTGAGCTTTGTTATCGCGAAGATCAACGCCAGGTAGTGTTTTCCAATAGGGGAATAGTTGCTTTCTGCCCCCAGTAGAACTCGACTCAAGTAGTAGAGTGCTCTTTCCTTCCCTTGGTCGTTCTCTTGCGCCCATAATGCACCTAAGGATCCTTCGAGGGCGGTTGTATAAAGAATGAGGGGCTTTTCCTTGACCGGAGCAGCTAACACTGGCGGATTCTGGAGGTACTGCTTGATTTCATCCAGCGCACCTTGGCATTTATGATCCCAGATGAACGGGGTTCCCTTCTTCATCAAGTGGCTGTAAGGATGGCACTTGCCTGACAGGTTGGCTATAAATCGCCGTATATACGCGAGCTTCCCTTGGAGAGACCGCAGCTGTTTAAGAGTCCTTGGCGGAGGCATTTCCATGATCGCCTTGATTTTCGACGGATCTATCTCAATACCTCGGTGTCGGACGATGAATCCCAGGAATTTTCCCGAGGAAACTCCGAATGCACACTTGAGAGGGTTCATCTTCAAGTTGTATTGCCGAAGGCGTTGAAATACAGTCTTCAGATGCTCGAGATGTTCCTCGTATGATTTGCTTTTAACCACGAGATCGTCGATGTAGCATTCGACGATTTCATGTATAAGGTCATCAAAGATTTGCGGCATGGCTCTCTGATAAGTGGCACCGGCGTTCTTTAGACCGAAGGGCATCACCTTGTAGCAGAATATACTCAAAGGATTCCTGAAGGCGGTGTGATTCTGGTCTTCGGGATGCATCTTTATCTGATTATACCCTGACGAGCCGTTCTTGAAGGAGAAAACCTCATGAGTGGACGTATTGTCTATCATCAGTTCGGTGACTGGCACTGGGAAATCGTCTTTCGGGCAAGCCTTATTGAGATCCCGGAAATCCACGCATATGCCCACTGTCCCATTTTTCTTCATCACCGGGACAATGTTGGCGATCCATTCAGGATATTGAACCTCCTGGATAAAGCCGGAGTCGATCAGATTCTTGACCTCGGCGTTGATGCTCATCTCAAGCTCGAGCCGCATTCTTCTTGGTGCCTGCTTGACTGGCTTGACGTCCGGGGATATTGCCAATTTGTGCACAGCGATTTCTGGATCTAGTCCCGCATTTCGGAATAGTTCCATGCCAAGCAATCTTTATGCTGCATAAGCAGGGTTTTAAATGAAGCCACCCTCTCCTCAGACAATAGCTCACTAATGAATGTCGGTCGCGGATCGTTCACCGTTCCCAACTCAATTTTCTTGAGGTTATCTGCAGTGGTATGGATTCCATCTTCCAGCTCTTTTGGCGCTGGTGGAAATCCTGAGATTACCTCATCGTTGCTGTTTTCGAAGCACCAGGGAAGGTCATCCATGTTCTCGGGCTCTTCTTTTGATATTTTTATCATGTGACAAGTACGTATTCGTTTCCAATCCCAATGTGGAACTAGTTCTTCTTTCGTGGCCTTGGGTTCATGCTTCTGTGGCGGTGCTACCCTCCAATTGTCGGACAGAGCGAACTTGCCAAGCTGATACTGATCTTCGACCCAATTCTTGAAGGTGAAGCAGTCTTCGAGAGGGTGTCCTATCACTCGGTGATAAGGGCAATAGTCCAGATGAGAGACTTCGCTTGCTTGTTCGGGGTGTTTGGACTCCGGCAGCGTAAGCATCTGATGTTTTAGAGCGAGGTTAAGTATCTTCTTCGTCTTGTCTCGAGGAAAAGAGTACGCTCGACCCATTTTTCTTATGAGGGATAGATCGGAACCGCTCGATTTCCGCTTGCGTGATCTCTTAGTCCCGTTTTGTTGCTTTCGAGCGCCTTTTTCGCGTTTCGACTTGTTTCTGCCTCTACGTCGAGCCTTCTCTATAACATGTTGACAAGGAGCGGCATCTTCATCTTTCACAGCTTGTTGGAGGAGGCGTTGCGTTTTGTCTTTCTCGTAGATGGCCATTTCGCGGTTGTGGTCTTCTCGGACTTTGTAACCAGCTTCCCTTATAAGCTTGTCCATTTGCTCTTCGAATGACGGACTGGGCACTTTTGCATCTGGAACTTTTACTAGTTCAGGATTAGCATCTTCCTATTGAGCGTCCGCTTCTTCATCAAAATCATATACGACGTAGCAACCATGAAGTAGCTTTCGTTTCTTGGACCGAATGTATCCAAGCCCGATCATTTCCATTCTCCCATTAGGTAACTTGTGCTGAGTCCCGGGAACGTTCCAGACCCTGTCATAGAATTTGGCCTTTCGAGCGGTCTGTTTAAAGGATATCCCCTGGCGCTTCAGTAGCTTCTTCAAACCCTCTGTATAATATCTGGGAAGACGGATGGGCTGGAGCCTGTCAAGTGTAGGATCCGCGCCGTGCCAGATTTCTTTCTCCACTTTGGTTTCCTCAGAGCGGTAGAATAGAATTGCTTTTTCACCATCTCGCTTGGGAGGGATATAGAACGTCCGCAGCTCCTCTACGCTGTAGATATCAAGTGCATCCAGTTCCTTATGGTGTTTAAGTGGAACCATGGCGACTTGTAGGCTTTGCTCTTCGTCAGCGGACGTTTGTATTGAAGGTTGAGTAGAGAATACAGCATGGACCTCATCTTCTGAGTCGCTACCAAAGATCAACGTAGGAACGGATGGTCCTGGCTTGTTGTGTCGAGACGGTCCAGAGTAAACTATCTCTTCTTCTTCTTCGGTATCACTCCCGAAAACAGGAATGGTGGCAGCGGCTTTGTTTTCTGGTTTGCGTCATCTCTCTGTATCCTCAAAATCTGGCAAAAAGTACTTTGCATCTTCGTATTTTCAGACCTCGTTCACAGAGAACGAGTTCATTTCTCCCGTCACGGTATACTCGAGACCGTCCTTAGAATACTTCATACACTGATGTTGTGTAGAAGGGATGATGTTGTACTCGTGTAACCATGGTCGGCCGAGCAGAGTGTTGTAGCATGTCTTGGCGTCTATAACATGGAACTTAATATCCGTGACGAGCAGCCCAAAGCGTAGTGTCAGTATCACAGACCCAAGAGTTCTTGATGATTGGGAGTCGAACCCGGAGATGGTAATCTTATCCCGAGCAAGGTGCTGGACGCTCATGCAGATTTCTTTTAACACCCGCACATTGAGGAGGTTAACGGAGGATCCATTGTCGATCAGGATTTTGCCTATCTTTATATCGTGGCAGTATCCTGAGACATAAAGGGGGCGATTGTGTTCGCACGTCCCAAGGAGAAGGTCTTCATCACCAAAAGCGACATCGGCCGTGTGCACTTCCTCCAATTCATCCTTCATCTTTTCCTCGGCCAGGAAAGCTTGGAATTGCTTTGGATCCTGTAGTGCCTTGATTAACGAATCTCTCGCCTCCTTTGATAGCAAAAGGGCATCAAGAATGCTGAGCTGCGAGGGTAGTTTCATCAAATGCGCTAAGACGTTGTAATCCACCTTATTTCTCTTCGGCGGGTCCTTGGCACTTAGCTCCTCCACAACTTGGTCATCGAGGGCGATCTCCTCAGGGACCTTCTCTTTCCCTTTATCTTTTTTATTTGAGGGTCCGAGATTCTTTTCGGGAAGCGTGCGATTACGCAGCCGGATATTTTCACAGACCTTCTGCTCTTCTTCTTTCCCCGAGGTGGACTCTTTAAAGAGGGGGCTAAGAGCCATCTCCTCGTCAGAGTCGCTCCCGAATGTAAGCACTTGTGATCCCCCGGCGTTAACCATGCGACAATCACCGGTAATTCTGTTACGCCCTTCGATCGCATTTTTCCGTTCCCGACGAGTTTTGCGCTTCTCCCGCTTAAACTGTTGTCGATGAGCAACATACCCTTGCCACCATCTATCGAAAGCTTTGCACTCTTCAGTGGCATGCGAAATCTTCTGATGATACAAGCAGTAGGAGGGATGCATTTCCGCGTCACCCGTAATGCTTCTTTCAGAGGAAGGTAGCTTCATGCCTATTGATATGGCCTTAGCGAACCTTTTCTTCGTCTTGAATTTTCTTTTACCCGCAGAGGATGTATTTTGCTCAAGCGGAAGTGTCTCAGCTTTTTCGTCAAGTCCCTAGCGCTTGGCCCTTTCAAATATAGTCGTCTCGCGTTCCCGATCAGCTTTACTTTTCAACAGAGCTTCGTTGAGGAATGCGTCAATTATTTCATCCGATGGCCCCAGAATTTTTGGTTTGGGATCCGCCCCCAGCTTTTCAGTGCAAGGAGTCTCCTCATCGTACGTCAACGAATGGGAGATCATATGGCAGCTCGCCACGTATTCCTCAGACTCATCCGACGAACTTTCTCCCTCATCTTCCTCTTGAAAGACGTGGTTGAGAAACTCTTAGAGTGTAATGGGAGTCCGTGCTTTCTGGTTGTATTCCTCCAGCGCGTCAATTTGTTTTTGTAAGTTCGTGTGCTTGTCGCCAGACTTCACGGGCTTCTTGGATTTCTTCTTTTTCTTCTTCGAAGATTTTAACGACTGGTTGTGAGTGCTTGGGCTACCACCATCAGTCTTTGGAGTTGGACGTGGCTTCAACATCCCCTCAATGACATGCGGTTCCAACGGGTTCTTCCACTTGATCGATGGGCATGTCTGAAGATCGTTCAGCATCCTCTTTATCTTGGCCGACAGCACAACCTCCCATGGGGCTTCTTCGACGAGAGAGCACGTTGCCCCCGGCATATTCATCCTTTTAGAGGCGTGAGGTTGCGGCGGATTCACCTTCCACCTGTCGGATAACGCAAACTTGCCCTGTTGGTACTGGTCTTCAAGCCAATTTTTGAAGATGTAGCAATCTTCGATCGAATGACCCGGTACCCAGTGATAGGGACAGTAATTGGGCTCATTGATATCATTTGGCTGCGACGGACGTTTTGGATCCGGCGGATTTATGAGTCGGTTGTGCAACGCCAACTCGAATAAACTTCTCGTTTTATCTCGGGGAAATGAGTAAGGACGTCCTAGTCTCTCCTCAAGGGGTACCTGTGGACGCATATTATTTTGACGAACAACCAGCTTCGAGTTGGTCGGTTGTTGTTGAGCATTAGCGACAATGATCGCTTTTCCCTTCCCCTTGTCATTTCGGGAGTCCGGCTTCAGAAGAAGGGGTCTATGGCCCATTTGATCCATTTGCGCTAGCTTTTCAATCAAGGCCTGGAAGGTAGTCGGCTTGAAAATCATCATAAATTGCGAGATGGTTGCTTGCGGATCAAGGGTTCCCACGAACATACCCACTGCAGGAGCTTCTTCAATGCGCTGCTCGCACTTTGACCATAAGTTCCACCACCGTATAGCATATTGAACCCATGTTTCGCCTGGCTTCACCCTGGCGTTAATCAGTGCCGTCATCGGGGTGCGTTCACTGGCGCTTGCAAAACGCTGGGTAAACAGTAGCTCCATCTCCGCGAAGGTCTTGATAGAGTCGTTCGGGAGCTCAGAGTACCACTCGAACGCTGTATCTGATAAGCTTCCAACGAACTGGAGAAGCAACAGTTTGTCATCACCGCCGGTGTTGCCGCAGAGTGCCCTGAACTGGGCAACATGCTGGTGGGGATTGCCCGTCCCTTTATAGACATGTAACTTGGGAATTGTGTAGCCCGGCGGGTACTTGATCTGGTCGTACCAACTCGGATATGGTTGTCCTGTTTTTACGACCTGGCTGGCTGCTTCAGTCGCATGATGAACCCGTATTTGTTAGGCTATGTACTCGTCCAAGTCAGCTTTGGAGATTGTCTCCTCCTTAGCTGTTGACAGAGCTGGCGGAGGATTCGACATTTCTCCCCTATCGTCTTCAAGGACGATCGGGGGATCTTCGGCCGGAGGATCTTGTTGGATCATCATCCCAACCATGTCTTGGAACAGGAGGCCCATACGCTTTATGTTGGCTGCTTGTTCAACAGCCTCTTTATCCTTCTTCTCCAATATTCGACGAAGGAATTTAGTGTCGGTTTCTTGCTCCTGGCGTTCATCCGAGGACGTTTCAGGGTTTTCTTTTGGCCCAGTAAGTGCGGCCATCGCGTTCATCATCTCCTGGAGCTTCTGCTGCTGCTCCTGCGCTTTGGTCACCGATCGCGTGAGCGGCCTATGACCTGTGGATATGCGGCTATCCTCTTTACCGGACGCCATGTAGACGGTGTGAACTACGATGCCCCCTGACTTAGGGCGTTTGGGTTCACCACCTTTGATATTCGCCGTCGCCGTGAGGACTTTCTCTGGACTTCTTCTCTTATAGGCCGTTGAAGTTGAGGGGGCCGTTGCTTTGGGCACCCAAGTGGTCGTTACCTTTCGTTGCTTGATCGGGGAATTTTCTTCTTGCCGACCTTTCGACTTCTTGTGTTGGCGAGAGAAATTAGGATCAATCACAGATTCTCGGACTCGTCGCCATGTCTTGTAAACCCTGGACGACAGCGATTGAGGAGGCTGCTCCGGCTTTTCTGCTTCCACGGCGGTCTCTACCGGTGGAGGAGATCTTTTGAGCACCGCAGTTGGCGAGTTTCTACGTACCCTGTTCAGCAGCTCAAAGCTGTTCCCAGTTGGAACAGCAGCATTAACTTCCACCGTTGGAGCTGGTGGAGTTATCCCAGAGGGGGAGTTGCCCCCAGTCTTCCTTATCCGGCACCAGTGGCGTCGTCGGGCGCGACGAGTCGTCGGTATTGGTTCAGAGACAGAAACAGCTTCTTCTTGTCCCCTGTTCAGGTGTGGGGATGTTGCTGGCTGCTTCAGTCGCATGATGAACCCGTATTTGTTGGGCTATGTACTCGTCCAAGTCAGCTTTGGAGATTGTCTCCTCCTTAGCTGTTGACAGAGCTGGCGGAGGATTCGACATTTCTCCCCTATCGTCTTCAAGGACGATCGGGGGATCTTCGGCCGGAGGATCTTGTTGGATCATCATCCCTACCATGTCTTGGAACAGGAGGCCCATACGCTTTATGTTGGCTGCTTGTTCAACAGCCTCTTTATCCTTCTTCTCCAATATTCGACGAAGGAATTCAGTGTCGGTTTCTTGCTCCTGGCGTTCATCCGAGGACGTTTCAGGGTTTTCTTTTGGCCCAGTAAGTGCGGCCATCGCGTTCATCATCTCCTGGAGCTTCTGCTGCTGCTCCTGCGCTTTGGTCACCGATCGCGTGAGCGGCCTATGACCTGTGGATATGCGGCTATCCTCTTTACCGGACACCATGTAGACGGTGTGAACTACGATGCCCACTAACTTAGGGCGTTTGGGTTCACCACCTTTGATATTCGCCGTCGCCGTGAGGACTTTCTTTGGACTTCTTCTCTTATAGGCCGTTGAAGTTGAGGGGGCCGTTTCTTTGGGCACCCAAGTGGTCGTTACCTTTCGTTGCTTGATCAGGGAATTTTCTTCTTGCCGAACTTTCGACTTCTTGTGTTGGCGAGAGAAATTAGGATCAATCACAGATTCTCGGACTTGTCGCCATGTCTTGTAAATCCTGGAGGACAGCGATTGAGGAGGCTGCTCCGGCTTTTCTGCTTCCACGGCGGTCTCTACCGGTGGAGGAGATCTTTTGAGCACCGCAGTTGGCGAGTTTCTACGTACCCTGTTCAGCAGCTCAAAGCTGTTCCCAGTTGGAACAGCAGCATTAACTTCCACCGTTGGAGCTGGTGGAGTTATCCCAGAGGGGGAGTTGCCCCCAGTCTTCCTTATCCGGCACCAGTGGCGTCGTCGGGCGTGACGAGTCGTCGGTATTGGTTCAGAGACAGAAACAGCTTCTTCTTGTCCCCTGTTCAGGTGTGGGGATGTTGTCGGCATCAGCCTATTGAAGACTGATGCCTTTTGAGCAGCAGGAGCATGAATGGGAGTTGGGACGGTCAGTCTTGTAAAGACCGATCTCTTAGCAGGAGAAGCCGCCTTGACGACTCCAGGAGCAGGTTTGGCTACTTTTTTTGGAATAACCTTTTCTGGGACTGCAAGCTTCATTGTGGGCCCGCAGGAGTTTTGGCCCAGTCTGGAGAAGACCGAGGCACTAGTGTTGGGCGACCCGTTGAGAGGGGCCGCAGTAACTGTAAGTCGATCGAAGACCGACTTCTTAGGAGCTTCTGGTATGGGAACGGGGGAGCTGAAGCTTGTCGGCGGAAGCATAGTTCCGAAAAACAACCCTGTGGTGGCTTGAGTAATCTGCACCACAGGCATCGTGAACAAAGAGGCCGCTTGGGGCCCGTAGGTTATGCCCCCAGTTGAGGAAGGATGCGAGATGCAGCTGCAGTTGGAGCACTTCGAACAGGTGGATGCCATTGCTGTTTTGCTTTCTGCGCCGAACAAGAGACCAAATCTTAGTAACTTGAAACCTAAGGGCAACCATTAACAAACCGCGATTGGTTCACGAATCACGACACACGAAGTGTGGAGTGGAAAGAGGAAAAAGTCCCACCGGGCGTGCCAGAATCTGTTCCCCTCCGAATGGCGGCTGAGACGCAAGGACGTCTTGCCTAAGATTCGGGGCAGATGCTATTTGGTTTTATCCGTCTACCTCTCCGAAGATGCCAAGTTGATTTATGGAACTGTGTATCGGAGGTTTAGACGGATGCGGCCGATGTAGCAGACTTCGTCAGATTCCCCCTCGTTTGAGGGGTTTTTGATTGTGGGGACGCTCTTCCCTGCAGGCGCAAGCCCCTGCAGTTAATGACGCTACCGCATCGCGGTAGCCACTTTCTCCTTCTCCAGAATTTCAATTCGTGTCGTGTGTGTTTGTTTTGTTTGTGGATCCCCGTGGATTGTATACGGAGACTAAGTTATGCCGTCGCCCATAGGACGTAGATTAGTCCAAATCCGTACTTTCTTAGATTTGGGTTTTGGGTTTTGGTTTAAGGATACGTTAGCCATATTTGAGGCTAAGATCAACTTAAACGTTCGTTAAGGATACGTTAGTCTGATTTGAGACCAAGATCAACTTAACGTGATCGTCTAGATCCATTTCCAGTTTAGGGACATGGTGGTCCATAGGTAGTTTAAGGACATTGCGGTCTATATTCCAGTTTAGGGACATGGTGGTCCATAGGTAGTTTAAGAAAATTGCGGTCCATATTCCAGTTTAGGGACATGGTGGTCCATGTTTAGTTTAAGGACGCTTAAGTCCACGGATTTAAGGATCCCACAATCCGTCTTTTGGTTTAAGGACGCTTAAGTCTATGAGTTTAAGGACTCCACAGTCCGTATTGATGTGTGGTTGTCAGGACCCGTCACCTCTCCGACGTCGTTGAAGAATTACAACGATAGGAATCAAAGGAGTTCGGAGATGTACCCTCGAACCGGATGTAAATTGATTTAAGAGAACAGCTGTGCTCAGTCAATTTAATTTGAGGACTTATGGCCATGATTGGGCTAAGTCCAGATGAAAAATGTTCAACGCTTTTATTTGTTTTTAGCCTATTAGGCCTGTGCTAAGGCTTTGCCCATGTTTAAGTAATGCATTGCATTACTTTTTTTTATTTTGTTTGGGCTCGGCCCATTTATAAATGATGCAGAGCATTAATTTTCATTTGGGCTCAGATGCATTGCATCTATTTGAAAATAATGCATAGCATTTATTAGGCATGTTAGGCCTTTTTAATTGGGCTCAGCCCTTCTTTTTAATGATGCAGTGCATCAATCATCCGATAGTGGCCATATGGCCTGTCAGGCGCTTCGCGCCAATAAATGAGCGCAAGCGCTTGTGGAGGTGACACGTGTCACGCAAGCGCAGTGCGCTGCGCTTGCGCTGCTCACACGTGGCGTGCTCTGGTGAGTTGCGCCAATTTCAGAGAGCAAGACTCTTTCTTAAAAGCGCATAGTGCAAGTGATTCAGATGCTGACACGTGGCGCTTTCTGATGGCTTGCGCCAACCCAGGAGCACAACAGTGCAGTTTTTGCAAATGCAAGGCACTATTTCAATAATCTTGGGAATCTTTAATATTCCAGAACCAATGGTTCATAAAAAGTGCAAAGCACTGTTTGATTCCTTTATCCAATTTAGATCAAAGAAAACAAGTTTTTTTTTCTTGTTTTTCTTGTTTTCAGAGAATCAGTGGTTCATAAAAGAGTGCAAAACACTTATTATTATATGAAGATCATTGATCTTGTTCTTAGATCAATGATCTATTAGAAGAAATTCTTCTATTTTATGAAGATTTTTACCTTTTTTCTTGAAATTTCTTCAGAGTTTTCTCTATTTTGAGGTTCTCAATCTCTCACAATGTTGATCCTGTTGATTTGGGGTCTAGGGGCCTTTATATAGTGCACATAAATTTGTTAAAGAGATCTTTCTCTGAGTGATTTGGAGAATTTTTCCCGCCGTTGGATCTTTGATCCAAGGGCTTCTGTTTTACAGAAGACAATCTTCTTGTTTTAACAAGAATAGAAAGATCTTACTAGAATTTAATTCTGTTTGGCGCAAACGCTCCAGCGTGTGACACGTGTCAAGCAGCGCACAGCGCAGCGCAACTGCGCTGACACGTGTCGCGCAGCGCACAGCGCAGCGCATCTGCTCTTGCGCATCTGCGCTGACACGTGTCGCGCAGCGCACGGCGCAGCGCAACTGCGTTTGCGCTGACACGTATCGCGCAGCGCAGCGCTTGCGCAACTGCGCTGACACGTGTCGCGCAGCGCAGCGCTTGCGCAACTGAAGCGTTGCTTCCTTTAATTTTGTTTTAAATAGAGCCTTGCTCTGATTGGGCGCGCTGCCTTGGGCGCTGCGCTGGCGTATCAGCTTTTGACACGTTGCGTGTTGCCCGCAGCGCAAAGAGTTTGAAGCGTTGCTTCGAATTTTGAATTTTGAAATTCAAACAGAGCTTTGCACTGATTGGGGGAAACAATGGCCAATCGAGCACAACCTAACATCAACCCCCAATACCGGGAGAGACGAATCCCCTCCTATCGCTCATTGCCTCCATGTAATTCGGGACTGTACCCAAAAGCCACCGTTTTGCACGTTCTCTTGAACGTGGTAAGGTGGAAATCAAAGTATAGTGGGAATCACACAAGACTCTATGACGATCTCGGGTCAACAGACTAACCTGCACCAGTGTCATCCGAGAAATGCTATCTGACGATAGGTATAATACCAACTAGGAGTTCTCGGCGAGTCCGTTCAGTGTACCCAGTCTCCACTGAGTTTTCGTATACCATATTTGATGTCAAACACCAATGGATGTGGGATCATCCATCGACCATCATATGGGTCAAGAAGCGTATACGCTAGTCTACTCTGGAGTATCGATGCCCTGTCTCGATACACTCTCGACTGGGAACAATTAAAGGATGTACTTATGGACTATCCTGGCCCTACTAGTATGATCTCCATCATAGTCCTGGTAGTCAAGTACACATCCTAAGGGCTTTATCAACATGTGAAAGCAAGACAGTATCACGATACAAGTCAACATTTTAAGACAAAGAGTAACCAGATAGCATACTATCATGTCGAGCAAGAAAGTCCTCTCTATATACATCTCAGCATCCACTATAATATACATCTCATGTACAATAATGTCCTCTAGGGTATATACATAACTAACAATCTCCCACTTGCACTAAGGCCATTTGTTATAGTATCTCATACCCAGCATCCCGAAGAGTCTCTCAAATTGTATCTGGGGTATGGCCTTCGTGAGTGGATCCGCCGTGTTTTCCTTCGTGTCAACTCTCCTGACATCGATCTCCCGGCCATCAACTATCTCCCGGATCAGGTGATACCGCCTCAAAATATATCTGGATCGCTGATGGGACCTGGATTCCTTGGACAACGCCAATGCTCCAATGTTATCACAATACAAAGGTATTGGATGCTTAATGGACGGAACCACGCTAAGTTCAGTTATGAACTTATTCATCCAGACAGCTTCTTTGGCAGCATCGTTGGAAGCGATGTATTCAGCCTCCATCATCGAGTCTGCCATGGTTTCCTGCTTGGAACTCTTCCAGCATACCGGCCCTCCATTTAGGGTAAAGACATATCCCGAGACCGACTTAGAATCGTCCTTATCACTCTGGTTGCTCGAATTGGTAAAGGACTCCACTTGGAGTTCTCCGTTACCATACACCAAGAGCATCTCTTTAGTCCTTCTCAAGTACTTGAGAATGCTCTTCACAGCTGTCCAGTGACTCTCTCCTGGATCAGCTTGATATCTACTCACTACACTTAGTGAGTATGCTACATCGGGTCTGGTACATAGCATCGTGTACATGATAGAGCCTACTGCCGAAGCATAAGGTATCCCTTGCATGTGAGCTCTCTCCAATTCAGTCTTGGGAGACATCTCTTTGGAGAGAGTGAGTCCTGAGATCGTGAGTAAATTCCCACGCTTGGATTCTTCCATACTAAACCTCTTTAGTATGGTGTCAATGTACCTGGATTGGAACAATCCCAGTATCCGTTTAGATCTATCTCTATAAATCTTAATTCCCAAGATGTAGGAGGCATCACCTAGATCTTTCATTGAAATCTTTGTGATAAGAAGAGCTTGACCGAGTGCAGCATAAGAACATCATTTCCTATCAGGAGTATGTCATCCATGTACAATACGAGGAAGACAACCTTACTCTCTGCCACCTTCTTGTATATACAAGGTTCATCTACATTTTTGACAAAGTCAAACTCTTTGACTACGACATCAAAACAGATGTTCTAACTCCGCGATGCCTGCTTCAACCCATAGATGGATTTAAGCAGCTTGCATACCTTTCCTTTGCTCCCACTGTCCAAGAAGCCCTCTGGCTGAATCATGTACACGCTCTCTTCTAAATCACCATTTAGAAAGGCGGTCTTAACATCCATTTGCCAGATTTCGTAGTCATGGTATGCAGCGATGGCAAGCAGGATCCAGATGGACTTAAGCATAGCCACTGGAGAAAAGGTTTCATCATAGTCCATACCTGGTCGTTGACGAAAACTTGTTGAGAGCAAGGAGCCCCGTGAAGAAGAAAAACACTTTTGCAACAAGTCTAGCTTTGAAAGTCTCAACTTTTCCATCTACACCAAGTTTCTTCTTAAAGATCCATTTGCTCCCGATGGGTTTTACCCCTTCAGAAGAAACTTCCAAAGTCCATACTTTGTTGGTGTACATGGATTCCATCTAAGCTCGCATTTCATCCAGCTATTTCACTGAGTCCCTACTCGTGATGGCCTGCTCGAAACTAGTTGGGTCATCATCTTCCATGATGCAATCCTCACTCCCACCATCAACGAGAAAACCGTAGTATCTCTCAGGTGGATGAGGAATCCTACTAGATCGGCGGAGAGGCGGGGGTTCGTTGGGAACTACTGAATCCTCTAGTTCCACCAAATCTTCTGTTGCGGTTTGTGTAACCAGAATTTCTTCCAGTTCTACCTCGTTGACACTAATTTCCTTTGCAAGAAATTCCTTTTCTAAAAAGGTGGCATGTCGAGAAACAAACACCTTTTGCTCCTCGATGTGGTAGAAAAGATATCCATGTGAATATTTGGGATATCCCACAAACTTGCAAAGAACAGACCGTGCCTCGAGTTTGTCCGGATTTTTCTTTTTAACATAGGCCGGACAACCCCATATCTTAACTCGTTTAAGACACGGTCTCTTCCCACTCCATATCTCATATAGTGTGGTAGGTACAGATTTAGATGGAACTTGATTCAATAGGTATGTTGCTGTCTCAAGCGCATAACCCCAAAAGGAAATAGGTAACTCCATAGTGCTCATCATAGAGCGCACCATATCCAATAGGGTGTGATTCCTCCGTTCCGATGCACCGTTGTGCTGTGGTGTATACGGAGGAGTAAGCTGAGAGAGAATCTCTTTTAAATAGTCCAGGAACTCATTGCTCAAGTATTCTCCTCCTCGATCAGATCGAAGGATTTTAATACTTTTACCCGTTTGGTTCTCGAATTCTTGTTTATATTCTTTGAATTTCTTAAAAACTTCAGATTTGTGTTTCAACAGGAACATATGTCCGAATCTTAAGAGATCGTCAGTGAATGTAATGAAGTATGAGGAACCATTCCTGGCATGTGTAGACATGGGGTCGCATACATCACTATGTATCAGTCCCAAGAGTTCCGTAACTCTTTCTCCGTGTCCAGTAAACGGAGTTTTGGTCAGCTTGCCTTTGAGACATGACTGGCAAGTGTCATAAGATGAAAATTCGAACGAATTCAAATATCCATCCTTATGTAACTTAGCTAGTCGTGTCGCATTGATATAACCTAGTCTACAATGCCACAAGAAAGATTCGTTCATTTCTGAACTCTTACTCTTATGTGTGTTTTATATGTTAAGAACTGTGGTTTGATTTAGAACGTATATGCCATTAATTAACGAGTCTGATCCAATCAACTTTTGATTCAGGAAGATGTTCATAACATTATCATGTACTACATTATTATATCCTTCTTTACTTAATAAAGAAACTGATATAAGATTGCATATCAGGGTCTGTATGTAATAGCATTCGTTCAGAATCAATGTATTACCATTTCGTAATACAAGGTGATATTCGCCAACTGCTTTGGCTGCAACATTTGCACCATTCCCTACTCTTACGGAATGATCACCCATTCCCAGTTCTCTACCTTTCCTTAGCCCATGCAACATATTACATATGTGGGATCCTGATCCGGCATCTAATACCCAGGACGTAGAGTGAACTAAGAAACAGTTCTCAATAACTAATACACCCGAAGAAGATACATTAACATGCTTATTATTCGTTGGGCGGCGTGGGAATCCGGACATTCCCCTATTTCCTGCTCAGTCTTATAACAATTATAAGAAAGAACGGAACCAATGTTCCCCTGCTCAGTATAACAAGCGGGTTCGGTCAATACATCCATATTATTATCTTGATTAAAGCCTGACATGGTCGCTACTTGGAGAGAGAGAGAAAGAAAAAAACACTTTAGCGTATGCTCTTGCAAGATAAGATTGGTTTATTATCTTATCTAATCAGGATGACTCCCGCTGTTTTTATCAAATCTTCCTTCAAATCCTAAAAGGTAAGACTAGTCGGGATTAATTACACCTTACAAGTTCGCCAATCTTTCAGCCAAGCCAGTGTTGGTACTTTTAGGGAGGTTCCCCGTGCTTTCGCAAGGACCTAATTAAAATAAACCTCGTTTTTCCTGAGGCATAATCCCGTAAACACCTTTCTAGACACCTACTTGATCGGCTAATTGTCATATGTAAAACTCTCCCTGGAGTAACTCTTACTCGCAGTGGGTATCGAGATCCAACTATCTCATAGAAGGTATGCAATCTCATTGCAAATTTCAACACTTAAAATTCCCGATAATACTTTTGCCCCTAACCCCCTATGACCTTGACAAAGGCCAACAAACCATAGGATGCTAGTTAAGTTTGACTCATCATTTTCTGATTGAATTAAACCCACCCGCACGACCCTTGACAAAGGCTAACAAGGTCATATGACTACCCTAATCCAATCGTATCATATGCTTAAGCAGATAAACATCATTCAGCTACCGCACACTACGCCTTGACAAGGGACAACAAACGCAACACGAATACTAAATAATACTTATCTGAAATGACGGAGGGCTATGCAGGTTTTTAAGAAAACCATGAGCGTAATGAACTTGATATCGTTGCAGAATCAAGTGATTTTTGGAAAGGAGTGTTTTTGAGGCTTTTACTAGTTTCGCTAAAGAGGTCACTCTCGGTGAAGGGATCTCGGCTCTTTCCTTATCAAATAAGGTGCAGGATATTTCACAAATATCACCATGCAAAGAAAGAACTACAGAAGCAATCAAAAACAAAACCGAATGAGTTGTAGCATATGCTAGCTTTTGCTAAAAAGGTCACTCGCGGTGAAAGGATCTCAGCTCTTTCCTTATCGAATAAGGTGTTGGATATTCTACAAGGAATACCGCTATGCAAAGCAAAAACTAGAGCTACCCTTTTTGAAAATTTGATTCTACAACATCTTTTAGGTTTCTTTCTTTTCATTAATCTCATTAATGAAGTCCCATCATTTAAATCTTCCTAAGAATCACAGAAAATGAAACGAAAATATAATGTACGCTTATGCCATCCGCATTTGCCACAATATCCCGTTATGAACCGTTAGGTTACTTAACTAACGGCAAACCGGGATGGGACTAGAGCAGGTGCAAAACATAAGCAACGTCTATTATATATCTCATATATAATATATAGCCATTCATCTCAGAATCCATAGTGATCACATCACAGAATATCAACAGCAGAAGATAACATATGAAATATTGGATGTACTAGGAATTCTGTGTTTTAATTTAAGACAGTATAAAACACGAATTCCACGGTCGCGATGAATAGCCAAACCCACATCCCTAGACCCCTACGAGAGCGGCAAGTAGCTCTACCAATTCTAGAGTTAGGATACCCGGTCTCGACTCCTCGAGATAGTCTCCCACAGGACTCTAGAACCCGGTTACTTGTGCTCCCCTCCTTGGGTCTATCCTAATACGGAAAAGTAAATAATATACAACAATAGTAACATTATTCTCAACCTGGAAGTTCCCCAATAAGATAATATTACATACAATGAATTTTACATGAATGAAAATAAAAACGCTCATCTCACATAAAACCCCCGGCTATTCAAAACACGACGATCCAATATAACATATCCCAGCAACACATAATATCACATGTCATCAACGTAAGTAAATATGCGTATCATAATTGTTGTTGACATATAGCAACGAAAACGGTGATATCCCACATATTACACTTAGGGTCGCAGAAAAGAAAATTTCAAACTATAACATTTGGAATCCACATTCACCTTAGATATCATAAACCCAAAATATCACATACTTTGGATTTCTTGCCTAACTATATGAATTCCACATATTGTATCACATTCCAGAAAAAGCTAGACGACGTTAAACACTCTGATTGAATTAACAAACACCCAAAATTTCCTAAAAAGCTCAACACTTAAGCGCAGTTTAAAAATACTCATCACATGCCATAGTACCAATGGACAAACCGTATAAGGGTCAACCCTTGCCTCACCTATGGCGCCGCGGAACTACCGCAACCCTAGGGTTTGGTGGCGGTTCTTACGGTCATAGAATCGAGTTAGGGTTTTGTTCTTCTAGAGGGTCCACCGCATTACTTGCATGATATTTGAATGTTCTTTAACTCGGAAAAAATCCAACTCTTAGAAAATTTTCCGTCAAGGGTTAAAGTGGGTATTTGATATCCGTTCGAACTTTTTAACACCGTCTAGACAACCTGAAAAACTATTAGAATTACGATTACGAAACACTCTGAGTTGCCTTTGCAGAAAGTTAACATCACATGCAAATTTAGCAAAAACAAACAACACCTGAAATACCAAAACCCAGAGCCTGGAACACAGTACAAATTTCAACCCTGGACACCACCAAAAAACTGAGCAGGCCGGTTTTAAAGGCTCTGTAGCCGGACAAAATCCGAGGTCAAGGGTTGAATTTTGTACTGTGTTCATGTTGCATCTCATACAACATTCTGCAGTTGTTTAAAATAATTTTCGATGGCTTTAAAATTTCGACAGAAACTAGATTTGTGTATCGGGTGTTTCGGTTTCGTAATTCTACATACATCCTCTAAATCTCTAGCTTGGCTCCGATACCACTGTAGGAATGCTTGGCACGACAGCAATGTTTCGGGAGGCATCGTCAATGCCATTTTCAAAAATTTGCCGTACAAAACAATCCTAACCCTAGAATCTTAACTAAAGATTTAGACAATACAATGTGTAAACTACTTTACATCTAAGTGAGTAGGGATTACAACCTTTGTAGTCCGGTCCTTCACTTCTTTAGCTTCTTGTAGTAGTTACTTCGCTCTAAGTAGTGATCTTGCGGACTCTTGAACGGCTCCACAAGAAGAAAGCAACGAGCTTGCATGATGTCTTCGAGGCCAAAGATGATCTACGTCGAGGAGTCACTAACTCAATCTAGCTCTTCACTAATATGGGATTAGCACAACAAACACCCTATACTAAAGTGCTAATCCAGTAGAGGATGATGAAGTAGGATTTTTGCTCACTTTAGAATTAACTTTCTCACTAATTTTAAGCTCCTCTCAAAAACCTAGAGAGCTCTCTCTTGAGCTTGAGAAAGAAGAAGCAAATAATGGATGAAAGAGTGAATGGCAAGCATGGGTGAGAAAATATCTAATATATCTCATGTAGAGACTAAACCATGAATTTAGATAATGGTTGGATTAACAAATATCTAGTATAAGTCAAAACTAGTGGACTAGTCAATGAGTCTCCAAGCTTCTATAAGTTTCATGCCATGTGACCATTATCCAACTAATAATTGATTTACACTAAATAAATAAACCCTTCATCATCATTATCATGGTGTAAGTTTCATACACCCATGTTGCATGTATCATCAACCATGACACATAAATAAAACACAATTAATATATATCACATATTTATTAAGTGTGCACATGTGAGAAAAAGAAAAGCCTAAGTGAGCTAATATTAGTTAATGTAAATTAATATATCAAATATATAATTATACATTAAATCATTAAATCAACACTTGATTTAATAATACGGTTATATCTCATATGACCAACTAATATTATTTGTATCAAGTTATCGAATCAACACTTGATTCGATAACCCGGCTATATTCTCATATAACCGACCGATACAATATCAACTTATCGAATCAACATTTGATTCGATAACTTGGCTATATCTCATATAACCGATCGATACCTTATATCGTGATAATAGAATACGGTATCAAATACTGGTATTAATCTCAGTCCCGCACATATCGCATATGTGCCTCTACTTCGTTTTGCCTGAGCCAATGAAACCTTTGTGTAGGACTCTAAAGACTCGTCAATACACCGGCAGTAGATGATGATCACATCAAGCACCCACAAGCCGTCAGCGGTACTAGCTGGACGTAACGGCTACCCAGGTATTGAGCGATCAGAAGATCAACAAGCAAGCCTGCTCTTTCTCCTGCAAAAGCCTGTCAGTAACACTACCGTACAGTCCGGTCTGTCCGTCTAATATGTCGCATATCTGGTAAATGTCAGACCCCAATAACCGATAAGTCATGCCGATGTGAGGCTCATAACGGGTCGAGAAACTACCGATAACTCTTACCAGTAGTCTCCATATCAGCCCTGGCCAGGAACTTCCAGTTATAGCCAATCGAACACTGCGCAACATCAACCCCTAATACCGGGAGAGACGAATCCCTTCCTATCGCTCATTTCCTCCATGTGATTCGGGACTGTACCCAAAAGCCACCGTTTTGCACGTTCTCTTGAACGTGGTAACGTGGAAATCAAAGCATAGTGGGAATCACACAAGACTCTATGACGATCTCGGATCAACAGACTAACCTGCACCAGTATCACCAGAGAACTGCTATCTGACGATAGGTATAATACCAATTAGGAGTTCTCGGCGAGTCCGTTCAGTATACCCAGTCTCCACTGAGCACCCATATACCATTTTTGATGTCAAACACCAATGGATGTGGGATCATCCATCACCCATCATATGGGTCAAGAAGTGTATACGCTAGTCTACTCTGGAGTATCGATGCCCTGTCTCGATACACCATCGACTAGGAACAATTAAAGGATGTACTTGTGGACTACCCTGACCCCACTAGTATGATCTCCATCATAATCCTTGTAGTCAAGTACACATCCTAAGGGCTTTATCAACATATGAGAGCAAGACAGTATCACAATACAGGCTAACATGTTAAGACAAAGAGCAACCAGATAGCATACTATCATGTCAAGCAACAAAGTCCTCTCTATAAACATCCAAGCATCCACTATAATATACATCTCATGTACAATAATGGCCTCTAGGGTATATACATAACTAACAAGATTTTTGGACAGCAACTATATATTATATTTCAGAGCCTATAATAGGTTGTTTCATACATTTCTAAGTAATCTAATATATAGGAAATTATAGTTCTATCAATTGTGCATCTACACATCTAAAGTTTGTTACGAACGGACATCAGGTGTTCGAGTTAAGTCCTATTTAAAAACAATGTGCGAATCAGGACATATTCTGTCAAGATCCGTCACTAAATATTGTAACACAGTTTTTTATATTTTACGTCGGTTTTCAGGAAAAACTTAAAATTATGAAAATCTATATATTTCGATATATATATCCAAAACACTTGTATAAAATTTAAATAAAGTAATTTAAAATACGGCGACAAACGATATATCCTAATTGGTCTCCGCAATCTTAATATATGAATTGCTAATAACGACAAAACTGATACAATACTTATTTTCTTAAGAACTTATATATGAATATATATCATGCCATATCATTTTATTCTAGGTTTATTGTATTATTAATTAGGGTAAATCTATATGCAAGACATGGAGGAAAGTTATAATTCAATTAAACGACAACGTAACTTGAATAAGAGGCAATCACAAGTATAATCAAAATTATATAACAATATGTGTGTGTTTTGATGTATTTCCAATATTTATATATATAACAATATTTTTATTTATTTAGGAACTATGATATGATAAGGGAAGCGGTTCATGACAATACAAGAGAAAGATAACGAGAAAGAGATGGAGGTAGAGAAAGCGGGAAGGGTCTTACGGGTTGTGTCAGTCAGTATAACAACCGGCTCACCGATTTGATTTTAGCAGCAAAAACAAGTCTAGGTGATGAAGTTTGTGAATGGTACAATACTTCGGTCTTGAATTCTTTGGGACGAAGTGAGCTCCGGTGATGCCGAAATTTTGTGAGCTCTAAGGATGAAGGTTTGAAATAATTTTTGAAGGAGGATGAACAATGAAGGAGAGAACATATAAAAGAACATTAATATGGCCATTCATAAGCATAAACATACTAATTATTATATGCATTCATTTTGAGAGTTAAAAGGAAGATGAAATGAAAGGTTTCATTTGTAGGTTATGAGAGGATTTAAAAAATAGATAAAAATAATTACAAGACCTAAGATTCGAACTTGTGGCTTATGGAATAATAATTCAAGGACTTAACCAATGAGTTATAAGATTGTTCATGCACATATTTAATAAGAATTAAATATATGTTGTTGCCTGAAAAGAAAGTGGGCTTTTGGGCTCATAGTTTTATAAAAGAAAATAAAAATGAAATTAGATTTGGGTTATGAGCTGGGTTAGATCTTGTGTTTAATTTGAAATAGGTTAAAATTTAGTTTAAAAAATGGCTTTGGGAAAAATAGATGGAATAATAAAATAATATATTTAATAGAAAACAAAATATACAGAAAATACTAAGAATAAATAAATATATTTTTTATTAAAGAAATAGAACATGAAAGTATAGTAATATTGGGGTCGTTACAATCTTAGCAGCTTGTTTCTTCTCCTTTAATCGTTTTAGGAAATTAACTTTAGACTCAGTAGATTGTTCAACTTTCGATGAAGACGGGTTTGGTTTAGGAAATTCATTAGACTTATTGAGTTTATTTAATAAGATCTGAGGGTTAGGCTTGACAGGATTTGATTGCGTTGCGATCTCATAGCTAGGCAGAGCAGTAATAACATTCATGTGGTGAATTTAGATATCTGCTATGTGGTCAATGTTCTTTTCTAGTCTCGTAATTGCTTGTTGATTTGCAGCTATAGCTTGCATAAAGGTGGCCAATTGCTTTTCTAAATTAGTAGAGGTTGGACCTTGAGGGCTGCACCTAAGAGGACATTCCTCGGAAAGGTGAAAGGAGTCGTGACAATTTAAACATGAAGAGGGTTGACCGACTTGTTGAATGGGGGAAGATATAGTTGTTAGATTTTCTATTGATTTCTGAATGGCAACCAACGGGGCTTGCATTCCAATTGTTGTTTCTACTGCATGTATCCCACCCCAAGAATTAGTTTTCCCTCTCTCACTAGTGCTCCCCCACTGCATGGTCTTTTCGGATAATTCATCTAAGAAATTCCATGCATTATTTTCCTGCTTCATCATGAAGTCGCCCTGATGTATCGATTCTATCATAAACTTAGAGTCTGACCCATCGTACATTATTTAGCACAACTCCCATTTTGCAACACCATGGTGTGGACATTTAATTAGGAGGTCTTTAAAACATTCAAAATATTTCCAAAAACATTCCCCCGGATTTTGTGAAAATTTTCTATTTTCATTTCGAAATTTAGCAGTTTTAAAATGAGGGTAGAATTTTTAAGGAAAGTTTAAGTAAATTCCTCTCATGTTTTGATAGTGTTGGCCGGTATGCTGTAAAGCCAATGTTTAGCTTTATCAGTTAAGGCAAAAGGAACAAGTCTAAGTTTAACCGTATCGGCATTTAACTACTTTAATTTAAATAATTGGCATGTATTCTCAAGTTCTCTAATAAAGACGTGAGTGTCTTCTGATTTTAAGCCGTGAAATTTGGGAAGTGAATTAACAAAAACATGTTTAATCTCATAATCACCGGTGGCTAGCGGTAAGATTCTGCAAGAAGGTAGAGATGTGTGAATAGGATAACGTCTATCATGTAGGGTAGGTGTATCGGGAACAAGCACAACCATAGTATCTATAAAATTAAGACAAGTCAAACGGTTTGTTTTGCCTCGATCCCACACGTGCATACACCGTAAGTTTTTTTGTGCAAAAACTAAGATGCAGAAACTAAACTAGAGATTCTAACAAATCACAATCAAAGATGCGCAAATAACATAAATCTAGGGTTTCCTAGGTCAAGTTACTAGACCTGTTTCTAACTGCCATGAGACAAATTGCGGGATGGATCCTTTAACAGCTCTTTAACAACTTTGAAACCAGATCAGTGTCAGTTAAATAGGAGAGTTCCGCTATACGAATCACCGAAATAGCAGGCCATAATTAAATAACGACAACTAATCACACGTCACTAGACACCTCAAATTGAATCGAATAACCGTTAGATTACCTCCACTTCCTTTTGTCCTATTGAGCGCGATATATCCTTAAGGGTTGAAATCTAGATATATATTTTAATTTAATGCAGATTAATGTGGATGCTCGGTTGTAATTTGTGGGGCCTAGGAAGGGTGATGAGATCCCCACCTAATCTGGATTTGGATTGTTGCCCCTTAGAATATTTTTAAATATGCAATGCAATCTAAAACAATCAAAGATCTAAAATCTAAACTAATTTTTTTATGCGCAAAGAATCCTGCAAAAATCTATTAGTTTGAATAAAATCAAGATTTTGGGAAGATCGAGATCTTACCTAGATTTGCCTTTTGTTCGTCTCGATCTTCTCTTCCATTAAGTTCGTCTCAATTGCTGATTTTTTTATTTGCAGAATCAAAAGCACTAAAAGAAATCTAATTTAACCTAAAATTAAAATCTAAAACATAAATTTAAATATAATTAAACTACACCTCCTCGGAAACGGCGCCAAAAACTTGATGTGAATTTTATTAGTTGTTGGCCATAGTGCCCTCAAGACAATTATTGTAATCGTAGGCAGGAGATTATAATGATTGAGGAGGGATCTATACGGATAGAACGGTCTTACTCAAGATGATAGTATACTATATGGTTCATCTCTATCACCATGTATATATATTATGTGGTATTACGGATCACTATTACATGTTGATAGAGCCTTTAGGATTCTTTCTTGACTACCAGGGTTATTTTGGCGATCACACTTGTGAGGACTGGGTAGTCTATTAGCAAATCCTTAAATGTCTCTAATCGTGGGTATTAGCAATATGTATGCCCTAAAGGCCATTATTGTATGCTATATGGATGCTTGGACATATACATAGAGGACTTTCTTGCTCGACATGATAGTATACTATTTGGTTGCTCTTTATCGTAACTTGTACACTTGTATTATTATACTGTCTCTCTGATACATGTTGATAAAGCCCTTAGGATGTTTTCTTGACTACCAGGACTATGATGTGGATCATACTACTGGGACTTTTGTAGTCCACAAGAACATCCTTTAACTGTTTTTAGTCGAGGGAGTATCGAGACAGGGCATCGATATTCTAGAGTAGACTAGTGTGTACGTTTCTTGACCCTGTAGGGGGCGATGGTTGATCCTATAACCATTGGTGTTTGACATCAAAGATTGTGCACAGGTGCTCATTAGAAAATGGGTACACCGAACATGACTCACCGAGAACTTTTAGATGGTACCATACCTATCGTCAGATAGCAGTTCTCTGGTGACACTGGTACAGGTTAGTCTGTAGACCCAAGATCATCATAGTGTCTTGTGTGGTTCCCACTGTGCTTTGATTTCCTCCCTACCACGGCTCAAAAGAGTCGTGCAAACAAGTGGATTTTGGATACAGTCCCGAGTCAAATGGAGGCAGTGAGCGATAGGAAGGGTTTCGTCTCTCCTGATATAGGGAGTTAATGTTGCTCTATGCTCGATTGGCTATAACAGTAAGTTCCTGGCCAGTCTGATGAGATTTACTAGTAAGTGTTATCAGTAGTTTCTCGAACCGTTATGATCCATACATTGTCATGACTTATCAAGTTACTGGGGTCTGATGATTCCACCCCTAAACTCGATATGCGACATATCAGACAAAGAGACCGGACTGTACGGTAAGTGTTACTTATAGGCTTCATGGGAGTTTGGACAAGATTGCTTGTTGATCTTTTATTCGCTCAATACCTGGGTAGCCGTTACGTCCAGCTAGTACCGCTGACCGTTTATGGGTAACTGATATAATCATTACCTACTGCTGGCGTATTGACGAGTCTTTAGAGTCCCACATAGAGATTTCCTAGCTCAAGCGAAACGAAATAGGGCACATATGCTGATATGTGCGGGAGCCTGATTAAATACGAGTATGTGATGCCGTATTCTAATCTGGCGACATTTGATATCGATTAGGTTATATGTGATATAACCGGATTATTGAATCAAGTGTTGATTTGATAATATGATATATAGATAAATGATATTAGTCGGTTATATATAATATAACCGGATTATTAAATCAAGTGTTGATTTAATAATTTGATATATATTTATATTTGATATAATTATATATTAACTAATATTAAGCTCACTTAAAGTTTATATTCTCATAATATATATTTATATATATGTGTGAATTATATATATATATATATATATATATATATATTTGGATTATCTATTTTGTGAAAATAGATAAAGAGGTGGAAAATGGGAGATATTTTGGGCATGGGTGAAGTATGGCTTTGTTCATTATTTTATTCATTTGCATTCAATATTGAAGCATGGTTGGATTTTATTATTGTGAAATAATCCATGCATCAATAAGTAAGATGAATGAGAGAGACATTCTTCACTTGATAATTTTATGCTAGCTCATTTGCTTAGCTCTCTTCATTTATCTTCTTCTTCTTCCTCCAAAGTCCTAACCTTCACATGAGTTGTGAACCCTAGGACTTTAGAGTACTCTAAGTCATCTAAAAACCCTACTTTATCATCCTACACTAGATTAGCCATTTAGATTAGGGTGTTTCCTTCGCTAATGATAGATTAGTGACGAGGTAGCTTGAACTAGAGAAGTTTCAAGGTGGATCATCTTCGACACGAAGATCGCAAAGCAAGTTCGTGCATTTCTTCAAGAGGAGTCATAATGACTACTACCCGGAGCTTTAGAAGAGAAGGACTTGGTCTACAAAGGTTGTAGTCTCTTTCTCTTAGCATAGTTCTTGTTATATTATCATATAAACCCTAATACTCTAGTTAGATTCTAGGTTAGTATAGCTTAGCACCCAAGATTTTTTAAAATTGCATGCTTGATGCCGGTATAAACCTTGTGGTGGTGCTAGGAAACACTTTCAGTGAAAATATCGAGACTGGACATCGATATTCCAAAATAGACTAGTGTATACGTTTCTTGACCCCGACGAGGGCCATAGCCAGTCTCATAGCCATTGATGTTAGTTAGTCACCAAAGATAGTATATCAGGTTCGACTAAAACACGTGTTTTTATACACGTGTTTTTAACCGGTCATTTTGTTAATACTAGCCGGTTTAAAAGATAACCATATTATCACATTTGGATAAAATGTGAGCTAGTATTATATATCTCTTTTTGGTATCTCTCTTTACGGTAATCGTATTTTAACAGAATACGATATTTATACGAATACGGGTATTTGTATAAATACTTGTATTTGTATCTTGAATACGGGTATTCATATTTTATCCGAATACGGTATTCGTATTTTGATGCGAATACGGGTCTATGTATTTGTAGCATACACTTGTATTGGTGTATTTTTTTGTGTGTCTGTGGATGTCTACAATGAGGTGGTATACTCTACATTTCTCTTTTTCTTCATGTTTCTTTCAGAAGATGATAGACTTGTGACTCACCATGGTGAGTCACAAATCCACTCATATTCAAAAGAAAAAAAAATGAGAAAAGAGAGGATGGTGCTTATTTTTTGACCCATGCTTGATAACACACACCCTTGAGTTTCTTTTTCCTCCTCTCTTGAGCTTTTTGTTTATTGAGAAAGGAAAAGGAAGATTAGCCATCACTACATCCTAGTGATCAATTCTTTGCAAGTCTTGATCACTACTTGCTTCATTTTGATTGTTAGTGTGAAGCTAGACCCTAAGTAAGGGTTCTATCAGGTGGATCATCTTCGACGAGGAAGACCGACTCCAAAGTTTGTTCCCGATGACCTAGGAGCTAAAGAAGTGGTGTAGAAGACGAAGGACATGACTACAGAAGTTGTAATCACTAAGATAGTGTCACGCCCAGCTTCCCAGTGTACGAGAAGGAGACGTGACGGGCACACGACGTATTTACTCAGAAGTAAACACGTTAAGCGTAAATAAACAATATAAATAAATGCACAAGAATAACAAGAGATGTAATAAAAACATTAACTTTTATTAACATTCATTTTTTACATACAATTGAAAAGAAAAGTACAATGATAGAAATCAATGCCTAAACAATGACATACAAAATGAAATAAGTACAAGGAAAGCTAGAAATCTGGCTGCTCTGAGAACTGGTCTAAGTCGTCCTGGCTGGGCTCTGACTTCTGAGGATCCGGTCCTCCTGACGAAAATTCCAAAGAAAGAAAGAGACAGGAATATCGTCAGAGAATTAGCGCTCGGTAAGTCCCAAAAGTAAGAATGGAATATAACAAGTAAAGAGAAAGAACTGGTAATTTATACAGGTTTATGTTTGTTATATTAACATAGTTGTTTGTAACTTTATACAGAATGTATCAGTGTATATGAGAGGAGTCAAACTATTCTGTGGACTATGGTAACAGGTAAGTACAAGGCTTTGTCAAAACCCACGAGACAACGGCACGAGAGTTCTGGTAGGTGTCTTTTAATGTCCATCATCGTGCCACTTTTAATACATTCCATACCAATCTACCCCGTTAAAACCCCGTAATATATATTGTATTGATTATGGTTATCAGACTTGCCGAGACCATGGATACAAGTTGTTCATGTAAACAGGTTCAGCATGTAAACAAGTAGGCATGTTATCAAGTCAAGTTATAGCCATGGTTCGGTCAAATCAAGTCATGTTTGCATGTTGATCTTGTTCTGGTATTCAAGTTCAGGTTCAAGTATACATGTTAGTATATTGGATTCATGTTGAATTGGATTCTGATTTGAGATAAATTCAAGCTTAATTTAGTTACAGACTTGAGTCAGACACTTAGAACTGATTTGGATCCTGAATTAGGTTTGGGAGTTATCGGTAACTGCTGAACATGGACGACAGGATTTGTGTCTTTTTCCAAGACAATTACCCTTGATAACACCTTTAAGTTTTTCTATCTTAAATAGGCAAGCAATCACTTTCTTCGGCTCCCTAAGGCTCAAGAGAATTGATCCCGCTTAAACCTATATTTACTAAAGTCCTTAAATGTAATTTTATATAACTCGAGGGGATTTTATAAAAAAATATTTTTTTATATAATCTCAAAATAAATTTCGAGAAGTTATTTATTTTATTTAGGGTTTTCATGGATGTAAATTTTATGATTTGAGGTATTTTAGTGAATATTAATTTAACTTGAATAGTTCACGGTATTTAAGTGTAAAACTTGTCTTTTGGATAACTTGAGGGTATTTTGGTGAAACATATCATTCTTTTATCTTCTTAGAAAACATGGAATTTTATTATATCTTGAAACTATGTGGTTTGATAATATTTGTATATTTATAAAAATTAATTTTATTATTAAATAGAAAATCTCGTTTTTCTTAAAAAATCGTATTAAAAATCTTTCGAGACCGAATGCTCCGTAAAGAGATCTGCATCTCGCTCTACTAGACCAAGGATGTGCGATAATCCACACCATCCAATAGCGGGTCCCCTAAAAAGAGTTGTAGAGAAATAATCGCAAAGATTTTTGATAATACAATTCAAAGAAAACCGAGTTTTTTTTATAGTTCATAGTATTTTAATGAAATGTTGTATTTGCCACAAACATATGTTCATAAGAGTATCGTGTTATATAAACTTGTGTGTATGTGAGGGGTAGGTCATTACTTCGTGATGTTTTCTAAAGGTATGTACAAACAAAGGAATAAAAATGACGTATATAAAGTTCATGGTATTTTCATGTAAAAGTGAAATTTATGTTATTTAACATGATGTGTTAGAGTGAAAGCTGGTTCTAAATATTTATAATAGTGTTACAAATATTATGTAAAAGTTGGATGAACAATATGTAATTAAAAGTGAGATTTTATAGTTTAGAAGATTTATATCAGTACTAACTCCACTTACCGATATCTGTTTTGAAAAAAAATTTTAGAGAAGAAGGGGAATGATGAGAGGGGACTTACTTTTGGATTGTGTTAAGAAGTGAGAGGGGAAGGGGTTGAGATCATCGTGGCATTGCGGGATCGCCGGAACTTGCTCGATTCCTCGTCGGAAGTTGGTCTCTTGCTAACTCCACTTGTACTGTTCTTGTACTTAGAAAAATTTAAGGATTTTGGCTAGAATTTTTAGAATGAGGAGGGGACAGGGTATGGGTTGTATTTATAGTGTGGAATTAGGATTGTGGAATTGAGAGAATAAATTAAAATGCATTTAAATTGGATTTAAAGGTGAAATTGAAGTCTCTGTTTAATTTCAGATAAATCAAACAGTGCAAGGGTAATTGGGGGTAGGCCAAGGGTTTTGTGTGCAAAGATCAGGCACTATTGCCTATGGGCAGACCATCGGCGCCGGCCCAAATGTCATCTCGTCGGTCGAGTTGTTGAAAGGAGCCAGTGGATGCTCGCCACGTGTCATACTCACCGTTAATAACATTGTGCACATGTTTATTTTTCTGTCTTTTCATTTATCTGCAGTGCACGTGTAAACTTTTGGGCTTCCAAAAGTTTAAAAGAAAATTCAGAAAAAATATAATGTGTCTGAGCGGATTCGAACACAGGGGCTACGTCATAGCAGTGCAAGGCTTTCACTACTACAAATAAAGGTTGCCCCTACGGATCTAGCCGTAGGAGCAAACCACTGTCCCTACGGATATAGCCGTAGGGGCAAGAAAATACCCTGTAGGTACAAACGCCGTAGGTGCAAGTCGAAGCCTTGAATTTTCCCCTACGGACAAAAATTTGCCCCTACGGAGTTCTCTGTAGGTCCCGTTTACCCTACGGAATAGGCCGTAGGGGCAAAAAATTTATTTTATTTACGGTTTTTTAAAATAGTTTACATGTACCTACGGATGAATCCGTAGGGCCAAGTAATAGCCCCTACTGATACATGCGTAGGTACATATCTGTAGGGGCAAAATATCAGGATTCCTGATATTTTGCCCCTACGGATAACTGGGTAGGGGCATTTGTTTGCCCCTATGGATATATCCGTAGGGGCAATCTCAACCCCCAGATACTGAGATCACAGGGGAAAATATCAGTTATCCTGATATTTTGCCCCTACGGTTTAATCCGTAGGGGCAACGTTGGTACCTACGGATTAATCCGTAGGTACATATTATCAGTTTTTTTTAAAAAGGGCTGGCTATTTTTTTCTCGCCCTGTGCACAATAATATATACATCGATCAAATATAAAATTAATCATCACACAACATATATCGCAGTATTCATAATCACATCTCACGCATATAATATACAAAAGAAACCAAAAAACAGAATATGATATAAATATAAACAGCGTAGGACCACCAATATCAATATCGTCCAAAATGTAGTACAATATGTATCATATAAATAAATACATGTTTCAAAAAATAAGAATCAAAAAGCTACCCTAGCTCGGTCCAGCTCCACCTCTGATAAACGCTAGAATCTGGCACGCCTGCTCCTCGGTCAATAAATCATGCAATGCGGAGCGTGCGGGAGTCTGAGCGGGTTGTGGAGCTGGTGATGTGGTCTGCGCAGCCGCCGTCGAGATAGTGGCTTGCGGAGCTGCGGCTGCGGGAGTCTGAGCGGACGGTGGAGGTATAGGAGCTGTCTGCGGAACCGCAGCCGATGTAGTGGCTTGCGGAGCCGCAGCCGAAGGAGATGCATGTGGAGGCTCGGCCGATGTACCCTGTCGTGTCTGGACCTAACGTGTGTAATAAGCGTGTAAGAACTGTGTATTATTCGAATTCGTATCATTATTAAGTTATTTCGAAACCCCATTTGGATATCTAGTTTGGAAAACCGTAGTTTATTTTAATTAGATATATATGTATGATTAATAAAAGCTAAGTCTACAACCTAATAAGCTCAGGCTACGTACTAATATTAGATATGTTGATATCTATAATATGACATAATATTTTACTATTAAGTAGTATGCATACCAACATCTCCTTCAACTCTTGAACGGTGGCCTTCAAGCTTTCCAGTTCCTGCTAGACACGTCGCTCACTGGAGACGGAGGAAGTAACCGCCGGGTGGAGTCCAACCTCATATGGGCCCTGCTAGGGCCCAGTCCCCGGCCTCTCTCCCAACCTCCGTGGTGACCTCCGTGTGCGGCGTCCAGGACTGGGGTCAGCAGCCTCGGATCGCTCTGTCCGGTAAAATCGATCCCCGATGCCTCGGCCTGCTCAACCACCCGCTCCTACACCCACATTAAGCAGTAAAGTATAAGTATAAAATTTAAATTTGAACCTTCCAGAACTAAAATTTCAAATAGGGGTTGAATAAATATTAACACTTACGCAATACTCCTGGGTAGCGACGTCGGGATATCGAAGCTCGCCCGTGGCGGGATCTGTCGAGGTGCCGTGGACGGCAAGATATGCAGACAACACGCTCGGTGTACCACCTTGCACCAGGGTCTGAGCTGTCTGCAATATTAGAAAATAACTCTTAATATTAGATATATTAGAAAATAACTCTTATAATATTTCATTATATCACAAAGGCCGGTCTATTGTAATTTACCGATAACTCCATAGCTCGAGTAATATTCCTCGAGCCACCTGTATAAGTGGGGCGACCCCTTTTCACCGACTTCCTATTCTCTATATTTTGAGCGGCCTGTTTTTGCACAACGCATTCACATTTAGTTTTCTAATTAAGGAACACAAAAAAATAAATTATATCCTAAACAATGAATTACATTTAAAAATACATACCTGTTTGCGTTGAGAGTCGAAATATTCGCACAATAGAGGCCATGTCTCTACGTCGACTCTCGCAAAGGCCGGAGTAGATAGGAGGGCCGCTCTCTCTGCCTCGGGGGTCGCCATCCACAGGGAGTAGCAGTCGGCCTTCAGCTCATTCATGTTGTATCGGACCTTGGTCTGCATGTTCTTCATCAGGCCATTGTACAGAGCATGAAGGTAGAGCACCCTCCCAGGGTGATCAGGATCGGGTACAGGCTGAAAATCGTAATCCGACTGAAAATACAAAAAAAACATTGTTATTAGATTGCAAGTGTTAATAATAAATATATTGGATAAATCAAATGAAAATATATATTAATACCCGAGCCTGATCAAAGAAGAGGGCGAATGAGCGCCGGTGCTGCTCGCCCCACTCAACGTGAAGTGGATAGTTCTTCACGAGCCGGCTCTCATCCCCAATATATCGGCCGAACCTCTCGACATGAGGACCGGTATAGCGATAATCAAGGGTAAAAAAGAGAGGGAATGCTGCCTCCCCCTAGCTCTGTCAGGCCTCAGCCTATGGGACTGATTCGGGCCTCGAGTGAAAGGTTCCTAGGAACCCTAATGAGGTCTCACAAGGCATCAACCATGCCAATTTCAAAGAATACGGTGCCGAGAAACCCTAGACTACGGATCGTTAGCTAGATGTCTAGGCGAAAAAGAACTAGTTAACAATATAACTATGAGAATACGGAAATACAACCTTTGTAGATCCGGTGCTCCACCTCCACGGCTCCGCAATGAAGTCCTCTCCGCTGTCCAAAACGAACCATGACTCTCACGGTGGTTTCATCGGAGAAAAGACCGGGCTAGGTCGTCGACAACGTGCCGAAGATGATCTACGTCGAGGCATCACTAGATCAAGCTCCACCTTCACCAAGCCTTGAAAACTTGTGAAGGAAACACACTCTACTACTTGGCAAGAGGTAGAGGATGAAGAAATAGGAAGTGGGTAGACTTTAGAATTGGATATCTCACTCATTTTCATCAATCACCATTGATAAAGCTAGCTTTCTTCTTTGAAGATGAAGAAGAAGAAGAAGATAATGAATATGATAAGTTAATCCTAAAAATGAAAAGAATAATGAATTCTTATCATAATAGAACCATGGTTAGGTGTAGAGAATTAATTAGGGTTAAGTGGAATGGTTAGGGTTAAGGATGAGACAAAGTGGTCACAAAGTCAAAGTATTCATGATGCTTCATGAAAGAACAAAGAATGCCACTATTTTATCATTTCCTTTTTCTTTTTCCAAAAGAATAAATAAATGAATAAAATGAATAAGCAAATAATAAACCCTAACCATTTCATTAACCAAGGTTTAATTTTTTATACTTAACCAATTTTACATGCACCATCAAACATGATACAAGCATGTGCACAAAATCATATCACATATATAATGCGCACATCCGAGCGAGAAAATCCATTTAAAGTGAACCGATACTAGTTAATGCAAAGTAATATATCAAATATATAATTATGCATTAAATCATTAAATCAACACTTGATTTAACAATCCGGTCATATCGCACACAACCGACTAGTATACAATGTATCGGCTTATCGAATCAATCCTTGATTCGATAACTAGGTTATATCGCATACAACCACTCGACACATTCATCGCGAGAATGAAATACGATATCACATACACGCATTATTCTCGGTCCCGCACATATCTCATATGCGCTCCTATTTCGTTTCGCTTGAGCCAGGAAACCTCTGTGTAGGACTCTAAAGACTCGTCAATACGCCGGCAGCAGGCGATGATCATATCAAACACCCACAAGCCGCAAGCGGTCTGCTAAACGTAACGGCCACCCGGGTATTGAGCGATCTGAAGATCGACGAGCAAGCCCGCTCACACTCCAGTGAATCCAACCAGTAACACTACCGTACAGTCCGGTCTCGTCGTCTGATATGTCGCATATCTCGCCTAGGGGTGGTAAACGTCAGACCCCAATAGCTCGATAAGTCGTGTCGATATGAGGTCTATAACAATTCGAGAAACTACTGGTAACACTTACCAGTAAATCTCAGCAACCCTGGCCAGGGATTTCCTGTTATAGCCAATCGAACACAGCGCAACATCAACTCCCTATACCGGGAGAGACGAATCCCCTCCTATCGCTCATTGCCTCCATGTGACTCGGGACTGTACCCAAAAACCACCGTTTTGCACGCCCTCTTGGACGTGGTAAGATGGAAATCAAAGCACAGTGGGAACCACACAAGACTCTATGACGATCTCGGGTCAACAGACTACTCTGTACCAGTGTCACCAGAGAACTGCCATCTGACGTGAGGTATAATACCATCTGGGAGTTCTCGGCGAGTCCGTCCAGTGTACCCAGTCTCTACTGAGCACCCGTATATCATCTCTGATGTCAAACACCGATGGATATGGGATCATTCATCGCCCATCTGTATGGGTCGAGAAGGTACACGCTAGTCTACTCTGGTATATTGATGCCCCGTCTCGATACACCCACGACTAGGGACTTTGAAGGATGTACTTATGGACTACCATGTCCCCACTAGTATGATCCGCATCACAGTCCAGGTAGTCAAGTACACATCCTAAGGGCTTTACCAACATGTAATAGAGAGACAATCTGTGTACATGTTAAGGTAAAGAGCAACCAGATAGCATACTATCATGTCGAGCAAGAAAGTCCTCCCTATATATGTCCCAGCATCCACTACAATATACATCCAATGTACAGTAATGGCCTCTAGGGCATACATATAACTAACAATCTCCCACTTGCACTAGGGCCATCTGTAGCAGTGGTTGTAGTATCTCATACTCAACCATCCCATAAAAGTCTCTCTCTGGGAATAGGCCTTCGTGAGTGGATCCGCCGCGTTGTCCTCTGAGTCTACTCTCCTAACCTCGATCCTTTAGAGATCAACCATCTCCATGATCAAGTGATACTGCCTTAGAATATGTCTGGATCACTGATGGGACCTGCGTTTCTTGGCATAAGCCACAACTCCATTGTCACACAATGGGAGGAACATAGTTCATCTCATGAACCAATATACACCCAAACAGCCTCTTTGGTAGCATCTTAAGTAGCGATGTATCCAGTCTTTATCGTCTAGTATGCCACGGTATCTAGCTTGGAACTCTTCCAACATACCGTCCCTTTACTGAGGATAAAGACAATGCCTGCGACTGACAATCAGTCGTCTTTATCACCCTGGAACCCTTCCAGTGATTCTCCCCAGGATCAACTGATACCATCTCACTACAGCTAGTGAGTATTCTAACACCCAAATAACATCTATCTCATAGATGAAAACTCAGGATTTAGGAGGTATCATCTTGATCCTATGTGGAGAATCATTGTGATAAGCGGAGATTGATCGAGCGTAGCATAGGAAACTCCTTCCCTATCAAGAGTATGTCATCCACGTACTCTACGAGGATCGTCACCATACTCTCTACTACCTTTTTGTTTATACAAGGTTCATCTACCATTTTGATGATGTCAACTTCTTTGACTAATTCATCAAAACAGACGTTCCAACTCCGCGATGCCTGCTTTATCCTATAAAACATCTTGCACACGTTTCCGCTGCTCCCACTGTCTACGAGGCCCTCTGGCTGTGTACTTATAGACTCCCTCTTTTAAAACATCATTTAGAAAAGCTGTCATGACACCCAACCACCAGATATCGTAGTCATGGTATGTAGCCGTGGCAAGTAGAATCTGGATGGACTTAAGCATAGATACAAGAAAAAGGTTTCATCATTATCCACGCCTGGTCGATGACGAAAACCCTTAACAAGTCTAGCTTTGAAAGTCTTAACTTTTCCATCTACACCAAGTAATCTTCTCAAGATATACTTGCTCCTGATGGGGATTTAACCCTTCAGATATAGCAACCAAAGTCCATAATTTGTTGGTGTATATGAATTCCATCTCAGATGGCTAAGCATCCAGCCATTCTTACAGAGTCTCACTCCTGATGGCCAGCTCGAAACTAGTTGGGTCATCATCTCATGATGCAATCCTCGCTCCCACTGTCATAGAGAAACCGAAGTATCTCTCAGGTGGGTGAGGAACCCTACTAGATCGGCGGAGAGGCTGAGGTTCGTTGGTAACTATTGAATCCTTTAGTTCTATCAAATCATCAGCTGCAGTTTGTATAGCTGGAACCTTTCCAGTTCTACATTACAGATTTTGCCTCGAGCTTGTCCGGATTTTGCTTTCAGACATAGGCCGGTCAACCCCAAATCTTAACTTGCTTAAGACATGGGTTCTTCCCTTTCCATATCAGATATGAAATGGTAGGCAACTGATTTGATTGGAACCCTATTCAATAGGTATGCAGCTTCTCAAGTGCATAACTCCCAAAAGGAAATAGGTATCTCAATAGTACTCATCATAGAGCACACCTTATCAAATAGGGTGTATCTGCTCCGCCCCGATATACCATCGTGCTATGGTGTATACAGAGGAGTAATGCTGAGAGAGAATCTCATTCTCCTTTAGAATAGTCCAGGATTTCCATGCTCAAGTATTCTCATCCTTGATTTCATCATAGGACATAATACTTTTACCCGTATTTGGTTCTCTACTTCTAACTTATATTCTGTGAATATCTTAAAAGGTTCGGACTCATGTTTCAACAGGAACATAGGTCTGAATCTCGAAAGATTATCAGAGAATATAATGAAGTATAAAGAACCAGTCCTGGTATGTGTAGACAGGGGACCTACATACATCAACATGTATCATCCCAAGAGTTCACTAACTCTTTCTCTATTTCCAGTAAACGGAGCTATAGTCATCTTATCTTTGTGACATGACTGGCAAGTTTCAGAAGATGTAAATTCAAACTGTTTTAAATATACATCTAAATGTAACTTCAGCCAGTCGGGTCGCATTGATCTGACCTAGTCTACAATACCTCAAGAAGGATTCGTTCACTTCTGAACTTTTCCTCTTGTGTGTGTTCCGTATACTAAGAACTGTAGTTTGATTTAGAACATCAATGCTTTTAGATAACGTGCCTGAACCGATCAACTTTTGATATAGGAAATGTTCAAAACATTATCCAACAATACAAAATTTTATCATTTCTTTACTACTAAAGAGAGTGATATGATTTTGTATATCAGGTTCGGTATCTAATAACATTCGTTCAGAATCAATGTATTTGGAATACAGGGTGACAGTGACCAACAGACTTGGCTGCAACACTTGCCCCGTTTTCTGCCTTATGAAACTTATCAACCGTTCTCAGTTATCTACCTATATGTAGCCCTATGTAACAGATTACATATCTGGGATCCTGATCCGGTATCATATACCCAGGATGCGGAGGATACTGAGAAACAGTTCTTTGTAACGAACACACCCGAAGATGATGCATCAGCATGCACTCTCTTCGTTTGGGCGGCACGGGAATTCTGGTAATCCCCAATTTCCTGCTCTGTCTTATAACAATTATAAGTTGGAGCGGGACCAACGTTCCCCAGCTTAGTATAACAAGCGGGTTCGGTCAATAATCCGTTTTATTATCTTGATTAAGGCGTGACATGGTCGCTACCAGGAGAGAGAGAGAGAAGAAAACACTCAGCGTGCGCTCTTGCAAGAATAGATTGGTTATTATTTTATCTAATCAGGATGGCTCCCACTGCTTTTTATCAAATCTTCCTTCAAACCCTAAAAGGAAAGACTAGCCGGGATTAATTACACACTACAAGTTCGCCAATCTTTCAGCCAGGCCAGTGTCGGTACTTTGAGGGAGGTCCCCCGTGCTTTCGCACGAACCTAATTAATGTAAACCTCGTTTTCCCAGAGGCGTAACCCCGTTGACACCTTTCTAGACACCTACTTGATCGGCTAATTGTAATGCATAAAACTCTCCCAGGAGTAACTCTTACTCGCAGCGGGTATCGGGATCCAACTATCTCATAGAAGGTATGCAATCTCATTGCAAATTTCAACACTTGAAATTCTCGATAATATTTTGCCCCGAACGATCTATGACCTTGACAAGGTCAACAAACCATAGACCGCAAGTCAAGTTCAACCCGCCATTTCTTGATTGAATCAAACCCACCCGCACGACCCTTGACAAGGTCAACAAGGCCGCACGACTACCCAAACCCAATCTGCATCATATGCATAAGCAGATAAATACTGGTTAGCTACCGCACACTGCGCCTTGACAAGGTCAACAAACGCAGCACGAATACTAAACAGGATTTATCTGAAATGACGGAGGGCTACGACAGGTTTTTCTGAAAACCTATTGCGTAATGAACTTGATATCGTTGTAGGATCGAATGAATTTTGAAATGGAGTGTTTTTGAGGCTTTTCTAGTTTTGCTAAAGGAGTCACTCCCGGTGAAGGGATCATCGGTCCTTTCCTCATCGAATAAGATGCAGGATATATCGTATATACCACTGTGCAAAGAAAAAACACTTAAAAGCAATCAAAAGACAAACCGAGTGTGTAGCATCTGCCAGTTATTGCTAAAGGAGTCACTCCCGGTGAAGGGATCTCGGTCCTTTCCTCATCGAATAAGGTGCAGGATATATCGTATATACCGCTGTGCAAAGCAAGAACTGTAGCTACCTGTTTTTATTTTGAAATTCGATTCTACAACATCTTAGGTTTCTTTTATTTCATTAATCTCATTAATGAAGTCCCATCATTTAAGTACCTAAACATCACAGATAAATACGACGTACACTTATGCCATCCGCATTCGCCTCGATGTCCCCTCGTGCACCGTTAGGTTAGGTAACTAACGGCAGAGCGGGGCAGGGCTAGCACGGGTGTAAAACATAAGTAACGTCTATATAATATATCATATATACTATATACTGTATCTATCACAGAACATCACATGATCACATCACAGATATCGCAGCAGAAGAATCATATGAAATATTGGATATACTAGGACGTCCGTGTTTTCAATACGAGCCAGTATAAAACACGGATTCCACGGTCGCGATGAATAGCCAAACCCACACCCCTAGACCCCTACGAGAGCGGCAAGCAACCCTACCAATTCTAGAGTTAGGAGACCCGGACTCGACTCCTCGAGTTGGTCTCCTACTGGACTCCAGAACCCGGTTACTTGTGCTCCCCTCCTTGGGTCTATCCTAGTGCGGAAAAGTAAATAATATACATCAACGGTGACAACTTCCGCAACCTGGAAGCACCCCAATAAAAGAATATTACATACAAGATTTTACATGAATGAAAATGAAAAACACTCATCTCACATAAAAACCCCCGGCTATTCAAACACGACGATCCAATATAACATATCCAGCAACACATAACATCACATGTCATCAACGTAAGTAAATATGCGCATCCCAATTGTCGTTGACATATAGCAACGAAACCGGCGATATCACATATTACACTTACGGTCACAGAAAAGAAAGTGTAAAACTACAACAGTTGGAATCCGCAATCTTTTCAGACATCGCATGCCTGACCAAATGAATTACTTAGACATCGCATGCCTAATAATTATAAACCCCACATTTTAGTCTCAAAATCGAAAACTCTTTTCAATATGAAGTCGGGCAATTCAACAGGATTCCCGACATCCTGATCGAATACTCGTCGCAAACTTCAGTAGGCGGCCGCACCCCCGATACCATCGATGAAGTGCACCAAGGCGGAACACCGCTACCGCGAGCACCCGGACGGATGCTTTCGGCGACGGGGTTCTCTTACAGTCACTTGGTCGGGGCTATGGGATGTAGCTGTCTATTAAGTTTGTCCGGCGAATATCCGCGTACGCTACGTGATTGCGACGGACTTTTGATCGCATCAAAATTCCGTGGCAACCGATCAAGTGAGACTAAAGTGCTATGTTTATAACATTCATTCAGTTATCACATAACTTTTGTGAATTCCAATTATTGTATCCCATTCCAGATAAACAGAAAATGTTAAACTTTTCGATCGAACAGTCAAACACCCAAGTTTTCCCGATACAGCTCAACACATGAAATAAGTCTAACAACATTCAATTCGTGCCTCAGTACCAACGGTCCAGCCGTAGAAGGGTCAAGCCAACGCCTCACATGTGGCACGCCGTACTGCTCCAAACCCGAAGGTTCAAAGGGCAGTTCAAGACGGTCACATAATCGAGTTAAGATTTGTTGTCTTCTAGAGGGTCCATCGCGTTACTTGCACTACTTAGAACGTCGATAAACTACGGAAAAATCCAACACTTGGAAATTTCCCGACAGGGGAGAAAATGGGTATTTATATCCGGTCGAACTTTTCAACATATTCTAAAATTTATCCGGAAAGCCACACAGACAAAATTTGATAATCCGATCGAACATTCGAATCCCCAATACAACCCCAAAACACTCAACTGTAGAGTATACATTAAAATTACCCAGAAAACACAGGAATTAATTATAAACATTACTGTGCAAAAAGGAGTCAAAGAGTCAACAATATGGCCACGGAACCGCCGCGCCACGTGGGCTTAGGCCGCGGTTCCGCGGCGTTATGACGGAGTTAGGTCTCCGTTTTTCACAGTAATTCATAAAAAACCCTGCTTAATTTTCTGCATATTTTTAATATTGAAAAATCCAGATTTTTAAAAATTGGACAGAGAGTATTTTTGGTTTACGGTTTCGGGTTCGTTCGGGTTTCAAATTCCGTCTAGATTTCGTCTAAGGCTCTAGTTAGGCTCTGATACCAGTGAAAGGTTCCTAGGCATCCTAATGAGGTCTCACAAGGCATCAACCATGCCAATTTCAAAGAATACGGTGCCGAGAAACCCTAGACTACGGATCGTTAGCTAGATGTCTAGGCGAAAAAGAACTAGTTAACAATATAACTATGAGAATACAGAAATACAACCTTTGTAGATCCGGTGCTCCACCTCCACGGCTCCGCAATGAAGTCCTCTCCGCTGTCCAAAATGAACCATGACTCTCACGGTGGTTTCATCGGAGAAAAGACCGGGCTAGGTCGTCGACAACGTACCGAAGATGATCTACGTCGAGGTATCACTAGATCAAGCTCCACCTTCACCAAGCCTTGAAAACTTGTGAAGGAAACACACTCTACTACTTGGAAAGAGGTAGAGGATGAAGAAATAGGAAGTGGGTAGACTTTAGAATTGGATTTCTCACTCATTTTCATCAATCACCATTGATGAAGCTAGCTTTCTTCTTTGAAGATGAAGAAGAAGAAGAAGATAATGAATATGATAAGTTAATCCTAAAAATGAAAAGAATAATGAATTCTTATCATAATAGAACCATGGTTAGGTGTAGAGAATTAATTAGGGTTAAGTGGAATGGTTAGGGTTAAGGATGAGACAAAGTGGTCACAAAGTCAAAGTATTCATGAAGCTTCATGAAAGAACAAAGAATGCCACCATTTTATCATTTCCTTTTTCTTTTTCCAAAAGAATAAATAAATGAATAAGCAAATAATAAACCCTAACCATTTCATTAACCAAGGTTTAATTCTTTATACTTAACCAATTTTACATGCACCATCAAACATGATACAAGCATGTGCACAAAATCATATCACATATATAATGCGCACATCCGAGCGAGAAAATCCATTTAAAGTGAACCGATACTAGTTAATGCAAAGTAATATATCAAATATATAATTATGCATTAAATCATTAAATCAACACTTGATTTAACGATCCGGTCATATCGCACACAACCGACTAGTATACAATGTATCGGCTTATCGAATCAATCCTTGATTCGATAACTAGGTTATATCGCATACAACCACTCGACACATTCATCGCGAGAATGAAATACGGTATCACATACACGCATTATTCTCGGTCCCGCACATATCTCATATGCGCTCCTATTTCGTTTCGCTTGAGCCAGGAAACCTCTGTGTAGGACTCTAAAGACTCGTCAATACGCCGGCAGCAGGCGATGATCATATCAAACACCCACAAGCCGCAAGCGGTCTGCTAAACGTAACGGCCACCCGGGTATTGAGCGATCTGAAGATCGACGAGCAAGCCCGCTCACACTCCAGTGAATCCAACCAGTAACACTACCGTACAGTCCGGTCTCGTCGTCTGATATGTCGCATATCTCGCCTAGGGGTGGTAAACGTCAGACCCCAATAGCTCGATAAGTCGTGTCGATATGAGGTCTATAACAATTCGAGAAACTACTGGTAACACTTACCAGTAAATCTCAGCAACCCTGGCCAGGGATTTCCTGTTATAGCCAATCGAACACAGCGCAACATCAACTCCCTATACCGGGAGAGACGAATCCCCTCCTATCGCTCATTGCCTCTATGTGACTCGGGACTGTACCCAAAAACCACCGTTTTGCACGCCCTCTTGGACGTGGTAAGATAGAAATCAAAGCACAGTGGGAACCACACAAGACTCTATGACGATCTCGGGTCAACAGACTACTCTGTACCAGTGTCACCAGAGAACTGCCATCTGACGTGAGGTATAATACCATCTGGGAGTTCTCGGCGAGTCCGTCCAGTGTACCCAGTCTCTACTGAGCACCCGTATATCACCTCTGATGTCAAACACCGATGGATATGGGATCATCCATCGCCCATCTGTATGGGTCGAGAAGGTACATGCTAGTCTACTCTGGTATATTGATGCCCCGTCTCGATACACCCACGACTAGGGACTTTGAAGGATGTACTTATGGACTACCATGTCCCCACTAGTATGATCCGCATCACAGTCCAGGTAGTTAAGTACACATCCTAAGGGCTTTACCAACATGTAATAGAGAGACAATCTGTGTACACGTTAAGGTAAAGAGCAACCAGATAGCATACTATCATGTCGAGCAAGAAAGTCCTCCCTATATATGTCCCAGCATCCACTACAATATACATCCAATGTACCGTAATGGCCTCTAGGGCATACATATAACTAACATCGAGCCCCCCTCTGGGGATGGGGAGGCCCTGCGTCTGTAAGAAATATCAAGACAATCAATATTAAGACAAAGTTGTATTAAGAAATCAAGGTTAAACAAAAATTGAAGTGTGATATATACCTCCGGTGACTAAAGCACGAGCCTGGGCCCGGACAGCAGCACGAGCGGAACGATAGTTCCTCCGGTGAGGAACAACCGGTGTCCCAGATGCGGACGCATCCCCTCCAACTAGAAAATAAACATTGACGCTAAATTTCCATGAAGTTCATATTTATTCTATAGAGCATATGTAAAATGAATAAATATTTTATATTTATTCATACTAACCTACAGACGATACGGAGGGTACGGAAGTGGCAGGAGTGGCCCCTGCGTCAGATGTGGATGCACCACCTATAATTAGACAATTAAAAATAGATTATATAATTAATTGCAAAAAGAATGTGTAGATCAATAATATAACATTCTAAATCAATATGCATGTACTATAGGATATATAAATATACCCGCAGGTGTGGTAGTGTCACCACCTACAGCTAGACAATAATAAAAATTACTTTCTAAGTAAGAGCAAAAGGAATGTGTGTATATTTATGATATAGCATTCTAAATCAATATACATGCACTATATGATATATAAACATACCTGGAGGAGCGGGAGTGGCCTCTTTCCCTGATGTGGACGCATCACCAACAACTAGACAATCAAATATTGACAATATAAGTAATTTTGACATAAACAGGCATGAATATCTATAATATTACATTCAAAATGGATATGCTTGCAATATACCTGGAGGTGTGGCAAAATCCACACGGAAGGAGGCATCCGAAAGGGTCTCCGATCTGGGTGCAAGACTGGCCCTCTGAAGCTCCCTACGCAGCTCTACGGGCGGCAGAACCGCTCTCCCTCTGCCTCTGCCTCTGCCGGTGCCGCGGCTGGAGCTCCTGCCGCCCCTTGCTTCTCCCGTCATCGTCATAAAATCTAGATAAACGGTTCGTGGACGCATTAGACAATCATTAAAAGTATTGACTATATATGTATAGATCGTAAAATGTGAAGTAATAATATAACATTACTGATAACCTTTTTCGTTTCATGGGCGCATTATACATATCTACTTGGATTTTATCGTCGATGTCATTTCTAACCCACGTAACTTCATGATTGGCCGAAGACAACCCGTCCTTCGAAATAGACGGTCGGAGCACTCTAAGCCTTCTCTCTTCTTCATCCTCATCGCTGTCCTCGAATTCTGGGATATCGTAGACATCCCTGGGTTTCCATCGGCATACAACACTCTATCCCGGATGCTTCAAACACTGTGAGTAGTATACTTGGAACGCTTGGTTCGGAAAGATAAACGGATCTTCCTGACCGTAAAATCGAAGTGTGTTCACACTGGTCAATCCATATTCATCTTTCCAAGTCCCAAGATTGCTTCTCCACTTATCCGTATCAGTTCGCGTATCGTACCAAGTACACTGGAATATATAAAAGGGTTCTGATCGTCCGGGATAATGAATGCCGAGTATACAATTTAAGTACCCATAATAAATCATACCGTCCGATCCTACCGTCGCAATCCCACTATTCTGAGTGGTTCTAGATGTTTCTATGTCCTTAACTTCGAATTTGTATCCAAGGACACCAAATCCTTTGTAATATGCAACCTCCATACTAGGAAATTAAGCTAAACATCTTGAATCACTCTCAAATGATGCAGACAAGTTCGGATCGTGGTTCTAACAAAACAAATTTTATGAAAAATACATAACGATACAAGTTTAGATTAAAACTGATAGCAATAAAATGTTATTCGAATAACTTACATGATCTGTGACCCAATCACAAAAATTATCCTGATGATATTTTTCCAATCGTTCTTCATTCCAATCAGGATGCCCCTCACGTACCTCGTTAAAATGAATTCTGTTTTCGATAAATAATGGTGACATTAATATTATATCATTTCATACACACACAAACACAAATATAACAATTAATCCAAAAAACTTACTCTCTAATTTGTTCAAGATATGCGCAATTAAGCAAGATAAACCGGTATATCTTGTTGATAAACAGAGTAAACAGAGTGTCTACCCTCTTATACTCGGCTTTACCGTATGGCCCGTCTTGAATTCTTTGAGGCCGGTTAAGTCTTGTCTCAATGTTCTCGTCCAGATAGCGGGAACAAAATGTAGTTGCTTCATCAAGAAGATAACCTTGCATGATAGAACCCTCTGGTCGATTTTTATTGCGTATATACTTTTTAAGAGTGTAGAGGTTTCTAATGAAAATATGTTGAATAAATAAATACGGGCATACAGGAAAACAATAAATTTATAAATTGCGTGAAACGAAAAATTACACGTACCTCTCGACGGGATACATCCATCGATATTATACCGGTCCGGCTAACTTAGCCTCAATTGCAAGATGAACCGTCAAGTGTATTATGATATCGAAGAATGACGGTGGGAAAATACGCTCAAACTTGCAAAGTATCAACGCAATAGAATTTTCTAGTTTATCCAGCGTCACAACCTCCAGTGTTTTAGTACACAACTCTCTGAAAAAACAACATAGGTCGTTGATTACTAGACCAACCGATTCGGGGAGGGAAGTCCTAAGGGCTAATGGAAGAAGGTGCTCCATGATAACATGGTGATCATGACTTTTCAGCCCATCGATCTTGCCTTTCATAATTTTTATTTTCTTGCTGAATGATCCTGAGAAACCTGTGGGAACTTTCAAATCATGCAACACCTGTAGGAATCTTTTCTTCTCCGATTGTGACATATGATAGCGGCATTGGGAAGTACAAACTTGCCCGGTTTACCCGCTACCGGTCTAGGGTGCACTTCACTTCTTATTCCCCACTCCTGTAGATCCATCCGAGCATTCAGGTTTTCTTTCGATTTCCCGTCTTTACAAAGAAGCAACTTGAGTATGTGCTCTGATACTCCCTTCTCTATATGCATGACGTCCAGACAATGATGCACTAAATTTGTTGACCAGTACGGAAACTCGAAGAAAATGCTTAACTTGTTCCAAAATGGTGGTTTGACCTGTTTTGTCGGATCCATCCCGAAGGTCACATTATTGTAACCATCCCATTGAGCAGTCACGTCCTCTCCGAACAATGGGGATGGAGGTCCAAGAAGCTCCTGATGACCATCAAAGTGAACCGTGTCTAACCTATAGGGGTGGTCTGGAGGCAGGAAACGTCGATGGCTGCAATAACAAACCTTCCTGCTAAAATTCAAGAATTTCGATGTTGTGTGTACATGGCAATGAGGACATGCTTTGTGACCATGTACAGACCAACCTGATAGCATTCCATACGCAGGAAAGTCACTAATTGTCCACATTAAAGCCGTACACAGTATGAAGGTTGTATTTTTGTTTGCATCGTATGTCTCTACACCATCAATGAACAAAGATTTCAACTCCTCGATCAGAGGTCGGAGATAGACGTCGATATTGTTTCCCGGTGAGTTTGGTCCGTCAATAAAAAGAGGCATCATAAAGTATGATTGGTCCATAGCCAACCAAGGCGATAGATTATAAATTATCATTACAACGGGCCATGTGCTGTGACTTCCAGCCATATATTTGATTGGGCAGAAGCTATCACTAGCCAGTCCGAGCCGGACATTGCGAGGATCGCTACTGAATATTGCATGCCTCCTATCAAAATCCTTCCATGCCGGTGAATCTCTTGGATGGCTCATTTTTCCATCTTCACTTGGAGGAGCACGGTAATGCCAAATCATTGCCTCGGCTATTTTCTTGCACCTGAATAGCCTTTGTAGCCTCTGTGTTATGGAAAAGTATCGTGCTATCTTGACAGGTATATCGGGCTTCTAATCAGAATCTTTCGGTTTATACCTGGTCTCTCCACATGTTGGACACTCTTTCAAATCTGAATTCTCTTTCCGGTACAACACGCAATTTTTAGGACATGCTTGAATCTTCTCACACTTTAGACCCAAATCAGACATCATCTTCTGGGCTCCGTACCAGCTGTCGGGCACGTTATTTCCCGGGGGTATAGATTCTTTCAAGAACGAAAGAAGCATTGTGAATGACTTGTTGCACCATCCATTTAGGCACTTAATCTGGAAAAGTTGGACGAACCATGAGAGGGTGGAATACTTCGCATTCTCATAAATTGGGTTTCTAGCACCATTCATGAAATTTTCATATTTATCCGCACGCGGTCCTTGACCGGAAGGAATGTCATCTTCGGTACGAATAGATTCACCTAGGGCAACCTCTACCATATCCTCCATTTCTTCTGATGGAAATAAATTACCGTCTTCTCCTTCTGCCGCATTACCGAATTCTCCTTCTTCTCCTGCCGCATTATCGTGTTCTCCTTCTTCTTCTGCCGCATTACTGCATTCTTCTCCTTCCCCGTGATATTTTCAAGTTGTATAAAGTCTAGTAAACCCATATTTTACAATATGAAGCTCTGCCAATTCTACCTTCTGCCAGTACTTATTGCCACATCTATCGCACGGACAGAGAATCTTCTTTATTATGATCTTATTATGTGCGCGTGCAAATTCAATGAAAGCAGCAACTCCTGCGACAAACTTAGGTTGCATACGTTGTTGCCAATCCACATACATCTAGTCCTTAACTCTGACGTACTCATGGGCCATGTTAGACTGTATAACATATAAATTGTAGGTTATGGTGACTATATTGAGAAATATAAGAACGGGATAGTTACTGACAAAGGAGAAAATCCGTGTATATGCTTTGTGTGTGTGTTTGTCGTTGAAAAGAATAAATTATCGAACGTATGTTAACCGATGACGGGGACTAAGTGGCGCTTTTAGTTTCATATATGAGTATCGATGAGAATATGAAGGTTTCATATTATCATCGAGTATCATATATTGGTTTTAACTTGAACATCTTGAATCACTCTCTAATTATGCGTTTGTTGTGTATTCTTGTTGTATGTGTGTGTTCCGGCTGTCGGGGGTAAGCCTTCTACCCCATTAAGAATGTATAGAGCGAACACCCATTCGCTTTTGCTTTCAACCGTTTCGAGTAAATTTCGGCAGCACCTCCCCGCTGTTCTCCGAGTACACTGTAATAGAATAGATAATCATTTCAAAGCTGTGAAACAACGTTGAAATGAACATCTAATCTATCTTTGTACACGGAGAACCAGCGGAAAGGTACCGACGAAATATCTCGAAACGGATGAAAACACAAGTAAATGAAGGTGTTTGCTTTATACATTCCTAACTTGTCCACACGGGACAAATCTATTGGTTACCATACGATTGAATCTTCTCGTCGCATAGACTATACGACGGTTGTTAGTATCGAGCTATACCGTCCGATATTTAACAACCTTCGTATAGTTCTATGTCACGACGAACATCGCACGTATGTTAACCGATAGACGGGGACTAAGTGGCGCTTTTAGTTTCATATATGAGTATCGATGAGAATATGAAGGTTTCATATTATCATCGAGAATCATATATTGGTTTTAACTTGAACATCTTGAATCACTCTCTAATTATGCGTTTGTTGTGTATTCTTGTTGTATGTGTGTGTTCCGGCTGTCGGAGGTAAGGCTTCTATCCCATTAAGAATGTATAGAGCGAACACCCATTCACTTGTGCTTTCAACCGTTTCGAGTAAATTTTGGCAGCACCTCCCCGCTGTTCTCCGAGTATACTGTAATAGAATAGATAATCATTTCAAAGCTGTGAAACAACGTTGAAATGAACATCTAATCTATCTTTGTACACGGAGAACCAGCGGAAAGGTACCGACGAAATATCTCGAAACGGATGAAAACACAAGTGAATGAAGGTGTTTGCTTTATACATTCCTAACTTTTCCACACGGGATAAATCTATCGGTTACCATACGATTGAATCTTCTCGTCGCATAGACTATATGACGGTTGTTAGTATCGAGCTATACCATCTGATATTTAACAACCTTCGTATAGTTCTATGTCACGACGAACATCGCACGTATGTTAACCGATAGACGGGGACTAAGTGGCGTTTTTAGTTTCATATATGAGTATCGATGAGAATATGAAGGTTTCATATTATCATCGAGTATCATATATTGGTTTTAACTTGAACATCTTGAATCACTCTCTAATGATGCGTTTGTTGTGCATTCGTGTTGTATGTGTAACATGATTTTAATCCATTGAGATCAAGATTGATAGAACTGATCATCCACAAAGAGATTAAGGATTGACTTTTGACAGCCATATGAAGGAAAATTTTCTCCTACGGCAACCTAATAATATACCCATTATCCTCATATATACATATATGCAGGCAAGCATGGATACATACATGCAAATATTTGAAAAATTAATATATCAACCGAAAACTATTATTGCAATGGCATTCATCTATAACAATCAACAATTAAAACTACAAATGTAGGATACTGATGTCATAAAACGTTATACGCAACATATGAATTCACATGACTGAAACATGCATCAAAAAAACATGTTCATCCAAAAGAAAGGCCACTGTCAACAAATATAGACAAATACGTCATAAAAACAGTAACTAATTAACAAGTTGATTAGCATCTTGATCAAGAAAATGATAGGAAAAATAATTGACTATGATCTATAATGACAAGTCTATTACCATGACTCTCGACTAACAAAGGTGGCTTTTCATCCTCGGTAGCTTGATAATTGGGATTTCATGGCGAATAAAAATATGCATATGCCGTTTGACCGGGAACTTCAATAGGAAACTCAATGAGTTCGGGTGTACTGAAGTACGCTTTGTATTTCACTATATCAGGTGATGAAGCCCAAGCCCTAGCTAGCCCCAGCCCCACCCCAACCAACCCCAGTCCCAGCCCAGCCCCAGCCCCAACCGAACCCTAGCCCCAGCCCCAGCCCAGCCCCAACCCCAACTAAACCCTAGCCCCAGCCCCAACCCCAACCCTAACCCCACCCCAGAACCGAACCCTAACCCTAACCGAACCCGATACCAATGCCAAACCCTCACCCCTACTCGAACCTGGACTGAACCCTAGATCTAACATCATCAAAATTATAAATAATTTGAGATTTAATTACTAACCGGGCGCGCGGTGGAGGAGACGACAGAAATCGGTGGTCGACGATGATCGGCAAAGGTGGCGACGAGGCACGGGAAGTCGACGAAGGTGTGGGAACGACCGACGAAGGTGGCGACGAGGCGCGGAGCACGGTGGCGACGAGGCGCGGGAACAGGCGATATAAGGCGCGGGAGTGAGAGAGAGAAATTTTGGGAACGATGAATGAATTTTCTGTGCTTTTTTTTATTAATAACCTATTTATATGCCCCTACGGACATAACAGTAGGTCCACCATTTGCGGCTCCGTAGGGCCAAACAAAAAATTAGAACGTAAGGCACCGTATGGACAACGATATGGCCCTACGGATAAATCCGTAGGGGAAAGAAATATTTGCCCCTACGGATTCCTGAGTCCGTAGGGGCAACCCCATATTCTAGTAGTGTTTACTAATGAGCTACAAGTTATTTCTTACTGTTCTTAAACAAAAATAACATATAAATTGTACTCAGACTTACAAACTCCATTCTATACATTAACTTAAAAAATTTCGTACAGTAAAATGAGAGTCATTACAGCTAGTAGCTAAACTCCTTCATGTTAGTTATGTGTATGCCCTAGAGCCCATTATTGTACATATGATGTATACTGTAATGGATGCTTGGACATATATAGGGAGGATTTTCTTGCTCGACATGATAGTATGCTATCCGGTTGCTCTTTATCTTAACATGTACTCTGATTGTCTCTATGTCACATGTTGATAAAGCCCTTAGGATGAGTACTTGACTACCAGGACTATGATGCGGATCATACTAGTGGGGACAGTGTAGTCGTCAAGTACATCCTTCAAATGTTCCTAGTCGTGGGTGCATCGAGACAGGGCATCGATATACCAGAGTAGACTAGCGTATGCGCTTCTTGACCCATATGATAGGCGATGGATGATCCCATATCCATTGGTGTTTGACATTAGAGAAAGTATACGGCTGCTCAGTGGAGACTGGGTACACTGGACGGACTCGCCGAGAACTCCCAGATGGTATTATACCTCACGTCAGATGGCAGTTCTCTGGTGACACTGGTACAGGTTAGTCTGTAAACCCGAGATCGTCATAGAGTCTTGTGTGATTCCCACTGTGCTTTGATTTCCATCATACCACGTCCAAGAGGGAGTGCAAAAAGGTGGCTTTTGGGTACAGTCCCGAATCATATGGAGGCAATAAGCGATAGGAGGGGATTCGTCTCTTCCGGTATAGGGAGTTGATGTTGCGCTGTGTTCGATTGGCTATAACTGGAAATCCCTGGCCAGGGTTGCTGAGATTTACTGGTAAGTGTTATCAGTAGTTTCTCGAACTGTTATAGACCTCATATCGACACGACTTATCAAGCTACTGGGGTCTGACGTTTACCACCCCTAGGCGAGATATGCGACATATCAGATGGAGAGACCAGACTGTACGGGAGTGTTACTGATTGGATTCACGGGAGAATGTACAGGCTTGATTGTTGATCTTATGATCGCTCAATACCTGGATGGCTGTTACGTTTAGCTGACCGCTTGCAGCTTGTAGTTGTTTGATATGATCATCACCTACTGCCGGCGTATTGACGATTCTTTAGAGTCCTATACAGAGGTTTCTTGGCTCAGGCAAAACGGAGTAGGAGCACATATATGATATGTGCGGGATCGAGAACAATACGTGTATGTGATACCGTATTAGATTCTCGCGATATGTGATATCAGCCGGGCATATGTGATATAGCCGGGTCATCGGATCAAGTGTTGATTCGATGAATTGATACAGATTATATTAGTCGGTTATTTGTGAAATAGCCGGATTATCGGATCAAGTGTTGATTCGATAATTTAATGTATAATTATATATTAGATATATTAAATTATATTAACTAATATAAGCTCACTAAAAGATTCTTTTTCTCACTCGGGTAATACATTGATATATATGCGATATATGTTAATTGTATTATTTTATTTTGTTACAATAAATATTGTATATGTGATATATAATATTGTAACAAGTTAGGGTTATAAATGCAACATGTTTTGTGGAGTTTAAATGTGGTTAAGGTTTGGATTAGGGTTAAGCTTGCATGAAGCTTTCAAGAAGCTTCTTGAAGCTTTGACTTTGACTTGGATATTTTGTGATATTTTGCAAGATATTTGCTTAACCCAACCCAACCCTTTAACCATAGTTGTTTCTCTACATGGGTTAAGTCTTCTCATTTATACCATGGTTGCATTTCTAACCTTACACTTGAGTTATTCATTATTCATCACAAAAGAGTTAGCTTCTTCTTCTTCTTTCTTTCATGAAAAGCTTTCTAGCTTTTTATGAAGTGATGAAAATGAGTGAGTTAAAGAAAATAAATGAGAGCTAAATTCCTATTTCATCATCCTAATCTATTCTTGCCATTTAGATTAGGGTGTTCACTTCATTTGTGAGTGAGAGCTTATTTTAAAGAAATTTCAAGGTAGATCATCTTTGTTATCGAAGATCGGAAGCAAGCATACATCTTTCTCTTCGTAGAGCCTCTCTAGAGTCCGGGAACTCGATGATCGCAGCGAAAGGACCTCAACACGGAGCTTTTTGAAGTGAAGGACCGGACTACAAAGGTTGCAATCTTTTTCTCTTAGATGTAAATTTGTTTCCATGCTTTGTTTCGCCTAATCTCTAGTTTAAAGATCTTGGTTAGGGTTGTTCAGCACGTCTAAATTTTAAACCGGGCATGGTTGATGCATTATGGACCTTTGTGAGAGTGCCTGGTAACCCTACAGTGGTATCAGAGCCAACCTAGAGCTTTAGGCGAAGTCTAGACGAAGTTTAAAGTCCGATCGAACTCCGAATACCAGATAAAACCTAGTTTCTGGAAATTTTTCAAAAATGTTGATTTTTTCATATTAAAAATACTCAGAAAATAAAGCAGGTAAATCTAAGAATTACTGTGAAGTACGGACTACCAACTCGATCACGTGAGCACGGAACCGCGGCCAAACCAAGGGTTTGGCGGCGGTTCCGCGGCCATAATTTGGAGTTGGTCCCTGATACTTCAGGTATTAATTCTTAGGTCCTTTTTCATAGTTCTGGGAATTTTTAATTCTTCTCAAGTGTTAAGTTTTCTGGGTTGTATTGGGAACTCGTTGATTCGATCAGAAAGTTTAACTTCGTTTATGTTTTTCCGGGTAATTTTAGAACGCGTTAAAAAGTTCAAACGGATATCAATAACTCACTTTTTCCCCAGCCGGAAAATTTCCAAGTATTGGATTTTTCCGTAGTTTAAGAACGTTCTAAGTCGTGCAAGTAACGCGGTGGACCCTCTAGAAGAACACAAACCTTAACTCGATTATGTGACCGTCTGAACTGCTTTTGAACCTTAGGGTTTGGGGCAGTACGGCGTTGCCACATGTGAGGCGTTGGTTTGACCCTTCTACGGCTGGACCATTGGTACTGTGGCATGTGATGGATGTTTTAAAACTAATTTCAAGTGTTGATCTATTTAGGAAATCTTGGGTGTTTGTTTATTCGATCGGAAAGTTTAACATTGTCTATTTATCTGGAATGTGATACAATATTTGGAATCCATAAGTAGTTATGAGATAACTAATTTGAATGTTATAAATCTAGTAGTTTAGTCTCATTTGATCGGTTGCCATGGGATTTTGATGTGATCAAAAGTCCGTCGCAATCACGTAGCGTACGCGGATACTCTCCGGGTAAACTTAATAGATAGCCACGCCCCATAGCCCCAACCAAGTGACTGTAGGAGAACCCCGTCGCCAAAAGCATCCGTTCGGGTGCTCGCGGCAGCGGTGTTCCGCCTTAGTGCACTTCGTCGACGGCATCCGGGGGTGCGGTCGTCTACTAAAGTTTGCGACGAGCATTGGATTAGGATGTCGGGAATCTTTTTGAATTGCCCGACTTGATATTGAAAAGTGTTTTCAATATTGAGACTAAAATGCGGAGTTTATAATTGTTAGGCATGCGATGTCTAAGGAATTCATTTGGTTAGGCATGCGATGTCTAAGGTGGTTGCGGATTCCAACTGTTATAGTTTTACACTTTCTTTTCTGCGACCGTAAGTGTAATATGTGGTGTATCGCCGGTTTCGTTGCTATACATCAACGACAATTGGGATACGCATATTTACTTACGTTGATGACATGTGATGTTATGTGTTGCTGTGATATGTTATATTGGATCGTCGCGATTTGAATAGCCGGGGGTTTTATGTGAGATGGGAGTTTTTCTTTTTCATTCATGTAAAATTCATTGTATGTAATATTCTTTTATTGGGGCACTTCCGGGCTGAGGATGATGTCACCATTGTATATTATTTACTTTTCCGCATTAGGTAGACCCAAGGCGGGGAGCACAAATAACCGGGTTCTAGGGTCCAGTAGGAGACCATCTCGAGGAGTCGAGACTGGGTCTCATAACCCTAGAATTGGCAGTGTTGCTTGACGCTCTCGTAGGGGTCTAGGGATGTGGGTTTGGCTATTCATCGCGACCGTGGAATCCGTGTTTTATACAGGCTCGTATTAAAACACGGACCTCCTAGTATATCCAATATTTCATATATGTTCTTCTGCTGCAATGTTCTGTAATGAGATCATATTACTGCCTGAGACGAATGTTTATATTATATTTATGAGATATATGTTATATTGCAGATTTCGTTTCAAATGTGATGCTTGTGAAGCATAACAAAATGGGACTTCATTAATGAGATTAATGAAACTAAAAGAAACCTAAAAATGTTATAGAAACTTGTCTCAAAAACTGGTAGCTCTAGTTCTTGCTTTGCATAGCAGTGTTCCTTGTAGAACATCCAGCACCTTATTCGATAAGGAAAGAGCCGAGATCCCTTCACCGGGAGTGACCACTTTAGCGAAACTAGCAGATGCTACAAACTTGGTTTGTCTTTTGATTGCTTCTATAGTTTTTGCTTTGCATAGCGGTATTTGTGAAATATCCTGCACCTTATTCGATAAGGAAAGAGCCGACGATTCCTTCACCGGGAGTGACCTCTTTAGCAAAACTAGAAAAGGCTCAAAAACATTCCATTCAAAATCACTCGATTCTACAACGATATCAAGTTCATTACGCAAAGGGTTTTCTTAAAAACCTGTCGTAGCCCTTCGTCATTTCAGATAAGTACTTCATAATATTCGTACTGTGTCTGTTGGCCTGCGTCAAGGCGTAGTGTTCGGTAGCTATTTATACTTATCTGCAAAAGCATATGATGCGATTGAGTTAGGGTAGTCATGCGACCTTGTTGGCCTGCATCAAGGATCATGTGGGTAGGTTTAATTCAATCGGGAAATGACGGGTTGAACTTGACTAGCGGACTATGGTTTGTTGGCCTGCGTCAAGATCATAGGACGTTAGGGGTAAAATATTATTGGGAATTTCAAGAGTTGAAATTTGCAATAAGATTGCATACCTTGTCAAGGGTCGTGCGGGTGGGTTTAATTCATATCAGGAAATGACGGGTTGAACTTGGCTTGCGGTCTATGGTTTGTTGACCTTGTCAAGGTCATAGATCGCTCGGGGTAAAATATTATCGGGGATTTCAAGTGTTGAAATTTGAATTAAGATTGCATACCTTCTATGAGATAGTTGGATCCCGATACCCGCTGCGAGTAAGAGTTACTCCTGGGAGAGTTTTACACATTACTATTAGCCGATCAAGTAGGTGTCTAGAAAGGTGTTAACGGGGTTATGCCCATGGAAAAACGAGGTTTATTTTAATTAGGTCCGTACGAAAGCACGGGGAACCTCCCTCAAAGTACCGGCACTGGCCTGACTGAAAGATTGGCGAACTTGTAGAGTGTAACTAATCCAGGCTAGTCTTTCCTTTTAGGGTTTGAAAGAAGATTTGACTAAAACAGTGGGAGACATCCTGATTAGATAAATTGATAACCAATCTAATCTTGTAAAAGTGCACGCCGAGTGTTTTCTTCTCTCTCTCTCCTGGTTGCGACTATGTCATGTGTTCACACCATAATATTGTATTATTATATTCCCCATTCTTATTCGTTTTATAAATAAACAGGTGCTTTTGACGTATGTCTGCTACATATTATAGGTTATAGGTTCTTGGATCTAAAACAGTGAAAAAGTTATAAAGACGATGCAAAAGTGGGTCTTTGACCAACAAACAGAGAATCTTGATCAAGCGTAAACAGAGATCAGTACAGACAGCGCAAGGTTCAGGACTTCGTCACGAAGCAACGGTAAAAGTCCGCTACAATGTTCACTAGAGATCTGGAGAAGACCTAGAAGCCCAATTGAAAAAAGACATATAGAAACAGGAATCACAAGTCAATAGAAGCCAGGCCCATAAGTTGAAGAGCCCAACTTCCTCTTTTGGCCGCGGAACCGCGGCTAAACCAGGCCTCGGGCCGCGGTTCCGCGGCCGGGTTATGGCCGTGTCAGCGCGAAGTTTTATGGCGGTGCGCGTATTGTTGACTAGGTCTTTTATTAGGGGTATTTTTGTAATAGCAGATGTGCGAATCATTGTAACCCTAGGGTTTCCTATCCTCTATAAATAGGAACTCTAAATCATTGTATTAGCTATGCCTCCCTTCATTACTAAATTTTAGAATTCTTTTGGAGAGCATCGATGCCTCTTTTCATTTCACAAACTCTGATCTGTACCGCGTTGATGTTTGGAGATAGCCATCAATAAAAAATTAGTAAGTTATTTTTATTTCTTTTCTTTAGTTCTCTTTTAATTTAGAATGTCTTTTAATCCCCTAATGAGCGAGTAGTCTCCTCGCTTGTTAGGGTTAGCCTTAGGGAAAGGTTTGAGAGATGAGATCTCTCACCCCTTTCTTACCCCTTCACATCTAAGAATTAGAACTCCATGCATACACGCACACACCGCTCCCTGCGGCACCTTACCCCTCGAGGTAACGGTGATACCGTAGTATAAAGGACCGGTTGCGCGTGTTTTCCATGGAGGTTAGGGTAAGGATCGATAAAGGAAGGACAAGAACGTAGAGGAAGAAACATCTTCCCAAAAGATTCTAATCCACTTTATTGATAATTACCATAACATCTAATAGATATAAAATAGGGTATTGAAAGCGGTGAGGAAACCTTTGATCTCTCAACTTCCCCTAAGCCTAACCCTAGCAAGACTTAGATCTAGATAATTTTAGTATAACTTAATTTGGTAGTCTTTAGATTTAATAAATCAATCCGAACATTAATCGGAATTAACTCGTTAGCGCATTAGGAAAACACAAAATCCCTGTGGACCGACCCGTACTCACCGGCTAGCTGCAAAGCGACGCCGTTCTTGATTGCGGTAAATTATTTTTTATCGATAAAAACTCTCAAATCAAATGGCGTCGTTGCCGGGGATGGTGTGTTATTTCCTTTTTGCAATTTCGGGTTAATATAAATTTAAAAAATCATAAAAATCTGAAAAATCACAAAAAATATATAAATATATCATCTGTTATTTTTGCAAAGGGTATTTTTTTTGTGAATTTTTGCAGGATCGATGGATCTGGAAAACTCCAGAGTGCTAAACAGAAAAAGGTACATCAGAAAAAAAATGAATTGGGAAATCAGAGCAGCACAATTTTTTTCGAGACCTGAAGCTTCATTTACGCCGCCCTTCCGCCGCGCAAGCGTGCTCCCGCCGAGTTTCCGAGGTCCCACTGCCACGTCAGCGCTCGAAAATTCACTGTTTGTTTCCTCTTCGCCCTCTCTGCAAATCTCTATATATCTTTTTGCCAAATCTTCTGCAGGTTTCTTTGCGCTAAAAATATTTTCCTTTCTAAATAACAAATCTTGTGCAGGATTCTTTGCGCCGCATAAAATAAAAATCTTTGATTGCAAGTGATTTACTGTTTTGCATATCTTTAATCGGACTTTAAGGGGCTTTTGACCAATTCAGATTGGGTGGGGATTTCATCACCCTTCCCAGGACCCCAGAAATCATATAAGGCATTTGCATTGACCAATCTTTAATTAAAAAATACTAGACTCAGCCCTAAGGACTTCGAGCTCAATAGGACAGAGGACTAGTTATAGGCATCGGCCGTTTATCCTAACCTGACTTTGCGGTGTCTAGGCAAGTGTGTCAAGGCAAGTGGTTACTTAATTAGGACCTCTACTTGTAGCGGGGAGCCTCCCACTTACCTGGCACTTACCTGGCCGCAATTGGCGGTGAAGAGGCGGTTTGAGGTCCTATCTCTAGCCCTTTGGAACAGTTAGGAGCTGTCTAGCTGACCTAGGTGACCCTAGATCTAGGCCTGATTGTGCATTTGTGGTTGATTGATAGTGTGTCAAAGCCCTTTATCGAAAAAAAAAAATTGCAAACAGTTTCAAATAAAGAGAAAAAGGAAAAAGGAAATTTTTTTATAAAAACTTGAAAAATTTCGTCGCTAAGAAATCCTTGCACCCCACTTACACCCACCTTCTTTCTCTTCTCCTTCTGATATTATGGGTACCCCACCTCATAAATCTCTTGCCGAACTTTGGTATCCCGAACCTAACTTTGCCTCGTACGTCAATTGTTTCGGTCACTTTAAGGAAGATCCCTCCGTGCCCAAAATATCTTTGAAAGATCAAATAAAAGCGTCTAGGAGAAACAGCTCGACTTTGCAACCCACTTTGTGTCAACCAAGTCAACCTTTACCACCTTCATATGTTGATACCACTTTTTCAAGTCCTGCTGTAACTCCTACACCGATGTCCATTGCTGAGCATATCGCTCAATCTCGTAGCCGATCTTTCACCCCTCTCCCCTCATCTAGTTCTAGGAATCAACAAGTCCATCCACCTTTTTATCCACATGTTGATCCTAATCCTGTCCAACCATCCACTTCCTACCAGTCCTACCCGACTTTCCCACCTTCACTAGACCCTGTTTCTACACAGCCTTTTGGGAGTTTCACGTATCCAAACAATTTCGAATCTTTTACCGAAACCCCTTCACCACCCATGTCTAGTTTAGAACAGTCGTTGACAGCTTATATTGCAGCAACAAACAAAATGACTAGGAATGTGGAAGCGTCCATGGCCGCCCTTATGCAACCGAGTGAACCGGTAGCTAGTTTCCAACTAGCTCCAAATTTTCCAATATATGAGGAGGCGGTTGGACAGAGTGAGAATTTGAGAGGATTTACAAATCAAACATACCCATACCCAATTCCAGCCCACAACTCCGGTTTTCCATCGATTGTCCCAAATAGTTCACCAGTTGAAAATAAAATCGAGTTGTGTGATTTTGTAGTGCTTGATTTGCCAGATTGTGAAGAACCCCTTTCGAGTGAAACCACACCTAATTCTTTCGATCTTTACACCTCCACTCTAGAAGCTAAATCGATAAATATCCATGCTTTTGATGAGGTGTCAGAAAATATTGATTTTCACTTGATTGAGGATATAGACGCCGGGAATATTTCGGATGATGAACCAGTAGATTTGATTGAAATTTTATGTCCCATTCATCATCCCGAGTCATTAGATGTTTCTCCGGAACTTCATATGCGTCTTGATTTTGATGATAATGGCATGGATGAGATAAATATTGAGGAGACTTATGAGGATAGTATTGAGGAGAATCTTGAGGATAATATTGAGGTTGAACTATTTTTGTTTGATGTGTCGGATTTTACAATTCAGCCTCTTGAACCTTTAACTGTTATATCACCCTCCCTCCTTTCCATCGTTTCGACCATGCACAAGATCACGCTTGATGACTGTGAGCTTGAAAACTTTTCCTTTCAATCTGACACAGTTCTCACAGCCGATGACACTTACGAGTGTTTCACTTTTTCGGACGATGTTGAAGTCTCACCGCCCGAGTTTGAGTCCTTTGAATTTTCAGATGAGTTAGTTGAACCATCAGACTCGGTTGCTTACAGTCGTTTCGAACCATTGATGGAATCTTTCAAATTCGAGACAGTTTACTACGGTGAGAATGAGCCTATCCCTAATTCACTCCCTTTCGTCTGTCCTATCGTTCCGACCGTGCAAGAGACCGTTACGCTTTCATCTCCAGTACCAAGTTCGGCGTACCCATGCTTTCTTGCGAATCTTGAAGGATTTGACCCCATTTCTCGATGGGTTGATAGATTGGCACAATCGTTTTTAACACGTCGGTCATCACAAATTGCGCTAATTTATTCACTCGATTTACACCCTCAAGATCGTACTCCACTTCTTTCTCTTTTCCGCCATTCTTCTCCCCCACCGCGACCGTATCCCGTTCCTACCTCCACACGGTCTCGTGTGCTTCTCATCTCTTTTCTTTCCACTCCATTCTTTCACCAACTCGACCATTACCACGATAAGATTTTTGAATGGTTGGTGCTAACTTTTGGCTTATGTAAGGCCAAGCTTAAGTTTGGGGGGAACCTTGTTGTATATATGTATAGATATATATATTTTTTTGTTTTCTTTTTCTATAAAAAAAATTTCAAAACATTAAAAAATATTTTTAAAAAATTTATAAATGATTAAACAGGGGAGTGCCGGCAGTTTGACCCTCTTGGTGTAGCATGACAGTGAGGACACTGTCAAGTTTAAGTTTGGGGGTATGCTCGGTACGTCTTCTTCCTTCGCATTCATATGTATATTTTTGCATTTGCATACTTATTTGAAAACCCATAAAATTTGAAAATTTTTGAAAAATTATAAAAATTATTGTATTCAATTTTGGCTTATTTGACTAGAGTTTGACAAATAGGTTAACTGGCTAGGAACAACTAGATTTTAGACTTAGTAAATTAAAAACCCTAAAAATAACCTTTCTTAAAGTTTAGCGGTAGAAAGTATATGTCTTTATAGTTTATTTAGAAATAGGCAAATTTTGAGTTCACTTCTTGGGCTAAGTCGAAACAAAGGAAAAGTATTGATATTTTTATTAGAGTATAAATTTGAAAAATAATTCCTAAGATTAAATCTAGATTCTGAAAATGTATACCATACAATTTGCACAATCACGCACCTTGAAACTTGGAATGGTAGAAGAGACCTTGAAATGCTCTTGTCTAAAGTCCTTAGTACAATGAAAATAAAAGAAGAAAAAGTGAATAAAGAAAAAAAAATGAACACTGATTTTTGTGATTACTTAAGGCTGCAAAAATAGAAAAATATTTAGCGAGGGTGCTTCATCACCTAGTGCCTTAGACCAACTGGTTTGGGAGTCACTGCTAAAGCCTTGGTTGTTGCAAGACTAGGAATTACGCTTTAATGTGCAAACACGTCTTGTAATCGGTTGTTGGTATCTCAAGAAATATTAATGGTCGCATGAAGGATGTGTAAACAAAATTCATTTACAAAATTCACCAATTAAGAAGTGCTTTGGACAACGGACAAGAGTACGATTGCTTGATTTGAATTTCCAAGTATAGGGGTGATTTATACACACACGTAGGGGTATGTGATTGGAGTTTAGATGAGAGAAAGGAGTGAAGAATAGAACTTGTATGTTTAGTAGAATTGATAAAAATTCCTAAGTGAAGATGGAACCCTAAAAGGAAAACTTAAGAAATGCCGAAAGCTAAGTAGGTCTGCAGAACATATATAATCTTAAGTTAGATGATGAGGAAGTGTGAAGAATATGGGTGGATAATTTACGAGTCGACGATAATAGAATTCCTTATTAGAAAACCTAATTGGAGAATTAAAATCGAAAAGCCAAATTGATAGGATTTTGTGGGTAGCATCCGCTAAAAACCCTCAGGAGTCAGGAGACAACACTCCTCCTACTAGGGACACCTAGAGGTTTAACGGCTTGTTGCATGAGCTCAGTGCAATCGCGTTTCCCTGCGAAATTGAGGTTAGGTTTTTTGTCGAGAATAAAAAATAAGTTTGCTCGAGGACGAGCAAAAGATAAGTTTGGGGGTATTTGTTCACACCATAATATTGTATTATTATATTCCCCATTCTTATTCGTTTTATAAATAAACAGGTGCTTTTGACGTATGTCTGCTACATATTACAGGTTACAGGTTCTTGGATCTAAAATAGTGAAAAAGATATAAAGACGATGCAAAAGTGGGATTTTGACCAACAAACAGAGAATCTTGATCAAGCCTAAACAGAGATCAGTACAGACAGCGCAAGGTTCAGGACTTCGTCACGAAGCAACGGTAAAAGTCCGCTACAATGTTCACTAGAGATCTGGAGAAAACCTAGAAGCCCAATTGAAAAAGGACATATAGAAACAGGAATCACAAGTCAATAGAAGCCAGGCCCAGAAGTTGAAGAGCCCAACTCGCTCTTTTGGCCGCGGAACCGCGGCCAAACCAGGCCTCAGGCCGCGGTTCCGCGGCCGGGTTATGCCCGTGTCGGCACGAAGTTTTATGGCGGTGCGCGTATTGTTGACTAGGTCTTTTATTATGGGTATTTTTGTAATAGCAGATGTGCGAATCATTGTAACCCTAGGGTTTCCTATCCTCTATAAATAGGAACTCTAAATCATTGTATTAGCTATGCCTCCCTTCATTAATAAATTTTATAATTCTTTTGGAAAGCATCGATACCTCTTTTCATTTCACAAACTCTGATCTGTACTGCGTTGATGTTTGGAGAGAGCCATCAATAAAAAATTAGTAAGTTATTTTTATTTCTTTTCTTTAGTTCTTTTTTAATTTAGAATGTCTTTTAATCCCCTAATGAGTGAGTAGTCTCCTCGCTTGTTAGGGTTAGCCTTAGGGAAAGGTTTGAGAGATGAGATCTCTTACCCCTTTCTTACCCCTTCACATCTAAGAATTAGAACTCCATGCATACACGCACACACCGCACCCTGCGGCACCTTACCCCTCGAGGTTACGGTGATACCGTAGTATAAAGGACCGGTTGCGCGTGTTTTCCATGGAGGTTAGGGTAAGGATCGATAAAGGAAGAACAAGAACGTAGAGGAAGAAATATCTTCCCAAAAGATTCTAATCCACTTTATTGATAATTACCATAACATCTAATAGATATAAAATAGGGTATTGAAAGCGGTGAGGAAACCTTTGATCTCTCAACTTCCCCTAAGCCTAACCCTAGCAAGACTTAGATCTAGATAATTTTAGTATAACTTAATTTGGTAGTCTTTAGATTTAATAAATCAATCCGAACTTTAATCGGAATTAACTCGTTAGCGTGATTAGGAAAACACATCATGCCTTAACCAAGATAATAATACAGATGTATCGACCGAACCCGCTTGTTATATTGCACTAAGGAACGTTGGTCCCGCTCCAACTTATAATTGTTATAAGACAGAGCAGGAAATTGGGGATTACCAAAATTCCCATGCCGCCCAAACGAAGAAAGTGCATGTTGATGCATCTTCTTCGGGTGTGTTCATTACAGAGAACTGTTTTTCAGTATCATTTACGTCCTGGGTATGAGATACTGGATCAGGATCCCACATATGTAATTTGTTACATGGGCTACAAATAAGTAGAAAACTGAGAACGGGTGATAAGTTTCATGAGATAGAAACGGTGCAAGTGTTGCAGCCAGGTCTGTTGGTAGTTATCACCCTGTATTATCAAATACATTGATTCTGAACGAATGTTATTAGATACCGAACCTGATATACAACATCATATCAGTCTCTTTATTAGTAAAGAAGGATATAATTTTGTATTGTTGGATAATGTTTTGAACATTTCCTATATCAAGAGTTGATCGGTTCAGGCATGTTATCTAAAAGCATAGACGTTCTAAATCAAACCACAGTTCTTAACATACAGAACACACACAAGAGGAAGAGTTCAGAAATGAACGAATCCTTCTTAAGGTATTATAGACTAGGTCATATCAATGTGACCCGACTAGCTGAAGTTACATTTAGATGCATATTTAAATTAGTTTGAATTTATATCTTATGAAACTTACCGGTCATGTCACAAAGAAAAGATGACCATTGCTCTGTTTATTGGAAATAGAGAAAGAGTTAGTGAACTCTTGAGATTGATACATGATGATGTATGTAAGGTCCCCTGTCTATACATGCCAAGACCAGTTCTTTATACTTCATTATATTCACTGATGGTCTCTCAAGATTCGCACATGTGTTCCTGTTGAAACACAAGTCTGAACCTTTTGAGAAATTCAATGAATATGAGTTAGAAGTAGAGAACCAAAAATGGGTAAAAGTATTATGTATTTTGATGAGATCAAGGAGGAGAATACTTGAGCACGGGATTCCTGGACTATTCTAAAGGAGAATGAGATTCTCTTTCAGCATTACTCCTCCGTATACACCACAGCACCTCAGTGTATCGGGGCGGAGCAATCACACCCTATTTGATATGGTGTGCTCTATGATGAGTACTACTGAGTAGCCTATTTTCTTTTAGGAGTTATGCACTTGAGAAGCTGCATACCTATTGAATAAGGTTCAAATCAAATCAGTTGCCTACCACTTCATATGTGATATGGAATGGGAAGAGCCCATATCTTAAGTAAGTTAAGATTTGGGGCTGTCCGGCCTATGTCTAAAAGCAAAATCCGGACAAGCTCGAGGCAAAGTCAGTTCTGTAGAAGTTTATTGGATATGCCAAGCATTCACAAGGGAATATCTTCTACCAAACTGGGGAACAAAAGGTGTTTTTGTTTCTCAGCATGCCACCTTTGTGAAAGGGAATTTCCTGTGAAGAAATTAGTGGTCATGAGGTAGAACTGGAAAGAGTTCCAGCTATACAAAACTGCAGCTGATGATTTGGTAGAACCAAACGATTCAATAGTAATCAACGAACCTCGGCCTCTCCGCCGATCTAGTAGGGTTCCTCACCCACCTGAGAGATACTTCGGTTTTCTCTATGACAGTGGGAGCGAGGATTGCATCATGAGATGATGACCTAACTAGTTTCAAGTAGGCCATCAGGAGTAAGGACTCTGTGAGAATGGCTGGATGCTTAGAGATCTGAGATGGAATCCTTATACACTAACAAAGTATGGACTTTGGTCGCTTTATCTGAAGGGTTAAATCCCCATCAGGAGCAAGTATATCTTAAGAAGATTACTTGGTGTACATGGAAAGGTTGAGACTTTCAAAGCTATACTTAAGTCTATCCAGATCCTACTTGCCACTGCTACATACCATGACTGTGATATCTGGTGGTTGGGTGTCATGACAGCTTTTCTAAATGATGTTTTGGAAGAGAGCGTCTATAAGTACACAGCCAGAGGGCTTCGTAGATTGTGGGAGCAGTGGAAACGTGTGCAAGATGTTTTATGTGATAAAGCAGACATCGCGGAGTTGGAACATCTGTTTTGATGTGGTAGTCAAAGAGTTTGACTTCATCAAAATGGTAGATGAACCTTGTATATACAAAAAGGTAGTAGGGAGTATGGTGGTGATCCTCGTAGAGTACGTAGATGACATACTCTTGATAGGGAAGGAGTTTCCTATGCTACGCTCGGTCAATCTCCGCTTATCACAAGGATTCTCCATATAGGATCAAGGTGATACCTCCTAAATCCTAGGTTTTATATCTATGAGATAGATCTAAATGGATGTTAGGATTCTCACTAATTGTAGTGAGATGGTATCAATCGATCCTGGGGAGAATAATTGGAAAAGGTTCCAGGATGATAAGGACGACTGAATGTCAGTCGCAGGCATTGTCTTTACCCTCAGTGGAGGGACGGTATGTTGGAAGAGTTCCAAGCTAGATACCATGACTTACTAGACGATTAAAGGCAAGATACATCGTTACCAAGGATGCTACCAAAGAGGCAGTCTGGATATAATTTAGTTCATGAGATGAACTTCGTTCCGGCCATTGTGCGACAATAGAGTTATAGCTTATGCCTAGGAACCCCCTTCCCATCAGAGATCCAGACTTATTCTCAGGCAGTATCGCCTGATCATGGAGATGGTTGATCTCCAGGGAGATCGAGGTTAGGAGAGTAGACACAGAGAACAACAGCGCGGATCCACTCACAAAGGCCTTTTTCCCAGTAGAGACTTTTATGGGACGGTTGAGTTTGAGATACTTCAACCACAGCTAATTGTTGGGTATGTGATATCACAACAGATGGCCCTAGTACAAGTGGGAGATTGTTAGTTATATGTATGCCCTAGAAGCCATTACTGTACATATGATGTATATTGTAATGGATGCTTGGACATATATAGGGAGGACTTTCTTGCTCGACATGATAGTATGCTATCTGGTTGCTCTTTATCTTAACATGTAATCTGATTGTCTCTATGTCACATGTTGATAAAGCCCTTAGGATGAGTACTTGACTACCAGGACTATGATGCGGATCATACTAGTGGGGACAGTGTAGTCGTTAAGTACATCCTTCAAATGTTCCTAATCGTGGGTGTATCGAGACAAGGCATCGATATACCAGAGTAGACTAGCGTATGCGCTTCTTGACCCATATGATGGGCGATGGATGATCCCATATCCATTGGTGTTTGACATCAGAGAAGGTATACGGGTGCTCAGTGGAGACTGGGTACACTAGACGAACTCTCCGAGAACTCCCAGATAGTATTATACCTCACGTCAGATGGCAGTTCTCTGGTGACATTGGTACAGGTTAGTCTGTAGACCCGAGATCGTCATAGAGTCTTGTATGATTCCCACTGTACTTTGATTTCCATCATACCACGTCCAAGAGGGCGTGCAAAAAGGTGGCTTTTGGGTACAGTCCCGAATCACATGGAGGCAATGAGCGATAGGAGGGGATTCTTCTCTCCCGGTATAGGGAGTTGATATTGCGGTGTGTTCGATTGGCTATAACTGAAAATCCCTGGACAGGGTTGCTGAGATTTACTGGTAAGTGTTATCAGTAGTTTCTCAAACTGTTATAGACCTCATATCGACACGACTTATCAAGCTACTGGGGTCTGATGTTTACCACCCCTAGGCGAGATATGCGACATATCAGACGGAGAGACCGGACTGTACGGGAGTGTTACTGATTGGATTCGCGGGAGAATGTACAGACTTGCTTATTGATCTTCTGATCGCTCAATACCTGGGTGGCTGTTACGTTTAGCTGACCGCTTGCAGCTTGTGAGTGTTTGATATTATCATCACCTACTGCCGGCATATTGACGATTCTTTAGAGTCCTACACAGAGGTTTCTTGGCTCAGGCAAAACGGAGTAGGAGCACATATATGATATGTGCGGGACCGAGATCAATACGTGTATGTGATACCGTATTAGATTCTCGCGATATGTGATATCGGCCGGGTATATATGATATAGCCGGGTCATCGGATCAAGTGTTGATTCGATGAACTGATACAGATTATATTAGCCGGTTATTTGTGAAATAGCCGGATTATCGGATCAAGTGTTGATTCGATAATTTAATGTATAATTATATATTTGATATATTAAATTACATTAACTAATATAAGCTCACTAAAAGATTCTTTTTCTCACTCGGGTAATACATTGATATATATGCGATATATGTTAATTGTATTATTTTATTTTGTTACAATAAATATTGTATATGTGATATATAATATTGTAACAAGTTAGGGTTATAAATGCAACATGTTTTGTGGAGTTTAAATGTGGTTAAGGTTTGGATTAGGGTTAAGCTTGCATGAAGCTTTCAAGAAGCTTCTTGAAGCTTTGACTTTGACTTGGATATTTTGTGATATTTTGCAAGATATTTGCTTAACCCAACCCAACCCTTTAACCATAGTTGTTTCTCTACATGGGTTAAGTCTTCTCACCTATACCATGGTTGCATTTCTAACCTTACACTTGAGTTATTCATTATTCATCACAAAAGAGTTAGCTTCTTCTTCTTCTTCTTTCTTTCATGAAAAGCTTTCTAGCTTTTTATGAAGTGATGAAAATGAGTGAGTTAAAGAAAATAAATGAGAGCTAAATTCCTACTTCATCATCCTAATCTATTCTTGCCATTTAGATTACGGTGTTCACTTCATTTGTGAGTGAGAGCTTGTGTTAAAGAAACTTCAAGGTCGATCATCTTTGTTATCGAAGATCGGAAGCAAGCATGCATCTTTCTCTTCGTGGAGCCTCTCTAGAGTCTGGGAACTCGATGATCGCAGCGAAGGGACCTCAACACGGAGATTTTTGAAGTGAAGGACCGGACTACAAAGGTTGTAATCCTTTTCTCTTAGATGTAAAGTTGTTTACATGCTTTGTTTCGCCTAATCTCTAGTTTAAAGATCTTGGTTAGGGTTGTTCGGCACGTCTAAATTTTAAAATGGGCATGGTTGATACCTTATAGACCCTTGTGAGAGTGCCTAGTAACCCTACACTTCATGCGTTTTCTACTTTAGTGTTTGGATTCGATTCTAGATTGTAGAGCTCATGCTCTTATTTCAAAAAAAATTGTTTTATATTCCGTCTTGGTCGCAAGTTAATGGCATGAGCACGCGCGTCTACCTACATTAGTCTCCAATTTTAACCGCAAATATACAACTTATCGCAGTTGTAATTGAGAATCGTTCCCACAGAGATCTGTGTTAACTACTTTTAAACTAAGTTTAAAATGTTGGTTTTTTTAAAATAAAAAG